>CM070548.1:44596765-46059178 GCA_036346405.1 Phyllostachys edulis | reverse complement strand
AATTTATAGAGAAAAATAATTTGATTTGGAGTTTGCATGTGAGAGTTATGCCTAATCATTTTACATAGGAGAGGAATTCCAAAAAATTCACTTTAGATTCTTGTGGCGAAATTAATTCTTTAGCAAAAATTTCAGAATGTTGGTGGATATTAATTTTACATGGCATGAAAGAGAATAAAAGTTATGAAAAACAAAATTTGAATCACCCCATTGGAGTTCATATGAATTTTCTATGCATTTTCAAAGTTATGCCATTAGTGTACAAATAATTTGAATATCAAGATTTTATGTGGTAGTAACATATTTCAAACCTATTCCAAGTTAAAGTACAATAAAAATGAAACCAACAAAATTGATTTCACTCAATTTGGAGTTAAATGAAATACTTATGAATTTTTTGAAGTTTAAACCATTTTCGATTGCAAAAGTAATTCATTTAGGAATTTCTAAATGTATTAAATACTTTTTATACTTTCGTCTTGGACTAGCCACGGTCATTGACCAGTGGGTCCTAGGATTTTATTTTGTTACTGCATTTACATTTCTAAAGGAAAAAAGCTCTTGATAAGGGGTCCCCACGTCATAGACTAGGTTTACGAAATAGTGCATCGACCTTCGGTCCATGCTTGGTACTGCAGTACATGGACCATTACTCGATTGCTTGTATATAAAGCGCTCGGGCCGTATGTCAATCACATTACTCATTTAAATCGGTGCTAATCAATCCTAATCATTGCTTAACACTAACCCGACTAAGTTTAGCTTTAATCATCGAGATCTGATGCAGTCCTAAGCGGACACAGAGAACTCCCGAGCCATGAGTTTCTTTGGGGCGTCGCCCGTGAGAAGCCTTGGCGGTGTGGGTGAGTGACCAAAATGGAATCCTCGTAGCTAAGCGAGAGCTATTGAGTACCCGGCAGCGAGGAGCTCTAGTGACCTAAGCGGCCTTAGCGGTGAGGGTGGATGAGGTGCTATGGCAACATGCTAAGCGGTGGCGATGGTGCCCGTGGCAAAGCAATGTGTGCAGGGCAATAGGAGGTCGAGGACCTCATCGGTGATCTGGAAGGCGGGGATGGTGGGTGGAGGTGCGGCGGCGAAGTCCCAGTCGTGCTGCAGTGCTTAGCCGAGTGGGGAGAGCCACTGAGTAGGGAGAAAGGAAATGAAGGTAGGGAAGCTCGGTGAGACCAAGAGATGGTCTTTGGAGAAAGGAATCATGAAATAGGTCACCATGTCGGAGATGGGAATGAAGGCAGACTTTTGGTCGAGGTGGGAAAGAAGGTGAAATTCGACTCTGCGATGAAAATATGAAATTTAGGATATGATCCTTAGATCACGTAACACGATATGATGCGAAGAGGAAGGAAGAGCTCCACGGTGCGGTGAGGACCGCGACGGCGGCGTCTCGGTTGGTTGGAGCTCGAGTGCAATCCTTGAGCTCGGGCTCGGAGGAAGAAATTGGAGGTAGGGAGTGTGCGGGATGTGAAAGCTTAGGGTTCGCGAAAAGAAAGAAGGAGGCGTTGGGTGGCTTTTCATAGATTGGAGGATGGAGGCGTGAGGAGGCGCTTGATCAAGGCGATGATCGCTCGGTGTGCCTTAGTGATGCTGAGGTAATGGCGAGGCGATGAGGCATGTGAGTGTGATGTGGGCGAGGTTGAAAAACCAGGCGGCGCGTCAAAACCACAAGCGGAGTGGTTGGGGTCGAGCGCTTGCGTGGCGTGTTGTGTGGAAGCGGCCATGTGGCTATTATTGCAAGAACCTGGAGCCACATGGAGCGAAGGCCCTGCCTACGGGGTCCTGAAGTCGCGGCTTAGGTAAGTGCAGGATTGGTTGGTTTAAGCGGTTCGGTCGGACGAAGTCAACTCGATCGTTTGTTTGAATTTCAAAATGGTGAGAGGGTTTAAGAATTTTTAGACATAGAATTTTAACTCCAAAAATTATGAAAATTTTATGAGAGGTTACTAACAATGTATAGATCATTTTTAATTTTTCTAAGGTTTTTCATGTAGTTCATTTTCTCTATAATTGTTTCAAGTTTCTGTTTTCCTTGTTTGACTTTTAATTCACTACTTTGGTAGTGATTAAAAATAACAATTTAATTCTAAAAATTGTGAAAATTTTAAGGTGAGTTTATAAGGTGATCCATAAACTAGGAAAAATATTTCTAGGAACTGTTCATTAGACTTTTCCTAGAGTTTAAATTCAAACATTAAATTGGACATTGAAGTCTTTTGGTTCATAAACTTGAATGAAATTTCAGAAAATATGAATGACACAAGAATGCATCAAATGCTTTAAAATTTCACATTTTTATACATTTGAAACACAAACCCATACTTGGGATGTTACAAATCTCCCTCCTTACAAGAATCACGTCCAGAGATTACATTACACTCGGAAAAAAGAAAGGCGGGTAGTTGCACGAGGCGATCCTCCTGTTCCCAAGTAGGTTCATCCTCGGTGTGATTTGGCCCTTGAACTTTAAGGAATTTGATGAGTACGATTCCTTGTATTTCATTAAACTTCTTGACGATGTGAATAGGACACTCATGGTAGGTCGGATCTTCTTTCACATCAAGACCTTCCAATGGAGCTTGTTCGGTTGGGACCACGAAGTCATTTATTCAAGCGGGACACGTGAAATACATCGTGTAACCCGAAAGTGTAGCAAACAAGTCTAACTTGTAGGCCACGAGCTCCTTTCTTCTCAATGATGCGGAAAGGCGACATATCGAGGAGCTAATTTGTCTTTGATGCTGAGACAGTTGATTGCCCTTTAGAGGTGACTTTGACATATACAAAATCATTTGCTTCAAAGCTCAACTCACGGCAACGTCGATCCACATAGCTCTTTTGCGAGGATTGAGCCGTGCGTAACTAGTCTTGTATCAACGAACTTGGCTTTGGCTTCTTTGATCGAGTCTGGCCAAAGAGTGGTCTTTTGGAGTCTCGAGACCAATACAGCGAGTTCTACATCTTCTCTGTATAAGGCATCGAATGGTGCCATCCGAGACAAGCTTGAAAGCTATTCTTTGTAGGAGAACTTGACAAGCGGTAGGCATTTTCCCAATTCTTCCCATAGGAGAGAACACAAGCACAAAGCATGTCTTCCAAAATTTGATTCACTCTTTCGGTTTGGCCTCCGATTTATGGATGATATGTTGTACTAAAGGAAAGGCGAGTCCCCATAGCTTCTTGCAAGCTTTTCCAAAACCAGGCGGTGAAGAGTGAACAACAATCTGAAACAATATCCTTTGGCACACCATGCAAGCTCACGATGCGGGATATGTAGAGGTCCACCAAAAGATCCACATGAATCTTAGTCTGCACTGGAAGAAAATGTGGTACTTTTATCAACCGATCAATGGCAACCCATATGGCATCTTTCCCCTTGGAGGTACGGGGCAGACTAGTGATGAAATCCATACCGATGGAGTCCCACTTCCATTAGGGAATGGGCAGGGGCTCCAACACTCCCGCTAGTCTCTGATGTTTGGCCTTCACTCGGCGACACACATCGTACTCGGCAACGAACCTTGCGATCTCTCTTTTCATTCGGGTCCATCAAAATCTTTGTCGGAGATCTTGATACATCTTAGTGGTCCTAGGATGAATGGAGAAAGGATGTAACTTAAGCCCAACATAGAGCCTAGGATGCTACTAAACCACCTTATAGAAACACTTTACTTCAATTTAATAATACAAATTCAGCAAGACATAAACAATGAATGATTTAATTCTAATCACAGGAACTAGCACAAGTTACAATATAGTCAAGTTAAATAATACTACCTATCAATTAATAATAATCTAGACATGAATCTTGCTATTTCTCAACCAAAACCAAAACAAATGACTATGCTACACAATGAGAAGCGGGTTCTTTAACGATTAAGTCTAAATCATCAATATTCATCGAAATCACGAAGATGTAAGACTAATCAAATCATTCAATTTATTCTATCAAATTGAACTAAATGAATCGATAACTAAGTCTTAAAAGCATAATAGAAACATTCATGGTAAAACTTGGCTACCACGATTACAAGCGAATCAACCACCACGAAGGATGGACAAATAAGCTAATTTATTTGCCATGAGTGGTTAAGTGTGAAGTGCATCAAAACTACCCTTCCATGCATGTAAGCTACCTCGAGAGGTGCCTAAAAGAAGAAGAACAACAACAAGCGTGAGTCCACGACTCGGCAAAAGTATAACAATGATAATAAACAAAACTTCATGATCAGCCAATGAAGATACCAAAACCTCATATGAACATCGAGCAAGGAACCATAAATAAATCTCTTATGCTTGCATGCAATGCATATGTCAAGAATGCTCTTTCTTCCTTCTTTGCAATTACGGTGTCTGAGTAGTGCATCTATCGATGCATACTCAAGCTCTGTGCCCTTAGGCACGAGGACCTCAACCCACACTCTCTGAGTGTGGGGACCCATCTTGATCAATACATGGCGGGGATCTCATCCGATCCAATTTATGAGGGACCTCAAAAAACAATGCTTGGCTACCACGTAGTTCAAGATTCGAGGAATGAATGCCATGATGCAAAGAACTTCATATTCTCAATTCAACATGAAAGAATAATAATCATCGGCAATATCATAGATATACTTTCATAAGTAAACCATGGAAATTATCATGAATATAACATCACAATTCACCCTACTGCGCTTGCACTTGCCTCAATGCTGCAGAAGACGGATGGCGGGGACGGAAAACTCTAACCTGGTTGTCACCACCACACAGCAACCGTAAAGTATACTAAGAATACCATTCAAAAGTACTCAGCATATAAATTAAACAAAAATGAAATCAATCGCTCCTATTAGCAAAGACTTGAAACTTTCTAGGTACCTCCAAATACCGATCTGTGCAAACAAATAGCCATCAAAAACCATAACTTTTGAGTCAAAACTCCAAAATTCATGAACCCAAATTTCCTGGCATCTACACATGCATATCTACAACTCCTCAGGTGACCAAAAGATCAAATTATTCCATCTAAGTCTTTGTTTTTAACTCCGAAGACAGTTTTGACATCTTGGTACTAGTGATTTAGGAATTTTGTATCTTTTAATTGGTACATCAAACCCACTATTCTAAGACAATTTGGAAACTACAAAGAACTAGCTTCCTCAATAAATTTATTACAATTCTCCCCATTGTGGAACAAAGGTTTCTAACAGACTAATCTTTCTCTCTGTCACAATAGAAGGACAGACTACAACATTAACTTCAAAAATTCATATCTTTCATTCTAAATGTCCAAAAATTATGAACTTGATCTCCTGGAAACATCATAAAGTTATCTACATAACTCATGAAGATCAACTGACCAAAGTCGTCCATCTCTAGACCCTAATTCACATAACTACACTCGTTGTCCGAATTCGAGAGACTGAATAAGCACCCAGACTTTCAAAAATCATAACTAATTCATTATCCAACCAGAAATTGCGAATTAATACTTTCTAAAAGCCCACGCAATTACCCACATAACACTAGGAGGCCAAATCCTCTAATTTTGCACTGAACAAGACCTAATCTGCTGAACAAGGCGATTGTAGAATACCAACTCAATCTCGGCGGGATGAGCGAATCACTAAGCGACATCATCTCCTCGAAAATACTACAAGATGGCGTGGGTACTCACGGTGGCGATGGTGCTACTGATACCCCCTGGTGTGCTACAGATACTTGGGGTGCTAGGGTTTAGTTTCCCCATGGGCCCAAGAGCTATGGGCCATTTGGCCCTAGTTCTAAAATCCTCCAAAGTTCCAATTTTCTCTTTCTAATTCTATTTAACTTTAGTACTAATCACTTATTTATTTTATGTTTAAGCGAGATATTATAGGGGAATCATGGGCTTTGTGGAGGATCAATTTTGCAACCCATATCCTTGAACAACAAAGTATTTGTCTCGAACCACACATACCATTGTCATCTTTAGAAGCACTTGACTGTCCGTTCTTGATATTTTCTTTGATTCGATTCACTCCATCGTTTGTTTCTTTGCACCTTGACTTGATCTTCCAAGGTTGGTTGCACCTCCATGGCAACCGAGAAACCATGCTCATCCACTCCCAAGTTGAGCCACCTTGAAATTCTTCATGGAGGGCGAAATTTCTTTGCTCTTTGAGCATCAAGGTATTACAATAGACCATTCGACTGAGTGCGTCAGCAACGACATTGGCTTTACCGGGATAATATTGGAGACCCATATCATAATATTTTATCAATTCCAACCACCTTCTTTGCCTAATGTTCAGATCTGGTTGGGTGAAAAGATATTTCAAACTTTTGTGGTCCGAATACACCTCGCAACTATTACCGATGAGATAATATCGCCAAATTTTTAGTGCATGGACCACTGTAGCTAGTTTCAAGTCATGAGTTGGATAATCGAGCTCATGGGGTCTCAATTGTATTGATGCATAGGCTACCACCATAGCCATGTGCAAGAATGTATTTACCATCGGGCTCCCAATGCCCATCATAAAATCCAAGTCTTTGAGTGACTTAGTTCACCAACAATCACTCAATTTATCCAAAGTCCGTATTTTTCTCTCGCTTCTATATCATTCCCATCTTGTCCATGGATCTGAATAATATGCCCATTGGTGATGAGCTTCATCATCAAGTAATAGCGTGAGAGGTCGCCACTCTACGGAATATACCCAATCCTCATGCCCAACAAGAAGACTCGTCAAAATAAAAGGCTACAAGTACCACCACTAATGCAAACAATTTCTTAACACCTCCCCCAGAATGGAGGGTTAAGAACACGTCGATCGAGATTTGGGAGTAAGATCAGGATTCTTACCGAGGTACACACCAACGGAAAATCCACCAGTAGACCGTAATGAGACAGCATCTGACTAATCTAGAACTACCATTATACCCGAAGCCACCAAGGCAAGTAATCGAAAACCTCCCAGTACTCAGGAACCACATCCATCGTCACCCCCAGGCCAAAGCTCAAGGACCACAACCACCACCCCGATATGGACCACCCGGGGGAAGAATCTTCAACCCATCCTTCCAGAGATCCATAGCCAATGACAACTTTGTTGCCATAGGCAGAGATGTGTGAAGTGTATAGGACATCACCTAATGAAAGATAGCATGATTGTTGAATATCGGATTAAAGGATTACGATTGTTGGGTATTGGATTACTAGAAACACATTGTTGGGGCATATTAGATTACGAAATTAAATTATTATTCGATCTTTGGAATAATGAATTATTGGATGTGGGATCATAGAGATAGATAATTGTTGGATCTTGGATGTTGGATCATAACCATATGATATTATTGGATTATTTGATATTGGACTAATGAATGTCAAATTATAGAAATAGATTGTTGTTGATATTGGATTGATGGATGTAGTATTATTAGAAATGCATGATTAGTGAGTATTGGATTATGGATGGATATAGAAATGAATGATGGATATTGGTTTATCGTCTATGAATGTACCACCCATGCGGGGTGTGCCAATTCGGATTCTGAGGAAAATGAAGTCCATAGGCATGTGGAACACTTTCGATTTTCGGTAAAAGCACCTTAAGCGTGTCGACTCGAATTACCGAGCCAAATATCGAGAACTCATAACGTATTTCATGTTTCCCATCTCAGAAAGGGCTTTAGGGAACCCTCTTAGCACTTAACAAAGTTTAACATACTCCTTCAAGACGACTTAACGTACAAAAGAGTAGCCGTTGAAAATCCAAAAGGCGATAGTGGAGAAACCGGACCATATATTCTTGAAGGATGCAATGGATGAGTCACTCCATTAGTAAAGCCACATGGGAAAAGCGAAAAGAAATCTGTGAAGCATACCCCAATCTGTTAAAGTGAGATCGCAATTTAGGGACGAAATTCTTCTAGGAGGGGGATGTGAGAACCGAAAAAATTAAACTAAATTAATCAACGCTAATCGATAATTAGCAATAAATTAAAATTTTCTAAAAAAGACAAATCATAATCGTAGTTGACTTTCAGCACCGCCACGCACATTCATATAATACAAAGCTATCAAAATTCAACAACAAAATTTACCATGTAAAATATTGCCACATGAATAATTCATCAACATTAGAACCCAAAGTCATTTCCAAGATTTTATTATCCATTAAAAGCAATACAAGAATCCATCTCTAGAATTTATAAGATGAATTTAAAGTAGTAATGCAACGATTGCATTCTCTAAATAAATTACAATAATCCCTTGCATCGAATCGACATACAAGACTTCTTTATAAGCAAAAGTAAAACATACATCTCGAATTTATTACAAGAATCAATTACATCGGACCACAATAGCAATTACAACGAGATGATTAAATTATGGATAAAATCTTGCATTACATGTCGCCAAAGCCTTGAAAATCTTGTTCGTAGATCGCCACTAGTCGAACCATTTCCTGACCAATCCACAATCCGTCCACATTTCCTCGACCGCCAACAAAAACACAAGACCGGTGTTAGACCAAGAACAATAAAGAGGAGTTAGAGAAGAAAAGAGATTGTCGTCGGATCGCTTTGAAGATCCTCGAGGTTGTCAAACCAATCTAGATTAGTCGATACCAAAGCCCTTGATGGGTTTCATCACCCGACTTTTATTAAAAGCCGACACCCACATCGTCTGACTTATCTTCGCCATGAGAGAATCCGAGAATAGTACCCCAAGACATCCTTTAGACCAAAAAGCCCATGAACTCACAGATTGCAAAGAGAGGATGGTATGGATAAGAGCAAGGGACAAAAGGGTCATAACCATAGTCAAGAGAATGCCCAGCTTAGAGCACAAGGGAGCAAGTAGCCACCTCAAAGCCTCACAATGCCCTCTTTCATTTCACATCCCAAAGGTAGCCACAGCAGCACAAGCTCCCTCACGCCAACATCCCAAACCCATTTCTTTCTCCCAACAAAGAACAAGAGTTCAAGAACACTGCCACCAGAGCAAAGACATCCACAAGCCAAGGCTAGCACCAAGCCAAGAAAACCCACAACCAAGCAAGCCACCAGCATCCCAAGCAAGCTAAGCACCACCAAGCCAAAGCAAGGCCAAACATAGCAAGCCAACCCAAACACCCACAGATGAGATAGCAAAAGGAGAAGGGGAGCAAAGGTGAAGAGGAAGACCAAAGGGAGCAGGAACGGCATCAACGACCACCGACAACGCTAAGCAACAAGGACCAGAAGCACCGAGGAGCAAGGTGACCACCACACTGCCGACATCACCGCATCATCACCCCACTGCCATTCCCAACCCGACCAGGACAAACCCAGGTAGTCTACCATCCAACCCCCACTAGCATTTTTTATTCAACAAGCAAACGCCATATGAACACAACATGCAAACCGAGAGCCCATCCATAGCAGTATCATCTATCCATTCACATCACAGAGCAAAGAGGCAAAGTGGGAGTCGAGGGATAGATACCTCAGTATTTTGGCGGCAAAACGCCACGACAGCAGTAACAACCCACATCCATATCCTCCTCATGTTCATGCATAAGCAACCATAAAACCACATCAGTGAAAGAAGTCAAGTTCAAAACATAAAGCACCGAAAGGAAAATTTCATAAAGCTATACTGCTGACAAGTCCATAAATAAATCCCAACTTTTGACTTCATAACTACAAATCCTAAATAAAAGCAATCTCCTTGCTGGTCGGCGCTGAAGCGAAGGAAATAGTAGCGAAAGGCTACCTCCACCTATATTTCCGTAGTGGGTACAGAGTCACCAAGGGTTGCTAGTTGCTTCAGAAAGTGAAATTAGGGGCGGGGGCTGAGACAGGGGCTGCGCGTGGTGCCAGGCTGGGGCACAGGGAGAGTGAGGCGAGCACCGCCGAGCCGAGGCCGGAGGCGGGGGGTTGGGGGGGCGGGGGGCGAGCCGGTGGAGGACGCTGCCGGCGGCGGCGGCGGCGTGCCAGCATCAGGAGCCGAGAGGCGGCGGTGCCATGGGGGCCACAGCAGGCCGGGCCACGGGCGCGGGGAGGAGTAGCGAACAGGGGGGGTGCACGGCCGAGCGCAGTTGGGGCACAGAGACGCAGGCAGGCGGGTCGGAGAGGCGGTGGCGCCGGTCGCCGGCAGCAAAACAGGAGCAGCCGGGCCGGAGGTACTAGGATGGAGCATAGAGATGGGGAGGGTTGAAGAGCAGCATGGTGAAGAATATAAGCCAGGAGGGGATCTCGGGTGGTTGGGGATTGGATAGAGAGGAGAGAAAAGGAGAGGTTAAGAACAGGATTAAAAAAGAAATGTGAAATTAAGCAATTAGTTAAATTTTGGTGAGAATCAATCCTAGTAGTTGTAGCAGGGCGGCTGAACGCCAGTTTGTAATTATCGGCGTGGTATAAGTTTTGGACCAAACAGTAGTACAAGTCCGTAATTGTTGGACGAATAATTTCTTAAGTCGCGTATGAATAATTAGCCATAGATCAGACTGATAGAAATTGTATACAGGAAGCGCTGTAATCCTTATCTAAGGTTAATTAAAGCAATTAATCACCTTTAGAAATCTCTGGGTTAAATTAATAGTCTGTTGCTTTAGAAATGAATTATTCGTGATAGATTAATTAATTTAAACAACATCGGCGTAAAAACAATTAGGCAGTTAGCTGCATGCATAAAATTGAACAGACTTAGTTGCATACAGGTACGTGTAGTAATTTTAATTGTCGGGCGGTAAAACCCGAAGATAAGCAACTAGCAATCCTAAAGCCGGTGGACTGTAGAACGACTACAGTAAGGGGATACTAACTTAACAAGGGTACGAAAAGTGTTATTAAATTAAAGTATGATAACGAAATAATGAAACTAAAATCCACTAACTTATGTACTCATAATATCACCTAATAGCAACTAAGTATTTATTTATTTATTATTTGCACTGCTGCATAATTACAGAGGACGAAACGATGCCGACTGGAGTAGCTGATCAGGAATTCTTCGACGCCGATCTTTTCTCCAATTACGAAGGCAAGCTATCCTCTTGAACATAAATATAGTTATATTAAATATAAACCACATATTGCTGTATTATATGTATTACATCAAAAATTGTTTCTCAAAATTCAAATCAAATGATTGAGATGAATATGAAAGAGAAGTGAAAGATGAAAGGGATGTGATAAAAAGAATTATATGGCTGGTAAAGGGGGCCCGTGGCAGGGAAGAGATGAGGCAAGAGGTGGGACCCTTTATATATGGTTAAAAAATAAGGACCAACAAAACTCTTACTCGGTCAGAGGCCGTAATTAAGTGCCAACCATTTTCCGTTTCGACGGGCAGAAAATGCTACCATGTTATGTAGTTATGCTCTCCACATTGGGTAAGTAATATGTGTGAGTGTGATGGAGGAACCTAAGACCGGTAGGAGAAGTCCGGAAGTGGGGGATCCAAGGTGCTATAAGCGCTAAGGTGGAGTGTTGGGTGTATGATAGAAGTGCCTCAACCAACATTATGAACTTCGGTGCGTGGCGAGGTCGGCACCAATGGAAAGTAATGGGTGGAGAAATTAATCACGTAACTTGAAAAACATTCGTGATACGATGTCGAACTGCATCAAAAAATACGGTGGACCAGGTTCACGAGAGTTGAGTAGCTATGGGTAAAGTGGTACAAAGCATGCGTAGTGCTAAACAAAATCATGAATTCATGCCAGTCTCCTGGATTGGAGTCTTTGGGAACCACTAGGGGTCTATCTTCTCTCCGAGTGACAAGTAGTGTTTTCAGTATTAAAATCAGTCACTTAATGTTTTAACAAGTTGTTATTTTCGAATAGAGATGATATAGAAAATGTGATATGACGTAACGGAGAAGTCATGCGGTTGCATCTTTTGCTATTAATGCTTCTTTGAGTACTTTTGTACTCAACCTTGTTAGTATTCTTCTTTGTTAGATCCTAGTCAGGCCAGAATTACCGAGTGGGACGAAGGACACGCAGTATCGAAGAGGCATAAGAGCGAGGGCGTTGACTACGAGGACTAGGGTGAGATGGGCAAGTTTTCAACAAATGGGACAAGTAGAAGATTGATGGAGCAAGGAAGGAAGCGAAGGGACTTGGTCCCATTTTTGCGATTGTAAATTACTATTTGTAAGAACCATAGCCTTGCGTGGCTAACTGGAATAAAAAATACGACTAAGTTCTGTATTCAATCTGAGATAGTGTGACCTAGAATAGGTTGTATTAAGTTTTGCGTTGTTATCTCCCGCTAGTAAGTCGGTCAAATTTACAACACAACCTAGGGTAGATTATTCGAAAATCTAAGCGAGGGTGTATGATCATAAGATTATAGACTTTAGTGCCTAGACTAGAGGCATGGAGTAGAATTCTGGCGTGGACCCACATATCCCATTTCTGGATACATATGGACCATACCTATACGAACATCTTACCTTTTCCTCTGTATCATTCAAATGAACCATTAGCACTCAAGGAAAGCAAGAATAACTAGAGAAAACAAATAAAAACTGATGGTATAAAAGAATATGACTTATCCCATTTTTGCATATCAAATTTCCCAAATGAATGGTCCATGGCACTTCGAGCATGTAGCTCTGGCATACCCAAGAGCAAAGTCCTAAGCATACTCAGGAATGAACCCTAGGCATTTCCCAACACGTGGTTAAATTTGTCTCGAAGCGGGATCTCGAGCGTGCACGAGCACGTGGATCGAGTAGTGTAGGTTCGTACTTAGAGGCAAGCTCTAAGCGGTCCCAAACACGTGATTTGGGCGGTCTTGAGCGAGATCTCAAGCGTGGTGAGCACGAGACTCGGCTAGTATAGAATTTGGATCTTTTGCCTCTCTATGTTTCTTGGTGTTATTTGCTTAGCTGTATGGCATAACACAACTCACCCACAGGTTAACCTTTGCCAAATGAATATGATACTATCTTACCTACCACAAAATCTTCTTTGAAGCAATAAGAAATAAGTGAAACCAATGAAAGACCCTCAACTTAAATTGCTATAAGTCCAACCATTAATGCAACCAAATTATTAACACCCTCCAAGTTTACGTGAAAGCCAAAGAACAAACATAATTGCTCCAAGGACTTGCACATTGTCAAAATAATCAAAAGTCGTCAAGTTTCAACAAAGTTGCTTCTTATAAGCTCTTCAAGAATGATAAAGAGGCTTCAAAGACTCTGAAAACCTCTTCCTCAGCAACACTAACAAACTGGTGGTTCCCAATATCCAGAAGGAATGACAGCAGTTAATCTCATGAATTTGCGGACAAGCGATGTCGCTAACAAATCACATCTCCTAGGTTAACTTGACTTATTGTAACATCCCAATTTTACGAGCTTTAAAAATCTTTTAAGCAGTTAGTAGGAGAAAATTCACCATTTGGCCTTTATTAGATTTTAATTTAAAAGCTTAATATGGACTTTGTACATCAAAATAATTTAATATGATTAAAGTCAACAACAACAATGGTCAAAACTATTTTATTTGGGATCTTTGGGTTTGGATATATTTTCTAGAATTTTTCAAGTTCATTTGCTATTTGCTATTGCTTATTTGAATTTACGGTAATTTCTAAAAAGAAAAGGTATATAAAATCTCGAGATAAATCCTTGGGCGAAACCCAACTCCTTTCTGTTAAGCCTACTCTCATGCGACCCGTTTCCTTTTGCTTGACCCGTTCATGTGACCCGCCTTTACTGCCGTCTTGTGCGTGTGGTAGCCCCACTGCCATTGACCATTGTCTTGTCGTGTCGCCTGCAAGCATCCGAGCTCGTCTCGTGACTCGTGGGACCCGCCACCACATCGACTTCGTCTTCTCTGCGATCGCTGAGTCCGGTCATAACCGTCTCGTCGCCGCCGTTTCCTTCTCGGACTCCCTTCTCCCGTGGCTACTTAAGGCCGCGACTGCGTCAGAAAGTCCGCACCACCACGCCTCCTCCGAAACCCTAGGCCGCCCCTTGTTCCGCGCCGCCATTTCGACGAATCCGGCCTTGAAGCTTTCACGCCTTCAACTTCGGCGAGCTCGCTCTTCACCACCGGAGCCGATCAAGCCTTCTTCTTTGCCTCGCCGAGTTCGCAGCGGCGAGGCTACCTCCGTGACCTGGTTTTCGTCGGAAGCTCACTGAAGCCCCAGATTCGTCGAGCCTGAGATCTCGCCGCCGCCTAATCCTCGCCGCCGGTTGCTGCGTAGGTCTCCAAGCACCCGTGCACACCTTCACGTGATCACCGTCGCGCCCTCTACCTCCCCGTAGCACCCGCCGCCGTTGAACCGCCGCCGTTCGCCGGTTTCCATTGGAGCCGAGCGCCACCAGCCTCACCGGCGTCCACGTCGGATTCACGCCAGCGCCATGTCACCCTGGTTGCCTGCGTGTCAGCCCGCGTCAGCGCCGTGTCAGCGCCGTGTCAGCGTCCATGTGCGCGTCCATGCCACCTCACCCTAGCCCCAGATCCCAAGGCTCGGTGAACTTGGTTCACCGTGAGCCATCTCACTGATGTGTGGGTCCCACATGTCAGTAATTCTTTAATTCTGAGCGCTGACGTCATCGTTGCACAATAATCCGATTTTTCTTTTAAGAAATAATTCAGAAATTCGGAATAATCAGTTTTAGGGTTTTCTTTAGATTTCCAACTTCCCAAGCTCATATCTTTTGCATCCGAACTCCGATTGAGCCCATTCAAATTTCTAAATTCATCTAAATTCAAGATCTACCTATTTGAGATTTTTATTTAATTTTTTGGAGTTCGTTTTGCCTCTGTTTTTATTTATTTTATTTTGTTTGTTTGTTTCGTTACAAGTAGACGTTGATACTTCAGGAAGGTTTGAAGAAGAAGGAGCACCTCAAGAGCAAGATCAGTAATTAGACCTATTCCAAGGCAAGTTATACCTTTGATCATGATGAATCCCAGTTTTCTAAAATTACTTTGATTCAAATTATTGCATTTACTTTAGTTATGTATTTCAATGCTTTTGGGATTAGTTAATGTCAATCTGTTATGACCTCCTTGTCTAATTGTATGCCATAATCTTTTGTCACCCTAGTTTGGTTTATTTAGTTGGTGCTATTGTATTACCAACATGGGTTGGTTAGATGCGATTAGTTTGCTTAGCCATGCCACGAGTCATCATCTCATGTAGTTGCAAATATAAACGACTAAGTGACTATGGAACTATGTGATAGAAACTGTATGCGCTATGTGCTATTACTCGTTGATGGCATATGTTGCACTTAACCAATAGGGTGGGAAAGGATTTAGAGCGGAGGCAAGTGGTGTATCTTGTGTGTTATTTTGGTGGAGTTATGTGCATGGGCTTAATAACCTATGTGCATAGGGATTTGTAGTTTATTTGGAAGTCTTGCCTTGGTCAATTAAGGACTTAACTTTGTGCGCCATTGAATCGAGCCTCTCGTACAACCACATGCAGGTATGGGGCCGGGCCTAACATAGTAAGTTATGGAGTCTTGACATTGATTACTCAGTTGTAGGTTAGAGGCGTGGGCGTGGGTGGAGGTGTGATACAGTAGTCACATCACGGGCGGTTCGCCGTGTCCACATCAGCGGTGTGTGTTGGATTGACTTCCTATGTGGGGTTGTTTGACGGTTTGTAAGCACCTTTGGGGTGTCAATGTTAAGATGAAGTTTACAGCTGTTTTTATTACGGCTAGTGTTAGCTACACTAGTTGTATCTTGTGGGTAAAGTGTACAAACTCTATAGAGTGTTAAACAATCTATTCAAATAGCCGCGTCCGCGGTCATGGACATACTCGGCGATTTCACACAAGGGGTAGATTTTCATAAAACCTTGGGAAGGGAGCTGTGTGACCTAAGTCATATGGCTATGTGAATAACCTGCTTAGGCTATGTGTCTTTGTGAACTAAAATTGTCAAATTATTATTGTCTATTTGTTTTGAATTGTGCTTTCAATCTATTACTTGTATTTAAATTGCAAATGCTGCATTTCTGCAAAAGAACCACAGAAGCCATTCCTTTGGAATAAGCCTGCATCTATAATTGCATTTCTGTGGTATGACTTGCGAGTACGGTGTGTACTCATGCTTGTTGTAAAACATGCAATGAAGAGGAGGAGTCTTCGCACCGCTTTCGAGGAGTTCAAATAAGGTGCTTGATCGTAGGGTCTTGATCGATCAATTGCTTGTGGTGAATTGATGGGATTCATTTGAAGTTTCTTCGTTCATTTGCTATTTTATTTCTTGCTAGCCCTCGTGGCTTAATAAATGTTAACTCGACCTTAAGGTCAAAACCCTTATTTGTTATCAAATTACTCGTTTATGTTATTAATCGCTTGTGGATCGATATTCACTGTGTTGACCTTTGTGTGCACTAAGCGTGATCTGGACTAGTGCATTATACACGAGGGTCGAAATTGTATATTTTGGGTCCCGACACTTATCCAAGCATATATGTGTGTTATGCGCATATTTAATATTGATGCATAAAATGATTAGCAGCGATAAGAAAATGACAACCAACCGGGCATATAAGTTCTATTACTTGGATCAAAAGCGACATAAGTACAAGAACCTTTCTAGTCATGGCCAATTGATAGCAAATACTTGCCACATCTTGGCCGTGTTAAGTCGACATCTTGGTGTAGAATGACCAGATGGGACTACCCAAATGTAACACCCAAAATTTCAAATTTGGTTAAAGTTTAAAACTTATTTGAATTTGTGAATTTTACGAAATTGTAAAAGCTTTTTCCTAAATGTTTTAAAGCTAAAATAATTTAATTAAAAATTTATTATCAAGTTTAAGTTGGGAATAATTTTATTAAGTCTAAAATGTCTCTAAGGATTTATGAGAATTTTTGTAGAATTTTGGACTCTTTTACTATTTTCTAAGTCTAAAAGGAATTAACCAGATTATTTAAAATAGAAAAACTAAAAAACCCCAGCAGTGTTTGGGCGAAACCTAGCTCGGCCCTCCTCCCCTGCGTGCACACGGCCCAAAATGGCCCTTTGCTGCTAACCCCTCACTTCATGATCGTCGGATGGAGATCCGACGCCAGACGCTTCCTCCCACCAGCCCTTTTCTTAGCCACGATTCGCATCCAACCGCCGCCCACCTTCTTCTCCACGCCTCCTTTCTTCCCCACGTTCTCAACGAGCAACCACCCGCCGCCATTTTCGCGTGGGGAGCTTCTACTTCCGCCTCAACCCTCTCTCTCTCTCGGGCGCCGCACGAGACTCGGCGCCCTCAACCGCCCCATTACCCCTTCTCCCTCTTCTCGCGCTCGGCTCGATCGGCCTTGCGGCGGCGCCACGACCTCCATGAACCCCTCGCCGCCTCAGAGCCCCTCTACCTCTATAAAGGAGAGCACCGGGTGCCTCTCTTCACCACGAAGCCAACGCCACCACTCACCCACCCCCTCACGCCCTGTGCTCGCCGGAATCGAGGTTTGGATCGCCGCCGTTCCCGAGGCTTCAACCGTCGATTGCGCCACCGTCGGAGCCGCTCCGTCGCCGCCGTCTTCGGCTACGACATCGCAGCGTCACCGCGAACACGGTGCGCGCCTTCGTTTGCCCCAAGACACTCCGGAGCACCTTCTTCGTCGACGCCCGTACGCCGTCGCCGCTAAACTTCAACGCCGACGAGCCTCCGGTCACGCGTCGCCGCTGAGGGGGTAAGCATTAGGTTCGCGGACTCTCCCTCTCTCGTTTGCGCTCTTCTGCCCCACGCGTGGCGCGTAAGCGCGGCGAGGGTGGTCACCGGAGTATGGCCGGAATCGGCCTACGTGGCCTGGCCACCTCGGCGCCACGCCAGCGCCCAATCCCACGTGGCCGCCTCGTGGCGACCACGTCGTCTTGTAGCGCCACCCACCCGTGAGCCAAGCCTGTGGACCAAGTCCACATGGATGTGTCTCGACACGAGGTCCCTTTGTCGATTTTAATTTTATTTATTTAATTACCGAAAACCTCAGGGCTGACGTCACCATGCGCAATAATTAGAATTTCCTTTAGAAAAATAATTCGGGAAATTGATTAAAATGGCAGATTTAGGATTTAAATTGTAAAATTCATAACTTATTCATCTTAGCTCCAAATTAGATGATTCAAATTGCTAAATTCTTAGAAAATTATGATCTAACTAAATAAAATATAATTATTCAATTTGGAGTTCATTTTAGTTCTGTTTTAGAATTTAGAAATTCATTTAAATTCCAAATTTAGATTTAAATTTGTAAAATTCATATCATCGAACTCCAACTCCAAATTTTGTGAATTAAGTTTCTAAAATATTATAAAAAGATTATCTAGCTTAATAAAATAAAATTAGTTTATATGGAATTAGTTTAACTTGTCTTTTTAAGTTAAACTATTTAAATTGCAAATTTAGGATTTAAACTTGCAAAGTTCATAGCTTTTATTTCTGTTTCCAAATTGAGTGTTTCAAATTTATAAGATCTTATAAAATTATTATCTAGCCAAATAAAATATAATTATTTTATTTGGAGTTAGTTTAAACTGTCGTCTTGTATTTATTTGAATTTCAATTGATTGTCGTATTTTCACGTTTAGATTACTTATTTATTAGGGATTTGATTCTTCCAAGAATTAGAATTTCAAGACTTCAGCGAAGGCAAGTTATACTTTGATCATCTTGCACCTACTATTTTAAAGTTATTTAAATTCAGTTTTCAAATTACTAAGTGCATGCGTACTTTTATTCAAGTATTTTAAATTCCTGTTTAAATGATTAGATATTCCAACTGTCCTTGTATGGCCAATATTGAATATTGAAATGTCATCCCTTGTCCCCATAGATAAAATGTTTGGAAATGCTTAGCAAATACTTAGACCATGATTTGATTTTGGGGAGGATTTAGCCAAATCTTTACAAACTTGTTTTAACTTGAACCTATGGTATTGTCTTACCATAGATTTGTTGAAAAGGTGGTTTTACTAAATAAAATAAAGATGGTTTGGACTTGGGTGTAACGGATGAAAGGTGGGTGCGAGTTTATGTACGGGTTTAATCTGTTAGGATTAAAGCCTGTGGTTTAATTTGAAAGACGCCCAAGTCGATTAAGGACCGCCTTTGGCGTTCCTTTGCTATGCCAAAACGCACCACCACATGTCTGTATGGGAAGGACTGGCTTAATAATTTGGGATACCTCATAGATATTAGTGCCATATTGTATGAGTGGGTGTTGGTTAGACAAGTAGTCCCACATGGCGCAAGAGGGGCTCCTGAGGATGGTTAGTCAATGGAAGCGAAACCTTAGCGGGCATGAGTACTTTGAGGTAGATCATTATAACGACCTTGTGATATTTGCTATGTCACACGCCTTAGGAAGCGTGGATTGGCCGACACAAAGGGTATAATATCTCGTGTGGGTAAAGCTGTACAAACTCGCGAGTAGAAAACTATTGAATAGCGCGTCATGATCATGGACATGCTAGCAAAGCCACTTTGAGTTAGACTTGTTTTTGGTTTTAAAATGGTTTCAACAGATGTTTTCGGGATGGATAGTCCTGTGGGAAAATTAGGCGGTTAGCCATTGTGATTGGAGGATATCCATCACCTTTCGTGGAGGTTATCCACATTATTCAATTGTCATTTAAAATATGATTTTAATTAATGTATGAAAATGGCCTTGCAATCTATTACGATTATTTAAATTAAAGCTGTTGTTTACATAAAATAACCCCGCCAATGTCCTTTGTTTACCTTATGCATGCATTACAATTCCATATTGGGTGTAACTTGCGAGCACAGTAGTTGTGCTCATACTTGCTTTATGCAACAAAATTTGAGGAGAAGACTACTATCGGGGCGGTGAGGACACCGATGCCTAGGCTCGCCCCGAGACGATTACTGTGGCGGATTGTTCTGCCTACTACTATCTTTTTATTTCATTGTGTTATTTACTTATTTATTTGGCTTCATGCCCCATTTGTATCGAACTCGATTTACTATTAATGAAATGCGAGATTTGGTTATGTTATCATTTTTGTAATCGGTACACCGGAAATCTGGGTGGTGTATGAACACGAGAGGATTCGGGATCTTTCGTTCCGGTCCGACAAAAAGTGGTATCGAGCCATATCGATCGTAGGTCGTGGCCTTAGAATTGCCTTAAGGACTTATCTTCAAAAACTAAAACTATTTTGAGTCTATCGAGTCATGTCTCAACCTTTCTCTTTAAAAATGTTTACTAACTCCTCTCCTTCTCAAAATTTTAGATGGTGAAAGACCGGATGCTACTTCCCACGAGCCTTCTTTGAAGCGGGCGAGATACTTTGGGAAATGATGCAAGACAGGTTACGAAAGAGGCCAACTTTCCAAGGATTCAAGTACCAGGTGGAAGAACAACAGCTGTGGAGAGTAGAGGTGCTCATCTACTCCAACCTCGCACCGGACACCGTCTTCCACGTCTTTGACGCTCCGATCCGACGCGACAACTTTGATGATGGCATGCAAGATGCGGCAAGAGAGGCAGTCCGCCACCTTCGCTACACCTACAATCATCGCCTTGGGGCACCGGTTTCATTACTACCCGATGCACATTCCGACCCGACTCGACAAGATACTTTCAACTCCGCTAGAGACGAAGATTCCCCAGTGACACACGGGTGGATCTGGCTAAGGCTTTGGATTATGCCTACTAAACACCTTGAATGATTTGCTCACCGCCGTAGCAGACTACGGGGAGGCGAGGAGAAGTCAAGACCGTAGCATGAGCTAGCTAGCTACAAGGTCAAGCGAGACTAGCTCTAGTGAGCGGACTATACTCCTAGTACCCCATAGTTGTTATCTTTCCTTTAGTTCGATCCTTAGTTGCGAATTATGAGCTACTAATACCTTGTGGTAGCCATAATCTTGAATAAAATAAATTAATAAAAGAATTTCTTGGAAAAATCGCCTTTTGTCTTGTATGATCTTGAATTTACCTTTCCTGTCTGTCTACCTCTCCTAATCTTTGGAGTTCTAGCGGATGGTGACCACCGTCTTGGCGATGGCGATGCCCAAGGTCGAGTAATGAGAACACGGATTACAGGAAAATCCTGTCGAACCACCGCCGCCACCACCAAGGGCGGATTAGCGTCGAGATGATGGAAAACCGAATCATCGATTAACCTCTGGCTCGATCCCTCAACAGCGTCGCGAATGTGCAAGCAACAACTCGGATCGCACCACCACCTCCACCAGCGAGATTGACCATGGCGATTTCATGCGCGCGCCACCGACATTCTCCAAAGCTGACCTGAGCCGATGGATGCCGATGGCTGGATTCGTGCTATCGGAAAGAAGTGGATATCACTCGATGTCTTGATCGTGAGAGAGTCTGTTTGCCTCTCACGGCTCACCGGTCCCTTGTCGAATGGTGGGATAACTACAACATCTCCCATCTTGATGCGCAGACTATCTCTTGGGAGGAGTTTGTGCGGGCTTTCCGCCATGCACATATCTCCGCGAGGATAATGACCCTAAAGAAGAAAGAGTTCCACGACTCAAACAAGGCAACACACGGTGGGTGAATACTGCACAAGTTCAACCCGGCTTGCTCGCTATGCCCCAGAGATGTGGCTAGTGATGAAGAAAGGCGAGAAAGGTTCATGGATGGTTTGAGCGATGAGATCTCGATCGGTGGTCTCCAATGACTACTTGACTTCCAGCGGTTAGTGAATAAAGCTTTTCGCCAGAGGCCAAACATCTGCGGATGGAGAACATAGCGGAGGATGGCCTTCGAAGTTCAACTCGGAGGGCAACCCAAGCCTCGCTTTGCTCGGCCTCGGCCACCTCGAGTGGAAGGTTCGATCCTCTACACCCGAGCTCGATGACAAGCACAGCGCTCCAACTCTTCCGGCTTCGCAACAATGCATCTGCGGGGCGGTTTAATGAAGAACCCAACTTCATCGGCGGTGGGTGACATGCTTCCATTGCAATGAGGCTGGACACTATGCCAACAAGTGCGAAGAAGCGGCGATCTACAACACCAAACAAGCAAGATCAGAGTACCAGCCCACGGCACCCCAAAGCCGCGGGCGATTCACGAAGGGCGTGTGAATCACGTCCACAGCGAGGAAGCTTCGGCGGCACCAGATGTCGTCCTTGTGCGTTTCGTTAATATGATACTGCATCGATTCTGTTTGATTCCGAGCTTCGCATTCTTTTGTATCCAATAAGTTTGTGGGCAAAAATGGGTTACCTATTTCTCCATTAAGTAATCCTATGATAATCCATTCCCGGGCTCGTAAATGAGAACCAGTTCTCTATGCCCTAATCTTACCTGGAGATATCCTGAGTTTCCTTCATGGCGAGACTTGATAGTCTTGCATTCTCAAGGTCCGGATGTAATACTTGGGATGGATGGCTAGCCAGAATCAGGGACGGATAGATTGTGCCAATAGGTCTATTACTCTCACTAATGAGGAAGGAGTCACGGTTGAATTCAAGCCCAAGACACGCATCGGAGGAAGTTCCATTCGACCCGCTTGAAGGAGTTAAAGCTTGAAGATATACCATGGTGCAAGAATTCCGGATGTCTTTCACGATGATTTACGGCATGCCACCGGACGAGGACATAATGTTCTTAATTGACTTAGTCGAGGACCGCTCCAATCTCGGCGACCCTACAGGATGCGGCCAATGAATTGGCGAGATGAAGAAAGCAGATTGAAGAATTGAGGAGCAAGGGATATATTTGACCAGTTCATCACCTTGGGGAGCACCTGTTTTATTCACAAGAAGAAAGACAATAGTATGAGGATGTGTGTGGATTATAGGTCACTCAATGAAGTGACAATCAAAAACAAGTACCGCTACCTAGGATTGATGATCCGCTCGATCAAGCTGAAAGGAACAAGTGTATTCTCGAAGATTGATTTGAGATCGGCTATCACCAATCAAGATCGGACTGAAGATATCCCAAGACAGCTTTCACCACGGATATGGGTTGTACGAGTTCTGATAATGTCTTTCGGTTTGACGAACGCCTACTTACTTCATGAATATGATGAACAAAGTGTTCATGGAATTCTTGGATAAGTTTGTGGTTGTTTTCATCGATGACATCCTCGTCTATTCAAGAATGAAGAAGAACATGAGAACCACCTCAGTTAATTTTGGGAAAACTCGTGGAGAACGACTTTATGCCAAATTCACAAGTGCGAATTTTGGCTAAGTCAAGTGGCATTCCTTGGACATATTGTGTCCGCAAGAGGAGTTGCCGTAGATCCAGCCAAAGTCGAAGCAATAATGGATTGGAAACAACCCAAGTCTCACAGAGGTGAGAAGTTTCCTTGGATTGGTGGGTATTACCGCAGATTCATTGAAGGTTTCTCCAAGATAGCAAGACCAATGACTCAACCGAAGAAGGAGAAGAAATTTGAGTGACAGATGCTTGTGAGGAAAGTTTCCAAGAAGCGAAGACGAGATTAGTTTCAAAGACTGTATTGGTCCTACGGATATTCATAAAGATTTTGTGATTTTCTGCGGCGCCTCTCGTCAAGGACTCGGTTGCGTATTGATGCAGGGAGGCAAGGTCAGTATCTTCGCTTCTCGTCGCCTAAGGCCACATGAAGGAATTATCCAACTCATGACCTTGAGTTAGCGGCGATTGTGCATGCATTAAAGATCTGGCGGCATTACCTCGCCAGAAACACCGTGAAGTTTTCACGGATCATAAGAGTCTGAAGTACATATTCACTCGGTCAGACCTTAATCTCCGAGCTGAGAAGATGGCTAGAATTGATAAAGGATTATGACCTTGAGATCCATTACCATCCGGCAAGGCAAATGTAGTTGCGGGCATACTGGCAGAAGGCGTATTGCAATACCATCTTGGTTGTAAAAATCAGCGAGTTGTATGAAGAATTGAAGCATCCGAACTTGGAGATTGTTGATCAAGGATGTGTGAGCGCTTTGGAAGTTCAACCAACACTTCAGAGTCGGATCGAGAGAAGCGAAAAGAAGATGAAGACATCAAGGAGATCAAGAAGAATATGAGAAGAGGCAAAGCTTGAGGATTCACGAAGATGAGGAAGGAGCAGTGTGGTTCGGGAACCGCATCTGCGTCTCCGGATCGGCGAGTTTAAAGCGATCGATTCGAAGGAAGCCCATGAGTCGCCTTATTCCATTCACCTGGCGGTACCAAGATGTACCAGGATCTTAAGGAAAGATCTTGGTGGAGTCGACATGAAGCGGAAATCGGCGAGTTCAGAGCCTGCTGCGATGTTTGTCGGTGAGTCAAGGCGAACATCAAAGACCCGCCGGTTTGTTACAACCGTTACCGATCCCCGAGTGGAAGTGGGAAGAAGTTGGTATGGATTTCATCACCGGACTTCCTAGGACTCGATCGAGATGTGATTCCATCTGGGTGATAATTGATCGGTTAACAAAGTAGCTCACTTCCTTCGATCAAGACCACCTACCCGAGCGATAAGTTGGCGAAATTGTATATGGCCAAGATTGTGCATCGCATGTAGTACCCAAGAAGATCGTGTCCGAACGAGAGGATCACAGCTTACGTCAAGATTTTGGCGAGTCGCATGAAGCTTTGGGAACCAGACTCAACTTCAAGATCGCATATCATCCGCAGACGGATGGCGGACCGAACGAGTCAGCCAGATTCTTGAAGACATGCTTGAGCTGCGCCTTGGATTCTGGAAAAAGTTGGGACAAGAATTTGCCCTATGCAGAATTTTCAGATAACAATAGCTACCAAGCCGGTCTTCAAATGTCCCGTTTGAGGCTTTGTATGGCGAAATCACGAACTCCGCTTCTATGGGATGAAGTAGGAGAGCATCAGTTCTTTGGGCGAGTTGATCAAAGAAGTTGAAAGTAAGGTTAAGGCAATAAGAGAGCATCGAAAGTAGCTCAAACCCGACAGAAGAGTTATCTTGATAATCGTCGGCGAGAGTTGACCTTCTTTGAAGGAGAGTTTGTCTATCTCCGAGTTACTCCACTCAGGAGTAAGAAGGTTCGAACCAAAGGAAAACTCGCACCAGATTTGTGGGACCTTACAAGATTTTGGCAAGAAGAGGTGAAGTTGCTTATCGGCTTGAGCTACGGCATCTTTGTCCATTGTACACAATGTCTTCCATGTTTCACGACTAAAGAAATGCCTTGAGTGCACGAAGATCGGACCCTTACGAAAGCATTGATCTTCAAGAGGACCTCACCTATGTGGAGCAACCGATCAAGATTCTGGACGTCGCAGAGCGTGTCACACGGAACAAGATCATCCGTTCATACAAAGTTTAGTGGAGCCACCACCCTGAAAGTGAAGCCACTTGGGAGCGAGAAGAAGATATTAAAACAGGATATCCCCACCTTCTTGCGGTCAATCCTTAATCTCGGGTCGAGATTCCCTTAAGGGGAGGTTTGTAACACCCAAAATTTCAAATTTGGTTAAAGTTTAAAACTTATTTGAATTTGTGAATTTTACGAAATTGTAAAAGCTTTTTCCTAAATGTTTTAAAGCTAAAATAATTTAATTAAAAATTTATTATCAAGTTTAAGTTGGGAATAATTTTATTAAGTCTAAAATGTCTCTAAGGATTTATGAGAATTTTTGTAGAATTTTTGGACTCTTTTACTATTTTCTAAGTCTAAAAGGAATTAACAAGATTATTTAAAATAGAAAAACTAAAAAAAACCCCAGCGTGTTTGGGCGAAACCCTAGCTCGGCCCACTCCTCCCATTACAAGACACGGCCCAAAATAGCCCGCCCAAGACTGCTAACCCCCTCACTTCGCGGCCGTCGGATGGAGATCCGGCTACCAGATCGCTCCGCCGCCCTTTTCTTAGCCACCCGATTAGCATCCAACCGCCGCCCACCTTCTTCTCCACGCCTCCTTTCTTCCCTCGTTCTCAACGAGCAACCACCCGCCGCCATTTTCGCGTGGGGAGCTTCACAAACCGCCTCAACCCTCTCTCTCTCACGACGCCTTGAGACTCGGCGCCCTCAACCGCCCCATTACCCCACTTCTCCCTCTTCTCCGCGCCTTGCTCGATCGATGCCGCTTGCCAAGACGACCTCCATGAACCCCTCGCCGCCTCAGAGCCCCTCTACCTCTATAAAGGAGAGCACCGGGTGCCTCTCTTCACCACGAAGCCAACGCCACCACTCACCCACCCCATCACGCCCTGTGCTCGCCGGAATCGAGGTTTGGATCGCCGCCGTTCTCGAGGCTTCAACCGTCGATTACGCCACCGTCGGAGCCACTCCGTCGCCGCCGTCTTCGGCTACGACATCGCAGCGTCACCGCGAACACGGTGCGTGCCTTCGTTTGCCCCAAGACACTCCGGAGCACCTTCTTCGTCGACGCCCGTACGCCGTCGCCGCTAAACTTCAACGCCGACGAGCCTCCGGTCCTGCGTCGCCGAGGGTAAGCATTAGGTTCGCGGACTCTCCTCTCGTTTGCGCTTTGCGCGCCCCTCGCCGTGGCGCGTAAGCGCCATGAGGGTGATCACCGAGTATGGCGGAATCGGCCTCGTGCTTCTCGGCCACCTCGGCCACGCCACGCGCCCAATCACGTGGCCGCCTACGTGGCGCCACGCGTCGGTCTTGTAGCGCCACCCACCGTGAGCCAAGCAGTGGACCAAGTCCACATGGATCGTGTCTCTCGACGAGGTCCCACCGTCGATTTTAATTTTATTTATTTAATTACCGAAAACCTCGGGCTGACGTCACCATGCGCAATAATTAGAATTTCCTTTAGAAAAATAATTCGGGAAATTGATTAAAATGGCGATTTAGGATTTAAATTGTAAAATTCATAACTTATTCATCTTAGCTCCAAATTAGATGATTCAAATTGCTAAATTCTTAGAAAATTATGATCTAACTAAATAAAATATAATTATTCAATTTGGAGTTCATTTTAGTTCTGTTTTAGAATTTAGAAATTCATTTAAATTCCAAATTTAGATTTAAATTTGTAAAATTCATATCATCTGAACTCCAACTCCAAATTTTGTGAATTAAGTTTCTAAAATATTATAAAAAGATTATCTAGCTTAATAAAATAAAATTAGTTTATATGGAATTAGTTTAACTTGTCTTTTTAAGTTAAACTATTTAAATTGCAAATTTAGGATTTAAACTTGCAAAGTTCATAGCTTTTATTTCTGTTTCCAAATTGAGTGTTTCAAATTTATAAGATCTTATAAAATTATTATCTAGCCAAATAAAATATAATTATTTTATTTGGAGTTAGTTTAAACTGTAAGTCTTGTATTTATTTGAATTTCAATTGATTGTCGTATTTTCACGTTTAGATTACGGCGATTAGGAATTTGATTCTTCCAAGAATTAGAATTTCAAGACTTCAGCGAAGGCAAGTTATACTTTGATCATCTTGCACCTACTATTTTAAAGTTATTTAAATTCAGTTTTCAAATTACTAAGTGCATGCGTACTTTTATTCAAGTATTTTAAATTCCTGTTTAAATGATTAGATATTCCAACTGTCCTTGTATGGCCAATATTGAATATTGAAATGTCATCCCTTGTCCCCATAGATAAAATGTTTGGAAATGCTTAGCAAATACTTAGACCATGATTTGATTTTGGGGAGGATTTAGCCAAATCTTTACAAACTTGTTTTAACTTGAACCTATGGTATTGTCTTACCATAGATTTGTTGAAAAGGTGGTTTTACTAAATAAAATAAAGATGGTTTGGACTTGGGTGTAACGGATGAAAGGTGGGTGCGAGTTTATGCACGGGTTTAATCTGGTTAGGATTAAAGCCGGTGGTTTAATTGAAAGACGCCCAAGTCGATTAAGGACCGGCCTTTGGCGTTCCTTTGCTATGCCAAAACGTACCACCACATGTCTGTATGGGAAGGACCTGGCTTAATAATTTGGGATACCTCATAGATATTAGTGCCATATTGTATGAGTGGGTGTTGGTTAGACAAGAGTCCCACATGGCGCAAGAGGGGCTCCTGAGGATGGTTAGTCCAATGGAAGCGAAACCTTAGCGGGCATGAGTACTTTGAGGTAGATCATTATAACGACCTTGTGATATTTGCTCACACACGCCTTAGGAAGCGTGGATTGGCCGACACAAAGGGTATAATATCTCGTGTGGGTAAAATTGTACAAACTCTGCAGAGTAGAAAACTATTGAATAGCGCGTCATGATCATGGACATGCTAGCAAAGCCACTTTGAGTTAGACTTGTTTTTGGTTTTAAAATGGTTTCAACAGATGTTTTCGTGGATGGATAGTCTGTGGGGAAAATTAGGCGGTTAGCCATTGTGATTGGAGGATATCCATCACCTTTACGTGGAGGTTATCCACATTATTCAATTGTCATTTAAAATATGATTTTAATTAATGTATGAAAATGGCCTTGCAATCTATTACGATTATTTAAATTAAACTGCTGTTTCAAAAATAACCCTGCCAATGTCCTTTGTTTACCTTATGCATGCATTACAATTCCATATTGGGTGTAACTTGCGAGCACGGTAGTTGTGCTCATACTTGCTTTATGCAACAAAATTTCAGGAGAAGACTACTATCAGGACGGTGAGGACACCGATGCCTAGGCTACGCCCCGCATTTATTGCTGTGGCGGATCGTTCGCCTACTACTATCTTTTTATTTTATTTGTGTTATTTACTTATTTATTTGGCTTCATGCCCCATTTGTATCGAACTCGATTTACTATTAATGAAATCACGAGATTTGGTTATGTTATCATTTTTGTAATCGTGTACACCGGAAATCCTGGACTGGTGTATGAACACAGAGGATTCGGGATCTTTCGTTCCCGGGTCCGACACCAAAGCTGCCAATTTTCAGAATCCACTCCAACAACTCTACACATATGAAAATATCCACCATAGCCCTGTGCAAGAATGTATTTACCATCAGGCTCCCAATGGCCACCATAAAATCCAAGTGCTGAATGACTTAATTCACCAACAGTCACTCAATTTATCCAAAGTCCCGTATTTTTCTCTAGCTTCCACATCATTCTCATCTTGTCCATGGATACAGATAATGTGCCCATTGGCTGATGAGCTTCATCATCAAGTAATAGCATGAGTGTAACACTCTGGCTATAAGGAAGCTAAGATATTACCTAAAGTCTAACACCAAGCAATAGTATGAAATAATTTCAAGAATCTTTCAGCTAATAACATATAAAGAGCAATAGCTAATAGAATGAATATAAGAATTGAATCAGAATTCAACAACATATCAAAAATCTAATTATCCAACCATATTGAATCATTTACGATAAATCTCTCAATAGACTATACGAAGGTTATTAGGTAATTACTAATTCAACCATATCATAATAAAGGATAACATCAACCATCAAACTCCATTTATTACAATCTAATATTTATCAAATGAAAGGTAATGACAAGTTCGTCTAATTAAAAAATGAATAATTTGAAGTGAATGAAGTGATCCGTGACTATTCCCTCCCAAGCATGCCGTCCTCATTGTTTACCTAAAATAAATAAACACGGCAAGAATGAGTCCATGACTCAGCAAGTACAACAGAATAATATGAACAACAATGAATAAGAACATGACAGTCACAACAGAGAATAAGAATGTAGAATGGTATAAATCATATGAATGAATCAAATGCATGACCTCCTCTTTTGCTTATACCAGTATAGCCAGTGAACAACCGTCAATGTTCACTCATGCCCGTATTATCCAAAATATAGGGATCCAAGACCCGTATGAAGAATGTTTCATAACGGGGATCCAATTTGCCCACATTGGAATGGTGGGTCTTACATGACCATATTGGAATGATGGGTCTTAACATCCCACTCCCGTGGGTGAATCATGAACAGTGAATGAATGAATGAATATATGAATGTGTAAGACGAAATCTCAAGAAGCATGGATTCACATACATGGAATGAACAGAAATCATTGAAAACTACTCATAGACCATAGTATTTAGTCATGGCATGAACATCAAGCAGTATGAACAAACAACAACAATACATTACACAATGTACTTGTCTTTCGCGTTGCGACGCGTTAGAAGACAAAGTTGAAGCCACTACTCTCGAAGCCTCTCCTCCTACACAATTAAATTACTCAAATAAGAACAACGTTAACATGACACTACTCGCAACGCTTAATCTCATATTCCTACACCCAAGGTTCATAGGATTGCTCTATTCAACTTAAATGGCAGTCTAGCCAGAAGTTATACTGGACAGTGGTATTAAAACCTTCATAACTTTTGCTCTGAAACTCAGAAAAGTGTGATCTTAGACTCTCTAGAACGATAATGAAATCCTATAAAATAACCTAGTTGGTGAGACTTTCTAATTCGGCCAACTTCTGTGTATAATAATCAGATGAAAATCTAAACTATAATCTGTCTGACAGAAACTACAGCAGTAGAAGAAAATTCATAACTTTTGATTGGATTAACCAAAATTCAAGATTTTTACTAATCTGGAAAGCTTGAGAAATTCCCTATGACAATCATGTTGGGTGAAATGCCTGAATCAGTCCTTAACATATTCTTATTTAATAAACAAAACTACTGCTAATTCTCGTCAGACTTTCTGGATAGCAGAAAAGAAATCAACGTAACTTCTAGACCACAACTCCGAATTAGATGATATTTAAACCTATGGAAATCTGAGAATGAACCCCACAGATATCTAGGAGATGAAATTCTCTAATTTGGAATCTAACTACACGAAAGCAGACACACAAGTAATGGACAGAATTCTGGAATTAAACGCAACAGAACGTTGATCCCCTAATCATGGGAAATTATGAATCTAAATCAACCAAACCAGCGAGGAACTCAATCGTTACCCTTGAAGACCCAAAAGAAGTCGCTGATCAAACCCAATGAAGAAACTTTTCTTCCAATCCTTCTTCCTTCCTCCCTTTTTGGCCAAAAATCCCAAGAGTTTGCCTTCTTCTTCCTTCGTTGGTAAGCAACAATGGTGCAAAGACCAAGGGAAGGGAAACTTCGTGTGTCATTGCTCAAAAGGAGGGTGGTGGCTGAGAATAGAGATGGGGGTGGCAGCTGCTCAAGGGGGAGAGGGGAGGCACCAAGGGGAAGGGGACTTGGGCGGCTAGGGTTTGGGGGAAAAAAAGGGGTGGCGCCCCGCTATGGCCGGCCCCCTCTTGGGCCTTCTGGGCCACGGCCTGGGGCCCAAGTTGGCGGAATTTTGCAGAAAAGTCTAATTAAAATGCTTATTCTCCCTTTTACTTGCTTTCTTTCTTTAGGAATTATTTGTAGTATTACATTCTACCCCCTTAACAGGATTCGACCCTAAATCTACTTGATGATCTAACCGAAAGAAAACTGCGGCTAGAATTTTAACAAGGATAAACACGTACCCGCGGATAAATTTGGATATTGCTCGCGCATGCGAGACTCTAGCTCCCAAGTGGCCTCTCTCTCAGATTGATGAGACCACAAGACATTGATGTAAACCGACGCCTATCCAAACACTCAATCCAATATTTCCAAGTACACTCATCAGAAGAGATTCGAAGGTAAGTTTCTACTCGATGGTCAACGATGTTAATGAAACTCAAACTCCAGATCTCCCAGGTAATCAATCGGTACCAAAATAACCAAAAGTTGCGTACCCGCGTATGGCCCGAGATGGTCAAAGCGATACGCCAACTTTCTAATTACTGCAACTATCGAAAATGAACAAATGTACCTGGCCAACTTCCCCTTTGGTACAAAAGCACACAACATGCTCAACACACACGGAACTCTTGTCCCATTTCTAAATCGAACTCTTCATCTAACAAGGAGCACCTCCTTTAGTCAAGAATGCACAACAGAACTCGCTTTTAAACAACTGTTTTACAAAGAGAATCCAACTGAAAATAAAGAGTTCTCATCGCAACCACGCAATGTCAACTCTCCACCAAAAGGGGCAAATCCGAAATTGACAATTCATCGTGAAAACAATTCCACTTTCTAATTAGGCAATTTGCGAATGAACACCATGAAAACCAAAGGAGAAATCACTAGAATGCCTAAATCGAATACTTCTATTATTTTGTCTGAATTGAAAAAAATCATATATGCTAGCACAGCGTCAACTCAAATTGCCAAAGACATCAGTCATAAACACATAGCTCAAACAAAAATCAAAGAAGCGTTTCATTACCCGAGGCCACATTTTCCTCAATTTCTCTTTTAAGAATAGAACTTCACGCAAATTATGGAACTCCAATTCATCGCATGACACTAACCCTTTTTCTTTTCTTTAAAATGGCAACCTCAATGCCATGCCCAAACGAATACATCAACCACCCCTTTATAGGGAGGCTCTCTTGACTCCACAAGACTTATTCTTACCAACTCCTCTACTGACGGAATTACTCTGACAGATGCCTCCTAATGCATGTTAAAAACAGACTTCACACACAATCATATCACCTCAATCCTTTAATAATAACCAAATTAGGATTCACATCACGCATTCGAATGTACTGCATCAAAAGGGTCCTATCAAGGATCATCCCACAATCCAGAATCCACCATTATTCTTCTTCCTCTACACAAAATCCTTGGGCGACCAAAGTCCCAGTATAAAAATGCGAAGCCCAAAAATTAACCTCCAAGACTCCTAGAATGAACTTCTGGTGTAAAAGATTAGGGAAATCCTCATATTCGATGAATAAAATTTCCACAATCTAACCATACTCGATCATTAACATCAATAGGTAAATATATCTTCAACCAAATTATCCTTTGAAGGATTTAACTCCAAGAGAGTTACTCATTGAACCAAGCCCTATCTAATGATAATCCAACAATCTTTGTCATCCCATTAAGTCCTTTGACGATTAGATTTCTTCGCTAATCTTTCCTTCATTACATTACACCATCCTATTTCACCTTCACAACCGTTCAAACTACCCAGTCGCGATATTCTAATAAACTGATCAAGATTTTTATTCTTTCGATAATTTTAATATTCCACCTAAAATGAACAAAAGACCTTGGACCACAATCATTATAGGTTCTATTAGTTGCAACATCGCAATTAGTTTAGTCTCAAAGACAAACATCCTGTATAGCTAAGATTATCTCCAAGAATCATACACGAAATCAATTCATCCTCTAATGCTCATCAAATAACTTACAACCCAAGGTCTCACAACAACAATTAATAGACACCTCGAGAGACCCCTGTGATTCTAATCGTTTGATTCTTTCTCAAAAGAAAAGACAAATGAAATAATTTTCACCAACTAGGAAAATATTTACCACTCGCAGTGAACACAAGACCAAGGGGAATAATCAATTAGGCAATGATATCAGAAAACAATAGGAGACCACAAATTGAGGGCACAAGCCTCACAAGAAGAGAATAATAAACCTTAACCAACAAGCACAACGTTGCTATTGAAACTTCGGGTATTTCTATACGACAAGAAACAGAAAGGTTAAGTATGCTTAAAAAAACTACAAATTACAAACCTTGACCCCCCCACCATAAAAACTTCTGCTACACTTCTTCATTTAAAATAAAACAATTTTATTTTGATTACAACCTTTCCTGCCAATTCAAACGAACGAGCCTTCAAGATCAAATCACTTGAATCACTTAAGAACCAATAGAACTTTGCAACACATCGCTTTACTCGACAAATTTCAATTACCACATAAATCTTGAACCCTAAAAGATCATGAACACGAAACTTGAAATATTTTCATTTAAGAGATATCACGAAAGGCAATCGAATTTCTTTCTCTATAAAAGAATCAACATCATCCTCACATTACTGACCTTTTCATTAATATCAATAACATACATTCTTGGTAAAATTCAATATACATCATTATCACATCAATAAATCTTTCCAAGAGAAACACAACAAATCATGTCATAAGAAAATTTCCATCATCATATAAGATTGTAATAACAACTTATTTTAGAAAAGAAACCTAGTGCGCATGACATAATGTTGAAACAAAACTCTTTTAACAAGATCATACTAGTACAAGACAATCTCATAAAACACACCAATTTAAATCACTTATTAGATTTCGTCCATTTAACCCTTACTAACGCTCAATGCCAAAATAGCACACAATAATAGCACTCTAACCATTACTACTAACAATTGATGATTATCTAATCATGAAGGCATTCATGGTCCTACCTTTGTGGGCAAATACAAAATAGGTATGCGTGTAGATCCAACGTCCTACCTTTTGTTCAGAAATTAGAATGAAATATCTTTAAACTTTAATAATAGAATATTTATAAGACAAGGTTTCATAAGTCAATACAACAACCTTCACCCATTTCTTCATACATATAACAACAATTTAGCATGGCAAATTCAGGTGAATCTAGCATTTGTACAAATCCATCAAGTATCTAAATAGAAGACAGAGTCAAGATTAATATTTACCAAGGCAATAGCCCAACACATCCGTAATTAGCAATCTCGAACGGTTAGATTAATTACCTAAAACCAAATAATCCAATTTATTCAACAAGTTTAGAAATTTAACCGATTGAAATAATCAAACAAGTTCATTATTGTTTCACACTCCCTAAGAACTCCATGAGTTCCAAACATGTATAGACAAATTCTTGTTCAACATTTTTCAAGAAACTACTACAGGACAACTTGAAATTAATCAACTTTACTTCTAGAGATATTAGCTAAGAATAATTGGTTTGCACCATGCTAATAACCCAACCTGATAACTCATACCACACCAATTAATTATTTTAATTAAAACCTCTTAGTTAAGTGCGACAACACAACACTAAAGTGTTTCAACATTCTCTTTCTTAAAAGAGAGGCATTAAACTTCAACTCTCAATTTAATCCAAAAGAAATACGCAAGGTCAAAGCTCCTACATAATAAATAACTTGCAAAAGAAATCTTCTATTGCCCAAATACCAAGCGAACAAATGAGTTACATTCTCCAATAGAGAATAAAAACAGAACTTCCGTGAAAAGATCAATCTTGCAAATTAACAACGTTCACAAGTAGCAGAAGTATCACTATAGTCGGAAGAACAATATTTGTTTCAAAGAACAAATAGAGACCAATTGAAACTTGCCCACTTCATTATAACCACCATTCAAAGGTAGTTCATCAACTGCAAGAAACTATAACCAAAAGATCAAATACAAGCTCAAGGAAGACAACAAATTCATCAAAGAACTCATGCTCTACACATAACTATGGCACTGGGGTAAGTACTTCTCTATTCCCATACCACGAACGGTGGTGTAGCCTGGCAAAACCCAGGGCAACAACCACGACTTCAACTTCTCAACACCCGTTACCATCACGCATAACCAATATAATCAATTATGAACATAAGATCATCTCTTAACAGTCATAAATTACATTCATAGATATAGAAGATCATAACAGATCATAGATTAACAACAAGAACAGTAGTACAGAAGCAATTCAATAACAGTTCAATACGATGAAACATACTATCAGAATCACAGATGCAATGGATTACACAAATCCCACCTACTGTGCACAGTGTGTCAATTTAATTTTTTAATTACCACAGACCTAAAGCCCGCTCTGATACCAACTGTAACACCCTGGCTATGCGGAAGCCAAGATATTACCTAAAGTCTAACACCAAGCAATACTATGAAATAATTTCAAGAATCTTTCAGCTAATAACATATAAAGAGCAACATATAATAGAATGAATATAAGAATTGAATCAGAATTCAACAACATATCAAAACTCTAATTATCCAATCATATTGAATCATTTATGATAAATCTATCAATAGACTATACGAAGATCATTAGGCAATTACTAATTCAACCATATCATAATGAAGGATAACATCAACCATCAAATTCCATTTATTACAATCCAATATTTATCAAATGAAAGGTAATGACAAGTTTGTCTAATTAAAAAATGAATAATGTGAAGTGAATGAAGTGATCCGTGACTATTCCCTCCCAAGCATGCCGTCCTCATTGTTTACCTAAAACAAATAAACACGGCAAGAATGAGTCCATGACTTAGCAAGTACAACAGAATAATATGAACAACAATGAATAAGAACATGACAGTCACAATATAGAATAAGAATGTAGAATGGTAGAAATCATATGAATGAATGAAATGCACGACCTCCTCTTCTGCTTATACCGGTATAGCCAATGAACACCCGTCAATGTTCACTCATGCCCGCATTATCCAAAATGCGGGGATCCAAGACCCGTATGAAGAATGTTTTATAACGGGGATCCAATTTGCCTACATTGGAATGGTGGGTCTTATATGCCCATATTGGAATGATGGGTCTTAACATTCCACTCCCGTGGGTGAATCATGAACAGTGAATGAATGAATGAATATATGAATGTGTAAGATGAAATCTCAAGAAGCATGGATTCACATACATGGAACGAACAGAAATAATTGAAAACTACTCATAGACCATAGTATTCAGTCATGGCATGAACATCAAGCACTATGAACAAACAACAGTAATACATTACACAATGTACTTGCCTTTCGCGTTGCGACGCGTTAGAAGGCAAAGTTGAAGCCACTACTCTCGAAGCCTCTCCTCCTACACAATTAAATTACTCAAATAAGAACAACGTGAACATGACACTACTCGCAATGCTTAATCTCATATTCCTAAACCCAAGGTTCATAGGATTGCTCTATTCAACTTAAACGACAGTCTAGCCGGAAGTTATACTGGACAGTGGTATTAAAACCTTCATAACTTTTTCTTTGAAACTAAAAAAAGTGTGATCTTAGACTCTTTGGAAAGATAATGAAATCCTCTAAAATAACCTACTTGGTGCGACTTTTAATTCGGCCAACTTCTATATCTAATAAGCAGATGAAAATCTAAACTATAATCTGTCTGACAGAAACTACAACAGTAGAAGAAAATTCATAACTTTTGATTGGTTTGACCAAAATTCAAGATTGTTACTAATCTAGAAAGCTTGAGAAATTGCCTACGACAATTGTGCGGAGTGAAATCCCTGAATCAGTCTTTAACATATTCTTATTTAATAAACAAAACTACTGCTAATTCTCGTCAGACTTTCTGGACAGTAGAAAAGAAATCAACATAACTTCTAGACCACAACTCCGAATTGGATGATATTTAAACCTATGGAAAGCTGAGAACGAACCCCAAAGATATCTAGGAGACAAAATTCTCTAATTCATAATCTAATTACATGAAAATAGACGCACAAGTAATGGACAGAATTCTGGAATTAAAAGTAGCAGAACGTCGATCCCCTAATCATGGCAAATTATGAATCTAAATCAACCAAACCAGTGAGGAACTCAATAGTTACCCTTGAAGACCCACAAGAAGTCACTAATCAAACCCCACGAAGAAACTTTTCTTCCAATCCTTCTTCCTTCCTCCCTTTTTGGCCAGCAATCTTGCAGGTTTACCTTCTTCTTCCCTTGCGTTGGCTGGCAGCAATGGTGCAGCACCAAAGGATGGGAAACTCGATGTGGCTTGTAACATCTCGTTTGTCCTAGGGTTTCTGCCAGTTTTCAAAACACAAAAGGAACCATTCGGCCTTATTGAATTGCTCAAGCTTAACTTGGAATCTTGGAAACTTGGAGGCTTAACTCGAACTAATCAAACTTCAACTAAATTAGTTCGGTTTCTTTTTGAGTTTATTGGAGTTCTTCCTTTTCCTTGTTCGCTCCGTGTTCTCTTTCGGCCCAATTCTCTTCTTCTTTTGAACCTCCTCCCTTCGTTTGGATTTGAGGGTCCAGATCTTCCTTTGTTTGGATCCAAGGGTCCGGACCTCCCTTGTGCTTGGACCACCTTTTAGATCAAGACCTCCTTTTAGCCTCTCTATCGATTTTCCCCTTGTGCCCTTTGCTTGGACTAACCTTTAACCCAGACCTCCACCCCATAGGTTCAGACCCCCATGTTGGTTTGAATCTCTTTAGAGGGTTAGACCTCCTTTTTGATCTAAACCATCTTCTCTGTTTAGACCTCCTAGTGGTTTGGACCACCTTCTCCGTTTGAGTCTTTCCTTGGCTTTGACCTCCCCTTGTTTGATCTTAACCGTCAAGACCTCCTTTGATTCATCTTCATTGTTGAGAATCTCTTGGTCTTCAGGACCTCTTGGTTCGTTTGAACTTCCCCCTGGTCTTTTGCATAGACCCCCCACCCCGTGGTCTTTTTGCGAAGACAACCCTCCTGGTCTTCTGCAAAGACCACCCCCTTGGGCCGTGACCTCCCTTTGAGGCCACGACTTCCTCCTTTGTCGTTTTGCCGCGACCTCCTTGTGACGACCCACCCAGTGATATACCGCAAAGGTCCGGGAGGACCATTTTTTTTTGGCGCTGCGGTGCTACCGCAGAGGAGAGCGGTAGCACCGCTCAGTGCATCCCGAGAGAGGTCTACCAGGACCTCCCAGGAGGTCTTCAAGTCCTCCTGGAGGTCTTGGCCCGCAACCGACCTCCCAGGAGGTCTTTAAGACCTCCTGGAGGTCTTGGCCCGCAACCCTACGGTAGCACCTCCTGGTATATCACTAAGGAGGTCCGATAGGATCTCCCAGGCTAAGTCCCGTAGGACCTCCTGGAGGTCCTGCCCCTGTGCTCTGAGCTGGTCCCAGGACAACAGAAGCCAGCTCACACAGGAACACAAGCTAATACCACAACCACAAGGTCAAACAAAAGATGAAGCAGACAAATTAAACTTAATATAAAACAGGACCTTATGGTCAAGCTTGTTAACAAGAGGTCTGCCACTAAGGGCTTACAACAACCGACAAGGACTAACAACTGGTAACAAAAGAGCTCCAAAGCAAAACACCAAAAGTACGTTAGGCCATCCGGCAAGCGCACAGGCTGTCGAGTGGAGGACGTCCTAGGCAGCTGGATCGTCGAAGAACTCCTCCTCAAAGAGGTCTGCACTGCCCTGCACTTGATCATCTTCTAAATCTGCTTTGACACAGGGCTTTAAGCCATGAGTACTTTGAATGTACTCAGCAAGACACAGGGAGCATAGATGCAAGTAATATTCATGCAAAGGCTTACCAATTGAGAGCTGTATGGTTAGATTTGCGCAAAGCCAAGTTTTGACAACAATAACATAAGTAGATTGAAAAGCAGCAAGGTAAAACAATAGTATATAATACATTTGATTTTTGCAAAGGTGGGGTGAGCACCAACTCACAACCACAACCAAAAAGGGGAGGTCTGGTCGCACCCATGACCAGGTCCTCACCTAAAAACCACCCTAGAGCACCCACTCTAGAGGTCCGAACTAGCCTCTGGACCACCACCCGAGCCAACCCTCTGGAGCCGGCCAAGGTCTCTTCGAGGCAAAGCCAGGGCATCTCACTGAAGTGTCCAGTGGCACAAACTTTTGGGAACACTACCCCTTGCACCATTTTCACCAGGCATGTCCATCACCAAGGACTTGGCTATTCGAATAGATTTTGCACTCTGCAGAGGTGTACAACTTTACCCACAATCCACGGTCTCTCTAGCGGGATGGGTTCCGGAAAGACCCTTACTCACTTCCAAAGGTGAGCAGTCTAGAGAGCGCGGCAAGGCCTTTACAAAGCTTTGAACTGGCTCAGAGCTGCTCACTAAGGTTTCGCAATCCCCATGTGGTCTAGAAGTCTGCAGGGTTATGGGGTGCCCCCTCTTGCGCCAACGAATCAGCACGCTCCACCACAATAGCCCCAAGCCATCTCATCGCTAATTATTCAGCCCAGACCATTCCCATAAAATGATCTTGTGGTTGCACTGTTTGGCCCAGATCAACAGACACAAAGTTGAGTCCTTAATTGTGCTAAGGCAAGACTTCCACAACCCCAATGTGCAAAGCACGCACTATGTTGGGTCACGGGGTAGGCTACGATAGCTACAAACAAAAATTTCTACCACGCGAACCAGGATGCCAAGCAAGTAGATGATCACAGATCGTTACCAACAGACGCGCAGAGCAGCGGAAGAAGGATTGGAGCAATCTAGTCCAACGAAGAGCGTGTCGATGAAGCGGTCGTAGTCGATCGTCCAACGTCCAGCGAGTCGATGCAGTGGTCGTAGTCGATCGTCCAATGTCCCCACGAGCCGATCGTCTCCTCCAAAGAACGCGTCTGCGGTTCCTTGTGAAGATCGCGGATCGCCCTCAAAGCGCAACAATCGTAGTAGCGCCTCTCACGGTATCCACACGCCCAGGAAGGAACAACCGAACGCCGGTGTGCCAAAGACCAAGTCGCACGGTGGAGCTCTCAAGGAGATGGCGGCTAGGGTTTCGTGGTGTTTCACGCGCCTATCCCAACAACCTCATGCACCTCCTTATATAGTGCTCGTGGCGGATCCTATCCAAACACGCCATTTAATCGTATTCGCACTTGGTTTGTTCCAACCTGTTAAGTGTGTGACCACAGAGGTTCATGTGTAGTTCGGTTGTGATTCGAAACCGCTTCCGATCACGAGTCGAAGCGGCTCCTAGCGTAACATATCGATTCCGAAAACACACAAATTATATCGGACGAACCTTAATGCAATATGATATACGACCAGGTCCTCATCACTTACGACCAGGTCCTATCTCTATACTGACCATTCAGATTTGATCACGACCAACTCAGAACTCCTTACGACTTGGTTTCACCACTCTGTGATTACGCTCGACCGCCTCGACTTGCTTGTATCTCCATACGACCACCAGAGTCGGTCGTCTAAGTGACCTACTCATGTATTCTCCATTTGCCTCACGATATCTCGGTTGAACTCCGTGAGATGTTGTGTCATCCATGGATCTGCTCAATACTTTCTCGATCGAGTATCGATAACCTTATGTGGTCGAACACTTGACTACTAGTGGCATGGCCATGCACTTTCTTTATCCGATCACAACGAGGGCCCAGACATCTCTCCGCTTATGTTAGGAGGGCAAATCCCATATCCCATCAAATCACATTCTTCTCCATGTTTCAGAGCATACCCAAAGCTACCTTTATAACTACCCGATTCATTGTGTAGCGTTTGGCAACCCCTAAGAGTGCTCTTACACATGTAGGAAACCATGCCGATCTCGTGTCTAAGGATTATACATCATCATTGCTTGAGACCAACTAATGACACATAGATTCATAACAATCTCAATAGTGTCTCAAGGTGGGTCTTATCCAACATCATGTTCTCTAACATGTGTCCATATTATCGGTTTGATATCCCCATATCTATGACTCGTGAAACATAGTCATCAACCAATACATATGCTAGTCTATTCATATGTGTCCTCATATGTTTACGACCAGGGATCGTGTAAGAATAATTATCGCAGGAATATAGAGTTTCACAACCAAGTCACATACTTGATTATAAATATTAACAATATTATTCTAGGAACAAGATAACACATTATCCAATGTCATGAACATAATGAAATATAATCATCTCTATGATTGCCTCTAGGGCATATTTCCAACAGTCTCCCACTTGCACTAGAGTCAATCATTTAAGTATCTAATACCGATAGCTCTTGTGTGCGCCTCATGCTTTGGTCAGGTGAGAGGCTTTGTCAACGGATCGAAGAACATTTAAATCCGTATGAACTTTGCATATCTTGACATCTCCTCTATCCACCAATTCGCGGATAAGATGATAACGCCTGAGTATATGTTTGGACTTCTGATGGGATCTAGGCTCCTTGGCTTGAGCAATGGCTCCATTGTTGTCACAATAGAGATCCATTGGGCTCGAGGCACTCGGAACCATTCCCAATTCAACAATGAAATTCCTTATCAAAACACCTTCTTTTGCGCCTTGAAGCGCAATGTACTCGACCTCTGTCGTGGAATCAAGAACCGCCTCTTGCTTGAACTTTTCCACTCACCGCTCCTCCATTCAAAATGAATACAAAACCAGATTATGAACGATAATCATCTTTGTCGGTTTGAAAGCTTGCATCGGTGTAACCATTTACAACGAGCTCTTCATCACCGCCATAAACTAGGAACACATCCTTAGTCCTTCTTAAGTACTTAAGAATGTTTTTCACTACCGTCCAAAGGACATTCACCAGATCGACTTGGTATCTGCGCCGTGACACTTAGAGCATATGATACATCTGTCGTGTACATATCATGGCGTATATGATAGATCCAATGGCGAAGCATATGGAATATCACTCATTTTGTCTCGCTCATCGCTGGTCGAGGACACCGAATCTTGCTAAGATTAATGCCATGAGCCATGGGCAAGAATCCTCTCTTGAATTTTGCATGTTGAACCGATTCAACACTTTGTCTATGTACATTTCTTGGCTTAATCCAATTAGCCTTTTAGATCTATCTCTATAGATCCTTATTCCCAAGATATATGTTGCATCTCCTAAATCTTTCATTGAGAAACTTTTCCTTAATGAAGATTTAACAGATTCTAGCATCTAATGTCATTTTCGACCCGGTAGTATGTCATCTACATACAAGATCGTAATAACAAGTGCGCTCCCACTAACCTTCATGTAAACACAAGGTTCTTCTTTGTTCTTGATTTAAACCAAACCTTTTGATCTCCTCATCAAAACGTATATTCCAACTCCGAGATGCTTGCTTCAATCCATAAATGGACTTTTGAAGTTTGCATACTTTACTAGCATTGTTTGGATCGATAAAACCTTCAAAGTTGTGTCATGTACACATCCTCATCTAGGTTTCCATTAAGGAAAGCTGTTTTGACATCCATTTGCCATATCTCATAGTCGAAATATGCAAAAATTGCTAGAATGATCCGAACAGATTTAAGCATCGCCATCGGTGAGAAAGTCTCATCGTAGTCAACTCCTTGAACTTGTCGAAAACCTTTTGCGACTAGTCGAGCCTTATGAATGTGAACATTTCCATCCATATCAATCTTTTCTTATAGATCCATTTGCACTCAATGGTTTTGACACCATCAAGCGGATCGACCGTGTTCCAAACCCGATTTTCTCTCATGGAATCTATTTGGATTTCATGGCTCCAAGCCATTTCTCGAGTCCGGGTCCATCATCGCTTCCTCATAAGTCTTAGGCTCACCATTATTCAATAATAATATGTCATGCCCATATCTTGTAGGCAATTGACGCGGCCTTTTAGATTTACGTGGGGCTGGTGCCTTGTCTACAGGTTCAACAACAATTTGTTCATCCAGTAGATGTTCAGTAGGAGTTGAAACGTTTTCAGATGTTTCCTGAATTTCTTCGAGTCGCACCTTTCTCCCATCGACTCCTTTTGAAAGAAACTCTTTCTCCAAAAGACACCATTTCGACAACAAAAACTTTGTCCTCTTCTGGTTGTAGAAATAATATCCTTTGGTTTCCCTAGGATATCCTATAAAGAAGTATTTATCGATTTGGGTGTGAGCTTATCAGACGTCAAACGTTTAACATAGACATCACATCCCCAAATCCTTAGAAAAGACAAACTAGGACTTTTCCCAGTCCACATCTCATATGGTGTCTTATCTACTGATTTAGATGGTACCTTATTTAAAATGAAAGTGGCGCTTTCTAGAGCATAACCCCAAAAATATAATGGCAGATCCGATTGGCTCATCATTGAGCGAACCATGTCCAACAAGGTCCTCATTATACCGCTCGGACACCCCATTCCATTGTGGAGTGCCGGGTGGTGTAAGTCAGGAACAATTCCACATTGTTTCAAATGATTACCAAACTCATGGCTTAAAACTCACCTCCACGATCGATCGTAAAGATTTGATTGTCTTGCCAAGTTGATTCTCAGATTTCATTCGGAACTCCTTGAACCTTTCAAAGGATTCCGACTTGTGCCTCATTAAGTAGATATATCCATATCTACTATAGTCATCGGTGAAAGTAATGAAGCATCGAAAACCACCTCTAGTCGTCGTGACTTATTGGCCCACACACATCAAGATGTATGAGTGCCAATCGGTGGACGCCCTTTCACTACGACCGGTGAAAGGTGTCTTGGTCATCTTATCGACTGTGCAAGACTCGCATGTTTCAAATGATTCCAAATCAAATGAGCTTAGAGTTCCATCATTATGGAGCTTTTTCATGCGTTTCACTTATGTGACCCAAACGACAATGCCAAATAAAAGTGGAATTTATTTCATTAGGTCAAGCCTTTTCAGATTAATATTATAGACTAATGCATCATCAAGACTTAAAATAAACAACCCATTCAAAACAGGTGCATAGCCATAAAACACTTCATTCAAAAATATAAAACAACCATTGTTCTCTATAATGAACTTATAACCCTCTGCCATCAAACATGAGGCGAGATAATGTTTCTACTAATGGTCGAACGTAATAACAATTATTCAATTCCATAATAAATCAAGGCAAAAGTAGTGGCATAGTCCCGACGGCTAAAGCAACCTTTGCTTTATTCCCGACGCCAAGATCCATCTCGCCTTTGCAATCATCCTACTTCTTGTTAGACTCGCATCGAATTGCAAATATGAGCAACCGATCCGGTATCAAATACCCATGAGTTAACAGAAGAGTCAGCAAGAAAAATATCTATAACATTAATACCTGTAGTGGAAGTTTTAGTCCCACCATTCCTTTTCTGATCGGCCAGGTATTTCTTGCGCCTCTTCCAAAGGCCTAGTTCTTTACAGTAAAAGCATTCACTCTCTTGAGTCGGGCCAGACTTGATCTTGGGTTTAGGTTTGTCAGTTTGGATCTCATCCGAAACTTTAGCCTTGCCCCTTTTCTTGATCCAAGTCTTAGCCTTCTTCTTGAAGCTTGTACTCTTTTGCACCATCATCACATGATTGTTGCATTTCTTAATCTTGCCCTCTGTGCCTTAAGCATCATATGCGATTCGGTGAGATTCTTGTCTAAGCTGTTCATATGGAAGTTCAAAATGAACTGCCATAGCTTTCGAAGCGAAGCAAGAATCAAATCAGAGCCAATTCTTGGCTAAGTGGAAAACCAAGTTTTTCCAAGCTCGTGTGTAACCAACCATTTTGATTACATGAGGGCTCACCGAACCACCCTCAGCTAGCTTACATCCAAACAAGTTCTTTGAGATCTCAAATCTCTCAGTTCTTGCTTGTGTCTCAAACATGCCCTTGAGCGCCACGATCATATCGTGAGCCTCTATGTTCTCAAACCGCTTCAAGGTCGAGTTCATAGCAGCAAGCATGAGACAGCTAACATCAAGGGACTCATCACATGCCTTTTATAGGCCGTTTAATAGCACGCAGCAGGCATTTTCTGGTAGGCACTTCGGAATTGGTTCTTCTAGAACATGTTCCTTTTATCTTGCCCGAGAACAATTCTCAAAGTTGCGGGACCAATCCATAAAATTTGTTCCATTAAGTTTTTCCTTTTCAAGTATCGAACGTAAAGCAAAACTGGATGTAGGTACAGCAGTTGGTGCCATGATCTACAACAAAAATATATGCAAAACTAAGACATATGTTCATTAAAGTAACTTCTATTAAACAATTTTAATAAAGATACTCCCACTAAACACCATATCCCTCTTATGACATTTAATGATTCAAGATCCATAATCATTTAATCAACTAGTGAGCTTTGGCTTCACTGCTAGAAGACTAGTAAAAATGGTAAGCAACCTTTGCTAATCATATCAACTATATGACTCTTGTTGTTGGGCAAGATCAGATGCTTCTAAGACCCAACCTTTATGCCCCAAGGTCCACAACTGTTATGATAACCTTGTTAAGTTAAACCAATGCCGCAGTGTAAGTGTTCGACACAAACCCATCTAGTCAAGGAGAGTTAATGGCACTCTGCTTTGGCAAGACCTACCATTAAAATACATGACTTTGGATGGTGCGGCATATTTGGGAGGGCATCAATTTAACTTAATATTAAGTGAGGGAATTTTACTTCTATCATGTTAAAAGCAATCAAAGCAAAATAACATGCATAGAAATAAATGAACAGGAATGTAAAGGCATTCACAGACAATCAAATTGCATTGTGATATAGCATGACCCTTCTTTATGGTAATCTCCATCGCCATGCATCCTGTTCACCATGTCTTCAAGTGGTGGACTCCTCCAAGCACTCCTACTAAGCCATTATTTCTAATAGCACTAGTAATGAAACACAAGGAGTAAAGAAGCATCACAAGTCGACACGCAGTCCGTTATACAATTATAGATAGCCTTGGTTGCAATTAACATGACACGCAGTCATGAATATTACAAGCATACATGCATCTCATACATGAAACAAGATGGGTCATACTATTCACATCAATCCTCGCAAAACAAGTTATGCATGTAATCCAATTCTAACGGATGACATGAGCACACACTACCTACACAAGGCGATGCGAATAGCCAAGACAATGTCCCGCTTAGCCGGTTAGCGGGCGGGGTTCGAAGGGCGGCGCCCTCATTGGTCGAGGGCAAGGCGCCGAAAACTTTTTCCAAACATGAATCTTATTCACGATCCGAGCCTTGGAAATCATCGGATTAATCATATTAACCCTATTCAACCACTCGATTATTGCCTTGATACGACCACATCTGCGCGCAAACTCCGATGGCGAATTCGACCGTAGGAGTGTTATGCGGTCGGTCGTGAACAAGCGCAACAAACGATCCGATCCTTAAAGCTCATACCTCCTCGTAAAACCCATCTACTACCACCGAGAACCGACGATCATATCGACCAGGGTCTAGGTCGCTCCATCTATATGAACCGATCTAGGTTATCGGACCCGACCAAGAATAGATCCAATCTACTACTACCACATGTCAACTATATGCGATCGATCCGGATCAAAAACTACGCAGATGGCTCGATACCATTTGTTGGGTCACGGGTAGGCTACGATAGCTACAAACAAAAATTTCTACCACGCGAACCAGATGCCAAGCAAGTAGATGATCACAGATCGTTACCAACAGACGCCAGCGAGCGGAAGAAGGATTGGAACATGCGTCCAACGAAGAGCGCCGATGAAGCGGTCGTAGTCGATCGTCCAACTTCCAAGTCGAGTCGATGATGGTCGTGTCGATCGTCAATGTCCTCACGAGCCGATCGTCTCCTCCAAAGAACGTCTGCGGTTCCTTGTGAAGATCGCGGATCGTCCTCAAGTGCAACAATCGTAGTAGCGCCTCTCACGGTATCCACACGCCCAGGAAGGAACAACCGAACGCTCGGTGTGCGGCACCAAGTCGCACGGTGGAGCTCTCAAGGAGATGGCGGCTAGGGTTTGATGGTGTTTCACGCGCCTATCCCAACACCTCATGCACCTCCTTATATAGTGCTCGTGGCGGATCCTATCCAAACACGCCATTTAATCAGATTCGCATCTTGGTTTGTTCCAACCTGTTAAGTGTGTGACCACAGAGGTTCATGTGTAGTTCGGTTGTGATTCGAAACCGCTTCCGATCACGAGTCGAAGCGGCTCCTAGCGTAACATATCGATTCGAAAACACACAAATTATATCGCACAAACCTTAATGCAATATGATATACGACGAGGTCCTCATCACTTACGACCAGTGTCCTATCTCTATACGACCGATTCGATTTGATCATGACCAACTCGTAACTCCTTACGACTTGGTTTCAACCACTCTGTGATTACGTTCGACCAGTCTACGACTTGCTTGTATCTCCATACGACCAGTCGGTAGCTGGTCAAACTAAGTGACCTACTCATGTATTCTCCCTTTGCCTCACGATATCTGGTTGAACTCCAGGTGAGATGTTGTGTCATCCATGGACTGTTCAATACTTTCTCGATCGAGTATCAGATAACCTTATGTGGTCGAACACTTCGACTACTAGTGGCATGGCCATGCACTTTCTTTATCCGATCACAACGACGGGCCCAGAGACATCTCTCCTGTTATGTTAGGAGGGGCAAATCCCATATCCCACCGGTCACATTCCTCTCCATGTTTGAGCATACCCAAAGCTACCTTTATAACTACCCGATTCACGGTGTAGCGTTTGGCAACCCCTAAGAGTGCTCTTACACATGTAGGAAACCATGCCGATCTCGTGTCTAAGGATTATACATCATCATTGCTTGAGACCAACTAATGACACATAGATTCATAACAATCTCAATAGTGTCTCAAGGTGGGTCTTATCCAACATCATGTTCTCTAACATGTGTCCATATTATCGGTTTGATATCCCCATATCTATGACTCGTGAAACATAGTCATCAACCAATACATATGCTAGTCTATTCATATGTGTCCTCATATGTTTACGACCAGGGATCGTGTAAGAATAATTATCGCAGGAATATAGAGTTTCACAACCAAGTCACATACTTGACTATAAAAATTAACAATATTATTCTAGGAATAAGATAACACATTATCCAATGTAATGAACATAATGAAATATAATCATCTCTATGATTGCCTCTAGGGCATATTTCCAACACACTACTCACCTCCTGCCTTCTTGCCTCAGCAAAACACTTTGTCATTACCCTTGCCAAAAGACCACCCAGTCCTGGCACAACAGTTTTAACGAAGTGGTCTCACAGCACAGTCAACACAACTTAGGCATCCTACCATAGCTGATTAACAGTGGCACCGACCACAGGTTCCATAGATCATTAGTCAAAATTATTAAGGATGAAACATGACATGGCGTAATCTCGATTTCTAGAGCAAAGCTATATGAACCTACGGCCCCATGTTGGCAAGTAACAAGGAACACCAACTAAGTACCCACTCTAAGGCTTACATGGTAAACATGTCAACATGATCAGGACAAGGTACAAAGAAGGCATAATAACAAGTAGGAAAGTAACTACAGCCCAAACATTTCTTATAAAAATAGCCATGCATTGATAGAGTAAAACCAAAATATATTTGCAAAGCTAGGTTCAATATGATCAAAAGGAGGTCTGTGGCTTGCCTTGGTCAAGCAGTGGAGAACCTTCGGCTGAGAGAGCTGGATCCAAGGACTCCTCGAACTCGTGATCTACACGTTCGCAAAAGCCAAATAAGCAAATCTATACTAAGCCAAAGAACTTCAAAAGAAGACTAAAAAGAACTTAAACAAAACCCAACCAAAACTAGACAAATGGGCAGCCCAAAACGAGAAGGGAGGTCCAAGGCAAGAGAGGGTGGTCTTTAAGCAAAAGACCAGCGAAGATCCGTAAGGAGGTCTTCCAAAGAAGATGTCAACTCCTGGGGCTAACTCTGGGTGAAGCTCCAAGCACAAGCCTGGAGCGAGCTAGGCGAGAGCAAGGTTGGCAAGTGAGCAAAAGGTTACAAGGGTTTGCCCACCCAGGCTATATATAGCCAGGGTTGGTAGAGTGCACCAGGGAAAAAGGGTCAATGACGTGTGGGCAATCGGGATAGCTAGGACAGGGCTTGTCCTAAAAGAATTGAAATAAGGTACCTCAGATGTGACTGCATTTAACGTGTCCCGACACTTATTAAATGCGCACAGAGTTCTGAGGCAAGAGCAATAATAACAAGGTTGAGTGAGGCTAGCATGTGGGGCCAGTCAAAAGGGTGCACCACTGGTCAAAGGGGTGGCCCCGCCGCTAGGGCTATCTCCATTAGAGACCACTGGGAGGTCCTGAACAGGAGGTCCAAAACACTCAAGGGGGAGGTCCTGGACAGGAGGTCCAAAACACTCAAAGGGGAGGTCCTGGACAGGAGGTCCAAAACACTCAAGGGGGAGGTCCTACGGACAAGAAGTCCAAGAGGCACACCACGAGGAGGTCCTGATCAAAAGGGATACTCTGGTCTAGGAGGGTGGTCTTTACAAAAAGACCAGCAAGGATCGAGGAGGTGGTCCTTGCAAAACAACCAGGAAGAGGTCCTGGGTGGTCAAGATCTCAAAGAGGAGGACCTTAACGGTCCAGATCAAAGGGTGCAGGGAGGTCCTGACGGTTAGATCTCCAAAAGGGAGGTCTAACGGTCAAGATCTCAAAGAGGAGGACCTTAACGGTCCAGATCTCAACAAGGGGGAGGTCCGAGCGGTTAAGATCTCTAGAGAGGAGGTCCTAACGGCCAGATCTCAACAAGGGGGAGGTCTGAGCGGTTAAGATCTCCAGAGAGGAGGTCCTAACGGCCAGATCTCAACAAGGGGGAGGTCTGAGCGGTTGAAATCTCCAGATAGGAGGTCCTAACGGCCAGATCTCAACAAGGGGGAGGTCTGAGCGGTTAAGATCTCCAGAGAGGAGGTCCTAACAGCCAGATCTCAATAAGGGGAGGTCTTGAGCAGTTAAGATCTCGAGAGAGGAGGTCCTAACGGCCAGATCTCAACAAGGGGAGGTCTCAGGCGGTTAAGATCTCTAGAGAGGAGGTCCTAACGCCGATCTCAAGAAGGGGAGGTCTCGAGCGGTTAAGATCTCCAGAGAGGAGGTCCTAACACCAGATCTCAACAAGGGGAGGTCTTGAGCGGTTAAGATCTCCAGAGAGGAGGTCCTAACGGCGATCTCAACAAGGGGAGGTCTCGAGCGGTTAAGATCTCGAGAGAGGAGGTCCTAACGGCGAGATCTCAACAAGGGGAGGTCTGGGCGGTTAAGATCTCCAGAGAGGAGGTCCTAACGGCCAGATCTCAACAAGGGGAGGTCTGCGGCGGTTAAGATCTCGAGAGGAGGTCCTAACGGCGAGATCTCAACAAGGGGAGGTCTGGCGGTTAAGATCTCCAGAGAGGAGGTCCTAACGGCCGATCTCAACAAGGGGAGGTCAGGCGGTTAAGATCTCCAGAGAGGAGGTCCTAACGGCCAGATCTCAACAAGGGGAGGTGCAGGCGGTTAAGATCTCCAGAGAGGAGGTCCTAACGGCCGATCTCAACAAGGGGAGGTCAGGCGGTTAAGATCTCCAGAGAGGAGGTCCTAACGCCGATCTCAACAAGGGGGAGGTCTGTTTGAGCACGGGGAGATCCAAATAGGCAAGGGGAGGTCCTAAAGGACACGGAGGAGGTCTGTAGGACAAAGAAGGGGCCCGAAAGGACTCAGGGAGGTCCGATAGGGCTTGAGGGGAGTTCGAGGAAGGTTCCAAAAGGGCACTGGGAGGTCCAAAGGAACTCTGGAATGCCCAAGTGAACTCAGGAGGGGTTCAAAAGAGAGGTGAGAGGTCCACGGGGAGGTCAAAACAGAGAGGGAGAACGAGAGAGGAGGTCCAGACACAGAAGAGGTCTGGAAAGGGGAAACCAAACACAAGGGCACACAGAGCGGAAAGAGGGAGAACGGGAAAAACTCCAACAAACAACAAAAGGCACCGAACAGATTAGTTGAAGTTTGGTTTAATCAATTAAAGCTCTTTCGAAAACTCAAGTTAAGCTTTGAACTCTCATCAAAACCAAATGGTTATTTTTATTTTGGAAGCTGGGCAAGAACCTAGGAGAAACGGGACGTTACAAACCTTCACCCCTTAAAGGAATCTCGACCCCGAGATTCAGGCTGTGCTAGGGAATAGGTGGGGGAACTCCTTCTTGAGGTCCTCTTCACGCTCCCATGTTGCTTCGGCTTCAGAGTGGTTGCTCCATTGCACTTTGCACAGCTTGGTGGTCTTGCTCCTTGTAACTCTTTCTGACACGTCCAAGATCTTGATGGGTTGCTCTTTGTAAGTGAGGCCTTCTTGGAGGTCTACAGCTTCTAAGGGCATTTGATCCTCTGGCACTCGTAAGCATTTCTTCAACTGTGACACATGAAATACATCATGAACTCCAGCAAGCTGAGGAGGGAGGTCCAATTTGTAGGCCACTTCACCCCTTCGGGCAAGAATTGGAAAGGGTCCAATAAATCTTGGAGCAAGCTTTCCACTGACTCTATACCGCTGCATACCTTTGAGAGGTGATACTTTGAGGTAGACTTGATCTCCTGGGACAAAAGCTAGGTCTCGGCGCCTAATGTTTGCATAGCTCTTTTGCCAAGTTTGTGTAGTCTTCAACTTCTCCCTTATTGACCTTACTTGATCTTCAGCTTCTTTCAAGAGGTCTGGGCCAAGAACTTGGCCTTCACCAGTTTCGGTCCAGTACAGGGGTGTTCTACACTTCCTTCCGTAAATAGCTTCAAAAGGGGACATTTGAAGGCTTGCTTGGTAGCTGTTATTGTAGGAAAATTCGGCATAAGGTAACATTTTATCCCAGCTAGCTTGCTTCTCCAGGGCGCAAGCTCTCAACATGTCCTCCAGGACTTGGTTCAGTCTTTCAGTTTGGCCATCGGTTTGTGGGTGGTATGCTGTGCTAAAATTGAGGTCTGTGCCTAGAGCTTCATGTAGCTTTTGCCAAAATTTGGAGGTGAACTAAGATCCTCTGTCTGAAACTATCTTCTTTGGGACGCCATGAAGACACACGACCTTTGCCATGTAAATTTCTGCCAACTTGTCTCCAGAATAGGTAGTCTTCACAGGAATAAAGTGAGCCATTTTAGTTAACCTATCCACGATGACCCAAATAGAATCAAAACCAGCTTAGGTACGGGGTAGACCAATTATAAAGTCCATCCCGACCTCTTCCCATTTCCATTCGGGTATGGGTAAAGGCACTAGAAGTCCTCCAGGTCTTTGGTGCACTGCCTTAACTTTTTGGCAAGTGTCACATTTGGCCACAAAATCTGCTATTTCTTTCTTCATTCTTGGCCACCAATACAACTCCTTGATGTCTTGATACATTTTTGTAGCTCTTGGATGAATAGAATACAATGCCTCATGGGCTTCTTTAAGTATTACTCCCTTGAGCTCTGTGTTATTAGGCACACAGAGCCTCTTATTAAACCAGACCACACCCTGGTCATCCTCTAAGAACCTTGCAGCCTTCCCTTTTCTCATGTTGGCCTTGATTCCTTGAATGTCGGCATCTTCAACTTGAGCTGCCTTGATCTATTTTTGCAAGGTAGGTTGCACTTCAAGAGCTGCTAAAAACCCTTCCTCAACTAACTCTAGCCTAAGCTTCAAGAATTCTTCATGCAAAGTAGGTTGGCTCTCTTTGATCATCAATGTATTACCATAAACTTTTCTGCTCAAAGCATCTGCCACCACATTGGCCTTGCCTGGGTGGTAATGAATTCCCACATTGTAGTCTTTAATTAGCTCTAGCCACCTTCTCTGCCTCAAATTTAGGTCTGCTTGAGTAAAAATGTACTTTAAACTTTTGTGGTCAGTGTAAATTTCACACCTATTACCAATAAGGTAGTGGCGCCAAATCTTCAAAGGATGTACCACCACAGCCAACTCAAGGTCATGAGTAGGGTAGTTTACCTCATGAGGCTTTAATTGTCTTGAGGCATAGGCTACCACTCTTCTTTCTTGCATTAGAACACAGCCAAGTCCTTGTTTTGATGCATCACAATAGACCTCAAAGTCTTTCCTGACATCAGGCAATACCAAAACTGGAGCAGAGGTCAACTTTTTATTGAGCTCTTGGAAGCTTTGTTCACAATCAGAGATCCAAAGAAACTTCCTTTCTTTCTTTAAGAGTTGAGTTAGAGGTCTTGCAATTCGGGAAAAGCCTTCAATAAACCTTCTGTAATACCCTGCCATACCAAGAAAACTCTTGACTTGAGGCACTGATCTAGGAGGTTCCCAATTGAGGACATCTTGGACCTTACTGGTTTTTACAGAAACTCCCTTTTCAGATAAGACATGCCCTAAAAAGACCACTTCTTTTAGCCAAAACTCACATTTGCTAAACTTGGCAAAGAGTTGATGAGCTCTCAGCTTCTCCAAAACCGAAAAGAGATGCTTTGCATGCTCCTCCTCACTCTTGGAATACACAAGAATGTTATCAATAAAAACAATAACAAACTTGTCTAGGTACTCCATGAACACTCTATTCATTAAATTCATGAAATAGGCAGGGGCATTGGTCAGCCCAAAAGACATAACAGTGAACTCAAACCGCCCATATTTAGTTGCAAAAGCTGTCTTTGGGATGTCTTCTTTTCGGATCTTGAGTTGGTGGTAACCTGACCTCAAATCTATCTTTGAAAACACAGCAGCCCCCTTTAGTTGATCAAACAAATCATCGATTCTTGGCAAAGGATACTTATTCTTGATGGTGACATCATTAAGAGCTCTGTAATCTACACACATCCTTTGAGTGCCATCCTTTTTGGGCACAAAAATCACCGGGGCTCCCCAAGGTGAGGAGCTAGGTCTAATGAAACCCTTGCTCTGCAAGTCTTCTAGCTATTTCTTCAACTCCACTTGATCATCAACATGTAACATGTAAGGACTTTTGGAGATAGGGGAGGTTCCTAGAACCAGGTTGATAGCAAATTCAAGGTCTCTGTTTGGAGGCATTCCTGAGAGCTCATCAGGGAACACATCAGCAAACTCTTTAACAATAGGGACATCTTCCAAGGTATGAGCTTGAGCACTACAAGTTAGGGCTCCTTTGAGCTTTTCTGAGGTGGCTTTAAACTTCACAGTGGCTCCATTAGGGCTGGTCAAAGAGATACTCTTGCCACTACAATCCAACAGTACATGGTGGTCAGCTAGCCAGTCCATGCCCAAGATCACATCTAGGGACCTGGTGTCCAAAAGGATGAGGTTGGCTAGGAATTCTACTCCTTCTATGACCATTTTAACTTGTGGACAACCCTGGTTCGTGCTTAATTCCGAACCGGGGGATTGAACCAACAAGGTAGACTTAAGAGCAACAACTCGAAACTGGTGCTTTGCAGCAGAACTCTGAGAAATAAACGAATGAGAAGCTCCAGAGTCAAACAAAACTACAGCTGGCACTGAATTTACTAGGAACATACCTAGCACCACATCTGAGGAGGTCTGAGCTTCTTCCACTGCAACATGGTTCACCCGACCTCTTCCATAAGGTTGAGAGGTCCTAGCTTGAGGAGGTCCTGCTGCTTGAGAGGTCTTGGCTGGGGGAGGTCCTGATGTAGAGGTCTTTGTGGCTTGCTCAGTCTTCAGTGGGCATTGACTTGCAAAATGCCCCAATTGGTGACACTTAAAGCAAGTAACTCCAGCTGCTGTTGAGGTCGTTGGGGTTTGCTTGGTGCTGCCAGTGATGCGGCGCTGGACTGGGATAGCTGGGCGGGAGGTCTTGGCAGAGGTCCTGGGAGGTCCAGGAGGTCCTTGGCGCTTGTGTTGATACTGCACAAATGCTTTAGCACGCTGGGGAGGTCTTGGTTGAGCACTGGAGGGTGGCACCTTTCTCTTGAAGGACTCAGAAAGCTCTCTTCGGGACTCTTCAATGAGCATTGCCTTGTTCACCATATGCTGAAAATCAGGATAATCATTGCCAACAACTTGGACCTTGAGACTAGGATGGAAACTCTGCTTAAAACATTTTTGTCGGGTATCATCCGTAGCCACATCCTCACGGGCATAACGTGACAACTGGGTGAACTTAGTGAGATACTCACTCACTGACATGCTGCCATGCTTGAGGTCTCTAAATTCATTCTTCTTCATCTCTACCTTCCCATCAGGAACATGGGAGTGGTGAAAAGCAGCTGAGAACTCTGCCCAAGTGATCCTCTGGGGGTCAATGTGTGAGGCACAGAATGTGTCCCACCATTCAGCTGCAGCCCCTTCCAACTGATGTGAAGCAAACAAAACCTTTTTCCTGTCTTCACAGAGAGCAATATAATACTTTTTCTCTGTTGATCTCAGCCAGTCATCTGCGTCTAACGGCTCAGGGGAGCTTGAAAAGGTGGCTGGGCGCGTCTTCATGAACTCTGATAACCTTGACTGATGATGAGCAGGAGGTGGAGGTGGTGGCACAACTGTTGCTTGACTGTTCTGGCTCATCATAGCAAGTAAAGCATTGGTGGTCTAGCTTTGTTGAGCCATTATTTGGTTCATATTCTGCATCATGGAGCTCATCATTTGAGCCTGTGCTGCCATAAACTGCCCAAAACCCGGGTCTGTTGCTGCCACTGGAGGAGGTGGAGGTGGAGGCAACTGTTCTGAGGGCTCATTCTGACTTGTTGATTGCCGAGTCTGCACCATCTGTACAAAACTCTAAAGGTTTAATAGGTAAGGGAGAAAGCATAACAGGTAAGAGGGATAAAGCATCAAGATAAGTGAGAATGGGGGAGAAAGATAGATCATCTATTAGGGGTGACTTGGTTAAACCCAAAGGAAAACCAAAAGGCCCAGAGGCCAAAGAGAGGCAACAAAGCTACACCAAAGGTCTACTGACCAAACTAAGCGAGCTCAGACTAACAGGACCACTAACACTGACCTCATTTGAAATCGGCCCTATAGAAGTTACAAAGGCAAGGAGGTCAATTTAGACTAAAATTCAGGGTTCCAGCAGAGGTAAGATAATAGGACTAAGAAGGGGTTAAGATTGGAGTAGAATAAGATGAGAAAAGATTTCGACAAGTTAAGGGCAGCATAGAACTAGAACAAGGAAAGAACCACTAAACAAGTTTTTAAGTGGATTTGCTTTAGAAAATAACTTTTGAATCAAAACTAAAACGACCTTTCTACCTATGGCCACGTCCTACAGTCGACCAAGGCTCTGATACCACTTGTGACGACCTACCCAATGATATATCGCAAAGGTCCGGGAGGACCATTTTTTTTTTGGTGCTGCGGTGCTACCGCAGAGGAGAGCGGTAGCACCGCTCAGTGCATCCCGAGGGAGGTCTACCAGGACCTCCCAGGAGGTCTTTAAGTCCTCCTGGAGGTCTTGGCCCGCAACCGACCTCCTAGGAGGTCTTTAAGACCTCCTGGAGGTCTTGGCCCGCAACCCTACGGTAGCACCTCCCGGTATATCACTAAGGAGGTCCGACAGATCTCCCAAAGAAGTCCCGTGGGACCTCCTGAGAGTCCCGCCTCGGTTCCGAGCTGGTCCCGGGACAACGAAGCCGGCCACACAGAACACAAGCTAATACCACAACCACAAGGTCAAACAAAAGATGAAGGCATAAATTAAACTTAATATAAAACAGACCTTATGGTCAAGCTTGTTAACAAGAGGTCTCGCCACTAAGGGCTTACAACAACCGACAAGGACTAACAACCGGCAACAAAAGAGCTCCAAAGCAAAACACCAAAAGTACGTTAGGCTATCCGCAAGCCCACAGTCGCCGAGTAGAGGACGCCCTAGGCAAATGGATCGTCAAGAACTCCTCCTCAAAGAGGTCTCAGACCGCCTCGCACTTGATCATCTTCTAAATCTGCTTTGACACAGGGCTTTAAGCCATGAGTACTTTGAATGTACTCAGCAAGACACAGGGAGCATAGATGCAAGTAATATTCATGCAAAGGCTTACCAATTGAGAGCTGTATGGTTAGATTTGCGCAAAGCCAAGTTTTGACAACAATAACATAAGTAGATTGAAAAGCAGCAATGTAAAACAATAGTATATAATACATTTGATTTTTGCAAAGGTGGGGTGAGCACCAACTCACAACCCCAACCAAAAAGGGGAGGTCTGGTCGCACCCATGACCAGGTCCTCACCTAAAAACCACCCTAGAGCACCCACTCCAGAGGTCCGAACCAGCCTTTGGACCACCACCCGAGCCAACCCTCTGGAGCCGGCCAAGGTCTCTTCGAGGCAAAGCCAGGGCATCTCGCTGAAGTGTCCAGTGGCACAAACTTTTGCGAACACTACCCCTTGCACCATTTTCACGAGGCATGTCCATCACCAAGGACTTGGCTATTCGAATAGATTTTGCACTCTGCAGAGGTGTACAACTTTACCCACAATCCACGGTCTCTCTAGCGGGACGGGTTCCGGAAAGTCCCTTGCTCACTTCCAAAGGTGAGCAGTCTAGAGAGCGCGGCAAGGCCTTTACAAAGCTTTGAACTGGCTCGGAGCTGCCCGCTAAGGTTTCGCAATCCCCCCCTTTGGTCTAGAAGTCCGCATGGTTATGGGGTGCCCCCTCTTGCGCCAACGAATCAACACGCTCCACCACAACAGCCCCAAGCCATCTCATCGCTAATTATTCAGCCCAGACCATTCCCATAAAATGATCTTGTGGTTGCACTGTTGGGCCCAGATCAACAGACACAAAGTTGAGTCCTTAATTGTGCTAAGGCAAGACTTCCACAACCCCAATGTGCAAAGCACCCACTACTCACCACCTGCCTTCTTGCCTCAGCAAAACACTTTGTCATTACCCTTGCCAAAAGACCACCCAGTCCTGGCACAACAGTTTTAACGAAGTGGTCTCACACCACAGTCAACATAACTTAGGCATCCTGCCATAGCTGATTAACAGTGGCACCGACCACAGGTTCCATAGATCATTAGTCAAAATTATTAAGGATGAAACATGACATGGCAGAACTACGATTTCTAGAGCAAAGCTATATGAACCTACGGCCCCATGTTGGCAAGTAACAAGGAACACCAACTAAGTACCCACTCTAAGGCTTACATGGTAAACATGTCAACATGATTAGGAAAAGGTACAAAGGAGGCATAACAACAAGTAGGAAAGTAACTACAACCCAAATATTTCTTATAAACATAGCCATGCATTGATAAAGTAAAACCAAAATATATTTGCAAAGCTAGGTTCAATATGATCAAAAGGAGGTCTGTGGCTTGCCTTGGTCAAGTAGTGGAGAACCTTCGGCTGAGAGAGCTGGATCCAAGAACTCCTCGAACTCGTGACCTACACGTTCGCAAAAGCCAAATAAGCAAATCTATACTAAGCCAAAGAACTTCAAAAGAAGACTAAAAAGAACTTAAACAAAACCCAACCAAAACAAGACAAACGGGCAGCCCAAAACGAGAAGGGAGGTCCAAGGCAAGAGAGGGTGGTCTTTAAGCAAAAGACCAGCGAAGATCCGTAAGGAGGTCTTCCAAAAAAGGTGTCAACTCCTGGGGCTAACTCTGGGTGAAGCTCCAAGCACAAGCCTGGAGCGAGCTAGGCGAGAGCAAGGTTGGCAAGTGAGCAAAAGGTTACAAGGGTTTGCCCACCCAGGCTATATATAGCCAGAGTTGGTGGAGTGCACCAGGGAAAAAGGGTCAATGACATGTGGGCAATCGGGGTAGCTAGGACAGGGCTTGTCCTAAAAGAATTGAAATAAGGTACCTAAGATGTGACTGCATTTAATGTGATCCGACACGTATTAAATGCGCACAGAGTTCTGAGGCAAGAGCAATAATAACAAGGTTGAGTGAGGCTGGCATGTGGGGACAGTCAAAAGGGTGCACCACTGGTCAACGGGGTGGCCCTGTCGCCAGGGCTGTCTCCATTAGAGATCACTGGGAGGTCCTAGACAGGAGGTCCAAAACACTCAAGGGGGAGGTCCTGGACAGGAGGTCCAAAACACTCAAGGGGGAGGTCCTAAGGACAAGAAGTCCAAGAGGCACACCACGAGGAGGTCCTGATCAAAAGGGATACTCTGGTCTAGGAGGGTGGTCTTTACAAAAAGACCAGCAAGGATCGAGGAGGTGGTCCTTGCAAAACAGGCAGGAAGTGGTCCTGGGCGGTCAAGATCTCAAAGAAGAGGACCTTAACGGTACAGATCAAAGGGTGCAGGGAGGTCCTGATGGTTAGATCTCCAAAAGGGAGGTCTAACGGTCAAGATCTCAAAGAGGAGGACCTTAACGGTCCAGATCTCAACAAGGGGGAGGTCTGAGTGGTTAAGATCTCCAGAGAGGAGGTCCTAACGGCCAGATCTCAACAAGGGGGAGGTCTAAGAGGTTAAGATCTCTAGAGAGGAGGTCCTAACGGCCAGATCTCAACAAGGGGGAGGTCTGAGCGGTTAAGGTCTCCAGAGAGGAGGTCATAACAGCCAGATCTCAACAAGGAGAGGTCTTGAGCGGTTAAGATCTCCAGAGAGGAGGTCCTAACGGCCAGATCTCAACAAGGGGGAGGTCTGGGCTATTAAGATCTCCAGAGAGGAGGTCCTAACGGCCAGATCTCAACAAGGGGTGGTCTGAGCGGTTAAGATCTCCAGAGAGGAGGTCCTAACAGCCAGATCTCAACAAGGGGGAGATCTTGAGTGGTTAAGATCTCCAGAGAGGAGGTCCTAACGGCCAGATCTCAACAAGGGGGAGGTCTGAGTGGTTAAGATCTCCAGAGAGGAGGTCCTAACGGCCAGATCTCAACAAGGGGAGGTCCAGGTGGTTAAGATCTCGAGAGGAGGTCCTAACGGCCAGATCTCAACAAGGGGAGGTCTGAGCGGTTAAGATCTCCAGAGAGGAGGTCCTAACGGCCAGATCTCAATAAGGGGAGGTCTGAGCGGTTAAGATCTCCAGAGAGGAGGTCCTAACGGCCAGATCTCAACAAGGGGAGGTCTGTGCGGTTAAGATCTCCCGAGAGGAGGTCCTAACGGCCAGATCTCAACAAGGGGGAGGTCTGGGCGGTTAAGATCTCCAGAGAGGAGGTCCTAACGGCCAGATCTCAACAAGGGGGAGGTCTGTTGGAGCACGGGGAGATCCAAATAGGCAAGGGGAGGTTCTAAAGGACACGGAGGAGGTCCGTAGGACAAAGGAGGGGTCCGAAAGGACTCAGGGAGGTCCGATAGGGCTTGAAGGGAGTTCGAGGAAGGTTCCAAAAGGGCACTGGGAGGTCCAAAGGAACTCTGGAATGCCCAAGTGAACTCAGGAGGGGTTCAAAAGAGAGGTGAGAGGTCCACGGGGAGGTCAAAACAGAGAGGGAGAACGAGAGAGGAGGTCCAGGCACAGAAGAGGTCTGGAAAGGGGAAACCAAACACAAGGGCACACAGAGCGGAAAGAGGGAGAACGGGAAAAACTCCAACAAACAACAAAAGGCCCCGAACAGATTAGTTCAAGTTTGGTTTAATCAATTAAAGCTCTTTTGAAACTCAAGTTAAGCTTTGAACTCTCATCAAAACCAAATGGTTATTTTTATTTTGGAAGCTGGGCAAGAACCTAGGAGAAACGGGATGTTACACTCCTCCCTCTGGTCTTTTGCAGAGACCACCATTGTGGGAATGACCTCCTCAGGACCCCTCTCTCCTCAGGACCTCCTTGCCTTTGGGACTTCTGATCTTTCTGCAAAGACCACCTTTGCGGTTGAGATCATCCTTGATGGTCACGACCTCCTTCCCTGGTCACGGCCTCCCCTTTGGTCGCGATCACCCTCTTTGACTGAACTATTTTCCCAGTTTGACTGGCTCCGCATGTCAGTCCTGCTCACTTATATTTTTCTCTGCCACATAAGTCCCTTGTGCGTTTAATGTCGGTTGAGTCACATTAAATGCGGCCACTTACGTGGTCACTTGCGTGGCACCTTATTCTCCCTCCTTGTTCCCTTTTTTTCCAACACATCCTGTTTCGGTTGTCCTTCACCAGATCGGTCGTGACCTTGCCCTGACTCCTACCTACCTTTGACCCGTATGTCTCTAGGCCGCTCTGCGGCTCTCTATTCCGTTCTCTTTCATCTCTGGCTATAAAAATAGCCTAAGTAAGCCTCCTTTCATTATTCCTAGCCTCCTTGCCTAGTTTACTCTGTGCCTGAAGCTTCGCCAAGGAGCCCTTTGAAGCGGCGTCGTTGCCTCCTCGTCGTCAAGGGGTCCCTCGGAGCCTCTGCGACAACCTCCCCGCCACTGCCAGCTGGTTGCCGTCCAGCCACTGGGTCAGCTCTTTCATCTTGTCCTATCCTTGAGCTAGTTCTCTGCATTGGTGAGTTTCTTGGTGCCCATCTTTTCTTGTTCATGCGACCTCATCGCGTGATCGTATCCTTTTTACGACTACGTTACGTGGTCGTGTCTCCTTCGCGACCACGTGGAATAGTTGTGTCTTCCTCAGGACCTCCTCCCCTAGATCTCCTCAGGACCTCTTTTTGCGAAGACCACCTTTGTGGTCTTCTTGCGAAGACCACCTTTGTGGTCTTTTTGCAAAGACCACCCTCTCAGCCATGATCTCCTCCCAGTCATGACCACCTCTAAGTCTTTGTAGCCTTTTTGCAAAGATCACCCTCTCTGGTTTGGATCTCTTTTCCGTCGAGACTTCCTATTTTCTGGTTTTTAGATGAGTTCTTTTAAGTCTTTTTAAGTTCTTTTCCGAGAGTTGTTTTGCTTATTTGGTTCTTTGCGAACGTGTAGATCCCGAGTTCGTGGAGGAATACTCGGACCCAGCAGCCATTGCCGAAGCCTCGCCACTCTTCATCGAAGGCAAGTCGCAGACCTTTGATCATGTTGAACCTAGCATTTCAAAAGTATATTGTTTTACCTTATCATGCATGGCTATTTGTATAAAATTTTTTTGGGCAGTAGCTATATCCCACTTGACATTATGCCTCCTTGGATGATTGTACTCGACATGTTGACATGTTTCCTTTGGACAACTTAGAATGGGTAATTTAGTTGGTTTTGTTTGATAACACCAACATGGGACCGTATGTTTATGCTTAGCCTTGCTTTAGAACCGTGGGTCTTGAGAATCATGCTTCATCATTAATAATCTTGACTAATTGAACTATGGAACTATGGTTGGTGCCACTATTGAGCAGCTGTGGTGTTGATGCCGCAGTTGTATTGATTGTGGGCGATGCCACTCTTTCTAAAATTTGTTGTGCCAAGACCAGGGTGGTCTTTGGCCGGGTTGAACCTAAAATATTTTCACACTCGGGCAAGTGGTCGTGTAGTAAAGGAGGTGCCATGCGCACACTAGGTTGAGGTTGTCTTGCCTGAGTGGATTAAGGACTTAACTTTGTGATCCATTTGAACAGGGTATTACCGTGCAACCACAATACCATTTTATGGGGGTGGTCTGGGCCGAATAATTGGTGATGTCGTGACTTGGTTCTGTTATGGTGGTGTGTGCTGATTCACAATGGCACAAGAGGGGGCCAAGTTCCTTTTCAGGACGGTGAAACCTTAGCATTCACAATAGCGCAAGAGGGGGCCAGGTTCCTTTTCAGGACGACGAAACCTTAGCCGGCAGGACCAGGTCATGACAGAGCTTTGTAAAGGCCTTGTCACGCTCTCTAGACTACTCACCTTCGGAAGTGAGCAAGGGTTCCGACGGGAACCTGACCCGCAAGAGAGGTCGTGGATTGTGGGTAAAGTTGTACAACTCTGCAGAGTGAAAAATCTATTCAAATAGCCAAGTCCTTGGTCATGGACATTGCCTGGTGAAATTGCGCAAGGGGTAGACTTTTAAAAAATTTGTGGTCCATAGTTGGCCGTGGGTATCTGCGAGTGTTCTAGGTGGCTCCGAATGCTCGTGATGTCCATGGTTGGTCATGGTGGTCTTTTGAACCCTAAGGTGGTCCAAGATACTCCTGAGTGGGTGCTTAGAGGAGGTCTTGGAGCCCTAGGGAGGTCGTTGGGAGCTCTAGAGTTGGTGCTCCAGAGTGGTAGTGGGAGTGGTCTTGGGCGTGGGTGCAACCAGACCTCCCACTAGTGGTTTTTTTGGAAGTGAGTTGGTGCTCACCTCCCTCCTTTGAAAACAAATGTATCTATGTATTATGCTTTTAACTTGAGCTTTTCAATCTACTTATGCTATTTGCTGTTAAATCTTGCTTTCTACAAACTAACCTTACAGCTCTCCTTGGCCAAGCCATTGCATGAATATTATGTGCACAAATGTTCCCTGCGATTTGCTGAGTACATTCAAACGTACTCATGGCTTTAAGCCCTCTGTTTGAGCAGTGGCAGAAGAAGATCAAGGGTGCTCAGACCTCTTCGAGGAGGAGTTCTTTGATGATCCAGCCATTTAGGGAAGTCCTCCACTCGGGCTTGCCGGATGGTTCTATGCGCGTTTTGTGTTCCGCTACAAGTTTTGTTGCCGCTTTTTGTAAGCCCTTGGTGGCGACCTCTATAAACAACCTTGACCATAAGGTCCTTGTTTAATATAAGTTAATTTATCTGCTTCATCTTATTTCTTGTCGTGTGGTTGTGATTGCACCTGCGTTGATCTGTGCGAGCTAGCTAGTGATCCTGGGACTAGCTCAGAGCACAGAGGCTGGGACCTCCGGGAGGTCTTTGAGATCTCCTGGGTGGTTCTGGAGGACCTCCTCTCAGGGTATGCTTAGAGGACCTCCTAGACCTTCGGGTGGTCCTGTCGGACCTCTTGGGAGGTCCTGGGAGATCTTTCTGGGTGCATCCCTAGTGGGGCCTGACATGGCTGCTAGTCAAAAGGAGGGGTGGCGGCCAGGAATAGAGATGGGGGTGGCGGCTGCTCAAGAGGGAGAGGGGAGGCACCAAGGGGAAGGGGACTTGGGCGGCTAGTGTTTGGGGAGAAAAAAGGGGTGGCGCCCCCCTATGGCCGGACCCCTCTTGGGCCTTCTGGGCCACGGCCTGGGGCCCAATTTGGCGTAATTTCACAGAGAAGTCTAATTAAAATGCTTCTTCTCCCTTTTGCTTGCTTTCTTTCTTTAGGAATTATTTGTAGTATTACAGTGAGAGGCTGCCACTCTACAGAATATACCCAATCCTCATGCTCAACAAGAAGACTCGTCAAAATAAAAGGCTACAAGTACCACCACTAATGCAAACCATTTCTTAACACCTCCCCCAAAATGGAAGGTCAAGAACACATCGATCGAGATTTGGGAGTAAGATTAGGATTCTTATCGAGGGACACACCAATGGAAAATCCACCAGTAGACCATAATGAGACAGCATCTGACCAATCCAAAACTACCATTATACCTGAAGCCACCAGGGCAAGTAATCGAAAACCTCCCAGTACTTAGGAACCACATCCACCGTCACCCCCAAGCCAAAGCTCAAGGACCACAACCACCACCCCGATATGGACCACCCGGGTGAAAAATCTTCAACCCATCCTTCTAGAGATCCATAGCCCAGCAGTAGCCTGTTGCCATAGCCGTAGATGTGCAAAGTGTATAGGACGTCACCTAACGAAAGATAGCATGATTGTTGAATATCGGATTAAATGATTACACGATTGTTGGGTATTGGATTACTAGAAACACATTGTTGGGGGATATAAAATTATAGAATTAAATTATTATTGGATACTGGAATAATGAGTTGTTGGATGTGGGATCATAGTGATAGATAATTGTTGGATACTGGATGTTGGATCATAACCATATAATATTATTGGATTATTGGATATTGGACTAATGAATGTCAAATTATAGAAATAGATTGTTGTTGATATTGGATTGATGGTTGTAGTATTATTAGAAATGCATGATTAGTGAGTATGGGATTATGGATGGATATATAAATGAATGATGGATATTAGATTATAGGAATACATTTGTTTGGATTGTTAGATTGATGGATATTGGATTATGGAGATAGATTATTATTGAAGATTGGATTGTGGGATTATATAATTATTGAATTGGATTATCGATTTCATCATTATTGGACCATAAGATTACATCATGAATGAATTATTAGAAATATATTATTGTGGGTGATAGAAATACATTGGTTGAATATTTGAAAAATGTTATTATTGGATTAAAGAAGTATATCTTTGTTGGAGTATAGGAATAAATCTTGGTTTGATTATGGAATACATCTTGGTGGATTCAATTAGATTTTAGTAATTGTTGGAGAATTAGTATTGAGAAATTGATCCAATAAGGGTGGTGATTGAAATGCAAAAAGGTTGGATTTTCATAGCAATACATGATGCTAATTTTTGGTGGATTGGTTGAATCATGATATATGGGTAAACTTTGTGGAATTAATTGGATGATTTGGTTATGTTGGATTTCTTGGATATGGTTGAATGGTGAATTTGGATTTAGATGTATTGTTAGTGATCGTGGAAAATCTAGTATTGATAATCTAATCGGGTCTAGATGATGAATAAAGAATGAAGTTGGATTAGTATAGTAAGTTATGATTGGAATTCAGGTGCATTGGTTGAATTACAAAGAGTTGATGAAATTGGTGGAGTTAATGGAATAATAGTGCTTGGTCGATTTACAGTTGTTGGTGGACTAATGTAACCAATGATGTGGTAGATCAATAGGCATGATAGATTGATTTGGAAAGTATAATTCTAATACAGATGCTTAACTTACTGATCTTAGAGATGACAAAAAGATTGAAATTAGGGAGGTTAACCAAAGGTTCAAGTATGATTTAAAATGAGGCTATGGTATTGTTTTTACCATAGAAATTTTAGCAAGTGATTTAACTTGGAAAACAAATAAAAGTTGGTTTAAACTTGGGCGAAATAAATGTTGGATGGTGCAAGTTGATACACGGGATCACTACATTTCTATGATCGAGATCAGGTTTTATTGGAGATCGCCCAAGTGAATTAAGGATCGGTCTTTGAGCTGCATCCTGCTTTGGGGATTTAGTATACTATTCAAAATCATGGTACAGTGGTACACCATGTGAAGATATCTCAAGAACAGAGAACAACTCTTAAATTATTTGCAGCTATACAATCAAGTAGGTGTAGTCAAGTACCTCCTAATTAGGACAATACAATCATCAAAAGCCGTAGTGTTCAGATAGGACAACAGCTAAGGTATGAACCCACTAGGCTACACAACCAGCTGAAGGAATTACCAAGCAATTAACAGAAGATAAGATGCCAACCCGTTTACCAAAAGCCAACAAAGGATGCCTACAAATTATAAGCAATGGCACCAACTTAGAGTTAAGTAGCATCTTGTGAAGTAGGAAAGAGAGGAATGAGATTCTGAAGCACACCAGCTGATAGTAGTCAAAACTATCAACAAGTCAACCAAGTCTTAGAGATAATGTCCAAGATACGTACAGTACGAAGTCGGGGATTATGCGTCTTTGAAGGTACCACCCATGCCGATTTGGATTACAAGGAAAACGAAGTCCACAGGCTTGTGGAACCCTTTTAGATTTTCGAGTGTAAAAGCACCTTAGCGTATCGACTTGAATTACTGAGCCAAATATCGAGAACTCACAACGTATTTCATGTTTCCCATCTCAGAAAGGGCTTTAGGGAACCCTCTTAGCACTTAACAAAGTTTGACATGTTGGAAATATTCCCTAGAGGCAATCATAGAGATGATTGTATTTCATTATATTCATAATATTGGATAATGTGTTATCCTGTTCCTTGAATGAATCATTGGTTATGAAGATTAACAAGTATGTGACTTGTTGGTGAAACTCTTAACTTATATAATGTCATTATAATGTATCCCTAGTCGAATGTCAATGGTCGGAACACTATTGACTCTATCGACCAGCACATTGTATTGATTGATGACCATGTTTCGCTGGTCATAGGTATAGGTATACCGAATCAATAATGTGGACACATGTTAGAGAACATGGGGTTGGATTGACCCACCTTGAGACACTATTGAGATTGCTATGATTCTATGTGTTGTTAGTTGGTCTCAAGGAATGGTGACGTATAATCCTTAGACCTGAGATCAGCATGGTTTCCTACATGTGTAATAGCACTCTTAGGGGTTGCCAATCGCTACTCATAACTGGGTAGTTATAAAGGTAGCTTTCGGGTTTGCTATGAAACATGTGGAGGAATGTGACTGGTCGGATATGGGATTTGCCCCTCCGAACATAATAGGAGAGATGTCTCTGTGCCCCTCGTTGTGATTGGATAAATAAAGTGCATGGCCATGCCACTAGTGGTCAAAGTGTTCGACCACGTGAAGTTATCCGACACGTGATCGAGAAAGTATTGAACAGTCCATGGATGACACAACATCTCACCTGGAGTTCAATCAGACATTGTGAGGCAAAGGGAGTATACACAAGTAGGTTGCTTAGTTCGAATAGTTACAGACTGGTCGTAAGGAGATACAAGTTGGTCGTAGACTGGTCGAATGTAATCACAAAGTGGTCGTAACCTGGTCGTAAGGAGTTACAAACTGGTCGTGACCAAATACGAGCTGGTCATATAGAGATATGACCTAGTCGAAAGTGATGAGGACCTGGTTGTAGATCATATTGCATTAAGGTTCGTTTGATATAATTTATGTGTATTCGGAAATCGCTATGTTCTGCTAGGAACCGCTATGACACTTTGGTCATAAACCCTTTCTGAGTCACAACCGATTACGCATGAACCTATAGGGTCACCCATTTAACGGAATGGAACAAACCAGTACGGATACGATTCGTCAAACGTGTTCGGATAGGATCCGTCATGAGCACTATATAAGGAGATGCATGAGGCTGTTGGGAGGATGGGTGAACGTAACAAACGAGACACACGAAAGTCGTCAGTTGAGTTGTTCCGCTGAAACCCTAGCCGCCATCTCCCTGAGAGCTTTGCTGTGTGACTTGGTGCTAGCACACCTGTGCATGGTTGTTCCTTCCCTAGACGTGTGGATACCGTAGAGGCGCTACTGCGGTCGCTATTGCGCTTGAGGACGATCCGCAATCTTCACAAGGAACTGTAGAGGTCGCTGGAGGAGACAATCGACCATGAACACTGCACCGACGTGCTCGACGCTGGACGATCGACTACGACCACTACATCGACGTGCTCTTCTTTGGACTAGGCTGCTCCAACCCTTCTTTCGCTGCTCTGCGCGTTTGGTGGTAATGATTTGTGATCATCTACTTGCTTGGCGTCCTGGTTTGCGTGGTAGAAATTTTTGATTTGTTGCTATCGTAGCCTACTCGTGACCCAACAGTGGTATCAAAGCCATCCTGCATGGTCTTTCATATAGATCGGTCGCATATAGTTGATATGCGGTAGTAGTAGATTCGATCTATTATTGGTCGGGTCTGGTAACCTAGATCGGTTCATAGTAGATAGAACGATCTAGGCCCTAGTCGATAAGATCGATCGGTTTTTCGGTGGTAGTAGATGGGTATATGAGGGGTTATGAGCTATAAGGACCAGATGGTTTATTGCGCTTGTTCATGACCATATTGCATATCACTCCTACCGGTTGGAATTCCGCCATCGGAGTTTGCCGCAGTGTGTGGTCGTATTAAGGCAATAATCAGAGTGGTTCAGAATAAGGTTAATATGATTAATCCGATGATTTCCAAGGCTTGGTTACATGAATAATATTCATGTTTTGGAAAAAGTTTCCGAGAGTACTGCCCCTTCGAACCCCGCCTGCTAATCGGCTAGCGGGACCACCGTGTTGGGTATTCGTACCGCGCGCTATAGGTAGTGTGTGTTCATGTCGCCCGATAGAATTGGATTCTATGCATGACTTGATTTTGCAGGAATTGATGAGAATAGTATGACCCATATTGTATCATGTATGAGATGCATGTTTGTTAATAATATTCATGACCTACGTGTCATGCTTGTTACAGCCCAAGGCTGTCTATATTTGTATAACGACCCGCGTGTCGACTTGTGATGCTTCTTCACTCCTTGTGATTCATTACTAGTGCTATTAGGAGTAATGGATTATTGGGAGCACTTGGAGGAGTCGACCACTTGGAGACATGGCGAACAGGATGCATGGTGATGGAGATCATCATGTGGAAGGGTCATATTATATCACAATGCAATTTGACTGTCTGTGAATGCCCTTATATTCCTGTTCATTTATTTCTATGCATGTTATTTAAATGCTTTAGATGCTTTTAACATGGTAGAAGTATATTTTCCTCATATAATATTAAGTTAAATTGATGCCCTCCCAATGGCTGCACCATCCAAAGCCATCTATTTTAATGGTAGGTCTTGCTAAAGCAGAGTGCCATTAATATTACTTGACTAGATGGGTTTGTGTCGGACACTTACACACATAGTATTGGTTTTAACTTGACAAGGTCATCATAACGGTTATGGACCTTGGGGCATAGGGTTGGGTGCCGAAGTATGGAGATGCTGCCCAACAACAAGAGTCATATAGAGATATGATTAGCAAAGAGTTGCTTACCATTTTCACTAGTCTTCTAGCAGTGATGCCAAAGCTCACTAGTAGATTAAATGATTATGGATCTTGAATCACTAAAATGTCAAAAGAGGGATATGGTATTTAGTGGGAGTATCTTTATTAAATTGTTTAATAGAAATTACTTGAACATATGTCTTAGCTTTGCATATTCTCTATTGTAGATCATGGCACCAACTGCTGTACCTACATCCAGTTTTGCATTACGTTCGATACTTGATAAGGAAAAACTGAATGGAAGAAATCGTATGCGAATTGGTCCATAACCCGAGAATTGTTCTTAGGCAAGATAAAAGGAACATGTTCTAGAGGAACCAATTCCAGATGTGCTGCTTTGAAAATGTCATTGCTAATCTTAAAACTGCCTATAAAAGGGCATGTGATGAATCCCTTGATGTTAGCTGTCTCATGCTTGCTACGATGAACTTAGACCTTTAGAAGCAGTTTGAGAACATCGAGGCCTACGATATGATCATGGCGCTCAAAGGCATGTTTGAGACTCAAGCAAGAACTGAGAGATATGAGATCTCAAAGAAATTGTTTGGGAGTAAGCTAGCTGAGGGAAATTCGGTGAGCCCACTTGTGATCAAAATGGTTGGTTACACACAGAGCTTGGAAAAACTTGGTTTTTCACTTAGTCAAGATTTGGCTACAGATTTGATTCTTGCTTCGCTACTTTCAAGCTATGGGCAGTTCATTCTGAACTTCCATAATGGATTAGACAAGAATCTCACCGAATTGCATATGATGCTTAAGACTGTAGAGGACAGCATAAAGAAAAGAAACTGTCATGTGATGATAGTGCAAAAGAGTACTAGCTTCAAGAAGAAGGCTAAGAATAGGGTCAAAGGTAAAGGCAAGAAAGTTTCGGATGAAATCCAAACTAACAAGCTTAAACCCAAGACCAAGTCTGGCCCGACTCAAGAGAATGAATGCTTTTACTGCAAGGAACCAGGCCATTGGAAAAGGAACTGCAAGAAATACATGGCTGATCTGAAAAAGAATGGTGGAACTAAACCCTCCACTTCAGGTATTAATGTTATAGATGTTTTTCTTGCTGACTCTTTTGTTAACTCATGGGTATTTGATACCGGATCGATTGCTCATATTTGTAATTCGATACAGAGTCTAACAAAGAGTAGGAGAATTATAAGGAGTGAGATGGATCTTCGCGTCAGAAATAAAGCAAGAGTTCCTGCATTAGCCGTCGGGTCTTTGCCATTACTTTTGCCTTCGGGATTTATTATGGAACTAAATAATTGTTATTATGTTCCAGCCATAAGTAGAAACATCATCTCTGCATCATGTTTGATGGCAGAGGGTTATAAATTCATTATAGAGAACAATGGTTGTTCTATATTTTTGAATGAAATGTTTTATGGCTATGCTCCTGTTTGAACGGGTTGTATATTTTAAATCTTGATGATGCACCCGTCTATAATATTAATGGAAAGAGGCTTTGGCCTAATAATTTGAATTCCACTTTCATATGGCATTATCGTTTGGGTCATATAAGTGAGAAATGCATGAAGAAGCTTCATAGTGATGGAATGCTAAACTCATTTGATTTGGAATCATTTGAAACATGCGAGTCTTGCCTGGTCGGAAAGATGACCAAGACACCTTTCACTGGTCGAAGTGAAAGGGAGTCCGACCTGTTGGCACTCATACATACTGATGTGTGTGGACCAATGATGTTGGACCCGGGAACGAAAGATCCCGAACCCTCTGTGTTCATACATCGGTCCAGGATTTCCGGTGTACACAGTTACAAAAATGATAACACAACCATGTCTCGCATTGCATTAATAGTAAATCAGAGTTTATTACAAAGGGCCTGAGGCCAAATAAAGTAAAACACAGCGGAAGCAAAGCCGTAGTAGTAGACCCAACGATTTGCCACAGTAATCGCGAAGCGCAGCCCTAAGCATCGATGTCCTCACCGTCTGGATAGAGGTCTTCTCCTGAATAAAGATTATTCAGCAAGAGTGAGCACTACTACCGTGCTCGCAAGTTACACCCGTGAAGTAACAGATTGAATGCATGCATAAAGTAAACAAGGGTATTGGCAGGGTTTATTTGCATAAAGCAGCATTTTCAAGTTTAAATAATCATATTAATTTCCAAGGCCATTTTTATACTATATCTAAAATCAGATTTTAAATGACAATTTTATAGTGTGGATAACCTCCATATTTGAATGGTGAAGGATACCCTCCTATCACAATGGCTAACCGCCCAATTTTCCCACAGGACTAACCATCCTGAAAACATCTGTTGAAATCACTTTTAAAAACCAAAAACAAGTCTAACTCGGAGTGGCTTTGCTAGCATGTCCATGACCGTGGACGCAGCTATTCGAATAGTTTTCTACTCTGCAGAGGTTGTACACTTTACCCACATGACATGATTCCTCTAGTTTGTTCGGCATCCGTCAATGCCACCTCTCACTGCCTAAGGTAAGAGGTCTAGAGTTCATGACAAGGCCTTTTCAATGCATCATCCCACCGCATCCCACCTCGCTAAGGTTTTGCCCCTTTGACTAACCATCCGCAGTTCAGGCCCTCTTGCGCCGGTGGGAATAAAATAGTCATGAAAGACAAAGCGAAAGACCACCCACGCATGCATGTGATAAACCGCGATGGAACTCCACAAATTAATCAGCCAGATCCTACGCCCCATTCTGAGGACATGTGGTTGCACGGTGAGGCATAGCAAGATGCGGCTCGAAGACCGGTCCTTAATCGACTTGGGCGTCTTTCAATATCAAACCCTGGGCTTTAATCCTAACCAGATTAAACCCGTGCATAAACCTACACCCACCATTCATCCGATTCGCCCAAGTCCAAACCATTTTTGATTTTATTTTAGTGAAAACCACCTTTACAAATTTCCTATGGTAAAACAATACCATAGGTTTAATTTTAAACAATTCTGTAATGGTTTGGCTAAATCCTCCCAAAATCAAAATCATGGTCTAAGCATTTGCTAAGCATGAATAATTTCCATAACAATTTATCTATGGTGATAAAGGGATGACAATTCAATATTCAAAATTGGCCATACAATAACAAATGGAATAACTAAGCATTTAAACAGGGTTTTAAAATAATTGACTAAAAATATGCATGCAATAATAATTTTAAAAACTGAATTAAATAGCTTTAAAGTACTGGGAGCAATATGGTCAAGGGTATAACTTGCCTTCATTGAAGTCTTGACTCTCTAAATCCTCCGAAGGGTCTAACTCTCCGGAATCATCGAAGTCTAAACGTGAAAATACGATAAATCAATTGAAATTCAAATAAATTCAAAAAGATAGTTCAAACTAACTCCAATTCAAATAATTATATTTTATTTAGCTATAAAATAATTTTATAAGATTTTAGAAATTTGAAACACTCAATTTGGAGCTAGGAATCAAAAGATATGAATTTTACAAATTTAAATCCTAAATTTGTAGTTTAAATCATTTCAAATTCAAACAGACAGTTTCAACTTACTCCAAATCAAATAATTATATTTTATTTAGCTAGATATTAATTTTATAAGATTTTAGAAATTGGAATCACTCAATTTGGAGTTGGGGTGAAAAAGATATGAATTTTACAAGTTTAAACCTAAATCTGTAAATTAAAAGGATTTCCCAAATTATTTTTCTAAAGGAAAAACCATTTATTACGCAAGGCTGACGTCAGCAGGGCTTTTCGGCCGAATTAATAAACAAAAAGGGAAATCCCAACATGCGGGCCCCACTTGGCAGTGACTTGGCCCATGGACCAAGTCCACTCAGGCCACATCACTGCCACATGGCAAGGGCGGCTAGGTGGCGGCTACGTGGTGACTATGTGGCGAAGCCACGTTTGCAGTCGGCACGGCTGTCGGATCGAGGGTCACCGTATTGTCTTGGCAACGACGGGCGAAAAGAAGAGAGGGGCGTGGTGGTCACGGTCGCCACCCAAGCGACGTGAAGAGGACGGGCATACCGGCGAGAAAAAGCGCGGCGCTGTTCGGCTTGATGGCGGCAACAATTCAGATGGCTCCCATGAGGCGAAGGTGAGCACCGGGTGCGGGATGAAGTTGCGATACCGACGGTGGCAGCGTAGAGGCCGATGCGTCGCTGGAGGCGGCGCTAGGGGCGGCGGCGTCTTCTCGGCGGCCGGTGGCAAAATCTCCTAATTCGGCGAACGGGGGAGCGGAGAGGAGAGGTGAGGGAGGGGGATGGACTGAGGAGGAAAGGGCGCACCTCGTGCTCCCTTTTATAGGGACCGAGGAGGAGGAGAGGAGGAGATCGTGGGCGCGGCCGATCGTGGCGGCCATGGCGGTTTCTCGGCGAAACCGGCGCGAGGAGAGGGGGTGGCGGGAGGAGTGGGGGCGGTTGAGGGCGCGGGATCGAGTGCGCGTGGCCGCGTGAGGAGAGGGGTGGGAAAAGGCGGCGTTGACCGAGCTCCACGACGTGGCCATGGCGGCGGTTGGGCGTGCGGAGAAGAAGGGGGCGTGGGGGAGAAGATGACCCGGGCGGGCCCACGCAGCAGTGAGGCTGAGTGGCTGGCGGGTGGGCCCGGGAGTGAGAGGGAGAGAGGAGGCGCGGACGGCTTGGGCCGAAGTGGGCCGGCGTGTGGTTAAAGTAAACGGGCCGGAAAGGATTCGGCCCGAGGACTATTTGGAAATTAGTTTGATTTATCAATTTAAACAATTCAATTAATTCTTTTAAGCTTTAGAAAATAGCAAATCAATTCCAAAAATTCTAGAAAAATTCACAGAAATTCCTAGAGTTATTTTGGACTTAATAAAATTATTTCCAACTTAAAGTTGGCTCTTAATTTTGCAAATAAATTATTTTGGCTTTAAAATATTTAGGGAAAAGCTTTTAAAATTCCGTAAAATTTCATAAATTAATTAAATTTTTATTTTTCAACTTAAACTCAAATAAAACTTCAACAACTTTAATAAATTTTATTTTTGACTTTTCAAATTTCAGAAATTCAAATAAAGCAATCAAACTCTTTCAAATTTTAGAAAGTCCAACAAAATAATAACTTTAATTAATTTAAATTGGTAACAGAACTTTGGGCTATTACAAATGAGTACGACAGCTAGAGGTGGTTTTCAGTACTTCATTACTTTGACCGATGACTATAGTAGATATGGATATATCTATTTAACGAGGAACAAGTCGGAATCCTTTGAAAAGTTCAAGGAGTTCCAGAATGAGGTACAGAATCAACTTGGCAAGACAATCAAATCTCTACGATCTGATCATGAAGGTGAGCTTTTCAGCCATGAGTTTGGTGATCATTTGAAACAATGTGGAATTGTTCCACAGCTTACACCACCAGGCACTCCACAATGGAATGGGGTGTCCGAGCGACGTAATAGGACCTTGTTGGACATGGTTCGATCAATGATGAGCCAATAAGATCTTCCATTGTATTTTTGGGGTTACGCTATAGAAACTGCTGCTTTCACTTTAAATAGGGTACCATCTAAATCAGTAGATAAGACACCATATGAGATATGGACTGGGAAGAGTCCTAGTTTGTCTTTTCTAAAGATTTGGGGATGTAAAGTCTATGTTAAACGTTTGACATCCGACAAATTCACACCCAAGTCCGATAAGTGCTTCTTTGTGGGGCATCCTAAGGAAACTAAAGGATATTATTGTTATAATCGGGTTGATAACAAAGTGTTTGTTGCCCGTAATGGTGTCTTCTTGGCAAAAGAGTTTCTTTCTGAAGGAGTCAGTGGGAGCAAGGTGCAACCCGAAAAAATTCGGGAACCATCTGAAAATATTTCAACTCCTACTGAACCTCTACAGGATGAACAAAGTGTTGTTAAACCTGTAGATGAGGCATCAGCCCTACGTAGATAAAAAAGGCCACGTCTATTGCCTATAAGGTATGGGCATGATGTATTATTGGTGAATAATGATGAGCCTAAAACTTATGCGAAAGCGATGATAGACCCAGACTCTGAGTCATGGCATGAGGCCATGAGATTCGAAATAGTGTCCATGCATGATAATCAAGTTTGGAACTTGATTGATGCACCTGATGGTATTAAGACCATTGAGTGCAAGTGGATCTTTAAGAAAAAGATAGATATGGATGGAAATGTTCACATTCATAAGGCACGACTGGTTGCGAAGGGTTTCAGACAAATTCAAGGGGTTGATTATGATGAAACCTTCTCTCCTGTCGCAATGCTTAAGTCTATTCGGATCATTCTAGCTATTGCTGTATATTTCGACTATGAGATATGGCAGATGGATGTCAAAACGGCTTTCCTTAATGGAAACCTAAGTGAGGATGTGTACATGACACAGCCTGAGGGTTTTGTCGATCCAAAGGAAGCTAGAAAAGTATGCAAGCTTAATAAGTCCATCTATGGATTGAAGCAAGCATCTCAGAGTTGGAACATTCGTTTTGATGAAGTGGTCAAAGGGTTTGACTTCATCAAGAACGAAGAAGAACCTTGTGTTTACAAAAAGGTTAGTGGGAGCAAGCTTGTATTTCTGATCTTGTATGTAGATGACATACTATTGGTCGGAAATGACGTTCCAATGCTTGAATCTATTAAAACTTCATTAAGAAATAGTAACTCAATGAAAGATTTAGGAGATGTAGCATATATTCTTGGTATAAGGATCTATAGAGATAGATCTAAGAGGCTAATTGGATTAAGCCAAGATATGTACATAGACAAAGTGTTGAAACGGTTCAACATGCAAGATTCCAAGAAAGGTTTCTTGCCCATAGCACATGGCATTAATCTTAGCAAGGATCAGTGTCCTACGACCACTGATGAGTGGGACAAAATGAGTAGAATTCCATATGCTTCGGCTGTTGGATCTATCATGTATGCCATGCTATGTACATGACTAGATGTATCATATGCTCTAAGTGTTATGAGCAGATACCAAGATGATCCCGGTGAAGGTCACTGGACAGCTGTGAAAAACATCCTTAAGTACTTAAGAAGGACTAAGGATGCGTTCGTTCCTAGTTTATGGCGGTGATGAAGAGCTTGTTGTAAATGGTTACACCGATGCAAGCTTTCAAACCGACAAAGATGATTATCGTTCACAATCTGGTTTTGTATTCATTTTGAATGGAGGAGCAGTGTGCTGGAAAAGTTCCAAGCAAGAGACGGTTGCTAATTCTACGACGGAGGCCGAGTACATTGCAGCTTCTGAAGCTGCGAAAGAAGGTGTTTGGATAAGGAAGTTCCTTGCTGAGTTGGGTGTGGTTCCAAGTGCCTCGAGCCCGATGGATCTCTATTGTGACAACAATGGAGCCATTGCTCAGGCTAAGGAGCCTAGATCCCATCAGAAGTCCAAACATACACTCAGGCATTATCATCTTATTTGCGAGTTAGTGAAGAGAGAAGATATTAAGATATGCAAAGTTCATACGGATTTAAATGTTGCTGATCCGTTGACAAAGCCTCTCACACAGCCCAAGCATGAGGTGCACACAAGCGCTATCGGAATTAGATACCTTAATGATTGACTCTAGTGCAAGTGGGAGACTGTTGGAAATATGCCCTAGAGGCAATCATAGAGATGATTGTATTTCATTATGTTCATAATATTGGATAGTGTGTTATCCTGTTCCTTGAATGAATCATTGGTTATGAAGATTAACAAGTATGTGACTTGTTGGTGAAACTCCCACTGCTACAAAACAGGCTATAGTAGACGCCCCATCACAGACGGTTCCTTTGGAACCGCTCGTATTGGGTCACCAACTCGCGGTGGGGCGCGAACAACTATCACAGACGGTATTTTTAGAACCGCTCAGTGATAGTCATCTATCACGCACGGTTGATAAATAGAACCGTCAGGAATTATCACGCACGGTTCTATCCAAAACCATCCGTGATAATCCCTAATCACGTAAGGTTTTACGTTACAAATCGCATGTAGTATCACTGAGCGGTTCTTATTTAGAACCGCTCAGGATACTTAGTTATCACGATGGTTCTAATTAAGAACCGCTCGTGATATCCTCCCATCGCCGCCTCGCGCTCAGGTTCACTACCGCGACCGCCACGATGGGACGCCGCCTCTCTGCATCGCCAGATTGGAGCAACCCGGCCGCCCCCGCCGGCTCCAGATCAACATACCTACACACTTCAAGATCGATGGGATGAGGAGCTCTTACTATGGGCAAATAGATATAGTAACTTCACCTCCAAACTTTTTTTTTCATTTTGTAATTTTCATATATATAGCCAAACAATGTGGCCACCAAACACAAAAGATTAAAAACTAGAAACCTATCTAGTGGCGGAGGTAGGTGCTATCTCCGCCTTCAATACTTCAGAGGCGGCGGGCCGAGGCGACGGTTCATGATCGAACGAAGCTCGAATACATCCACCACGACGCCTCGTTCGAGTGTGTCCCAAGATCCTCGATCGTTGAACTAAGAAGAATTGAGCCCATAGGCTCTCTTCTCTTGCTTGAGGGTCTCGGCTTTGTCGACTCGATCGCTTCTTTGCCTCGATTATGCCCAAGTGACGACAAGCCTCCTAGAGACGTGCAACTTGCTTTTGGAGGACCACGCCGACGACACGGTAAACTCGCCGAAAGTGGGAGATCACCCGAAGACACGGCGGAGGAGAATGTCAAGACGGCGGAAGGTGGCCGTCACCCGCCTCGCAAATTCTCTGACAGAGGAGTGAAGACATTGTTGAAATAGTGTTCTTCCGCAAAGACGATTCAACGACAATGAGAGAGGTGCGATACAAAGGCGTGTCTGTAAGAGGAGGCAGCCATTAATTTTTGTTTTTGTGGAGAAAGGGGATCAAGGAGGTTGTGTGAAATACATTGTAGAAGGGGACACATCTATATATAGAACAAGTTCTAAAGCCGGAACGGGAGACGAAGAGATATTTGGGGAGCTGTAGCGACGTTGGAAAATGAAGAGATGAAGCCGCGCCGTGTGATCGTGAGACGAAGCTAGAGCATGCAGGAAAATGAAGACGAAGAGACACGCGGGAAAATGAAGAGAGTTATCACAGACGGTTCCGTTGTACAACCGTCTGTGAAAAGGAATCACAGACGGTTCTATTTAAAAACCGTCTGTGATACGTCAATATCACAGACGGTTGTAGTGAAAAACCGTATGTGATACGTTTATATCACGCATTTCTCGTTAGAAACCGCTCTGTGATATACTTTTATAAGGCGGAAATGCTAGGGTTTTGCTCTCACTTGTCACTTCCTCTCCGCGCCTTAGGCTCTCGCCACTGCTCGCCTCCTCTAGGGTTTAGGGCTCGCCAGTAGTTCACCGCCGACCACGACCTCGGCGCCGCCGCCCAACCTCGGCGCCCCGACCTCGGCGCCTTCAACCTCGGTCACCGCCTCGACCTCGGTGCCCCGACCTCGGCGCCTTCAACCTCGGTGCCGCCGCCCCACCACGGCGCCTGCTCACCTCCTTGGTCAGAAGCCCGACGCCGCCGCCTCGACCTCGGCCGCCCGTCCTCCTCCCGTGTGGGCCTCCTCCTCTCTGACCGCCTTCTCCCGCGCCGTCCTCCTCCCTCTCAGACTGCCTTCTCCCTGCCGTCCTCCTCCCGTGTCGGCCTCCTCCTTGCACCGTGAGTTCTTGTGCGGCATCCTCTCGTGAGTATTGCTCCTCTGTGGCGCGCTTCGCTTTGTTGATCGATGGGCTTTGTTGACATGCTCGTGATGAACTCGCCTTATAATGAGATTGAATGTGATAGTTAGTTCATACTTGAGCTCTATTGTATTACTTGCTCTCGCCAATATGATCTACCGTTAATTGGTTACTTTCGCTGAGCTCATCGCTCATTTGTAAATTGATCGATGGGCTTTGTTGACATGCTCTGTGATGAACTCGCCTTATAATGAGATTGAATGTGATTGTTAGTTCACACTTGAGCTCTATTGTATTACTTGCTACCGTCAATATGATGTAATGTTAATTGGTTACTTTCGGTTGAGCTCATAGTTCTATTGCAAATTGATCAGTTCTATTGACTAGTTTGTGATTCTTCTAGTTGTCTCAGATGAGCTCATTCAACTTTTCATTTGCCATCTTGATCTCTGTAGTCAACCTCTGCTTGATCGAAGTTTAATCTGTTTTAGATTAACGCTTGAGATCGCTTGACAGCTACAAAGTATTGTTTAGAGCTCATAGTGAATTTATATTATCATATTCATTTAATGAAGAGTATAGACAATAGGATTGAGATGGCAAAGACTTGTTCTTTAGCTACTCTCCTTCTGAGAGCACATAATATCATCAATCCAAAAAGAAAGTTTTACTTGATTCTATTTTGTTTCTATGTCTTCATTAAAGGCTAGTCTTCTGTACATGAAGCATTAAACCTTTGCTTCGTTGATTAAGGAGTGTTAGGAGTGTTAGAATAGGAGCAGGAGGCGGTGAGCCCTACAGATTAAACCTTTGCTTAGCATTTCCTTCGTCGATCTCGACACACTTGAGTGTACCTTTACTTCTTGCCAATCCTCCAAGGCAAGAAGCATATGGTACACTCCAAAGGTGTCGTGGTCGATGAAGAGTATAGACAATAGGATTGAGATAGCAAAGACTTGTTCTTTAGCTACTCTCCTTCTGAGAGCACATAATAGGAGCAGGGAGGCGGCGAGCCCTACAGGATTAAACCTTTGCTTAGCATTTCCTTTGTCGATCTGACACCTTTGAGTGTGCCATTTGTTTCATGCCGGTCCTCCACGGCATGAAACAAATGACACACTCCAAAGGTGTCGTGGTCGATGAAGAGTATAGACAATAGGATTGAGATGGCAAAGACTTGTTCTTTAGCTACTCTCCTTCCGAGAGCACATAATAGGAGCAGGAGGCGGCGAGCCCTACAGATTAAACCTTTGCTTAGCATTTCCTTCGTCGATCTCGACACACTTGAGTGTACCTTTGTTTCATGCCGGTCCTCCACGGCATGAAACAAATGGCACACTCCAAAGGTGTCGGCCTCGATGAAGTAGGCTTCCTTAGAGAAGCTAGTGGATTAAGGAATGTTAGTACTCAGATGGCACAAGTCTCGTCTTGAGCAACATCTCCTTCACAAACCCGCGACTGTGAAGTGTCCCAACGCGTGTGGTAAATATGTCGAACTACTAAGTTGTTAATAAGTCCATAACTTCATAGTGCCTATAATAACATGATGACCTCTTGCGGCGTGACTTGATCGCCCAAGCTTCCCAAGGCTCCTTCTATGCGACAGGAGAATGATATACTATCTACGGCCTTGGGAAACAAGGAGCACCCGGTCGCACGCCTGCCTTGGGGTTAACGTACCTTGGAGTCATGGATTCGCAGACGACTCATCGCGTATAAGACTAGGAAGAGATCCAAGGCGAAACACGACAACCGGTTAATACAGATGATTACTAACCAATTTCAAGTAGAGATGGCAAGATTATGAGTCAAATGGATATACTCATGAGCCAGTGATGCAAGCCGCCTCGCTAATTCGGGAGGCAGTCCTCCTCGACGTCGGAGTAGTGTCGCGTCTGCGCATAATTGTGAACATGACGACGTCCGATTACCGATAGACGACATCAAGGTAACGATATCCGTGGAATGCACCAAAGATAGACCTATAGGACGCCTTAGCTAATTGCGATCGCTTTGTAGGAGCCGACGCCTCAGAAGCTCCAAGTGAGGATGGATGGGTCCTTTGTATTGAGGTCACAGCAGGGATGGTGTATCCATACGAGGAAGGGGTAGTCTTGACGGTGCCCGGTGGCGCCGCAGTTACGCCAGGTCCGTGGATATGGTACATGTCAATTTCCGAGCCGCCCGTGAAGATTTGCCCAAACAAAGAGATCACAACACTAGGGATGCCGCCCTCTTTTTATCCAAAGGCCCAAGAAGGACATCGCCTCGACCCAAAGAAGTGACACGACCATTCCTCTCCAACGGGACCCTAGATGACTCCACCTCATGTTTCGCCTCATAAGGCCACCTCTTCGATTCCCGTGGAGAAGACGCCAAGGAACAAACAAAAGCGTGCCGTCAGATCCGCTCTCGAAGTCGTCTCACAAGAAGACGCTGCCAATCGCTAAGGCCAAATCGAAATCCACAAACGTTAAGGCGCCTCCCAAGTCCGGGAAGTCCGCGATACCCGAGAACTACATCATCGGAAAACCATTGTGCTCCGACGCAGAATTAATGCACACTGGATATGCTTATCAGGCTTTGCATGCTTGGTACTTGGCGAGGACCCAAAAGAAGGTGCGATCATCGAATCACCGCCGAATCACGAGGACAAGCATTTCTTCAACGGACGAGGTACTTCGTCGTGGGCTTCAATGACTTATTTGAACTATTCAACCTCGCTGGCCTCGACGCCTCGCTTCTACGATGTTGACACCTCGTAAGTGCGCATAATCAAGTTCTACATTCATGTAATACCAATAAATATCACAACTCATTGCTTATGTATAGATACATGCTGAAAAATGTTCGGGAATGGAAAGAACCAGTGGGTTTCCTCGATCCACATGTGGTATCGTTGCAAACCATCCAACAAGACTCATCCTTCGCCGAGAAATACATAACGAGGTCATTGCTTCGTCAGATTTAACATGAAGTACATAGTGGTGCCCTACAACCGGGGTAAGTGTCACTACTTGCTATACAAATTTCATTTGTACTTTATACGCAAAGACTAACTTAGGTTTAATGACTATAGTGACATACATGAGTAGGTACCACCGGATCCTTTTAGTTATTATACCCAAGAGGAACCATGTGATATACCTTGATTCCCTAAACCGCAACAAGCACGACTTCAGCACTCTAAGAGGAATACTCGAGAGGTATGCTCATTTTCTCCTTACATAACTCTATTGTAGTCTTCATTCATTTGAAATGGCCGAGGATAACCTTTCCGAATCATGTAGGTCGTTCATCAATTATGTTGCCAACAAAGGAATATACAATGGAAAGAGCGCCCAACTAACACACAGGATGGATTTTCCCACGCGCTACAACACTATAATCCTATATCATACTTCATAATAACGCGTCTCGAATCGACTATACTCTTGCTATTTTTGCGGTCTGCCGCCAAAGACAAAAGATGATGAGTTATGTGCAATCTACGCTCGCTATCATATGCACTAATCCTTACATCTAGGAAGAAGGATCCCGAGGTTTGTCAATCTCAAATAATTATTTCCTAATTATAAATTTAAATATATATATCTTAGCACTTTACTCTTGCTAGCGGCAGCCTTGAATTTACAATGTGATTCACTCATTGCGGAAGAGATCAAGGACATTCGAGGAAGCTCTGCGCCTTTATCAACACGTAAATCATTAACGACAATGGAGAGTTTCACTTGTCGCCAACTCGTAGCATCACCCTCTAAAACCTCTCAACGCAAAACAATTGTAATCTAGTTGTAACTATAGCGACAATACTTGAACAAATGCTATCTTTTGTAATTTATTTTGAGTAATGATCACTTTGAGTTGTCATGGTCGCTTGAATCTGTTTTTGTGAATGCTTGAATCAGTTTCTGTGAATGCTTGAATCTGTTTCTGTGAATGCTTGTTTTCAGAGGGCATGGCTAGCAATTCCTGAGGCTAGCCAGGAAAACAGCAATTTGTGGGAAGGGGGTACGAGCTATCACAGACGGTTTTGTGTTAAAACCGTCTGTGAAGGCAAGTATTACAGACGGTTTCAATCAAGCAAACCGTGCAGTGATAGGAGAATATCACGACGGTTTTAAACAAAAGTCGCTCGTGATATTCGTAAATCACGCACGGTTTTATTTAGAACCGCCTATGCTATTCTCCTATCACGACGGTTTTGTTTAGAATCGCTCGTGATATTCTCGCATCACGACGGTTTTTAGTTAAAATTGTGCGTGATACTTGACTTCACGCACGGTTTTTAATAAAACCGCTCGTGATATTTCCTATCACGCACGGTTTTGTACCGTCGTGATAATATCCTGTTATCACAGACCAACAAACATAGACGATTCGGAAACCGTCTGTGATGACGGTTCCGAACCGTCTGTGATGTCGGTTCCTGTAGTAGTGTCCTTAACTTATATGATGTCATTCTAAATGTATCCGTGGTCGAATGCCAATGGTCAGAATACTATTGACTCTATCGACCAGCACATTGTATTGATTGATGACCATGTTTCGCCGGTCATAGGTATAGGGATACCGAATCAATAATGTGGACACATGTTAGAGAACATAGGGTTGGATTGACCCACCTTGAGACACTATTGAGATTGTTATGATTCTATGTGTCGTTAGTTGGTCTCAAGCAATGGTGATGTATAATCCTTAGACCTGAGATCAGCATGGTTTCCTACATGTGTAAAAGCACTCTTAGGGGTTGCCAATCGCTACTCGTGAATCGGGTAGTTATAAAGGTAGCTTTCGGTTTGCTATGAAACATGCGAGGAATGTGACTGGTCGGATATGGATTTGCCCTCCTAACATAACAGAGAGATGTCTCGGGCCCCTCGTTGTGATTGGATAAAGAAAGTGCATGGCCATGCCACTAGTGGTCGAAGTATTCGACCATGTGAAGTTATCCAACACGTGATCGAGAAAGTATTGAACAGTCCATGGATGACACAACATCTCACCTGGAGTTCAACCAGTCATTGTGAGGCAAAGGGAGTATACACGAGTAGGTCGCTTAATTCGAACAGTTATGGACTGGTCGTATGGAGATACGAGCTGGTCGTAGACTGGTCGAACGTAATCACAAAGTGGTTATAACCTGGTCGTAAGGAGTTACGAACTGGTCGTGACAAAATACGAACTGGTCGTATGGAGATATGACCTGGTCGTAGATCATATTGCATTAAGGTTCGTCTGATATAATTTATGTGTATTCGGGAATCGCTATGTTCTGCTAGGAACCGCTACGACACTTTGGTCGGAAAGGGTTTCCGAGTCATAACCGATTACGCATGAACCTACAAGGTCACCCACTTAACGGAATAGAACAAACCAGTACGGATACGATTCGTCAAACATGTTAGGATATGATCCGTCGCGAGCACTATATAAGGAGATGCATGAGGCTGTTGGGAAGACGGGTGAACGTAACAGACGAGACACACGAAAGTCGTGAGTTGAGTTGTTCCACCGAAACCCTAGCCACCATCTCCCTGAGAGCTCTGCCGTGCGACTTGGTGCTAGCACACCTGCGCATGGTTGTTCCTTCCATGGACGTGTGGATACCGTAGAGGCGCTATTGCGGTTTGTGGATATGATGGGGATATGCTCATGATCTTAGGATGATGAAACAATTGGCAATGGCTTTGATGGTTTGTCGAATCACGCGTTTTCGGCGAAGTTAGAAAGGCTGTCAGGTCATAAGCGGTCAGACCGCCGTGTTGAGAGCGGTTAGACCGGCCTTTGAACGGCGGTCAGACCGGTTTTGTGCTGAATGTTGATATAATTGGCAAATTGTTTTTGGGATAAGTCATATCCATGTTTATCTTTGTATATGTGTTGCATATTGCATGTTTTGAGCTAACGTGGGTCAAGTTGTGAAGAACTTGTTCCCGAAGACGATTTCTTGGTCTATTGCTGTGCAGGTGGCTTGCAGGTCAACGACGGTCAACGGCGAGGAGGATCGGGACTAAGCTTGGAGAGCTGAGGTCCAGAGCGATCATGGAAGCCGAGTGAGGTCAAGTGACTCAAGCGTGGTGCAGAATGGACGAGGTTGATCGAACCGGCAGTTCGATGCAGCTGGTTGGATGAAGCAGCGCGGGGGTCGGTGCAAGTGCCTTGGAGGTTCCGATGAGATTCGGACGGAAGAGACTTGCCGACATGATGAGAGCCATTGATCAACCTACACGTGGCGAAGCAGGCGATTGCTTCGATAGGATTGGACTCGGCGCATGGTGAAGTGGTTTAGGTTAAGAGAAGATGAAAATGGCGCTTTAAAATGCGTGCATGTGTGTCCCGTTTGTTTGGGCCTTAACAGGAGCCCATTAGGTTAACTCTTCTAGAAGCTAGGCCTCTCTATAAATAGGTGGTGGCTGCTGTCAAAAAGCCTGAAGCACTTCATTTGGAGAAACCCTAGTTTGTCTTAGGGATTAGAGAGGAGAGGAGAGGCTTATGCTCTAGAGAGATGAGTTGAGTGTGTGCTCATGGATTGAGCTCTTGTCCTCCTTGAGGGAGTGGCTGTAACCAGCAACCAATCTTGAATCAATCTATGGATGATTATTCAAAGATGAGTCTTCTTGTGTTCTTCCTTCTCTTTTGATGATTTTGAGTGCTTTTTTGATCTTGTGGTTTTGGTTGGTTTCTTGCCCTCATTTACCTTGCTGTGATGTATGGGAATACATCTAGAATCATCTAGATCATCAATCTCCCACGAACAAGTTTTGGATCAAGTTTTTCGTTTTGCTCGGTTTTAAACCCTCCTTCGGTAAAACAGAAAAAGGTCAAAACTTTGATGTAGATCTGGACGATCGTTTCTTGGAATAGGTTCCAGATATCCTTGGGAAGGTGTGTTCCAAGTTTTGTTAAGTTTGGCCGTGTAGATCAAAAGTTTGATCGATTTTTGTTTTGGAACCCGAGCTGATTTGATCAAGCTTTGTCAGGCGGGTCGGACCGCCCATATGCCGCCAACAGATCAAGACCTTTTTCCGATCGACCGCCCAATGAACGCCGGTCTGACCGCTCTAGAGGACTTGGTTTCCATATTTTGGGTCTTTTGCTTTGGGTGTTAATCAGATTCAGCACAAGGCTTCCACTGTGCATTTACTGATCTTATTAGCTTTCATAGCTATTGGAGAAAAGTTCAAGTTGAATCTATTTAAGGTGAAAATCGAGAAAGCGTCTATTCACCCCCCCCCCTCTAGTCGCCTTTCCGGTCCTACACAGTTGCTGTTGCGCTTGAGGATGATCCGCGATCTTCACAAGGAACTGCAGAGGTCGCTGAAGGAGATGATCGACCACGACCACTGCACCGACGTGCTCAACGCTGGATGATCGACTACGACCACTACATCGACAGGCTCTTCGTTGGACCAGGCTGCTCCAACCCTTCTTCCGCTTCTCTGCGCATTTGGTGGTAACGATCTGTGATCATCTACTTCCTTGGCATTCTGGTTTGCGTGGTAGAAATTTTTGATTTGTTGCTGTCGTAGCCTACCCATGACCCAACATGACATACCCCTTCAAGACGACTTAACGTACGAAGAGCAGCTGTCGAAAATCCAAAAGACCGACAGCGGAGAAACCGGACCATACATTCCTAAAGGATGCAATGGAAGAGTCACTCCATCAACAAAGCCACATGGGGAAAACGAAAAAGAAATACGCGAAGCATACCCCCAACCTATTCAAGTGAGATCGCAATTTCGGGGACGAAATTCTTCTATGGGGGGAGGATGTGAGAACCCGGAAAAATTAAACTAAATTAATCAACGCTAATCAGTAATTAGCAGTAAATTAAAATTTTCTAAAAAAACAAATCATAATCGTAGTTGACTTTGAACACACCGCCACACACATTCATATAAGCCAAAGCTATCAGAATTCAACAACAGAATTTACCATGTAAAATTTTGCCACACGAATAATTCATCAACATTAGAACCCAAAGTCATTTCCAAGACTTTATTATCCATAAAAGTAATACAAGAATCCATCTCCAGAATTTATAAGATGAATTTAAAAGTAGTAATGCAACGTAGTTGCATTCTTCAAATAAATTACAATAATCGCTTGCATCAAATGAACATACAAGACTTCTTTACAAGCAACAGTAAAATATTACATCTCCGAATTTATTACAAGAATCAATTACATCAGACCACAATAGCAATTACAACAGATGATTCAATTACGGATAAAATCTTGCATTACCGGTCGTCGAAGCCTTCCTTGAAAATCTTGTCCACCGATCGCCAGCTAGTCGAACCATTTCCACGGCCAATCCACAATCCGTCCACATTTCCCTCGACTGCCAACAAAAACACAAGACCGGTGTTAGACCAAAAATAGTAAAGAGGAGTTACAGAAGAAAAGCGATTGCCATCAGATCGCTTGAAGATCCTCGAGGTTGTGAGGACCTGTCTCGGGAGCTCCTGGAGATAAATCCCAGGACCTCCCTAGGGGTCCGACAGGACCACCTGGAGGCTTGGGAGGTCCTCTAAGACCACCCGAGGTGGTCTCCCAAAAACACCAGGAGGTCTCTAGGACCTCCCCAGGAGGACTCGAAGGTTCACCCGGAGGTCCTCCAAGACCGCCCGAAGGTCCCAGCCTCTGTGCACCATGAGCTAGTCCCTAGATCAGTAAGCTAGCTCACACAGACTTACATTGGTGACATCACAACCATACAACAAACTCAAAGGTGAAGTAAACAAATTAATATTATTAACAAAAGACCTTATGGTCAAGCTTGTTTACAGAGGTGCCACGCAGGGCTAACAACAAAAAGAAAACCTGTAGCGGAAACAAAAACACGTGGAGGCCATTCGGCAAGCCCACAAGCTACCGAGTGGAGGACGTCTCCGATGCGCAAGGTCTTCAAAAGAGGTCCCCATCAAAGAGCACCAGACCTCCTGGATCTCCCTCATCTGCTGATTAAAACAGAGGGGACAAGTCATGAGTACTTTGAATGTACTCAGCAAGCCATGGGGAAAATGTATGCAAATAATTATTTATGCACGGCTTGACAACGGAGAGCTGTAGGGTTAGTTTGCAGAAATCAATATTTGACAGTGAATATCATGAGTAGATTGCAAAGCTCAAGTTAAAAGTGATATACATAAGTACATTGATTTTTCAAAGGAGGTCGTGAGCACCTACTCACTCCCAAGACCTCTCTGGAGCACCAACTCCAGAGTTCCCACGGCCACTCGAGGAAGGCCTGGTCGCACCCACAACTAAGACCTCTTCCACGACCACCCTAGAGCTCCAAGACCGCTCTAGAGCACCCAACCTGGAGCACCCTGGACCACTCTAGGGGTCCCAAGACCTCCACGACCAACTATGGACATCACGAGCACTCGGAGCCACCCAGAATACTCGTCGATATCCACAATCAACCGTGGAACACAATTTTTAGAAAAGTCTACCCCTCGTTCGAAACCTCCGGGCATGTCCATAACCGAGGACGTGGCTATTCGAATAGATTGACACTTTGTAGAGGTGTACAGCTTTACCCACATGAGATAATCATCTTATACTGTCCGCTCACACAATTCCGAGGTGTGCGACTAAGAGATTATCACAAGGCCTTTACAAAGCTTTGATCTGGCTCGGAGCTGCCCGCTAGGGTGCGTATAGCAGCCTGTGGCCCCCTCTTGCGCCAGCGAATCAGCACGCTCCACCACAACAGAACCGAACCATCTCATTGCTAATTATTTGGCCAAGTCCACCCCATCCTGGACATTTGGTTGCATGGTATGGCCCAGGTCAATGGCTCACAAGGTGAAGTCCGTAATTGGCTGCTCAGGCGAGACTTACCACAACCCAATGTGACTCCACTGGGGACTAGCCCCTGGAGCACCCACTACTCACTTCATGCCTTCCCGCCTGAGCATAAAATAGTTTTGAGGTTCTTACCGGCCACTAGACCACCCAATCCTGGCACAACAACAGTTAACAGAGGTGGCAAAGCCACGGTTTCATAGCTCATTAAGCAAGTTTAACATTGTTGGGTTCAACCCAGCCAGAGGACCACCCAGCCCATGGCACAACAAATTTTAGTTGCAAGGCAACAAATGCCGTGGCTCACACACAGGGCCACAATTCATATTAATCAGCTACACTGAATGCTACTACACAAGCCACAACCAGTGCGCTGGGGTAAACTAACGTTGAAGACTCTTGGTGAGACCAACGTCTACAAGAGCAGGACTAAGCAAACACGATACCCAGGTTGGCAATATCAATAAGAGACCAACTAACAGTACCCATCCTAAGGTGTCCAAGGGAAACATGTCAACATTTCTAGCACAAATATTCAAGGAGGCATACAGTCAAATGGGAGTATAGCTACAACCCAAACCATTTCTATACAAATAGCCATGCAAGTTTATATCAAAACAAGATACTTTTGTAAAATGGGATCAAAATGGTCAAAGGTCTACGACTTGCCTCTGTTGATGAGCAAAGCTTCGGTTGGGGTAGCTGGATCCACGAACTCCTCAGCAACAACCCGGATCTACACGTTCGCAAAGAAACCAAATGAACAAGACAACTCTCAACAAAAGAACTTAAAAGACTCAAAAGAACTTAAGCAAATCTCAACCAAAAACTAGTAAAGCAAGAGGCGATCATGGCTGAGAGGGTGGTCTTTCCAAAAAGTCCAAGACATGGCTGAGAGGCGATCATGGCTGAGAGGGTGGTCTTTGCAAAAAGACCAGGAGGCGGCAATGAGCGGGAGGGTGGTTTTTTCAAAAAGACCAGCAAGGACCACTAGGGTGGTCTTTGCAAAAGAGCCGACAAAGACCATGAAGGTGGTCTTTGCCATTGGGGATCCTGAGGGGATCCTGAGGGGGAGGTCCTGAGGAAGACACGACTATTCCACGTGGTCATAGAAAGAACACGACCACATAACGTTGTCGTGAGAAGAATACGATCACACAAAGTGGTCGTATGGACAAGAAAGGGTTAGGCACAAGGAAACTCACCAAAACCAAGAAAGAGACAGAAAAAGGAGGAGATCAGCGGGACAGCTGTGGTGGTCGAGGTTGGCACGGTGCTCTGGCGAACTCTTGAGGTAGCAAGTCGGTGACGTAGGCTCCAAAAGATCCTTCTTAGCGATGTGGGCAGCTCCCACGGCTTCCTCGGGCTCTTCTTGGTGAATCTTCAAGCATGAAGAAAACTTAGGCCAAGAGGCTATGAATAATGAAAGAAGGCTCCCTTAGGCTATTTTTATAGCCGGAGATGAAACAGAGAGAAAGAGAGAGCCTCAGAGAGACTGAGAGACATACGGGTCAAAGGTAGGTAGGAGTTAGGGCAAGTGTCACGACCGATCTGGTGGAGGACAGCCAGAATAGGATGTGCTGGAAAAGAAGGGAACAAGGAGGGAGATTAAGGTGCCACGCAAGTGACCACGTAAGTGACCGCATTTAATGTGACTCAACCGACATTAAACACACAAGGGACTTATGTGGCGGAGAAATATAAGTGAGCAGGACTGACATACGGAGCTAGTCAAACTGGGAAATAGTTCAGTCAAAGGGGGTGGGGTGATCGTGACCAAAGGGGAGGTCGTGAGCATTAAGGGTGGTCTCAACCGCAAAGGTGGTATTTGTAGAAAGACCAAGGATCTCAAAGGCAAAGAGGTCCTGAGGACAAGGAGGTCCTGAGGAGATCATTCCCGCAATGACGGTCTTTGCAAAAAGACCAGAGGTCATCACCATGAACACTACAACAAATTAGTCTACTAGGGACGTTTTTATTTAGACGCTTTTTATCACGCCTTTACACCCAGAATTAGATAGCATATAAATACGTTTCTAAAGACGTTCTAGAATACGTCCCAACATTTAGATCCCATCCCATTTTAGCAAACACTAACCAACTCAACCCACCCGTTAACCCCACTAATACTGGTAGACCCCGAACCATTTCTCCGACCCTTAATCTCCCGACGCTGCCTCCTCCCCAACCACCCTCCTCATGCTGCCCCTCGATCCTCCCCGGCCGCCCCTCCTCCTAGCACCACCCCTTCCAGCTCCTAGCGTTGCCCTCCTCCCTGGCCGCCCTCCTCCCTGGCTGCCCCTACTCCCAGCACCCTCTCCTATTGTGCAATCAGTGCAGGCGGCTCGAGGCGGCGCCGAGTTCTGGCGGCGATCGGATTCAGTGGTCGTGGCTCAGTGGCGTCGCTTGCAGCCTAGGCGAACAGGAGGCCAGGTGCCGGATCCAAGTGGGAGGCGGAGCAGGGGAGGCCCGGGGCGTCGAGGCTTGGGGCTTCGGATGTGGGTGGGAGGCGCAGCTCGGAGGTGAGTCTTAAGCGGCCTGGCCTTGATCGCCGAATATGGGCGGAGGCGCAATGGGTAGGGGAGTCGCCGCCGGGCAAGGGTCGCCTCTGAGGGCGACGATCCGCTCTATGTAGGTTTGTTTCATTGGTTCTTGTTTAGGAGTCGGTTGCCTTCTGCGATGAAAGTAGCGCACATATGGCGATAGATGTTTGTAGGCATTTGCGCGAACACTCCATGGTCATTGACTATAGAGCGCAAGATTTGGTTTCACTACCAAGCACGATGCGCCTTAATCACTCTAGGCACACCGCCTTATGGTATTCTCGTGATAGACTTGGTTAAGTTCTTCTCATGTTGCACCTGCACCATCTTAGGTAAAGATTGCAAAAATTCCAAAGATTGCACCAAGAAAACTATGCCTTTTAGAACAAGAAGCCAATGTGTGTGTTGTTCTTTTGGTAATCTAGCCGTGATCATGTATGGAGTAACACAGCTTTGTTTGGTATTGTGGACAAAGGTTGTGAGTGTTGACCTCCTAATGAAAACTTGTCATTTTTATTTAGCTGAGTTTATAAATCTGTCCTTAAGACCTGTTCGGTGTGTAATTGCTTTAGTATATTGTCCTTGTTCTAGTATGCTTTAATGGGTTATGTTTTTATCATAGTTCGCCTAGTGATCTGTGGTACTACTATAGCATAAAACAAGGCCGCTTAGTAAAGACAACAAAACCAACTAAAGAGATCCCTGTGGAGCAATTACATTCTCCGCAGCACGGTGCGATAGTATGTAAAGACAGCGGTTTTCCTATCATCCGCAATTTCAATTCAAAAGTTCAAGAAAAACCTTCATCAAAGCAATGTCAATACTTTAAAATCATGGTAAACACCGTGTTCTAGTCCAATGGAATGTTAAGGGCATATCACTTATTCAACTTGAGTAAACAAACTAGGCTTTCAAATTTCGACAAGCGATTTTCGAAATTGCACAATCGAGTAGCAATTCTCGAAGCATATTGTAGCTATCGCCCTATTGAAGCCTCTTGAGAAGTTGGCCGCTTTTGAGGGCTTCTCCCGTATGATACGGTATACCGCTTAGTAGAACTACAAGTGTTGTTTGCTTGTCGCCACCTATAGAGCGATTGCAAATTAAGAAAAAGGAGCTGCAAATTGAAAAGCACACCACATGTAGTTATATTCATATGACTTGAGTACTTGGGCCAAGTCATGATCAGGACCTTTGCATGGTTCAAAATTATCTTTATTATCTCCGTTGTGAAAGGTATATGCAAGGAAATTTTGTGGAAGCTAATAACAAGCCATTAATCTGAAGAAGTTACACGGAAATTATTGTGTATTTTGTACATATATATGTATGCATCTCACGCAACCAGGCGTACGTGGTAATTTGAACGGAAAAAAATACGCCTTTGATTGGGCTACTATAATATATGTAGGCAGTGGTGACCTTACAATCCATCCTTACTTTTCTACGTATGCTATTTGGACAAACTTATGAAGTCTCAATCTGTGATACAAGTCCTCCATTTTATAGTTACTAACCATTTCGATCAATATATCTGTTTCCCCTCTTCATCATGCATGTTTCACTCTTCTGATCAACTCTTCTGATCATGGATATGTAGCCATGGCTGCCATGCACATTTTTGTATCAAAGAATTAACCGGTTTCTCCAAGTCCTATAGCTAATCGATGCTCATTACTTGAGGCCGCTGAGCCGCTTCTCTCCTGTGCGGATCATTCACGCCGATCGATAGTGGTGGAACGAGAAGCCGATGCAGTGGCATGAGCTTCTCGTTAGCGCCACCGGCGGCCGTGTCGTTGAGGTGGAGTCGCCGGCCTCCTTGTGGTCGCCGATCTGCTCGGTGATCAACCATTAAAATCGCATGGATTATATATAATGGTCACTTGTCCATGATGACCGATGCGTGCCGTTGCAAATCATCGATATATTTATGCTTGCCATTCATCAGTTGTATTTGGAAGCTTCCTTCAAGTTACCAGCTGACCGAACGCAAAGAAGCTCGTGATAGAGATCACCACAGTGCCGCCGCCGCCAGCCATTGGCTTCACCATCTCCAGTGGCGACATGGAGGACTCCTCTTGCTTTCTTACAAGCTGCCTCTTAGGCCTGAAACTCATAAGACATGCTATGAATACACCGGCTTATGACACATTTATGGTCTCTTGTCCATGAATGCATGGTTTTGGTGTGCCATATATCATAGTTGGTAAGTCCAACCCAATGACCAAGAGTATGATTCCAGTATGTGCTTGATTATACTTGGTTGACCTTGATTCTTCATCGATGCAAGGATACATTTTGGACAGTAAAAGTTATATTATTCATCGCTTGCTACTTTTATTGGGTATTCCCTTATTCGGTGATATTGCTAACTTTAAACTGAGGATGAAGCTTCCAGAGTGATGGTTGCAGCCCAATTCGCCTTCACAACAACTCATAGTTTGTATCTCAATTTCTATGAACTTGACAAAGGTAAATTTTAGCAGACAACAGATTCAAACTTGACAAAACCTGTTTTACTTACGCTTTTGCATGTTGAATGTATCCTTCTGCGAATAATTGCACATCGAATGCTAAACGGTGTGTAGCTTTTGTAGTCACTACTTGTGTTGCTTGTACCTTGCTTGCTCTATTACTCTTAGCAAACTAGCATGCCCCCAGTACTGGAGTTCAGAGTAGGTATCATGGTGTTGTATTTGAACCTGTTACTATGTAACTATAGAAGCTTAGTTTTTCCATTGCTACAATTTGTTACTAGCATTGCTCAGTACCTTCTACGGGTAATATGGGTTGTTAAACGAAAGTGTTATTTCTGTAAGGTTTGGAGTTCCATTACAACGCACGGGCACCCTACTATGCCTTTTTCATCTCTCAAATGAGATTTAGTCTTCCATTAAAATTTTGTAGAGACAACTAAGTCCTCTCTATCTTTGATGATTTTTTGGAAACTTCTACCCTGATTTTCATGGAATTTGCAACAATAGCCATTTTAGCATACATTTACCTTATTAAAACCGTAGTCGACATACTCGATAGAAAAGCATTTGTCATGAACAAAGATCGGATAGGTTTCAATCTATAAAGCTTAAATAGCCAATTAATTGTGCATCTAGCTAGAGTTGTATATTTGTTATAGTATGGAAAGAGTAGTAACTAAATGCAGCTCAATTTTTGTTCAAAAAAAAATCATGACATCAGGGCAAATTTATCAAGTAGTTGGAGGCAAAATTTCAGCTTCGCTTGTATTTTCATTGATAATGTTACATTCCTTGCTACTTTTGCTAATATAATAAGTTGTCTTTTACATTGTTCTGTTGTGCTTTCCAGATAATTTTGTTTGTTGTTTGAATTACATTGTGTGTTAGAATCAGATGTCATGCGGTTCCTGTGCTTTCAATTTTGTATTATGTATGTCCTTTGTTTTCGATAAATGCAGCCCTTCTTATGCGTGCATGATTTCTTTTTGAGACATGAATAGACATAATAAACAAGTTTATCACTGAACAGGTACTAGGCTCTATGATTTGGAGGTGGATTAGGCTGTTTGTTCCTGAAGACGCCGCCGCTGCCGCTGCCCTCTAGCCACTTGTCGTCTGATTCAGTTGTAGGATTTGTAGGAATTTTTTTCGGTGTGTTTGCACCTTTGTATGTGGATACTAGATTCAGTTGTTAACTTGATTCAGTCCTCAACGGAGTGTCTATGTTTTTTTCTTCGGTTTTTTTATATATCAACAATGTAATTCTACATTTGAAATGGTTTTACCTAAGATCTGAAACTTCTTATGAAAATATGTGATACTATATCTTCTGAATCATTGTAGTTTAACTAGCGATAAAATATTTTTACAGGACAAAATAAAAAATGGACATCTCTAGCTCAATCTAAATACGTCTATGAATGTGTATCTGTGTTTCTTGGGACGCAATAAAACGTCACTAGGGACAGTAGAGACGATATGAAAATGCATATATGAAAGCGTCTCTAAGCTTGTAGAGACGCAATCTAAATGACTCATATCATTGTAGACGCGCTTAACAATACGTCTCTACGATCTCTGACACAGTACGTGGGGAGGCGCTCCAGAGACGCTTTACAAAAACGACTCTACGATGTTATAGAGATGATTGAAAACGTCTTTAACCCATAAAATAGGCGTCTCTACAGGCTTTTTGTGTTGTAGTGGAAGTGGTTATGACCGAAGAGGTGGTCTTTGCAAAAAGACCACAGGGAGGAGGTCATGCCAAAACGACAAAGGAGGAAGTTGCGGCCTTAGAGGGATGTCACAGCCCAAGGGGGTGGTCTTTGCAAAAAGTCCAAGAGAGGTCCTGAGGGCAAGAGGTCAAAGGCACGATGAAGCTGGGCTGTCTGATGTGAATCGGGCAGTCCACAAGGACGTGGAACGTTCGGACCAGCCGAACGCTACACTCGAACGGGTCATCCAAAATGGATTGGACGGTCCACGAGTGGGAAGGGCGCGAGGCTGGTTCGGACCGTGTGAAGGGAAATGGAGGTCCGAACCCAAAAAGGAGATCCAACGGAGGAGATCCGAAGGGGAGGTCTTAAACGGTCAAGTTCAAACGAGGGGAGGCCCTGACGGTCAGAACAAAACCAAGGGAGGTCCTGATGGTCACATCAAAACCAAGGGAGCAGAGCGATAGCAAGGAAAACATGGAGAAGGCTAGGGCCATCAGATCTCGATCGAATAGGGCAAAGCGATTAGGCCGTCCAACACAGATCGAATGGTACAAAAGCAATAAAGGTCTGGATCAAGCGAAAGGCTCGAATGAACGTGAGGGAGGTCCCAACGGTTAAGATGAATCAAGGGGAGGTCTCAACGGTCAGGATAAACACAAGGGAGATCCCGATGGTTAAGATGAATCAAGGGGAGGTCTCAACGGTTAGGATAAACACAAGGGAGATCCCGACGGTTAAGATGAATCAAAGGGAGGTCTCAACGGTCAGGATAAACACAAGAGAGATCCCGACGGTTAATATCTAACTAGGAGAGGTCCTGATGGTCAGGAGGGACATCCAGAAGGACAAGAGGGAGGTCGAAGTGAACACCAGGAGGTTCAAATGAACACAAGGAGGTCCGAGAGAAAGGGAAATTCAACCTGAATTTGGATTTCGGAGATCAAGGATGTTTGAAACACACACCCGAGCTTGGAACACCTCGGGGGTGGTCGTGACCCAAAAGGGGAGGTCAAAACCAAGGGAAGACTCAAACAGAGAAAGAGGTCTAGACCACAAGGAGGTCTAAACAGAGAAGGTGGTTTAGATCTAAAGGAGGTCTAAACTCTGAAAAGAGATCCAAACCAACAAAGAGGTCTGAAGAAGGTCTGGACTAAAGGAAAGTCCTAGCAAAAGGGCACAAGGGGAGGTCCAGACAGATTAAGAGGAGGTCCAAGCACAAGGGAGGTCTGGACCCTTGGATCCAAACGAAGGGAGGTCTGGACAGAGGGGCATGTCCACACCAGAGAAACCAATCAAGAGAAAAGTCTTGTGAGGACCCCGGTTTATTTAGCTTGTAATGTTTAGTCATCCATTAACCCTAACATCACAAACAAAATAACCCGTGTCTTCGAGATATGTATACTTCCCAGAAATACTGTATACACACCCCTTTACAAAATCATGCATCAATATCATACAAGACATAGAACCAAAGCACGAACTAGAAAAAAACAACGACATACATAATATAGAGAGAGTTATTACAAAAGGGGCCGACCGGCCAAATAACAACTAAGAAAGATAACACAGCGGAAGCAAAAGCCATAAGATGGTGATAAACAAAAGAGAGCCACAAGGTTTGCCTTTAGCCCACAAGACAACCGACCGGGCCGCCAAGCTAGTCTTCCCAACCGCAGCACATCTCACAAAAGTAAAGCCCTTGGGGCTCTACCTCCTCTGCAACAAAGTTATTAAGCAAAGCAAATGAGTACAAAAATGTACTCGCAAGACTGGCGTGTAGTATAACAGAACTATAGTTAGCTACATGCAAGCTTTATTTAAGTGGAAGGCTTTAGGCTCATTTTGGCATAAAGCAAGTTTTCATTTGCAATATTTAAATAGATTCAAAGCAGTTTTGCAATTCATTTTTAATTTGCAAGTAACAACGAGACAAGAACATAATAACAATAGATAGATGCCAACACAATCCTGGAAGTGACTAACCCAATAGCCACCACAACAATAGCATGAATTACCCATTCATACCACCCATGACAAGTTTTAATTAAAGGTTATAGTCTAACTCTCGAAAGACTTCCCCAAGCGTGTCCATAACCTAGGACGAGGCTATTCGAATAGTTTTAACCTGCGAGGTGTACCAATGTACCCACACGTTAGACCGCCTTTTAAGCCAAGCTATTAGCACACTTCCTTTGGTGTGCCGGCACAGCTAAGTCCAACGAGACCTTTTCAATATTGAGTGTCAACCACAAGTTGCCCATATGGGGATACAACCGCCCCATACGTTGATGCAGAGTCATCAAAGATGCTCACCCCCTTATACGGGTGGTGCTCCTTGCAGTGGATAACCCACTACTACTCGTCCAATAGCCCACCATGCAACTCGAAGCTAACACCCGCCAAAGTACTTAGCCAAGAGAGGTCCCATATCCCTCTCGTGTGGTTAGCATGTAAAAATGCTTGGTTTAGTGTAACAAGATGTTCGGTCCTTGTTGACTTAGGCACCATTCCACAAACCAACAATCACACCATCATCCATTGTGCCCAAGTCCAAATAGTTTTCATTTTTAGTTTTGTTTGTTTACAAAGTAACAAAGCACAAGGTGGACATAATGGAATAATAATTTTTGTGTGACCAAGGTCATCGACATAAAGTCGACAACCGCCTATTTCTACCGTTTATCTAAACATTTCTAAGCATACCAACACGTGATCTACTAAGTGATGAGAGCTCATCCAACGAACTCTACATCACAGCAAGGTAGTCCTAGGCTTAGTAGTAGAGAATGAACATTTACCTACAGGATATGCATCTATAGGATCACTAAACGATATCATTTAACAACAAAATAGCAATGCATACATACAAGTTAAATAATATAATAGACTTTAAAGTAATGGGACACAAGGGGATATGATCAAACTGCTTGCCTTGCTGGTTATGCTCAGTTTGCTGCAGAGTATCGCTCACGGGATCAACACACTCGTCGACACCTAATCGAAAAGGCGAAAAGAATCGATAAGAACGACGAAAACCAAGAAGACAGCACAGAAAACTGCTCCAAATGCTCTGAAATTTTTACAGCAGCAAGAGGATGATTTTTAGAGAATTTAGCAACAAGAACCAATTTATTTGGATTCTCAATGCAAAAGATATGGCCAAAACAATTCTGCTCAGCCTGGAAAATACTAGAAAATTCAAATCGGTTACTGTTCATCCTAATTAAATTCTCTAGCACAATTTTCCAAAGAGGTTTTGCACCTAGGATTTTTAGGGTAAGACCAGCACCTCATGAGATGAATAACACAATTGAGTTCACCTCATTTGGAGCTATTATGCACTTTCTATAATTTTTTCCAAGACATGAAAATGAGCACAACTAAAATGCACCCACAATCCTTTTGAAAACAGTGACATGCCTAAATCCTAATCTACCATTTAGTGCATTAACAGAGGAAGCCAACAAAGTTGGATTCACTCAAAAATGATCTATATAGAATTACTTATGCATTTTACAAGTTAAATGAATTTTTAATGTAACATTTAAAGTTAGTTTTGAAACCATTTTACCAATACATTTTCTGGAGCCGAACTGAGCTCACAACCATTTTTAGATTAGAGCCCAGATCAAACCAGAGCTAACAAAATCAGAAACACCTCAATTGGATTTAAAATGAAATAGTTCTGCATTTTCAAAGTTTATTACCTTATTCAGTTCATAACTAAGTCCATCGGAACTTTCTAAAAACCAAAACGAGGGGGAGGACATGAGCCGTAGATTCTCAATCGGATGGCCCAAGACCTCCCGGTGAAAACGCGCCCGCGCCCGCAGGAGATAGAGGACGTGAGCCGTGGATCCTGGATCCAATGGCTCACGACCTCTGCATCGCTAGGCCATGCACAGCTGAAGCTCGAGAGAACGGGCCGTGGATCTCGGATCCAACGGCTCACGACCTCTGACATCGCGCTTCGGCTACAAGGGCGCGGTTGGACCTTGCGCGCGCGAGCGGGGAGGAGGTCATGGCCGTTGATCGCGAGATGGACGGCCCGCGACCAACGCACCCAGCGCATGCGCACGCTCCGACAAAAATCCTAACTGATGATTAGCGCAGAAACCACGGGGATTTGGCAATAAATGTGTCCAAATCCGACAATGGCACGGCCTAGCTCGCGTCCGACAAAACCCGAGGGCGTTCCACGGCTTGTCACCGGCGAGATGGGCCACGGCGGCGCACACAGAGGGCACCGACGAGTCCACAATAGCCAGGCGCACATGATGGTGCCACCCACACTGGCGGCGACGGCCCAGAACGGTGGTGAGTCGGAGATGGGCGACGCGGTGACCAAAATGGCCGAAAGCAATATATGAATAAAAGCTCTGCAACAATCCATACATGCAGGTGCCCAGCATCTAGAGGACTACCAGGAGGTTACCTGGAGGTCTTGGAGGTGCTGAGGAGGTCAGACGAGAGGAGGACCGGTGCTGGTGAAGAAGAGGGGTGCTCCACGGCCAAAGCTCCAAGCTCCAAATTGGCCACCTCTGAAAATGTCCCAACCAAATAAGTTAGGGCTTTTGTCACAGAGGGGAGTGGCTCAAAATGAAGTAAGGAATTGGAGAGGAAAAGCCCCAGGGACCCTATGCCACCGAGGAGCTCCAAGCTTCAACAATGGCGGCCAAGTGCTCACGGGTGCTTGAGCTCCACAGAACTGAGAGCAGGAGGTGAAGTGTGTAAAAGAAGCCAAGGAAGACAATGGAGAGGTCTTATAGCCTGAGGAGAAAAGGTCATGAGCTAGGGCTAAGTTCCATGGTGAGCTTAGCCCATGGCTCGGTCCATGGCTTGGACAGGGACATGGAGTTGACGGGGGAGCAGGCCTGGGCATGGCCTAGGGGCGGAAGATCGACACGCATTAAATGTGCGCAAAGAAAGAGTCATTGGGACAAGACAGTCATCGACCTCCTCCTCTGCTATAGGCGCCTTGCGCCAAGCTAGGAGAAGAACAGACCTCACATCAACCGTTGGATGAGAAAGGCTGGGAGGTCACAGCCCTAGATCTGAAACGGTAAGTTTTAAATGGAAAGGGAGGAGGTCACAGCCATAGGATCTGGACTGGGGAGGTCGTGACCCTTAGATCCGCAACGGTGCGATCTGGAAAGGCACGGGGAGGTCTTGACCACCGGATCTGCATCGCACGGTGGCGCAAAGCAAAGGGGAGGTCGCAGCCGTGGGATCTCCATCGCACGGTTGCGAAACAAAGCGGGGAGGTCGCGCACGATAAGGGGATAGGAGGTCCAGGCTGTTGGATTGCGATCCAAGGGCGCGGAGCCGATGGGGAGGACTTAAACGATGCGTGCGACTCTGATAAGCGAGGGGAAGGTCATGGCCTTTAGATATTCATCCAAGGGCACACAATGATGAGGGGAGGTCGTGACCATTAGACTTACATCCAAGGGTGCACAACATTGAGGGGGTGTCGTGGCTGTTGCGCACAACACAAAAGGTTGGTCGTGGCGGTTGGATGTTGATCCAACGGCGCACCATGATGAGGGGAGGTCATGGGCGTTGCGCATGACACAGAGGAGGTTGTGGCTGTTGGATTTTAATCCAACGGCGCACAACCAAAGTGGGAGGTCAGGACCATTGGATTTACATCCAAAGGTGCTGAACAGAGGAGGGAGGTCGTGGCCCTTAGGGCAAGACACAAAAAAGGGAAAGGGAGGTCCAGGCCGCGAGATCTCCATCTGACAGTGAGGAGAGGATATGGGAGGTCGTGGGCGTTGGATGCTGATCCAAAGGACACGACCTCACGCGGGTGGGAGGTCTGGTGTGCTAGACAAAGAGAGGAGGTCATGGCCGTGGATTTTGATCTAATGGGCACGATCTCGCGCGGGGAAAGGAGGTCTGGTGAGCTTGACACCAAGGGGAGGTCATGGCCGTTGATTTTAATCCAACAGCGCACAACACAATGAAGGGGGAGGACTGGTGCGCTTGATAACGAGGGGAGGTCATGGCCGTGGATCTTAATCCAACGGGGCAAGACCTCGCGAGGGAGGAGGACTGGGCTGAGCTGGTTGTGGCGGAGGTCGTGACCATCGGATTTTGATCCAACGGCTACGACCTCACGAGAGAGGAGGACCTCGCGGTGAGCTGTAGGGAGTGGGTTGGGTTTGACCCACTTTGGTAAGTGGCTCGGCCCAAGGAATAGTGACAAGTTTGAATTCAAATTGAAGGCTGAGGTTGGAGAAATTTTTAGAGGTAGCAATTTAACTCCAAAAATTCTGAAATTTTAACTGGAGCTTCCTCATTCCAGGATTAACCTTACATAAAATTTCCAGAGGTTTTTATGCACTACATGTTTCTCAGGAAATTCATCAAGGCTGTTCTAGGGTTTGATTGACCTCTAAAAATTATCAAACAAGTTTTAAAACTTATGAAACTTTTCAGAGGGGTCACACATCATCTCTAGAACCAAGGGAAAATGTTTTCCCCAGTTTGGCACAAGATTTGTGACAAAGTGGAATAAGGTTTTGACTTTAGTCAACAGGAGGTTTAGGTTTTTGGAACTCCACAATCTCTTGACAAGAATTATGGCAATGTTCAATAGTTTCAAGATGATAGAAAAAGTTTTAATTTCTACACATTTTCTTACATTTGAAACACACACCCATTTATACATTTGGGATGCTACAAGTCTAAACCAGAGAAGAGGTCTGAACCACAGAGGGATGTCTAAACCTCAGAGGTTTAAACCACAAGGGGAAGTTTAAAGAAGGTCCTGATCCCCAAAGGTGATCTGAACTAGGAGGGTAGTCTTTACAAAAGACCCCAAGGGTGACCAACAGGGTGGTCTGAGCAAAAGGGGAGGTCATGACCACAAGAGGTGGTCTCGACCAAAAAGGGTGGTCTTCGCAAAAGACCAGAGGAGGTGGTCTTTGCAAAAGACCACGAGGAGATCCAAGAGAGGAGATCTAGAGGGCAAGGAGAGGCGCGGCTAAGCGGAGCTGATCGATACAGATCGGGCGGTACAAAAAAAAGAGGAGGGCGCGGGCAGCGCAAAACGAAAGAGGAGATCTGGACAGAGAGGAATTCCAAAGGAAAAGGGAAGGTCCAAACAGACAAGAAGAAGGAGAGAAACGCCAGAGACCAAGCAAATGCAAAGGGAACCAACTTTGGATTAGTTGAAGTTTAGCTTAGTCATTTTAAACACCTTAGTTCTGAAAATCTCAAATTAAGCTTTGAACTCTCAACAAAACCAAATGGTTCTTTTTTTATTTTGAAAATTTTCAAAAACTCAGGACAAACGGGACGTTACAGGTTGTCAATGCAATCTAGATTTGTCAGCACCAAAGCTCTTCAGTAGGTTTCATCACCCGACTTTTATTAAAAGCCGACACCCACATCGTACAGACTTATCTTCGCCGCAGAGAATCCAAGAATAGTGCCCCAAGACATCCTTTGGACCAAAAAGCCCACGAACTCATAGTGCAAAGAGAGGATGGTATGGATAAGAGCAAGGGACAAAAGGGTCATAACCATAGTTAAGAGAATGCCCAGCTGAGAGCACAAAAAGGGAGCAAGTAGCCACCTCAAAGCCTCACAATGTCCCTCTTTCATTTCACATCCCACAGGTAGCCACAGCAGCACAAGCTCCCTCGCACGCCAACATCCCAAACCCATTTCTTTCCCCCAACCAAGAACAAGAGTTCAAGAACACTGCCACCAGAGCAAAGACATCCACAAGCTAAGGATAGCACCAAGACAAGAACACCCACAACCAAGCAAGCCACCAGCATCCCAAGCAAGCTAAGAACCACCAAGCCAAAGCAAGGCCAAACAAAGCAAGCCAACCCAAACACCCACAGAGGAGATAGCAAAAGGAGAAGAGGAGCAAAGGTGAAGAGGAAGACCAAAGGGAGTGGGAGCGGCATTAGCGACCACCGACAACGCTAAGCAACAAGGACCAGATGCACCGAGGAGCAAGGTGACCACCACACTACCAATATCACCGCATCATCATCCCACTGCCATTCCCAACCCGACCAAGACCAACCTAGGTAGTCTACGATCCAACCCCCACTAGCCTTTTTTATTCAACAAGCAAACCCCATATGAACACAACATGCAAAACGAGAGCCCATCCACGACAGTATCATCTATCCATTCACATCACAGAGCAAAGAGACAAAGAGGGAGTAGAGGGGATATATACCACAGTATTTTGGTGGCAAAACACCACAACGGCAGTAGCAACCCACATCCATATCCTCCTCATGTTCATGCATAAGCAACCATAAAACCACATCAGTGAAAGAAGTCAAGTTCAAAACATAAATCACCAAAAGGGAAAATTTCATAAAGCTATACTATTGAAGTAAGCTATACTGTGGACAAGTCCATAAATAAATCCCAACTTTTGACTTCATAACTACAAATCCCTAAATAAAAGCAATCTCCTTGCTGGTCAGCGCTGAAGCGAAGGAAATAGTAGCGAAAGGCTACCTCCACCTATATTTCCATAGTGGGTACAGAGTCAGCAAGGGTTGCTAGTTGCTTTAGAAGTGAAATAAGGGGGCTGAGCTGTGGCTGCAAGGCGTGGTGCAGTCAGCACAGGAGCGTGAGGCGAGCAATACGAGCCGAGGCCAAAGGGGGGTTGGGGTGAGCTAAGTATTTATTTATTTATTATTTGCGCTGCTGCATAATTATAGAGGACGAAACGACGCCGACTGGAGTAGCAGATCAGGAATTCTACGACGTCGATCTTTTCTCCAATTATGAAGGCAAGCTATCCTCTCAAACATAAATATAGTTATATTAAATGTAAACCGTATATTGCTATATTATACGTATTGCATCAAAAATAGTTTCTCAAAATTCAAATCAAATGATTGAGATGAATATGAAAGAGATGAGAAAGATGAAAGGGATCTGATAAAAAAAATTATATGGCTGGTACAGGGGGCCCATGGTAGGGAAGAGATGAGGCAAGAGGTGGGACCCTTTACATATTGTTAAAAAATAAGGATGTAGGACCGGAAAGGCGACTAGAGGGGGGGTGAATAGGAGTACTATCTATTTTTCACTTTGCTGATCAGATTCAAACATGATATTGACTCCAATAGCTATGAGAACTATGAAGATCAATATATATAAGCGTAGCGGAAGTCTTGTATTGAATCCCCTTCGAATCCCCAAAAGAAACGACCAAAAATCCAAAAATCAGACTGATGAACAGTGTTGATAAACAGTGCCAGTCGAACCGGATGAACAGTGCCGGTCATTCCGATTTTCGGTACAACCAAATGAATAGTGCCGGTAGTTCCGCATGAACAGCAAAATCAGGTAAATGAACAGTAAACAGCTTGAAAAACGAAAACAAAAATCAACGTAACTTTTGATCCGCTTGGCCAAACTCCACCAAATTTGAAACACATCTTCCTAATGATGTCAGGAACCTATTCCAAGCGACGATCGAGAAGATCCACATCAAAGTTTTGATCTTTTTGCATTTTACCAAAGGAGGGTTCAAAAAGAGGTCAAATACCCAAATTTGATCCTAGGCTTGCTCGTGGGCTATGGATGATCAAGATGACCTTAGATGGTCTCCCACAAGTCACAGCAAGCATGACCAACGGAGGGAAATGAGGGAAAACCAGTGGATCAACAAAATCACCAAAACATCAAAGTAAGGTGCAAGAACAAGAAAAAGAACAAAGAGAGCTGATCTCAAAGAACTTGCAAGGATTGATTGATGATTGATGATTTATGGTTACAACCACTCCATCTTGGAGGGCACAACTCATTCCATGAGCATACAAGGCATCAATCCCTAAACCCTAGCTCTCATCTTCCTTTTCTAAACCCTAAGACCAAAATAGGGTTTTTCTCAATGGACTCCTTGGGCTGCTGTGAACAGCACACAAGGCTTATATAGTGGAGGCTAAGATTCTAGGAATATTCCATTATGGCACCCATTAAACCCTAACACACAATGGGTTAACACACTCACGCATCTCAAAGTGTCGTCTTTATCTTTGATTGACCTAAGCCGCTTCTCCAAGCGCCGACCCACGCCGTGGTTTAGCCAACAAGTCACAAAGGCGGTATTTGGTGAAATTACCAAAATACCCCTTCTCGATCCTTCTCCATGGACCGAGTCCAAACCAGTCGAAGCAATCGCCTGCTCCGCCAGGTGTAGGTTGATCAACGGCTCTCATCATGTCGGCAAGTCTCTCCGCCGGAATCCCATCGAACCTCCAAGGCACTTGCACCGACCCGCGCCGCTTGATCCAACCAACCGCTACGAATCGCCTGCTCGATCCACCTCGCCCATTCTGCGCCATGCTTGAGTCACCGACCTCACCCGCATCCATGATCATTCTGGACCTCAGCTCTCCAAGCTTAGTCCCGATCCTCCTCGCCGCTGACCGTCGTTGACTGCAAGCCACCGCACAATAGACAGAGAAATCGCCTCCGGGAACAAGTTCTTCACAACTTGACCCACTTAGCTCAAAACATGCAATATGCAACACATATACAAAGATAAACATGGATATGACCTATCCCAAAACCAAAACTCCAAAATGAAATAACATTCAAGACAAAAAGCGGTACTACCGCCATGTTATGGTTTCGGATTACAAGATCAAGGATCGATCAAGCACCCACAATCATGGCCGTATCGCTACCCTATGAAATCCAAAACTCTCCAAAAACCACTCCTCTGGAATTTGCATACCGCAAAACAACGATCATACCGAAGTGCGGTATTACCGCCATGCAAGATGCGGTCATACCGCTCCACAAGGAAATCCAAGTCCATTTTGCATTTGTTCTGGTTTTTCCATACCGCTTAACAACAAACGGTCGTACCGTGACGCGGTAGTACCGCGGCTTCCAAGCCGGTACTACCGATTATCCTAACAGTTTTGCTGAAACTTTCTGACAAACATGAATTCCAACAAACCTTCAACCAAATTGCCAATTGTATCATCACCTAGGATCATGAGCATATCCTCATGGTGTTCACAATTTCCCCCTTGATGAACACATTGGCAATAACCCAAAAATGAATGTTTTGAGATTTGAAAGTAAAAGAAAACAAGTTTTCGCACAAAGGCACAATTTGGTCTTTTAGCAAGTAAAAGCAAGGAAGGTGACCAAATTGGCTTCAGAATAGTTTCATCAAGTGAGATAAGGCAAAGAAAGCAAGGAGAGCTTTAAATTCCAGAAAATCTCACTTATGGTCCAAAAGAAAGAACAAGTGTTCTATTTGACCTTCCAGAAAATGCACAGAGAGCATTCAAAACAACATTTTTGTCAAGTTTTCTCCCTCTTTGACAATGAATTCATCAAGGTGCATGGAGAAGATAGAGCATGAATGGAATAGAATGGCTGCAGTTCTTCAATTTTTTAGTTTTTCAGTTTTTTTTAAATTTTAGCAAAAGGAGCCATGAAGATTATCCAAGAAGACTGTACAAGTATTACACCAAGCTATATTATGTGAAGAAGCTATATTCAATCATGGCAAAATATGTACAGCAAAGCTAAGGCCAAAATAGCAATAATCTGAGATTAAATGAATCGACAACATGACAAGGTGCTCAAGATCCTAGTTTAACTAAAGGTATCCAAAAATGAGTTAGGCCATGTCTATAAGCAAAATGGAGCCAGAAGCTAGAAAATGAGTCAAATTTGAGCATTTTAGATCAATTATGAATCAATTTGTTCAAGCATTTAGAATTTAGCACTTTGCTGAAAATAATTGGTTTTATCTTAGTAAAGCAAGTCCTGGACTAGGAGCCATCCACAACTGCCTCCTAAGCTTCAACCAATTGCCAATTTGTTTTCTTAGCATTGTGCTAGATCTCAAGCCTCACTACGACCATCCCAAGCAATAAAAGCTTAAGAGAATAGTCTGGGTCATCCAAAACTCCCCCTGAGTTCATGCCTAGTGCAATGGCAAGCCGTCTCATGAGAAAGAATTGGTGAGATCAGTTTTTTTGCACAGAAAAAGCTCATTTTTCATTTGCTTGACTTAAGATTTATCAAAGCTCAATTTAAAACTCAGAATAAGTTCAAGACTCAATTAAGCCTATATAACATGGCATGAATCATGAGAGGATCACTAAAGCAAAACTAGTCACAAGATCTAAAAAGTCATATTATGATTCAGTTTGCTCACAGATAATAAAGCTAGCATGGCAAAAGCTAAGCTATACATGAAGAGCCATAAAAGAAGTCTAGCAAGCTAGCACAAGACATGGCAGGGTATATAGTATGAAATCATGTCATACATGGATAATAATCAAAGCTCCACAAGATTATATTACAATGCAAGTTGTTGAATTGTAAAATGCATTATGATACAAATGAATGCAAAAAGACTTAAAAACCTAAAAAGATCAAAAGGATCCAAAGAAAATACCACTTGAAGAAGGTATCAGAAAAGATCCCCACAAAAGAACCAACTCCCCCTCAAACCAACCCATGGGGATAAATTATCCCTAACTCACTTCTCAAGGTGGCAAACCTTGTTGGGTCCAAAAGATTTGAGAGGATATCTGCCAATTGAGTCTAGAACTCCACAAAACTAGCACAAAGACTTCAAACTCCACAAGATCTCTGGGAAAGCAACTCGAAAAGCTAGGGAGCGAGACACCATCACTAAAAAGACCTACAGCAACTCAAAAACCTGCTAAGGACCAAAGGATCGAGACAAGCTCGACCTAGGCTGTGAGACGAGTGCATCCTAGAAAACCAAGGGATAAGAAGAGTGCCTAGAAAAGACACGTGCTAGAACAGAGCCTCCTATCTACCCTGAACACAACAAGCCCAACACCTGACACAAAACAGATGCTATGCAAGGTAGACTAGGGATACCATACATAAATGAAAGGTATAGAAGCTCGAACCTGAGTCGCACTGCTTGGCAGTGAGATGTAGTCATGATGGATGAAGATCCAATCCTTGAAGCTTCAGAAGGTAGTTGCGCTCACCCATCATCCTCATCTCAAATTCCTTCGTCTCCAAGAAGTGATAGCCATCATTGAATGCACATATGAAGAAGAACCAACAGCTTGAAATCATGAATCACATGTTCTTCTTCTCAACTGAAAAGACTACACCAAAGAGACAGAAAAAGTCTATGCCTTGGTACTGGGTTAGTGAGACATTTTCTAGAGAAACAGTACCAAGACACACAACTAGCAAGGATAGCAGTAGATGAATCAAAACTCATAAAATCAAATAATCAACAATTTAAGACATGAGCAAGAATATAGACAAATCAATTACAGCACATGCTATCCAAGACATAACAAAGCTCAAACTATCCTTAATCCACAATAAAGCATAGAAGCAAGCAAATAAGCACATAGCAAATCACACATCATATGTACAGTCATAGATAAAGCATGCTAGTGAAAGCTATGGCAGGACTCATGCATCCACAATTAACAGTAAGGCACAATAATCATGTAAGCATAAAGCATTTTAGAACAAATCAAGAACATTGTATGCTAACATGGATATCAAGTGAACATGTGGATACAAACAGCAAAAATCAACACGAGCAAGATAAATAATGTACACAACAGCACAAGTTCATGATGACAAAACAGCTCACATAACCATGAAAATAATGAACAACAATATAGTACATGGATATACAAGCAAGAATCAACAGGAGCAAGATAATAAAGGAACAAGACAGCGCAAGCTCATGTTGACAAACCAAGCTTATACACCAATGGAAATTAAGAACAACAATATGACACATGGATATATAAGCAAGGTACACGCAAAGGCATGATGAAGAATATCATAAGAGAACACATGCCGATAAGATACAAATGAGCACAATGAAAAGCACAACATGCCAGGACTGAATAATCGTGAAGATAAAGGCATGAAGGTGTAAGATATCTCACAGTGCCCTTGGCTGTCATGGTCCTAGTAAAAACATCTTCAAATGTGATCCACTCGTTGTCGGATGCACGTGTGAGAGAGGAGAACCAACTAGAAACTCCAGTCATGTGTTAAGAACATCCAGAGACAATCAAGCCATATGACCTCCTTCCTCGCACGACGGACCTACAGGGCATAAACAGGAAACATCTGTGCCTCGGTACTAGGGTTAGTGATAAGAGACTTGGGAATCCAGTACTGAGTCACATGATACTTGGGCAAAGCAGTAGAAGCAGCAGTAAAATGGTTAGGAGCAAAATCATAAGAATGCACACGAGAACCACCTAGACCTCTCCGAATCGACCTACCAAAAGGTCGGTACTCCCCCTGTCTAGATGCTACCCGTGGTCTCTCCTCACGATATCCTAAACCGTATCGTCGCCTAGAGCCACCAAAGGAGTCAAAGAAGTCCTCTACGAACCTAGGCCTATGTCTAGCAGGAAAAACAGGCTGCCTGGCTCTAGAGACTACAGCAGGTGAAGAAACTCCTCTAATGGTTCTCAAGGTACTCATCCTCTCCTTCCTCTCAATTTTGGCTCTACGGAAGTAGAACTCAACAATGTGGCCATTCTTCTTGCAGAAGGTGCAATGGTACTTGACCTTTTGAGGGGTCTGACCTGATGAAGTAGAAGCACCTATCTTGCTAGAAGTGGTTTGGGCAAAACCAGCAGATTTAAAGACTATCTTGGATGGCTTAGGGGGTTCTACCTCAAACAGGCCACTCTCAACAGCTCTAACAACCTTAGGTGGATGGTTCTTGGTATGCTCTAGAGAATTAAATCCTAGGCCTCTATTATTCACACTCACCTTAGACTTGTCAAGAATCATGTTGAGGTTCTTCCCACCAATGAATCTCTCAAGAGTCTCTTTAAGGTAGTCATTTTGTTTGGCTAGTTCATAACAAGAAGAACACTTATTTGACTTGCTAGCCCTATCAGACTTTTCTTTATAGTGAGCTACCTCGGCTTTCAAAGCCTCACAAGACACACAATAGTTATCTCTAATCCTATCCAACTGCTCTTTGAACTTAACTCTAAATGCTTCTTGTATCTTATCTACATTATGCCCAAGTTCAATACAAAGAGTACAAGAATCAGAATCAACAACTTTCTTGGAAGCAGTCATGGACATGGATTGTTCAATTTTAGCCTTTTCTTCTAGTGTCTTGTTTAAAGCATCATTCTCAAGTGTGAGTTTAACACAGTTTTCACATGAAGCAGTTTTAGAGTAAAGAATCATTTCAGACATCTCCTTCATTTTAATCTTATTTTTCTCACAATGAGAGCAGGTGTGACTAGCATCAAATTTCATCAATTCTTTTGTAGCACTATCCAATTTTAGTTCAAGTAAAGCACAATTTGAACAAGGCAAAGGGATAGCATGTACAGTAGTCACATCTAAAGCAATGGCATCCATGCAAGCAGGACTAGACTTGAGGGATTCTAGTTCATCAAGAGCATCTTTCAATTGATTCACAATAGAGGAATGAGCAGATTTCAGGTTGATCAATTCATTTTGCAAACTAGAGCAAGATTCACAAATATCAACAGGATTAACATATTTAAGCCTAACAACTTCTAAGTTCAGATCATCAATCATATTGTCCTGTCTCTTAATCAATTTAGCTTGCTTCTTCAAATTATGTTCAGCAATGACCAAAGCACGCTTCATATCAGCAAGTGAGGGACATAACTCATTTGTGTCACTGAAAGGGTCGTCGTCGTTAGAGGAGTCGACGTCGTGGCTACCCCTGGCCATGAAACACATGCCGGTGAAGTCCTGAGCCTTCTTCTTGCCATGGGTGTCATCCTCGTCGTCCTCCGTCTCTGAGTCCACATCGCTCATGTCAACACTCTCTAGAGCGGTAAGGACCAGGCTGACGAACTTACGATAGTTGGTCTTCTTGGGTTTCGCATCCCTAGCTTGGGGACGCCTCTGAGTGTCCTTCTCCTCCTTGCCCTTCAGCTTGGGGCATCTGGAACGAATGTGGTTTGGCTCACCACACTCAAAGCAAGCGATCGGACCACCTCTCCTTCTGTTCCTCACCTTGTTGTACACTCTCGAGAATTTGGTGGATAGGAGGGCTAAATCATCCTCAGGTAGTTTCTCTAGCTGCTCATCACTCAAAGAATGTAAAGCTGACAAAGAAAAACCAGATGAGCTAAAATCAAAGGAATCAGTCGAGCTACCCTTAGATGGGTCAACCACAAGAGCCATCGACTCTGTCTTGGGGAGACGCGAGATGAAATCAATCTCATGCGTCTTCAACCTGGAGTAAAGCTTATCCATGGTAAGCTCACTCATGACAGTGTTGTCATTGATGGATGTGATCTTCATCCCCGGACCTTCACATCAAGAGCACCCGTGTCGACGTGCATTCTCGGACTCAGTGAAAACAAGATCTACAGCGCGAAGATCATGAAGAATCTTGGAGAACCTCCCCCACAGCTCATCTAAAGACTCACCAGGTCTTTGCTCGATCTTTGAGCATTCTTTCTTGAGCTAGTTCTGTCTCACTTCCTTGATCGCAGTCGAACCCTCGTAGTAGTCACAAAGGGTCCTCCAGATCTCCTGAGCAGACCTCAAATGAGCCACGCGCTCAAACTCAGATCGACTAAGACCTTGGATCAGAAAGTTCCTAGCCTTGCTATTAGCCTCAACATCTGGAGTGATCACATCGTCATTGGCTAGCACAACATATGGATTTTTGACCTTAAGCCAAATAGCGTGCCCTTGAGCCTCGATGTAGGCATGCATGCGTGCCTTCCAGTAAGCAAAATCAACTCCATCGAAAACAGGTGGTTTGGTCGAATACTTGTCAGTCGCCATAGCTCCAAAGACCGGTTAAGATCTATGAGAAGAGCTAACCGGGCTCTGATACCAATTGTAGGACCGGAAAGGCGACTAGAGGGGGGGGTGAATAGGAGCACTATCTATTTTTCGCTTTGCTGATCGGATTCAAGCATGATATTGACTCCAATAGCTATGAGAACTATGAAGATCAATATATATAAGCGTAGCGGAAGTCTTGTAATGAATCCTCTTCAAATCCCCAAAAGAAACGACCAAAAAATCCAAAAATCAGCCTGATGAACAGTGCTGATGAACAGTACCGGTCGAACCGGATGAACAGTGCCGGTCATTCCGATTTTCGGTACAACCGGATGAATAGTGCCGGTAGTTCCGTATGAACAGTAAAATAAGGCAAATGAATAGTAAACAGCCTGAAAAACGAAAACAAAAATCGACGTAACTTTTGATCTGCTTGGCCAAACTCCACCAAATTTGAAACACATCTTCCTAATAATGTTAGGAACATATTCCAAGCAACGATCGAGAAGATCCACGTCAAAGTTTTGATCTTTTTGTATTTTACCAAAGGAGGGTTCAAAAAGAGGTCAAATACCCAAATTTGATCCTAGGCTTGCTCGTTGGCTATGGATGATCAAGATGACCTTAGATGGTCTCCCACAAGTCACAGCAAGCATAAGCAACAGAGGGAAACGAGGGAAAACCAGTGGATCAACAAAATCACCAAAACATCAAAGTAAGGTGCAAGAACAAGAAAAAGAACGAAGAGAGCTCATCTCAAAGAACTTGCAAGGATTGATTGATGATTGATGATTCATGGTTACCGCCACTCCATCTTGGAGGGCACAACTCATTCCATGAGCATACAAAGCATCAATCCCTAAACCCTAGCTCTCATCTTTCTTTTCTAAACCCTAAGACCAAAATAGGGTTTTTCTCAATGGACTCCTTGGGCTGTTGTGAACAGCACACAAGGCTTATATAGTGGAGGCTAAGATTCTAAGAATATTCCATTAGGGCACCTATTAAACCCTAACACACAATGGGTTAACACACGCACGCATCTCAAAGCATCATCTTCATCTTTGATTGACCTAAACCGCTTCTCCAAGCGCCGACCCACGCCGCGGTTAGCCAACAAGTCACAAAGGCGGTATTTGGTGAAATTACCAAAATACCCCTTCTCGATCCTTCTCCATGGACCGAGTCCAAACCAGTCGAAGCAATCGCCTGCTCCGCCACGTGTAGGTTGATCAACGGCTCTCATCATGTCGGCAAGTCTCTCCCGTCCGAATCCCATCGGAATCTCCAAGGCACTTGCACCGACCGCGCCGCTTGATCCAACCAACAGACCAATCGCCTGCTCGATCCACCTCGTCCATTCTGCGCCATGCTTGAGTCACCTGACCTCACCCGGCATCCATGATCGTTCTGGACCTCAGCTCTCCAAGCTTAGTCCCGATCCTCCTCGCCGTTGACCGTCGTTGACCTACAAGCCACCTGCACAGCAATAGATAGAGAAATCGTCTCCGGGAACAAGTTCTTCACAACTTGACCCACTTAGCTCAAAACATGCAATATGCAACATATATACAAAGATAAACATGGATATGACCTATCCCAAAACCAAAAACTCCAAAATGAAATAACATTCAGCACAAAAACGGTACTACAAGATCATGTCATACCACACCCACAATCTATGGTCGATCGCTACCCAAAGTGAAATCCAAAACTCTCCAAAAACCACTCCTCTAGAATTTGCATATCGCAAAACAACGGTCATACCGAAGTGCGGTATTACCGCCAAGCAAGATGCGGTCATACCGCTCCACAAGGAAATCCAAGACCATTTTGCATTCGTTCTGGTTTTTCCATACCACTTAACAACAAATGGTCGTACCGTGACGCGGTAGTACTGCGGCTTCCAAGCCGGTACTACCGATTATCCTGACAGTTTTGCTGAAACTTTCTGACAAACATGAATTCCAACAAACCTTCAACCAAATTGCCAATTGTATCATCACCTAGGATCATAAGCATATCCTGATGGTGTTCACAAAGGACCAACAAAACTCTTACTCGGTCAGAGGCCGTATTAAGTGCCAACCATTTTTTCGTTTCGACGAGCAGAAATGCTACCATGTTATGTAGTTATGCTCTCCACATTAGGTAAGTAATATGTGTGAGTGTGATGGAGGAACCCAGGACCGGTAGGAGAAGTCCAGAAGTGGGGGATTCAAAGTGCTAGAGCACTAAGGTGGAGTGTTGGGTGTAGGATAGAAGCTGCCTCAACCAACATTACCAAAACTTGGTGAGTGACGAGGTCAGCACCAACGGAAATTAATGGGTGGAAAAATTAATCATGTAACTTGGAAAACGTTCTGTATTCTGATGTCGAACCTACATCAAAGGAAGTGCGGTGGACCTAGTTCACAGAGAGTTCAGAGTAGCTATGGGTAAAGTAGTACAAAGCTTGCGTAGTGCTAAACAAAATAATGAATTCATGCTAGCCTCCTGGATTAGAGTCTACATGAACCATTATGGGTCTATCTTCTCTCCAAGTGACAAGTAGTGTTTTCAGTATTAAAATCGGCCACTTAATGTTTTATCGAGTTGTTATTTTCAGAAAAGAGATGATATAGAAAATGTGATAACGAATAGAGAAGTCATGTAGTGCAACTTTTGCTATTAATGCTTGTTGAGTACTTTTGACCTCAACCTTGTTAGTATTCTCCTTTGTTAGATCCTAGTCCATTCGGGAATTACCCCGAGTGGGACGAAGGACACACAGGTACCATTGAGGCCGCAGGAGGTGAGGGCGTTGACTACGAGGACCAAGGTGAGATGGGCAACTTTTCAACAAATGGGACGAGTAGAAGATTGATCGAGCAAGGAAGGCAAGCGAAGGGACTTGGTCCCATTTTTGCAGTTGTAAATTACTATTTGTAAGAACCATAGCCTTGCGTGGCTAACTGGAATAAAATATATAGTTTCTATCTTATTGTTCTACTGCGTTGACTCTGGTAAGGCTTACTATTCGTTGAAGATGTGTTCTATCGGGCATACAAATAGTAATCCGTTTGCTTAAGTGTGATTACCCTCCGGGGTAATGACACGAGGCGTCACAGTAATCGACGCACATTCGTAGGATCTTGTCCTTCTTCTTCACAAAAATTACCAAACAGCCCCACGGAGATGAGCTTGAGTGAATGAAACCCTTCTCTTGCAGCTCACTAAGTTGCTTCTTCAACTCCTCTGATTCATTTGGAGGTATCTGGTATTGCCTCTTTGAAATCGAGGCGTTACCGAGTAGTAACTCGATAACAAATTCGACATCCCAGGCTGGCGGCATCCCAGGTAATTCTTCAGGAAACATATCTGAGAATTCACACACTGCTGGGACTTCATGAATTTTTGGAGCCAATTTTGCTTCAATCGAGAAGAGATGCGGTCCCTTCAATTTCGGCGAAATTCCAACTTGCTCGTCGGAGGAATTTGTGAGGGATATGAACTTCTTGGCACAATCAATTTGTCCCGAATGTTGGGACAGCCAATCTATGCCAAGTGTCACATCCAAACTCACTAAATTGAGGATGATAAGATTTGCCAAAAATCCCACTCCTTCAATCTCAATCGATACATCTCGACAATCTTGTTCAACTCTCATTTTTGACCCCGTAGAATGGATGATCAAAGGAACATGCGTGGGAACAATTTCAATATCACCATTAGCAGCAAAGGATCTTGATATAAAAGAATGAGAAGCTCCTGAATCGAATAAAATAGTAGTAGGATGAGAATTGACAAGAAGCATACCCAACACGACGTCGGGTGCCTCCTGCGCTTCCTCGGCCAACATGTGATTGACTCGACCGTGCCCAATGTTCTGGAATTGTTGGGGGAGCCTTCTAAGCTTGACGAGGACCATGGCCTTGCCCTTGCCCTTGCCCCAGATTAGGGCGAGGGTCTATTCCACATAGTGTCCCTTGTTGTTGCGGTTGAAGCAAGTGACCTTGACAACTGGATTGCGGAGGTCCCCTTGCTATCCCGCAGGTGCTCGTTGCTGAAACATGGCCTGTGGAGGGCGAGGTACAAATGCCGGCGGCCTCAGTGGTGGTGGAGCTTGAAAATGGGACATTGGGGCTTGCCCGAAGCGAGGATGAGGGAAGCTACCTCTTGATGATTTTTGGGCCTCCATCTTGTGCTTGCGAGGCTCATCCAACACTCTCCCCTTGTGCTCAGCAACAATGGTCTTGTTGACCAAAGTCTGAAAGTTGGGGAACTCAATTACGACCAGCTTGTCCTGCAGTTCCTAGGTCAAGCCGTCCATGAACTTCTCTTGCTTGGCGGCGTTGGTGGGCACATCTTCAGGAGCATATCTGGAGAGGTGATTGAACTCATGGAGGTACTCAGTCACCGCCTTGCACCCTTGCTTGAGCGCAAAGAACTCCTTCTTCTCCAGCTTCATCAAGCTGACAGAAACATGAGCCCATCGAAAGGCAGTACGAAACTCCTCCCAAGTGATGGCTCGGATGGCAAGCTGCATGGCGAGGAAGTTTTCCCACCACGCGTGCGCTGCCCCCTCTAGTTGATGAGAGGCAAACAACACCTTCTCAAGGCAAACAACACCTTCTCAATGTCTGGGCATTGAGTGATGTTCAGCATTCGCTCGACGAGACACAACCAGTCGTTGGTGTCGAGTGGATCTTCAAACTGGGAGAAGGTAGGTGGCTACATGCGGAGGAATTCAGAAAGTTCTCCCCGTGGTTGATGTCCACCACCTCCTGATGACCTAGAGGAGCCAAAAGGAGTAGAGGTGTTCTGAGTGATCTGCTCGAGAATCCTCGTCTGATCTATCCAGTTTTGCTCGATTTGAGCGAGCACCTCGGACATGGTGGGAGGAGGCGGGAGTTCCTCTTCATGGCCAAGTCTTTGATTTGGCCACTCCTGGTTCGTCTAGCCATCCTGCTCCAATGAATCAGATTAGCAACAACAACCGGATGTAAGATACGAAAGATAGCATTAGACAAGCAATCGACTGGTGCAATATTAACCTAACATGTGTGCATACATATAATTAACAAGAATTGAACTCCAAATATTTGTACAAAGGCATAGGAGCCAGCACAAAAACATAAGATGCAATATTAGTTTCTCGACACGATTACCTCGTACCGAACGAACAAGCAATCAGTTGGGACAAAAAAAAATTCAGAACACAAACCAAGTTTTATCGCATCCAATGAGCATGACAAAAACTAACTAAGGGTGCATTTGGCACTAGCCATCTTTAATCACATCTTACCCTTTTATTCCCATGAATTTTAGTTGAATTACCCTCTCATTTTCCACCCTAACGACGAGCTAAGTGCTTGCTGTCCAGATTTGATAACCGAGCTCTGAGATGAAATGTCTGACTCTGAGTGCCTCCTATCTTCATCAAATGACAGCCCACACTCCCATTTTCAACTCAGTTTTTCCCCCAATCCAAAATTAAACGGTATACAACTAGCTTTCAAAGGAGATGAGAGGGAAAACATCTTTTGGAACTCAAACAAGAGCAAAGGTAAGATTAGCAAGCTAAGATAGGTAAGGAATAAAATCTCAGAGCTCACTTAATTTTTCATAAACAATTTGATATTTTGAAAATAAAATTTTCAAATATCCTAATGACGACCAAGCTATGGGTATTCTACGGTCAGTATGACTCTGATACCATGCCTGTGAGAGCCACTGGGAGATTTAACTTGTAATGCTTAACCTTCCCAGCGGTCCTAGCATCACATATTAAATTTCCTACTCTCGGTGTATTGTGTACCTCCTAGGACAGCGATACACATACACCTTCACAAACAAAGCATCAATTCCATACACAAGTTATTACAATATCGACATCTCCATAGTTTACAACATAGTTCACAGCGGAAGCAAAAGCCATAAGATGGCAGTGAACAAAAGCCAACCAACTACCCTTACCCACAAGGCAACCGACTTGAAACGCTAAGCTAGTCGTCAAAGTCGAAGTCAGTCTCACATTGGCAAACCCCTTGGGGGTCAACCTCCTCTACAGCATGGACATTCTGGTTAAGTACAAAGTTATGCTCACAAGACTTACAAACAACACAATAGATAGATGCATTCATGTATCAAAGAAAGGCTACTATACTAAGCAGATTTCAGCATAAAGGCATTTTATTTACAATAGAGTAATAGATTGAAAGGCAAATGTGAAAATCTATTTCTATTTGTTTAAATAGCAGTGCGACAACATTTATAAACATAAATAACATCCTAGAGGTGACTGCCCACAGCCACCACAACAATAGCACGAATGCCCATTCGTACCACCCGATGTCAAGTTTTATTGAAAAGTTTGAGTCTAACAATCACGGGGCGAAACCAAGCGTGTCCATAACCAAGGACATGGCTATTCGAATAGATTAAACCCTGCAGGGGTGTAAAACATTGCCCACACGCCAGACCGCTCCTTTGCCAAGCTATTTAGTACACTTCATAAGATGTGCCGGCAGAGCTAAGTCCTACGAGACGTTTTCCAACGCAATGCATCAACTAGGAGCCGCCCATATGGGTGAAACCCTCCGTGAATCGCCCTTGTGTGTGAAGACAGGGCTCCCACAGAGGACCCATATGTAGTGTCAGAGTCACCGGTAAATCCTCAGCAACTACCGATGCCCCTCAGGCGAGGGAACCTACTCGGATCCCACCCCGCACATTCCCAACAATAACAGAACATTTTTCTCCATAACAACTACCACCTGTGACTCAGAGCCAATGCACAACAAAGTACTAAGCCAAGAGGGGTCCCATATACCCTCATGTGGATGCAGACAATAATGCTTGGATCGGTGGTGCAAGATGTTCGGTCCTTGTTGACTTAGGCACACAACCACACACCCGATAACACACCATTCAACCATGTGCCCAAGTCCAAATCCTTTTTATTTTTAGTTTTAATTTTCCAAATACAATACTTACATGAGTACCCTAACCCGAGTAATTAGAGTGATGATATAATGACCATCGCCGAAGTGATGATTCCCATACTACCGTTCTAAGTATTGATAAGCGACACAGACTCGTATACGGTATATATATAAATGACCAGAACCCATCCATCGGGCTCTAAATCACTAGCAAGAATATCAACCTAGGCTTAGTGGCAAGGGATAACATTTACCTACAGCTCATGCACCTATTCGGATTAACGACCTCTAACGAGAAACTAATCATCAAATAAAACATGCATACATACAGTTGCAAGACAAGATAATTGTATAAAAACATAGTAGGATCAACATGATCAAAGGGGGGGGGTTGCTTGACTTACTGGAGATTGTCCGGGTGCTATTGACGATCACTCTTGTAGACAATCGAATCTTCAAAACCTATAGAACAAACGATAAGAACGAATAAGAACGAGTAACACTGAAAATAACCAAAAATTTGAATTCATTCAAAAAACATGAAATTTACACAGTAGGTAGAACATGATTTTATATGAATTTAGAGACAAAAATAATTTGATTTGGGGTTTGCATGTGAGAGTTATACCCTAATCATTTTCTGTTGGGAGAGAAATTCCAGAAAATTCACTATCGATTACTATAGCTGAAATTAATTCTTTTAGGTGCCAGAATTTTGGTGGAGATGAATTTTACATGGCATTACAGAGAATACAAAGTTATGAATAACAAAATTTGAATCACCCCAATTGGAGTTCATATGAAATTTCTATGCATTTTCAAAGTTATACCATTAGTGTACAAATAATTTGAATATCAAGATTTTCTGTGCTAGTAACATGTTTAAAACATATTCCAAGTTAAATTAAAATAAAAATGGAAACCACCAAAATTCATTTCACTCAATTTGGAGTTAAAATGAAATACTTATGAATTTTTGAAGTTTAAACCATTTCTAGTGCAAGAGTAATTCATTTTGGAATTTCTAAATGTATTAAATACTTTTTGTACTCAGCTTGGACTAGCCACGGTCACTGACCAGTGGGTCCTATGATTTTATTTTCTTTTCATTTAAATTTCTAAAGGAAAAACCTATTGACAAGGGGGTCCCACGTGTCATAGACTTGGTCTCCGAAATAGTGCGTGGACCTTTGGTCACCCACTTGGTTCACCGGTCCATGGACCATTACTCAGTGCACCGTGCACTTAAAGCGCTCGGGCCCGCATGTCAATCACACATTACTCATTTAAATCGGTGCTAATCAATCCTAATCATTGCTTAACCCTAACCCGACCAGGATTTGGCTTTAATAACCGCGCTACAATGCAGGTCCTAAACGGACACACAGAGGAGCTCCTAGCCGCGAGTTTGCTGGGCGTGTTTCTGGTGAGGGAAGCCATGGCGGCATGGGTGAGTGACCAAAACAGAATCCCCGTAGCTAGTCGAAGCTATTGGTACCGGCGGCGAGGGCTCAGTGACTTGAAGCGGCAGCTCGACGGCAAGGGACGGAGGAGGTGCTGGCATGAGCGCGATAGAGTGGCCATGGCGCTACGCTGGTGAGGGCGCGACAACGGCCGTGTGGAAATGAAGGCCTGCCCAGCGGGGTCCACCAATCAGCGGCTCAAGTAAGTGGCACGGGTTAGTTGGTTTAAACGGTTGGGTCGGACTGAGTCAACTCGGTCGTTTGACTGAATTTCCAAAATGGCTGAGAGGGTTTAGGAATTTTTAGATATAGAATTTTAACTCCAAAAATTATGAATATTTTATGGGAGGTTACTGACAATGTATAGATTTTTTATAATTTTTTTAGGGTTTTTCATGTAGTGCAATGTTCTCTATAATTGTTTCAACTTTCTGTTTTCACTGTTTGACTTTTAATTCACTACTTTTACTGGCTGATTAAAAATATCAATTTAATTCTAAAAATTGTGAAATTTTTAAGGTGAGTTTATAAGGTGATCCAGAACCTGGTAAAAATATTTCTAGAAACTGTTCATGCGACTTTTCCTAGAGTTTAAATTCAAACATTAAATTGGACACTTGAAGTCTTTTGGTTCACTTAAACTTGAATGAAATTTCAGAAAATATGAATGACACAAGAATGCAGCAAAAGTTTTAAAATTTCACATTTTTATACATTTGAAACACAAACCCATACTTGGGATGTTACACTATTTCCAAGTTCAAGTGTTTCAATTCTTTGAATAATCTTAGTTGATTTTCTTGAACCAACATAGTGTTGTAATAGCCTTTTCTGCTTAGAGCATCTGCAATAACATTTGCTTTCTCGGGATGGTAATGGATTCCAATGTGATAATTCTTGATCAGCTCTAACCATCTTTTTTGCCTCAGGTTGAGTTCTGATTGAGTGAAAATGTATTTCAAAGTCGTATGGTCCGTGAAAATCTCGTAGTGATTACCAATGAGATAATGCCGCCAAATTTTTAAACCATGCACAATTACTGCTAGCTCCAAATCATTCATCAGGTAATTCCCTTCATGGGGTTACAACTGACGAGATACGTAAGCTACAACTTTGCCTTCTTGCAAGTTGGGACAAGAACCTCCCCTATGCTGAGTTCTCATACAACAATAGCTACCAAGCTAGTTTTAAAATGTTCCCCTTTGAAGCATTGTATGGAAGGCAGTGTAGAACTCCTCTCCTTTGGGATCAGGTAGGTGAGCGCTAGTTCTTTGGGCCCGAGGTAATCAAAGAGGCTGAGGGAAAAGTGAAGCTTATAAGAGAGCGTTTGAGAGTAGCTCAGTCTCGACAAAAGAGTTATGCGGACAATCGAAGAAGAGAGTTATCTTTTGAAGTTGGTGACTTTGTGTACCTCAGGGTAACTCCACTCAGAGGAGTTAGAAGATTTCAGACTAAAGGGAAATTAGCACCAAGATTTGTCGGACCATACAAGATATTGGCAAGACAAGGTGAAGTTGCTTATCAGCTAGAGCTGCCAACCTCCTTGTGAGCAGTGCATAATGTCTTTCATGTATCACAGTTAAGGAAATGCCTTCGAGTGCCAAAAGACCACACCCTCCTAGAGAGCATTGACCTCCAAGAAGACCTCACTTATGTGGAGCGGCCAATTAAAATTCTAGATTTCGCGTAGCGTGTTACTAGGAGCAAGATCATCCGAACCTACAAAGTGCAGTGGAGCCACCACCCAGAAAGTGAATCCACATGGGAGAAGGAAGAAGACCTCAACACTAACTATCCCTACCTCTTTGCTGGCCAAACTTGAATCTCGGGGTCAAGATTCCCTTAAGAAGGTAGGTTTGTAACACCTTGGATTTTGGAGCCTTTTTTTAAGATTTCAAAATAAAAAGAATCATTTTGTTTTGATGAGAATTCAAAGCTTGAACATGAGAATTTAAAGGAACATTAAATGACTAACTCAAATTCCAACTAAAACTCTTTGTTGGTTTGATGGGTTTGTTGGAGCTTTGGTGATCTCTCCTTTCTACTGCTGGTTTTGTTCTTCTTTGGTCCAGACCTCCTTAGGTCTAAACTTCCCAAGTGCTTGGACCTCCCCTGGTCCAGATTTTCCCTCCTTAGTTCTTCTCTGGCTTACACATCCCCAGGCCTAAGCCTCCCCTCATATTCATTTGAGCTCCTTCTATATTCTTTGGAACCCTTCTGTGTTCGCTTGACCTCCCTATGTCCTTTAGGACCTCCTCCTCACTTATTTGAACCTCCCCATGTCCTTCAAGACCTCCTTAAGTCCTTTAGAACCTCATCCTCACCTATTTGGACCTACCCGTGTCCTTCAGGACCTCCCTGTGTCCTTTAGGACCTCCTCCTCACCTATTTGGACCTCCCCGTGTCCTTCAGGACCTCCTTGTGTCCTTTAGGACCTCCTCCTCACTTATTTGGACCTCCCCGTGTCCTTCAGGACCTCCCTGTGTCCTTTAGGACCTCATCCTCGCTCGTTTGGACCTCCCCGTGTCTGTCAGGACCTCCCTTGTTTAGATCATGACCGTTAAGACCCCCCCCCCTTTGGAGATCTTAGCCGTCAGGACCTCCCTTACTTAGATCTTGACCGTTAAGACCTCCCCTTTGGAGATCTTAGCCGTCAGGACCTCCCTTGATTAGATCTTGACCGTTAAGACCTCCCCTTTGGAGATCTTAGCCATCAGGACCTCCCTTGTTTAGATCTTGACCGTTAAGACCTCCCCTTTGGAGATCTTAGCCGTCAGAGCCTCCTCTCTGTGGATTTGACCATCAGGACCTCCCCTCTGTGGATCTGACCGTCAGGACCTCCCCTCTGTGGATCTGACCATCAGGACCTCCCCCTTGTGGATCTGACCGTCAGGACCTCCCCTTTGTGGATCTGACTGTCAGGACCTCCTCTTTGTGGATCTGACCGTCAGGACCTCCACTTGTGGATCTGACCATCAGGACCTCCCCGTCCCTTGGACCTCTTAGCCCTCCGGACCTCCTCCCCAATCTTTTTGCAAGGACCTCCCTTGCGGGTTGAGGCCACCTTGTGGTTAGGACCTCCGGTCCTGTGCTCAGACCTCCCCCTTGAGCTTTGACTAGCCCCATTTGTCAGCCACGACCGCTTTCTTTATCCTTTGACCATGTCCTTTGCACTTAGAAGTCTTCAAGTATTTAATGCCTGTTGTGTCGCATTAAATGCTACCACCTTTTGGCAGCACTAAGCTACCTTTTGTCTTATCTTTTACCAACTCCTATCATTTATTCACCAACTCTTGAACACGTATACCCTTGGAAATCTTGGCAGCTCTGGTTATATAAGCTTGGGCAGCCCTTCATTTTCACTCTTTTGCTCATTTCCACTCTCTGGCTCACCCGGCTAGTCCTTGGACCTTCTTCCGAGCTCTCTGGACCTCCTTCCTTAAGCTTCGGACCTCCTCCAAACCGACCAAACCTCTCTGTTAGTTTATTTTGGTGTTTTATTGGAGTTTCTTTGGATCTTATTTGAGCTTTGTATTGAGTTGCTTTGGTTTCCTCGTGTAGATTGTGAAGACACTGAGGAGCAAGAGCTCTCCGAGGAGGAAAAAGACACCCAAGCCTTTGAGTAAGGCAAGTTACACCCTTGACCATGTTGCACCCATTACTTCAAGATATCTATGTTCCATTTCAAATGTTAATGCATGCTTACTTTACTAAGTTATTTCAATGCCTGTCTTTTAATTCATAGTTATGCCTAATTCCCTTGTATGACCACTGTTGATCTTGAACCGAACATGTTGTCACCCTAGGCAAAACCTAGTTTTATGCAATAATGTGGACCAGGACCTTTGAAAAATTAAAGCTTAGTCATGCCTAGATAAAGAATCTTGATTTGGGAAGTTTTGGCCAAAAATATCACTTGTCTAAATGAATTGAACCATAGCATTGGTGTGTCATGGAGGTCCCCATGGTAGTGGTGTGTCATGGCGGCACCCATGACATTGGTGTGTCATGGAGGATCTATAAATGTTTTGACAAAGCAAAGTATACTGGAAAAATGGTTTAGATTTGGGCGAAGTTGGTTGTATGGTTGGTGCATGTCGATGCATGGGATCGTGCCTTTATGGTTGACCGATGCCCTTGGGTTTGTGAATAGTCGCCCAGGTCAGTTAAGGACCAGTCTGTGAGTGTATTTTGCTATGCCTTTTTGTGCAACCACATGTCCTGTATGGGCGGGATCTGGCTAATTAATTTGCAAAGTTCCATCGCAGTTGATCCGGCTGGGGTGTGGGTGGTCTTTTATGGCATGTCTTTTATGACTATGTAATTCCCACATGGCTCAAGAGGGGGCCCTTGATCTCTATGGGTTTCTATCCGTAGGGTGGGGCGAAACCTTAGAGTAGAGTGGATTGCGGTGGATTGATGCATTGTAAAGGCCTTGTGGTAATCCCTTAATCGCACACCTTCGTAAGGGTGTGAGTAGACAGTATAAGTGGATTACCTCTTGTGGGTAAAGCTGCACACCTCTGCAGAGTGTAAAACTATTCGAATAGCCGCGTCCGCAGTTATGGACATGCTAGCAAAGCTGCTCAAAATTAGACCTTTGGTTTGTTTTCAAAATGGTTGGTTAAAGTTGGTTTTGGATTTCTATCCAAATGGGTTTGGCAGGGAGCCATGTGACAGGAGGGTATCCTTCACCATCTCATTGATGAAAGTTATCCAACTGTAAAATGAGACTTTGAAAATAAATTTTAATTATTGCTATCTGCCTTGGAACTTATTACTTGTATTTGGAAACAAACTTGGCTTTATGCATATCAACCATATTATGCCTTCCTTTGAGATATCCATTTATGCATGTCATTCTGTTAATTGACAGGTGTAACTTGCGAGCACGGTTGTTGTGCTCATTCTTGCTTGATTAATCTTTGAGCAGGAGAGGACTATGAGGAGGATGAACCGCAAGATGACTAGGCTGATCTCCAGCCAATTGCCTGTGGCGTATTGGATGGACCTGACTTTTGTTTCTGCTGTGTATTTTGCTCTTGTTGGTTTGTAAGCAAATCTTGTAATCAACTCTTTTGTGATAATAAAGTTTGCATCAATGTATGCTGTGTGAACTAGCCATTGATCCTTGGGACTAGTTCGATGCACAGGAGATTTAGGACTTTTCCAAGTCCCATGACCTCCTTGGGTTGGCCTCTTGACCTCCCCCTCAGGTCTGGTCGTGGCTCTTGGGAAGGTCTTGAGTCTCAAGACCTCCTCGGGCTAGTTCCCTAGACCTCTAGGAGGTCTGGCTGGACCTCATGGGAGGCCTTGGAGGACTGCCTGAGAGATCTTCTGGACCTCTTAGGAGATCCTGGTGGACTCCCAGGGAGGTCTTGGCGGACCTCTCGGGTGAAGCTCGGGCTGGGTCGTCACAGGCTGCCATACATGTATGACACGTGGGTGCTAACGGTGCAAATGGAGCCGATGTGGCGCACACGTGGTTGCTAGGTGGCGCAACATGGCGGCGGTCCTCTAGATCATGAGGTTGTTGGCGCTACATGCCACTGCGACGAGCATGAATCAGTGCAAAAGAAAGAGGGGGTTGCAGGGGACCTGGTGAGCACCAAAATGGCAGCACGATGCAAAGAAATGGCTAGCAACGTGGAAGAAAGGCGACGGTGAGGTTCGGGCTTCAGCGGTGATGGCATTCCGGTGATCTTCTAGTGACCGGAGTGTGTGCACTGGGTAGAATGTGCAATGGAGAAGCTCTCAGTGTAGACGATGAAGACCAAGCTCCAACAACGGCAACAAAATCATCGGTAGTGTACCTTGGGGACGGCGGCGAAGAACTTCAAATTCTAGTAGCAAGAGAGAGAGAGTGAGAGGGGCTAGGCCTACGGTGAGGGTACGAGTGGGAGATTGTGAAGATGATGCTCCCTTTTATAGGGTGAGGGGATGGCTCAGGCAGCGAGACAGTGGTGCAAATGTGAATAAAAGGACGGGGAAATGGCCGATTAAGTGCGCATCTGAGTGGAAAATCGTGCGTGTAATTGCGCACGATCACGAGTGAAAACGACCACTTTTACGAGCTCAAATAGCCGGAAGTGGTGGTGGCGCGGGCGTGAGGAAGGCGAAGCTGACAGGGTGGGCCCACCTATCAGCGAGGGGGAGAAAGAAAGACGGGTACGAGCAGGCTGGCGAGGGAAAAAGGCCGTTGATTGGAGGAAAGAGAAATGAGCCAAGAGAATAGAATTCGGCCCATTAGGGATTTTTGGATTTTTAAAGCTTTTTCGAATTCAAATAGGTTTTTAGAAAATAGAAAATAGAGTTAAAAAATTCTAGAAAAATTCACATAAATTCCCTGAGTTATTTTGAACTTATATAAAATATTTCCAACTCAAAATTGGTAATTATATTTGTAGATAAATTATTTTGGCTTTAAAATAAACAGTGAAAAACTTTAAAAAATCGAGAAACTTCAAGGAAATTAATTAAATTTTCTTTTTAACGAAAAAGCAATTTTTGGATGTTACAACCTTGAGCATGTTGGTTACGCTCATGAATGTTGAGATTTTCGTCGTCGTCGTCGAAGGTGTTCTCGCCATTCACATGAGCGCCCAAAGCGTGTGCGTGATGGCAACATCCCTAGTCTTGTTTCATGGGGAGTGATCAGGATCTATAGGGAGGACCAAGATCTCCTGGGTGCTGTCGTCATTGCTTGCAATGGAGCCCTCCTAGCTCGATGAGTAGTCGAAAGATAACGCCTCACGACTCGGAGTAATCCCCTCTAGGATGGGGAATTTAGGGTTATAACCGTCACCAGTGGAAGGCAAATTCTCTGGGTATGTGGTCAAATCTGCAACTATAGCATGCTCGACCACATCTCGGGTGGGGGTAACCGAAGTGTGATGGTTAACAGATGATAGTCAAGCCCTGAAATCAAGCGTTCCAGCACTTGAAAAAGGAGACGGGGTGGCCTTGGATAGGCTTGAGTGCTTGGAGGTGGGAACCTCGCTGCATTCGACACTTGTCGCTGGGCGGCATTGGTCATGGTCATTTGGACCCTTGCCCTATGAGGATTTTGACTCCCCCTTTGGGCGTAGTGGTGCAGGTGATAGCGTTGGAGATAAGGTGCCTTCATCAACTTTGTCCGGGATGTGATCCCCTGGGTCTAGTGAAAGGTCCCTGGAGCCGATATTACCCTCGAACGAAAAGACGCTTTGCTCGTAGTCGTAGCAGGCATCCATGCTGAGTCCTACATAATCTACGAGATCGAACCAGTTCTCCCCATTCCACTCGTTTTCCATGGAGGCTTCTAAGTAGAAATGAAGAAAATCGCTGGTGTAGTTCCCCACAGACGGCACCAACTGTCGATGTTTTACTATCGATCTTATAAAATAAATATCGGGGACATTATAATCGAGATCATGCAAGAGGAGATAGTTCAATCCTTCTTCAGAGAGAATAACAACCCTACTCCTGTGTTATTGTATTGAATGTATTTACAGAGTGTAACAAGCCACCAAAACTAAGGCTAATGGCTTCTATTCTTCTCTCTCTCTCTCTCTCTCTCTCTCTCTTTATCCACTGGCGTCACCCATTATATATCTCTTGAAAGGGTGGCAGTTGCTGTACGTTAGGAGACGTCTTTACGGTTGGCCAATTACACACGTTGGCTGCGGTTATTGTCAGAGAGACAATCTTCTGCAAGCTTGTCATGCATTTATGCTAGAGATAAAGATATCTACGTGTGGTTATGTCAAATACAAAAAACATGTGTATTAACTACCACACGTGAATAAGCGCAATGTAGAGAGTCCCTAGTCGATTAGGTCCACATGTATGTGGGTTTTATCAACCATAGGGTGGTCGTCGTTAACCTGGACGTAGCAAACCTTACGACCATAAGATGGTCGTAGAAAATCTTACAACCAAAAGGTGGTTGGGATAGATCTTACGACCATAAAGTGGTTGTAATTTTCCCTTGTCATTGTAGATTCTAGCGATAGGGGTATCTCTGATGGTTGTTAAGGATACCATTATCCATAATGAGTATTATAGATAAATAGTTTCATTAATTGAGGATTATTAGATCCTGGTCACTTGGGGTGTGGAACTTAGTCGCATGATCTCCAAGATGAAGTCCCGACTTTTGGAACACCAAAAAAGTCTAGAAAAAAAAAGGTTGAATTCTTCTTCTTCTTCTTCTTCATCGAATGAAGAGGAGCTCGTACCATGGGAGTCTAAGGGCATGACTTCTATAAACTCTTCTCCATCGCGGTGACCTTGGCCGGAGCCTTTCGCCACTGCTTGATCTGACCACCACTGGTGATCAAATGGTCAATTCCCTTGGTTGGACATTGATGTCCTTGAGAATTGACTCGATCACCGGAGTGACCGAATCTTCCACCATCTTCGCCTCTGTCTCCACGACCACAGGTGGGACAACCACCTCAGTAGTCATGGCTTGCTCAACGATGGCTATTTCCTTTCCTGCCGCCTCAGGAAAGGTGGTCAGATCGTTGATCGGTTCTGCCTTCACAACCATTAGGGAGACTATCATCCCAATGGTCATAGCTTCGATGATGGTAGTTTTATCTTTGGAAACCTTCTCGGGGGCTGAAGGAGTAAGACTATATGAGGAGAAAAAGGGTTAGAAAATCATATCGTAAAATAAAGAAGTACTCCCTCTAGTTCACAAAAACAAGTCATTTTGGAATGCATGCAGTCAAACTTTGGAAACTTTGGATAGCGATATCTTTTTAAATATTTTGATTAGATATATGAAATTCATGTGTGTAGATTCATCTCGGAAAGTACTTTCATAATATTATAGTTTTGTTTGGTTTTACAAATAATTACAATAGTAATTAGTGGTCAATGTTACATTTTGGAGACCGTGTCGATGTCCAAAATGACTTTTTTTCTGAACTAGAGGGAGTAAGTATTATTACTTGTCTTCGAATTTTACATACCTCGGTTTCTTGGATATAATCTTGAAACTAGAAGACATCTTGCCTAAAGTAGGCATTGTCTTCTTCTCCTCTTCTTCGGCCAGTCTCACTAGCTTCAAGCTGTCAGCCTCTGAATGGTTTTCAGCTTCACTAGTCGGGACGACCAAGGGTTCCACAACCTCAATTGGTCGGGCTTGAGGTTGTGGCGGGCCTTCTTTTACAATCTCCCCCTCATTGTGATCAGAACTTACTTCAATCACTTGGGGGGCTTGGACTTCTCAGATCTATAGGCTCTGCTGGAGCGGCAATAGCCTTCACAAAAGAAGTAAAGTTCTTCCAGATTTCGTTCTCTATTTACTCGACAAAAGCAGGTGTATGAGAAACTGAGAATGTCTTAGTCGAAGGGATACAGGTTGGCTACACTAGCATGCAATTCAAAAATTCTACCATGTAAACCAGGAAGCCATGCAAGTAAGATATCACAGATCGTTACTACTAGATAGGCAGTGCAGTGGAAGAAGAGTGGGAGCAGCCTGATCCAATGTCGAGCACGTAGATGTAGTGGTTGTAGTCAATCATCTAGCATCCTCGGCACCGATCGTCTACTCCATCAACCTATCATCTTCCTTGCATAGGTCGCAAATCGTCCTTGATCAGGGCATCATCAATCGTAGCAGCGCTTCTACGATATCCATATGTCCAGGGGTAGAATGTCGTAATTTAGTGTGCTAGCACCAGCGCGCATCGTAAGGCCTTTAGGGAGATGGTGGCTTGGGTTTTGGTGGTGTAACTCTTATGTCCCAATAGCCCCATGCATCCCCTTATAAAAAGCCCATAATTGATCCTATCCAAACTAGTTTGTTCCAACCCGTTAAGTGTGTGACCCAGTAGGTCCATGTGTAATCAGTTGTGACTCAAAAACTCCTTTCCGATCACAAGTCGATAGCAGTTCCTGGCAGAACATAATGACTCCTGCAAACACATAAATATTATATTGGACGAACATTATGCAATATGATCTACAACCAGGCCCTTATCACTTACAACCAGCTTGTATATCCATATCACCAGTTCACATCTAGTTATGACCAGTCTGTAACACCTTACGACCAATTAATGATCATGTATGACCAGCTCATGACTAGTCCGTATCTCCATACGACCAGTTCATGTCTGGTTAGACTAAATGACCTGCTTGCGTATTCTCCTTTTGCCTCATGATATCTGGTTGAATTCCAAGTGAGATATCTGTCATCCATGGATTGTTCAATACTTTCTCGATCTAGTGACGGATAACTTTGTGTAACATTGTGTAGTCAACTCTTCGACCACCAATGGCACGACATGCACTTTCTTTATCTGACCACATCGAGGGCCAGGGATATCTCTCCTGTTATGCTAGGAGGGGCAAATCTCATATCTAACCAGTCACATCCCTCCACATCTTTCATAGCATACCCGTAATCTACCTTTATAACTACCCAGTTACAGAGTACCGCTTGGCAAATCCTAAGTGTGTTATTACGCATGTAGGAAACCATGATGATCTCAGGTTTAAGCATTATACATCATCATTACTTGAGACCAACTGATGACACATAAAATCATAACAATCTCAATAGTGTCTCAAGGTTGGAAAATCGAACACCGTGTTCTCACATTTTTTATTCGATATCCCCATATCTATGACTAGTGAAACATGGTCATCAATCAATACATATGTTGGTCGATAAGTCAATAAAGTCCCAACTATTGGCATCCAATTACGGATACTTTTAGAATGACATCACACAACTATTAAAGAGCTTCAACAATAAGTCACATACTTGTTAATCTTTATAAATGATAAGTCATCCAAGGAACATAATGACATTTATTCTGTAACTCATAAACATAGATCTGATACAATTTTCTCCATGATTACTTCTAGAGCATATCACCAACATGAGTTTCATAATAAAATGGTACCTTGCCTTCTAGACCTTCGTCTTAAGGTCCGCGACCACTTTTCCCTTCTCCTTTGCAGACGAAACTACTTGAGAGTGAGTGGTTGGGGAGGTCGGAGGGAGGAGGGAGCTTGAACTCCCATCCTTCTTCTACTTGCCCGCCATCTTTACAAGATGATATCTTTTACTCAGAGGGATTTGATATGCCTCTCAATCGTCTTGAGTGGATCCCAAGTCGATATCCGAATCGGGCTAGGGTCCTTGATACGTCGACTTGCTACAAAATTCAAGAAATGAAGATTATTTAGTGCTCGAAATCATGACCACTAGTCATCAAAGATGGAATCAATAAAATCATTGATTACCTTTAGGCGCTTTAGTTTCTCCTCCATGGAGACAACTACGAGGATTCGAGGTGCCCCCTCTGTATTAGTGGGCAATTTCTCGCAAATGATCTTGACCTGAGAGTTAGTTTCCTTCTGTGACAAGTCTACAGCCGAAACAATATAATCAAGAAACATGCTCGAATAAAAAATTAAAGAGTTAAGTTGGTTATAAACTTACCTTTTTCGTAGTCCCTACTCGATCCTTCAGGGGGATAATTCGGTGTGCGATGAAATCATTCGCCACATTCCATCAGGTCAACCCTCCATCCTTCAAGTCCTAGATGTCTTAAATCCACGGGGCGATCCGACCTCAACCAGTCGAGGTCGTATCCCACGTCTTCTTCTTCTATACATCTTTGCCCACAAATAAAAGATGGTCATCTTTGATGACGGCCATATAGAACCACTTCTTTCTCCATCCCGACTAGGATGATAGGGGGTGAACATGGGGATGTACTCCTTCAACTTCCTATCACGGAGTTGACTTGCGCAGCTTCCTGCGATCCCGTGCAACTAGCTCATCCTGTAGTAGTACGTGAAGAGCTCTAGATTTGTAGGGATCCCCAAGTACACCTCATTGAGGTATACGAATACACTCAGCATTGTGATAGAATTCGGAACCAAGTTCACTAATTCCACCCCAAAGTGCTCGAGCACCTCTGTCAGAAATGGGTGTGAGACCGCGATTGTGTCTTTCTCCCCTGACGACTAGTCCTGACCCTCTGCATTTGTCCACTTCACCAGAGATCTCGAGGGAATCTTCTCGGCGACAACCAATGCAGTCATCTTCTCAATGTCCATCTTCTATTTTTCCCACTAGGATATAGATCCGACCATTTCTTCTAAAAAGATTTAGCTTGGATTTGAAGAATTTGGGAAGAAAGATTGTGGATTTGGCTGGCGGCGGAGAAGATGAGAGCTCAAAGGGGATGAAATATTTGGGGAAAGTAAAATCCCTAATTTTACCCTTAGCGACTTTTTATAACCGTAGGCTTGAAGTAAAAACATGCGGTAGTCCAATTGTTGGAATCCCTTCGGGAGCCGCTCCCAAGGGACAGAATGGTAAGAGACCATTCACATTCTTTTTCCGACCTGCTCAGTAAAAAGGATTCTATTTTTACAACTCAAATAAAATAACCCTGACCAAGCCAACTTCTGGTCAAAAGAAATACTCGTCGAAAAAACTTTCCTTCCAACTACAATCCTACGACCTCTTCCCAAGTAAGTCATTTTCACTTGAAGTTGGGGCTAGATGACGAGGATTCAATAATCCTCAATTAATGAAACTAATTATCTGTAATATTCATTATGAATAATGATATTCTAAATAACCCTCTAAGATACCCTTGATCGTTAATACCTACAATGACCAGCGAAGATTACGACCAGTTCAACTTACTACCACATTATGGTCATAAGATCCCTTACAACTTGGTCAGCTTACGACCACCCTATGGTCAATAAATCCCACTGACATGTGGGCCTTATCAACTAGGGATCCTATATACTGTGCTCAACTATGCGTAGTAGTTAATACACTTGCACGTTATATCTGGCATAACCGTACAAAGTTATCTCTATCTCTGGCAACAACTGATTGGCAAACGTGCAGGAGGATGTCTCACTAGCAGCAACCGTCATCCACAGGCACACTCAAGAATGTGGCAAGGCGCCTCCTGACGACACAGCAAATGCCACCCTTTCAAACACTATATAAGGGGCAGTGTCGATAGAGAGAGAGAGAGAGAGAGAGAGAGAGAGAGAGATCCAAGAACTTGATCAACGATAGAAGCCATTGAACTTAGTTTCTTGGCTTGTTGCACCCTGTAACCTCATTCAATACAAGAACATGGGAGTAGAGCTGTTATTCTCTCTAGAGAAGGCCTGGACCTATCTAAAAAAGCCCCTGTCTCTTCTTGCAAAGTCTTGAGAGCCGTGTCCCCGACATTTATTTCATAAGATCGATAGTGATTCATCGATAATACTTCTTTTATATATGAAAATGGTATATAGCAAAAATAAATGGCTCCAATGAATTTTTTTTCACTTAAGTCGCATTTTTGTATCTTATAATTGGTATTTAAGTATACTGAAAGTGATAGAAAAGTATAATATATTTTTTAAAGTGGTATATTGGAAGTAGGAGTATGTACTCCCAAGAGTACAAAAAAAGATACACACACACACGGTAGCAGCGTTATTCACCTCGTGAGCATAGAATAGCTTATTCTGTGTGTGGGCCACAACCTGGGCAGCGCGACACGCGACGCACCAGCCCACGATCCCCCTCCTGTGCCCCCTCAGAATCGATAGTAAAACATGCATGCCGCATAGCACGCCGCGCATTGCAATCGGCAGTAAAATGGTGTGGGAGCACCCTGACTGGCAGTAAAATCGATTCCCTTGGAATCAACAGTAAAACCCGGACATTGCACTCAACATCGTTTGACTACCTAGCTGTTGTTTTACTACCGAGATGTTGTTTTATTGCCGTGCTGAAAAAATTGATATCATAACTGCGTATGTTGTTTTACTTTTTGATAAGGCTATGTTACTATAAATGGCATGTCGTATTATTGATCATTGTTACTGGGAGTCCATACATGATCGTAAGTGGGTGAATTTGTTTTACTGTTCTGTATGTGCTCTCTTATGTAAATGTAGGGATGGAAACAGATCGAATACGAATCGAATAGTCTCGAATACGAATCCATATTTTTAAAACAAATACGAATTCGAACATTCTCGAATACGAATTGAATGTCATAATGAATACAAATTCGAATCGAATATGTACTCAATTCGGTCAAATGCGAATATCCTACAACTTTTGTGATAAATCTCGGTAGAACAAATGTATGTAACATGACTACACATTTATAGTCTACTGTCTACACAAGTCGTAGCAACACTTAATAGCCATAGATTCGGCACCGAATCAAGACCCCATCGAAACAGAAATGCTTTAGGAAAAAAACAGATAGTATTCGTATTCGAGAAAAAACAGATAGTATTTGTATTCATATCCGGGAAAAAAACAGATAGTATTCGTATCCGGGAAAAAACAGATAGTATTCATTTTTTCGGATACTATCCGGTTTTTTTCCCAGATACAAATAACACCAAATACGGATAAAAATACTATCCTTTTTTTGGGATAGTATTCGTTTTCATTCAAATGCGGATTTTACTTACCACATTTGCGTTTTCTCGGATACAAATATTGGATAAAACGGATTATCCTTTACCCTTTCCCATCCCTATGTAAATGGTGTGTAATATTACTACATTGACGCATGTTTGAAGTTTTTACTACATTGAAGGTATTCACTTTAGTGTTGTTTCCCCTGCATGTACTGTGGTCCGATGTTTTACTATAAAAAGAAAGTGTTATTTACCGCATTTATGTCCACATTTTTGCGTGACTTGCTGTGACTAAGTACATATGTACCTAGAAAAATGCAAATGTACATATGTACCTAGAAAAATACAAACATTTTTACTGCAAAATCAAGTGAATGTTATTGGATAGTTACACAAAAACGTTTGCTCGAATGTTTGATAAAAACAAAAAACTACTTTGACATGCTGCGACTAAGTACATATGTTCCCAAAGAAAAAACTAGTGCCTTACGGACCTTTTACTGCATACTTAAGTGAGTTTTACCGCATGATACCCAAACGTTTTACTGGGATGTTTAAAAAACAAAAATAATATCATGGAGGAGACTTTGATGTGCTGCACGGTTTGAACTTCTCTAGAATATCAGGGAGGGGTTTGGCGTTGTTGACCTTGTGGCAGAATAAATAAAAGATCAACTCGGCCCTGTACTTGTTCCCCTTCTCCTGCATATGAGTTGATATCATCGTGTGTCGGTTACTATACATCCAAGGTTCTATTACTATACTTCATGAATGTAATTACTGCTTACCAGTTCGATCTGTGTGCAAAGCTTCTGACTTTCACTGTCCCAGAACTTCATGACGAAGAACGCATAGTCGTTCTCAAGAACTTTCCCATCGGTCATGGCTTGGATAGTAGCGCATAGACATGGGATTACGTTGCTACTTACTAGATTATGGAGGCTGGCCTATTTTGTGTGTTTTTTTGTGTCATCGTTTGAGTCCAGCACTTCGACGTGCTTACGCACCATATTGCAGTGGTAAACTGACTAGTGCGAGTTGTGTAGAATGGGAAGAAAGATTTGCGAGACGAATTAGATATGCATGGAAAAAAGTTGCTTTGGTTAGACAGATTCAAATTTTACTGGAAGAAGAATTGCGATTTACTTGAAGGACATCGTGATTTACCGAAAGAACAAATTGAGATTTACTGGCAATATTATTATAGTTAAGATATACATTTATTGCATTTGCATGGTGAAGTTTACTGTAACGAAAGAAGTATATTACAGATAGTTGGAGAAGGTAGAAGACCACGCACGCTTAGCTTGCCAAAGGTGTCCTTCCTGTCCGGGCCCTTCGCCCTGTCGGCCGTGACAATCTTGTCGACGATGGAGGTCGTGAAGTGTGCGGCATGTGGGGTCTCGACGGCGTCGATGTTGTGGACATAGTTTTTACTGCATGTTAGTGTATGTATTAATATAGTTAAGATATACATTTACTGCATGTGAATGTCGTTTTTTGCTATGTTTTATGATAACCATTTACTGCGTGCATACTCTATGTTTTACTGGGTTGGGAGCATCCATTTACTATGTGCGTGCTCTTTAGTTTTTACTGCATGTTAGTACGTATTACACACGTAGGAAATCATGCTGATCTCAGGTCTAAGCATTATACATGATCATTGCTTAAGACCAATTGATGACATATAAAATCATAACAATCTCAATAGTGTCTCAAGGTGGGTCAATCCAGCATCATATTCTCTAACATGTGTTCACATTATTGATTCGATATCCCCATATCCATGACTGGTGAAACATGGTCATCAATCATTGCATGTGCTGGTCGATAAATCACTGGTGTTCTGACTAGTAACATCCGACTAGGGATACATTTAGAATGACATCATTTAAGTTAAAGAGCTTCACCAACAAATCAAATACTTATTAATATTTATAAATGATAAATCATCCGAGGAACATAATAACATTTATTCTATAACTCATAAACATAGACGTGATACAATCATCTCTATAATTGCCTCTAGGGCACGTCACCAATAGTTGGATCTGTCACCAGAACTTACCAGATTTGGCAATGCCGAGATCGGAGTAGTTGGCATTGATGAGGAGTGGAGGATAACACAGTCGGGGGACGATGAGATAGTGATGCTACGACGGCCTCGCCCTTGCTAGATCTAGGCAGGCTGACGATGAGGTAGTGGTGTGGGCATCCATCACCATCTTCCTTCCCACAAATTTAGCTCTGGTAAAGTTGTTGGATGCATTTCTTTGCTTTGTTGCATCCCCTTTTCTCCATTTGTTGCAAGATCTATACCAGGTGTTGTGGTTGTTGTTTCTCGATGTTGCATCCTTGTTTGCACAATGTTGCAATTATTATTTTCGAATGTTGGAGCAAAAGGAATCAAATGTTGTGGCAAGATGTTTTTTTTGTTGCAACGGTGTTTTTGATTTGTTGTACAAGAGTAAACTTTTTGTTGCAGCCATTCACTATTTGATTGTTGCATCATTGTTCCAAAAATGTTGCAACAATTATTTTCGGATGTTTTCACTGTTATGTTTAAATATTGCAATGTTGTAACATAAAAAAATGCTTGGGATATTTGAAGTAGTTTTTAAAAGCGCAGCTAGGTTCTATACACATGGTTTCATGCAATTTTGAGGAGAATATGATATTTTCCCAATTTTTTCTTGTATTTTGTGCATTTTGTTCCACACATGTATTAAAATTGTTAAACACATTGTCTATGGATATTGTGTCAGAGCGTACCCGTCGTACGTCCGAGCGCTAGTTGCTCCCCGTATAATATATTTGTTTAGATGGTATATTAAAAGTGGGAGTATGTACTTCAGAAGTACGAAAAATGCTTCCTATATATCTATAAAATCAGTGCAACAATATTATATCACCAAAGTATACCGTAGTAGAGACCAAGTGCCACCTGCCACTATATTGTTTTTAAGAGAAAAAACTATACTTTTATTTTTATTTTTAAGATAAAACATTAGCTCCCAGCTGTTAGATCCAATTCTCCCAGCCACATGGCACCTAGCAAATGAAGCATACACCCAATCTCTAGATACACTCCTTTGCACTTTCCTCTTCTTCCTCCCCACTCCCCCCCCCCCTTTCTCTCCAATGCTCAACACCTCCCCCAAATCAAGCAGCATTGGGTGCGAATTTTTTTTAAAAGATATTTACAAAAAAAACCACCCCAAAAAATTACAAAAATGGGTCCCTATCACCAGCTCAACTGGCGATAGGTAGTTGTCGCCAGTTGAACTGGCGACTACCTGTCGCCAGTTGAGCTAGCGATAGGGACCCTCTTTCCCTTCTGTCGCCGATCCAGGTATCTGTCGCCAGTTCAACTGGCGACAGGTACATAAAGCCCTAAACTAATTAGTCTGTTTGTTATTTTCATAGATTTTCAACGATACGAAATCTATTAGACTCACAATAATATTTTGTGATCGTCGTATGTTGTTCTAGTGCGGTGAATTTCTAAAGATTTTTTTGAGGACGATTGAGGTATCAATGATTTGTAAGTAAAAAAGGTAAGTGATATTGTGATGCGCCCGGGAATTCATACACGGCGTAGAACTTTGGAGAAATGAGCTCTTGCATAAAATTGCTCATGTACATGCACAACATATTATGTAAGAAAACAAATGTGAATTTGACATTACTATCAAAACTACGACAAATCATACTGATATTACATAACATTCAACAAAACGTCATAACACTTAATTTGTTTCAAATCAAAATGATAATTCAGAACATTGGCAATAACATATTACTATTGTCCATGCTTTCTCGTGGTCGCAACCTCAACGTCCCCCATGTGGACTGTATCGAGTCGGGTGATCGGATGAGGTCCCCGCGGCGACGTCCGGAGTGCCGATGTCTCCTTTGTCTTGAGGATTTCTCATGGGGCATCTCTTGAAGGTGTGCCCAGACTCCCTACAAATGGAGCACTTCTTCGTACGACGTTCGGTTTTTGCTTCGTCCATGTCGTTCCTGATGCGCCGTACTTATCGTCGACCAACCTTTCCCTTGATCCTATCAATGTCCGCGGCTCAGATTAGTTGCTCCCAGGTCGGATGGCCAGTGAAATGGCCAACCACAGTGTAACCATACATCTCCCCAGTCTAGGTTTGCATCACCGCCTCCTTGGTGAAATACTTAGAGAGGTACTGACCGGGATGCTACGCCACCGTCGTACATGCGGCTATGACATGGGAGCAGGATCTATGCAGAAGAAGGGGCTTGTTACAAGTGCATATGCAACTACCGTGGCGTAGCGTGTACTCGTGGGTGACCCTCTCACGGTTCGTCCCGTGATGTCCTTTATCCCTGCAAATTATCTCAAAGCGAAGCTCCCTTATGCCCATCTTGAATGCTCGGTGCATCTCACCCTTCTTGCTCTTCTCCTCCATGTAGTTGATGACCATGACAGAGTAGAGTATTCTGTCATTTTCCATGGTGAGCAACGCGTTGTTGTTTCTATCAACAAAGTAGTTCGTCGTACCGTGGAGAATTGCCTCTACAATACCAACCAAAGGGAGACACCTTGCGCCGCGCATAACCCAGTTGTACACCTCGGCTAGATTAGTTGTCATGACACCATATCGAGCACCACCCCTGTCATGTAGCAGCGACCACTTCTCCTTAGGCTCGTGCTCAATCCAGTTAGAGAAACATTTCCCCTGCTGAAGAATCTAGACCCGGCATTATGAGTTAATAGAGTATTTTGGTGATTAATGATAAATCTATATGTGAGACTAACACTTCTATTGATATACCTATTGTGTAGTCTTATTTGGATGAAAAGATGAAAATCAAAGAGGTGTGCATTCGACATCATATTCTTATATATTGCTGCATTCCTTGGATCCAAAATATAGGTTGAACTCCACCAAAAGTTTAACTTGAATATGTGCATATGTTTTTATTACACATTCGTGTATGCACACATTTAGGGGGAGTTCACTCTATGTTTTGTGGTTTCATTAGTATTGATCCATATTTCTTTATCCACATATATTTGGGATCTCTACATTGAAACATATCCATTGAGTATATAAAAACTTGTGTAGTTCATATATACTCATATCACTTTATATTCAATTATTTGCAATTGTGTTGTGGGACTAATGTGTGTGCTAAGATGCGTTCAAGGTTTAGTCCCGGAGTTTTGAATGATGACATGAAAAGGAAATGCAAAGATGATAAAAGATCGACATGGCTCAAGACAAAGGAGTCATGCATTGCATTTCGAAAAGCTTCTGGAAGAATTTTAGTGGAAATCAGTATGACCGCATTTGGTAAGCGGTACTACCGATGTCTTGATAATCTCGAGTTCTTTAGCGAACTACAGCTGTGCTGCACTGACCAAGATATTCTCGAGCGGAACTACTGCACACCGGTTGTTCCGAAGATTACTTGGCAGTACATATTTTCCAGAGAGCGTGTTTTGGGAGTTTTGTTCTCCCTTGAAGCGGTATGACCACGTATTCCTTGGCGGTATTACCATGGTCTGAACGTCTCAGCCAACTAATCGCTAATGCGGTACGACCGGCTCTTGCAGCGGTACTACCGCATTGCGGTCGTTCCGATTTCTAGTTGGCGGTACGATAAAAACAGTAGAAATGTATTTTGGTTCGGTGCCTCTCCTTGAAAATCGGTAGTACCGCACATGAGAAACGGTACGACCAGAGAGCGGTATTACCGGATTCTAGTTGGCGGTAGTACCGCACCTTTCTGCAATGACTTGTTTAGAAGCATTTATTGCAGGTATATCTTGGTAATTACTGTTAATCTTTGTGGGACTAACATTTTTCATGAGTTGGATAAATAGGTTATGTTCCAGTGTAATGGAGACTTCGGATGGCGTCATTAGTTGATCGTCATCAAGTTAAGGTTCAAAAAGAGGATGCATCATGAGTTGATGTATATCAAGATCTCAAAGAGGAGATGATCATGAGTTGATTATCAAGTCAAGAGAAGACTCATCATGTGTTGATGGAGGTCAAGTAAAGGATGCATCATGGGTTGATGCATGTCAAGACGATGACCCAGACTTGAAGTGAAGATGCGCATCATCAAGCTTCAAGAAGATGCTCAAGGCAAAGGTATGACTAGCTAGGGTTAAAGATGTGTTCCTAGTCTTTTACCGGTCTTGGTGTTTGGTTGGAAGACCGGATTGCTAGTATAGGTTACCGTACTATTAAGAGGGGTCTTGCCTAGTAGCTTGAGTCTCATCATGTGTTGATAGCTCAATCTCACTTGCTCTAGCTCTCCGTGGCATAATGCTATTATTTGCAAATGTATTTTGCAAATAGTCAAGCTCATGCATTTAATCCTTGTAGCATGTGACTATACTTTGCAAATAGTTGAAGTCCATGTACCTACTCCTTGTGGCATGATCTAAGTTTGCAAATGTGTTTTGCAAATTGTTGGGATTCATGTATTTTTCCCTTGGCATGGTCTAAGATTGCTTGTTGCTAATACTTTGGACTTAGACCATGGTAGTGACTCTTTGGAGTTGTGCTTTTTGATTTGATAAAATGTGTTGAGATCAAATCAAATAGGTGGGTTGTGTAGCCCTCTGAATAAGCTTTCCATAGAGTCCAAGATCACTCAATTCCGACATCGGAGTCAAAAGTTATGACCTTTTTACCGAGTATCGTCTATGCTGATTTTGGGTTGTGGTACGACCGCCATGAAAAGAGAGGTACGACCGCCAGAACGGTTGTACCGGCCCTTGTGAGTGCGGTACGACCACACCAAGTCTGTAACGGCTAGTTTTTAGTTGTTTCATCTCCAAACGGCTAGTTTTTGGTATAGGGGTTATAAATACCCCCTTGGCCGGCTGAGAGACAACCTTTGGCATCCCATTTCACTCTCTTGAGCTAGTGTAAGCTTCTCCTTTCAATTGTGCATGTGTTATACCTTGTGAGTAAGGAGAGAGGTCTCTAGTTGCATGTGTTGCATCTAGAGGTGGATTTCGTATCCACTTGAGCGTGTGCATTCGTTGCACGTGGTGAGAGTCAAGCAAGGGGCTTGGCTTGTTACTCTTAGTGTTTGCTGACACCTAGACGGCGTGGAGGCGTCGTGGATCGGTGATCTTCTCAAGAAGCTTGTAAGAAGGCCCGGCGTGTTGTGAAGGATGGAGCTCACCTACCCCGAGCGGGAAAGAGCTACCACTAGTGCAATTGAGGTGTTTGGCTTAATTCGTGGAGCCAGTCCAATTAGTTTGGGCTTACCTCAACGTGGATTAAGGGAGACCGGCAAGTCTCCGATCACTACGGTAAAAACATCGTTGTGTCATTATGGTTTGATTTCTTGTGCTTTACTATATTGCAATTTACATTCCATATATTAAATTGCTTACTTGTATGTGTATGATTGCTATCTTTTTATAGTCTCATATTATTGGTGCATTTAGTAAAGACTAGTTGATTTAGGCTTTAATTGTGCAAAACCGAATTAATTTACAATTCCGTTTAAAACTCGGTTTTAGCCAAAAGATTTTAAAACCACCTATTCACCCCCCTTAGTCAGCCTCCTCAATCTTACACCTGCACCCCCGTCCTCCTCGTCAATCTGGGAGCATCTGTGGGTAACTGTGGCAATGCTTCGGGGGCCTGGTCAGCGCTTGGGTCAACCCTTCTTGCTGCCTCCCTTCTGTGCATCTTGGTCGGCTCATCCAGAATCTTTTAGAGTGCATCGAACTTCCATTGCTGGTTCTGATTGCACAGCTGCTTGAACAGGTTTATCAAGTCCTTGTTGCGGAACTGTTTGTACAAGTTTGCACCCAAGCGCCTCATGTACCACCTGCTCTGCAGATCCGGCTATGGAAGTGGTACATTCTCTCCTTGTTGCAGCTGGGTTATTGCATGCAGTAGGCCTGTATGCCAATCATGTATGAGGTATATGTTGGTACGGCCTTGCACAACAGAAATCCTCACATTCTTCAGGAACCACAACCAGTTGTCCGTGTTCTCGCTTTCAACGAAAGTGAACGCCACGCGAAGAACTTGGTTGTTCCCGTCCATTGCTATTGCAGTCAGTATCTGGACCTTGTACTTTCCAGTCAAGAATGTGCCATCTATGCACAAGATTGGACGATAGTGTCGGAATGCATTGATGCATGGACCAAAGGCGAAAAATGCTCGATGTAGTACCCTCTTATTGGCCCACTTCGAATGTGTGGTGTCTTGAATATCGATATAGGTGTCAGGATTCCTATCTTGTATGAGTCGGAGTTGCCCGGAGAGGTTGTGGTAAGAATCCTCGAATGTGCCGAACCTTAATTCCAATACCTTTTGTTTTGCTCTCCAAGCCTTGGCATAGTTGATTGTGTACTAGAACCTTGCCTCAATCACCCGAATGATAGATCGTAGCTCAAAATCTGGATTACCCACGATCTCATTGTACATGAGGTTGGCGATGAAGCCTGATGATAGGTTCCGGTGGGACTGCACTGACTCAGAAACGACGTATGTGTGAGGGACCACTATAGACCACTTCTAGTAGGTGTCCCACTTAGGCTGAAATGCATGCACTCGCCAAGGACATCCCTTTATGCCGCACTTCACGTCGTAGAATCTTGGGGTAGACTTGGCGACTACGAATGTGCGCCGTACCGACAAGGCCCAAAATTTGACCGCGTCCTGCACAGCCTCCTTGAATTTGTATATAGCTCCTAGCCTGACCTCGCTCTGGTTGTACTCCCAAAGCACATGGGAGCCTTCGTTGACGACGAGATTGTCGAACTAGTATGTGTTCCACTCGGATGGAACCGCCTGCTGGTCCATATCATCCTTATCGTCGAAACCTTCATCTTCAGACAATGCCATGTAGTCTCGGTCTTCGAGATCCATCCTTTGCACTACGACTTCCACCTCCCCACCCTCGTCAGCAAGACCACTAGCTTGCCTAACTGAATGAGCTACTTCCGCAGGGTCTTCATCGACAGCATCAGCCACTCTGGGAGCTTCAGCCATTGTGTGTACTGCGCTATGGCTGGAGTCCCCGACTTCTTTTTCAACGTCAGCACCCCCTTCTTGTTCAGCCACGGATGGAGGAGTGGGTTTGGCATATGCCTGGACCAGAAATACCAATTTTCACCCTCCTTCCCTCGCCATGCTTACATATGACTGCTATGAATTTGTTCCCTTCAGCTGCACTAATTCCCAATATGTGGGCTATGTTACCCGCGGGGCCAGGGCACTAATTCCCAATATGTGGGCTATGTTACCCGTGGGGCCAGGCAACTCAATCTCAGATCGTACATATCACAGTCCACTTGGAATGTGTGGAACAATCACCGCATCACAGCGCCCCATGTACGCTGCTCTGGTCTTGGTAAGGGCACGGTCACCGATTGAAAATAACGCAAATCAATCCCCTCGGGACCCTCCATAATAGTCTCTTGACCATAGTATATTTTGAAATTGGCGACGTCGGACTCGTTTGAAGCACTACATCACAAAGAACATTTCTATGATTAACCACATATCTAAAACTAGATTACACACCAAAAAGTATTATGTAACCGTATATCCAAAACTATGTAATCCATTCGGTTAAAAAACTTACCTAAGAGGTGGTCAACCGAACGGACAGCGCTTCGCTAGCTTCTCTCCTCTCCTCTACTCTACTCCTCTCTCTTCTCTCCTTCTCTTTTTTCTGAATAAAAGTGAGTCCTGTGCCGAATTTTAGGGTTTCAGAAGATTTATATAGGGTCATGCTTCCCTGTCGTATTTTTTAGGACGACTATTTATTTTTTAAAATATCTTTTTAAAAAATTTCCATTGGATGCTAATCTCAGCAGCAGTGAACCGATGAAGCCTCCTCCTTGCCATTTGAGGCGCGAGGACGGGGCTGCCGTGGATGGCGAAGGCGGCGCGTCAGGGAGCGGCTGAGCGAAGGCGTGTTAGCGAGCACGGGCTAGCGGCGGCGAGCAGGCGCGGCTGTGTCGCGGCGGGTGGGCCGAGGCGAGCAAGTGCTGTGCACTGGCAGGCGTGGGGAGGCGCGGCGATGTGAGGGCGGGAAAGCGGCCGTGACACACGAGATAGCAGACGGCGCCTTGACTAAGCGGCAGAGGCGAGGGCGAACCGCTAGAACCGAGGCCGACGACCCGGCGTGCGGTGGGGGCAAGAGGCAGGCGTCGGTTAGCTGGCGGCGCCCACGAGATCTACCACATGAATGCCAACGGGCTCCAGGTGATTACATCACTACCAAGTACCAACAGCTACTGCTCCCATCGGTCGCTATCAGCAGTCGCTATCCACCGCATAGTAGCAGCTGTTCAATTTGTTCTTGCTGCTAGTTATGTTTGCCTGTACTAGCTATGTGTTGCTTCCCTACTATTTCTGCGTAGTGAATTCCCCTGTTTCACACTAGAAAAACAAGGAGCTGGAATTATTAGTTGGCAATTGACTTAATTAATTCGCACACAAGTTACTGGTACAACTAGGAAAAAAGAACTGCCCTTGGAAATGTGTATTCTTTCACCGCCAGCTAAGAACTAATTGTATTTACACCAACCCATGTTCAGAATGTACTACTCTCATGTGCAACGGGAACATAAAAATAGTAGTACTCAGCATCTTCTGTGAGAGTAACATAAAGAAATATGCAGTCTTTGTTATTGATTACAATTGATAAGTTAACTATCATCTATATCTTCTTCATAGTCAGTGTCATCATCATCTGAATCAATGTACTCACCGCCGTCGCTTTCGGGCTCCTCTTCATCTTCTTCGTTGGTATCATCGTCCGTTTGGATTATTGGGTTTGATTCGACATGCTCAGATTCAACCTCAGGTTTGTTCAGTGTCATGTTGCCACCATCTTCTGTTATAATTGGATTCGACATAACCGTAATGTCTTCATTTTCTTGACATTGACAATAAAGGTGCAATCCGAGTGGTTATAGACGGATACCACTCACCCGGTATCCTATTTAGTATTTTTTTTCTCAAAATTAGACACGTATAGTGTCGAATACCCATTTGTCTACCCCGCATTCGCTTCGCGAGCCTTTTGTTGGTCGGACGGAAATTATCCTCTTCTTTTGCACCCCCACATATGACATTGAATAGTAGGAGTGCAATCTGAGCGAATATGAAGAGACTAATCGTTGAGATGTCGAAGGAAAAAAAAACTCAGTATCCCCTTTCTACTCACATGCAGTAACTCATATATCCGTTATCTTGTTCCTAAATGAAATCACAATAGAATTTTCTCATACCGTCTGACATATAGACACATACGGATGGATATCGTTTATCTTCTATCATATTCCATAGACACATACCTATTTTTCTCTATTCTGTATTCGTTCTACGAGCCTTCGATCGGTCGAATAGAAATTATCCGCGCTGTTTGTACCCTACTTGCATGCTTCAGGACTAGATTTACTTATTAAGTAATATCACTTTCTTCATCGGCGGGAAGTAGGTCATACAAATCACGCGGTTTAGTCTTCACAACTACGTACCATTTAGGATCTCTAGTATCTTTCACATAATATACTTGCTCTGCTTGTGAAGCCAAGATATATTGCTCATCAATTGGTAACCTGCGAGTTGTATTTGTCATGGTAAACCCGTGCCTGTCTTTTTTTAACTCCCCCTGTAGCATGTACGTCCCACCATTCAGTAGTACAGCTAGAAAATAAATATAGGAGGAGCTGGATGAACAAGATGATCTTCTCATACTCTATCCTCAAAAAAAAAATATAGAAATTCAACGTAACTGTGACAAAATATATGCCCTATTAGGCATGCATTAAACATCGATAATATTACACTTTACAATTGTATGATGCACAAACACATATTATAGACAAATATATGTTAGAGGAACTAACATAATGTTAGATCGTTATTATTTACATTAGTTAAATCAATAGTCTGGTTGGTCGAAAGAGTTTTGGCGACAACCTATTTGGAGAATTAAGAAGCCAAAACAGATAAAAACTATGACGAAAGAGACCAGCCGAGAGAAGAGGTTTATCTAAATTGGCAGTACATGAGATGGGACATTGGATGGCAGATGGGATAGCAAAATCAAAGTTCTCTCCTAACAAAAAGTTAGTGGGATCCAACGTGAATAATTGAATAAATATATATAAACATAAAGTATATATGTTAATCCTTGAAGGAAGTCATACACATTTTACAAATTATTTTGGTATAGAAAAACAAAAGGGTAAAAACAAATTCTTGGCAGGTTGGGGGCTCCTCCACTTATTTACAACTGTGTTGCACTGGCTGCTTTCATATTCCTTGTGAATGCTGTGCCATAAGTAAATAGGTGTTAAAAAATATTAAAGTCAACATTTCAATATTAATAAAAAAGGATGTTCATATTTGAAGGAAGCCATTAGAAATTTACTTACTTTGCATAATCTGAAATCTCTTCACAATTATTAAGCACATATATTCGAGCTTTCTCCAATTCATTCAGCTCCATTTCACCGTATCTATTTCCAAGAAGTGGCCCGCGAGCATTGACAAAGATTTGCAGTTGTACAATGGTGTTGTCGTTGTCATCATCATCATTACGCCTTGGTCGATTAATCCTTGTTTCAACTCCACGCAAGTACTAGAGGAAGCGTTAGGTGCTATGATCTAACCGGCTAGTGGGATCATCGTGCTAGGTAATTGTTGTTGCGTTATATAGTATTATGTGTTCATGTCACCTGATAGAATTGGATTATATGAATAACCTCTTTTGCAGGGATTGACGTGAATAGCATGACCCATTGTGTATATGATATGGATTTTTTATGGCCTGCGTGTCATGATGTGTTATAGCCATCGAGCTACATATTATTGTATAACGGTCTGCGTGCCGACATGTGATGCTTGATATTATTATATGTAATTCATTACTAACTTTTAGGAGTAATTGGTTAGTAGATGAATGTGGTGATTTCAAGCATGATAGCCCGGTGGACAGGAAGCATGGTGATGGAGATTGTCATGTTAAGGACCATACTATTTTACAGTTTAATATAATTATCTGTGAATGTTTATTCCCGTCATGCTAGTGATCATGTTTTATCATTTGATGTTTTAACATGGTAGAGTAGTATCCCTCAAGAAAAATTAAGTAAAATTGATATCTTTTCAATTGCTACGTCTATTACATTTTTGATCGTTAATTGGTAGGTCTACCAAAGTAGAGTGCCATTAACTATCTTAATAAGATGGGGTGGGTGTCGGACACCCATATGCATAGAATTGGTTTTACTTGACAAGACTATCAAAATAGTTTTGAGCCTTGGGGCATAATGTTAGTCGTCGGGTGTGGGGACCCTGAAATCATACACATTTCCAGTCAAGTTATTGCGCCAGAGACACAACCCTTAGCAAGAAACGAAAATGATTTCGCGTACCCGGGCATGCATCTTATGTTAGCTTCCAGTAGCAGCTAACATGCACATATCCAAACAACATCATATCATAGACATACACGATTTAAATATAACTAGATGCTAGTCAAGAGCTAAGAAATTGAAACTAGCTCTACTTGAGCATTTTACATCTCTTGGCCAACCGGCCAAATTAGAATTTAACATACTAAAATCAGCAGCGGAAGACATTAAATAAACAAGAATAGAAGGTCAAGTAAACTAAAACAACCTTCCCAATGGTGTGCCACAACCTGTAGGGCAATAGATTGGGATTAAAGCCGATGCGTCTGCCATTTTTACCTGAACAAGTGAACAATCCGGTTGAGTACAAAGTACAAAGTTGTACTCGCAAGTCTTACCAGCAAAAGAAATATAGTAGATACATTGAAGTGTCAAAGGAGAGCTAAAATGGTTCATTTTAAGCATAAAGCAAAGTTGTTCGATGAGATAACTGGTATAGATTTAAATTGCCATTTGACAAACTTTTGGAAACATGATAACAGTAAGTACTCCAATTCATGATCAATATTTCCACAATTTCACCATCATGATATCATACCCAAAGTGCTGCCCACTAGGGTAAACTAAAATCAACACATGAACTCCCCGTTCGTGTCAACATGTCATTCCCAAACATACCTTGATCCTATTCCCAACATCTAACTGTGCATGGTCTCCCACAAGCAATGTCCATGACCTGGGACATGGCTATTCGAATAGATTTATGACTCTACAGAGTTTGTACAGCTTTACCCACACGATATGAATCTCTCAATGTCGACCAGTGCACTCTTCCGTAGGAGTGTGACTAAGATATCATAACAAGGCCGTTACAATGCCATGTGCTAAATATTAAACCACCCGAGGATACACACCATGACAGACAGCCCAAAAACCGAATCTCAAATCGATCTAACTTTTGATCTACATGGCCAAACTTCACGAAACTTAAGACACACATTCTCTAAGATATTAGGAACCTATTCCAATCAAGGATCGTGAAGATCCATGACAAAGTTCCTATCTTTTTTCAGTTTGAACAAAGGGTGCTCCAAAATCGAGTCAAAATCGACATAAGGTCTAAAGACTAGCTCGTGGGTGATTGATGATCAAGATGATCCTAGAAGTGTTCCCACATGTCACAGCAAGCTAGATCACGACAAAAAACCAATAGAAAACTCGTGGATCAAAGAAAGACTCAAAATCACAAACGAAAGAGGAAGAACACAAAGAGACTCATCTTTGAGAAATCATGCATAGATTGATTTGAGATGGAAGAGGGTTTACAGCCACTCCATCCAGGAGGACAAGAGCTCAATCCATGAGCACATCATCAACTCATCTCTCTAAAACCCTAAACCTCTACTTTCCTCTCTATGCCCCTAAAACCAAAACTAGGGTTTTCCAAATGAAGTGCTTAAGGGTGCTGGACAGCAACCACCCATATTTATAGTGGAGGCCTAGCTTCTAGAAGAGTAAACCCAAATGGGCTCCCGTTAAGCCCACACACAAACGGGTCACACGCGCACGTATTTTAAAGCGTCGTCTTCATCTCCTCTTGACCTAAACAACTTCTCCATGCGTCGTCTCACGCCGTGGTTTAGCCAAAAGGTTACCAAAGTGGTATTTGGTGAAATTACCAAAATACCCCTTCTCGATCCTTCTCCGAAGACCGAGTCCAATCTTGGTGAAGCAATCGCCTGCTTCGCCGCGTGTAGGTTGATCAACGGCTGTCATCATGTCAGCAAGTCTCTCCCGTTCGGCTCCTGCCGAAAATACCTTGGCACTTGCACCGACCCCCACGCCACTTGATCCAACCCGTCGCACCGAACTTCCCGTTCGGTCATCCTTGTCCATTTTGCGCCATGCTTGAGTCCATTGATCTCACCCGGCATCCTCGATCGTTCTGAACCTCAGCTCTCCAAGCTTAGTCCCGATCATCCTCGCCATTGATCGTCGTTGACCTCCAAGCAACCTGCACAGCAATAGACCAAGAAATCATTTCTAGGAATAAGTTCTTCACAACTTGATCCACGTTAGTGAAAACATGCATCATGCAACACATATGCACTGAAGCCTATGAACTTGACCTATCCCGAAGCCAAATCTCCAAAATGGCTGATGAGCAGCACAAAATCGGTCAGACCACCATTCAATGGCCGGTTTGACCGCAAGACGGTCTGACCACGCCTTGAACGCCGGCTCGATTGCCGCGGCGCTCGACAATACCTTGAAGGCGGTCGACCAAGACTTGACCTGACAGCCTTTCAACCTTAGATGTTTTCGCACAAAGGCACAACTTGGTCCAAATGCAAGAGAAAGCAATGGAAATTACCAAGCTGGCTCCAGAATATCATAGGCAAGTGAGATAAAGTAAAAGAAAGCAAGAAAGCTTCAATTTCCAGAAAATTTCAAAATCTCACTTAAGATCCATATGAAAGAACAATTGTTCAAATTGACCTTTGATCGTGGTGAGGATGCAAGAATTGCAATTCAAGTCCAGAAGAGGCAATAAGACCACAAGAACGCAAAAAAGATACTCCCCCTCACTATGATCCTCATGAAAATATCATTTTCTCCCTATTTCTTCATTTTTACCATTTCTCCCCCTTTGACAATGGATTCATCAAGGTGCATAGAGGAAGATAGAGCATGAATGACATGGAATGGCTGCAATTTATTCATTTTTAGCACAGGGAACCGTAAAAATTATCCAAGAGGACTCTACAAGTATTACACCAAGCCATATTATGTGAAGAAGCTATTGTAAATCATGGCAAATCATATATAGCAAAGCGAAAGCCAAATGAACAATAATCTGAGATTAAATGATCATTTAGTATGACAAGGTGTCCAAGATCATAGTTTAGCCAAAGGTATCCAAAAATAAGTCAAGCCATGTCAATAAACTAAATGGAACCAAGAAGCTACAAAAGAGCCAATTTAGAGCGCTATGAGTTCAAAGATGAATAATTTGATCAAGCACTTTGAAATAGCACATTTAGCACTTGCTAAAATTTATTTTTGGTTTTATCTTAGCAAAGCAAGTCCTGGGCTAGGAGCCATCCACAACTGCCTCCTAAGCTTCAACCAATTTTCACAATTTGTTTTGTTTTAGCCAAGTGCTAGATCTCAAGCCATGCCGTGACCATCCCAAGCAAGAAGCTTAAAAGAGTGGTCTAGGTCATCCAAAACTCCCCCTGAGTTCACGCCTAGTGCAATGGCAAGCCGTCTCATGAGAAATAATTGGTGAGATCAGTTTCTTCGCACAAAAGAACTCATTTTTCATTTTCTTAACTCAGAAACTAGCACAGCTCAATCTAAAGCTCAAATTAGATTCAAGACATAACTTAGCTTATTTGACATGGCATGAATCATGAGAAGATCACTATGGCAAAATGTGATGACCCACCCTGTGATATACAGCAAAGGTCCGAGATGACCATTTTTTTTGAGCTGCGGTACTACCGCATGGAGGAGCGGTAATACCGCTCGGTACAACCGAGAGGAGGTCCGCCAGGACCTCCCAGGAGGTCTTCAAGACCTCCTGGAGGTCTTGACCAGCCACCTGCCGGTAGCACCTCCTGGTATATCATCAGGGAGTTCCGACAGGATCTCCCAGGCTAAGTCCCGTAGGACCTCCTGGAGGTCCTGCCCCTGCGCACCGAGCTAGTCCCAGGAACAGAAAGGCTAGCTCGCACAGGTCTAACACAAGTGTAATCAAGTCCAAACAACAAGCTCAAAGAGATAACAGACCAAAATAACACATATATTAACAAGTGGCCTTATGGCCAAAGTTTGTACAGGGGTGCCACTCAAGGCTAACAACAAAAGAGAACAACAACACAGCGGAGGCAAAGACATAAACACAAGGTCCATTCGGCCAGCCCACAGGCTACCAAGTGGAGGACGCCACCTATCACAAGAAGGTCTTCAAAGGTGCTCCCTCACGAGATCACTGGACCACTGAACTCCAACCTCTGTGATCAAAACAAATAGGCACAAGCCAATGAGTACTTTGAATGTACTCGGCAAGCCATGGGTAAGGTATGCAAGTAGTATTATGCACGGTTTGACAATGAGAGTCAGTATGGTTAGTTTGCGTAAAGCTAAGTTTGACAAAGAAATAATATAATAGATTGCAAAGCTCAAGTTTAGAAAACATAATACATAAGTACATTTGATTTTCAAAGGGGACAAGTGAGCACCAGTCACACCTAAGGCACCAACCCCAAACCTCTCTGGAGCACCCACTCGAGCACCACAAGACCAGCCCTGGACCACTTTGTGAGCCAGCCATGACCCCTCTGAGTCGGCCAAGGTCTCTTGAGGTAAAAGCCATGACCTCTCACCAAAGCGCCAGGGAGGAACACCATTTCAAAAAGAATTCTACCCTCATTCAAATCTCCGGGCATGTCCTTACCGAGGACGCGCTATCCGAATAGATTTACACTCTGCGAGGTGTACAACTTTACCCACAAGAGGTAGTCGCTGATATTACACACGTTACCTTAGACATGTGAATCAAGAGGAGACTACCACCGGCTTTTACAAAGATCACCCCAACTTAGCTCAAGACGTTAAGGTTTCGCCAACTCAGTTGTGCGTATAGCACCTGGTGGCCCCCTCTTACGCCAGCGCTTCAACGACTCATCTACCACAGAACCAAATCAGGACTTCTCTAGTTATTACTCCCGGTCCACCCCATAATGGACATGTGGTTGCACGGTTTGCCCCAGATCAATGGCTCCCAAGGTTCAGTCTTTAAATGGCTGCTCAGGCGAGGCATTCCACAACCCAAATGTGACCCCAGCAACAACTTGGGGCACCTAGGTGACTCCATGGCTGCAACCCCTGGATCACCCAGGTGACTCCATGGCAACAACCCCTGGAGCACCCACTACTCGCCTCTGGCCAACTCGCCCGAGCAAAAACAGCTTTTAGGTTCACCTGGCCAAAGACCACCCAGTCCTGGCACAACAAATTTTAACAAAGTGGTCTCGCACCACAAACAACACAACCTGCGGCTCCAACCACAGTTGCTTATCAGTGGCACCAACCAAAGTTCCATAGTTCAATTAGTCAAGTTCAGCAATAAAAGAATGATTCATGAGGAGACCAACGTCTACTGGAGTAAGGCTAAGCAGGAACGATACCTATGTTGGCAATAGCAATAAGAGACCAACTAACAGTACCATCCTGAGGTTTTCAAGGAAACATGTCAACATGTGGATTGCCAAATAGACAAAGAGGCATAACAACCAGTAGGTATTTAGCTAGAGCCCAAACCATTTTATACAAATAGCCAATGCATGTTGTAGTAAAACAAAGTACTTTTTTGTAAAGATAGGTTCAAAATGATCAAGGACCACGACTTGCCTTCAAGGCGCGAGTCATTGAAGCTTCAACCGGGGCTGCTGGATCTTTAAGCTCCTCAGCACCCACGAAATCTACACGACGCAAAGAGAAACAACTAAATAAAGCAGCTCCAAAAGGAAACCGAAGAGAACTAGCAAGAACAGAAAGAAAAGATTCACAGAAGGGGAGGTCCAACAAGGGAAAGGAGGTCCAAAACCGAAAGGGTCCCAAAGGAGCAAGGAGAGCTTCTCCAGAACCGAGAGAAAGAGAGAGAAGGAGAAGAAATGACGAACAGGGAGGAAATGGGTGCCCCTGGTGCTCTATTTAAAGCAAAAAGGAAGAATAGGAGCACCATCCAAAGGGACGCCCAGGTTCAAGGCATTAGTACAAAAGGTACACTACCACGAAGTACGAAAAAGGATAGCAACAGGGCTAAGAAGGTGACAAAAGGTAGAAATAAGTACGAAGGTAGATGACAGCATTTAATGTGACTCAACCCACATCAAATGCACTTAAGGCCATCAAGGGAGCCAGTCAAAAGGTGCACAGACCAGTCAAAGGGCATGGTCCATGGTCCAAAGAGGAGATCCACGGAGGAGGTCTAAGGAGGAGATCCTGCGAGGAGGTCCTGCAAAGAGATCCCATGAGGACAGATAAGGAGGTCTTTGAGGACAAAAGGTCTTAAAGGCTACAAGGAGGTCTAAGGACAGGAGGTCCAAAAGACGGGGGGGGGGGGTCTAGACCGCAAAGGTCTAAACACAAAAGAGGAGGTTTAGGCCACAAAGGTCTAAACACCAAAGAGGAGGTCTGAACCTAAGGGAGGTCCAAACACAACACCGGGAGGTCTAGACCACAAAGGTCTAAACACAAAAGAGGAAGTCTAGACCACAAAGGTCTAAACACCAAAGAGGAGGTCTGAACCTAAGGGAGGTCCAAACACAACACAGGGAGGTCTAGACCACAAAGGTCTAAACACAAAAGAGGAGGTCTAGACCACAAAGGTCTAAACACCAAAGAGGAGGTCTGAACCTAAGGGAGGTCTAGACCACAAAGGTCTAAACACAAAACAGGAGGTCGAGGTCCAAAAGACACAACACAGGGAGGTCCTATGGACAGGAGGTCCAAAAGACACAACACGGGGAGGTCCTATGGACAAGAGGTCCAAAAGACACAACACGGGGAGGTCCTATGAATAGGAGGTCCAAAAGACACAACATGGGGAGGTCCTATGGACAGGAGGTCCAAAAGACACAACATGGGGAGGTCCTATGGACAGGAGGTCCAAAAGACACAACACAGGGTGATCTTAATCAAAAGGGATTCTCTGGACTAGGAGGGTGGTCTTTACAAAAAGACCAGCAAGGATCAAGGAGGTGGTCCTTGCAAAAAAGCCAGGAAGAGGTCCTGGGAATAAAGAAAAACGCGCAACAAAGTAGGGCTGTCCGATTGGAATCGGGTGGTTCAGAAAGGAAAGGAACGATCGGAACATCCAAACGTTATATCTCAGTTGAGCCGTTCGATAAGGATCGAGCGACCCACACACCTGAGAACGTTCGGACCGGCCAAACCTTTCATCTCGATCGGGCCATCCAAAAAGGATCAGACGGCCCATGAGGAGAAAAGGCGCGGGGTTGGCTCGGACTGCGCGAGGCGCGAGGGAGGTCCGAAACCAAAAGGAGATCCAACGGAGGAAAACCAAAGGGGAGGTCCTGGACGGTCAAGATCAAAAGGCAAAAGGAGGTCCTAGCGCTCAGATCTCAAAAGGAGAACCTGAACGGCCTAGATCTCAAAGGGAGGACACAGACGGTCAAGATCAAAGGCAAAAGGAGGTCCCGCGCCAGATCTCAAAAGGAGAACCTGAGCGGCCAAGATCTCAAAGGGGAGGACCTGGACGGTCAAGATCAAAAGGCAAAAGGAGGTCCTGGCGCTCAGATCTCAAAAGGAGAACCTGAACGGCCAAGATCTCAAAGGGGAGGACCTGGACGGTCAAGATCTAGAGCAAGGAGAGGTCCGCGGAAACAAGGATGCGCGGGAGGAACAGGGGTCGTTTGATCTTGATCGGACGGGGCAAGGCAACTGGGCCGTTCGGACCAAGCGAACGAGCCAACAAGATTGGGCCGCCCGATGCAGATCAAACGGTCCTAAGGCAAGGAAGGCAAAACTCAAGCGGTACAGCCGCAAGAGCCAGATCTCAACAAGGAGGTGGTCTGAGCGGTCAAGATCTCCAGAGAGGAGGTCCTAACGGCCAGATCTCAACAAGGGGAGGTCCAAAAAGAGCTCAAAGAGATCCAAAGGGCACGGGGAGGTCCAAGACACAGAGGGAGATCTAGATCACAGAGGACCTAGACTAGGGAAGAAGGTTTTAGACCAAGGGAGGTCAAAAGGGAACACCGGGAGGTCTATTTGAACACAGGGGGAGATCCAAAAAGGCAAGGGGAGGTCCTAAAGGACGCAGAGGAGGTCCGAAGGACAAAGGGAGGCCCGAAAGGACTCAGGGAGGTCCGATTGGGCTTGAAGGGAGTTCAAAGAGGGTTCCAAAAGGGCATTGGGAGATCCAGAGGAACTTCGGGACGCCCAAAAGAACTCGGGGGTTTCAAAAGAAAGGTAAGAGATCCACGGGGGAGGCCAAAACAGAGAAAGGGGTCTAGATAGAAGGAGATCTAGACAGAGAAAGATTTCGGCCAAGAGGGAGGTCTAAACACAGAGATTCAAGCCAACAAAAGGGGAGGTCTGGACTAAGAGAAGTCCAAACAAAAGATTACAAAGAGAGGTCCAGAGAACCGAAGGGGTTGAACCTATAAAGAGGTCCAGCTGAAAAGGAGGTCTGGGCCGAGGAAAAGAGAGAGAACGAGAAAGAGATTCAAACACAAAAGAGGTCTGGAAAGAAGAAACCAAACACAAGGGCACACAGAGCAGAAAGAGGGAGAAAGGGAAAACTCCAACAAACAGCAGAAGGCACCGAACAGATTTAGTTCAAGTTTGGTTTAATCAATTAAAGCTCTTTTTGAAAACTCAAATTAAGCTTTGAATTCGCAACAAATCCAAATGGTTATTTTTAAAAGCTTTTTTCAAAACTCCGGAAAAACGGGACGTTACAACCTACTCCCCTTAAAGGGAATCTCGACCCCGAGATTCGGGCTTACTAGGCAATGGGTTAGGGAACTGGGTTTCACTCACTCTTCCAATAACTTTCTCTTTGAGTGGGACAAAACCAAACTACCAAAACACTGACCAAAGACTTACCAGGGAAGAGATCATGAGCCGGCTGGGCTTGCTCCACAACAACGCGATTCACTTGCCCCCTTGCCGCCGGTACTGGAGGTCTGATGGCTTGTCTTGAAGCTTGGGGAAAGGCTTGGTTCCACTGGCGGGGTTGAGGGCAGTGCTTGGCAAAATGACCCCACTGTTGACAGTTGAAGCACTGGACACCTTCAGCATACTTGGTGTTCTGGGGCTGCTGGTTGCTGCTGGAGGAAGAGGTGGTGACAAAGGAGGATCCTCTGGCTCATTCTGACTTGCTGACTGCTGAGTCTGAACCATCTGCAAGAAGCTTCTCTGGTTTAAAAGATGAGAAAAGCAAGCACAAAGGTGAGAGGGAAAAGCACCAAAGGTGAGTTAAGACAGAGGAAGACAGATGGAACATTCTAGGTAGGGAAAAGTAGGTTAACCCGAAGAGAACTAGTAGCCAAAAGCTACTAAGAGGCAAGAAAACTCAAAAAAAGATCCTAGGCACTAGGCTAAGCGATCCTGAAAACAAAAGGGTAGCCTAAAGACAGCACTTCTAACTTGGCCTATAAGACAACCCATAGTCCCGCAGAGTATATAAGATCCAGAGAACCTAAGAGCAACTACTGGCTGTAGCTACATACTCAGCCTCGGCGGTGGACTGTGCAACAGAGGACTGCTTCCTAGATGACCAAGAGATAAGAGATGTGCCTAAGAAATGACTAGTGCCAGAAGTACTCTTCCTATCCACTCTACACTCTGCAAAATCAGCATCAGAAAAAGCTCGAATGGAGATAGCAGAATCAGAAGAAAACCAGAGTCCAAAGTCAAGAGTGTCCTTGAGGTACCTGAAGATGCGACGCACTGCTTGACGGTGTGAGGCATGAGGGAAGCTCGAATCGAGCACCACGACACACAAAGAAATCAGTATGTCCTACTCGATGCCGTGAGGTAGAGGAGGAGCCAATTATGTCATGCACTCCTTTTGGTCTACGGGCTCTCCATCCTCATCAGGATCCAGCAAGGGTAGAAGTGGCAATGGGAGTAGACATTGGCTTGTTGCTTCCCATGTCAAAGCGCCAAGAAGGTCCTTTGTGTACTTGCTTTGATGAATGAAGGTACCTTCTTTGAGTTGCTTGACTTGAAGACCAAGGAAGAAAGTCAGTTCACCCATCATACTCATTTCGAATTCCCTACTCATAGAATCTGAAAATCTGGACACCAAAGCATGAGAAGAACCACAAGTCTCAACAAAAGTAACTTCACAAGTCTCAACAATTTTGTTAGTATCCAAATTAAATACACGATAGCCACAAGAATGAGCAGGATATCCAAGAAAAATGCCATCATAACATCTAGATTCAAATTTGTCCAAGTTGCCATGTTTAAGAATGAAGCACTTGCAACCAAAAATCTTGAAATGAAAGACTTTAGGCCTATGACCAGATCTAAGCTCAAAAGAAGTCTTTCCTATGATAGATCTCAAGAACACCCTGTTGGACACATAACAAGCAGTAGAAATCGCCTCAGCCCAAAACCTCTTAGGAGTACTATGCTCATCTAGCATGGTCCTAGCCATCTCTACAAGGGTCATGTTCTTCCTCTCTACAACCCCATTCTGCTGGGGAACTCTAGGTGAAGAGAACAGGTGCTCAAGTCCTCTCTCAGTGCAGAAAGTGGCAAAGGAAGATTTCTTAAATTCTGTGCCATTGTCACTCCTAATGGTCCTCAAAGCTCCAGAAAGGTCAACAGCTAGTCTAAGGGCCAACTCTCTAAAACAGTCAAAAGCCTCATCCTTAGAAACCGTAAAATATACCCATGAATACCGGAGAAGTCATCCACAATCACCAAAGACATACCACTTCCCTCCTCAGAGATCGAACTCTAGAAGGACCAAGCGTGTCTAAGTGCAAGAGTGACCAGTCCATCACCATTACTAAAGTAAGAGGTGGATGAGAAGCGAAACCATCTTACTATATCTACAGGAGTGCACAAAAGGTCTCTAACATTCTTAAGCTTAGGCAAACCTCTAATCAAATCTTTACTCTCGATTACGGTCAAATGGTGAAGCCTATATGTCCAAGCATCATGTGCCACAACACTAGATCATGAGAGTCCTGGCCACAAGACACCTAGGGCTAGAAGAAGAAGAGATACTGAAATCAGCACTAAAGATCTTCTCAAACCTAGAGATCCCAAAGACATACTCAGCGAGGAGTTTAGAACTCTACACTCACCACTCTTAAACCTCACTTCTAGACCCTCATCAAGAAGTTGAGAGACGGATAGCAGATTATACCTCAACTTACTTACCAAAGCGACGTCCTTAAGCATGAAGTTGTTGTTGACGCGCACTGTGCCCTTAGTTGTCACGGTCCTAGCAGAAGCATCCCCAAACGTGATCAACTCATTGCCGAATGCACGTGTGAGGGAGGAGAACCATCTAGAATCTTCGGTCATGTGACGAGAACAACCAGAGTCAACGAGCCATATGTCCTCCTTCCTCGCACAACGGACCTATAGAGCACAAACAGGGAACATCTGTGCCTCAGTACTGGGGTTAGCGATAAATGACTTGGGAATCCAGTACTAAGCCACACGATGCTTAGGAACAGTAGTAGAAGCAGCAATAAAATGGTTAGTGGGATAATCATAAGAATGCACACGAGCAACACCTAGACCTCTCCGAATCGACCTACTAAAAGATCGGTACTCCCCCTGTCTAGATGCTACCCGTGGTTTTCTCCTCACGATATCCTAACCCAAAATGCTGCCTAGAGCCACCAAAAGAGTCAAAAAAGTCATCTACAAACCTAGACCTATGTCTAGCAGGAAAGACATGCTGCTTGGCTCTAGAGACAGTAGAAGGTGAAGGAACTCCTCTAATGGACCTCAAAGCATGCACTCTCTCCTTCCTCTCACTCTTAGCTCTACGGAAACAGAACTCAACTATGTGGCCATCCTTCTTGCAGAAGATGCAATGATACTTGACCTTTTGAGAGTTCTGATCTGCTGAGTTAGAAGCATCTGTCTTGCTAGGAGGGGTTTGGGCAAAACCTGCAGATCTAAAAACTACCTTAGATGGCTCAGGGGGTTCTACCTCAATTATGCCACTCCCAACAGCTCTCACAACCTTAGGTAGGTGGTTTTTAGAATACTCTAGGGAATTAAATCCTAGGCCACTCCTTCATACTCACCTTAGATTGATCAAGGATCATGTTAAGGTTCTTCTTCCCACTAGAAAATCTCTCAAGAGTCTTTTTGAGGTAATCATTTTCTTTGGCTAGGTCCTTACAGGTGACACACATATTCGACTTGATTGTCCTAGCAAGCTTTTCTTTAACAATAGCTACCTCAACCTTTAAAGCCTCACAAGACACACAAGAAGCATTCTCAATTCTACTCACTTGCTCTTTCACTACTAGAAATCCCCGTTTTCCCTACAGTTTAAAACGTTCCCTAGTAGTGGAATTGTAATCCAAGGGAAAGTATCTATCCCTGGGGTGAGGTAAAAAAAAACCTAGGGAACGAAATCGTTCCCTACTGTTTACATAAATTACTAGGGAAAGACTATAGAGAGAGAAATAGACTATGCCATGTCAGCGCCATGGTGGCAACTTTCCCTACTCGGATGGACAAAACCGTAGGGAATGCATTTTTTTGTTTTTGCCACCATTTTTTAGTCCCCAGCATTTTTTGTGCACTTTTTTTATGTGCCAATTTTTTTGCTGCGCGCTTTTTTTTTGTTAGGCGCCATTTTTTTAGCTGGGCGCTACTTGTTTTAGTTTAGTGCCATGCCAGTAGTTTCGCTGTGCTTAACTACACTGCCGCCCGTAGCAAAAAAAAGTGGCGCCCGTAGCAACCAAATTACCGGGCCGCCTCATTGCCCTACCCAAATTCGTCTACCGCCCGTAGCAACCACCGCCGCCCCGCTTCTCCCCTTCTTCTCCTCCTCCCCCGAGCCGTCCTGCCCCGAGCGGTGCCGCCCCCCTCCCCTCCTTCTCCCCCGAGCCGCCCGCCCCTCCTCCTCTTCGTCGCTGCCACCCCGCTCCCCTTCTTCTCCTCCTCCCCCGAGCTGTCGCCGCCGGCCCCCACGCGGCAATTGCTCCCCGAACGCCGCACCCCAGCCAATCCCTCCACCTCGTCCTCCTTATTCGAGCCGCTCAATCTCCGGCCTCTGTTGCGTCCCACCACCGCCGGCCGGTCCCTCTCACCGCTACCCCTCACTCTCGGTGCTTCTTGCTGCTGCTGCAATTCTGCCTCCTTACTCCGGCCCAGCGCCGTCGGTCCTCTCCTCACTCTGGTGTCACCGCCACTCGCAGCTGGTAACTTCATTGGGTGCCACCGCTCCCTAGTCCGTATGTCACTTTGTTCTGGATATGTCTCAGTGTGTTTTTGTTTGTGTTCTCCAACGCTCCTCTCACATGTGTTCTTCCGAGTTGGGGCTTCCAGAGAAGCATAAATATGTGATATTGATTTATCAAGGTGTTCTAATCATAGCACACTCGACTTCATGTGATTATTCTATCTAGAGAATGACAAAACAGAATGATGATTCCATCATGTAGTGGCCATAGAACTACTGAAGTGTAGGACTGCCCAGTAGGATGCACCTGAGCACTAAGCAACACTAAGAGGTGATTTGGTTTTGGTTTTTCCTTGGCATGGGAAAAGATGGATTATATGCTTTGTGAATGTGTGGCTAAACCTTTCACATCTAGGACAAGACTATTCATACCCCTAGACCGCTAGACTGAATCATATGGTATTTAGTGAACACCAATCCACCTTGGTAAATGATGTTACTTAAATACCATCTTACTCAAGGTTTAGCCGGGATTGAGGAAAGATTTTTTTTCTAGACTGACATCATCTTTGTTTTTGTCTTATAAGGTCATTTGTTTTTGAACATCATTCCATCCCACAAGAAAGTTCCTCTTGAACCGTCCTGGGTCCGCTCATCTCAATGATAGGTTCGTGTAGAAGAAGTTAGAAAATGCAATGTTCTACTGTCTCTGCTGCATTATATTGCAAGTATTTATTTAGCATAGTATCTGGATCTCTTCTTGTGTTCAATCTCTTCGTGGGTTATATATGCTTCATCAAGAAAGGTGTCGTGTGTTATAGAGTTTATTGTGGAGGGTAAACAATAATTTTTTGCTATGTTCTATTGATGGAGCAGGTGTCTACTGTTTCTTGAGTTGGAGAAGAGAAGACACAAAAAAGTTCATCTACTGATCATAGAAGCTTGGAAGTAAGTATGCTCATCTCCTTCCTTCATGATTGGCATGCAAATTGTTTATTGTGCACTGTTGTACAGTTTTCGTCGATGAGGTAGTTAGATTATATAAATATGAGTATGTGTCAATGCTTTGTGTAATAAATGAGTAAGATTGTTTATCCCCACTTGTGATAAGAAAATGGCTACGCATGTGTGATAATCTCATGTGCGATAATGATAGGAGAGGATATTGTTATTTTGTGTGGCATACTTCTGTACAATTTCACTACTTTTCCGCTGTCCCTTCTACTAGACTGATCTTGTTAATAATACTTAGCCAAAAGTGAGTGGTTTTGAACAATATTAGTCATACTTGATAGTCTGGAGTAAAATACAAGCACTCTGTAACTTTCGCAAGTTATTTATTAAGATTTGCTCTGTTAGTTGCGCTCCTGGTGGCTTAAGATTGTTATGATGCACAAAAATGGAAGTATATCAAACTTACATATGCATGAGGATTGCAAATTTATCAGGTGGGCCCCTTGAACTTGTTCTTCTACTATTCTGTTATATTTAGTTGACAGATCTTATTTTGGCATGTTTGCTCGCAGGTTCAATTGTAGCAATGCTTCTAATGGACAAGCTAGGCAGAAAAGTGCTTCTTTCAGGGAGCTTCCTTGGCATGGTAAGCAATCACTATAATTGGAAGATATATTGAACATTACTGACTACACTTACTAGTATAGGCCTTTGCAATGGGAGTTCAGTTTGTTGGAGCAAATCGTCACTACCACAGTTCTGCAGTGTTTATCTTTCGGTTGGTGGTGTGCTCTGTAAGTTTTGGAGTTTTATGCCTTTCACTACCTTGGTTCTACTAACTTGCAAGTTTCTTGAGTTTAGTTCTTCACATCATCTATGTTAAACTGCACTAAATTGATTACCTTAATCAAAACTTTTTATAGAAATAAGTCAATTTATCCTGGATTTATGTGCCATCATGCCTTTATTTAAACTAGTAAAAAAATCATAGTATATTATATTGGTAAATGGCATGCTCTGTTGACTTTTAGTTTGCATTGAGTTGAGTAACTCTGTGTCATATGTTTTTCTCACCAACGTAATTAGTAGCAGAAAGGATATTGTATTACGTGCTGCACTTGTTTCATCTTGTTATGCATGTCTATGGCTCTGTGCATGTCTATGCATTGGGTAAGAGTTTTTTCACCTGATAGTGCGTGTACAATGCCCGTTGTTATATCGAAGAAACAAATTTTGCCATATGGAAAAGTTATACACTAAATTTCTACACAAGCTTCCCTATTGTTTTGGGTCAATTGAAAGTAAATGCACAGACTTAAAAAGAAATGAAAATGCATTGCCAATGTCCAACAATGTTCAAATGTGGATAAATAGAGTCTAGGCACGCACACCATTCTAATGGAACATGGAAAACAGGTTGTTTACGGCTTGTATCCAATCATGACTGTGCGCATGATGAAGGACCTAAGTGCTAAACACAAGTTAAATAATTGACTATTTTATGCGAGTTCGAATCCAGTTGACTAGTGCGCGCTAGATATGCTTGATTATAGTTGTACTCTATATCTGAATTCCCTGAATTAAAATCATACTCACTTGTTGACATACTATGGTTGATTATAGTTGTACTTTGTATCTGAGTTCCCTGAATTAAAATCATATCCACTTGTTGACATGCTATGCTTGATTGTAAAATCTGCAGGTTCTGAACTTTTTGTTAGCTTGTTGTTCTTGCGGCTTCTGGAGCAACTTGGTCTGCAAGTTCTGTACACAATATTTTCATCATTTTGTGTGGTAGCAGCAATATTTGTGCAGCGCCATGTGGTTGAAACAAAGGGAAAAACATTTCAAGAGATAGAAGTTTCACTCTTACAACCACAATAAAGGTACCACTTGTTTTCGCATTTGACACAATCTATTTCTAGAACAATCTGTCTATCAACCTATATTTATAATTGGCAGTGGTGATATTTTAAGGTGGTGGTGATATTTATTCTGAAACACAAGAGGTGAACATATTCAATAGAGGATTCTTAGTTTGAAACCTCATGATAAGGCCATATGGATTACAAGCAAGGCCTTAGAGTCGTACCACATGATAATCTGGATTTACAGGCAGTGTTAGTGCTGATGGGAACTACTCTTCTCCGTTGGATAATGATCTTGCACTATTTTAATATCAACCATGATCCAATTACACGTGGAAGAATACTTTTGTTACCAGTGGTGCATGTTGCCTTCTTTTATGGAATGACTAACATGTAAGGGTTGCATTTTGATGTCTGTGAAACCTTGCTAGCTAGCCATTTGTACTTCAATTTGCATGTGTGTTGTGCACTTGTGGTGCAAGCGTGGATATTATTTTTGGACTTTCTGATAGTGTGATGTTTATACTTGGATATGTTGGTGCAAATGTTTCTCAAATAGTACTTGATGGTTTATTGGAAATACAAGATATTGTTACGTTTATCTCTTGCATAAACTTTGTTTTGAGTGATAATGTGAATTTAGTGTATTTTGATTGTAACTGGGCATATAAATAAGTATTTGAATAATGTATGTATATTTAGAAAAAATAATAATTTAAGTACCCCTAGTGTTCATGCTAAACTGTAGGGAATGAATTTCGAATTAGCAAAAGGAAAATAATGTTTATATAAAAATGTTCCCTAGGGCATACAAGAAATAACGTAGGGAATTTGTTGGATTCTTTCCCTAGACTGGCAGAAAGGTGACGTAGGGAAAGAAACTTTCCACGTCAGATGGCAATGCCATGTGGACGAGATTTTCCTACCGTTTAAAATCCTAGGGAACGATTCTTTCCCTAGGTTCTCCCAAAAAAACCGTAGGGAACGTTTTCTTTCCCCCCACATTCTTTCCCCTAGTAGTTGTTCCCTACGAATACCACTAGGGAAACCATTTCCCTACAGTTTTTTCATGTTCCTTAGTATATTACTCACTAGGGAAAATGGGGATTTCTAGTAATGTTTGAATTTGACTCTAAACGCCTCTTGTATCTCATCTAAATGTGTCCCAATTTCAGTACAAAAAGCACAAGAAGCAGAATCAACAACTTTCTTGGAAGTAGTCATGGATATGGATTGTTCAATTTTAGATTTCTTCTCTAGAGTCTTATTCAAAGCATCATTCTCAACAGTGAGTTTATAACATTTTTCACATGAGGCAGTCTTAGAATGAAGAACTATTTCAGTCATTTCTTTCATTTTAATCTTACTATCCTCACAATGAGAGCAAGTATGACTAGAATCAAATTTCAGCAATTCCTTCATAGCACTATCCAATTTCAATTCAAGCAAAGCACAATTTGAGTAAGATGAAGGAATAGCATCTAGAGCAATAGCATCCATGCAAACATGACTAGGACTAGATTTGAGAGATTCTAGTTCATCTAGAGCATCTTTTAGTTGGTTTGCAATAGAGGAATGAGCAGATTTCAGATTTGTCAATTCATCATGCAAACTAGAGCAAGAATCACAATCATCAGCAGGATTAATGGATTTGAGCCTAACCACTTCTAGGTTCAAGTTGTCAATCATGATATCATGTCTCTTAATCATTTTAGCTTGTCTTTTCAGATTTCATTCAGCAACAACTAAAGCACGTTTCATCTCATCTGGTGAGGGGCATATCTCGTCGGGAAAGCTGAAAAGCTCATCGTCGTTGGAGGAGTCGATGTCGTGGCTGTTCTTGGTCATGAAGCACATGCTGGTGAAGTCTTGGGCCTTCTTCATGCCATGGGAATCATCATCGTCGTCCTCCATCCCCGAGTCCATATCGCTCATATCAACATTCTCAAGAGCAGCAAGGACGCGGTTGACGAACTTCCTGTAGTTGGGCTTCTTGGCTTTCGCATCCCGAGCTTGAGAACACCTCCGGAAGTCCTTCTCCTCCTTGCCCTTCAGCTTGGGGCATTTAGCCCGAATGTGGTTTGGCTCACCACACTCAAAGCAGGTAATAGGGCTACCTCTCCTTCTGCTTCTCACCTTGTTGTAGGCTCTTGTGAATTTTGTGGATAGGAGGGCTAAGTTATCCTTAGGTAGCTTCTCTAGCTGCTCATCGCTCAAAGAGTGTAAAGCGGACAATGAAAACCTAGATGAGCCAAAATCCAAAGAATCAGAACAACTACCGTTAGATGGGTCAACCACTAAAGGCATGGACAGCAACCACCCCTATTTATAGTAGAGGCCTAGCTTCTAGAAGAGTAAACCCAAATGGGCTTCCGTTAAGTCCACACACAAACAGGTCACACACGCACGTATTTTAAAGCGTCGTCTTCATCTCCTCTTGACCTAAACTACTTCTCCATGCGTCGTCTCATGTCGTGGTTTAGCCAAAAGGTTACCAAGGTGGTATTTGGTGAAATTACCAAAATACCCCTTCTCGATCCTTCTCCGAAGACCGAGTCCAATCTTGGTGAAGCAATCGTCTGCTTCGCCACGTGTAGGTTGATCAACGGCTCTCATCATGTCGGCAAGTCTCTCCCGTTCGGCTCCCGCTGAAACCACCTTGGCACTTGCACCGACCCCCGCGCCGCTTGATCAAACCCGTCGCACCGAACTGCCCGTTCGGTCATCCTTGTCCATTCCACGCCATGCTTGAGTCCATTGACCACACTCGGCATCCTCGATCATTCTGAACCTCAGCTCTCCAAGCTTAGTCCTGATCATCCTCGACGTTGACCGTCGTTGACCTCCAAGCAATCTGCACAGTAATAGACCAAGAAATCGTTTCTAGGAATAAGTTCTTCACAACTTGACCCCACGTTAGTGAAAACATGCATCATGCAATACATATGCACTGAAGCCTATGAACTTGACCTATCCCAAAGCCAAATCTCCAAAATGACCGATGAACAACACAAAATCGGTCAGACCGGCCAAAGCCAAATCTCCAAAATGGCCGATGAACAACACAAAATCGGTCAGACCGCCATTCAATGGCCGGTCTGACCGCAGGCCGGTCTGACCGCGCCTTGAACGCCGGTCTAACGCCAGCTGGTCTGACCGCTCCTTAAAGGCCAGTCTGACCGCACTTGACCTGATAGCCTTTCAACCTTAGATGAAAACGTGTGATTCGACAAACTTATAACGACATTGCCAATTGTAACATCATCCTAAGATCATGAGCATATCCCCATGATATCCACACACCCCTATATTATATATAACCTTAAGTATCAATGGTAACTGGGTATTCAACTTTCAAAGGAAAGGAAATGCGGCAAAGAATTTGAATTTAAAGCAATGCATAGAATACTTAAAATCAATATAAACATTTTATTGAAATTAGTGGGAGCAAATTGTTGGAAATATGCCCTAGAGGCAATCGTAGAGATGATTATATTTTGTTATGTTCGTAATATTGGATAATATGTTATCTTATTCCTAGAATAATATCGTTAATATTTATTATCAAGTATGTGACTTGATTGTGAAACTTTTTATTTCTACGATGATTATTCTTAAGCGTTCTCTAGTCAGAAACATATGAGAACACATATGAATAGACTAGCATATGTATTGGTTGATGACTATGTTTCACAGATCATAGATATGGAGATATCAAACCAATAATATGAACACATGTTAGAGAACATAGTGTTGGATAAGACCCACCTTGAGACACTGTTGAGATTGTTATGATTCTACGTGTTATTAGTTGGTATCGAGCAATGATGATGTATAATCCTTCACTACTACAAAATAGGCTATAGTAGATGCCCCATCACAGACGGTTCCTTTGGAACCGTCTGTGTTGGGTCTGTTCAACTCAAGGGTCCGGCGCCGCCAGCTTTATCACTGACGGTTCTTATTTAGAACCGCTCGTGATAGTCATTATCACGCAGACGGTTCATTAATAGAACTGTCAGGAATTATCACGCATGCTTCTATTCACAAACCGCTGCGCGATAATCCAGCCAATCACAGACGGTTCTCAATAAGAACCGTCTGTGATAGTACACAGACGGTTCTGAATAAGAACCGTCTGTGATAATTAGTTATCACAGACGGTTCTAATTAAGAACCGTTTGTGATATCCTGCTATCCCTCTGCCGCACTGCCGCTCTGGAGGCCCTGTGTCACAGACGGTTCTTTAATAGAACCGTCTGTGAATGATCACAGACGGTTCTATTAAAAAACCGTCTGTGATAGGTGCTATCACAGACGGTTCTTAACAAGAACCGTCTCTGATTGTTGGGCGGGAAACGAAAATTTGAACATAATGGGCGGGCTGCCGAAACTCGCTTTATATAACCTCCATCTCCTCCTCTGTGGTCTCTCCTCCTCACAGCTCATACCTCCATCTCCTCCTCTACCGTTTCTCCTCCTCACACCTTGCGCCCTGGCCTTCGCCGAGCTTGTCGCCCGCGGCCTCCGCCGAGCTTGTCGCCCGCGGCCTCCTCCAACTCGTCCCGGCCTCATCGTCACCGGCCTCATCCGAACCATCACCCCCGACCTCCACCACCTCGCCCCGACCTCGTCGTCACTGGCCTCCCACGACCTCGTCGCCTTCGGCCTCCTCCACTTCGTTCCCCTGGCCTCCCACGACCTCACTCTCTCTACTCCCCCCTTTGCTTTGTGATGTGGATTATTGAGTTGATGCTACTGTGATGTGGGTGATGCTACTGTGATGTGTGTAGTTCATGTTGAGTTATTTGGTTTGGGCAAAAATATAGATGGTAGATCACGCACCGTTCGGTAAAATCATCATAACTTTTGCATATGAACTCCGATTGCGACGTTCTTTGGCTCCGAAGTCAAGGTCAGATTCTATTCGCGAGGTCTCGAAAAAGTGAAAACCCCAAAAAAGGTCGTTTAGGGCCTCTAAACGGCCTCCGGTTTTAGCCGTTTTCCGGTTTTTGCCCGAAAAAAGGCTATCACAGACGGTTCTAAACAAGAACCGCTCAGTGAAAACTCATCATAGACGGTTCTGAACAAGAACCGTCTGTGATAATAGTCTTCATAGACGGTTTTTGATGAAAAACGTCTGTGATAATAGTTTTCACGAGCGGTTTCAACAAAAACCGTTTGTGATAGTGCGTATCACGAGCGGTTTTGAATCGCTCAGGATAACCGCTCATATCACAGACTAACAAATATAGACGGTTCGAAACAAATCGTGATGACGGTTTCAACCGCTGCGTGATGTGGCTTCCTGTAGTAGTGCTTAGACCTGAGATCAGCATGGTTTCCTACATGTGTAATAGGTAGCTACTCGTAACTAGGTAGTTATAAAGGTAGCTTTCGGGTATGCTATGAAACACATGGAGGAATGTGACAGGTCGGATATGGGATTTGTCCCTCCTAACATAACATGAGAGATGTCTGTAGGCCCCACGTTGTGGTCGAATAAAGAAAGTGCATGGCCATGCCACTAGTGGTTGGAGTATTGAACAGTCCATGGATGACAAATTATCTCACCTGGAGTTCAACCAAATGTCATGAGGCAAAGGGAGAATAAACAAGTAGGTCGTTCAGTTCAACCAAATACAAACTGGTCGTATAGAGATACGAGCTAGTCATAGATTGGTCGAAGATGGTCGTAAGCTGGTCATATGGAGATACGAGCTGGTCGTAGACTGGTCGAAGTTGGTCGTAGACTGGTCGAACATAATCACTAACTGATCGTAAGGAGTTACGAACTGGTCGTAACTAAGTACGGACTGGTTGTGACTAGGTACGAGCTAGTCATAAGTGATTAGGACCTAGTCTTAGACCATATTGCATTAAGGTTCATCCGATATATTCTATGTGTGTTCGGGAATTGTTATGTGCTGCTAGGTACCGCTAACGACTCATGGTCGGAAAAGAGTTTTCGAGTCACAACCGATTACACATGAACCTATAGGGCCACACACTTAAAGGGTTAGGATTTGATTTGGATGGTGATCCGAATTCTTGTAGACCGCGAGTTCCTAATGGGCCTCCAGTTCGAGACCCATCATGGATGCCTATATATATAGGGGCGGTGGCATAGGGTAACATGATCCTCGAGAAGAATCCCAAAACCCTAATAGCCACGCCTTCCTCAACCACGCCGCCGGTGCTAGCACTCCAGTGCGTGATGTCCTTGCCCCGTACGTGTGGATACCTTGGAGGTATTGTTGCGAAGCATCAGAACTAGGACGATCTGTAACTCGTGATGATCACAGGAGCAGGAGAAGAAGACATGCGGTGAGTACGACTATGACTGCATCAACTCGCTACATCGACTCTACTTTTGCTACGAGTCGGCGTGTCTAGTGGTAATCTCTTGATCTATTACTAGCGGAGGTTCCTTAGTTGCGCGATAGAATTTTTGTTTTGTGCTATCGTAGCCTACCCGTGACCCTACACAAATATGGTCAAAGGAGGGATTACTTGCCTTTGCTAATACCACTTGTTCAATCTCAGGTTAAACTCACGAATACGCCAGAATCGTCAAAAAACCTAACGAAAGACAATATTGCGATAAACTCCAACTAAACCAAATATTCAAAATTGCATGCAATTCACACAGTAGGTAGATTATGATTTTATATGAATTTAGATGAAAATTTTAGTTCAATTGAAGTTCATTTGAATTTTGTAAGATCTTTCAAAGTTAATGCCATTAGTGTACAAATAGTTCAAGTAGCAAATTTTTCTGGAGTTGTGGTGGAGATGAATTTTACATGTCATAGAAAATATTAAAATGCTATGAACAACAAAATTTGAATAAGCCCATTTGGAGTTCATATGCATTTCTTATGAATTTTGAAGTTAAAACAATTTCTAATATAAAAACAATTCATTTTAGAGATTAATTTATCTTCTGAAATAGAAACATATTTCAAACCTATTCCAATAAAAAGTACATTAAAAATTAAAACCAACAAAATTGGTTTCACTCAATTTGGAGTTAAATTGAATTAGTTATGAAATTTCTAAGTTATTTGAATTTTTAGTGCAACTTTAAAACGTTTTGAAATTTCTAAAAGCAATAAATAATTTTGATACATGCATGCGCCTAGCGCACGGTCTATGACAGGTGGGACCACGGTCAGTGTTGACCTAGTCAACATGGACCTGGTCAAATGGCCTCGCAGGACCCACACGTCAATAGCTCGGTCCATACGCATAGTGCATGGACCGTAGTCTATACGAGGTCCACCGATTCGGTCACTATGCAGTTAAGCCATTGGGCCCACATGTCAATGGCACTGAGGCTTAACCAGGGTTTAATTAGATTTCTAATCACGATTATTACCAGTGGGACCTACAAGTCATACTCATATTAAAAGAAATGATTAGCGCTAATGATAGAATTATTACCCTAATGTGCCGGTGGCTCGTCGGAGCTCCAACGTGCGAGCAACCTGGTGAGGATGGTGATTCAGCGAAGGAGTGGGTCTCTGAGCTTGGGGTTGGCTCCACCAGGTGCGGGAGGTCCTCGCTAATCTGCTAGTGGCGATGCGGAGCCTGATGGTTGCCAACGGCGAGCTTCCGCGGCCGAAGGCGGAGCCAAATGGGCAGATCACGCAGAGGAGAAGCTACAGACTTCTAGAAGACTCGGGAAGGTGCGCATCGAGATCGCTTCGGCTCCAGGAATGTGATGCACAAGATGACGATGACGATGGATGAGGGAGGCGGCCGGAATAGTGACGGTAGTGGTTGACCGAAGTCGGAGAAGACGGGGCCAATATTCCTCGGTGTTGCTACAAAAGCAAATTAAATTCACCATTAAGCTCAACGAAACCACACGATCCTCATGGACCAAACACTGAGGAGAAAGACTCACCGGAATGCCCGCGAGACACGGGGCCGTGGCTGCCGGAGTCGAAGACGACGAATTCGTTCCCATCAACTCAGTGGATGAAAAGGGATCGGATCGGCAAAAACGAGCGCGACATTGTGAGTAGAATCCAATGGTGAGGTCATGGGCTCGAGTGTGGCATTGAGGCGGCGACCCTCACTTCGTCCTCTTCCTCGACCGAAGCAAAAGAGAGTGGTGAGAGCGAAAGAGAGGGAGAGAAAGTAAGCAGATTGGCTCAAAAGCTTTGTGAGGTCTAGGCGTGTCGAACCCGGGAACGAAGGATCCCGGATTCTCTGTGTTTCATACACTAGTCCAGGAATAGCTAGTGTACACAGTCCAACAAAAGTGATAGCAAAATCATATCACACATTTATTAATTGACAAACAGAGTTTATTACAAAATTAGGCACAAGGCCAAATATAAAGAAACAGCGGAAGCAAAATAAATAAGTAGGCCACACGATTTGCCACAGGCAATCGTCTCAGGGTGTAGCCTAGTCGTCCTGATCCTCGCTGTCTTGATAATAATCTTCACTTGAATAAATTTTATTCAGCAAGAGTGAGCACAACTTCTGTGCTCGCAAGTTACACCTAATAGCATAATATAATGCATGCAAGTGTAATCAAGTGATGCTAATAGGGTTCATTTTGCATAAAGTAGTATTTTCAGTTTTAAATACTCATACTAAGTTTTAAGGCAATTTTTACTCTATAACTAAAATCAACTTTTAAATTGACAGTTTTATAGTGGATAACCTCCATAAATGAATGGTGAAGGATACCCTCCTATCACATGGCTGACCACCCAATTTTACCACCAGGATTAAACGTCTTAAAATTATTTGCTAAAACCATTTTAAAATCAAAACCAAATTCTAACTTGGAGTGGCTTTGCTCAGCATGTCCATGACCGTGGACATGGCTATTTAAATAGTTTCTACTCTGTAGAGTGTTTACAACTTTACCCATAAGTGATAATCATCTTATACTGTCAGTCATGACACGCTTCCGAAAACGTGTGGCTAAGTGATTATCATCAGGGTTTTACAATGTTCTACCCCAAAGTTCATATGCTCGCAAAGGTTTCACTTCTATTGGGCTAACCACCCGCTAGAAGCCCCCTCTTGTGCCAAGTGGGACTACTGTCTAACCGACACCCGCACACCAAGATGGCATAAACAACAATGAGGTATTACAAATTAATAAGCCTAATTTGTCCCATTCGAGATATATGGTTGTACGGTAGGGCGTAGCAAAATACGCTCGAAGACCGGTCTTAACTGACTTGGGCAACATTCCACAATCCTGGACTCAATCATTGAAATGAATTGATCGTGTGCATTAACGTGCACCACACTAACATCCATTATGCCCAAGTCTAAACCATTTTAATTTATTTCACAAGTAAAAGTATTTTCTAAACTTTTCATGGTACGACAATACCATAGACTCAATTTGGATCAAATTTGAATACTTTAGCTAAACTCCCCAAATTCAAGATTTTGGTCTAAGCATTGTCTTAGCATATAATCTTTCAAATTTTATTTTATTTTGACTATGATGATAAGGGAATGACTATTCAAACAACAATATTGGCCATACAAAGGAAATAGATTAACTAGGAATTTAAAATAACTGAATTGAATTATATATGCAATAATAATTTAAACAGAGTTAAAATAATTTAAAATAATAGGATCAACATAGTCAAAGGTATAACTTGCCTTGCTCAAATTACTCTTCCTCAACTAACTCAGGTTCCTCGGAATCGTCGAAATCTATACATGAAAATAAGCCAAATTCAAATGAACTCAAATAAATTCAAATAAAAATTCAAAATAACTCCAAATTGAATAATTTTAGTTTAGTTGGCTAGATCTTGAATTTATATGAAGTTAGAAATTTGAATCGTCGAATTCGGAGTTCGTATGAAGGAGAACGAACTCCTAGAAGATTAAATCTAAAGAAAAACCCTAAAAAGGATTTTTTGGAATTTCCAATTTATTTTTGTAAAGAAAAATCTCTTTATTGCACATGCTGACATCATCGCCCAAAAATCATTAACCGGCCAAATTATTTCCTACGCAAAAATCCTATTCTATCACTAACATTTGGGCCCCATGGTCAATGGACCTGGTCCACAGCGGTCAACTGGTCCATGGTGGACTTGGTTCGCGGAACAGTAAACGGTGGCACGTGCGCTAGCGCAAAGGTTGACGCGGCAGCCACATGGCACTAACGAGGGCATGCTTAAATAGTGCGTGGGCGAGGCCAAGACGGCATAGCGCGCAAGAAGGTCCAAGCGGACACCGGCGGGGATTAGGGGAATTAGGGCAAGAGAAAGGGAAGAGGAGGCCGAGACGGGTGCAGGATTGATACGGTGTCATTAATTCGGCGATGATTTGGAAGGTGCGGCTGATTTGGCTGGGATTTGGAAAGCTTCTAAATCGCGAAAGTGGCGGACGCGCTTGGTTTCGAAATGGAGACGAAAGAAGGAAAGAGACAATGACGTGGCAGTGATGCAGGTGTGGTGGGGCCCAGTTGGCAGTGGAAGAGAGAGAGAGAGGCGGGTGGGAGAGAGGAGTGACTGACACGCAGGCCTCGCGTGTCAGCGAGACAGAGAGAGAGATGCGCGGGTGAAGCAGGTTGAGTGGGCCAGAGGCGCGGGAAAGGAGGTTGGGCTGAGGAAGATTCGGCCCAAACACTAATTCTAGTTTTTTTTATTGATTTAGCGATTTAATTAATTCAGATAATTCATTTTGGCTTTAGAAAATAGCAAATAAAGTGAACAAATTATGAAAAAATTCACAAAAATTCCCTGAGTCATTTTGGAATTAAAAAAATATTTTTAACTTATAATTAGTATTTAATTTAGAAAATAATTTATTTTGGCTTTAAAATAAATAGGAAAAATCTTTTAAAATTTCAAAAAATCATAGAGAAAATAATTTAATTTAATTTTTATCTGAAAATTGAAAATTGGGCTGTTACAAGGCGACTCTTCGTAAGCGGTCATGGAAGCATGAGGTGGCGAGAAGGAGCTCGGTGGCGCACATGCGCTGCACCAACGCACTCAGTCGAGCGGCGCGACGAGGAAGACGATGAATGTGACATGTGGGCCCAGCTCGTTAGTGACTGAAAGAAAGTGGTGCGAACGAATCTTGAACGGGCCAACATACCTAGGGGCAAGCTTCCCTTTGGCATGAAACCTTTTGACATCTCTGGTTCAAAGCTGAGATCACGACAATGGCTATCAGCATAACTCTTCTGCCTCGACTGAGCTATCTTTAATCTTTCTCTGATCATAGACACTTATTCTTCTGCTTCTTGAATAATATCTAGTTTGAATACTAAACGTTTGGCTGTTTCTATCCAATTCAAAGGGGTTCTACATGCACTGCCATATAAAACTTCAAATGGTGACATGTGTAAACTGACTTGATAACTGTTGTTGTGCAAGAATTCTGCATATAACAAACTTTTATCCCAACTAGTAGCATTAGCTAGAGCATAAGCTCTCAACATATCTTCCAATATTTGATTTACTCTTTCAGTCTGTCTATCCGTCTGAGGGTGATAGGCAATACTAAAATTCAGATGAGTCCCCAATGCTTCATGTAGACTCTGCCAGAATTGAAAGGTGAATTGAGATCCTCGATCTGACACTATCTTCTTAGGCACATCATGCAAACTGATAATTCTTGACATATATAACTCCACAAGGCGATCTCCTGAGTAAGTGGTTTCGACGGGCGAAAAATGGGCAACCTTCATCAAACGATCAACTATTACCCGAATCGAATCGTAACCCGATTTGTTATATAATCTCAGTGTGATTTGTTGAAAAAATGTGTGCTTAAAAATACTCATTACAAAAGGAGTGGAGATGAGTTAAAAAATGATAGTTTTTCAAATTCTAAAATTAAGAAAATAAAGGATCTTTGTCGCGATTTGAATTGGCGACAGGACCTGTCGCCAATTCAACTGGCGATAGTGGGTACTATTGAGCTCCCTATCGTTAGTGGCTAGGCGTGTCTAGTTTTATAATTGTTTTTTTCGAATATTTATTTTTGTGATTATCTTTTAAATTAATATTATTTTTTTTAAAAAAATCGCTAACCGAGTCCTTCAGTAGATCCTCATGCTTTTCAAAAAGGCCAGCTGCGAAACCATCTACATCGGGAGATTTACTAGGTCCCATACGAAGTAATGCCTCAGAAACCTCCTCTTGCGTGAAGGGCTGAGCCAGCATCCCCTTCGTACCCGAGGTCCCACCTTGCGTTTCCCAAAGAGGACAGGACACCACAGCTTTACCGATGGGGCCACCTTAGCTAATCAAAGAGGCAGGGAAACAGTATTTCCTTTTTTAGTCGTACACAGTACACACAGCTGGTTGGTCTCGTCTCCCCCAGCTCCCCATCCTTCCTTGCAGAGGCACCACCACCACCACTACTAATTTGCAAGCCCTCCTTGTCTCACCATCTTCTTGCCAATCGACGACAATTAATTCGGGCATAAGATACAACATATGTCGGGCGTGTGGGTGTTCAAGGACGGCATCGTCCGCCGCGTCGAGAAGTACCCCGGCGGAGCCGGGTGGTCGGACGGCGGCGCCGGCGGCGCCGGGCGCCGCAAGGTGCTCGTGCACGTCCCCAGCGGCGTGGTGGTGGCGTCGTACGACCTGCTGGAGAGACGGCTGCGGGAGCTGGGGTGGGAGAGGTACCTGAACAACCCGTGCCTGCTGCAGTTCCACCAGCGCTCCACGGTGCACCTCATCTCCGTCCCGCGCGACTTCTCCAAGTTCAAGCTCGTCCACATGTACGACATCGTCGTCAAGACGCGCAACGTCTTCGAGGTGCGCGACGCATGATCCATCGATGGAGCAACGTCTCCGACGTCTGCTCCATACATGTACACACATACGTACGTAAGTGCCATCTTGCAGGGCCGGGTTGGAGCAGCGTACGTACAGGTTAATGGCCTTGGTGTTTTGCTGTAGCTGCGGGCCTTGTAGTGATGGCTTTTGTTTGGTGTATATGTTTTGAATTAATCCTTTCCATATATACATGGGAAGAAGATCGAGAAGAGGGAGAGAGCGGATGCATTGTCTCTTTAATTTGTATTTTTGGGAGGCATGATGTGCATGCATGGCTTGTAGAAACAAATCACAAAATATAGTTATTTCAAGATAAATTACAGAATATAGTTTGCAAACGTTTGCTTTTGTATTTCTCGGCTTGCTGTAAAAAATATTTTTCAAAATGCCATCTTGATCTGATTTCTTTATGGGCCATTAATTCATCTGCCCTTAGTTACGGCTAACTCGGCAAGAGATAGTTGTTTTTGAGAGATCTCGAATTGAGCTAAAGTTAAATATGAAAACTGCTATCATATAAGGGTAATTTTCGAAATAATAACAAAACCTCATTAAATAAAAGTTTAATTTCAATTTATTGTACCTAAGGTTTGAACTCACAGTTTTAAATTTGCCTAGATTACACTTCCGATTTGTATGCATCAGCATTACGCATTCACGCCATCAACAAACTTATAACAGCATCTTTATTATAAATATTTACTCTAAGGAAAAATTCCCCCTATTTTCAAACGCATGAGATGTTCACATTCTGCAGATACTTTCTTTTTATATCAAATCTGTTATCATAAATTGTACGAAAAAGGAATTATATAGGCACCACAAAAAAACTAGAGAGAACAAGAAATTTGTCTGCATTTGTTAATTAACTAGTGATTCAAATAAGTTTTGCAGACACTAGTGATCCGCTGCTCAAGAATTGCCCCCTAATTCTTGATGTTGCTTGTGAATGTTAGTAATCATGTTGCATGTGTACTGTGCCATAACAATTCAGAAGAAACATTGAAGCACCTGTTTTTTCATCTGTTCCTTTTAGTAGAGCTTGCTGGGATATTCTGGGGATCGCTTGGAATTTGTCATCGGAAGTTATCAGCATGGCTTAGCATGCAAAAAAGTACATTTCCTTCACTTTTTTATGGAAGTGTTTATTATTTGCGCTTGGAACATTTGGAAACAACGAAATGGTAAAGTTTTTCATCCACAACAGCCATCAATCAAGAATTGGAAGAACCTTTTTAAAGCAAGACCTTACTCTGTATGTGCATAGAGTGAAGGAGCAAATCAAACCCCTCGTCTTTAGCTGGCTAGATAGTCTAAGCTAGACTCGCTATCTCTTGAGGGATGTACATTATTTTCTTTTCTTGTTCTGTACATACGCTTTTTTATTTATAATATATTCTTTACACCGTAGGGGCTTCCTTTACGGTTTCCAGGTAAAAAAAAAAAACAGAGAGAATTACCCCCTAATTAAATTCTTGTTTCAAAAAAGAATTGCCCATGAATCAACATGCGGAGTTTTCTGCAGCGTGATTTAATGTCTGACAATGTGTTAGCATATGAAATTCATATTCGGCTAGACAAATTTTAATTCGAGCATCATGTCCTTGTGATCCGTTCTATTGAAGTTACAAGAATGTGCTATCCTTTGCAACAGAAAAATTGATGAAGCTAGTTCAGCGATTAGCCATTCTATATAGTTCATACGATCTCATAAGAACTTCACAAAGTAATTCCTACCCCACAATGCAGCATCTGACAAAGATCTGTCTTTGATGGCATGTTGCCTGGCGTCTGTCCTTCTCATTTAAAGTAGAAACTGTCAAGCTAGGTGGATAACGTCACTGTATTGGAAGGATTTTTTTTAGCCGTATTGGCACATATTCGGCTTTATTTACAAGAATAACCGTCATTGTAATTTTTTATTTCCAAAAATGTCTCTATGCCATATGGTCACTGTGCAGCATACCCTCCCCTCCCGCCACATGCGCCTCACAGACGGCCATCAGCATGCGGTGGCGGCTCTCAAGATGGCCGCCGTCTGTGGTGCCCGCACCCACCACGCGCCCTCCACTCCCCCTCCTGCACGCACGGCGCTCCCCTCCCATTAGCACCTCCCTCCTGCACGGCCATCCTGCGGCAGCCCATGGGACAGCCTAAAAAATCCCAAAAAATGCCGGTCCGACTCTCTGGAGAAACAAAAAACCGCCGGTATCTAATCCATCTGTCGTTCGTTCGTTCGGAGGATCCGCACGACCACCGTGCGGTGGCCACCTTTCCCACCGTCCGTCCTCCCTCCTCCGCACATCTGTCGTCCCATCACAGTTGTCCCCCCTTGCCCGTAATGCTGCGCGTAGACAATGCATCTGGAATTCCCGACGCCAACACAGCGGCTCCTCTTTCGCTCGGCTATAAATACTAAACTCTCGTAGTCGCTCATTGCTCATCTCAATTGCATTTCGCTTCTCGTTCTCGCGCTCGTCACTGTAAACTCAGAGAACGTAACATAATTAAAAAAATTTGGAGAGTAATTATTTCATTGTTTCTCATCGCTTGTCTTTTTTCTAATGCTTCCCCCGAAGGGCAAGTAATTATTTGTTGGATGCCTTTACCGTTATTACCGTAGTCGTAGTTAATTAGTCTTAGTGAGCTAGTCATAATTAAATAGTTTAGTGGTAATTAATTAGTCATAATTAGTTAGTTTGTTGGTAATTAATTAGTTTAGTCTGAATTAATTAGTCGTAATTAGTTTAGTGGTTATTAGTATGACATATTAAATTAATGGACATGAATTACTTGTAATTTATTTAGTGGTAATTAATCAATCGTAATTAGTTAGTACTAATTAACCAAAGTAATTAGTTAGTTAGTGCTAATTTATTAGTCGTAATTAGTTGGTTTAGTGGTAAATAATTAGTCATACTTAGTTTAGTGGTTATCAAGATGACATATTAAATTAATAAAATTAACTACTCATAATTTATTTAGTGGTAATTAGTTTACTAGCAATTAGTTAGGCATTAGTAATTTAGTGCAAAATAGATAGTCATAAGTAATTAGGTGGTAATGAATTACTCGTAATTAATTTTCGAAAGAGTAATCAAATTGTTGGTAATTAATTAAGTATTCGTATTTAATTACACATATGTAATCGATCACTTGCATGCAATTTGTCGTCATTGTTTATTACATCGCGTACCACAGATGGGGTTGTTGTGGCTTTAGGTATTTTCTAACATGCAAGACTTGGTAGTGTTTTATAGCGATGGTCTCGTACAGGCCGAACCTGATGGGTTGGACCCGTCGATATGCTAGTACAAGGTGGCCCGAGCGCGGGGGCTCGACACGATGAATATTCATGAGCTTCAAAGCTGCATCCAGAGAGAGTTCGTCACGGAGGCAATGATGAAGAAACTTGTGATCGAGGGGATCACTTGCACGAATGCCAAGTGGGAGCTCGTCAAGGTGACTCGAAGTGTAGCATGGAGCCAGTACATGCAGATTGCCACCCAATGCGAGGCGGCCATTTACGGGAGGCTGATGGTGTATGTGGATTTCGTACACAGGGCACCGAGAAAGCTTGATGATGCCGGGGCCTCTACAAGTGTGCAAGCTGTTAGGACCCAAAAATATGATTCAGGAACCCTCTGTGTATTCTGAACTAGTCCCAGATCAGTAGCTAGCTGACACAGGAAACAATGATGAAATACCAACCATTTATTCGATTTAACTAAAAAGATCTCAAAGTAACAAATAATAATAATAACTAGACCTTATGGTCAACGTTTACTTAACTTGCCACACAGGGCTAAAGAAACAAATAAACTCTTACAGTGGAACAAAACTCTTGAAATAGCCAATCAACATGCCCACAGGCAATCGAGTGGAGAACGCATTCTAATCCGCAAAACCTTCCTGGTACTCCTGGGCGAAGAACTCTTGAGCAGCTTGATATTCTTCAACTGATCAACAATGACGCAAAGTCATGAGTACATAAAGTACTCAGCAAATTGTGGGGAAATGTATGCAAATAGTATTCATACAAGGCTTAAACAAAGGTTAGTTGTATGGTTCTTTTGCATAAAGTAGCATTTCTTTGAAACAACCAGTGAACTACCCATACACTTCCCAACCAAACCAATGATAAGTAAATCCCTAATTCACCAATCGACACAAACCACCAAGTGAATTACCCGTTCACTAGATAAACATTATATTCATCAAGTGAACTTCCTATTCACACTCCGACTCATTTTATAAGAAACTCTATCTCTCGTGTGAAATCCCCGGACATGTCCATAACCGATGATGTGGCTATTCGAATAGATCAATTAACACTATGTAGAAGTTGTACACTTTACCCACAAGATGCAATCAACTGGATCAGAGTTGACCACAACAAAACCTTTTAGAAATTTTATCTCAACAATTGACTGTCTCGTTGTGCATACAGCCCTCGCAAAACCTCACTGTGGGTTGACGCACAACGTTGGACCTGGAGACGGTGAAAATGCCGCCCATAAATGTGACCTTAGAAAAAGATACACACCTATACTACCTGAGTAGTCAAAAGCCAAAACTCAACAACCTACTAGGTTAGACCCATCCCATCAGGCATGTGGTTGTACGAAAGGCCCAGTTCAATGGTACACAAGATTAAGTCCTTGACAAGTTACTCAGGTGAATCTACCACAAACTCACAACGTATTATAATCACACCCTCCAAATCCACCATCCGCCCGAGCAAAAACCATTTTGTTTAACTAAGACCAATGACACACCCTATCATGGTACAAAGATTTTAATAACAGATGTGGCTTACCACCACGATTCCATATTTCATTAAGTCAAGGTTAATCATTATGACACATGTGATAATAAACCCATCATAACTAAGCTAAACTAAGCATTTGTATGATGCCCATGGTGGTAATACAAATATGTCCAACTAAAATTATCCATGCTAGGGTGACAAAGAATTCATGGAATTCAAATAATCAATGGAGGTATAATGACAACAGGTAATAGCTAAACCCAAAATAATTTATATAAAGATAGCATGCAGTTGTATAAAACAATATACTTGACGAGGATATAACAATCCTCATTTAATTAATTCATATTATTCATAATAATGATGTCATACGGTTCTTGAGTATACCCCTTAATATTCATAAGGGAGAAGCTAGAGGTCGTAAGTCCTTCTATGACCACCCCATAGTCGTAAACCCTCCTACAACTACCCTGTAGTCGTAAGTCTTTCTACGACTATGTCTTGATCGTAAGTTCTCCTACGATCAGTATACTGTAACATCCCAAATGTATAATTAGGGTTAATCAAGTATAATTATATGTGTAGAAATTAAAACTTTTTCTCACACCTTGAAAAACCCTAAAATCTTATGTAATTCTGGTCCAAGAGTTGTGTAATCCAAAAACACAAAGCTCTTGTTGACCAAAAAGTCAAATTCCTATTCCAATTATCTTAAATCTTGTGCCAAACATTTGGAATATATTTTCCTTGGTCCCAAAACTGATATGGGACCCCTCTGAAAAATATCATGAGTTATAACACTTGTTGATAATTTTGGAGGCAAAACAATCCTTTAAACAACCTTCATGAATTTCCTGAGAAAAATGCATTGCATAATAACCTCTGGAAATTTTATGCAAGGTTGATCTCATTATCAGCAAGCTCCAGTTAAAATTTCATCAAATTTGGAGTTCATTTGCTATCTCAAATAATTCTGCTAAGTTTCAGCTTTGTTAAAAACTAAATTTAAAAGCCTTCCTGTTCCTTGGGCTAGCCCTATTCAAAGTCTGGTCCAGCCCAACCTTGTCTCGCACCTCGTGAGACCTCATCTCCACCTTGATCGGTCGCGGTAGTTGGATTTACATCCACCGCCACGACCTCCTCCATGATTAACACCGCAAAGACCTCCCACCTCATGAGGTCATTGCCGTTGGATCAAAGATCCACGGTCATGACCTCCCCAATGTGTTAAACTTCAAAGACCTCCTCATTTGTTAAACCATCGCAATGAGGTCATCCCATTTGTTGAGGTCGTGGCCGTTGGATCAAATCCAACGCCACGACCTCCTCCTCAACATACTCGGTCAGTCCTCCCACTGCGTGAGGTCACGACCCTTGGATCCAAGATCCATGGCCCCGACCTCCCTCACTGTTAAACTAAGCAAACCTCCCACCTAACCAAGGTCGTAGCCATTGGATCAAATCCAACAGCTCACAACCTCCCCGCGTTATCAAGCACTCACAACCTCACCCATCTTTTGTTGTGCACCGTTAGATTAAAATCTACGGTCACGACCTCCTTTGTCTCATCGCACTTGAGACCTCCTCGACGTGAGATCGTAGCCCTTAGATCTAAATCTAAAGGCCATGACCTCCCTTGTGCGTTGCGCGAGCTCAGGACCTCCACCTCTTTTGATCGAACCCTTAGATCTAAATCTAACGGTCTGACCTCCCTTGCTGTTATGCATCATATCGACCTCCCCATCGTGTCGGTGCCCTTGGATTTAAATCCAAAGGCCATGACCTCCCTCATGTCTTTTGATCGCGTGCGGTTAAGTCCTCACCGGAGGTCCGCACTGCTGGATGGAGATCCAACGCTTTGGACCTCTGTCCCTTTTCCTCACGTGCGTTTTCGCGATTAAGAAAATCGAGGGCCACGACCTCCCCATCCTTGATCGTGTGGTGGGGACCTCCTCCCACCACTTAAAACATAACGGTTCAAAATAAGATCCGATGGTTAGGACCTCCCGTGTCTTATCCAACGGTCATAAGGACCTCCTGTTCTTCTCCTTCCTCTGGCGCGCATCGTGCTCTCGAGCGGTGGAGTTAATGTTCACCGTCCCATGTGTCCTTTCATGACTCTTTCTTGACCGCATTTAATGCGGTCGACTTTCCGCCTCATGGGTCACTCGGACCGCCACCATGTCCACTTTACGTCTGTCCAATCGCTGGACCATGCCATGGGCCGAGCTCACCATGAGCTTAGCGGTGGCCTAAAACCTCTTTGCCCTAAGTATAAGAACACCCCACACTGCCTTTATCTTCCTTTGCAAGCCTTTGTTCCTTGCTCGCTCTCTGTGCTTGTGAACTCTAAACCACGAAATCATCCTTGGCCGCCATTGTTGGAGTTTGAAGCTCCTTGGTGGGCAAGGGTCATTGGAGATTTCTTCTTCCTCTCCTTGCTTCCATTTGTGCCTTCCTCTGGGACCAAGACCTCACTCGCTTTGGTTTGGACATTTCTGAGAGGTGGACAAAGTCGAATCTGGAGCTGGAGCTTTGGCCGTGGAGCACCTTTCTTCCCCAACTCCAGTCATCACCTCCACGACCTCCCCAGCACCTTAGGACCTCCAGGTACTCCCCCTGTTAGTCCTTTAGATGCTGGCACCCGCATGAATGAATGTCGCGGAGCTTTTGTTTGAGCATACGCTTGAATGTCGCGCGGAGCTTCATTTTTGCTTTTCGGTTTTTGCCGTGTGCTTGTCTTCGTTGTCCTCTCCGGCTCGCCGGCGTTCAAGGCCGTCGCCGCCGTTGAGAGGAGGTCCACTGGGTGCGCAACGTTATTGTGCACTCAGTGGTACCATTGGACCTCACCGGCGGGCTCTACATCGCCGGCGAGGACCACTTCTTCACGCTCGGGATTTTGTCGGATGTCCAGAGCGTGTCATTGTCGTATCAGGACATAGATTCACCGTTTTTAATGCTCAATCTCGCAATCATTGGATGTCTTAACTGTCTTAGATCCACCATTTATTGTGCGCAATAAAGACCTCCCGCGCGCGGACCTCTTTGTGTCTCGCGCGCATTTATTCATGTCCAAGCGCGTGCGCGAGTTAAGGCGCTGGCTCTGGGACATCCAGACCTCCTCCGAGGAGATCTGGAGCGTCCAAGACCTCCCCTTGCGCAATCGGGGCCGTCGAGACCTCCTGGAGGTCTGTGGACGTTAGACCTCCTTAGGACCTCCCTAGGTTGTCTCAGCCGTTTATGACCTCCTCGGGTAGATCTTGACCGTCAAGGTCCTCCTCGGACGATCTGAACCATCGAGGACCTCCTTGGAACATCTGGACCGTCCCAGACCTCCCTGTGAGGTCCTCGACGATGTAGATTTTCCTCGGGGAGATCTTGATAGTTTGGACCTTCCTTTGGAAGATCTCAACCGTTGAGGACCTCCCCTTTTAGATCTGGTCCGTTCCGGACCTCCTTCCTGTGTTGTGGTCCGTTGGATTTCCCATCTCGGCTCCGACCTCCCCTCACCTCGCGCATGTGAGTTGCTAAGAGGTCCAGACCTCTGGACTTCACGTCTTGGCGTGTGTGATGTTCTCCTGGGAGGTCTTGAGCCGTTGGATTTGAGATCTGTGGCTCACGTCCTCCCATACCCCTGTGAGTTTTAGAAATTCCAGTACATCCTTAATTATGAACTGAAATAAGGTATAGACTTTAGAAATTCATATCTCTTTCATTTTAATTCCAAATGAGGTCATTCAAATTGTGTTAGCTCTGTTTTGAACTTGACTTTAATCCAAAAATGATTGTAAGTTGAGTTCAGCTCCAGAGCACAGTTTGCCATTAGGTTTTAAAACCAACTTTAAAATGTGCACTTAAATCAATGCTTAACTTGTAAAATACATAACTAATGCTCTATAGATTATTTTGGGTGAGACCAACTTTGTTGGTTTCTCTATTAATGAACTCACTGTGAAAATTAAGTTTTGAGCATGTTGCTGTTAGGAAAATGAGGACTTGTGCATTATAATTTTGTTCAAGTTCTTGTTTTTGAAAGATTATAGAAAGTGCAATATAGCTCCAAATGAGGTGAACTCAATTGTGTTATTCATCTCATGAGGTGCTGGTTTTACAATAAAATTTCAGCTTCACTGCTATTCTAGAAAATTTTGCGATGAGCGGTAACATATTTTTAATTAGTAGGTTTGAGCAGAATTGATTTCATCATATCTTTTGCATTGAGAATCCAAATCAATTGGTTCTTGTTGCTAAAGTCATGATAAATCATTGTCTTGCTGCTGTAAAATTTTCATGGCTTTTGGAGTTCGTTTGTTGTGCTGTCTTTGTTGTTTTTCGTCGTTCTTATCGGTTCCTTCTCGCTTTTCCGTTAGGTTTCGACATTTGTGGTGATCCCGAGAGCGACCCTCTGCCACAATTTGGCCATAACAAGGCAAGCAGTTTGATCATTTCCATCATTGTCCCATTACTTTAAAGCTTAATATATTGTTTTACTTCTATGTATGTATGCTACTTTGTGTTAAATGTCGCTAGCAAGCCTATAGTTGCATAATCTGTAGGAATTGTTCATCCTCTACTACCATGAGCCTAGGTTATGTGCTGTGGTGGGAGCTCGTTGGATGAGCTCTTATCACTTAGTAGTTTCGATGTAAATTGCTTAGACATGCTTAGTTATCGGTAGTATTGGGCGATCATCGACTTAGTCGATGGTCTTGATCACTCAAAAATGATTATTACTCCTATATGTCCAGCACTTGTGCCTTGATTAATTTGTAAAATCAAAAACTGAAAATAAAAGATTGATTTAGACTTGGGCATATTGGATGGATGGTGCGGTTTTTGGATGTGGTGGTATGCCCGGGTCCCTAAGGACCGAGTACTTGGGTCACTAAGCCAGCGATTTGGCGTACTAACCACGCGAGGGCATATGGAACCCTCTTGACTAAGTACTCTAGGAGGTGTTAATTATGAGCGAGCTCGGTTGGTGTGTTTTCAAAAACAAATGTATATGTATAGTGTGGGAGGAGCATTAGCTTCCGGAAGGTTGTGATGTCTCCTTCTCCCGTGGGTTGTGCACTCTCGTAATTAGCATTCATCCTTTGGAAAGGTCTCGTAGGACTTAGCCGTGCAAAGACACCTTGGAAGTGTGCGTAAAGGAAAGGCGATGCGGCGTGTGGTACAGTGGTACACCTGCAGGGATAAAACTATTGAATAGCCTCGTCCTAGGTTATGGACATGCTTGGTAAGGTCGTTCAAGACTAGACTACAACCTTTAATTAAAACTTGACATGGTTGGTATGAGCGGGAGTTCATGCTATTGTTGTGGTGACTTGGGTTAGTCACTTCGAGATTGTTCTTGTTGTCGTTATTATGTTATTATCTCGTTGTTACTTCAACATTTAAAAATGCTTTGTCAAATTGCCTTCAATCTATTATGTTATTGCAAATAAATGTTGCTTTATGCTAAAATGAGTCCAAAGCCTCATCCACTTAAATAAAGCTTGCATGTAGCTATTTATAGTTCTCGTTATCTCACACGTAAGTCTTGCGGAGTACTTTATGTACTCATCGCCCGTGGTTGTGGCAATTTTGTGGCTTTTGTTGCAGAGGAAGAAGGAGAGCTCCAAGAGCCTCTCTTTTGTGCTACGTGTTGCGCTTTTCTTGACGACTAGCTTGGCGGTCCGGTCAGATGCCTAGGGGTTAAGGCACATTGATTGGCTTTGTGTTATAGCCATCTTTATGGCACTTTTGCTTCCGCTGTTATCTTTGTAGAGTTGTTGTTATTTGGCCTAAGGGCCCCTCTGTTGTAATAGCTATTCCATATTAATATTAACTTCTGGTTTGTTGCGTTTGTTCTATGTGTTGTATGGAGTTGATACATTCTTTTGTTGTGAGGTATGTATACTGCATTCTGGGAAGTATACATCTCTCGAGACCGGGTTTATTTGGTTGATAATACTAGGGTCAATCGGATGACTAAGTATTATGAGCCTAATAAACATCGGGGTCTCACAAAAGTTGGTATCAGAGCCGTTATGACCGTAGTAACGCAAGCTTGGTCGTCCTTAGGATATTTTGAAAACCTATTTTCAAAGCATCAAATGAGTTTTGAAAGCTTAGGAAATTCTCGGATTTTATTCCTTACCTATCTTAGCTTTCCCTTCTCACCTCACTCTAATTTGAGTTTTAAAAGTTGTTTCCTCTCTTCCCTTCTACAAAATAGATGTTATCGATTAACACTGGGTTTTGGGAGAACCAATGAGATTGGCAAATTGAAGTGTGAGCTGCCCACTACAAGGTTTTGAAGTTCTGGAGTCGGTGATTCGACAAGGAGCTTGGATGCGAAATCTGGACAGCAAGCATCAAATTTCCGGACAGCAGTCTCAAAGGTGTCTAATTAGGATAGATAATGAGAGGTTAATCAACTAAAACTTGTGGGAATAAAAGGGTAAGATGTGATACTAGTTAGCTAAGTATCTAACACTTATTTCGCTGCATTAACCTTGCTCTCTAATAGTTTTAGATCTCACCCTACAATCTGATTTTTGATCTTCTCGACCGATTACTCGTTCATTCAATACGGGTTAGTTGAGTTGAGAAGTTGAGCCTTGCGTTTGGTGTTTCTTGGCTATTTTTAGAGTCTTTTAGAAGCTTTTTAAAGTTTAAATAACCGCTGATTTTGGCTTTCGGTTGGGGTGATATTCCATTCCCCTAGTCGTTGGCTTTGCTTTCCTTAAGGCTTTGTTTTGGGTCTAGTTGCTAACCAAATTTCCTTGTAACAGATGGCGGGACTTTTCGTAGCGGCCAAGGCCGATCGGTGGTCGGGACGAGGAGCTTCCTCCTCCTCCGACCATGGCCGAGGTTCTTCTTCAGATCGAAGCGCAACCGCGGATGACCGGAGAGTTCTCTCGACGTCATCGCGCGCAACACCACCGCACTTACCGGAGCTTCGTGATCTGGGCGTGGAATGCCCATCGGCCGCGTGGAGGACTCGCGGAGTTTCTTCGTACTCAGCCCCTACCTTTTTCCGTCCCGAGGACCCTTTGGATGCGACGATTGGCTTGGCCGTCTTGTGGAGCGTAAGTTTCAGATCGCGCAGCGCCGAGCACGAGAAGGCGCTGCTTGCATCGCACCACCGGAGGGTGCACTTTGTCATGGTGGGAGAGCTTTCTTGCCATGCAGCCCGCAGACCACACCGCTTCTTGGGAGGAGTTTCAGTCTTGCCTTCCGTCGGGCTCACATCCTGCCCGGCTTGATGGAGATCAAGAAGGGAGTTTTTCTTGCGCTCAAGCAAGGGCGTGGCTCGACCATGGAGTATGTCTACGAGTTCAACCATCTAGCTCGTTATGCTCCCGAGGACGTGGCCACCGATATGGCTAAGGTGCCAAGTTCAGCGTGGCTTGTCCGAGGAGTCAAGGACAAGCTATCCATTGTCGACTTTCCGATTTTCGGACCTTGGTCGACAAGGCCATCGTTCTTGAGCATGCGGCTCGAGAGCTTATGGACTCCATAGCGCAAGTGGGAGGCCCACAAGTCATCCAGGCGCTTCTTCCGTCCCCCCGCCGCGATCTCGGGTACCACTCTCACTCTTGGCGCCCCGAGGTCACCGCCTCGTTCCTCGTCCTTCGCAGCCGTGTCGATCCGTGCACTGCGAGTCGTGACAGGCTCCATAACCCGGCCGGGGTCACATGTTTCTCATGCAACGGAAGGGCATTACGCTAACCAATGCCCTAAGAAGACAGAGCGACCCCTCGTCCTAATGGAGGACGCGGCCGAGAGGTGGAGCATCGCAGACCGAAGATCGTCCCGCTACCCAAGGCGTGGGTAGTGGTCGCGTCAACGCCATCACCACAGAGGAGGCTCAGAGGCACCCGGCGTCGTGCTAGGTACACTTTCGTTAACTCTCATCCCGCTCTTGTTTTGTTTGATTCAGAGCATCTCATTCCTTTGTTTACGAGTCTTTTCTTTGCTGTTGGAGAGCTTCTTTTCTCTCCATTGTCGGTCCCGCTACTCATTCGCTCTCCTGTTCGGAGTTGAGAGTCTGAATCGAGTGTAGGGATGTCCTATCGAGATCGAAGGCGAGGGTTCTTAGCGAACCTTATCCTTCTCCATTCAGTGAGTCTAGATGTGATTCTTGGTATGGATTGGTTGTCTCAAAGATATGGGACAAATCGATTGTGCCAGAAGCTCATCTCTCTATCTAGTCCCTCCCATGAAAGGTTAAGTTCGCCACGAAGTCGCTAGATCCGCATCTCTTCGGCAGCAAGCGAAGCCGCTCTAGATATTAGCGAAGTCCCAACAGTTTGCGACTTTGTTGATGTCTTTCCGCTGATCTTCGAGGATGCCACCCGCTCGAGACCTCGAGTTTGTCATTGAGTTGGCTCCCTGCCCCTATCTCAAAGAGGCCTTATCGGATGCCACCGAACGAGTTGGTAGAACTGAAGAAGCGCTTAAGTGAGCTGCAAGAGAAGGGTTTCATCCGCCTAGCTCATCTCCTTGGGGTTGTCCAAAGAATCTTCGTGAAAGAAGAAGGATTTACTTTATGCGATGTCGTCCGATTATCGTCCACTTAATGAAGTGACGATGAAGAACAAGTATCCATTGCCCGCATTGACGATCTCTTCGATCAATTAACCGGAGCTCGAGTTTTCTCCAAGATTGATTTGAGAGTGGGATATCATCAGGTTCGGATTCGGCCTGAGGATATTCCAAAGACGGCGTTCTCTACTCGCTACGGCTTGTACGAGTACACTGTCATGTCGTTTGGCTTGACCAATGCTCCTGCCTTGTTCATGAACCTCATGAATTCGGTATTCTTGGAGTATTTGGATAAGTTTGTCGTGGTCTTCATCGATGATATTCTCATCTATTCCAAGAACGATGAGGATCATGCCGAGCATCTCAAGCTTGTGTTAGGCAAGCTACGTGAGCACCAAATATCGCGAAGTTCACAAGTCGCGTCAGTTGAAGGAAGTGGCTTTCTTAGGCCATATTCTTTCAGCGGAGGCGAGGTATTGATCCTAGCAAGGTCACCGATGTTCTTTCATGGAGTCCGCCCGCCGGTCACCGGTCGCGGAGTTTTCTTGGTTTAGCGGGATATTATCGCCGCTTTATCGAGAACTTCTCCAAGATCGCAAAGCCAATGACGGAGTTGCTCAAGAAGGACAAGAAGTTCTTGTGGTCCGATGCTTGCATGGCAAGTTTCCATATACTCAAGCGTTTGACCACCGCTCCGTTCTTGTTCTTCCTGATATCCATCGCAGCTTCGATATCTTTTGCGATGCTTCTCGTCGAGGCCTCGGTTGTGTCCTTATGCAAGAAGGCAAGGTAGTGGCCTATGCATCAAGGCAATTGAGACCTCATGAACTCAACTACCCTACTCATGACTTGGAGTTGGCTGCTGTGATTCATGCACTTAAGATTTGGCGACATTACCTGATCGGTAATCGTTGTGAAGTGTATTCGGATCACAAAAGCCTCAAGTATTTGTTCACCCAACCTGACCTGAACCTCAGGCAAAGGAGATGGTTGGAGTTGATCAAGGATTATGACATGGGTATTCACTACCATCCGGGCAAGGCTAATGTCGTTGCCGATGCGCTTAGTCGCAAAGCGCATTGTAATGCCTTAGTGCTCAAGGAGCATTCGCCCTCTCTTCTCGAGGCATTCCAGCGTCTCAACTTGGAGATAGTTGAGCATGGATCTCTCGCTGCCATGGTTGTGCAACCAACCTTGGTGGATCGGATCAAGTCCGCTCAGCAGTCGGATTTGGGAGTGAGCCGCATTAAGGCAAATGTCAAGGCCGGAACAGCCAAGTGCTTTTCTGAGGATGAGCATGGTGTTGTGAGGTTCGGGCAGCGCCTTGTGGTTCCAAAGGACATGGAGTTGCGGAATTTAATCCTCCGCGAAGCCCATGATTCGCGTTTATCCATTCATCCCGGGGCCACAAAAATGTATCAAGATCTCCGCCAGAGATTTTGGTGGACCCGAATGAAGAGGGAGATCGTGAAGTTCGTTGCCGAGTGCGACGTGTGTCGTCGTGTCAAGGCCGAGCATCAGCATCCTGCTGGACTGCTTCAGCCTTTGCCAATTCCTGAGTGGAAGTGGGATTCGATCGGAAAGGATTTCATCACCGGTCTACCCACGTCCCCGAAGAAGAATGATGCCATTTGGGTCGTCATCGATCGATTGACTAAGGTGGCACATTTCCTTCCGTCAAGACCGAACTTCGTAGGTCTTTTGGCGAAACTCTATATCGCCTCGCGATCGTGAGTTTGCACGGTGTGTCAAGACGATTGTGTCGGATCGTGGATCCTTTTCACGCCTCGTTTTGGCATAGCTTGCAAGAGGCCATGGGCACTGTCTTTCTTTCAACCGGCATATCACCCCCAAACCGATGGTCGACCGAGAGGGTCAACCAAGTTTTGGAAGACATGCTTCGTGCTTGTGTCCTTTCATATGGGAAGCATTGGGAGAAATGCTTGCCATTCGCGAAGTTTTCTTATAACAACAACTTTCAAAGGCGGTCTCGGCATGGCACCATTTGAGGCCTTATGCGGAGAAAGTGTAGAACCCGTTGAACTGGTCGAGACCGGTGAGAGACCTCTCTTTGGCGGACTCAATCAATGAGGCGAGCGCCAAGTCCAATTTTATTCGTGGCGTTTGCGCATGCTCAATCGAGCAAAAGAGCTATGCGGACCGCCGTCGGCGTGAGTTACGTTTTGAGCCTAATGACTTTGTTTATCTCAAAGTCTCTCCTTTGAAGGGCCATCAACGCGTTTGGCGTCAAGGGCAAGTTAGCTCCTCGATATGTCGGTCCCTACCGCTTATCGAGAAGAAGGAGCTGTTGCCTATAAGTTGGAGTTGCGGCTGCACTTGAGGGGGTACATGATGTTTTCCATGTGTCCCGGCTTAAGAAGTGCCTCTGTGTTCCAACCGAGGAAGCTCGTTGGAAACCCTCGATGTCGAGGAAGATTTGACCTATCGCGAGCACCTGTTCGCGTGCTCGATGAGTCTCGAACGAAGGACAAGGAATAAGACCATCAAGTTCCTTAAAGTTCAGTGGTCAAACCATTCTGAGGATGAGGCTACTTGGGAAAGAGAAGATCGTCTGCGTGCGGACTATCCATCTTTCTTTACCGAGTGAGCCAAATCTCGGGACAAGATTTCTGTAAGGGGGAGAGATTTTGTAACATCCCAAATGTATAATTAGGGTTAATCAAGTATAATTATATGTGTAGAAATTAAAACTTTTTCTCACATCTTGAAAAACCCTAAAATCTTATGTAATTCTGGTCCAAGAGTTGTGTAATCCAAAAACACAAAGCTCTTGTTGACCAAAAAGTCAAATTCCTGTTCCAATTATCTTAAATCTTGTGCCAAACATTTGGAATATATTTTCCTTGGTCCCAAAACTGATATGGGACCCCTCTGAAAAATATCATGAGTTATAACACTTGTTGATAATTTTTGGAGGCAAAACAATCCTTTAAACAACCTTCATGAATTTCCTGAGAAAAATGCATTGCATAATAACCTCTGGAAATTTTATGCAAGGTTGATCTCATGTCAGCAAGCTCCAGTTAAAATTTCATCAAATTTGGAGTTCATTTGCTATCTCAAATAATTCTGCTAAGTTTCAATTGTTAAAAACTAAATTTAAAAGCCTTCCTGTTCCTTGGCTAGCCCTATTCAAAGTCGGGTCCAGCCCAACCTTGTCTCGCACCTCGTGAGACCTCATCTCCACCTTGATCAGTCGCAGCTGCTTGGATTTACATCCACCGCCACGACCTCCTCATGATTAACACTTGCAAAGACCTCCCACCTCATGAGGTCATTGCCGTTGGATCAAAGATCCACGGTCATGACCTCCCACGTGTTTAAACTTCAAAGACCTCCTCGTGTTGTTAAACCATCGCAATGAGGTCATCCCATTTGTTGAGGTCGTGGCCGTTGGATTAAATCCAACACCACGACCTCCTCCTCAACATACTCGGTCAGGTCCTCCCACTGCGTGAGGTCACTGACCCTTGGATCCAAGATCCATGGCCCCGCCTCCCTCACTGCTAAACTAAGCAAACCTCCCACCTAACCAAGGTCGAGCCATTGGATCAAATCCAACACTCACGACCTCCCGCTATCAAGCACTCACAACCTCACCCATCTTTTGTTGTGCACCGTTAGATTAAAATCTACGGTCCACGACCTCCTTTGTCTCATGCGCACTGCAGACCTCCTCGGCGCGTGAGATCGTAGCCCTTAGATCTAAATCTAAAGGCCATGACCTCCCTTGTGCGTATGCGAGCTCAGACCTCCACCTCTTTTGATCGGAACCCTTAGATCTAAATCTAACGGTCTGACCTCCCTTGCTCGCTATGCATCATATCGCACCTCCCCATCGTGTCGGTGCCCTTGGATTTAAATCCAAAGGCCATGACCTCCCCTCATGTCTTTTGATCGCGTGCGATTAAGTCCTCACCGGAGGTCCGCGACTTGGATGGAGATCCAACGCTTTGGACCTCTGTCCCTTTTCCTCACGTGCGTTTTGCGATTAAGAAATCGGAGGCCACGACCTCCCATCCTTGATCGTGTGGTGGGACCTCCTCCCACCACTTAAAACATAACGGTTCAAAATAAGATCCGATGGTTAGGACCTCCCGGGTCTTATCCAGCGGTCATAAGGACCTCCTGTTCTTCTCCATCCTCTGGCGCATGCGTGCTCGGCGGTGGAGTTAATGTCCACTTGTCCACTGTGTCCTTTCATGACTCTTTCTTGACCGCATTTAATGCGGTCGACTTTCCGCCTCATGGGTCACTTCGGACCGCCACCATGTCCACTTTACGTCTGTCCAATCGCTCGACCATGCCATGGGCCGAGCTCACCATGAGCTTAGCCAGGTGGCCTAAAACCTCTTTGCCCTAAGTATAAGAACACCCCACGTGCCTTTATCTTCCTTTGCAAGCCTTTGTTCCTTGCTCGCTCTCTGTGCTTGTGAACTCTAAACCACGAAATCATCCTTGGCCGCCATTGTTGGAGTTTGAAGCTCCTTGGTGGGCAAGGGTCATTGGAGATTTCTTCTTCCTCTCCTTGCTTCCATTTGTGCCTTCCTCTGGGACCAAGACCTCACTGCGTTTGGTTTGGACATTTCTGAGGTGGACAAAGTGGAATCTGAGCTGGAGCTTTGGCCGTGGAGCACCTTTCTTCCCCAACTCCAGTCATCACCTCCACGACCTCCCGGCACCTTAGGACCTCCGGTACTCCCCATTAGTCCTTTAGATCTTGCACCGCATGAATGAATGTCGCGAGCTTTTGTTTGAGCATACGCTTGAATGTCGCGCGGAGCTTCATTTTTGCTTTTCGGTTTTTGCCGTGTGCTTGTCTTCGTTGTCCTCTCGGCTCGCCCGGCGTTCAAAACCGTCGCCGCCGTTGAGAGGAGGTCCACCGGTGCGCAACGTTATTGTGCACTCGGTGGTACCATTGACCTCACCGGCGGGCTCTACATCGCCGCGAGACCACTTCTTCACGCCGGGATTTTGTCGGATGTCCAGAGCGTGTCATTGTCGATCGTCGACATAGATTCACCGTTTTTAATGCTCAATCTCGCAATCATTGGATGTCTTAACTGTCTTAGATCCACCATTTATTGTGCGCAATAAAGACCTCCCGCGCGCGGACCTCTTTGTGTCTCGCGCGCATTTATTCATGTCCAAGCGCGTCGCGCTGTTAAAGCGCGGCTCGGGACATCGGACCTCCTCCGAGGAGATCCGAGCGTCCAAGACCCCCTTGCATGTCGGGGCCGTCGAGACCTCCACGGAGGTGCAGTGGACGTTAGACCTCCCTTAGGACCTCCCCTAGGTTGTCTCAGCCGTTTATGACCTCCCTGGGTAGATCTTGACCGTCAAGGACCTCCCTTGGAACATCTGGACCGTCCAGGACCTCCCTTGGAACATCTGGACCGTCCAGGACCTCCCCTGTGAGGTCCTGACGATGTAGATTTTCCTCAGGGAGATCTTGATAGTTTGGACCTTCCTTTGGAAGATCTCAACCGTTGAGGACCTCCCCTTTTAGATCTGGTCCGTTCCGGACCTCCTTCCTGTGTTGTGGTCCGTTGGATTTCCCATCTACGGCCCCGACCTCCCCCTCACCTCGCGCATGTGAGTTGCTAAGAGGTCCAGGACCTCTGGACTTCACGTGCGCGTGTGTGATGTTCTCCTGGGAGGTCTTGAGCCGTTGGATTTGAGATCTGTGGCTCACGTCCTCCCATACCCCTGTGAGTTTTAGAAATTCCAGTACATCCTTAATTATGAACTGAAATAAGGTATAGACTTTAGAAATTCATATCTCTTTCATTTTAATTCCAAATGAGGTCGTTCAAATTGTGTTAGCTCTGTTTTGAACTTGACTTTAATCCAAAAATGATTGTAAGTTGAGTTCAGCTCCAGAGCACAGTTTGCCATTAGGTTTTAAAACCAACTTTAAAATGTGCACTTAAATCAATGCTTAACTTGTAAAATACATAACTAATGCTCTATAGATTATTTTTGGGTGAGACCAACTTTTTTGGTTTCCTCTATTAATGAACTCACTGTGAAAATTATGTTTTGAGCATGTTGCTGTTAGGAAAATGAGGACTTGTGCATTATAATTTTGTTCAAGTTCTTGTTTTTGAAAGATTATAGAAAGTGCAATATAGCTCCAAATGAGGTGAAATCAATTGTGTTATTCATCTCATGAGGTGCTGGTTTTACAATAAAAATTTCAGCTTCACTGCTATTCTAGAAAATTTTGCGATGAGCAAGAACATATTTTTAATTAGTAGGTCGAGCAGAATTGATTTCATCATATCTTTTGCATTGAGAATCCAAATCAATTGGTTCTTGTTGCTAAAGTCATGATAAATCATTGTCTTGCTGCTGTAAAATTTTCATGGCTTTTGGAGTTCGTTTGTTGTGCTGTCTTTGTTGTTTTTCGTCGTTTTATCGGTTCCTTCTCGCTTTTCCGTTAGGTTTCGACATTTGTGGTGATCCCGAGAGCGACCCTCTGCCACAATTTGGCCCGCAACAAGGCAAGCAGTTTGATCATTTCCATCATTGTCCCATTACTTTAAAGCTTAATATATTGTTTTACTTCTATGTATGCATGCTACTTTGTGTTAAATGTCGCTAGCAAGCCTATAGTTGCATAATCTGAGGAATTGTTCATCCTCTACTACCATGAGCCTAGGTTATGTCTTTGTGGTGGGAGCTCGTTGGATGAGCTCTTATCACTTAGTAGTTTCGATGTAAATTGCTTAGACATGCTTAGTTATCGGTAGTATTGGGCGATCATCGACTTAGTCGATGGTCTTGATCACTCAAAAATGATTATTACTCCTATATGTCCAGCACTTGTGCCTTGATTAATTTGTAAAATCAAAAACTGAAAATAAAAGATTGATTTAGACTTGGGCATATTGGATGGATGGTGCGGTTTTTGGATGTGGTGGTATGCAGGTCCCTAAGGACCGAGTACTTGGGTCACTAAGCCAGCGATTTGGCGTACTAACCACGCGAGGGCATATGGAACCCCTCTTGACTAAGTACTCTAGGAGGTGTTAATTATGAGCGAGCTCGGTTGGTGTGTTTTCAAAAACAAATGTATATGTATAGTGTGGGAGGGAGCATTAGCTTCCTGAAGGTTGTGATGTCTCCTTCTCCCGTGGGTTGTGCAACTCGTAATTAGCATTCATCCTTTGGAAAGGTCTCGTAGGACTTAGCCGTGCAAAGACACCTTCTAAGTGTGCGTAAAGGAAAGGCGATGCGGCGTGTGGGTGCAGTGGTACACCTGCGCAGGATAAAACTATTGAATAGCCTCATCCTAGGTTATGGACATGCTTGGTAAGGTCGTTCAAGACTAGACTACAACCTTTAATTAAAACTTGACATGGTTGGTATGAACGGGGAGTTCATGCTATTGTTGTGGTGACTTGGGTTAGTCACTTCGAGTTGTTCTTGTTGTCGTTATTATGTTATTATCTCGTTGTTACTTCAACATTTAAAAATGCTTTGTCAAATTGCCTTCAATCTATTATGTTATTGCAAATAAATGTTGCTTTATGCTAAAATGAGTCCAAAGCCTCATCCACTTAAATAAAGCTTGCATGTAGCTATTTATAGTTCTGTTATCTCACACGTAAGTCTTGCGGAGTACTTTATGTACTCATCGCGCGTGGTTGTGGCAATTTTGTGGCTTTTGTTGCAGAGGAAGAAGGAGAGCTCCAAGAGCCTCTCTTTTGTGCTACGTGTTGCGCTTTCTTGACGACTAGCTTGGCGGTCGGTCGGATGCCTAGGGGTTAAGGCACACTGATTGGCTTTGTGTTATAGCCATCTTTATGGCACTTTTGCTTCCGCTGTTATCTTTGTAGAGTTGTTGTTATTTGGCCTAAGGGCCCCTCTTTTGTAATAGCTATTCCATATTAATATTAACTTCTGGTTTGTTGCGTTTGTTCTATGTGTTGTATGGAATTGATACATTCTTTTGTTGTGAGGTATGTATACTGCATTCTGGGAAGTATACATCTCTCGAGACCGGGTTTATTTGGTTGATAATACTAGGGTCAATCGGATGACTAAGTATTATGAGCCTAATAAACATCGGGGTCTCACATATACGGTCGTAAGCTCTTCTACGACAAGTCCCTAGTCGATGGGGCTTACAGACATGTGGGCCTAATCGACCAGGGAATCTGCCGCATCATACTTAATGATATGGGCAGTAAACTACACTGCTATTCTCTGGAATAATGGCGCGATTTAACTCCCTGTCATGGTGATAACTGTCTCGCGACGTGGGAATGTTATTACTCCCACAATAATCTCCAGCAATAGCTCCATTATCTGAAGCATTAAGGCGCCCTTTGGACTGGAAGAACAGCAGTACGCTCTGAGTACTATAAAAGGTAGAATCATCAGAGAGGAAGGGAGAGAGGGACCAAGAGCACAAGACGCCTCATTCTAGTCTTTCTCTTGATCTTGTAACCCAGCATACTCAATACATACACATGGGAGTAGGGTTGTTATTCTCCCTGGGAGAAGGCCCGAACCTGTATAAAAATCCCCGTGTCGCCTCTCTCTACATGATTTGAGTCTTGGAGACCCCCCAAATCAAACAATTTTTACGTAAGTTCGGTTCTAAAACAACGACAGTTCGCGCCGACCATGGGGATCTTCGAGTCACCGGCTTTCTTTGCTCTTTTCCCACTCTAATGCTCTCATGGCAGGAGAGTGGAACGAGGAGAACTAGTTTGACTTGGCCGATTATGCAGATATCGACATGGATACCGGTTTCGACAACGAATCGAGTATTGCATCATCCGATGATGGTATTGCCTCCGGAGATTATTCTCTAGGAGATCATACCACCGATGGAGTTGAGGAGGGATCCTTACCCCCCACAACATTACGCCCGGATGAGGAACCAGCTTCCTCAGAGGGCAAGGGTCAATCCGACCATAATCAGGACTGTATCAAGACAGACTCAGAGCATGGCGAGGGTTCCCCCTCCAAATGTTCAAGTCTGTCTAAGATAGTCCGACCTGGCATGTCAAGTTCTAGAGGCAATCATTCCAGAGCTTCATCAGCACTTTGTGGTCGTCTCTCTCAGGTTAGCCCCACAAAGGATGGGGTCGAACATGCTTTTCCTGCGGGTTCAACCATCCCATCGCAGGGCTCACTTGCGGACGGAGACGGTTATAACCCGGAATTCCCCTTCTTAGAGGGGTTTGATCCAAGTCGCCAGGCGGTGTCTCTCGACTACTCCTCAAGTGAGGAGGCCTCAAGTGCAGGTGGAGATCATCAACAGGAGGTCTTCATCCTTCCCTTAGGTAACGATCGCTCTCCTAGAGACAGGACTGAGGATGCTCCCCAACGATCACACACTACGACCCCTTGTGGCAATGACCAGGACACCTCCGGCGATGAACAGAGTCAACACTCTGATGAGTGTCAAGGAGATTCTCAAAATACTCGTACTCTACTAAGGCAAACTCGAGGCTTAGGTATGGATGTTCTTGAGGCAACCCGACAAAGAAGAATCGTAGCTCAGAAAAATCCATCTGGGCGCGTTCATTATTAGTCGAAGGAAGCTCAAGAACTCCAGCGCATCAATGACCTTCTCGAGAACCCATCTTGAGAACTTGCTCGAACGCCAGGCTACAACCTTTTTGCTGAAGATATCACGCAAAGGATTCGAAGCATGGTGGCCAAGCTTGAGCACCCTCGCCGACATCAACCTAGAAGTCATGGTGGTACGACCTCATCCACTTCCAGCCATTCGAAAAACTCACCGCATGGAGATCGCTGTGATGACCGATCACCACGCTCTCTTGATCTTTGCCTCAAATGAAGGAAAGTTCCTCGAACGCCTAAAGACCAACAAGTTCCCAGGAGAGGTGATCATTCACCACTCCAACCTAGAAATCTGCGACAGCAGATGAAATACGAGGAGTATTTCCCTTGTAGGGTTGAGACACACCACAGGTCGGGTCCACCTATGACCGAGTATCATCGTCTATGATCACCTGGTGATGTCAATCCCTCTTTTCTACAAAGAAGTCCTCAAGAAGTCATCACCAAATGTCGGGCTTTCTCACCCGACCTTTGAGCGGTTCGCTGGCCGCCACGGTTTCGACCAGTGGACATAGAGAAGTTTGATGGATCTCAAAATGTGGATATCATGGGGATATGTGCACGATCTTAGGATGATGTCACAATTGGTAATGGTGTTGAAGGTTTATCGAAATACGTGTTTTCGCCAAACTGTCAGTCCAGGGGTGGTCTGACCGGCGTTGTAGACGCGGTCAGACCGGCGTTGTAGATGCGGTCAGACCGGTGTTGTGGACGCGGTCAGACCGGCCAATCAGTGGTAGTCTGACCGGGTTCTTACTGTTCATCGGCCAAATGGTGGCGATGATTGTTGAGTTAGGTCATATTCATGGGTTTCAGTGCATATGTGTTGCATGATGCATGTTTTCACTAACGTGGGTCAAGTTGCGAAGAACTTGTTCCCGGAATCGATTTCTTTGTTTATTGTTGTGCAGGTTGCTTGGAGGTCAACAACGGTCACCAACGAGGATGATTGGGACTAAGCTTGGAGAGCTGAGGTCTAGAACGATCGGGGATGCCGGGTGAAGTCAATGGAGCCAAGCATGGCGCAAAAGGGACAAAGGTGGCTGAATGGGTAGTTCGGTGCGACGGGTTGGATCAAGCAGTGAGGGGGTCGGTGCAAGTGCCATGGTGGTTTCAGTGGGACTCGGATGGGAGAGACTTGCCGACATGATGAGAGCCGCTGGATCAACCTACACGTGGCGAAGCATGGAAGTGCTTCACGTAGTTTGGACTCGGTCTTTGGAAAAAGATCGAGAAAGGGTATTTTGGTAATTTTACCTAAATACCGCCTTGGTAACCTTTTGCCAACCCGTAGCGCAAGACGACGCAAGGAGAGACTGATTAGGTCAAGAGGAGATGAAGACGTCGCTTTAAAATACGTGCGTGAGTGAAACCCGTTTGTGTGTGGGCCTAACGGGTGCCCATTAGGGTTTTCCTTCTAGAAGCTTAGCCTCTACTATAAATAGAGGAGGGTGCTGGCCAGCACCTCCTTAACCCTTTCTTTTGTGAAACCCTAGTTCGCCTTTGGTGCTTAGGGAGAGGATAGTGGGAGGTTAGGGTTCTAGAGTTTTGGATTTGATTTTGTGCTCATGTGTTGAGTCTTTGTCCTCCTTGATGGAGTGGCTGTAAACCAACATCATATCAAATCAATCCAAGGAAAGATTTCTCAAAGATGTTTCTCTTTGTGTTCTTTCTCTCTATTTGGTGATTTTGAGTCTTTCTTTGATCCGCGACTTTTCTCTTGGTTTCTTGCCTTGATTTAGCTTGCTGTGACATATGGGAACACATCTAGGATCATCTTGATCATCAATCACCCACGAGTAAGTCTTTAGATCATATTTCGATTTTGACTCAGTTTTGGAGCAACCTTCGTTCAAACTGAAAAAGATAGGAACTTTGGCATGGATCTTCATGATCCTTGATTGGAACAGGTTCCTAATATCTTAGAGAAGGTGTGTCTCAAAAGTTAGATTATTTTGTGTTTTGGAAGTTCAGGTTGATTTCACTGTTCATCAGGCTGGAGGTCAGACTGCCCATTTGAGAGTTCAGACCGCCCCATGGAGCGGTCAGACCTGTAGACTGAGAGGTCTGACCGCCCAACTCATTGTGAATTGAGTTTTTGGTAAGTTTGGTTGTTTTGCTTCGGGGTTTCGATTGGATTCAATACAAGTCTTCCGCTGTGCTTGCACTTTGATCTTCATAGCTTCCATAGCTATTGGAGTGAAAACGTGTTGAATCCGATCTAGGAGAAAAAGTGATCATGCTCCTATTCACCCCCCTCTAGTCGCCTTTTTGGTCCAACAAGTGGTATCAGAGCCCGGTTAGTTCAATCTTGATCTTAACCGGTCACTGAACTTGGCGATAGATAAGTACTCGACCAAGCCTCATATCTTCGATGGGCTCGACTATGCCTATTGGAAGAATCGCATGCAAATCTTCCTTCAGAGTGAAGGACAAGCTATATGGGAGGTTGTTCGAGCTCTGCTCGTTTTGCCTGAGGTTGTTTCGCTGGCTTCAGTAGCCCTCTTGGCAAACAACCATAAGGCTAAGAATCTCCTATATGCTGGGCTTGGTAGACAGGAGTACGATAGGACACTACTACAAAACAGGCTATAGTAGACACCCCATCACAGACGGTTCCTTTGGAACCGTCTGTGTTGGCCATTGCCGCACCTGCGGGTGGCGCGGGAACAGACGGTATTTTTTAGAACCGTCTGTGATAGTCATCTATCATAGACGGTTTGTAAATAGAACCGTCTGTGATATTACCGACGGTTCTATTCACAAACCGCCCGTGATAATCACCAATCACGAGCGGTTCTATTTAATAACCGTCGTAGTAATATCATAAACGGTTCTATTTACAAACCGTGCGTGATTTGGTGATTATCACAGACGGTTTGTGAATAGAACTGCTCGGTAATATCACGCACGGTTCTATTTACAAACCGCTCAGTGATAGTCATCTATCCTGAGCGGTTTTATTAAGAACCGCTCGTGATATGCCCATCGGCAGATAAATTGAGCGCGACACATCCCTCGCCAAGACTGCGCTTGCCCGGCTGTGTCCATTGCCAGATCGCTGCATGTGTCCATCGCCAAGATCGCCTTGCCCATTTGTGCCTCTCCTCCGCTGCATTGTTTGGATAAATATAATCAACAAGCCGCCCTCATTCTTGGGCTCCACTTAGATCTGTAGCTAGCTTCTCCTCCCAGTGCGGGCCACTTCCTCCCTAGCTCCTCCAACTGCGATTTCTCCCCTAATTAAGCAGATGAAGTAATCTTGATTATCCTTTTTCACTCTATTGATTAGTAAATTTCCACGACTTTGCTACTCTGTACATAGACGCTAATGTTTTGTTTTCTTTGTTGTATTCCTTAATCGGAAGCATAGGGTTTAGGTTTCAATTAATACTACTTGATGGGAAAAGGCAAAACGTCGTACATCTAGCTCTCAATTTGATGGACCCTATTTGTAGAAAATGAAAAGCAAAACATGTAGCCTTTAATTAATCTGGTGTAATTCCTTTGTGCAACGATGAGACAAAACGAGTAAAATGCGTGCAAAGAAGTGAAAGTCTTAATCGAGAACTAATTTCATGAGTAGTTTTCTAGAAACAGTTAAAAAGAAGAATTTATGACACACCAAGATAAGTCACATGTGCAATGATGTATTTTATATTTCCTCCATTTATATCCATGAAGAAACGCGTCATCACACAGTGGTTTATTGTTTCAATTATATGAAAAGAGATACAAGCAATCGCGCGAACCAACTTGCTAGTTATTAATTAGGATCTTCCTCTTGTCTTTTGTCTCGTATCTAATCAACAATCATGCGAGATAATCAATAATTATCCGTTCGCCACCTTAGAGAGGAGAAGGTTGGACCCTTGCCCTAAGCGCCTCCAACACCCGCCACCTCCTCCCCATTGCACCACCTTAGAGAGGAGAAGGAAAGGAGAGGAATCGTATTTTCTTCGTGACCTTCGAGGGTAACGATCTATAACCCTTTATATTTGCTATAAATTAATCGCTAATCAATTTTGACATAATTTGTTACATGCGTAGTGTAGATGGATCGGCGGATGTACAGCAGAACCGTGTGAGTCAAGAGTACATTAATGGCGTGGTTGCTTTTAGAAGAGCCGCCGAAAGGGGATATGTTGAAGAAGGAGATAAATTTTATGTCTTGTCCATGCATTGATTATGGTAATTTGAAGATGTTTAACAACGCGCAAATAGAAGCGCACTTGATTCAAGGGTTTCACAAAAGGGTATACATGTTGGACCGATCCACGGTGAAGAGCGATTATTACACATGAAGTTAGTAATGGCGGCACCGCCGAGGAAGTCAATAATCGCGGGATGTGGGTATCTTTGCTTTTGATGAGGATATGTCACACGATGACAATCTGGATCGAGATGCTACGCGATCACGAAGATCCCCTATTTGGTGCCGTTGGGTCCATCTCGCATGGTGAAGGTCGACAAATGCGGTGTCACTACCGTGGACCTCGAGCGTGTCGGATATAAAGACGAACCATTCGTCTTGGCTAACCAAGTTGTTCAAGTCTTCTATGTAACCGACCGGCAAATAAGAAGCGCCACGTAGTTCTTCATGGAAAAAGGAGGATTGTCGGAGTTGAGAATGTAGTGGGCGAGGAAGAATACAATCAATTTGACGAGTTGCCTCCTTTCGGAAGCGGCATTAGGCTCGAGGAAGAACCCGGTGAGGAAGCTAGCTATATCTTGCGTCGATCATCACGAAGGCCTATATCTTAATTAAGAATTTACTCCAATGTAATTAATTTATTCCATAACATCATGTGTTATGGACTTGTAATCTCTCATATATTTTGATGTCAGCGTGAAATTGTCATGTGTTGATGTGTTATGGACTTGTCATATTTGATATTGATGTCAATGTGGGCGTACATTGTAATGTGGAGTATCAAAATTGTCATCATACTTGATTTGAGTTGAGTTGAATTAGATATGAAATTTTGAAGTCAAATGTGTTATGAACTTGTTATGGACTTGTCATATTTGATATTAATGTCAATGTGTGGGCGTACATTGTAATGTGGAGTATCAAAATTGGTTTCACTTGATTTGGAGTTGAGTTGAATTAGATATGAAATTTTGAAGTCAAATGTGTTATAAACTTGTCATCATACTTGTCACGGGTTAGAATTCATATGGACTTGTCATAATTGTCATCATACTTGTCTCAAAGAGTTCACTCTGTTTTCTCGGGATATTTATGTCTCACGGAGTTCATATGTTTTGTCGAGGATATCATAAATTGGCCTCAGTTATGCGGCTATCACAGCGGTTTTATTATACAACCGTCAGTGAAATAATATCACGAGCGGTTCTCATTTGAACCGTCTGTGATATACTTTTTATAAGGCGGAAACACTAGGGTTTTCCTCTCACTTCTCACTTCCTCTCCGCGCCCTTACTCTCTCGCTCGTTACGCCTCCTCTAGGGTTTAGGGCTCGCCTTCACGCCGACCACGACCTCGGCGCCGCCTCCCAAACATTGGTGCCCCCGACCTCTGCGCCGCCCGACCTCGGCGCCTTCGACCTCGGGGCGTCGCCCCGACCTCGGCGCCCCCGTTCACCTCCCAGGCCGTAAGCCTCGGCGTCGCCGCCTTCGACCTCGGTGCCGCCGCCCACGACATTGGCGCCTCCAACCTCGACGCCGCCGTCCTCCTCCCCGTGTCGGCCTCCTCCCTCTGCACCGGCCTTCTCCCAGCGCCCTCCTCCCGTGTCGACCTCCTCCCCAGCTCCCTCCTCCCCGCTCGGCCTCCTCCCTGCCTGCCCTCCCAGTTCTTGTGCGCATCCTCTCTGTAGTATTGCTCCTCTGTGGCGATTCGGTATGATATATGCATATATATATATATATATATATATATATATATATATATATATATATATATATATATATATATATATATATATATATATAGCTAGTTGCAAATTAATCGGTGGGCTTTGTTGACATGCTCGTGATGAACTCCGTCTTATCTTGAGATTGAATGTGATAGTTAGTTCATACTTGAGCTCTATTGTATTACTTACTCTTGTCAATATGTTGTCTTGTTAATTGGTTACTTCGGTTCAACTCATAGTTCTATTGCAAATTGATCGGTTGTATTGACTAGTTTGTGATTCTCCTAGTAGTATGTATGAGCTCATTCAACTTTTCATTTGCCATCTTGATCTCTGTAGTCAACCTCTGTTTGATGGAAGTTTAATCTGTTTTAGATTAGCAGTTGAGATCATTTGACGCTTAAGCAAAGTATTGTTTAGAGCTCATAGTTTGAATTTATATTATCATATTCATTTCATGAAGAGTATAGATAATAGGATTGAGATGGCAAAGACTTGTTCTTTAGCTACTCTCCTTCCGAGAGCACATAATATCATCAATCGCATTTCCTTAGAAAGTAGGCTCGGGCAAAAGATTTGTATCACTAGTTTCTATCTATACAAAGATCACAAGAGAAGCTGGTGGATTAAGGAGTGTTAGGAGTGTTAGAATAGAAGCTCGTGGATTAAGGAGTGTTAGGAATGTTAGTAGTCTGTATGAGCTCATTCAACTCTTCATTTGCCATCTTGATCTCTATAGTCAACCTCTGTACTTCTTCACGAGAGCAAGTAAGCGAGATGGCAAAACACTGTCTTTTTGCCGCCAATCACCGACGCCGCAGATGGAAGAGGCGCCGACGAGGCCGCCAACACCGACCCCCATTGAGATGGAAGAGGCGCCGACGAGGCCGCCAACACCGACCCTGAGATGGAAGAGGCGCCGACGAGGCCGCCGTCACCGTCGGCGATAATGACACTAGGCGAGATGGCGGAGGACAATCGAAAATGCCTACGGGCGGTGGTCATCACGGAGGTCGGTGACTTTGGGGTCCCTCTGAGTCCCAAGAGATCGTGGCGAGATTCGGACCATCTGCGGGATACTTGGAAGGAGCGGGTCCTCATCACCACACCAAGGTGGAAGGACTGACGAAAAGAAGCGAAAAGCGCGTGGGCCAGAACTTTCGGAGAAGTTCACTATTCGAGCACATGTGTGCAGCGTCGCGACGGACGGCGATGCTCACGATGGGTAAATCGTGGAGGACCTTCAAGAGCATTCTTGTCATGAAATGCGTGAACACGGGTCGACGCCCTTCGCGATATAGATTCTTGGCGCGAAGCATGGGACACCTTTGTGGCTATGAAAACATCGGCCGAATTTAAGGAGCAAAGTCGGCGCACAAAGCTCTCGAGACCTGAAACACTCACCCGCCTGGACTCGGCACCGCTGGTTACACGGGTAAATCGAGGAATGGGCGGCGGAGAAGGAGAACCCGTTTCTGATGTCACGGACCCGCGTTCCCTAAAATTTGGTTAAGCGAGGGCACAAGTCTCGTCTTGAGCGCATCTCCTTCACAAACCCGGCGGACCGGAAGTGTCCCAGCGTGTGGTAAGTATATCGAACTACTAAGTTGTTAATAAGTCCATAACTTCATAGTGTCTATAATAACGTGATGACCTCTTGCGGCGTGACTTGATCGCCCAAGCTTCCCAAGGCTCCTTCCGTGCGAGCGGGGAGAAGGATATACTATCTCTGACCTTGGGAAACAAGGAGCACCGGTCGCACGCGAGGCCTTGGGGTTAACGTGCCTTGGATTCATGGATTCATGGACGACTACTACGTATAGGACTAGGAAGAGATCCAAGGCGAAACGACAACCGGTTAGTGCAGATGATTACTAACCAATTTCAAGTAGAGATGGCGACATTGCGAGTCAAATGGATATACTCATGAGCGGTGATGCAAAGCCGCCCGCTAATTTGGAAGACAGTCCTCCTCGGCGTCGGAGTAGCGTCGCGTCACAAGATAATTGTGAACATGACGACGTCCGATTACCGATAGACAACATCAAGGTAACGTACATCTATGGAATGCACCAAAGATAGACCCTAACGACGCCTTAGCTAATTGCGTATCGTTTTGTAGGAGCCGACGCCCTGTAAGCTCCAAGTGAGGATGGATGGGTCCCTTTGTATTGAGGCTGCGCAGGGGATGGTGTATCCATACGAGGAAGGGGCAGTGTAGCACGGTGCCCAGCTGGTGCACGGTTACGCCAAGGTCCAGGTGGATATGGTACATGTCAATTTCGAGCCATCCCGCCGACATTTGCCCAAACGAAGAGATCACAACACTAGGGGATGCCGTCCTCTCTTTTATCCGATGGCCCAAGAAGAACATACGGAACCCGGCGGTCTGCGATCTGGACACGACCATTCCTCTCCAACGGGACCGTCGATGACTCCACCTCATGTTTAGCCTCAAAAGGCCACCTCTTGATTCCCGTGGAGAAGACGCCAAAGAACGACAAAAGCGTGCCGGCGTGTCGGTTCGAGTCGTCTCACAAAAACGATGCCAATCGCTAAGGCCAAATCGAAATCAACGAGCGTTAAGCGCCTCCCAAGTCCGGAAGTCCGAAAGTCCGCGATACCGGAAGTCCGCGATACTCGGGAAGTCCGCGATACCGGAAATACATCATCGGAAAACCGTTGTGTTCGGCCGATATAATGCACGCTGGACATGCTTGTCGCTTTGCATGCACGGTACTTGGACAAGACCCAAAAGAAGGGGTCCGAATCTTTGGAATCACCGTCGAATCTGAGGACAAGCATTTCTTCAGCGGACGAGGTACTTCGTCGTGGGCTTCAATGATTTATTTGAACTATTCAACCTCGTTGGCCTCGGCGTCTCGCTTCTCGATGTTGGACATTTGTAAGTCGTACAATCAAGTTCTACATTCATCTAATACCGATAAATATCACAACTCATTGCTTATGTATAGATACATCTTTGCAAAATGTCGGGAATGGAAAGAACCGGTGGGTTTCCTCGACCCACACGTGGTATCGTTGCAAACCATCCTACAAGACTAGCCCTTCGCCGAGAAATACATAACGAGGTCATTGCTTCTCTGAGAGGAACATGAAGTACATAGTGGTGCCCTACAACCCGGGGTAAGTGTCACTACTTGCTATACAAATTTCATTTGTACATTATCTGCAACCACGAACTTAGGTTTAATGACTATAGCGACATACATGAGTAGGTACCATTGGATCCTTTTAGTTATTATACCCAAGAGGAACCATATGATATACCTTGATTCCCTAAACCGCAACAAGCACGACTTGACACTCTAAGAGGAATACTCGAGAGGTATGCTCATTTCCTCCTTACATAACTCTATTGTAGTCTTCATTAGTTTGAAATGGCGAGGATAACTTTTTGAATCATGTAGGTCGTTCATCAATTATGTTGCCAACAAAGGAATATCTGATGGAAAAGCGCCAACTAACACATAGGATGGATTTTCGATCGTGCTACAACACAATAATACTATATCATACTTCATAATAACGCGTCTCGAACCGACTATACCTATATATGTAATTCTATTTTTGCGGTGCCGCCAAACAAAAGATGATGAGTTATGTGCAATCTACGTGCGCTATCATATGCGGCTAATCCTTCTGACTAAGAAGAAGGATCACGAGGTTTGTCAATCTCGAAATAATTATTTCCTAATTATAAATTTAAATATATATAGCTTACCACTTTACTCTTAATTGGTAGCGGCAGGTCTTGGATTTACAATGTGATTCACTCGTTGCGGAAGAGATCAAGGACATTGAGGAAGCTCTGCGCCTTTATCAACTCGAAATCATTAACGACAACGGAGAGTTTCACTCCGTCGCCAACCCGAGCATCACCCCACTAAAACCTCTCAACGCAAACAATTGTAATCTAGTTGTAACTATAGCGACAATACTTGAACAAATGCGATCTTTTGTAATTTATTTTGAGTAATGATCACTTTGAGTTGTCATGGTTTGCTTGAATCATTATTGTGAAATCTTTGTTTTTGTGATTGCCCTGAATCATTTACGTGAATGCTTGTTTTCAGAGGGCATGGCTAGCAATTCTGAGGCTAGCGAGAAAACAAAGAAATTGTGGGCGGGGGTATTAGCTATCACAGAGCGGTTTTTGTTAAAACCGCTGCAGTGAAGGCAAGTATCCTGAGCGGTTTATTTGCAAACCGTGCGTGATAGGAGAATATCACGAGCGGTTCTATATAAAAGCCGTGCGTGATAGTCTAAATCCTGAGCGGTTTTATTTAGAACCGCTGCGTGATATTCTCCTATCACGAGCGGTTTTATTTAGAACCGCTCGTGATATTCTCATATCCTGAGCGGTTTTCGGTTGAAACCGTGCGTGATACTTGACTTCGCTGAGCGGTTTTTAATAAAACCGTCAGTGATATTTCGTATCACGAGCGGTTTTGTACCGTGCGTGATAATATCTGTTATCACGCAGACCAACAAACATAGGCGGTTGGAAGCCGTGCGTGATGACGATTCGAGCAACCGTCTGTGATGTCGGTTCCTGTAGTAGTGGGATTTGCAGCCTTGAGACCGCACATGAGATTTGACACACCCTCAAAACTTACCATGAGGGATCGTCCCAGATCAAGCAAGTGCGCCAGATGGTCTACAAGCGAGTGTATAACAAATTCGAGATGCATCCTGGCGAGAGCATCGATAACGTTTTTACTCGCTTCAACAAGGTGATCAATCAGATGAGAGTTGTTGACATTAAGTACTCTCAATCTGAAAATGCCACCCACCTCTTGGCTGCAATCAACACCAAGGAGTGGGAGATGAAGGCTACTGCCATTGAGGAGAACGTCGATCTCTCTAGTCTCACTTTGGAGCTGCTTTATAGCAAGCTCAAGATCCATGAGATCAAGAGAGGCAATCTTCCTAAGACGGATAACATGGCTTTGGTAGCTGATCCTTTGAAAAGAACTTCTGATGGTTCTTCTGAGTATTCTTCTATATTTTCTCTTGCGTGTTTATTTACAATTCAAGAAGAATAGTTTGAGAGTCTTCCTGAGGCTGATTTAGCTCTTTTAGCCAAGAAAATCACATGGGCATATAACAATGTTAAAAACAAGAAGAGAGGTGGCCCTATGACGTGCTATGAGTGTAGAGAGCTATATCATATCTGGGCAAACTGCCCCAAGCTGAAAGGCAAGGGCAACTGCAAGGATGAGAAGACTGCCTAGAAGAAGCCTCAGGGGAGCAAGCCCAAGTATGATGCTGCTAAGCTCATGAAGGCTGCTCACTGGGTCCTTGCCACTTTTGGAGAGCAATCCATCAGCGATGTGGACTCTGGAAGCGAGAAGGACAAGGAGGAGGAGCTCCCTCAAGACAAGAAAGGGAAGGTCAAGGACTTCACCGGCATGTGCTTCATGGCCGACTCCGTCAATGCCGATGACAACGATGAGGTACCTCCATCCTATGATGTTCTTTCTGCTAGATGCGACAATATGTTTGAGCAACTCATGAGTCAGGATAAGGCCTTAGAGTTTATCATGGCTAGGAACAAGGACCTAGAGTCACAAGTAGATAATTTGACTTTAGAACTTGTAAATTCTAATACTCTTGAATCTGATGAATGTTCATCTTGCCATGCTCTACACTCTGAATTTTCTAAACTGCAATCTGCTCATGATATTGCTTTGCACCAACTTGGAAATGCTAGGATTGAGCTAATTGATGTTAAATCTGCTCCTTGTGAAAAATGCTTAGTGTCTAGTAAGTTGGTTGCTTCTGGTAATGTTGAATCTAGCTTTTGTTCTTTCTGCTTAGAACGTGAACATGAAGTTAAGGACATTTTAGAAGTAGTTAGAGCTAAATATGTCAAGCTTAAGGACACAATTGAGTCTATAAGCTTGAAGTTGCTTGTCTTAAGGAGACATATGCTAGAGCCATTAAGGCCAAGACTTGTGATTCATGTGTTAACTTTGGAAAAGAAAATGCTTACCTTAAGGACACATTAGAAAAATTCTCTAAAGATAAGAAACAGTTAAACATGATTCTGAACACGTCTAAAACTCATTATAAGAAGCAAGGGTTAGGATACAACTCTGCCCAGGACAAATCCAAGCCTAATGTCATTCAGGTATTGGAAAATGGCTTAGTTGAATTCACAACCCAACCTGCAAAAATAATTTTCAAATCTACAGGTTTTGTCCAACCTTGTTTTGAGTCAAAAGGTGCTACTCCCAGTGGTTCCAAATACCATTGCACCTATTGCAAGAAGTGTGGATATTTGGTCGAGTTCTGTTGGTGTAGGTTGAAGAATGCTAAGAAAAATATTGCTAGAATTTCATCTAATCAACCTAGAGCTTTTATGAGACATGGTCACGTAGAAAAGAAGAAACCTGGTCTAGGATTTGTTGCACATGCTCATCATCATCATGTTCCTAGACAGGATACATCTCATGTTCGTGTGACCATTGCTCATGATAGAACTTTAAATAAGATCAAGAATAGAACTTTTGCTTTGCATACTACTCGCAAACGTATGTCTCAGTACTGGGTTCCCAAGTCATGTCTAACTAACTCCAGTATTGAGACACATCGATCTTTTGTGCTTTGATTTTCAGGATCGCTGCGAAAGGAGGAAGAACACATGGCTCGTCGACTCCGGCTGTTCATGCCACATGACCGGAGACTCAAGATGGTTCACTTCCTTCACGCGGTCTACAGGTGATGACTTCATCACCTTTGGAGATGATACACAAGGACGAATTGAAAGAACAAGATCGATCAGGGTGAATGACAGATTCATCTTGAAGGACGTCACTCTTATGGACAAGCTAAGGTACAACTTGCTTTCTGTTTCGCAGCTTCTTGATGATGGCTACGAAACTCATTTTAAGAAAAATGTCTGTCGTGTGCTTGATTTTGCCGGTGAGCTTTTTTTTTGGGATTTCTAGAGTTGGTAGAATTTTTGGAGCTGATTTTTCTAAATCTCTTACTGGATCTCTCAAATGTTTAATTGCATCTTCTTCTGATTTCTGGCTTTGGCACCGACGTTTGGGGCACATTGGTTTTGATCATCTGACGCGAGTTAGCGGCCTATGGTCAAAGCCATCAAGGATGTTGTATATGCGCCCTGTAGGCATGGCAAACAAGTTGCTGCCTCACACCCTTTATTGACTATGGTCATGACTGACGGACCGAGACAGTTGCTTCACATGGATACTGTTGGTCCTGGTAGGGTTCAGTTAGTCGATGGAAAATGGTACACTCTTGTCACAATCGATGATTTTTCGAGATATTGTTGGGTGTTCTTTCTTGCTTCGAAGGATGAGGCTTTTGAACATTATCATGATCTTGTTTTTCGTTTGGCTTCTGAACTTCCTGGTGCCTTGAAAGCAATTCGCAGTGACAATGGCACAGAGTTCAAGAATGGTTCTTTTGCCTCTTTTTGTGCTGAGCGCGGTATTGAGCATCAGTTCTCTTCTCGACATGTCCCTCAACAAAATGGTGTTGTGGAAAAGAAGAACAGGACCTTAGTCAAGATGGCTAGGACGATGCTAGATAAGTATAGCACACCGAGGAGGTTTTGGGCCGAAGCTATTGCTACAGCTTGCCATATTTCAAACCGTGTCTTCTTGAGACCGTCTTTGGGCAAGACTTCTTATGAGCTTCGATTTGGTAGAAAACCCTCTGTCTCTCACTTTCGAGTCTTTGGATCCAAGTGTTTTATTCTCAAGACAGAAAATCTAGATAAATTTGAATCAAGAACTTGTGATGGTTTATTTTTGGGTTATCCTACACATTCGAGGGGTTTTCGGGCCTTTAATGTTGAAACTAATGTTGTTCAGGAGACATGCAATGTCACTTTTGATGAGATGTAACATCCCAAACAATGGTTTGTGTTTCAAATGTAAGAAGATAAGAAGAAATTAAAACTTTTCATGAATCATGTTGTCATTTGAAATTTTCTGGAAACTCTCCCAAAGGAATTGTTGATTTCAAAGACTTAATGTTTCATTTGACAAGAAGCATAATCTTTGAAAACTTCTAAAACAAATCCTATGATTCTACCTTGGAATTACTTTTCCTAGGTTCTATATCATCCTAGTGACTCCTCTGAAAAATCTTATAATTTTTAGAAATTATTTGCTATTTTTAAGAGACCGGTCAAATCAATTTGACTCTTAGTCAAAACCCTAAGACAAGGCCTTGTGATTTTTCTAGAGAGCAATGAATTGCATGAAAAACTCTAGAAAATTTATTCAAGGTTGTTCTTAGATTTGGAGACCTACCATTAAAATTTTGGGAATTTTGGAGTTAAGGAGCTACCTCTAAAAAAATCCCTAAAAATTTCAATCTTCTTATCAAAAGTCTGAAAACACTGTTCCTCAGACCCAGTTACTGTTCCACCGATCCGCCCCAACTCAGTTCTGACCGAGCTAACCCGGCGCGGTCGAACCCAAACAGCTGGCGAATGTTGGACCGTCGGATCTCCACCTCAGCCCGATCGAACCACCCATCTAACCCTTTCACCGCTCTCTCTCTCGCCGGTCCCACTTGGCAGTCCATCTTCTCCGCGTGGCTCATGCCCGCGTGGCCTGCGTCTTGCGTGGCGATGCTCACTTCGCTTCTGGCAATGCTAGCTTAGGCTCCGCCCACGGTTTTCTCGCGCGGCTCAACATCGCCCGCATCTTTCGCTCCTCGCCCATTCCCTGGCTCGGCAATAACTCCCCAGGTCACCTCTTGTCGCTCGCCATGCCCGGGAGTCACTGTCAACGCCCATGCCGGCTCCTCATCGCGACATCTCCGCCCTAGCCTATTTAAGGCCACCTCAAGCTAGCCTTTGCTTTCTTTTATCTCCACGAGACACCCCCTTCCAATTTCTTTTCTTCCCCAAGCTCTAGCACAAGGAGCGCTTGAGCTCCTGGTTTTGGCCAAGCCGCCACCCACTCATCGCCGGCGCATCCGTGAAGCCCCTTCCTCCTTTCTGCGTCATTTTACAATCCTGAGCACAAGAATCAAATTCCCTAACTTAATTTGCCTCTTCTTAATCAGGAACCACCACAACCGGGTTTCTTCTTCGTCTCTGGCCGAGAGTGCTCTCCTCGCCGCTAGCCCTTCTCTGGTGAGATTCTCCTCTTCGGGTCATCGCGGTGAGTCCCTAATGCTGAGCAGTCACTCGTGCGCACGCTTTAAGGCTTGCAATTTCATTGCTCCAGGATTTTGCTTGACGGCCGAACGCCTCCTCCGCCTCTCCTCGCCGTCTCGCCGTCTCAGGTCGCCGGAGACTTTGCCGCCGGCGTCAGCAGGTGCGCAAGATTGAGGCGATCATGTTTTGGCCTTTTTCCGGCACCACCACAGGTCGTACCGCCAGCGAGACGCTCGGCAAGATCGTGCTGGGGGCGTTGTGTCGTGTCCAAAAACGGACCGTACTGTAGCTGTGCAATTAAGGCGCAAATCTTTCTCGGTTAAGGTTAACTAATGATTACCATTAAGTAAACATGAATTAATGGAGGGATGTCTGAATGACATGCGGGCCCGCTTCCAGAAACCCATGTGATTAATGCGTTGATTTCCGGGGCATGTCACAGACAAGTGGGCCCTCGCGGCACAGTAAACTACTAGGTGGTCCATGGACCGAAACACTATGCTACAGACCTTGGTTCACGCACTATTCCGTGCACCAATGTGTATGACAGATGGGCCTGTGGCCATTTGGCCAGAGCTGGCGCTGACCGAGTCATTTTGACCGCGGACCCCGCCGGTCAGTGACTGGGGCTGGCTGAGCCTGAGTAGAGAAAGTATTAAATCCTTTTTGAAATTCCAAATTGAATTATTCTTGCACTAATAATTCAATAAACTTCAAAAATTCATATCTATTTCATTTTAACTCCAAATTGAGTGAATCCAATTTTGTTGGTTCTCATTCTTTTTGTCATTTAATATGAAATAGGTTTGAAACCTGTCTCTACCACATAAAATGTTTGTATTAGAATTATTCTCCAATTAGGATTATTTGTTACTTTTAAAAATCCTTTTAGCTTATAAAATTCCTAGAAAATTCTTCTGAACTCCAAATAAAAGGATTTTTGTTTCTAAAATTTTATAAAATCATAATATTTCTGTTTATGCAAAAATATTTGTGTTTGGTTGTTTTGGTCTTATTCGTTCTTATTCGCTCTTTTGTTAGATTCGATAGGTGCAGACAATACTATTGAATCTGAGTGATCCTCGTGACAAGTGGACTTTCTTCAGCAAGGCAAGTAGTTTTCCATTGATGCACATTGATCCTATTATTTGTGCATGTTAATATTTTAATGTTTCAACTGTATGTATGCATGCTATGTTATCAAGTATTTCTCAGTCTGTGATAGTTTACCTGAGTAGTTAAATGAACTGTAGGTAAACATCAATTTCCTCTACTACTGAGCCTAGGTTATATCCACAGTGATTTAGAGCTCGCTGGATGAGCTCTAGTCGCTTTATATACTGTATACGAGTTGTCACTTAGTCATGCTTAGAACGGTAGTCTGGGATCATCGCCTCGGCGATGGTCATTACAACCTCACTCTAAATTATTGAGCCAGGGTGCTCATGTATGTATCTTAATTGGAAAAACTAAAAATGAAAATAAAATATTTTAGACTTGGGCACATTGGTTTGCTGGTGTGCTTTTGGGTGTGTGCTTGGTGCCCGAGTCAACAAGGATCGAACATCTTGTCCCACTGAACCAAGCATTATTGCATGCATCCACATGAGGGACATATGGGACCCCTCTTGACTTAGTACTTTTGGCGTGTGTTAGCTCCGAGTCGTAGGAGGTGGGTGCATGTGTTGTGTTAAAAGAAGAAATATGTTTATATGTGTTGGGTGTGCGGGAGTGGAATCCTGTCTAGGTTCTCCACACCAAAGGGCATTGTAGTTGTCTGGGGGCTTTACCCCTATAGAGTAGTTGACCTCCGGCTTTGCAATGACTCTGATACAATGTATGGGTAACCATACGGGCGGCTCGTAGTTAATACACAATATTAGAAAACGTCTCGTAGGACTTAGCCGTGCTGGCATACCTAAGGAAGTGTGCTTAATAGCTTGACAAAAACGCAGTCTGACATGTGTGTAAAGTTGTACACCCCTGTAGGGATTAATCTTTTCGAAAAGCCAAGTCCTTGATTATGGACACGCTTGGGGAGGTCTTTGAAGAGTTAGACTATAACATTTCGATAAAACTTGAGAATGGGTGGTACGAATGGGTAATTCGTGCTATTGTGGTGGCTTTGGGAAATCACCTCTAGGATGTTGATTATGTCTATGATTATTGTCTCACTGTTATTTGATCAATTAAATTTTTTTTTAACAAATTGCCTTCAATCTATTACATTATTGCAAATAAAATGTGGCTTTACACTGAAAATGAACCATATGGCCATTTCCTTTGATTTAAGCCTGCATGTAGCTATGTATAGGTTTGTTAACGTAAGGCTTGCGAGTACAATTTTTGTACTCAACTGCATTGTTTATTTGCTGCAGAGGAGGTTGACCCCCAAGGGGTTAACAGTTGTGAGGACGACTTCGCTGCTGACGACTAGCTTGGGCGTTTTCGGTCGGTTGCCTTGTGGGTAAGGGCAAACGGTTGGCTTTTGTTCAGCCATCTTATGGTAAGTGTTTCCGCTGCAAACCTGACTCTTTTGTATGGAACTTAATGTATGTTAACTATGTTGTAAATTATGAACCTTCGGTAATGTAATGACTTGCGTATGGAGTTGATGCTCAATTTTTGTACAGGGTATGTGTACTGCAATTCTGGGAAGTACATATGCGCCGAGGCGCGAGATATTTGGTTTGTGATTCTAGAGTCAAGTGGATGGCTAAGCATTACGAGCTGAATACCCCGGGGTCTCACATGAGACTAGCTCTAGAGCTAGATCAGATGTTTCCGGTGACTTACAGGTGACAGAGAGCATTTTTGTTGAAAAAGATGAGGATGAATTCGATATTGCTTCTCCACCTGTTGTTGATGTTCCTGTCCAAGCTCCAAAACCTGCTACGACTGCTTCACCTCCAATTGAGGCTCCTACTGCATCTTCATTGTCAGCTATACCTGCGGAGGTTGAGGAGATGCTATCTCCCCTAGGTGCTCCACTGCACATTCAGAAGCAACACCCTCGGGATGAGATGATTGGTAATCTTCATGAGCGAGTCACTCGCTCCAGGTATCATGATCCGAGTCTCTTCTCTTATTCTGCATTTGTAGCTTCTTTTGAACCCCGCGATATATCACATGCTTTATCTGATTCTAGCTGGGTCAATGCCATGCATGAGGAGTTAGAGAATTTTGAGAGGAATAAGGTCTGGAACCTAGTAGAACCTCCTAGTGGTCATAATGTTATAGGAACCCGTTGGGTGTTCAAGAATAAGCAAAATGAGGATGATTCTGTTGTTAGAAACAGGGCTAGGTTGGTAGCTCAGGATTTTAGCCAAGTTGAGGAGTTAGATTTTGATGAGACCTTTGCTCCTGTTGCTAGACTAGAAGCCATTCGCATTCTGCTTGCATTTGCTGCATCTAAGGGATTTAGGTTACATCAAATGTATGTTAAAAGTGCTTTTCTGAATGGTTTTATAGAGGAGGAAGTGTATGTTAGGCAACCTCCTGGCTTTGAGAATCCCAAGCACCCAGATCATGTTTTTCAGTTATCCAAAGCCTTGTATGGTCTTACGCAAGCCTCTAGAGCCTGGTATGATAGACTTAAGACCTTCTTGTTTAAGAATGATTTTGAGATGGGAAAGGTAGATAAGACTCTTTTCATTCTTAGGCATGGCAATGACTTCCTGCTTGTTCAGATTTATGTGGATGATATTATCTTTGGTGGTTCTTCTCTTGCTCTTGTTTCCAGTTTTTCTGAGACCATGTCCAAGGAATTTGAGATGAGTATGATGGCAGAGCTCAACTACTTTCTAGGGGTTCAAATCAAGCAATGGAAGGAAGGGATCTTCATCCATTAAACGAAGTACACCAAGGATTTGCTCAAGCATTTCGAGATGGGTGACTGCAAGCCGATCACCACTCCCATGGCAACTTCGACTATTTTGGATCCAGACGAGGATGGAGAAGCCGTGGATCAACGCGAGTACCGCAGCATGATCGGATCCCTCCTTTACTTGACGGCCTCAAGACCGGACATCCACTTCGCGGTCTGCCTCTGTGCGAGGTTTCAGGCGTCTCTAAGGACTTCACATCGCCAAGCCGTTAAGCGCATCTTCAGGTACCTCCACTCTACCCTCCAGTATGGCTTTTGGTATTCCTGCTCTTCTTCCTTGTCTATTCGGGGGTTTTCTAATCTTGATTTTGCGGGCTGTCGGTTAGATAGGAAGAGTACTTCTAGCACTTGTCATTTCTTAGGCACTTCTCTTATCTCTTGGCCGTCTAGGAAGCAGTCCTCTGTTGCACAATCCTTCTTTGAAAATTGAATATGTAGTCTGCTTTGCTAGTTCTTTGTAGTCGATTTTGTGGATGGTGTCCACTCTTAAGGACTTTGGGTTAAACTTTGCTAGTGTTCCTCTTCTCGGTGATAACACTTCTGCCATTAATATTGCTAAAAACCTAGTGCAACATTCTAGGACCAAGCACATAGATATTCGTTATCACTTCCTTAGAGACCATGTAGAGAAGGGTGATATTGTGCTGTATTTTGTGGAGTTCGAGGCTCAGTTAGCTGATATCCTCACCAAGCCTTTAGACCCAACAAGGTTTGCCACCTTAAGGAGCGAGTTAGGGTTAATTTATCCTTATGGGTTGGTTTGAGGGGATGTTGGATCTTTTCTGATTTTTCCTTGTTCATCTGATCTTTTCTTGATCTTTTTTTGAACTTATTGATATTTTTTATCTTTTTAGGCTTTTTGAGCTTTTCTTGCATCTCATTGTATCATATTGCATTTATATGAAAAATCACAAAAAGATGCATTGTAATATAAGCTTTACTACTTGTCTTTTAAAATTGATGAAGCTTTGCTTATTACCCTCTTGAGCTTTGGTATTTCAATTCTTGCTCAACGCCATGTCTAGTTCTTTGACTTGCTAGAATTATCATACTTTCACATGTGTAGCTAAGTCTTTGCTAAATGAGCTAGAACTCTAAAACAACTTGAACTAAAAACTGTAATTTATGGATGTTTTAGTTAGTTGCGCAATTAGTGCTCCTTTTTGTGACATTGGTCTTGTCAAAATTGCTTTGTTAGCTCTTAAATCTAAAATTGATCATTACTTGAGCTTCTTGTTCTTCTGAGAATCTAAAACTGCTCTTGTGCAAAATGAAAAATGAAAAATCAATTCTCAAGATTGTCTTATGATTAAAATGTGCCAAACTACTCTCACGAGACTGCATGTCATAGACACGAACTTGGAGATAGTTTGATGATCCAGACGATCTCATAGGGACTGCTTGTCAAACCTGACATGAACCTCAAGATTTGTCACCTTGGTAGAAGCTTAGGAAGAGTTTGTGGATGACTCCTAGTCTAGGATCTTCTTCACTAAGATAGGCCATTAGTCAACTTCAATATTCATTGCAAATGAAAAACTGTTGAAAAATGGGCGTTTAAGCTAATTTGAGCAAAATGATTCAATTCAGGACTTGTTTGTCTCTTAAAATGGTCATTATTAGCTTTTTGATCTCACATTGACATTTTGACATGGCCATTATCATTTTAGGATCCCTATTGATGAACTTGCTAAATTTGAAGCTTTACTTAAATTGTTACAATTCATTACTTTATATTGATCCTTCTAGCTTAACTTTGATATATATGTCTTAACATGATCTTGCTAGCACTTTCAGGCTTGATATGTTGTTTGTGCAATATTAGAAATGCTAGCTTGTTCTTTTGGGTAATCTCTAAAGCTTCTTGTACTCAAAAATTGAAAAATACAAAAAAAAAAAATGAAGCCACTCCATTGCATTTCATGCATGCTCTTTCTTATGCCTTTTCCTCAAATTCTACATTTGTTATCTCTGGACGAGAGGAAGGCGTGATTCCTTAATGACTCCATTGTCAAAGGGGGAGAAGATGTAACAAAAATGTTAAAAAGGGGGAGCTATTTGGAGAAAAATGGAAAATTTGGAATTTTCTAAAAATGAGGATCATAGTGAGGGGGAGTATCCTTTTTGCATTCTTATGGTCTTATTGCCATTTCTGAACTTGAATTGCAATTCTTGCAACCTCACAATGATCAATGGTCAATTTGAACAATTGTTCTTTCATATGGATATTAAGTGAGATTTTTTACTCTTCTTTGGAAATTAAAGCTTTCTTACTTTCTTTTGCCTTATCTCACTTGCCTATGCTATTCTGAAGCCAACTTGGTCATTTCCTTTGCATTCTCTTGCATTTGGACCAAGTTGTGCCTTTGTGCGAAAACGTGAGTTCTTTACTTTTCAAACATGAAAACTTGCATTTTTGGGAAATTGTCAATGTGTTCATCAAGGAGGAGATTGTGGATATCATGAGGATATATGCACGATCTTAGAATGATGTTACAATTGGCAATGGTGTTGAGGGTTTGTCGAAATCTGGCGTTTTGCCAAAGTTTAATCTGTTGTCGATCGGTAGGTCGAGGCCGAACTGCATGGTCGACCGCCAATCGATGGCGGTCGGCCGGGTTCTTATTGTTCATCGGCTAAAAGGTGGTGATGATTGTTGAGTTAGGTCATATTCATGGGTTTCAGTGCATATGTGTTGCATGATGCACGTTTTGACTAACGTGGGTCAAGTTGCGAAGAACTTGTTCCCAGAATCGATTTCTCTGTTTATTGTTGTGCATGTTGCTTGGAGGTCAACGACGGTCAACGGCGAGGATGATAGGGACTAAGCTTAGAGAGCTGAGGTCCAGAACGATCGGGGATGCCGGATGAAGTCAATGGAGTCAAGCATGGCGCAAAAGGGACAAAGGTGACTGAACGGGTAGTTCGGTGCGACGGGTTGGATCAAGCGGCGCATCGGTCGGTGCAAGTGCCATGGTGGTTTCGGTGGGAGCTAGATGGGAGAGACTTGCTGTCATGATGAGAGCCGCTGGATCAACCAACACATGGCGAAGCATGGAAGTGCTTCACGCAGTTTGGACTTGGTCTTTGGCAAAAAATCGAGAAGGGGTATTTTGGTAATTTTACCTAAATACCACCTTGGTGACCTTTTGCCAACCCACGGCGCAAGACGGCGCAAGGAGAAGCGGATTAGGTCAAGAAGAGATAAAGACGGCGCTTTAAAATACGTGCATGAGTAAAACCCGTTTGTGTGTGGGCCTAACGGGTGTCCATTAGGGTTTTCCTTTTAGAAGCTAAGCCTCCACTATAAATAGAGGAGAGTACTGGCCAGCACCTCCTTGACCCTTTCTTTTGTGAAACCCTAGTTTGCCTTTGGTGCTTAGGGAGAGGATAGTGGGAGGTTCGGGTTCTAAAATTTTGGATTTGATTTCGTGCTCATGTATTAAGGCTTTGTCCTCCTTGATTCCATGGCTGTAAACCAACATTATATCAAATCAATCCAAGGAAAGATTTTTCAAAGATGTTTCTCTTTGTGTTCTTTCTCTCTATTTGGTAATTTTGAGTCTTTCTTTGATCCACGAGTTTTCTCTTGGTTTCTTGCCTTGATCTAGCATGCTGTGACATGTGGAAACACATCTAGGATCAGCTTGATCATCAATCATCCATGAGCAAGTCTTTAGATCATATTTCGATTTTGACTCGGTTTTGGAGCAACCTTCGTTCAAACTAAAAAAGATAGGAACTTTGGCATGGATCTTCACGATCCTTGATTGGAATAGGTTCCTAATATCTTAGAGAAGGTGTGTCTCAAGTTTGGTAAGGTTTGAAGTCACGGATCAAAAGTTAGATCACTTTGTGTTTTGGAGGTTCAGGCTGATTTCATTGTTCATCAGGCTTGAGGTCAGATCGCCTATTAGAGAGGTCAGACCGCTAGGCTGAGAGGTCTGATCGCCCAACTCATTGTGAATTGAGTTTTTGATAATTTTGGTTGTTTTGCTTTGGGGTTTTGATTGGATTCAATACAAGTCTTCCGCTGTGCTTGTACTTTCATCTTCATAGCTTCCATAGCTATTGGAGTGAAAACGTGTTGAATCCGATCTAGAAGAGAAAGTGATCGTGCTCCTATTCACCCCCCCTCTAGTCGCCTTTTCAGTCCAACACAAAACCCCATTAAATTTCTCCAGATCTACACAACTGTTGTCCAAGCTGCAGGAGGAGGAGAGCATGTAATGGTAAAATACCTTCCTATTGTGCTCAAGGGATCCGCTCGATCGTGGTTGTTAAATCAGCCACTCGTGTCGATTTATTCATGGCAGCATCTTTGCGACCTCCTACTGGTGAATTTCTAAGGCACCTACCATCGCCTTGGAAAGGAGGACGACCTGCACAGGATGAGACAAAACGACCACGAGACTCTGTGCCAGTACATTCGACGCTTCAGTCAGGTTCGAAATTCCATTCCTGATGTTTCTGATTCTTCTGTCATCAGAGCTTTGAAGCAAGGAGTTCGTAGTAGAAGGATCACAGAAGACATCGCCTTGAATCCTCCTACCACTGTCGCCGAACTCTTCGAGATAGCCGATGGATATGCTACCGCCGTTGAAGCGGTTGAGTGGAACAACACTATCGATCGAGAAGATAAAGTTCCTCAAGAGGTGGGCGAAAGTGGTAAGAAGAAGGATAAGAAGGCCAAGAAATCCAAAAACAAGGCAAAGGGCCAAAAGCTTCAAGCCAATAGTTCTAAGGAAGTCTTGGCCGTGAGCGATAAAAATCCTCAAGGCTCCAAGCCATACTCTGATCGAGGCAAAGGTAAGCGTCCCGAACGGAAGAACGACAAACCTAGGTGGTGTCCTTTCCATAAAAAGGAAGGCCATGACCTTCACAACTGCTGAGTATTCCAATGAAAAATCGAGGACTACTACAGCGGCAAAGGACCACTTCCTACCCTCGAAGAGGTAGGGCAAGCCGTGAGTTGGATTTTGGGAGTAAATCGATAGTTGTTGTGCTGACTCTTGGATTGTTAAAATTGGAAGCAAGTTAGTGTCTTTCCTAGAAATTGAATCAAACCTGAGAAATTATGGTGGAGATTTCTTTAAAGCAAGCGATTTCGGGGTGGTTGTATAAATTGTGAAATAATAGATTAGAGTGTGCTTGCTATAGACTTAATCTGATTGGTGGATTTTAATTGGATAAATGACAATTAGGGGTTGTCAAACGCAAGAATAGCAAGTTAGTAGTGGTTCGAGATCGAGTCATTCGGTCCTTGGAAAGAAGTTTAGATTTTAGCAAAGCGACAAAGTTTTTCTGCCCCTTCTCTTTTCCACCGGAATCTCGGGACGAGATTCTGTTTAAGGGGGGGGGTAGGTTTTGTAACATCCCCAAATTAATAAATGATACTTAGTATACATCTCTTTAACATGCATGTTGTTTTTCAATCTTTTGCATTATTTATTTCACTTGGGTTTGTATTTCAAATGTATAAAAATGAGGAGAATTTAAAACTTTTGAACATGCATTGGTTTTTCTGGAGCAATTGCATATTTGTTGCTTTTGAAAATTTTGAAGTCAAACAAAACATACACTTCAAATTTAAATTCCAAAAGAAAACAAGATTGAAAACTTATGAACATCATCTGGAAATAATTTATTCAAATGATATAATAATTATCACGAATAAATATAATTTTTACAAAATTTTTGGAACTCTTTTGACCCTCAGAAAATTCAAACTCAAATCAATAACCTATTGCAAGTTTGAATTTAAACTAAGCAAATAAATCTTAAACAATGGTGTTTAAGATTTTATTTGAGTGCTAGGATGTTCCAGGAACCCCTATGAAAATTTTCATAATTTTTAGAATTTAATTTCTATTTCTAAAGCACCGGTCAAATGTTTTGTTTCTTGGTCAAATCTGATTTCTAATTCAGGCTCGCACTGTTTCACCGACCCAAGCCCCCGCCCTGTTCCGACTCGGCAAATGGACTCAGCTAAGCCAACTAACCGCACCAATCATAAACCGTTCGATCTCGACCCAACAGCCCACGCCGACCCACTTAACCAGAATCCCGTGCGCGCGTGAACGCCGTCCAATCTCAGTTGGACCGTCCGGATCGGTTGGGTAGATTGGGTTGTCCGAAGTTCCCGCGTAATCCTGACCGTCCTTTTTCAATCGAGTGGTCCTAACTAAACCGACCGAGTCGTTTACTGTTCTTGGACCCGAGCCAAATTGACTGCACCGCATCGCGTCGCACCAAACCCGAGCCTCGCTCGCTCCTTGTGCCGCTGACGCGTCGGGCCCGCACGTCAGGGCCATCTTCTACCTCGGGCAGAAGCCGCTCGCCACGCGCCGCGCGAAGCCTGCGCCGCTCCATCACCGCCAACGACGCCGTAGCCCCACCGCCCTCTGCGACTAACCCATGAGCATCTCTGCTTAATGCCGCCTCTTTCTCCGTCTGTTGCCCCGCTGAAAACCCCCTCTCCCCCCTCCATTTTGCCTCACTTCTCTTCCCAGCCGAGGAAGAGGAGGAAGCTCTCCCTCGACATATTCTCGGGTAAGCTCCGTTCTTTTGTGTTCTTTGTCTTCCTCTATCCTCGTCGTGCTCATTTTGCTAATATCGGACCATGCACTCGCTTCTAGGTCCCGAGACCACGAGCGTGTCCTCTTCGGTTCTAGAGCGCGCCCGCAGCTACCCCTTTTTGCCATCATCGACTCTGGTGAGTCCTACCCATGCTCACGTGCGTCACCATGCGTGCCACTACATGAGGATCCTTTCCCCTCAACTTATTTCTTCAATGCATTACAGGAGATTGGGAATTTTGAAGTTTTCTATTTGAAGACCGAAAAACCCATCTTCTTCCCCGGCGCCGGCACGGTGAGCCCCCCTTCAATTCCACCCTTTGGAACCATCTAGTGGATTCCCTGGTTCTATTCCCACCTCTCATTTCCTTCCTTTTTCCCTAGAGCGCCCCCTCTTCGTGAGTCCTACTGCCACCACCGCCATTACTGCCGCTGGACCTTCCCCGAGCTCCTCTGGCCTCTCCTATACTGTGGTAAGGTTCATTGGGCCTCGTAGATACTCATGCATGTCTCAATTCGTTCCATGCATCGCCATTTCACTTTAGCCTCGTGAGCCGTAGCTCCACCTCCGCCCATCGCCGGCGCGCCGCCGTTACCGGCCGTCTCAGCTCCGTTTAACGATACCCTTAGCTTCGCATGGCCCTCAAGAACCCGTTCCTGACCTTACTTCGTGCCGCCAAGGACTGCATCGCCGGCGGGACGCCGGGGCGATGTCGCGGCCATGCCCACTCTGTTGTCAGAAGCTCCGACCGGCATAGTAGCGCAATCAATAGGGGTTAAGTGCTCTGATTAACCATTAATACGAGATCACTGTCAGGAAATCACGTGTTAGCCACGTTAAGCGATGGCCTCTGGAGTATGACAGGTGGGTCTGGGATATTTAGCACAAGCGCACGTGGCGGTGGACCAGAGAACTGTGTCGTGGACGTTGGTCCATGCACTATTCTCGTGGACCAAGTCACTAGCGAGTGGGCCCCACATGTCAGTCCGGATTAATTCTTAAGTGAAAATGAAAAATGCACTATTCCTTGGGCCCGCCAGTCAGTGGCTATGGCTGGCTCAGCCTCGATAGAAAAAGTATAAGTGCGTTTTGAAATCCGAAATCGGTTTATTTACACACTGAAAAACTTAATAACTTCTAAAATGCATAACTAATTCTTTTTAACTTCAAAAATAGTGAAACCAATTTTGATAATTTTAATTTTAAATGAACTTTATTTTAAAATAGGTTTCAACCTTGTCATTGTCCAAGAAAATATAGTCTGTGGAAAGTGATCCAAAAATGAATTATTTTTTCACTATAAATTGTTGTTAAACTTTGAAAATTCATAACTAAATCATAAAAACTCCAAAATTGATGATTCAAATTTTGTTAGTTTCCTTTTTAAATGTACTTTAATATAAAAATGGGTTGAGCCATGTTACTATTCCAGAAATCACTTTTGGCAAAATTACTTTAGGTTTAATATTATTGTTGCACTAAAATTGTTTTAACTTCAAAAATACATAAGTATTTCTCTGTAATTTCAAATTGAGTGAAATCAATTTTGTTGGATTCCTCTGTTACTGTACTTTAATTTAGAATAGGTTTTAAACATGTTACTATCTCTAAAGATCTTATTTTACGTATGTTTTGTGCACTACTTTCATGACTTTGAAAAATCATAGAAAATTTATCTTAGCTCCAAAAGAGGTGAATCAAATTCTATTATTCATCTCATGTGGTGCCTTGTCTACCATAAAAATTTCTTGTACATCAGCTCTCTACAAATTTTTACCAAAACAATTAATCTGAATGAACAATAACAGATGAGAGTTAATTTGATTTTTCTGAAATCTGAGTTTCAAACTACTATACTCTCACATACTAAATCCAAACGAAATAATTCTTTCACCTAAATTCATCTAAAATCATGGTCTACCTACTGTGAATTTTTCATGATTTTTGGATAATTTGAATTTTTGAGTATTTCGGTGTTATCCTTTCTTATTGGTTCTTTTCGATTCTTTCGCTAGGATTCGATGATTCTAAGTGATCCTCTGCAGCAAGTCAAGTATCTTCAACAAGGCAAGCAGCCCCCGTTTGATCATATTGATCCTATTACTTTCGTTACAAAATATCTTGTTTGCAACCTGTATGTATGCATGCTCTACTTGAATGATTATTTTTCGTTAGAGGTAGTTATTCCTAGTAGATGCATGAGCTGTAGAAAATGTTATCCATTGCCACTGAACTTAGGTTAATAATTCCGCTGGTGAATTAGAGCCCGGTGGATGATATATGGTCTACTTATGTTTATGTGATGTCATGCTTAGCAATGCTTAGAACGGTAGAATGGGGATCATCGCCTTGGCGATGATCACTACATCATCACTTTAAATTACTTGGGTCAGGGTACCCATGTATATATTGTATTTGAGAAACTAAAACTGGAAATAAAATGTTTTAGACTTGGGCACATTGGTTTGATGGTGTGGTTATCGGGTGTGTGCTTGGTGCCCAAGTCAACAAGGACCGAACATCTTGTGTCACATTATCCAAGCATTTTTGCGTGCAACCACATGAGGGGGATATGGGACCTCTCTTGACTAAGTACTTTGGGGGGTGTTAATTAATGAGTCGCTGGTGGTAGTTGTAAAGAAAAATGTTCGTTGTTGGGAAATGAGGGGAGCATCTGCAACGGCTTGAGCTGGGCCGGTGTATCCTACTCTTCGTATGGGTCCTTAGTGGGAGCCCGTAATGGCGTTTCACTAAGGGTTAACCCCCATACGTGCGACTCTTAATTAGCACAATCCATTGGAAAGCGTCTCGTAGGACTTAGCCGTGCCGGCATACCAAAAGAAGTGTGCTAAATAGCTTGAAAAAAAGGAGGTCTGACATGTGGGTAAATTTGTACACCCCTATAGGGTATAAACTATTCGAATAGCCTTGTCCTAGGTTATGGACACGCTTAGTTAGGTTTTGCAAGAGTTAGACTATAAGATTTTCGATAAAACTTGAATTCGGGTGGTACGAATGGGTAATTCGTGCTATGTTGTGGTGGCTGTTGGGAAGTCACCTCTAGGATGTTATTTATGTTTATAAATGTTGTCTCATTTTATTTAATCAAATAAAAACAGATTTGTCAAACTGCCTTCAATCTATTACTCTATTGCAAAGGAAAAATTGCTTTATGCTGAAAACTGCTTAGTGTAGTAGCCTTCCTTTGACACAAGAATGCATCTATATATTCTTTTTCTTGTAAGTCTTGCGAGTACAACTTTGTACTCAACTGCATTGGTTTAATTGTTGTAGAGGAGGTTGACCCCCAAGGGGTTAACTATTGTGAGACCGACTACGACTTTGACTTCGACGACTAGCTTGGTGGCCCGGTCGGTTGCCTTGTGGGTAATGGCAAACCGTTTGACTTCTGTTTATCGCCATCTTATGGCTTATGTTTCCGCTGCTACTTTGGTTATTTACCTTGTCAATTGGCCAGTTGGCCCTACTTTTGTAATATCACCTTGTATGTCCTTTTGATGTAAACTTGTAGACTTGGTAATGTAATGACTTGTGTATGGAATGGATGCTTAATTTTTGTATGGGGTATGTGTACTGCAATTCTGGAAAGTACATATACGCCGAAAATCGGGATATTTGATTTGTAATGCTAGGGCCAATTGGATGGTTAAGTATTACGAGTTAAATACCCCGGGTTCTCACATTAAGATGTCAGGTCCCAAAGGAGTTATCACAATTCATTGTGACAAATGGATGGCGCACACATGTGACCGTCGGTCCCTCGAAATAGTTGGCTAGATACCAGCTCGAGAAGAAAACAAAGGGCAGCCTTCGACCAAGCAGTCGAAGCCTAAAGCTGTACCTAAGCCAAACGACCAGGTCAAGGAGGTTCCTTTGAATCTAGAGGAGCCCTCAAAGACTATTTGCATTGGGGATACTTCTAACCCCAAATAGGAAGACGCCCTCATCGCTTTCCTCCGCGCAAATGCAGATGTCTTTGTGTGGCAAGCATCCGACATGCCCGGAGTCCCCAGGGAAGTGATCGAGCACAGGCTAGCTCCATGGCCTGACAAAGTACCCGTAAAACAAAAATTACAGAGATTTGCCCCTGATCGACGAGATGCTATAAGGTCAGAATTGGACAAGCTACTTAATGCAGGCTTTATAAGAGAAGTCGACCACCCAGAGTGGTTAGTCAATCCTGTAATCGTTAGGAAGTCTAATGGCAAGTGGCGAATGTGTGTAGACTTCACTGATCTTAATAAAGCTTGTCCAAAAGATGATTTCCATTTACCTCGTATCGATCAGTTGGTTGATTCTACTGCTGGTTGTGAAACATTAAGTTTTCTAGACGCATATTCTGGCTACCATCAGATTAATATGTGTCTATAAGATGAATAAAAGACCGCGTTTATTACTCCAATTAGAACATTTTGTTATGTCAAAATGCCATTTGGTCTAAAAAATGTCGGCGCTTCTTTTCAACGCTTGATGCAATCGACTTTTTCACCTCAACTAGGCCGAAATTTGGAAGCCTATGTTGACGATCTAGTCATAAAAAGCATCAAACGGCTTAATCATGTTTCAGACTTGCAGGAGAAATTCGACAACCTCAGAAAACACCGCTTGAAACTCAGTCCTGAAAAGTTTGTGTTTGGAGTCTCTTCAGGACAATTGCTTGGATTCCTGGTCTTTGTATTAGGGATCGAAGCAAATCTCGAAAAGATAAAGGCTATCATGCAAATGTGCCCTCCAACCATGAAGAAAGAAGTCCAGAAACTCACATGATGCATGGGTGCTTTAAATCGTTTCATCGCACGACCGGGAGAAAAAGGACTACCTTTCTTCAAACTTCTTAGGAAGCACGAGGGTTTCGAGTGGTCGGAAGAGACAAATGCTGCCTTTGAGGATATCAAGAGACACCTTACGAGTGCTCCTGCTTTAATTTCTCCGAAACCAGAAGAGATGCTCTTAATTTATCAAGCTGCCACGCCACAAGCAATGAGCGCAGTACTGTTCGTAGAGCGTGATAACGTCCAACGACCATTTTACTACGTAAGTGAAGTTTTGCGCGGGCCTAAGGAGCGTTACCCTCAGGTCCAAAAACTTTTCTATGCCCTCCTCATGTCTTCGAGGAAACTGCGGTATTATTTTCAGGCGCACAAGATAATTGTGCCATCTGAGTTTCCCCGGGAGTGATCCTTTAGAAGAGGGAAGCAGCGGGACGCATGTCAAAATGGTCAGTAGAACTTAGAGAGTTCGACCTCCATTTCGTGTCCCGAACGGCCATTAAATCCCAGATCTTGGCAGACTTTGTCGCCGAATGGATAAATCCTAAACACATTAAGATTGCCAAGACGATACCCACGACCCGATGGGCGATGTACTGACGGTCACTTACTTTAAGTGGCTCGAAATTCGGGTGGTCCTAGAATCTCCGAAAGGTGAGACCTTAAAGTATACTATTCAATTAAACTTTTAGGGCCACTAACAACGTGGCAGAATATGAAGGTTTGCTTGCTAGCATACGAGCTGCGAAAGCGCTCACGATTCGATGACTACTCATGAGAGGAGACTCTCAACTAGTCATGAATCAAGTAAGAAAAGAGTACCAGTGCTCTAATCCGACAATATCTCGATACTTATCGGAGGTTCGAAAGCTTGAAAAGGATTTTTTCAGTTTCGATGTACAATTTACCCTCGAAAGGATAATTTCCTCGCAAAAGCAGCTTGCACGAATAGTTTTTTTTCGATCACAAGTACCAAAAGGAGTCTTCCTGGAACAGCTCTAGAAGTCATCCTTGGTTGAAACACTAAAGACAACTCCTATTGAGACAACCTCTCTAGAATATGAGGATATCTGGATGAATCCCATCTATCCGTATCTTCAAATGGGTTCCGTACCCGATGAGGATCTCGAGGCGGATCGCTTATCCCGAAAGGCCAAAATGTATACTTTGGTCGAATGAGTCCTCTATAAATGAGGCACTCAAGGGGTACTCATGCGATGCATATCACAGAGAGAAGGATTGAACCTCCTTCACGACATTCACGGGGGCATCTGTGGAACTCATGCTTCCTACAGAACGTTGGTCGGAAAAGCCTTTCGACAAGGATTTTACTGGCCAACAGCTCTCTACGATGCCAAAGAGTTGGTTAAGAAATGTGTACAATGCCAGTTTTATAGCAGGCAAATACACCAACCAGCTGAGGCATTGTAAACAATTCCTCTATCTTAGCCTTTTGCGACCTGGGGTCTTGATATCCTAAGACCGTTCCCAAAAGCTCCTGGAGGCTTCGAGTTCCTTTTTTTGGCTATTGATACATTCACAAAATGGATTGAAGTCAAACATGTGACTGGGATAACAACGGAAGCGGCAAAGTGGTTCATGATGAGAAGCGTGATCACTCGGTTTGGGGTCCCAAGTCGAATAATCATAGATAATGGTAAACAATTTTTGAGCGCAAAATTCCAAGAATTTTGTGACGAGTTGGGTACCAAATTATGTTACACCTCTGTTGCCCATCCCCAAAGTAATGGGACAGTTGAAAGAGCGAATGGCCAAATAACGTAGGGAATCAAAACTCGAGTCTTTGACTAGCTTGTAAAGCGCTGGGGGGCTTGGGTACAAGAATTACCCTCACTATTATGGGTAGTTCGTACGATTGCTAGTCGGACTATGGGTGAACGAGCTTTTTTTCCTAGTTTTCTGTGTCGAAGCCATGCTTCCACCAGAACTAAAGATCAGGTCGACAAGGGTTGAAACTTTCAGCGAGTCAATCCAAGAACAATTTCGAGCGGATGATATTAACCTGCTCGAATAGAAGAGAAATCAAGCCTTAATCCGTTCAGTAGTCTACCAGCAAGCCCTGCGCAAATACTACGATCGTAAAGTCCAACCTCGCAGCCTTACTGTAGTTGACTTGGTATTAAGGAAAATTCAATCCTAGTCTAATCGAAACAAGCTTTCCCCCAAATGGGAAGGTTCTTACACTGTGGTCGAAGTTATGCGACCAGGTTCGGTACGACTAGCAGTGGAAGACGGAAAAATTCTCTCTAATTCTTAGAACATCGACCAGTTATGCAAATTTTATGTGTAAACCGACCAACCCTACAATAAAGTATCAGGTTCTTTCTATCTTTATTATCTTACTTTGAATAGCACTTTGATAATTTTTTGATCATTACCTGGTCGTAAGTACTTCTACGACCAGTACCCAAACTTTCTTTACACTGGTCAAAAGGATGGTGACATCACCTAGTCGAAGCCTTTCCTTTCTGCATGTGGTCTTGCCCACTAGAAGGAACTTCCTAGTGTCGACTTATTCATCCCTTTTTGCAGTAAATACAAAGTGCTTGGGTTCAACTTACATGGACGAAATATTTTCAAGCCAAATCTTAGTATCTTAGATTATGTCTTCATTCATTTTTGAAAAAGAAACTAAGCAGTGTGCACTTTTTCAATTTTCTCGACTACTTTCAGTAAACTCGTTTTGTTTCAACTGGTCGGAGGAAGAGACAATAGCTAGTCAAAGACTTTTCTCTCTACACGTGGTCCTACCCACTAGAAGGAACTTCCTAGTGTCGTCCTATTTCTAACTCTTGCTGCTAGAGCGAACATACCGAGCGCACTAGAATAAGTTGAACGAATTTTCAAGGTACTCTAGATGTTTGTTTAACTCAAGTTGATCATTCTTGGTTTGATTAAACTAGTCGGAGAAGGTAACATCACCTAATCGAAGCCTTTCCTTTCTGCATGTGGTCATGCCCACTAGAAGGAACTTCCTAGTGTTGACTCGTTCCTACACTTTCGACAAGTGCGAGACATTCGAGATCGAAAAACTACAAGTTAGATAAACCTATCTTTTTAAGAAGACCCATTTCGCACTATTTACCTGGTTTATCTAAATAAACCAAGCAAATAGTCGGGGGCTAGGATAAAGTTATTAAAATGACTTCAATTCTTAGTCTTAATCTCTTTTTCTATTCATTATCTTATGAGTTACTAACTACTCAACAAGATGATTTTCAAGATGAAGAAAGGATTATATATATCAATAGAAAAAAACTTGTCTTTACAGGATTCACATACAGACTACTCTGACGAAGGAGATCCTATTTGCATCTCCTCCATGACTTCCTCACCGATCGACTGCATTTCCGTCATCAATCGCTCCGCTTCTGCCTTAGAGCAGTCGAAGTCGTCTTTGATGGGTTGCAGATTAAGGCTGGGGTCATGAGCTTTAAGTTTTGCTAAAACAAAACTTATTCCCTCTTTGACCGCTTCCTTTATCGAATCGGTTTGGTTTTTCTTCAGAGTGGTCACCAACTCTTACAAAGTTTCGACTTGATCACCAATGGCACTCGAGTGAGCAATCATCGTGTCTTCACGAGGAGTGATCCCCTCAGTATGAAGCCCACCGAGTACATTGTTCAGAAGAGAAATGCTGTCTTGGAGGTTGACCTTCAAGAACTTCATCTCCTCCTGATTTCGAGTCGAAGCCTCATGAAGTCGTTTTATTTTGAATGCTTCCTCTAAAAAGAATAAGACCAGTCAGGTAAAATGAACTCGAAAGGAAAAGAAAACCAATCACAGGTAAATATTTACTTACCAACTAGTCGAGAATCCAACTTCTTGACCTCCTCGTGGTGAGAGGTAGTGCTCTTTAAATAGCGCTCCTCCCACGATTGAACCTCTTGATCTTTTTCTTTGGCGATGCGGGTAATCTTGTTAAGAACCAAAGTCTTTTCTTTGACCTTAGTTTCAAGCTTTCCCTCTTTTTCTGAAAAGAATAAGAGTTAGAAAAAGAAAGGAAGGTCGTAAGTGGTTTTAAGTTCAGCACTAACCATTTATTTGTCCCTACAACCTTTGGATTGTAGAGTTTGCCTCCTGAAGCTTATTCAGGAGGTCTTTATTCTTCTCACTTAGCCTTTTCATCTTAGCTTTCTCAAAGTCGAGCGAATCAGCTAAGCACTTCCCATCACTCTTGAACCTACAAAAGAAAAGAGTAGACGTCAACATAAAACAAACGGTCGTAAGTTCTTCTACGGCCGAAGTCTTGTCCTAAGTTTTTCTACAACAACACCCTGGTCGTAAGTCCTCCAACGATCAGAACCTAGTCGTAAGTTTTTCTACAATAGAACTTAGTCGTAAGTTTTTCTATGATAGTACTTAGTCGTAAGTTTTCCTATGACTGGTACCTAGTCGTAAGTTCTTCTATCACAATCCCCGTAAGTACTGTATGAGTAGTCGAAACAAAAAATGACTACGAATACTAGTAACTTACCATCTCTCTGCCTGCTCACAGAGTACCGCCTTCTCCTGACGAAGCTGAACAAGTTGTCTGTTGTACTCAACAACAGTAACAATTTGTTCCAAAGCTTTATGCATAAAGAAAGACAGTAAGAGGCGAGAAAAGACATATATGAATACCGAACATCAGGTACTTACATTCATGGTCGTTCGAGCAAACGAAGATACTACCATCATAGGGTTCTTCAGCTCGTCGATTTCTTGAACTCGGTCCCACCACACCTTTTCGAGACGCTCATCGTCGAAAACATCCCCCTGTTGGGAATGTCCTTAGGGTGAGGAACGCGAGTGCGAGATCTAAACGCACGAGATTCTACGACGGTAGTAGGAACGAAGAATCCGAAGGAATGGTCGAAGAATTCGGACCCTTCTTCTTCTTCGGTGGTAGCGGCATCAGAAGCTTGACCTTGGGGGGCTGGGAGGATCATCCACAACGATTTCCTTCCCGACGCGGTGATTGAGTGCTTCACCCCCATGACTGGATGCCTCCGCCACTACCTCTGCCATTTTCGCTTCCAGTTCCATGACCACCTCAGTGGTCGTAGCCGCTTCAGCAAAAATGGCACCCTCCACCACTCGGACGGTGGACGACCCTTCGACCACCGTCACTATCATTTCTCACGCTGCAGGAGAGATGGCAGCGGGTTCCTCCACATGAACATCCTTGATGGTCAAAGGAGCCGGCTAAGATCATAAAAAAGGGGAAACTCGTTAGATGGAAAAAAAATAAAAGGTAAATGCCATTCTTACACTTTTGTCTTTCTACACACCATCGTGTGCCGGACTTGATCTTGAACTTGGAAGAAACCTTCCCTAAGGAAGATTTCTTCGACTTCTTCTCAACCACGTTTGGTCGAGACTCGAGTTGAGGAATGGCCACGACCACATCTAGTCGTGGGTCTTGAACGAGCACAATTGCTCCTTGTGCCTCCTGGCTCTCCGGATGATCAAGACCTGTCTCTACCACCTCAAGGGTGGCACTACCCTCGACCGCAGGTACTGCTGGCGCAGCAGTTTCCTTCACAAAAGACATAAAACTCTTCCAGTTCTCCTTTTCCAGTCGCTTGACAAAGCCACGGGAGGTAGAAACTGCGAAAGTCTTATTGTCATAATAGAGGGGTACCTTGATCTTGGGGGCTCTGGGCTTGAGAGCATTGATATTTGCTTCGATTGCCCGTGCCTCCTCTACGACAGCCATATCCGTAGCAAATTTTGCAAAGGGCGCGGACGAAGTAGCCTGTGCCTTCCTTGTTGGCGACTTGCATGAGCCGATGCTTCTTGGCCGGGGGAGAATCAAACTGCTCTACTGCCGCACCAACAACCATCAGAATGACCTTTTCGTCATCCCGACGGTTCTCCATGCCTACTTTCTATAAGAGTTAGAAAGAGAGATATTACAAAGCAGTCGTAAGTTTTTCTACGACCATCATCTTGTCGTAAGTTTTTATACGATAATCTCCTGGTCGTAAGCTTTTCTATGACCAATACCTGGTCGTAAGTTCTTCTACGACTACAAGTTCCTAAAGATGAAATTAATTCTTGCTTACCTTTAGGCGCTCTATCTTGTCCTCTACGGGCAGGTCCGCAAAATCTGAGGAGCCACCATGTTCGGTGGCGGGGACTTCTCACAAATGAGCTTGACCCGAGCGTCAATCTCCTCTTGCAAGAGGTCTACAGGAGCAAGTAAACTTTCAATAAGCCAAGTCTAAAATTAATAGAAAGAAGGCTAAGACTAGAAGTTTACTTACCTTCCTCGTAGTCTCTGGTCGGGTCCTGCAGCCCCGAATACCACCACATGGGATGAGCCCTCTTATTCAGAGGGCTAATGCGACGCGTGATGAAATCCTTCACCACATGCCATCTAGTGAGCCCCTCTTCCTTTAAGTCTTTGATGGCTTGAATGAAACGGGCGATCTGACCGAGATCCTTGGGAGTCGAATCCCAAGCAGAGATCTTCTCAACCGGCTTTTCAATGAAGGAGAGGCTGTCCTCATTGGTTATCTCCCAATAGAACCACTTCTTCTTCCATCTCGGCCACGACGACCGAGTGAATATCTGAATGTACTCCTTTGACTTCCCGTCGTGGAGCTTAAGACTACAACTACCGACGACTCCAACCAGCCTGACCATTATATAGAAGTACTGGAACAACTCCAAGTCGACCGGAATCCCCAGGTAGGCCTCACACAAGTACACGAACATGCCCAACATCGTGATGGAATTGGGAACAAGGTTCACCAACTCCACACCTAAGTGTTCAAGTACAAGGGTGAGGAAAGGGTGAGTGAGCGGACAATCGAAAGCCACACTCACAAAACGCTTGGAAGACAGGGATTTGCCCAATCTCCCCCGACAGCCAATGCTGCCCAGCAACCTCGTTCCACTTCACGAACTGACTCTTTGGGACCTTCTTGGCGGCAACCAAAGCCTTGATCTTGGTCGCATCCATCTCCGATTCGGCTGGCTGGGAAGCGGCTCCGGCCATCTCTCTCAAGGCTGGGAGATTTGGATTTGGAAAGATTTTAAGAGAATGCTCGATTTGGTCGATGGTGGAGAGCGAAAGAACTTGAAGAACAGTGGGAGCAATTTGGGAAAATGTAAAAATCCTAAGCCTCACCCACAGTAAGTATTTATAACCGCACGCCTTAGTTAAAGACGTGGTGACCAAACGGTTGCCACCGCTTTGGGAACCGCTCCAACAGACAGGTCTGTGAGAGTCGATTGAGATTCTTAAATTTGTTTGCTAAGAAAACCAAGTACGTCTTTACACCTCAAGCAAAATTACCTTCTTGACCAAGTCTTCTTCTGGTCAAAAGCAATAACAGTCGGAAAGAATTTGCTTCCGACTACAGTACAACGACTACTAGGTAATCGTAAGATCTCCTACGACCACCTTATAAGTCGTAAGTCTCTCTACAACCTTCTTGACCAAGTTAATTTCTGGTCAAATGAAACACCAGTCGAAGAGTTTTTCCTTCGACCACCTTTCTATGACCATCTACTGGTCGTAAGATCATCTACTGCTTCTTTCCTAAGTAAGTTATTTTCACTTGAAGCTAGGGGACTAGATGATGAGGATATAACAATCCTCATTTAATTATTTATCTGTAATTCATATTATAGATAATAATGAAGTCATACGGTTCTTGAGTATACCCCTTAATATTCATAAGGGAGAAGCTAGAGGTCATAATTCCTTTTATAACCACCCCATAGTCGTAAGCCCTCCTATGACTAGCCCGTAGTCGTAAGTCTTTCTATGACTATGTCTTGATCGTAAGTTCTCCTACAAGCAGTCAACGGTCGTAAGCTCTTCTACAACCATTACCTGGTCGTAAGCTCTTCTACAACCAGTCCCTAGTCGATGGGGCTTACAGACATGTCAGCCTAATCGACCAGAGAATCTTTCACATCACATCTAAGGATATAGGCAGTAAACTATGCTGTTATTCTCTAGAATAATGGCACGATTTAACTCCCTGTCATGGTGATAACTGTCTCGCGACGTGGGAACGTTATTACTCCCACAATAATCTCCAATAACGGCTCCATTATCTGAAGCATTAAGGCGCCCTTTGGATTGGAAGAACAGCAGCACACTCCAAGTACTATAAAAGGCAGGATCATTAGAGAGGAAGGGAGAGAGGGACCAAGAGCACAAGATGCCTCATTCTAGTCTTTCTCTTGATCTTTTAATTCAGCATACTCAATACATACACATAGGATTCAATACAAGTCTTCCGCTGTACTTGTAGATTGATCTTCATAGCTTCTATAGCTACTGGAGTGAGATTGGTGTTGAATCTGATCTTTGTGAAAAAGTGAGCGTGCTCCTATTCACCCCCCCTCTAGTCGCCTTTTCAGACCAACAAGTGGTATCAGAGCCCGGTTAGTTCAATCTTGATCTTAACCGGTCACTGAACTTGGCAATGGATAAGTACTCGACCAAGCCGCATGTCTTCGATGGGCTCGACTATGCCCATTGGAAGAATCGCATGCGAGTTTTCCTTGAGAGCGAAGGACAAGCTATATGGGAGGTTGTTCGAGTCCTGCTCGTTTTGCCCGAAGTTGCTACGCCGGCTTCAGCAGCCCTGTTGGCTAACAACAACAAGGCAAAGAACCTTCTATATGTTGGGCTTGGTAGGCAAGAGTACGATAGGATTTGCAACCTTGCGACCACACATGAGATTTGGCACACCCTCAAAACTTACCATGAGGGATCATCCCAGATCAAGCAAGTGCGCTAGACGGTCTACAAGCGAGAGTATAACAAATTCGAGATGCGTCCTAGTGAGAGCATCAATGACGTTTTTACTCGTTTTAACAAGGTGATCAATTAGATGAGAGCTGTTGACATTGAGTACTCTCAATCTGAGAATGCCACCCACCTCTTGGCTGCAATCAACACCAAGGAGTGGGAGATCAAGGCTACTGCCATTGAGGAGAACGTCGATCTCTCTACTCTCACTTTGGAGCTGCTTTATAGCAAGCTCAAAACTCATAAGATCAAGAGAGGTAGCCTTCCTAAGAAGGATAACATGGCTTTGGTGGCTGATCCTCTCAAAGGGACTCTTGATGGTTCTTCTGAATCTTCTTCTGGTTTTTCTCTTGTGTGTTTATCTGCTATTCAAGGAGAAGAGTTTGAGAGTCTTCTTGAAGCTGATTTAGCTCTTTTAGTCAAGAAAGTCACACGGGCATATAACAATGTTAGAAACAAGAAGAGAGGTGGCCTTGTGACATGCTATGAGTGTGGAGAGCTATATCACATCCGGGCAAATTGCCCCAGCCTGAAAGGTAAGGGCAACCGCAAGGATGAGAAGCCTGCCTGGAAGAAGCCTCAAGGGGGCAAACCCATGTATGATGCTGCCAAGCTCATGAAGGCTGCTCACCAAGTCCTTGCCGCTTTTGGAGATCAATCCATGAGCGATGTGGACTCCGGGAGCGAGGAGGACAAGGAGGAGGAGATTCCTTAAGACAAGAAAGGGAAGGCCAAGGACTTCACCGGCATGTGCTTGATGGCCGACATCGTCGACATCAATGACAACGATGAGGTACCTCCCTCCTATGATGTTATTTCTGCTAGATGCGATGACATGTTTGAGCAACTCATGAGTCAGGATAAGGCCTTAGATTTTACCTTGGCTAGGAACAAGGACTTAGAGTCACAAGAAGATAATTTGACATTAGAACTTACAAATGCTAAGACTCTTGAATCTGATGAATGTTCCTCTTGCCATGCTTTACATTCTGAATTTGCTAAACTGCAATCTGCTCATGATATTGCTTTGCATCAACTTGAAAATGCTAGGCTGAGCTAATTGATGTTAAATCTGCTCCCTGTGAAAAATGCTTAGAGTCTAGCAAGTTGGATGCTTCAGGAAATGTTAAATCTAGCTTTTGCTCTTTCTGCATAGAACGTGAACATGAAGTCAAGGACATTTTAGAAGCAGTTAGAGCTAAATATGCCAAGCTTAAGGACATAATTGAGTCTACACCTTGTGCTTCTTATGCAGCATATAAGCTTGAAGTTGCTCATCTTAAGGAGAAACATGCTAGAGCCATTAAGACCAAGACTTGTGAGTCATGTGTTAATTTTGGAGAAGAAAATGCTTACCTTAAGGATACATTAGAGAAATTCTCTAAAGGTAAGAAACAGCTAAACATGATTTTGGACATGTTTAAAACTCCTTATAAGAAGCAAGATTTAGGATACAACTCCGCCTAGGACAAATCCAAGCCTAATGCCATTCAGGTCTTCAAAAATGGCTTAGTTGAATTCAAAACCCATCCTGCAAAAACTGTTTTTAAATCTGCAGGGTTTGTCCAAACTTCTTTTGAGGCAGAAGGTGCTTCTCCCAGTGGTACCAAATACCATTGCACCTATTGCAAGAAGAGTGGACATTTGGTAGAGTTCTGTTGGCGTAGGTTGAAAAATACTAGGAGAAATATTGCTAGAATTTTATCTAATCAACCTAGAGCTTTTATGAGACATGGTCACTTAGAAAAGAAGAAACCTGGTCTAAGATTTGTTTCACATGCTCATCATGTTCCTAGACAGGACGCATCTCATGTTCGTGTAACCATTGCTCATAATAGAACTATAAATAAAATCAAGGATAGCACTTCTGCTTTGCATACTACTCGCAGACGTGTGTCTCAATACTAAGTTCCCAAGTCACTTTTAACTAACCCCAGTATTGAGACACATCGATCTATTGTGCCCTGATTTTCAGGATTGCCACGAAGGGGGAAGAACACATGGTTCGTCAACTCCGGGTGTTCACGCCACATGACCGGAGACTCAAGATGATTCACCTCCTTCGCGCGGTCGACGGGTGATGACTTCATCACCTTCGGAGATGATACACAAGGACGTATTGAAGGAACTGGATTGATTAGGGTGAACGACAAGTTCATTCTCAAGGATGTTGCTCTTGTGTCCAAGCTAAGGTATAATATGCTTTCTGTCTCACAGCTTCTCGATGATGGCTATGAGACTAGATTTAAGAAGAACGCCTGTCGTGTGCTTGATTCTTTTGGTGAGCTCGTTTTTGTTATTTCTAGAGTTGGTAGAATTTTTGGAGCTGAATTTTCTGAATCTCTTGCCAGATCCCTTAAGTGCTTAATTGCTTCTTATTTTGATATCTGGCTTTGGCACCGATGTTTGGGGCACATTGGTTTTGATCATCTGAAACGAGTTAGCGGCCTTGATCTCATGAGAGGTTTGCCTAAACTCAAAAGTCATCAAGGATCTTTGTATGTGCGCTCTGTAGGCATGGCAAGTAAGTTGCCGCCTCACCCTTCATTGACTATGGTCATGGTGACGGACCAGACGGTTGCTTCATATGGATACTATCGGTCCTGCTAGGGTTCGGTCAGTCGGTGGAAAATGGTACATTCTTGTCACAGTCGATGATTTTTCAAGATACTCTTGGGTGTTCTTTCTTGCTTTGAAGGATGAGGCTTTTGATCATTATCATGATCTTGTTCTTCGTTTGGCTTCTGAACTTCCTGGTGCCTTGCGAGCTATCCGTAGTGACAATGGCACGGAGTTCAAGAATGCTTATTTTGCCTCTTTTTGTGCTAAGCGCGGTATTGAGCATCAGTTCTCTTCTCCACATGTTCCTCAACAAAATGGCGTTGTGGAAAGGAAGAACAGGACCCTAGTCGAGATGGCTAGGACGATGCTAGATGAGTATAGCACACCGAGCAGGTTTTGGGCTGAAGCTATTGCTACAGCTTGCCATATTTCAAACCGTGTCTTTTTGAGACCGTCTTTGGGCAAGGCTTCTTATGAGATTCGATTTGGCAGAAAACGCTCTGTTTCGCATTTTCGAGTCTCTCGATCGAAGTGTTTCATTTTGAAAACAGGAAACCTAGATAAATTTGAATCAAGGACTTGTGATGGTTTATTTCTGGGTTATCCTACTCATTCGAGGGGTTTTCGGGTTTTTAATGTTAAAACTAACCTTGTCCAGGAGACATGCAATGTCACTTTTGATGAGACTAGCCCTGGAGCTAGATCCGATGTTTCAGGTGACTTACAGGTGACAGAGAGCATTTTTGTTGAAGATGAGGATGAACTTGATACTACTTCTCCACCTGTTGCTGATGTTCCTGTGCAAGCTGCTCAAGTTCTAGAACCTGGTACGACTGCTTCACCTCCAATTGAGGCTCCTGCTGCGACTTCTTCATCAGCAATACCTACGGAGGTCGAGGAGACGCTACCTCCCCCAGGCGCTCCTTTGCACATTCAGAAGCAACACCCTCCGGATCAGATGATTGGTAATCTCCATGAGCGAGTCACTCGCTCCAAGTATCATGATCCGAGTCTTTTCTCTCACTCTGTATTTGTAGCTTCTTTCGAACCCAAAGATATATCACATGCTTTATCTGATGCTAGTTGGGTCAATGCCATACATGAGGAGTTAGAGAATTTTGAAAGAAATAAAGTTTGGAACCTTGTAGAACCTCCTAGTGGTCATAATGTTATAGGAACCCGATGGGTGTTCAAAAATAAACAAAATGAGGATGGTTCTGTGGTTAGAAACAAGGCTAGATTGGTAGCTCAGGGCTTTAGCCAGGTTGAGGGGTTAGATTTTGATGAGACCTTCGCTCCTGTTGCTAGACTAGAAGCCATTCGCATCTTGCTTGCATTTGCTACATCTAAAGGTTTTAGGTTGCATCAAATGGATGTTAAGAGTGCCTTTTTGAATGGTTTTATAGAGGAGGAAGTGTATGCTAGACAACCCCCTGGCTTTGAGAATCCCAAGCATTCTGATCGTGTTTACAAGCTATCCAAAGCCTTGTATGGTCTTAAACAAGCCCCTAGAGCTTGGTATGATAGGCTTAAGACTTTCTTATTTAAGAATGATTTTGAAATGGGAAAATTTGATAAGCCCCTAGTGCAAGAAAGGGATCTTCATCCATCAAACGAAGTACACCAAGGATTTGCTCAAGCGTTTTGAGATAGGTGACTGTAAGCCGATTGCCACTCCTATGGCGACTTCGACTGTTTTGGATCCAGATGAGGAAGGAGAAGCCGTGGATCAACGCGAGTACCGCAGCATAATCGGCTCCTTCACATTTGATTTACCTCAAGACCGGACATCCACTTGCGATGCGCCTCATGCGAGGTTTGAGCGTCACCGAGGACTTCACATCGCCAAGCCGTTAAGCGCATCTTCAGGTATTTACACTCTACCCTCCAGCATGGCATTTGGTTTTCCTGCTCTTCTTCGCTGTCCATTCGGGGGTTTTCTGATTCTGATTTTGGGGGCTGTCGGCTAGATAGGAAGAGTATATCTGGCACATATCATTTCTTAGGCACTTCTCTTATCTCTTGGTCATCTAGGAAGTAGTCCTCTGTTGCACAATCCACTGCTGAAGCTGAATATGTAGCTGCTGCTAGTTATTGTAGTCAGATTTTGTGGATAGTGTCCACTCTTAAGGACTTTGGGTTAAACTTTGATAGTGTTCCTCTTTTCTGTGATAACACTTCTGCTATTAACATTGCTAAGAACCCAGTGCAACATTCTAGGACCAAGCACATAGACATTCGCTATCACTTCCTTAGAGACCATGTTGAGAAGGGTGATATTGTGCTGCATTTTGTGGAGTCCGAGGCTTAGTTGGCTGATATCCTCACCAAGCCTTTAGACCCAACAAGGTTTGCCACCTTGAGGAGTGAGTTGGGGGTAATTTATCCCTATGGGTTGGTTTGAGGGGGAGTTTGATCTTTTCTGATCTCACCTTGTTCATTTGATCTTTTCTTGATTTTCTTTTGAACTTGTTGATCTTTTTGATCTTTTTAGGCTTTTTGAGCTTTTCTTGCATCTCATTATATCATATTGCATTCACATGAAAAATACAAAAAGATGCATTGTAATATAAGCTTTCTGCTTATCTTTTAAAATTGACGAAGCTTTGCTTATTACCCTTTGGAGCTTTAGTATTTCAATTCTTGCTCAATACCATGTCTAGTTCTTTGACTTGCTAGAATTATCATGTTTTCACATGTGTAGCTAAGTCTTTGCTGTATGAGCTAGAACTTTAAGACAACTCGAACTAAAAACTGTAATCTGTGGATGTTTTAGTTAGTTGCGCAATAGTGCTCCTTTTATGACATTGGCCCTATCAAAATTGCTTTGTTAACTCTTGAATCTAAAATTGATCATTACTTGAGCTTCTTGTGTTTCTAAGAATCTAAAATGCTCTTGTGCCAATGAAAAATGAAAAATCAATTTTAAGATTGTCTTATGCTTAAATTGTGCCAAACTACTCTCACGAGACTGCATGTCAAAGACATGAACTTCGAGATAGTTTGATGATCCAGACGATCTCATGGGGACTGCTTGTCAAAACTGACATGAACCTCAAGATTTGTCGCCCTAGTAGAAGCTTAGAAAGAGTTTGTGGATGGCTCCTAGTCCAGAATCTTCTTCACTAAGATATACCTTTAATCGACTTCTGGTCAAAGCTTAGGAAGAGTTTGTGGATAGCTCCTAGTCTAGGATCTTTTCACTAAGTTAGACCATTAGTCAACTTCAATATTCATTGCAAATGAAAAATTGTTGAAAAATGGGCATTTGAGAAAATTGAGCAAAATGATTCAATTCAGGACCTGTTTGTCTCTTAATGTGGTCTTTGTTAGCTTTTTGATCTAACTTTGACTTTTTGACATGGCCACTATCATTTTAGGATCCCTGTTGATGAACTTGCTAGATTTGAAGCGTTGCTTAAAATACTAAAATTCATTGCTTTACTTTGAGCCTTCGAGCTTAGCTTTGATATATATGTCTTATCATGATCTTGCTAGCGTTGTTAGGCTTGATATGTTGTTTGTGCAATATTAGAAATGCTAGCTGGTTCTTTTGGGTAATCTCCAAAGCTTCTTGTAATCAAAAATTGAAAAATATAGAAAAATATAGCCACTCCATTGCATTTCATGCATGCTCCTTCTTATGCTTTTTCCTTATTCTGCATTTATTATCTCTGGACGAGAGGAATGCATGATTCCTTGATGACTCCATTGTCAAAGGGGGAGAAGATGGTTGAAAAAGGGGAGTTACGAAAAAGGGGGAGCTACTTGGAGAAGAATTGAAAATTTGAGATTTTCTGAAATTTGAGGATCATAGTGAGGGGGAGTTTCTTATTTGCATTCTTATGGTTGTGGATATCATGGGGGAGATTGTGGATATCATGGAGATATGCCTGAGATCTTAGGATGATGTTACAATTGGCAATGTTGTTTAAGGTTTGTCGATTCACGCGTTTTCGGCGAAGTTCAAACTGCTGTCAGGCAAGTGGCGGTCTGACCGGTCTAGGTGGCGGTATGACCGGCCAGGGGGGCAGTCAGACCAGCTTTGGGAAATCGGCCAGACCAGCCTTTATGAGATTTTTGATTTTGGAGCTGGGCCAAAAATAGAGGGTGTAGGCAAGAGAGTAGATTCTACTACACTTGGTCTCATAATTTTTGGGGCTTCCAGGCAAAAGTTCTATTGGTTTGAAAATTCTAGTAGGTTTCGGATTTCCAAGAAGGAAATTTTGCTAAGTCCCACCAAGCGGTCGATCGCCAATAGTGTGATCGAGACCGGCCAAAGTAACAATCGACCGGTTTTGGTTTGTTTCATCGGCCAACTGGTGGCTATGATTGTTGGGTTAGGTCAAGTTCATGGGTTTCATGGCATATGTGTTGCATGATGCATGTTTTGACTAATGTGGGTTAAGTTGTGAAGAACTTGTTCCCGGATTCGATTTCTTTGTCTATTGATGTGCAGGTTGCTTAGAGGTCAATGACGGTCAACGGCAAGGATGATCGGGACTAAGCTTGGAGTGCTGAGGTCCAGAACGATCGGGGATGCCGGGTGAGGTCAATGGAGTCAAGCATGGCACAAGAGGGACAAAGGTGACCAAACGGGCAGTTCGGTGCGACGGGTTGGATCAAGTGGCGTAGGGGTCGATGCAAGTGCCATGGTAGTTTCGGTGGGAGCCGGATGGGAGAGACTTGCCGACATGATGAGAGCCGCTGGATCAACCTACACGTGGCGAAGCATGGGAGGTGCTTTATGAAGATGGGACTCGGTTTTCGAAAAAATCGAGAAGGGGTATTTTGGTAATTTTACCAAATACCGTCTTGGTGACCTCTTGCCAACCCTCGGCGCAAAACTGTGCATGGAGAAGTGGATTAGGTCAAGAGGAGATGAAGACGGTGCTTTAAAATACGTGTGTGTGTGACCCGTTTGTATGTGGGCCTTAACGGGAGCCCATTAGAGTTCAATCTTCTAGAAGGTCTAAGCCTCCACTATAAATAGAGGAGGAAGGTGGCTGCACCTCCTCAACCCTTTCATTGTGTTTGAAACCCTAGTTTGCCTAGGGAGAGGATTAGTGGAGGTTAGGGTTCTAGAGAGTTGGATTTGATTTCGTGCTCATGTATTGAGTCTTTGTCCTCCATTGATGGAGTGGCTGTAAACCAATACCTTATCAAATCAATCCAGAGAAAGTTCCCTCAAAGATGAGTCTATTTGCTTTCTTTCTCTCTATTTGGTGATTTGTGGTCTTTCTTTGATCCGCGAGTTTTCGCTTGGTTTCTTGCCTTGATCTAACTTGCTGTGACATGTGGGAACCCATCTAGGATCATCTTGATCATCAATCACCCACGAGCAAGTGTTTTGATTCTATTTTCGTTTTGACTCGTTTTTTGAACCACCTTCGTTCAAACTATAAAAGATAGGAACTTTGGCTTGGATCTTCACGATCTCCTATTGGAATAGGTTTCTAATATCTTTGAGAAGGTGTGTGTCAAGTTTCGTGGAGTTTGCCCTCACGGATCAAAAGTTAGATCGTTTTGAGGTTTGAGTTTTGGTTTTTTCTTACATTACGACAGAATCGGTCGATCACCAGAAGTCACGGCCGATCGGCCACGGTCGATCGCCCATTCAACGTCGGTCAGACCGATTTCTAGGGTTTGAACCTCGTTTGATCTTTCACATTGGGGATTTTGGTTTGGATTCAATACAAGTCTTCCGCTGTACTTGTAGATTGATCTTCATAGCTTCTACAGCTACTTGAGTGAGATTCTTGTTGAATCTGATCTTTGTGAAAAAGTGAGCGTGCTCCTATTCACCCCCCCTCTAGTCACCTTTTCGGTCCAACAAGATGTGAATAGGATAGGGCTCAAGATGACACACTTCTGGGCAAAGGAACTCACCAGAATTAGAAGATCGGGCGAAGAGATTGGCGACCGGTTGTCGGACAAAAACAAAAATGACACTATGATGACTCTGGGCCGAAGATGGTGGAAGCACGGCGAAGCTCTCAAGCATGCGATCTCAACGCCGGTGATGGCTTGGGCTGAGTTACTCGGACGACGAAGTGATTCAGCAAAGAACCCGTGCGACGACGGCTAGCTCTTGGACAGATTCCGGCGAAACAAAGAGAAGAACAAGATCGGGATTTTAGGGTTTTGGTGGAGGAGGAACGAGCGAAGGAATTGACGCAGTTGGGATCCTTTTATAGCGCCGGATGGAAAGGTTTGGATCAAAGCTGGCGGTGCTGCGCGTTCGTCAAGGACAAGAACTGAAGATTCCTGCGTGAGGACGGAAGGAGGAAGAACGCACATGCGTTGCTAGCACAGTACCATCGGCAGTGGGAGAAAAAGAGGAAAGGAAGGGAGCTGATTTGGGCTTCGGCACAAAGAAAAGAGAAGGCGGGTCGAAGAAAAGGTGGAGATGAGCACGCTCGGGTGGACTTGTGCTCCAAAGGAAAAGCGGGTCGGCCGAGTAAAATGGTGATGGGCTTTGGTGCAAATGAAAAGAAAACGGGCTACGATGGAGAATGGGCCGGGAGTGAATAGGATTCGACCGGTTCAAAGAGATTCGGCCCAAACCTAATTCTGAGATTCTTAATTAGTTTTTCTTTTTAGAAAATATTGAAAATCCAAATAGTAATTAGAAAATAGCAATTGCACTTGAAAAAATTCTAGAAAAATCTAGAAAATATATCCAAGCACAGAGAAACCAAATAAAATAATTTTGATAATAGTTGATGTTGAGATTAATCATATTAAATTGTTTTTGGTTCATGAAAATTCAGATTAAGCTTTAGCTTTAACATAAAAATCCAAATGGTTATTTTTATTTTTAAAACTTCAAAACAAACTAAATTTTTGGGATGTTACACAAGTGCAGCCTGAGCCTGAAGACGGTAGCATGGAATGTGTTGTCTCGAAGGGAAGACGCACACATAATTTTGTGTGAAATAAGGAGGCGGAATTGTGGTGGTTGGCCCACATTGACTGCCACGAGTATCAACTGGACTAGCTCTCGGGTTGGAGTCCGACAAGGACGCCGACCCTGGCTCGGATGGTAGCGACGAGGACGAGCAAAGATCCAGTGGTCCAACTGGGGGAATTGTGTCATCGGAGGTGCCTTATGTGGCATTGAGACTTGGTGATATCGCGGTGCGTTTGCTCATACTGCCACAAGAAGAAGGCTCCTAGCGGGGGTTAGATGCCGACACCCTCTTAGTTGGGCAGCGCTTCCCTAGCCGTGTGTACGGAGTGCACCGGTCTAACCCAGGATAGTACGCAGTGAAGTGCGTAGTGGAAGGCTACCTTGGCAAGGTCAGCACTCAACGAGCAAAAATCTTCGACTCGGTCTTCGAGGTCAAGGCGTTGATTGACCACACTTGCGAGCTTAGCGAGCCCCTATGGCAGCATCAGAAAGTGACTTCCGCATATGTTGCATGTCTGATCAGGCACCTAGTTGCGGTGGACGTGTCCGTCTCCCCCAAGATGCTGATGTCAGAAGTCGCCAATCTGTTTGGTTATCTAGTCAGCTAAAGCAAGGTCTGACAAGCCAAGCAGAAGGTCATCGAGTCCATGTATGGGACATACGAAGAGGCGTACAACCTTGTCCCGAGATTGCTTCACTAGATTGCCGAATCAAACCCCAGCATGTACATAAACAAGCTTGGGAGTGAAGATGCTGACAGAGGGCCCAACTGCTTCCTACTAGACCTGGTGTTCTGAGCTTTCACCTAGGCCATTCGGGGTACCTTTCACATGGGGAGGTACAAGGGCACCAATCTCACCACGGTGGCGGCCGATGCGAATGACTAGCTTCTCCCGGTAGCATTTGCCATTGTGGAGAGTGAAAACACATCTAGTTGGTTGTGGTTCCTGGCGAACGTGAAGAGGGCGGTGGTGGGAGACCAGCGTAATGTATGCCTAATCACAGACCGCAATGCTGGGTTGTTGGCAGCCATCAACACCATGCAGCATAGGACGGAACCCCCTTACCAGTGGAACGACGTGCAATCCAGGTGGTGCATGAGGCATCTTGCATCTAACTTGTTCACGTGGTTCTACAGTTATGAAGTTGTGAAGAAGTTCAAGGCATTGTGTCTACAGAACCAGAGGTGGAAGTTTGAGTCCATCTAGAGAGACCTTGAATGTCGGAGCCGGGAGTAACACCCCCAAATCCTCTGTGTATTCCACACTAGTCCCTGGAATAGTCGCAAGTGTAAACAGTAAATAAATATGGTAACATCCATAAATCGCACAACTTTATTAATAAATATCAGAGTTTATTATGAGAAAGGCTTACGAGCCAACAATAGATAACATAGCGGAAGACGAAGAACACGCAGTAGAGCCCAGCTAATCTGCCACAGGCAATCGACTGGGGTAGCGGCCTAGTCATCGAGATCCACACCGGTAGTGACGTCCTACTCCTCTAAACAATATTTTATTAAGCAAGGGTGAGCACAAAAATGTACCCCGCAAGTTACACCCATAACAGAGTTAATGCATACATAGATATTATCAAAGGAAGGCTTATTGGGTTATTTGTGCAAAAGCAACGTTTGGCATTTTAAATACATTTACTAAGTTCCAAAGCAGTTATTAGATAACTAAAATTCATTTTCTAAATTCTTAAGTTTTGTAGTAGGATAACCTCCATACAAGTGTGGTGAAGGATACCCACCTATCACATGGCTAACTGCCCAATTTCCTAATTGGATCAACTATCCAAAATCCTTTGATAACAATCTTTTGAAATCAAAACCAAAGTCTAACTTTGAGTGGCTTTGCTTAGCATGTCCATGACCATGGACACGGCTATCCGAATAGTTTTACACTCTGCAGAGGTTGTACAACTTTACCCACAAGAGATAATCATCTTATAATGTCCGTCTGACACACTTCCATAGGTGTGCGACTAAGTCATTATCACAAGACTTTTACAATGCGCTATCCCAATGTCATTATGCCTGCTAAGGTTTCACTTTCATTGGGCTAACCACTCGCCAGAAGCTCCTTCTTGCGCCAAGTGGGAATATTGTCTAACCGACACCCATACATCAAAATGGCATAATTAACAATTTAACGTTGCAAATTAATTAGTCCGGTCTGTCCCACTCCAGGCTTGTGGTAGTATGGTAGAGCTTTGCAAGATGCAGCTCGAAGACTGGTCCTTAACTAACTTGGGCGACTTCCAAAATAACTCCCAGGCCTCAACCATTTATAAATTGAGCCTATGCATAAACCTGCACCACCAACTATCCATTTTCGCCTAAGTCCAAACTAGGGGTGGATAACGAGCCAACTCGACTCGGCTCGATAAAGCTTGTTAAGAAAACGAGCTCGGCTTGGCTCGTTAAGCTAACGAGCAGAATACCAGGCTTGGCTCGGTTCAGCTTGTTAAAAAGGTCGAACCCAGCTTGTTAAGCTCGTTAGGCTCGTTAAGAAAGTCAAGAGATCACAGTTTGGGGCTCCTTAGACTCGTTAGGCTCGCTAAAAAAGGAAAATCAGCCTAATAAATTTTTTAGAAAGTAAAGAGATCACAGCTTGGGGCTTGGACCTCCCAAGACCATCTAAGGGTTGCTGGGTTGGGCTAGTCTGGTACACCGCTCAACTGTGCTGGTTTTTTAACGAGCTTAACGAGCAACTCGCGAGCCAGCTTGAACTCGGCTCATTAAGAAAATGAGCTAAATTGATGGCTCGTCTCGTTAAGGGACCGAGTTCGAGCCGAGTCGAGCTGGCTCACGAGTTTCGAGCTTTTTTGCACCCTTAGTCCAAACCAGATTTTAATTTTATTTTAGTTTTCAAAACATTTGTAAACTTCCATGACACACCAATGCTATGGATACAATTTAAACAACATTTGATTTTTGGCTGTAAATTCCCAAATCAAATATTTCAGGTCTAAGCATGGCTAAGCATAAGTTTTCCCAAATTGTTCTAGTTCATACTATCGTATAAACTAGATTTTCATCTAAGGTGTCAAGGTAGGTTTATTTCAATGTCAAGATTGGCAATACAAAGGATTTAGGCATTACTATAATTTAAAAATAGGTATTTAAATTACATTGAATACAAATAAGCATGCAATGATAATTTAAAATAGAATTTAAATAATTTGAAATATTGGGATCAAACTTGATCAAAGATGTAACTTGCCTTGCTCAATTAGTTGTTCTCAGATGGCGTCGAAATCTGACTTTTCGAAGTCGTCGAAATCTATACGCGAAAATAAGCCAAATTCAAATAAACTATAAATTAAATAATTTTAGTTTAGATAGCTAGATCTTGATTTTAGATGAATTTAGAAATTTTAATCACGTGAATCGGAGCTCGAACGAAGGAGAACAGGCTCTCGGAAGATTGAAAATCACATGAAATAATAGAAATTGGAATTTCTAGATTTTAGGGGATTATCTTTCTAAAGGAAATCAGATTACTGTGTCAAGCTAATGTTAGCAGCTGATAAATGATTTTCGGCTGAATCGATTTTTCAAAAGAAATTGGTTTGAGTCAATGACATGTGGGCCCATGTCATATGGACTGGGTCCATGATTTTGAGCTTCATCCACGGTGGACCTGGGGCATGGTAACCGTGGCTTTGCCACGTAGGCTTGACACATGGGCATGGGTGCTGAGGTGGCCATGTGTCTGGTAGTGACGTGGCGCCACGTGGAGGTGAGGTGGCGGGTGGCATGTGGAAACCGATGGTCGTCGGCGTTTGGCGGCGCGGCGGCTGGCAGCGAGGACATCAAATGAGAGAGAGGAGGAGACGGGGAACACTAGGCTCACCTCGGTGGCACTATGGCACGTACGGCCTGCTGGCGGCGAAGGTGGTGGTGGTGGCGTGGTGCGGCTGATGATGGCGAGGCGCTCCGGTGAGGACCTAACGACAAGGAGGTAAGCAACCCGTAGAACGTGAAGCCGTGATGTCGGAGAAGTAGACAATGTTGCTGGAGCTCCACTGAAGGTGGCGCCAATGGCGGTGAAAGGAGCGGCAGCCAGCGGTGAGAAATTACCGATTTCGGCGAGTAGGGAGGGAGATAAGCAATGAGCTTGTGGGGATGGAATGAGGTGGAGGAGGGGTGCACGAGGCTTCCTTTTATAGGGGCCGAGGAGCACCGGGCGAGGAGATTGTTGTGGCAAAGAACACGATGGTCGGTTCGGAATCAAGTGAATGGCGTGAAAAAAGAAGGGGATAAGGGATGGGATGAGGGCAGCGAAACGAGGGGATAGGGATGCGCCCGTGCACGCAGGAGAATAGGGATAGGAACGTGGACGATTCGGAGCTTCAAGACACGGCCATGGCAGCACGTGTGGGGAGGAAGAAAGGGAGGAGGAAGATAAGTGGGGTGGAAGGCTGACATGACGGGCCCGTAGGTAAGTGAGAGGGAGAGGGAGGCGAGGTGGGCTGGGCTGACGGGAAAAAATGAATGGGTGGGAAAACGGGATGACAGAAATGGGTTTTGGCCCAACAAAAAGGGGATTTTAAATTAATTTCCGATTGTCAGAAATACAACAAATCGAAATAGCTTTTAGAAAATAGCAAAAAGAGTTCAAAAATTCTAGAAAAATTGACAAACATTCCTTGAATTATTTTGAACTTAATAAAATTATTTCCAACTTAAAGTTAGGTCTTATTTTTGCACATAAATTTATTTTTTATTCTAGAAAATAGGAAAACCCTTTTTAAAATCTAGAAAACTCAAGAAATTAATTAAAATTTCCTTTTTAACTTTAAATCCAATAAAAACCCAGAAAACTCAATAAATTTTATTTTTGACTTTTAAAATTTAGGAAATTCAAGAAAAGCAATAAAACTCTTTTAAATTTCAGATAATCCAACAAAATAATAACTTTATTAATTTTATTTTGGTAACATAACTTGGGATGTTACTTCGAACACCGGATTACGAGGCCTACAAGGGAGTCCACTCCTGAGGTACTGGAGGGAGAACAACCCAACAGTGCCACAAGTTTCTTGGAGTGGATTCATCGCTACGCTCCTAAATAGGAGAAATGGTCTCTTCTCTATAACACAAACAGTGCGAGGTACAGGATTATGACGACCAACATGTCTGAGGTGTACAACGGTGTCCTTCAAGGTGTGCAGTGCCTCCCTATCACTGTGATCATCGAGGAGACATGGACTCGCACTGTTGGTTATTTCGTTAATAGAGCCACCACAGCCAAGCGATAGATGGAGGAAGGCAAGCAATGGTCCGAGAACATGTAGAGGCACATGGACCAGAAGATGGAGAAGACCCGAATGCACGACATCTGGGTGATCAATGGCCTTAGTAAGAAGTACGGGATCAAGCTTCAGTAGAAATATGTCAACAGTCATGCCGGGGGGAAAGGAAATAGGCATGCACCCTGAATGATGTGGCTACATGCACCTGCAACAAGCCAACACTCTTGCACAAGCCATGCTCACATGTGTACAAGGTGTGTACGCAAATGAGGTAGATTTCTATGCCATACATCTCCGTGTACTATGATATGCAACACCTTTTGGTACATAGAGTGCAGAGTTTCACTCGTATGGCTTGGACATGAACTACAATGACCTTTGGCCAAATAGGGTGCAATGGGGTCCGAACAAGGCCTTGAAGACAATAGGGAAGACGCGGCACTTTCGAAATGATATAGATGCGAGCCAACGTACCAGTATTAGCTGCACAATCAAGTGTAGGATATGCAAGACCCCTGGGCACTCAATGTAGGATTGTCCTAACAGACCGAGCTCGTTTGGTCGTCATTCAGTGTTGTAATTTAATGTATTGTCTTCCTTGTTTTGTTATATACAGCAAAACTTCTACGATACCCAAATATGGACTCATCAGCAAACTTCTACACGAGGATGTTGCAGAAGCCCAAGTGGCTTGCGCAGAAGGCCAAACATCTACAATACCCAGATTATTAAATGAAAAATGCTCTGGTACTACCACGGTTTCCGGTCCCACGGTGTGTGTGCGTGGCTAGCCGGTGGAGATCACTTAGTCCACACACCCAGACACCTCCGCCTGGGTGTACTACATGTGAGGGCACCACCTTGTAAGCGTTTCTTTCATAGACATTATCGACAATCGAGTCGCCGATCTTATGAAATAAATAGAGGAAAATGGCAAAGAGTTCGTGGGAGAGAATGAGATTGCTCTTTATTGCTATGAACTAGATCCTTTATAGGGGTGCCCTTGATAAGGCAGTGGACTAACTCTATGTAGGATCGTAATGGCAATCAGAAGGGGGGGTTGAATGATTGCAGCCAATTGACCTCCAAATCCAATCTCAAACCTGTGCACAAGAACTCCTTTGATCTCTTTACAAGCTACTTGGAAAACTCTCACAGAAGCTCCTTGCGCACACAACAAGATCAACACAAACCAGAGACAGGATAGAGCGAATTTGATATTTATTTCTCTATATAGATTTGTGTCTACAAAGTGCTCCTCAAGCACCCCTCAAGAAACTTCAAAAGAAAGCCCTCCAGAAGATAACAAAAGCAACGACAAGCTCTTGTGAAAAACCTTGCTATAGATGCAATCTCTCTCTCTAGCACACCAGTTAGCTCCTAACCCTCCTCTATTTATACCCTCGAATCCTATCCATGTCTAACACGACACCGACACGGATTCTATCTCAAAAACATTCAGATTTGGAACTCCTTCCAAATCTGTCATCCTTTCCAAAACTCCCAAACCGCAAGCCTCCAGGACTCCTCCCATAGCTCCAGCGTGAACCTATCTTTGAACTCCACGTGCTCCAGCGCAAGCTCAACCATCTCGTAACATCCACGACCTCCAGGACCTCAAATCTCCCCAATCCTAGTCCAAGTCCTCCTCGTCACGACAACAATTGCCTTCACGCTCAACCTGCACATGCAAAGATCAAAGCAAACAAATCCGGCACAAGTTCTCCAAAACTTGACCAACATTAGCTCACAAACTCGTAAACATTATCATGCATTAAGTAACACAACTTAAAGCTCATGAATTTAACCAAAACTTTAGCCAATTCTCAAAATATCGAAACAATCCGAACACAATCGGTCATACCGCCATATTATTCCCGGTACTACCGCCAATGCGGTCATACCGCTCAAAACACTGCGGTCATACCGCTCCTTGGGAAATCTCAAAATCTTTCGAAAACAAGCTTTTTGGAAATTACATACCACTAGCAAACGGTCTTACCGACGAGCGCCATTACCGACGTTCAAAACACGGTCATACCGTTGTGCGGTCGTACCGCTTCAAGACAACGGTGCTACCATTTTTCACTTAACAGTGCTTGTCAGAAACTCTTTCCCTGAGAAAAACCTATCACGGTACTACCGCCAACCATGGTGTGGTCGTACCGCTCAGCAAGAAGTCCAATGTTCAAAACAAGTGTTCTGGTTTTTCCGTACCGCCAAAAACAAAACGGTATAACTGTTGTGCGGTACTATCGCAAATTACCAAACGGTACTACCGCACCGCTGAAATGCGCAAAAGACTCAGAACCAAGCCCTGAGACATGTGGACGCTCCAGATGACTTGGCCGATCGGACCTTGCTTCAAAACCGTCGGATTTAGGAGTACTGTTCAAAGTCCGAACGTTCCTCTTGATGTCAACCGTCTGATTTCAATCCAAAGGCTCACAATCCTTTAAGATCTCGGACGGTCCGAACGTTCCTCTCAATGAGGGCCGTCATATCAACATCTAATGGTTCGAGCAAAACACGCATTTGGAGCTCAGTGACTTGCGGTACTACCTCACTTCACAAGCTGTCCTACCATAATCCACTAGTTCCTCAAATACAAAGCCGGTACTACCGTTCTCAAGAAAATCCAAAAGCCAAACACAAGTCTTCGGGAAATTTCATACCGCCAACAATCATGCGGTTGTTCCGTCCGGCGGTAGTACCGCGGCTACAACGCCGATACTACCGCAAAACCTAACAAATGCTGATTTTCGACAGAATTCAATAGAACTCAAATGCTTGTCAGCACAACATGTTCCAAAGACAATGTATTCATCTTAAAACACCAAGACTAAGTCTTTCTTATTGTCAATGTGTTCATCATCAAATAACATGACCAAAAACCTCCTGGTGTTACAATCTCCCCCTTGATGAATACATTGACAATACTTCCAGATTCAAGAGATGGTGTCAAAGTTTCAAAACTGCCAAGCAAGAAAAGCAAATTTTTGCAAGTCTTTCTCTCAAATTTTCTCCCCCTTTGGCAATGTGATCATCAAGAGCTTCAAAGAAGGAGCAAGAAAAAGTCCAGAAGCTTTGGAGAATTAATGGATTAACCAAGCCATTTTGTTGAGTAGAGCTAACAAGATCATATAAATGCATATACCACAGAGCAATAGCTAGACAAGTATTTCAAAGTGATGAGACAATTTAGATTTATGACAGGCATATCACACAATGACTAAAAAGATTATAAGACCACACAGAGAAGTCATCAAAAAGTGAAAGCCAAACAGTGAGACAAACTTTAAATCTGGATAAGCTACCAGTCTCATGTATCATCCTTTTTCTTCACTTTCAATTTTTATTTGCATGTGGCATGCTTGCAGCATACTTCTTCTCAAGGGTGGCATGCTTGAAGCATACTTCTTTTGATTAAAGCACTTTTTGTGCATTTTTTTAAAGATACATAGCTATGTATGGCATGCTTGAAGCACACTTCTTTTCATGTGAGCACTGTTATGTACCCCCTTTTTTTTATACACAGCTATGTATGGCATGCTTGAAGCACACATCTTTTCAAATCCTTTTTCTCAACCCTTTATCTTTTATAACATGCCAAATTGAGTGAGCAACACAGGATTAAAATGAGAGACATTCTTGCTTCAAATCCAAGATTTAAAATAAGACTCACAAACAAGCTTATCCTTTTCCATAGACATCACCAAGTGATACCAATAATCAATCTAGTCAAAGATTTCAGCCATATCATGCTTTAGTTCTTTATGCAGCAAGTTTATTAAAACCAGTCAAGAGCAAAGCTACATAGCACATGAATAAACATGATAAAGAGAGCTCTACTACTCTTTTGATTTCAATGGCTTGGACTTAATGAATTGTGAGATAAAGAAAAAAAAATCAAGCTTCTGAAATTTCAAACAGCTCCCCCTCAAAATAAGCCCATAGGATGAACAACACCCAATTCACTCCGCAAACGAACAAAACGAGAAGTATCAAGCAGCTTAGAGAAAATATCAGCAAACTGAAAATCAGTTTCAACAAAGTGGAGAGCAATATCACCCTTAAGTTTAGGCAGCCTCCTAATGAGATCCATTCCACTAATTCGAACAAGATGATCAAAACCAATATGTCCTAATCTACGGTGCCAAAGGAATAGATCCCTGGATTCGGAAGCTACCAAGCATCTAACATTAGGTGAAAAGGAATGATTGAAATCAGCTTTAAAAACCTTCCCTAATCGAGAGATATTAAAGACAAGATCTCCAGAAGCATCCAAAACCTTGCAAGCATGCTTCTTAAAGCTTACCTCAAGATTTTCTTCTATCAATTGTGAAACCGAAAGCAAGTTGTACTTCAATTTACTCACCAAAGCAATATCTTTGAGTATGAATTTGTTATTAACATGCATTGTACCTTTTGCCATCACAATTCTAGTTGAAGCATCCCCAAAAGTAATCAATTCATCACTGGATGCCTTAGTGAGGGAGGAGAACCATTTTGAATCACCTGTCATGTGCCTGGAACATCCTGAGTCTACTAACCATATGTTCCCCTTCCTCAACAGTTGTACCTACATTAAGAAAATATTGGTCTCATAGTATTGGGGTTAGTAAGATACGACTTTGGAACCCAGTACTGAGAAAGACATCGAACAGGAGCAACGCGAGCATTTCTGTTTTTTGGAGTCTGGCGATCAGATCGCTGTTTAGACGTCGGTATGACCGCTCGAGTAAAAGCTGCAGCAATTTGTTTACTTGAGACAAAACGATGATAAGGGACCTGAAAATATTTTCTTAGCCTATCTCTCTTTTCTTCCTTTTCTTTTCGAAAACAATACTGAACCAAATGCCCGTCTTTTTCACAGTGAGTACATTGATATTTGTCTTGATAAGAAGTTGCAGTTTTTCTTTTTACAGTACTCACTTTGATAGAAGGATCCTTTGCAAAATCAGCAGATTTAAACAAAACTTGTTTAGGTTCAGATTCAATTTCAAACTTTCCAGGTTCAAGAAGCTTAAGAATTTTGGGAGGATGATTCTTGGTATGCTCAGCAAAGTTAAATCCTAGACCTTGGCTTTTAGTACTGACTTTTGATTTGTCTAGAATCTTGTTTAAAATTTTCTTACAAAAAGAAAACCTTTCCAAAGTTTCCTTAAGATATTCATTTTCTTTAGCCAAAGTAGGATAGACTGTGCACTTAACAGATTCATTCAAGGTTTTCTTAGAAGCACTAGACATAGCCAATTTTTCCTTTTCAGCTAACACATTTAGTTGTCTAGTTAAAGCTTCTATTTTCAGTAGTGAGCTTGGGACAGTTAGTGCAAGAAAGTGTCTCATGATGAGGCATCTATTGAATGGATTCTTGAGATGACTTTAGTCTAGCTTCTAGCAATTCACAATTAGAGCAAGTTTTAGTTTGAGCAATCAAAATACTTAACTCTAAACAAGTTGAACTAGACTTGAGTTTTTAAATTTCAACATATGCAAGTTTCAGCTTATCATCACAAGAATCATGCGCCAGTTTTAACTCTTCAAATTCAGCATGTATTGATCTAGCAAGTTTCAATTCAGAATGCAAAACTTGATAAGATTCACATGATTCATCATCAGGAATAGATGCCTTAAGCCTATTAATTTCAGAATTTAAGCTATCAACAACAAGATCATGTTTCTTAACTTTCTTTTTGTATTTTTTAAGCTCATTTGTCAAATTAAGCACATCACGAGATAAATCAGCATAAGAGGGTTTTACCTCATCAGGGTCACTATAAAGATCATCATCATTAAGCACATCCCTGTGAAGTCTACCTCCTTTGCCTTCTTGTTATCATCCTCATTGTCGCTTTCAGAGTCAACATCACTCAATCCAATGTCCTCAAGTGCTGAGAGCACCTTGTTGACCGCCTTACGATAATTTTGCTTCTTGCTTGAATCAAACTTGAATTTTGAACGCCGACCTGGTGCTTTGTCATCTTTAGTCTCCTTACTTCTCAGCTTGGGACAATTCACCTTTATGTGATTTAGCTCACCACATTCAAAGCATCGAATTGGACCTGCTCTCCTCCTTGATCTGATATTGTTGATTGCTTTAGTCACCCTATGGAGAAGAGTACAAGCTGTTATTCTGGAATCTCCTCCAATTGTTCATCTGAAATAGCTCCCAAAGCAGACAAGGAAAAACTAGAATAGCTAGATGAGCTGTCAGTTTGGTTAGTCACTAAACCCAAATAATTTGACTTATTTATCCTGGCCAAAATATCAATCTCATGTGTTTTCATCTTGGAATAGAGATCATTTAAGGTGAGTGTTTCTATGTTAACAGAATGATTGATTGTAGTGACTAAAACCTCCCAGACAGTCATATCCAAAGCATTCAAAATTTGACGAGCGTTGTCAGAATCAGAGTAAACAACATCAACAGATTGCAAATCACTAACAATTTTATTAAAGCGATCAAAAAGAGCATCTACAGATTCACCTGGTTTCATCTCAAACTTAGAATTCTCCTTTTTAAATTGATTCTGACGAACACCTTTAACAGATTTTGATCCCTCATGATATCAGCAAGAGTTGTCCAAATCTTATTAGCAGATTTAATATTAGCAATTCCGACAAACTCATTCCTACTCAAACCTTGCAACAAAATATTTCTAGCCTTAGCATTAGCTTCAACATTAGCAGTATTGTTGTTGGTAATAACAGCAGGTACCTCATAACGACTTTCAACTTTTTGCCAGATAACATTACCTTGAGCTTGCAGAAAGACATCCATGCGTGTCTTCCAGTAGATGTAATCTGATCCATCGAAATACGGTGGCTTACCTGAGAACCGATCTCGATCTGATGCCATTGCAACCTTGCTCTGATACCACTTGTAGGATCGTAATGGCAATCAGAAGGGGGGTTGAATGATTGCAGCCAATTGACCTCCAAATCCAATCTCGAACCTGTGCACAAGAACTCCTTTGATCTCTTCACAAGCTACTTAGAAAACTCTCACAGAAGCTCCTTGCGCACACAACAAGATCAACACAAACCAGAGACAGGATAGAGCGAATTTGATCTTTATTTCTCTAAATAGATTTGTGTCTACAAAGTGCTCCTCAAGCACCCCTCAAGAAACTTCAACAGAAAGCCCTCCAGAAGCTCTATCACAAAAGCAACGACAAGCTCTCGTGAAAAACCTTGCTACAGATGCAATCTCTCTCTCTAGCACACCAGTTAGCTCCTAACCCACCTCTATTTATACCCTAGAATCCTATCCATGTCTAACACCACACTGACATGGATTCTATCTCAAAAACGTCCAGATTTGGAACTCTTTCCAAATCTGTCATCCTTTCCAAAACTCCCACACCGCAAGCCTCCAGGACTCCTCCTGTAGCTCCAGCGTGAACCTATCTTTCAACTCCACGTGCTCCAGCGCAAGCTGAACCATCTCGTAACATCCACGACCTCCAGGACCTCAGATCTCCCCAATCCTAGTCCGAGTCCTCCTCGTCACGACAACAATTGCCTTCACGCTCAACCTGCACATGCAAAGATCAAAGCAAACAAATCCGGCACAAGTTCTCCAAAACTTGACCAACATTAGCTCACAAACTCAGAACATTATCGGGCATTAAGTAACACAACTTAAAGCTCATGAATTTAACCAAAACTTTAGCCAATTCTCAAAATATCGAAACAATCCGAACACAATCGGTCATACCGCCATATTATTCCCGGTACTACCACCAATGCGGTCGTACCGCTCAAAACACTACGGTCATACCGCTCCTTGGGAAATCTCAAAATCTTCCGAAAACAAGCTTTCTGGAAATTACATACCGCTAGCAAACGGTCTTACCGACGAGCGGTATTACCGACGTTCAAAACGCGGTCATACCGTTGTGCGGTCGTACCGCTTCAAGACAACGGTACTACCATTTTTCACTTAACAGTGCTTGTCAGAAACTCTCTCCCAGAGAAAAACCTATTGCGGTACTACCGCCAACCATAGCGCGGTCGTACCACTCAGCAAGAAGTCCAATGTTCAAAACAAGTGTTCTGGTTTTTCCATACCACCAAAAACAAAATGGTATAACTATTGTGCGGTACTACCGCAAATTACCAAACGGTACTACCGCAACGCTGAAATGCGCAAAAGACTCAGAACCAAGCCCTGAGACACGTGGATGCTCCAGATGACTTGGCCGAACGGACCTTGCTTCAAAACCGTCGGATTTAGGAGTACTGTTCAAAGTCCGAACGTTCCTCTTGATGTCAATCGTCTGATTTCACTCCAAAGGCTCACAATCCTTTAAGATCTCGGATGGTTCGAACGTTCCTCTCAATGAGGGTCGTCAGATCAATATCTAATGGTTCGAGCAAAACACGCGTTCGGAGCTCAGTGACTTGTGGTACTACCTCACTTCACAAGCGGTCCTACCGCAATCCGGTAGTTCCTCAAATACAAAGCCGGTACTACCGTTCTCAAGAAAATCTAAAAGCCAAACACAAGTCTTCGGGAAATTTCATACCGCCAACAATCATGCGGTTGTTCCGTCCGGCGGTAGTACCGCGGCTACAACGCTGGTACTACCGCAAAACCTGACAAACGCTGATTTTCGACAGAATTCAACAGAACTCAAATGCATGTCAGCACAGCATGTTCCAAAGACAATGTATTCATCTTAAAACACCAAGACTAAGTCTTTCTTGTTGTTAATGTGTTCATCATCAAATAACATGACCAAAAACCTCCTGGTCTTACACTCTAATTACACTTGGTGTACTAATTGCTATGCTAATACTTCAGATGTAAACCCAATCGTCTATTGATCTTCCGAATTGGATTAGATTGGATTGGATTGGCTTGGATTGCCTTCTGCCATTCGTGTTCTCCTTTAAGTAGTCGACGAAGTGGTGATAGTTACTTCTTGAAGAGACACCTGTTGGAAGTGTCGCAACTGATCGGAGCGAGGTAGCAGTTGGTAAAATATTAGCCGTTCGGTGGTTGTTTGTCTGTGAGACACTCAACCATATGGTGGTTGTTGTCAGTGTCTTAGGACCATGAAACATCACGTGGTATGGAACAAATATGACATGTGTTCCATTCATCACACAGTAAAGAACATACTTGGAGTTAGATCTAGATGCCAGTTCGTTGCTTCTACGAGTAGTCATCTGGTCAGGGACTGGGTACAAGACCTCATCCGACCAGGGTTCCCATTATGTAACCTTTGGAATCCTTACGACCACAGGGGTCGTTAGCCTTAGGTGTTACGACCACGGAGACAAATGGTCTTTTAGTTATGTATTGAAGTAATACATAGAGATTTTAATCATCATCGGCTAGCCCCCAAACTTTAAATGAATTGGTCGTGTGAACACTTTCTCCCGATGAAGTCATATCGGGCAAACCGTCATTTAATCCTGTGATATACGAGATAGTATGAATTCACTTTAAAGTTGAGAAACTGATTTGAGAACTGAAGAGTTTTTCTGTCCGTTGGACTATAGTTTGTGTTCGTTGGACTTTAGTTAACTCCCCGATACAGTTAAAGAATTGCGGCTATAAAATCCCTTTAGCACAGGGCTTTTGGATTTTACGCTTTTAGATTTTCCTCCAATCCTTTCCATCTTCTTGCGAAGAATCTTCTTCGATCTCCCCTCACTTTTCCATCAAAAGCTTCCTTCGACCTCCGCTCATCAAGTCAAAGTTCTCGTCATGTCGGACTCGATCACCAAGTGGTTGGCTTCAGATCTAAGTGGGAAGAAACTCAAGGCGCTGGTGGAGGTCCGCGGCCAGAGAACACTTTTCGAGCCACGAAGAAGGGGAAATCCCTGTTTTTCTTGCCTACGTTGAGTGTGGATTCATATTACCACTGCTTCTGTTTCTTCCAAGAATCTTGGAGTATTACGGAGTTGAGCTAGTGAATTTGGCCCCGAACTCCATCACCAACATCGGTATTTTTGTCTATCTCTGCGAGGCGTACCTGGGGATCAAGCCAAATCTGAAGGTCTTTTGGTACTTCTACAGAATGGCGAGGTCAAGGAATTTGGCAGTGGGGCTAGGGGTGTGCTTGTTGGGACTCCACGACGGGAAGGCCGACGAGTACATTTGGATGTACCCGAAGTCCTCATGGTCGTCATGGAAAAAGAACTAGTTCTACATGACGGTGATGAAAGAGGATGGCCTCTACTTCGCCGGGAAGGTGGCGAGCGAGAATCTCAACTAGCACTCGACTGTGAAGGAGGGAAGGGTCGGAAGGGTGGTCGACGCCATCCAAGACCTTAGTGCTAAGGGTTTGACCGCTTGGCATGTGGTTAGGGACTTCTCCATACGCAGGATTAGTCCCTTGAGGCTCCGGTTGCATCCTCTGCTCTGGTACATTGGTTATGAGGAAACGATCAAGGATACCAGGGAAGGTAAGTCGTGAAAACTTTTTCGACTAGTATGGTTTATTGAGTTGTTTTATTTCCTAACCTTGGGACCTATTTGTTCTTTTGAATCCCTTTCTTCTGATGAGATCAGAGAACGGGTCAAAATGATTTGTGTTGGGGAGCCTGATGCCAAGGCTGCTTTTCCCGGTATTTTGGCGATTGTCTCTGAAGAAGAGAGACTGAGACTGAGGAGACTCAAGGTAGATAACAACTTTTTTTCATCTTTTATATATTCTCCAATCTGTATATGATTATGCTCTGATATGCAGGCGGTTGGGTTGAGGATGAAAGAGTTCGTGGAGGGCTCCAACCCAACCATTGTTCCGACTGACTCCTACTCTGTGGCCATGCAAGATGATGGCCTTTTAGAGGTAAGAAGATTATTTGTAATGGAGCATATATATTAGATGGAAGTTTCATCACCTAACCAAAATATATTTATATCTTAGGTGGGAGGAAAAAGACAACCCATAGCGAGAAGCTGTGGAGGTCGTAGGCCCCAGAGCAGTCATTCACGACCTGTCAATCGCTACCAGGGCAACTGTTTTGGAGGTCGACGAGACCACACCCTCCGACTCGATGGTCAAGGATTTTATTCTTGACCAGCTGGTTGAGAATATTTCTTCCAAACTCTAGTCGGTGGATGTGAGGGATCTAACCAGCCCTACCAGTTCGGGACTAGTGAAGTTGGTTGAGAAAAAAAGAAGGAAGGCGAGCACGACAGACTTCGCTCCAGCGCGCTTCAATATCAAGACAAAGAAGACAACCAAGTACGTATACATGAAAGGAAAACCTATGTACGTACTTACCTCTGGTGTTATGAGGTCTTAACCTTCTTTTCTTCTTTCTTTATAGGTCCTCTGGTGTTCCGATCGCTTCCAACCAGAACACCCCTCAGGAGAAGGCTCCTGAGGAGAAAGAGATCGAGCCAGCCCCCGAGTAGGTGGCAATGCCAGCACCTGCTCAAGAACCCGTGGTGGCTAATGCCACCTATGGAGGTGGAGGTTCTTGAGGAATCTCAGCAGGTTCTGACCCCTAGCTGGGAATTCTCCTCTCCGTATCGCCTTTCCTCATCGCCCCTGGATCTTCAATGATGAAAATCTTGATGAGGCTTGGGGAAGGACTTCAGACCGTCAAGCAGAGACCAGTCCCAACTCTATTTTTGCCAAATATAACAATATAGCAATCCAGGTAAGCTTCCACAACCACTTTTAATAGCCTTTCCCTTAAACTTTATTAAAAATATAAAGGAGTCTGCTATTTTGTAGCACTTGGTGGAAAATTTCACTGTGGTCGGAGGACTGACCCAGCAGATAAAACTCTTGGAAAAAAAGAATTCTGAATTAGAAAGTAAGTACCCTCTTAGTGTCTTTCTCTCTTCTTTACCATTTGGCTTTTCTTCTGTTAACCAATTCATCCCTTTATCGTATTTGATAGATTCGGAGAAACTTAAAGAAGTTATGGCTAAGGAAGCCATAATAGCCAAGCTCAAAGAAGAAAGTGAAAAGAAGGACCGGTCGATCGAATACCTGACGACCAGGCACAAAAAAGTTCTTGAGACTATCGAGAAGAAGAGCGAAGGTAACCAGTCGTAGACTCGACAGTGTACTATCTTTTTCTAGCCGCATGTACTCATTCTTTGGTCTACTCGTGCAGAGCAAACTCAAGCATTGAAGAGAACAGAAAAAGCTCTTGAGGCAGCCTTTGGACATAATCTTGAAGAGAAGGTCAAGGCTTTCAACAAGATGCTCTTCGATATGGGATCGGGAACACAACTACCCAACTTAGGAGATCCTATGGGGAAGATCAATTTCCTTGCCCAACAACTCGAAAACCTCAAGAGCATGCTCAAGACTACTCAGGAGAACCATGCACAGACTTTGTTTGAAACTATCAAAAATGGAGTCAGCTCTGCTTTGGCAAAGCTGAAGACCTCCGACCCCACCATAAATCTCCAAGCTGTTGAGAAAAACTTCAACTGCTCGGGAGATGAAGCAACCAAACTTTTTGAGGAAATGACACCTCTCGGAAACAAGGTCGAGGAAGAAATGGAGGTCGGATCTCCGATACGTAGCAATCAGTCTGGTGATCCTAAGGAGTAGGCTATTGTAATATAAGAAGTATGAATGTAAAAACTTACCTTTATTTCATCAATAAAGTCTTTTGTTTATCCTTTTGACTTATGAAGTACTCACATATTTCCTAGCCCCCGACTTCTTTATAGTAGAAGATCTTTACTAATGAAGCAGTAAGCCAAGAATAAGAGTAAAAGTCACGACCACTGTGTATAAAGTATGTGCTGATTATGTGATAAAACTAATCATATTAATACTAGAAAATAAATGTTCATCGGGACCAGTGTATGACTTCAACTAGTTGTAGATCTGCTTTCCATAATCGAGATACTAAACAATACATTGTATGGTCGTAAGAAAAAACTTGCCTTGATGAGAAAGAAATTATGCAAGGATGTATGCAAAAAATGATAAGTGGCCTTGTTTATATATATATATTATCCAAAACAGGTCGTTAGGGTTGCTAAGAACTGAAGACATGAAAAACACTTCACGAAACGTGCTCATGCTCAAGTCCGACTGGCAGCAAGGATCATAAGAAAAGAACCATCGCTAGGAAGCTCCTTCTAGTGGGTAGGACCACATGGGGAGAGAAGAGACTTCAACTAGGAGGCTTTCCGTGTCTCGACTAGTAGCCAAACAAGTGTAGAATAGAATATTAAAATGAAGAAAGTTAGCATTCGAACTCTTACGTGGGCAAGAAATCATATGAAGTTGTTTGTGTTATGCTACTTTTACTCGCATGCTTCTTTTATAAAAGAGTGTGGTCGCGCGTGAGAATCATTGACGTAATGATTACGACTAGGACCTTTATGACATTTGACAAATATGTCTGAGCCAAGGAGTAATAGAGACCCTTTAGAAGGATATCGGATAGAATTAGCATCTTCTCTAACTAGCTAAACAACAATGATATGTAACCAAATAACGGATAACAAACATATAAACAATAACACTCATCGGAAAGTAAAGAAAATGCATCTTTATTGAAATTGAAAGAATGTAAAATACACTTATACAAAGAACTTACGCAATTGGTCAATATTCCAAACATTTGATAAAACACGCTCGTCTAACATAGCTAGTCATAGAGAACCAGGTCTGGTGACTTCGACCACAGTGTATGGACCTTCCCATTTGAGAGAAAGTTTGTTGCGATTAGCCTAGCTACGAATTTTTTTGTAGAACCAGACCACCTACAGCTAGGTTGTGAGGTTGCACCTTATGACTGTGGTACATTCGCATGTCTTGTTGGTAAACCACCGATCGTATTAGGGCTTGGTTTCGTCGTTTCTCAAGGACATTGATATCGTCGAGTTGTCATTCTTCTTGATCATTTTCATTAAAACAATCAGTTCGAGCAGAGCCTATTTTTAGTTCTAGAGGAAGCATGGCTTTAGCACCGTAAATGAGAAAAAAATGGTGTTTCACCAGTCGCACTACTGGTCGTGGTTCGAACGGCCCATAATACGGAAGAAAGTTCTTGAACCTAAGCTCTTGACCGTTTTGTTAACTAGTCAAACACACGGCGTTTCTCCCCTTGCATTATGATACCATTGGCTCGCTCGACTGCTCCATTGCTTTGTGGATGAGCGATAGAAGCGAAATGTATCTTGATACCTAGATCTTCGCAGAATTCCTGAAAATTTCCGCAAGAGAAATGGGTACGGTTATCTATGATTATACGACTAGGTATATCAAATTGCGTGATCACATTTTTTGTGAGGAACCTCTTAGCAGCTTCAGTTGTTGTTTTAACAACTGGCTCAGCTTTTATCCATTTTGTAAACATGTCAATCATGACGAAAAGAAATTCAAAGCCCCCGGGTGCTCTTAGGAAAGGTCCCAAAATGTCTAGTCCCGAGGTTGCAAAAAGCCAAGATAGAGGTATGGTTTGCAAAGCTTGTGGCGGCTGATGTACTTGTCGACTATGAAATTGACATTGTACGCACTTCGTCACGAGCTCTTTTGCATCATAAAGGGCAGTTGGCCAGTAGTATCCTTGCTTGAAGGCTTTATCGACCAGTGTTCTGTAGGAATGATGTGCTCCATAGACTCCTCCATTAATGTCAGATAGCAACTTAATGCCATCCGTTTGAGATATGCATCTCATCAACACTCCATGAGATCCCCGTTTATAAAGGGTACTTTCGATCAGATTGTATGATTTGTCTTTTCGAGCTATACGATCAGCCTCTACAGCATCTTCAGGAATAATACCATGCTGAAGATAATTGTAGATCGACGTCATCCAATCTCTACTAGGATCGTGCTTAACAACCTCCTGTGGAGCATCCATGTTCACAAGATTAATTTGTATGACCTCCAATGGAACATCTATGTCCTTGGCATGCTTGATCACCGAGTGTGAATCAAGTTGCTCGAGAAAAACTTCGGGCAGAACAGGTGACCTTGTGGAGGCCATCCGTGCCAACTAGTCTGTCATAAAGTTTTCCTTTCTAGGAATGTGTTGGATCTGAAAACCGAAGAAGTGCTTTTCGAGTTTCTGTACTTCTGCCAGATAAGATGACATCTTGGTACTTGAGCATTGATACTCTTTCCCGACTTGATTCGTTACCAGTTGAGAATCGTCTTTCAATAGTAATCTGTGAATCTCGAGCGCTCTGGCTGCTTGGAGTCCTGCCAGTAAATCTTCGTATTCTGCCACATTATTTGTTGCAAGAAAGTTTAGCTAAATGGTGTATTTGATGTGTTCTCCAGTATGGGATATGAGGATGACTCCAGCCCCCGAGCCTTTGAGCATCAAGGAACCATGAAAGTACATTGTCCACTCGTCGTGGTATTTGTACTCGGTCTGTTGGGTGGGTTCAGGGTTTGTCCATTTGGCAATGAATTCTGCTATTGCCTGAGACTTGAATGATGTTCATGAGATGAAATGGAGGTCGAACGCCCCAAGTTCGACCGCCCATTTTTCTATTTGTCCTAATGATTCCCTGTTTCCAAGAACTTAACCTAGGGGATATCCGGTTGGTACGACAACTTTGTGGGCCTAAAAGTAATGCCTTAGTTTCCTTGAAGCCATAAGGAGGCCATAGAGCAACTTTTGTACCTGTGGATATTGTTCCTTTAGTTCCATGCAAGACTTTCCTTACATAATATACCGGTCGTTGAATGCTGTCATGTTCTACGACCAGTGCACCACTGACTGTTTGTGGCGTTGTTGCCACGTAAATCAGCAATTTTTCTCCTGATCTTGGAGATACTAGGATCGGGGTACTCGTAAGGTACTTCTTAAGTTCTTCAAAGACGTCATTTGCCCCTTTAGTCCACTCAAAAGTTTTCATGTTTCCGAAGAAGTTTGAAGAAAGGGAGTCCTTTCTCACCTAACTGTGCTATGAAACGACTTAGCACTGTCATACAACCTGTTAATTTTTTGACTTCATTTTTGTGGTCGGAGGGCGTATTTGATCGATGGTTGTAATATTTGTTGTATTTGCTTCAATCCCTCTAGCCGAAACTAGGAATCCAAGAAGCTTTCCCAAAAAAATTCCAAACACACACTTCTCTGGATTTAACTTAAGGTTATGCCTTCTTCAGTTATTGAAAGTCTCATGTAGGTTGGAAATATGGTTGCTAGCGTTAATGCTTTTCACAACCAAGTCATTAACATAGGCTTCTAGATTTCGACCTATCTGAGGATTAAAAGTTTTTTTTTGCATCAACCTTTGGAAAGTTACACTAGCGTTTTTTAGACCAAATGGCATCTTAACATAGCAATATGTACCATATGGAGTGATGAAGAAAGTTTTCTCTTCATCATCTTTACTCATGTTAATCTGGTGGTAACCTAAGTACGCATCTAAAAAACTTAACAACTCACACCCGGAAGTAGAGTCTACAAGCTGATCAATACGTGGAAGGGGAAGGTCATCCTTTGGACAAGCTTTATTAGGATCTGTGAACTCAATACACATTCGCCATTTCCTATTACTTTTTCTAACCATTACAGGATTGGCGAGCCACTCTGGGTGGTCGTCTTCACGAATAAATCCAGCCTTGAGGAGCTTGTCGATCTCTGACTGGATTGCCTCCTTCCGATTAGGTGCAAAACGTCTTAGCTTCTGTTTGACCGGTTTTTTGTCAGACTAGAGAGCTAGCCTATGCTCGATCACCTTTTTGGGGACTCCGGGCATGTCGGACGTCTAGCAGGCGAATACGTCCTGGTTTGCTCGGAAGGAGGAGACGAATGATACTTCCTAATTAGGGTTAAGTCCTGTCCCGACCGGTACCTTTTGGGCAGACGGATTAGTGTTTCCTAACCTAAACAGCATGTTGGTGCTTTCTAGAGGACCACCTTTGTCGAGTGGTTCCTCCTTGGTCTGGTCAAAAGGTTTTGGCGCCATCTTTGGCCTCGAGTGCTTGACCTACATGGTAGACGGATTAGATTCCCCGGTCGGAAGCTTATCGACCAATTCTAAGGACTTTCGATCACATGCATAATCCATTTTTCGATCTCCTCGAACCGTGATGATTCCTTTCATTCCTAGCATTTTTAAACTCTGATAACCATAATGCGTGGCTATCAGGAATTTTGCTAAAGCCGGACGACCGAGGATTCCATTGTATGCGGTTTCGAAATCCACCACATCAAATGGAACTTCCTCTGTTTGGAAGTTGTCGGGTCTTCCGAACTTAACCGGTAGGGATAGTCGTCCTATCGGTTTGGCGGTAGAACCAGGAACTATGCCATGGAAGGCATATTTCACGGGTTTTACTTTAGACTTGGGAATCTTCATCTCTTCCAATGCTCCTATAAATAAAATGTTTAAAGAGCTACCTCCATCTATTAAGACTCGATTAACTTTATAATTGTTAATAGTAGGTTCAACTACGATAGGAAACCTACCTGGTCGAGTCGACGGGATGGGGCAGTCTTCTTTCCTAAATGAGATTATAGTTTCTGACCACCTGGACGGCTTGACAGTGATCGGAGACTCAGCAAGGTTCACCTCCCATTCCACGGCCTTTAGATGACGTCTTGACTCGTACGAGGAGGATCCACCAACAATCATATCGATTATGTGCTGCGGCTCCTGGTACTCCATCTCTTCGTCGCCATCTTTGTCCTTCTTGGAGCTTGGTTCTCTGAGTTCTATTATGGAGGGGAAGGGACCTTTACCTGAGTAGTAATCCTCCAGTTTCTATTGCTAGGCTCGGCAAGTGCGCAGATCATGCCCTACTGCCTAAAGTGGACACCACTTCTTATTTTTCTTGTGATCATCAGTCGGAGCTTTTGCCTTCTTCCGACCGGAAAAGCCTTTCTTGCCCTTGGTAAGTTTTTCTGGAATTGCAAGGACTTCTTTGTTGTCGGGCTTGCGATTCTTCTTATTCTTGAGAGATTTCTTGCCTTTTTTTCTTGCTTCTCCAGGCCTAACTTGGGATTTTTATCTTTTCGATCGATAGATTCATACCATTCGACCACTTCACTAGCGGCTGCATACTTGTCTACCATGTCAAAAAGTTCGATAATCGTTCGTGGAAGATTTATTGCAATATCCTCCGTAAACTAGCGATTCCTCAGCCCTAATTTAAAAGCCTGGATGACAAAACACTCTGCGATCTCTAGGATAGAGTTTCGAACCTGACTGAATTTCTTGATATATTATCGAAGAGTTTTATTGGTTTTTTGCTTCATTCGATGAAGATCATCCTCCTTCCCGGGACGGTCGTACGTCCCTTGAAAGTTGGCGATCAGAGTATCGCAGATCTGCTCCCAAGTGTAGATAGATCCAACTGGTAGGTTAAGCAACCATGACCGGGCAGACCCTTTAAGGACCATGGGCAAATAATTTGCCATCATATTTTCATTACCAACAGCGACCTTGATGGCGGTAGAATAAATTTGAAGATATTCTAATGGGTTCTGAATCCCATTGAACTTCTCTATGTTGACTGGTCGAAACCTGTCCAGCTAACGAATAGCTTGGAGACCTGTCGAAAACGGTCGGCAGCCTGTAATGGAGTCATAGTGCCTTCTCTGAAAATGAGTTGGATTATAGTTAGTTAGGGATCGGTTCCTCAGATTTGCATTCCTAGGATCCGGTGTCCTAATCCGCTCGTGGACATTATGATAACGTCTTTGACCACCCATTTGGTTCAAATGATGCCTGAGATCGACTGAATTAAGTGGTCATTCCTCTTGACGAGGAGTGGCTACTGTGAAGAGCTGTCTTCCCTCGTGATTTCCTGGTCAGAACCTACGAGAGGGTCTTGGCGTCGATCGGTCCTCCTCTAAACCATGTTGTCCCCTACTGAGAGAGGAGTGCTGGGACGAAGTCATCGTGTGACTTTGTGAGTTCCTTTGCTCCCAGTACATTTCTATACGCTGCATGGTTTGTTGGAGGATCTCCAACACCTAACCTGCAAGTTGAGCATAACCTGGAGTTCCTACTAAATTAGGATCTAGATTATTTAGAATATCCCAGACTCGTTGTAGGTTTTGTATTGTTACCAAAGGTTGTGGAAGATTCCCGCTTGTAGTGGGTGTTCAATGAGTTGAGTTTTCCCTCGACCTTCCGGTTAGCCCTGTCTGACCCCTAACTCGTGATGAGTAGGGACATGTGAATTAACTGATGCACGTCCATCAGCTCGGTTGCCTTCGGTAGTTGGTGCTTGAGCGTCCATAACATTTCTACCAGCAAGTGATGGCGAGTTAACCCGTGAAGGATCGTGCATGGCATCCGGACTAGTATCTCCTATTGCGTTAACTTCGTAGTGCCAATAGTGATCTTCCGATGAGCTCTTGTCATAGCTAAGGGAGAGCCTTCCAGTGCTTCGACAAGGAGCCTCCTCGACAGAGAGCGGTTGGAGATTACCGTCTCTAGTGGGCTTTGTGGTGGATTCAGCCTAATCCGGTGGATTGTCGATCGTATGTTGAGTTTCACCATGCCCACTTGGTCTACGATCAGTGATAACTTCTAACATCCCAACTGTACAAATGGAACCAAATCTAGGTTTGTGTTTCAAATGTAATCAAATCTAGATGTGTGTTTCAAATGTAACCTAAAATGGGTATGTGTTTCAAATGTAAGAAAATGTGTAGAAATTAAAACTTTTCTCACATCTTGAAACTCTTGAACTTTTCTATAATTCTTGTCAAGAATTTTGGAATCCAAAAACACAAATCCTTTGTTGACTAAAGTCAAACCCTTATTCAACTTGGTCACAAATCTTGTGCCAATCTTGGAAAATATTTTTTCTAGGTTCTAGGGATGATGTGTGACCCCTCTGAATTATTTCATAATTTTTAGAAATTATTTGAAAATTTTTGGAGGTAAGTCAAACTAATTTTTCAATTGGTCAAACCCTAGAACAGACCCTTGAGGAATTTCTTGAGAAAAATAAAGTGCATAAAAATCTCTAGAAATTTTATGTAAGGTTAATCTTGGAGTGAGGATCCTCCAATTAAAATTTCAGAAATTTTGGAGTTAGTTTGCTACCTCTAAAAATTCTTCCAAACTCAGCTTTCAAATTTAAACCCTAACTGGTTTGCACTGTTCCTCGGGCTCGGACCCAAGCCTGGCTCGAGCCACTTGACTCGGCCGAGTCAACTAATCGCACTCTGGCGCGTCGCGTGGACGACTCGCCGGAGCCGTTGATCTTCATCGACGATCGACGTGAGCGTCTGCGCCAGGCCGATTCGATCACGAGGAGCTGACGATCAAAATCCAACGGCGGACGCTGTCGTCGTTTTCCTCGCGTCATGGCCAAGATGCCTGCAAGGCGGCCGCCATGGCGATGCAGAGCGTGGGTCATTGGGTCACCTCAAGCAGCTAACGGGTCTCTCTGCGCATTTAATGCCCGTCGTGCGTCCGCCCCCGAAAGTTCGCCGCTCACTTGCTCCCATCGCCCTCAGTGCTCCCATGGCAGGCTTGACCATGGGAGAGGCTTCCCGTTGCCCTCGTGCGCTCTCTGCTACTTAAGCTCCCCTCTCCCGTCCTTGGCTCCCTTTCACCATCCCACAGCTCCTGCTTGCACCCACTGTGCCTATTTGAGCTCAAAACCACCGAAACCCCCTCGGCCGCCATTGTTGACCTTGGAGCTCTCGGTGAAGGCAGTGCCCTAGTGGCTTTCCTCTCCCTCTCTTTGCTTCAGCTTGTGCCTCTCACCTCACTGATCATTTCCCCTAACTCGATTTGGGTTTGCTTCCACAGGAGCGAATTGAATCTGGAGTTTTGGAGCTTGCAGCCGATTTCATTCCTCATCGTCTCCGTCACCGGTGAGTCATCCATTTGCCAATCCCTTGCTCTGGAACCTTCCTGGAGCCTTAATGGTGCTATTGTGATGACCCGGTGTAGTTAATTTTGCTCAAAGCATCCTCCCCGTGTTGTCCTCTTCAGCACCGGCAAGGCTCTTCGTCGCCAGAGCTGCTCGGCCTTTCCCTGCCCCTCCACGTCCTTCAGGTAACCTCCTGGTAGTCACTAGGAACTGGGCACCTGCTTCCCTGGACAGCTGCGGAGCTCTTATGCGTTTTCACGTTTAGCCATGTTTGCCGCGCCGCCCCTCTCCGACTAACCGCCGTTCTGGTCCACCACCGCAGGTGTGAGTGGTACCAGCGGGTGCGCACTGCTATTGCGCACCCGTACCTGGCATCCATTCGCATCATCGTGCCATAGGTCACCGACGGCGACCATTTCTTGCCATCGGGCGCATTGTCGGACGCGCTGGCACAATGCGAGCGCGTGCCTGACGTGGCTCACCGTGAGCCGTCCAATCGCTTAGATCTGCGGTCTCAATTTCGCGAGCGTTTGTTCTTCGTTCGCTTTGGACCGTCCATCGTTAGATCTGGGGCTGTGCGTGTGTACTTGGTTGCGTTGGTTGTGAGCCGTCCATCTCACGATCAACGGTCCACAATCGCTGCCCTCGTTAGCGCGCTTGGATTCAAACGCGCCGCGCGCAATTCAATGTGGACCGTTGGATCCAAGATCAACGGCCCACATTGGTCGATCTCGCGCGGGCGCGCGCGCATTGCCCCGTTCGTCCTGGGCCGCCTGATTCAATCTCAACAGCCCAGATTCGTCCACGTCGTCATGATTTTAGGATTTCCCGATGGATTTATTTGTGAACTGAAAAGGGTAATAAACTTCAAAAATGCATAACTATTTCAATTTAAATCCAAATGAGTTGATTCAAATTTTGGTAGCTCTGGTTTGAACTAAACTTTAATCTAAAAATAGTTGTAAGTTTAGTTCGGCTCCAGAAAATGGATTTGAAAATTTGTTTAGAAATAGACTTTAAATGTTGCTCTAAAAATTGCATTAAATTTGTAAAATGCATAAGTATTTCTCTATAGATCCTTTTTGAGTGAATCCAACTTTGTTGGCTTCCTCTATTAGTGTACTAAATCGTCGAATGGGATTTAGGCATGTCACTATTATCAAAATAATTGTGGATGCATTTTATTTGTGCTCTTTTGCATGACTTTGAAAAATCATAAAACATGCATCATAGCTCCAAATGAGGTGAACTCAATTGTGTTGTTCATCTCATGAGGTGCTTGATTTACCATAAAAATCCCAGGTGCAACACCTCTTTGGAAAATTGTGCTAGGGAATTTAATTCGGATGAACAGTAACCGATTTCTATTTTCCAGCATTTTCCAGGCTGAGCAGAATTGTTTTGGCCATAACTTTTGCATTGAGAATCCAAATCAATTGGTTCTTATTGCTAAATTCTTTAAAAATCATTATCTATCTGCTGAAAAAATTTCAAAGCATTTGGACAAAGTTTGCTGTGGAGTCTTTTCGATTTTCTTCGTTCTTATCGGTTCCTTTCGCTTTTTCGTTAGGTGCCGACGAGTGTGTTGATCACAAGAGTGTTCCCCTGCAGCAATCTGAGCATATCCAGCAAGTCAAGTAGTTTGATCATATCCATTTAATCCCATTACTTTAAAGTCTAATACTTTGTATTCACTTGTATGTATGCATGCTTATTTTGTTGTTAAATTATCGATTAGATGATCCTATAGATGCATACTCTGTAGGTAAATGTTCATTCTCTACTACTAAGCCTAGGATTATCTTGCTGTGATTTAGAGTTCGATGGATGGACTCTTATCACTTAGTAGTTTACGTTGATAATGCTTAGAAATGCTTAGATCACGGTAGGAATGGGCGGTTGTCGACATTATGTCGATGACCTTGATCACATAAAAATTATTATTCCATTATGTCCAGCATTTGTGTTTTGTTAAATTGTAAAGCAATAAAAATGAAAACAAAATTGTTATTGACTTGGGCACAATGGATGTTGGTGTGGTCTCATGGTGTGTGGGAATGGTGCCTAAGTCCCTAAGGACCGAGTTACTTGTCCCACTGAACCAAGCAATATTATGTATAACCACGCGAGAGGATATGGGACCTCTCTTGACTAAGTACTTTGGGGGGTGTTAATTATGAGCTGGTTGGTGGTGTTAAAAGAAAATGGTTATTATTATATGAGGGGAGCATCTGTAATTCGTCTTGAGCTGGCTGATGTGTCCTTCTCTATGTTGGGTTGCGGCTCTTAATTAGCATCATCCATTGGAAATGTCTCGTAGGACTTAGCCGTGCCGGCATACCAAAGGAAGTGTGCTAATAGCTTGGCGAAAAGGCGGTCTGACGTGTGGGTACATTGGTACACCCCTGCAGGGATAAAACTATTCGAATAGCCTCGTCCTAGGTTATGGACACGCTTGGGGGAGGTCTTTCAAGAACTAGACTCAACCATTTAATTAAAACTTGTTGGGTGGTATGAATTTGGTGATTCATACTATTGTTGTGGTGACTATTGGGTTAGTCACTTCTAGGTTGTTCTTACTGTTGTTATTATTATTGTATCGTTGTTATTTCAACGATTAAAAATTCTTTGTTAAATTGCTTTAAATCTATTACATTATTGCAAATGAAAACTTGATTTATGCTAAAATGAGCCTAAAGCCTTCCACTTAAATAAAGCTTGCATGTAGCTAATTATAGGCTGTTACCCTTACACGTCAGTCTTGCGAGTACATTTTTGTACTCATTTGCTTTGTTTAACTGTAATTGTTGCAGAGGAAGAAGTTGAGCCCCAAGGGCCCTACTTTTGTGAGATGTGCGGTGGTTGGGATGACTAGGTTGGTGGCTTGGTTGGTTGCCTTGTTGGCTAAAGGCAAACCATATGGCTTTCTTTTGGTTATCGCCATCTTATGGCTTTCGCTTCCGCTTTTGTTTAACTCTTAGTTGTATTTAGCCGGTCGGCTCTTTTGTAATAACTCTCCCTATTATGAATATCTTTGTTTAATCTAGTTCGTTCTTGAGTTCTATGTTTGTATGGAATTGATGCATGATTTTGTAAAGGGGTGTGTATACTGCATTTCTGGGAAGTATACATATATCGAAGACACGGGTTATTTTGTTTGTGATGCTAGGGTCAATGGATGACTAAGCATTACAAGCCAAATAAGCCGGGGTCCTCACATAACTTCATTGATACCCTTACCAGATGTCGGTTGGCCTCTGGAATACGTAGGATCCGTTGGCGAATACTAGTCGCCCATGACAATATCGAGAGTACATAGCTCTCTGATTGTAGCGCTGGGCTTCCGTTGCCGCTTTTTCCGTTCGGATCGACTAGGCTTGTAGAGGCATTCGGACGTTCTGAACTGGTCGGAACAAGCGGTTCCTTTGAGAGTTCCATTGTTGGTGCCGGTGAATCCTCTTCCATCCAGTCGATTTCGCTAATATCTACGAATGGTGAGCTAGCGGAGGAGGATGGTGACATCCCGTTTTCTTCCATGGCGCAGATGCATGCGTCCATATTGAGGTTGGAGTTGTCCGCCAAGTCGAACCAGTTTTTCTCATCCCAAGTCCCTGCCATGTTCGCATCAGCAATGATGGGGCAAAGGAAATGGATGAGGAATGCTTGAGCGAAGTAATCTTCAAGAACTCAACGCCTTCTTTCCCACGGATGGGGCCAGCTATCGATGATCAAGTCACCGATCTTACGAAATAAACAGAGGAAAATGGCAAAGAGTTCTTAGGAGAGAATGGGATTGCTCTTTATTGCTATGAACTGAATCCTTTACAGGGGGTGCCCTTGACAAGGCAGTGGGCTAACTCTAATTACACTCGGTGTACTGATTGCTATGCTAATACTTCAGATGAAAACTCAATTGTCTATTGATCTTCTGAATTGGATTGGATTGGATTGCCTTCTACTGTTCGTGTTCTCCTTTAAGTAGTTGTAAAGTGGTGGCAGTTACTTCTTGAAGAAACGCTTGTTGGAAGTGTCGCGACTGGTCGGAGCGAGGCAACAGTTGATAAAGTATCAATCATTCAGCGGTTGTGTGTCTACGAGACACTCAACCGTATGGTGGTTGTTGTCAGTGTCTTAGGAATATGAAACGTCGTGTGGTATGGAACAAATATGACATGTGTTCCATTCATCACACGGTAAAGAACATACTTGGAGTTAGATCTAGATGCTAGTTCATTGCTTCTATGAGTAGTCATCTGGTCGGGGACTAGGTACAGGACCTCATCCGACCAGGGTTCCTATTATGTAACCTTTGGAATCCATACGACCACAGCGGTCGTTAGCCTTAGGAGTTATGACTACGAAGACATATTGTCTTTTAGTTATGTATTAAAGTAATACATAGAGATTTTAATCCTCGTCACACATCGATTTTCCTCTCCCTACGTTGATTTCTATAAATTTTTAACTTCATCCCCATGTAATGGTAGCCCGAGATACGCTGTCAATTCTTCTAGTGGATCAACAGCCTGGAGATGTGCAACAGGACGTTCATCCAGCAGAAGTACATGCTGAACTTCTCAATGCGTGCCGACACCTTCAAACAATAGAAACCTTACGTACCGAACCCTACTATGGAGGCACCGGAGGAGCCCAGGACTCGCTCGACGGATAAGGGGAAGGCTCCTGCTACTGAGACCGGTGATCGTCGTAGCTTCTCCCGTTGCTCGGGAGCACTCCATATCGAAGAGGTGAGTTACGTACAATTCAAATCATGATTTTGTATTTGTCATTTCGTTCTTCTAACAACATCCAAGCGTCCAGCCCATATCGTAGAACATGGAGGACTTCGACACATGACACCGACGTAGAGAGTCCTAAGACAAGGGGAAGGGGAAGGCTGTTGCAACTGATCTCGGCCGCCATAGCGTATCCGGTCGCCCGGGCGCACTCCATATCGATGACGTGAGTTATGTAGAATTTACATTCTTGTTACGTTTTTCACTGTACGGTGCACTTACGTCAGGGGATCATAGGACATGGCCGACTTCGACATACGACACTAACGTGGGGAGTCCCATGACAAGGGGAAGAGGAAGACTCATTCGACCGAGACCGGTTGACATCGTAGCGTATCCGGCCGCCCGGGCGCACTCCATATTGAAGAAGTTAGTTATATACAATTTACATCCTTGTTACGTTTTTATTGTACAATCCACTTACATCATGGAATCAAGGTTCAAGAAAGCGCTAGGCGCTAGGCGGGCGGTGGCCCAGGGCCTAGCGCCTAGGCGGACTAGGCGGCGGCTGGGCGGTGACTAGGCAGCGCCTAGGCGGCCGGCTTGGCTACGGTGCGGATAAGCCCACAACAGGAATAATACGACGAATTGAGCAAGCATCAGGCATCAAAATTGAGTAAGATAGAAGAAAAATTACCTGAAGAAGCAAGACATGGGCAATTTGATGTAGTCATGTTACTCATGTATATTATCTCCCCTCCAAGAGCTTGATGTAAACATGTATATAATCAAATAATGTTGTAAACCTGCATATTTAATCAATGATGAGTTATTTTGCTATTGTGTGAGAAAGAATGTATGAATGATTGATGAATGAATGAGTTGGATTGCAAATCATCAACAAAACAAACCAGCAAAGTTAGATTGCAAATCATCAATCATACTTGGCAATATTTCAGGACATCCAATATTGTTCTGTCTAAACAAGCTACACAAGTACACATGACACAACTTAGCATTCAGACATCCATGTAAGCATTCATGAGTAGACATCTAGAAACTAACTGAGAGCCAGAATATGCAGGAGTAGACAATTGGACATCCATCATGGTTGCACTGGTTTTTGGGGTAAATCTCCCCGAGATGACATTGGTGGCTTCCTGAAGAAATGTGCTGTGCATGGTTGCACTAGTTTTTGGGGTAAATCTCCCCGAGCTCCCATCTGAACCCGACATCGAAATGGCATCAAAGCTATTGGAATTGTGGAGGTGGCCAACTGCTCAATGCACACGTGCATGTTTCTTCTAGATGGAAACCTCATCCCTGGAGGTTTGCTTATCACCAATCCATCCTGTACAAGAGAGATGTTAACATTCTCATAAACATAGGGGAAAATCACATAGTACATGCATTGTTCAGTTCTAAAATCTCCCCCTCCCCCTTCTCTACAGGCATGAGAAATTCAGATCTCAAACAAAAAGTTTCACGCAGCAAATGCTACCCCCAAAATGATAAATCAGATAAATGTAGACTCCATTTCCCTCTTTTTCTTTTGCAATCTGCTTTGCATGCCAAAAACCCTCTTTCTTGGCAATCACAAAATGAAACAAAGAAACGCGATGATGATGCATCAAAAAGGTAAAGCTCTCAAGAACTCCCCACATGACAAGCCTTACTTACTTGCACAGGACTCATCGCATCGGCAGCCACCCTCGCCTTCTCGCCGTCCTCGCCCTCGCACTGCTCACCGGCTCGCAGGTGTCCTTCGCCGAGGTGTCTTCACCGCGCCGCCACTTCGCACATCGCCGTTCTCACCGCCACCCCCAAGAGCAAGAATAAATCACCAACCAACCAATGCCTCACCCAAGCAAATGCATGCTCAAGGCCCAAACCACAATGCAAAGACCAATGTCTAAATGAACTGGTTGAGATGTCACAATCCTTAAAGCTCAAAACACAATGTTTCTTGCAGCAGCAGCAGCCGATGCCTAAATGAATATGGTTGAGATGAGATGAGATGATCCTAAAGCTCAAACCACAATGCAGCAGAGGTGTCTAAATTAATCGACACCCAACCCACCTCCCGTCCACACCGCACCCACCGCCGCCACCGCAACCCGCTAGATGGTCACCGTCACAGGAACAACACCAAGAATATCAAATCAAGAACCGCGAAGCGTCGCCACACAGTCACAGAAAACGCCACAAGCTTTTTAAGAGGAGGGGAGATGAGATGCTCATGTGCAGCAACAAGACCGGGCGGGCTGCCTTGAGCGAACGTTACCACCGACGGCTTGAACGCCTCACAGACTCGGCAAGGTTCACCGTCGCCTCCCCAAAGAATTGCGCTTTGCTCGACCCCGCACCGGACGGCATTGTCGAGTCAAAATCGAGAAAATCATTCCCGGGATCACCAAATTCTTTACGGCGGTTAGTTGCTTACGGTCTCGTGAGACGAGGAACTAGTAGATCTTGTCACCGGCAGCCTTGCCGGAGGGGAGCTTGGTGGCCTCAAGATCGGGTGGCCCATCGCACGCGCGCCGGGCGACCTCCGCTGCGCTCCGACCGCTGCCGTCGTCCGCCGACGCCCCGCAGCGCTACCACCACCACCATCGCCTCCACCCCAGCCCGCACTGCACGAAGAACCACCCAAGCACGCGTCCCGTCATGCCTCACGTCGAAGCGTAAAGAAAACAAAACAAAACCGAAACTTCGCTTCCTCCGGAGTGTTTGGAGTCAGGCTCGGTGGCGTGGAACTCGAGCTTGAACACGGCCTTGGTTTTGCCGCCGCCGCCGCCCACCGAGCTGACTTGAACATGTCGGCGGCGCGCAAGGCGCGAGAGAGAATCAATCAAGCAAAAAGAGAGAAAACTCTTTCTCCCCATCGCCGCCGCTAGCTAGTCCGTCGTCACGCCGATCGGGCGGGCGGCATTGCAATGCCGCGGCTTGTGGAACCACCGCAAGAAGGCGCTGCGGACGCCAACAAGCTTTGTATTTGGGGAGGGCGGCGGCGCGGGAGGGGGGACCAGAGAGGGGAGGTCGGCGGCGGGGGAGTAGAGGGAAGAGGAATACGTACCTCGACTCGTCGGCGGCGAGGTCCAACCGGCGACGCAAGATGGCTAGGCGAGCTCGATTCGGCGGCGACGAGGTTGAATCGGCGGCGCGAGATGGCTAGAACTGGGGACGAAGTTGATTCAGCGGCGGGGGAGGCGCGGGATCCCGAACCCTAGCGCGCCGCGACTATTGGACGGGGTCGGGGAATCGGGCGCAGACCTTCACGGGTTCACCTTCTCAGCTCCCGCCTCGGCGCCCGCCTCACGCCACCGCGCCTGGAGCCGCCGCCACGCTGCCGAGGACCGGCTTTAACCGCCGAGCCGGTCCAAGGTGGCACTACCGCCTAGCACAGCGCCTTGAGTGAAATCGCCGCGGCAGAGCTACGCCTCGGGCGTAGTCGGCGCCTAGTCGGCGCCCAGAACCGATTTTTATAACCTTGCATGGAATTGCATGACATGGATGACTTCTACACTCACTGCTACCGTGGGTAGCCCCGAGACAAGGGGCAGTGGCTATGGCACCGTGGAGACTAGTTGCAGACATCACTACATAGATGATAGATAGAATATTCTTTGTTAATTAATCAGTTCAATGTGAATGATATTCTTTAATACTGTATTGTACCACAGACTAGATAAGCTTGTATATGAACTAACTGAGGGAAATGTGTGACATGCAGATCATATAACAACATACCATAGCTTGTACATTGTTATATGATTTGCATGCCAAGTATTTCGCTCAGTTGGTTCATGTACAAGCTTATGTAGCCTATGGTACAATACAGTATTAAAGAATATCATCCATATTAAACTATTAAATTAACAAAAAGTGTCCTATTTTATCGGGATACATGTGATAATACCCCCTCCTCCTTCATCCCGATTGCAATAAACCCGCGCATGTATCATGTAATACTTGTAACGCTTGAAATGTCGCCAATTTTATATATGCAAATGTACATTACAACTCCATTGGAAACCCTAAGCCTAATTTTCGAAACCCTAATTCTGTTATGAGTACTTTCTGTGGGAATTCATGAAACCCTAATTTTTGAAACATAAAATCCAAATTTTTGAGACATAAATCCTTAATTTTCGAGACAATTTCAGAACACATATAAATTTGTCGAAATATTACACAATCAAGTCCACTATGTAAAGAGCCTTCAAAACAAAATTCATAATTTTTGGAGCTCATTTTCTATATTTACAAATTTGTACAAACAATACACTTAAATGAATTTGCGAGAAAAAGTCATAACGACTAAAATTATGAAAACATTACACAAGAAAGTACACTATGTCGGGAGGCTCCACATCAAATTTCATATTTTTTTGAACTCATTTGCTATATTTCTGCAGGAGAGAGAGCCCGCATGGCGGCCGTGGGGAGCACCTCCACCGGCCGTGCGGCAGCGGGTAGGTGTCGCCTCCACCGCATGGTGACCGTGCAGCACGACGCCATTTTTGTAAATTTCGCGCGAAGACGATCATTCTTGCAAATACAGGGCGAATTTGTGCTAATACGGCGAAAAATTAACTCCTGATCAGAAGTGCCAAGCCATTGAAACTGGGGGACCAAAACTAGAAATAAAAGGAGGAAAAAAATACTTTTCATTTCTTTGTCAAGGGATTGCAAACTGGATATTCCTTTTTCAGATCAACTAGATATACTTTTTTAGTATACATCAAATTCATAGAGACTGATGCAAATTATGAATTTTGAAAGCAATATTCTCCATGCATCCACTACTACAGAAAAGGTCTTCACAGACAGTTCAAAAACATCATCACAGACGGTTTCGTGAGCCGTCTGAGTTTATAGGTCAGTGATGACATGGGTCATCACAGACGGTTTTTGAACCGCTCAGGAAAGATCACGCACGGTTCTTGTTTAGAACCGCTCGTGATAATCTATTCCTGACGGTTACTCAACAAGAACCGCTCAGGATAGTAATTATCACGCATTTGGTTCTTATTCGTAACCGCTCGTGATAGTTTTTTCTATTGCAAAAAAAAACGGATTTGAGCCAAACCAATCAATTGCTAAACAGTAGTTTCCATATGCAACCTCTAGCAAGACAACTAAAATCCAATTAAAATTCTGATGGCAAACACAATATAGAAAAGGGAAACCAAAAGGTTTCACAACGTCCCCTCTGAATGGGAAAAAAATAATAAAGTTACAAAGTTAAACTAGCTAGAAACTATCTATGTCTCCAAGCTCCTGAAGAACTCATCGGCTTCTTGGATTGGTCTTGTGAGCTCCTCTTTGTACCTCACCAGCATATCACAAGATGTTCTTGTATGTTGTCGAGTTCGACTCAAGCTCGTCGGCAAGGAGAGACGACTGAAAACCTCTAGCGGCGCTTCGACCTTAGGTAACATAAAATTAAGATAATTTTCTTTACAACAAACAGCCAAAAAATTGTGTATGTTATAGGGATGTACACGTACCTTCCAGCAGTCTACCTCCTGCGGCAGACAAGGAGCTCCTCCGCATCCCTCCTCGTTGTCGTCGGCTGTGTCTCCTCGCTGAACCACGACGGGGAATCGAGGGTGGTCGCCGGAGCTCGGTGTGGGGAGGGGAGAGGGAGAGACTGATGGAAAACAAGGCTAGGGTGGCTATAATATATAAGGATAGTGCCAAAACATTTTTCCTCCCGTGCGCGCGTTCAAAATTTTTCGAACTCCCGCGCTGCTAATCACAGACGGTTTCATACAAAATCTGTCTGTGACGACATATCACAGATGGTTCTTAATACAAACCGTCTGTGATAAGTATCTTATCACAGACGGTTTGTATTAAAAACCATCTGTGACTTGGAATTTTCCTCACTCTCTGATTTTACCATGACTTGGAATCACTAAAACTCTGATTTTACCATGGCTTGAAATCACTAACACTCTGATTCCCATAGCTTGAAATCACTAACACTCTAATTCCAAGCCATGGTAAAATCCCATGGCTTGAAATCACTAACACTCTGATTCCCATGGCTTGAAATCACTAACACTCTGATTCCAAGCCATGGTAACAGTTACCATGGCTTGGAATCAGAGTGTTAGTGATTTCAAGCCATGGGATTTTACCATGGCTTGGAATCAGAGTGTTAGTGATTTCAAGCTATGGGAATCAGAGTGTTAGTGATTTCAAGCCATGGTAAAATCCGAGTGTTAGGCATTCCAAGCCATGGTAAAATCCAACTGTTAGTGATTTGAAGCCATGGTAAAATCGGAGTGTTAGTGATTCCAAGCCATGGTAAAATCGGAGTATTAGTGATTCCAAGACATGGTAAAATCAGAGAGTTAGTGATTCCAAGCCATAGTAAAATCGGAGTGTTAGTGATTCCAAGCCAAGGTAAAATCGGAGTGTTAGTGATTCCAAGCCATGGTAAAATCCGAGTGTTAGTGATTTTAAGCCATGGTAAAATTGCAGAGTAAGGAAAATTCAAGCCATGATAAAATCAGAAAGTAAGAAAAATTCCAATTTACAGACGGTTTTAAATACAAACTGTCTGTGATAAGATATATATCACAGACGGTTTTTAATACGAACCGTCTGTGATACTTCACAGACGGTTTTCAACATGAACCGTCAGTGATGAGCATGGGAATTCACAGACGGTTCGTGTTGAAAACCGCCTATGATACTACTAAGTATCACAGATGGTTCTTGTTCAGAACCGTTTGTGATACTTCACAGACGATTTTCAACACGAACCGTCTGTGATATTACTTCTTCACGACGGTTTTAGCGCGGCCCGAAGAATACGCACGGTCACTAAACCAAAACCGTCTGTGATTGTATTTAATACAAACGGTTTTGGTTAACCGTCTGTGATGAGGCGTCCAGTATTAGTCTTTTTGTAGTAGTGATCCTGGACCTCTTGCAATCGCACAAAAATCATAATAAAACCCAAAAGTACGAGGACAGATTGTTTTGTTTCAAAACAGTAAATGTACTAATGACAGTAGCACACCAAATATTTTACTTTATTTTAAATGATTTTCAGTGTCATCCCTCGGGGTAAATGGATTTTGTAGAACTACAATGGCAATTTCATATATAGAGAACATGTAAAACTTCTGTTTTTGTCTAATTAATTAGTGATTTATGTTACTTCTAACTGGCAGAAGAGTTGTGATGAGTTGAATATCAAACTTCCTCGCAAAAAAGGAAAGAAAATCCAACTTGTCCATTATCACATGGACCGATTTGATGTGTTTTGATAGATTCAGAGTGTTCCGCTGTGAGAACCAGCGCGACCAGTCCAAATCATATTTCTACACTATAATACTTCATGTAACTATTCTGCAAATATGAGTACGACATTGGACAGAACCCATATCCATTTCCTGCCCGTTTGGACCAAAGTTTCCACGTATGATTCGTGCCACCCACTTTCCCCTGGTGTAAGGAGACACCTCACTAGTTAAGAAACTAGCACTAAATTTACATTCGTCTGATTCTCCACCATTTAACCAAATTTAATGCACATACTTGAACACAAAATTTAGTGTGGGTCATGAAGTACTCTACCCTAACAAGCTTGTGTTCACTTAACACTGTACTGAGGGTTCAAGAAACCAGAGTAGGGACTAGTTTTGGTACTGCATTACTTTGCTAGAAATCTGCCAAAATTTGTGTGATTCCCAGTATTTAGCTAGAGAACCAGAAAATAATCAGTATAAATCGGAATAGAACGGTTTTAAACTTGTGTTGTTCCGGACTGGTTTGACCAGAAACCGACGGCAACCGGCCAATTGCGGCTGGTTTCTAACCATATACTAGTGTAGACGTGGTATAACGTGTGGGACCCAGATTTAGCCAATCCAAAATTCTCTATGAATCCACTGTACTATTCTCTATATCAGTAGATAGTGCTCATAGATACATCACGGAATCATTTCATACAGGATGTAAACCGTACCATACATTAATTACAAAACATCATAATTCACATAGACCGTATCGGGTCAAATTTACAATAAGACCAATCAGGCCAAATGTCATTACACAAAAGCAGAAGTGGTAGCGGAAGCAAAAGGGAAAGGCACGTCTCGTCACAGGTAAGCGACTAGGGTAACCTGTGTGCGACTGATATTACCCAAAAATTTAGATAATATGGGTGCAAGCAAGCACCGACTTATGTGGCTAAACTGGGGTGAGACGTAGACTACTAGAGACTAATCTACTCTTCACCGTCTTCATTGCCATCAGCTCCTGGAACATTGTAGTATGCGTAGTATCCTTGGTCCATAGGTTCTGAGGGATTTGGGGAGCGAGAGTGAGCACACACTACAGTGCTCCGTGAGCCAACACACATAATGCAATAATTATACATGCAAGGTTTAACAAGAATGGCTCGGGTTCTTTTATTTGCTAAAATCAACGTTTTTTAATTACAATAATTAGAAATACCTATGACTTAGCATTTTAACCAAAACATATTTTAAAGAGAGTAAAGGTGTTCAATATTTATAACGGTGCAAGTTCCATCCACCTGTTACATGGAGATCATCATAAGCATTTACAATGTATCCTCTAGTGTAAGTTACACCCACTAAGGTTTCATCTGAGACTGGTTACGTCTACCACACCCAGACCCTCACTTGCGCCACACGTCGGCTTACACCAGCGACACGACTCGTGGGTCACTCCAATGGTGCAACTCGCACTGGTGGATACAAATTATTTAGTCAGATTGACACTATAATAGACTTATAGTTGTACTGTTTTACATTTGGGAGGCCATCACAGGATTAAGTCCTTAAAGTTATCTGGGCGGTGCATACCATATACCACCATTTCTCGTGCTACATTAGCACCAACCATCGTACCATCTGTCCAGATGTGGTATATCAAGTTGTTAGGGTTTTGAGAAGCATAAAACTAAGTTATCTCAATTATACCAGTCATTTCCCTCCAATGACTGCCCAAAACAAGTTTCATGATTAAAAGATAGTGATTAGAGCCATTAATGCCCTGATACTTAAGCAAGACTAGCATGACACTTAAGTGTGACCTACAACTAGTAAAGTTATCAATAAATTATCTAGGGTGACAAGGATCATGTGATTCAAATGTCAAGGGATGGTATAATAATATTAAAGTATCAAGTCGGCATGTAAATACCTTAAAGTTTGACATACATTTGCATAATAAATTAATCATGCAATTTGATAATTTAAATGAATATAAATTTGCAGAAGTGTAGGATCAATATGATCAAATATGGACTCTCCTAGCTCAAAAGTAGGTGGGTCTTCGAATTCTTACGCTTGCTCAGACTGGGGCTCTTCCACGTCCTCGTACTCTACTCGCATGATCGCATCGGAAAATGAACAAACAGACGAGCTAAGCAAATAAATACAAAAGAAAATTCAAATGAACTCCAAATTGAACAAAACGACTGCCAACAGAAAGATCTTGAATCTAGAAAATTTTAGAAAACAACTTTCATTAAATTTGGAGCTAAAACGAGCGAGAACGGGCTTTTCAAAGTTTAAATTTGGATTAAATCTAAAAATAAATAGAGGAGAGAGAAATTCTCTCTCTGACAGGTGGGTCCACTGTACAGTACAATAATTTTTTAATTACTTTTCTACTGAAAAAGGATACTGAGACTGACAGCTAGGTCCCACGGGTTTTAATTAAATTTGATTTATTTTCTGAAAGGAAAAAGGCCGAGGGGCTGACAGGTGGGACCAAGCTACTGTGCACACAGTAAGCGGGCCAACTTGTCAGTGACTTTTACTGATTAAACCAGTTTAAACAGGGTTTAAATGCTGAGGGGCCCACACGTCAGCAAGATGAAGCTTTAAATAAATGCAGAGGGCCCACTTGTCAGCGGCCGATTAACAGAAATTAAACACGATCATTACTCCCTTAATCACCCTTATTAAGCTTAATTGCCTTGATATAGTGCTCCCTCCTCTGTTGAAGGGAACGTGGCGCTGTCGTGCTCGTCGCTGGTGAGGGAGTCCACTGCGACTAGTGGTAAGGCCAAAAATGGAAACCTAGGAGCAAGCTAGAGCTATAGCTGGTAGTGGCACTGCCAGCGGTGACCTGGAGCGGCGGCGCACCCACGCTAAGCGGTGGTGATGGCCGGCAACCATGACAAACATGGCGCCAACAGCTAGGCTAGCTAAACAAAGGCACTGGAATCATCTACAAGGCAAGGAGAACTCACCCAAAGTGATAGAGGTGCTGGAGGAAGCTTGAGGCGGCACGGCGACGGGAGCCCGAGGTGGCGGCGAGGTGGTTGTCACAGAGAGCTCGCCGGAGAGGAAGAAGAAGGTCGACATAGCTCGAGTCGTCTTTGGAATGTCCACAGGAAGCTCCTGGCATAGGTAATTGAACCGAGGTGTTGCGAGGCTCGAACGGCGACGACGGCAGCAAAATGAAAGAAGGGGAGGAAGCAAGGGCTCTGGTGGCACTCGGGGCAATGGAGGCAGTGGGGGAGCAATTGGGGGTAGGACGAAGGTGAGAGGTGCCTTATATAGCCCCGGGGGAAGAAGGTGGCCGTTAGGCGTGATGATGGCCGCACGTGTTCCTGAGGGTAGAGCTAGGCGCAACACTAGGGGAGGGCATGGCCGAGCTGACGGGTGCAACGGGTGCGCAAGAGAGAGCTAAGAGAGCTGGCGAGCTTCAACGGCCATTAGCGAGATTCATGGGCCCGCCGGCGTGGGTCAGGACATGCACGACGTGACGAGAAGGGAGCAGGGAGGTCCGGGCGCGATGCGAAGGCGATGTGGCGCAAATGCGCATGGTGCAAGGGCAGCGGCGCAGTGGCGCTGGCGCAGCGGGAGAGGGTCGGGAGCACGCATGGTGCAGCACAACGCGTCATGGCGCATTTCAGGCTAGGCCTGGGGCTGGGCTGGACCAGAGAAAGCCGGAGGTGAGCTGGGCTGAGCCCAGGGAGAGATTGAAGAATTGAGGTTTTTGAAATTTTCAGTGAAAATGAGTTGAAGACTTTGAATTCAAATCAAATTTGAAACTCACTCAAACTGTCCCAAAATGGGATGTTACATAATGCAAGGCCAACTCTCCTGACTGTCGTGTGTGAGAACTCTTTGTTTCACAAATTTATGTCGGCTGCCATCTATACATTAATTCGTGGCTTTCCTAATCTTGTTTCTAGCAAAAAATATCATGCTTTCAAAGTGTACTATTTATTCTAACATTTGTGGGCGGAGGTGAGGAGGACACCCCTAACACATACACATTATCCCATTTCCCAAATATCACTCTAACACCAACTGGGCCAATCACCAGAGCTAGAGCAAAGCAAATTAATCAAGAGTTGAATGTTTTCCTCAATGAGCTATGCATTGATTTCAATAATAATGGATTGCTATCTAATGCCTCTACTTTACTTGTTATAAGGTTTCATGAAGAAGAAACTTTGGAGGCAATGGAAAATATGCTACTACAACTTCAGGAACAAAGGAACTACGAGGAAGAAGAAAGCCAAAAATCAACCAAGGAAGGAGCCACCAGAACCCGGTCTAACCGGTTTTCAAACACTAGTCCGACCAAGAGGAAGTCAATCCCAATTTGATTTTTGTTTTATTAATAGTTGTGCTACCAACTAGCTTGCTTGCTACACAAGAATACATTGTATCTACTCGTAACACTGTAGAATCTATGTACTGTAGCAACCGGCCAAAAAGTGCTACATCAGGAGGGGTACCCCCTCCCCTCCCTTGTAACTCAAGTTTGACATTTTCATAAATACATATTCTTGTTCTAGGGCTTGTGTGAGAATGTTTCCAACCCCAATAGAATTGAGAATTATCTGAAAGCTTTTGTCTCCGTTATTCTTATGGTTGCCTCGGTGATTGCTAGAATATATATTTACTCCACGTAAGAGAGTTGGCAAAAATGGATCAAAGCGTGTGGTTGAGTGAATCGAATGTCGCAGGTTGATGTAATAAAGATGGTGGTTGATGATGTCATTCATCATGTTACACGAGTCAAATTATCTCTAATCCTATACCGTAAAGATCGGGCAAACAACCCCGCGTCAGGAGGTCATCTAGAGGTCAAGGTAGACTATGAGCTTTGAGACACATCCATCCACACTGTTTAAGGATTTTTCATTTCAATATTCTGTTTAAATTAAGATCAAATTCGTGATAACATATGATTGGAACATTATTTCAGTCTGAAATCACGCGTTCCTTTATTTCTGCAACGACAATTCGTACAAAGATTCCTTGCAGTTTTAATGCAACTCGTGCTCGCCCTGCCCTACAGTTATTGTACAGGTAAAGCGGATCCCTCATGTTGTGTTACTGGCGATGCACATGACAGAGATCTTAAACTCACTCCTATTAGCAGCGTTCTGATAGCTTTGGAGCCGGCCAGCCGGGATATTTCACATCATATATAGTCGGTAGCAGTTATAGGGTAGTACTGTTATAGGGTAGTACTGGAGCATGTATAATACAAGTGCTTAGAGAGGTGTTTAGCAAAAAAAAAAACTGTGTAGAACATATAAAGTGTTTATTTTGTATCATCGATACTTGATTAGACACCGGTGTTTATACATATAACTATATATAATTAATAGAATATAGGTGCTTAGCAAAAAAACTATTTTTTTTGCCACGTAGGACATATAAAGTGCTTATTTTGTAGCATCGATGCTTAATTAGACACTGGTGTTTATACATATAACTAGTCAGGTGCCCGTGCGTTGCAACGAAAATCCAAACTTTGTCCTATCCAATTGAGGTAAAAAGTTATGTTTTTAGCATTTTGTTTTTCTTAAGCTACAGGTAAAAGTTTCCATGGAAATCATAGCATAGAACCTTTACACAACAATGCGTTGACACTCTACCGTTTCTATTTCCCATCGAGTCATACACTTTTGCACAGATAGAGTATTAACAGGAAGAAAAACAAAAATATCCACACTGTTTCGAAAACCATGCAAACATTGTAATGATTACACTTTTTTTTTTAAAAAAAAATATGAAAATGGTATACAACCGAAAGTATCCCAACGAATTCTGGCCATATGTTTCCATACAACAAAAAAATCTTTTTAAAAAATCATTATGTTCGATTCACCCATGGCTACTAGTCACCGAGTAGTGAAGATGCACGCACAATATGTCAATCTCGTATCCCATGAATCCTAGTAAAAAGAAACAACTTAATTTGATTCTTCTGCCACAATCGTCTATCCTTGATTCTTGCCACCACTGAAGCGTTGGCTCAATAGCAAGGACTCCTACTGCAGCACGAACTATCATGGTCACCTCCTTGCTGACCCACAGTTTTTACCACAGCTGCAAGAAAAGAGAGTTGCATTCAAAGATCAAACCCACCGGGTAAGGTAGCTAATAGATAATGTTTTTGTCACCTCTTAATTTTCACTATGCTGAATACATCATGCAAAAAAAAGCAAATATGTTGCAAAGTGTAACATCCCAACTGTGTAATTAGGGTTAATCAAGTATAATTATATGTGTAGAAATTAAAACTTTTTCTCACATCTTGAAAAACCCTAAAATCTTATGTAATTCTTGTCCAAGAGTTGTGCAATCCAAAAACACAAAGCTCTTGTTGACCAAAAATCAAACTCATTTTCCAATTATCTTAAATCTTGTGTCAAACATTTGGAATATATTTTCCTTGGTCCCAAAAACTGATATGGGACCCCTCTGAAAAATATCATGAGTTATAACACTTGATGATAATTTTTGGAGGCAAAACAATCCTTTGAACAACCTTCATGAATTTCCTGAGAAAAATGCATTGCATAATAACCTCTGGAAATTTTATGCAAGGTTGATCTCATTATCAGCAAGCTCCAGTTAAAATTTCATCAAATTTGGAGTTCATTTGCTATCTCAAATAATTCTGCTAAGTTTCAGCTGTTAAAAACTAAATTTAAAAGCCTTCACTGTTCCTTGGGCTAGCCCTATTCAAAGCTGGTCCAGCCCAACCTTGTCTGCACCTCAGCAGACCTCATCTCCACCTTGATCAGTCGCAGCCTGCTGGATTTACATCCACCGCCACGACCTCCTCATGTTAACACCGCAAAGACCTCCCCACCTCATGAGGTCATTGCCGTTGGATCAAAGATCCACGGTCATGACCTCCCGTGTTAAACCTCAAAGACCTCCTCGAGCTATTAAACCATCGCAATGAGGTCATCCCATCTTGTTGAGGTCTTAGCCGCTGGATCAAATCCAACAGCCACGACCTCCTCCTCAACATACTCAACAGTCCTCCCACTGCGTGAGGTCACGACCCTTGGATCCAAGATCCATGGCCCCGACCTCCCTCACCGTTAAACTAAGCAAACCTCCCACCTAACCAAGGTCGTAGCCATTGGATCAAATCCAACACTCACGACCTCCCCGCGCTATCAAGCGCCACAACCTCCCCATCTTTTGTTGTGCACCGTTAGATTAAAATCTACGGTCACGACCTCCTTTTTGTCTCATGCGCACTGATTCTCCCAACAAGACGTGAGATCGAACCCTTAGATCTAAATCTAACGGTCCCGACCTCCCTTGCTCGCGCATCATATCGACCTCCCCATCGTCAAGGTGCCCTTGATTTAAATCCAAAGGCCATGACCTCCCTCATGTCTTTTTGATCGCGTGCAGTTAAGTCCTCACCGGAGGTCCGCACTGCTGGATGGAGATCCAACGCTTTGGACCTCTGTCCCTTTTCCTCACGTGCTTTTTGACATGAAATCGGAGGGCCACGACCTCCCCACCTTGATCGTGTGGCTGGGACCTCCTCCCAGCCACTTAAAACATAACGGTTCGAAAATGAGATCCGATGGTTAGGACCTCCCCAGGTCTTATCCAACGGTCATAAGGACCTCCCCTGTTCTTCTCCTTCCTCTGGCGCGCATGCGTGCTCTGAGCGGTGGAGTTAATGTCCAGCCTGTCCACTGTGTCCTTTCATCACTCTTTCTGTCGACCAAGATTTAATGCAGGTCAGCTTTCCGCCTCATGGGTCAGCTCAGACCTGCCACCATGTCCACTTTACGTCCTGTCCAACTGCCTGGACCATGCCATGGGCCAAGCTCACCATGAGCTTAGCCAGTGGCCTAAAACCTCTTTGCCCTAAGTATAAGAACACCCCCACCGTGCCTTTATCTTCCTTTACAAGCCTTTGTTCCTTGCTCGCTCTCCTGTGCTTGTGAACTCTAAACCACCGAAACCATCCTTGGCCGCCATTGTTGGAGTTTGAAGCTCCTTGGTGGGCAAGGGTCGCTGGAGATTTCTTCTTCCTCTCCTTGCTTCCATTTGTGCCTTCCTCTGGGACCAAGACCTCACTGCTTTGGTTTGGACATTTACAGAGGTGGACAAAGTGGAATCTGAGTCGGAGCTTTGGCCGTGGAGCACCTTTCTTCCCCAACTCCAGTCATCACCTCCACGACCTCCCCAGCACCTTAGGACCTCCAGGTACTCCCCCTGTTAGTCCTTTAGATGCTGGCACCCGCATGAATGAATGTCGCGGAGCTTTTGTTTGAGCATACGCTTGAATGTCGCGCGGAGCTTCATTTTTGCTTTTCGGTTTTTGCCGTGTGCTTGTCTTCGTTGTCCTCTCCGGCTCGCCGGCGTTCAAGGCCGTCGCCGCCGTTGAGAGGAGGTCCACTGGTGCGCAACGTTATTGTGCACTCGGTGGTACCATTGACCTCACCGGCGGGCTCTACATCGCCGCGAGACCACTTCTTCACGCCGATTTTGTCGGATGTCCAGAGCGTGTCATTGTCGACGAGACATAGATTCACCGCTTTAATGCTCAATCTCGCAATCATTGGATGTCTTAACTGTCTTAGATCCACCATTTATTGTGCGCAATAAAGACCTCCCATGACCTCTTTGTGTCTCGCGCGATTTATTCATGTCCAAGCGAGCGCGAAGTTAAGGCGCTGCTCGGGACATCGGACCTCCTCCGAGGAGATCTGAGCGCCCAAGACCTCCCTTGCGCAATCAGGGCCGCCCAGACCTCCCCGGAGGTCTATGACGTTAGACCTCCCTTAGGACCTCCCTAGGTTATCTCACCCGCTCATGACCTCCCCGGTAGATCTTGACCGTCAAGGTCCTCCCTCGACGATCTGAACCATCAATGACCTCCTTGAACATCTCGATCGGCCCAGACCTCCCCTGTGAGGTCCCCGACGATGTAGATTTTTCCTCGGGGAGATCTTGATACTTTGACCTTCCTTTGGAAGATCTCAACCGCTGAGGACCTCCCTTTAGATCTGGTCCGCTTTGACCTCCTTTCGTGTTGTGGTCCGTTGATCTCCCATCTACGGCCACGACCTCCCCTCACCTCTCGCATGTGAGTTGCTAAGAGGTCCAGACCTCTGGACCTTCACGTCTTGCCAGATGTGATAGTTCTCTGGGAGGTCTTGAGCCGTTGGATTTGAGATCTGTGGCTCACGTCCTCCCATGTCCTTATGGGTTTTAGAAATTCCAGTGAACTCTTAGTTAAACTGAAGTAAGGTATAGACTTTAGAATTTCATATCTCTTTCATTTTGATTCCAAATGAGGTCATTCAAATTGCGTTAGCTCTGTCTTGAACTTGACTTTAATCCAAAAATGATTGTAAGTTGAGTTCAGCTCCAGAGCACAGTTTGCCATTAGGTTTTAAAACTCACTTTAAATATACACTCAAAAACAATGCTTAACTTGTAAAATACATAACTAATGCTCTATGGATTATTTTTGGGTGAGACCAACTTTGTTGGTTTCCTCTATTAATGAACTCACTGTGAAAATTAGTTTTGAGCATGTTGCTGTTAGGAAAATGAGGACTTGTGCATTATAATTTTGTTCAAGTTCTTGTTTTTGAAAATTTGTAGAGAGTGCATAATAGCTCCAAATGAGGTGAACTCAATTGTGTTATTCATCTCATGAGGTGCTGGTTTTACAGTAAAAATTTCAGCTTCACTGCTATTCTAGAAAATTTTGCGATGAACAGTAACATATTTTTAATTAGTAGGCTGAGCAGAATTGATTTCATCATATCTTTTGCATTGAGAATCCAAATCAATTGGTTCTTGTTGCTAAAGTCATGATAAATCATTGTCTTGCTGCTGTAAAATTTTCATGGCTTTTGGAGTTCGTTTGTTGTGCTGTCTTTGTTGTTTTTCGTCGTTTTATCGGTTCTTTCTCGCTTCCGTTAGGTTTTCGACATTTGTGGTGATCCCGAGAGCGACCCTCTGCCACAACTTGGCCAGCAACAAGGCAAGCAGTTTGACCATTTCCATCATTGTCCCATTACTTTAAAGCTTAATACTTTGTTTTACTTCTATGTATGCATGCTACTTTGTGTTAAATGTCGTTAGTATGCCTATAGTTGCATAATCTGTAGGAATTGTTCATCCTCTACTACCATGAGCCTAGGTTATTTGCTGTGGTGGGAGCTCGTTGGATGAGCTCTTATCACTTAGTAGTTGCGCCCCCATCTGCTTAGACATGCTTAGCTAATCGGTAGTATGGGCCATCATCGACTTAGTCGATGGTCTTGATCACACAAGGATAATTATTCCTCCTATATGTCCAGCACTTGTGCTTTGATTAATTTGTAAAAACAAAGACTGAAAATAAAGGAATAATTTAGACTTGGGCATATTGGATGGATGGTGCGGTTTTTGGAATGTGGTAGTATGCCTGAGTCATTAAGGACCGAGTTACTTGCGCCACCGTTCTGAGCAATTTTGTGTGCTAACCACACGAGGGGGATATGGGACCTCTCTTGACTAAGTACTTTGGGAGGTGTTAATTATGAGCTGGTCGGTGGGTATGTTTTAATAAAATGTGTGTGTGTGGTGTTGGGAGGGAGCATTGGCAGACCGGCTAGGCTGTCTAATGTGTCCTTATCCCCGTGGGTTGCGGCTCGTAATTAGCATCGTCCATTGGAAATGTCTCGTAGGACTTAGCCGTGCCGGCATACCAAAGGTAGTGTGCCCTAAAGGAAAGGCGGTCTGACGTGTGGGTACATTGGTACACCCTGCAGGTTAAAACTATTCAATAGCCTCGCCCTAGGTTATGGACACGCCGAAACGCCTGTAAGAACTAGACTCAACCATTTAATTAAAACTTGATGGGTTGGCATGAATGGATGTTCATGCTATTTGTTGTGGTGACTTGGGTTAGTCACTTCCAGGTTGATCTTGTTGTTGTTACTATGTTATTATCGCGTTGTTATTTCAACAATTAAAAATGCTTTGTCAAATTGCCTTTAATCTATTATGTTATTGCAAATAAATGTTGCTTTATACTAAAATGAGTCCAAAGGCTCATCCACTTAAATAAAGCTTGCATGTAGCTATTTATAGTTCTGTTATCTCACATGTAAGTCTTGCGGAGTACTTTATGTACTCATCTGCCCGTGGTTGTGGCAATTTTTGTGGCTTTTGTTGCAGAGGAAGAAGGAGAGCTCCAAGAGCCTCTCTTTTGTGCTACGTGTTGCGCTTTCTTGACGAGTAGCTTGGCGGTCCGGTCAGATGCCTAGGGGTTAAGGCACACTGATTGGCTTTGTGTTATAGCCATCTTTATGGCACTTTTGCTTCCGCTGTTATCTTTTTGTAAATTCTGCTATTTGGCCTAAGGGCCTCTCTTTTGTAATATCTATTCCATATTAATATTAACTTCTGGTTTGTTGCTTGTTCTATGTGTTGTATGGAATTGATACATTCTTTTGTTGTGAGGTATGTATACTGCATTCTGGGAAGTATACATCTCTCGAGACCGGGGTTTATTTGGTTGATAATACTAGGGTCAATCGGATGACTAAGTATTATGAGCCTAATAAACATCGGGGTCTCACAAAAGTTGGTATCAGAGCCGTTATGACCGTAGTAACGCAAGCTGGTCGTCCTTAGGATATTTTGAAAACCTATTTTCAAAGCATCAAATGAGTTTTGAAAGCTTAGGAAATTCTCGGATTTTATTCCTTACCTATCTTAGCTTTCCCTTCTCACCTCACTGTAATTTGAGTTTTAAAAGTTGTTTCCTCTCTTCCCTTCTACAAAATAGTTGTTATCGATTAACACTGGGTTTTTGGGAGAACCAATGAGATTGGCAAATTGAAGTGTGAGCTGCCCGCTACAAGGTTTTGAAGTTCTGGAGTCGGTGATTCGACAAGGAGCTTGGATGCGAAACCTGGACAGCAAGCATCAAATTTCCGGACAGCAGTCTCAAAGGTGTCTAATTAGGATAGATAATGAGAGGTTAATCAACTAAAACTTGTGGGAATAAAAGGGTAAGATGTGATACTAGTTAGCTAAGTATCTAACACTTATTTCGCTGATTTAACCTTGCTCTTTAGTAGCGTTAACTCTCACCCTACAATCTGATTTTTGATGTTCTCGACCGATTACTCGTTCATTCAATACGGGTTAGTTGAGTTGAGAAGTGGAGCCTTGCGTTTGGTGTTTCTTGGCTGTTTTTAGAGTCTTTTAGAAGCTTTTTAAAGTTTAAATAACCGCTGATTTTGGCTTTCGTTTGGGGTGATATTCCATTCCCTAGTCGATCGCTTTTGCTTTCTTTAAGGCTTTGTTTTTCGGGTTGCGCTGCTAACCCATCCTTCACTTTGGAGGTGCCTAACGTCGGATGGGTAAACTTCTTGTCAACTCTCGTCCCGCTTCTACTTTATTCAAATCAGAGCTTCTCGTTCTCTTGTATCTAAGTCTTTGGCTCCTTTGCTTGTCCGTTGCTCATTCGCTCTCCGGTTCGGAGTTGAGAGTCGGATTCGAGTGTCGGAATGTCCCTGTTGAAATCGAGAAAGTGGAATCCATGCCAAGAATTACATCTAAACCTGTGCAAACCATTGAAATGGATTGGCTGTCTCAGCATATGGGACAAATCGATTGTGCCAGGAAGCTCATCTCTCTATCTAGTCCCTCCGGCGAGCAGGTTCGCTTTTCGCCGAAGCTGCTAGATCCGCATCTCTTCGCGCTTGGAGCGAAGCCCGCTCTAGATATTAGCGAAGTCCCAACAGTTTGTGACTTCGTTGATGTCTTTCCCGCAGATCTTCCGGGGATGCCACCCGTTCGAGACCTCGAGTTTGTCATTGAGTTGGCTCCCGGTACCGCCCCTATCTCAAAGAGGCCTTATCGGATGCCACCGAACGAGTTGGTAGAACTGAAGAAGCAGTTAAATGAGCTGCAAGAGAAGGGTTTCATTCGCCCTAGCTCATCTCCTTGGGGTTGTCCAGCCATCTTCGTAAAGAAGAAGGACGGTACTTTACGCATGTGCGTCGATTATCGTCCACTTAATGAAGTGACGGTAAAGAACAAGTATCCATTGCCCCGCATTGACGATCGCTTCGATCAATTGACTGGAGCTCGAGTTTTCTCCAAGATTGATTTGAGAGTGGGATATCATCAGGTTCGGATTCGGCCTGAGGATATTCCAAAGACGGCGTTCTCTACTCGCTACGGCTTGTACGAGTACACTGTCATGTCGTTCGGCTTAACCAATGCTCCTGCCTTGTTCATGAATCTCATGAATTCGGTATTCATGGAGTATTTGGATAAGTTTGTCGTGGTCTTCATCGATGATATTCTTATCTATTCCAAGAACGATGAGGATCATGCCGAGCATCTGAAGCTTGTGTTAGGCAAGCTACGTGAGCACCAGCTGTACGCGAAGTTCAGCAAGTGTGCATTCTGGTTGAAGGAAGTGGCTTTCTTAGGCCATGTTCTTTCAGCGGGAGGCGTAGCCGTTGATCCTAGCAAGGTCAGCGATGTTCTTTCATGGAGTCAACCTGCTTCGGTCACCGATGTGCGGAGTTTTCTCGGTTTAGCGGGATATTATCGTCGCTTTATCGAGAACTTCTCCAAGATCGCGAAGCCGATGACGGAGTTGCTCAAGAAGGACAAGAAGTTCGCGTGGTCCGCGGAGTGTGAGGAAAGTTTCCAAATACTCAAAAAGCGTTTGACCACCGCTCCCGTTCTTGTTCTTCCTGATATCCATCGAAGCTTCGATATCTTTTGCGATGCTTCTCGTCGAGGCCTCGGTTGTGTCCTTATGCAAGAAGGCAAGGTAGTGGCCTATGCATCAAGGCAATTGAGACCTCATGAACTCAACTACCCTACTCATGACTTGGAGTTGGCTTCGTGATTCATGCACTTAAGATTTGGCGACATTACCTAATCGGTGTCGCTAGAAGTGTATTCGGATCACAAGAGCCTTAAGTATTTAGTTCACCCAAACACCAAGCTCGTGCAAAGGAGATGGTTGGAGTTGATCAAGGATTATGACATGGGTATACACTACCATCCGGCAAGGCTAATGTCGCTGTTGATGCGCTTAGTCGCAAAGCGCATTGTAATACCTTAGTACTCAAGGAGCATTCGCCTCTCTTCTCGAGGCATTCTAGCGCCTCAACTTGGAGATAGTTGAGCATGGATCTCTCGCTGCCATGGTTGTGCAACCAACCTTGGTGGATCGGATCAAGTCCGCCGGCAATCGGATGTTGGAGTGAGCCACATTAAGGCAAATGTCAAGAACGGAACGACCAAGTGCTTCTCGAGGATGAGCATGGCGTCGTGAGGTTCGAACAACGCCTTGTGGTTCCAAAGGACATGGAGTTGCGGAATTTAATCCTCCGAAGCCCATGATTCGCCTTTATCCATTCATCCCGGCCACAAAGATGTATCAAGATCTCCGCCAGAGATTTTGGTGGACCCGAATGAAGAGGGAGATTGCGGTTCGTTGTCGAAAGTCGACGTATGTCGTCGTGTCAAGGCCGAGCATCAGTGTCCAGCAGGATTGCTTCAGCCTTTGCCTGTGCCGGAATGGAAGTGGGATTCCGTCGGCATGGACTTTATCACCGGTCTGCCCCGAACCCCAAAGGGGAAAGATTCCATTTGGGTTGTCATTGATCGGTTGACTAAAGTCTCGCATTTCTTGCCTGTGCGGGCTAAGATCTCTGTTGGTCAATTGGCCGACCTCTATGTCTCTCGCATCGTGTGCTTGCACGGTGTGCCCAAGACGATCGTGTCGGATCGTGGATCCCTTTTCACGTCTCATTTTTGGCATAGCTTGCAAGAGGCCATGGGCACTGTTTGCTTTCAAAGACGCATATCACCCCCAAACCGATGGTCGACCGAGAGGGTCAACCAAGTTTTGGAAGACATGCTTCGTGCTTGTGTCCTTTCATATGGGAAGCATTGGGAGAAATGCTTGCCATTCGCCGAAGTTTTCTTATAACAACAACTTTTCGGGCCGGTCTCGGCATGGCACCATTTGAGGCCTTGTACGGAGAAAGTGTAGAACCCGTTGAACTGGTCGAGACCGTGAGAGACCTCTCTTTGGCGGACTCAATCAATGAGGCCGAGCGCCAAGTCCAAATTTTATTCGTGGCGTTTGCGCATGTACTCAATCGAGCAAAAGAGCTATGCGGATCGCCGTCGACGTGAGTTACGTTTTGAGCCTAATGACTTTGTTTATCTCAAAGTCTCTCCTTTGAAGGGCCATCAACGCTTTGGCGTCAAGGGCAGTTAGCTCCTCGATATGTCGGTCCCTACCGCGTTATCGAGAAGAAGGAGCTGTTGCCTATAAGTTGGAGTTGCCACTGCACTTGAGGGGGTACATGATGTTTTCCATGTGTCCCAACTTAAGAAGTGCCTCCGTGTTCCAACCGAGGAAGCCCGTTGGAAACTCTCGATGTCCAACCCGATTTGACCTATCGCGAGCACCTGCTCACAGACTCGATGAGTCTGAACGAAGGACAAGGAATAAGACCATCAAGTTCCTTAAAGTTCGAGTGGTCAAACCATTACGAGGATGAGGCTACTTGGGAAAGAGAAGATCGCCCACGCAAGGACTATCCATCTTTCTTTATCGAGTGAACCAAATCTCGGGGCGAGATTTACGTAAGGGGAGAGATTTTGTAACATCCCAACTGTGTAATTAGGGTTAATCAAGTATAATTATATGTGTAGAAATTAAAACTTTTACTCACATCTTGAAAAACCCTAAAATCTTATGTAATTCTTGTCCAAGAGTTGTGCAATCCAAAAACACAAAGCTCTTGTTGACCAAAAATCAAACTCATTTTCCAATTATCTTAAATCTTGTGTCAAACATTTGGAATATATTTTCCTTGGTCCCAAAAACTGATATGGGACCCCTCTGAAAAATATCATGAGTTATAACACTTGATGATAATTTTTGGAGGCAAAACAATCCTTTGAACAACCTTCATGAATTTCCTGAGAAAAATGCATTGCATAATAACCTCTGGAAATTTTATGCAAGGTTGATCTCATTATCAGCAAGCTCCAGTTAAAATTTCATCAAATTTGGAGTTCATTTGCTATCTCAAATAATTCTGCTAAGTTTCAGCTGTTAAAAACTAAATTTAAAAGCCTTCACTGTTCCTTGGGCTAGCCCTATTCAAAGCTGGTCCAGCCAACCTTGTCTCGCACCTCGCAGACCTCATCTCCACCTTGATCGGTCGCACTGCTGGATTTACATCCACCGCCACGACCTCCTCCGCGATTAACACCGCAAAAAGACCTCCTCACCTCATGAGGTCATTGCCGTTGGATCAAAGATCCACGGTCATGACCTCCCCGTGTTAAACCTCAAAGACCTCCTCAAGTCATTAAACCATCGCAGCGAGGTCATCCCATTTGTTGAGGTCGTGGCCGCTGGATCAAATCCAACACCCACGACCTCCTCCTCAACATACTCGACAGTCCTCCCACTGCGTGAGGTCACGCCCTTGGATCCAAGATCCATGGCCCGACCTCCCTCACCGTTAAACTAAGCAAACCTCCCACCTAACCAAGGTCGAGCCATTGGATCAAATCCAACACTCACGACCTCCCGTGCTATCAAGCGCCACAACCTCCCCATCTTTTGTTGTGCACCGTTAGATTAAAATCTACTACCACGACCTCCTTTTTCTCTCATGCGCACTGCACCTCCCAACAAGACGTGAGATCGGAACCCTTAGATCTAAATCTAACGGTCCCGACCTCCCTTGCTCGCTATGCGCATCATATCGCACCTCCCCATCGTCGGTGCCCTTGGATTTAAATCCAAAGGCCATGACCTCCCTCATGTCTTTTTGATCGCGTGCGATTAAGTCCTCACCGGAGGTCCGCACTGCTGGATGGAGATCCAACGCTTTGGACCTCTGCCCTTTTCCTCACGTGCTTTTTCGCGATTAAGAAATCGGAGGGCCACGACCTCCCCACCTTGATCGTGTGGCTGGGACCTCCTCCCACCACTTAAAACATAACGGTTCAAAATGAGATCCGATGGTTAGGACCTCCCGTGTCTTATCCAACGGTCATAAGGACCTCCTGTTCTTCTCCTTCCTCTGGCGCGCATGCGTGCTCGAGCGGTGGAGTTAATGTCCACTTGTCCCATCAGGTCCTTTCATGACTCTTTCTCGACCGCATTTAATGCAGTCGACTTTCCACCTCATGGGTCACTCGCACCGCCACCATGTCCACTTTACGCCCCGTCCAACTGCTGGACCATGCCATGGGCCAAGCTCACCATGAGCTTAGCCGGTGGCCTAAAACCTCTTTGCCCTAAGTATAAGAACACCCCACCGTGCCTTTATCTTCCTTTACAAGCCTTTGTTCCTTGCTCGCTCTCCTGTGCTTGTGAACTCTAAACCACCAAACCATCCTTGGCCGCCATTGTTGGAGTTTGAAGCTCCTTGGTGGGCAAGGGTCATTGGAGATTTCTTCTTCCTCTCCTTGCTTCCATTTGTGCCTTCCTCTGGGACCAAGACCTCACTCGCTTTGGTTTGGACATTTACAGAGGTGGACAAAGTGGAATCTGAGCTGAGCTTTGGCCGTGGAGCACCTTTCTTCCCCAACTCCACCATCACCTCCACGACCTCCCAAAGACCTTAGGACCTCCAGGTACTCCCCCTGTTAGTCCTTTAGATGCTGGCACCCGCATGAATGAATGTCGCGGAGCTTTTGTTTGAGCATACGCTTGAATGTCGCGCGGAGCTTCATTTTTGCTTTTCGGTTTTGCCGTGTGCTTGTCTTCGTTGTCCTCTCCGGCTCGCCGGCGTTCAAGGCCGTCGCCGCCGTTGAGAGGAGGTCCACTGGGTGCGCAACGTTATTGTGCACTCAGTGGTACCATTGGACCTCACCGGCGGGCTCTACATCGCCGGCGAGGACCACTTCTTCACGCTCGGGATTTTGTCGGATGTCCAGAGCGTGTCATTGTCGTATCAGGACATAGATTCACCGTTTTTAATGCTCAATCTCGCAATCATTGGATGTCTTAACTGTCTTAGATCCACCATTTATTGTGCGCAGAAAGACCTCCAGCATGACCTCTTTGTGTCTCGCGCATTTATTCATGTCCAGCGGCGTCGCGAAGTTAAAGCGCTGCTCAGGGACATCCGGACCTCCTCCGAGGAGATCCGGGCGCCCAAGACCTCCCTTGCGCAATCGGGCCGTCCAGACCTCCTGGAGGTCTATGACGTTAGACCTCCCTTAGGACCTCCCTAGGTTATCTCGGCCGCTCATGACCTCCCGGGTAGATCTTGACCGTCAAGGTCCTCCTCGGACGATCTGAACCATCAATGACCTCCTTGGAACATCTGGACCGCCCAGACCTCCCCGTGAGGTCCTCGACGATGTAGATTTTCCTCGGGGAGATCTTGATAGTTTGGACCTTCCTTTGGAAGATCTCAACCGTTGAGGACCTCCCTTTAGATCTGGTCCGCTTGGACCTCCTTTCGTGTTGTGGTCCGTTGGATCTCCCATCTACACCACGACCTCCCCTCACCTCTCGCATGTGAGTTGCTAAGAGGTCCAGACCTCTGGACCTTCACGTCTTGGCAGTATGTGATGTTCTCTGGGAGGTCTTGAGCCGTTGGATTTGAGATCTGTGGCTCACGCCCTCCCATGTCCTTATGGGTTTTAGAAATTCCAAGTGAACTCTTAGTTAAATCAAGTAAGGTATAAACTTTAGAATTTCATATCTCTTTCATTTTGATTCCAAATGAGGTCATTCAAATTCGTGTTAGCTCTGTCTTGAACTTGACTTTAATCCAAAAATGATTGTAAGTTGAGTTCAGCTCCAGAGCACAGTTTGCCATTAGGTTTTAAAACTCACTTTAAATATACACTCAAAAACAATGCTTAACTTGTAAAATACATAACTAATGCTCTATGGATTATTTTTGGGTGAGACCAACTTTGTTGGTTTCTCTATTAATGAACTCACTGTGAAAATTAAGTTTTGAGCATGTTGCTGTTAGGAAAATGAGGACTTGTGCATTATAATTTTGTTCAAGTTCTTGTTTTTGAAAATTTGTAGAGAGTGCATAATAGCTCCAAATGAGGTGAACTCAATTGTGTTATTCATCTCATGAGGTGCTGGTTTTACAGTAAATTTCAGCTTCGCTGCTATTCTAGAAAATTTTGCGATGAACAGTAACATATTTTTTTTCATTAGTAGGCTGAGCAGAATTGATTTCATCATATCTTTTGCATTGAGAATCCAAATCAATTGGTTCTTGTTGCTAAAGTCATGATAAATCATTGTCTTGCTGCTGTAAAATTTTCATGGCTTTTGGAGTTCGTTTGTTGTGCTGTCTTTGTTGTTTTTCGTCGTTCTTATCGGTTCTTTCTCGCTTTTCCGTTAGGTTTCGACATTTGTGGTGATCCCGAGAGCGACCCTCTGCCACAACTTGGCCAGCAACAAGGCAAGCAGTTTGACCATTTCCATCATTGTCCCATTACTTTAAAGCTTAATACTTTGTTTTACTTCTATGTATGCATGCTACTTTGTGTTAAATGTCGTTAGTATGCCTATAGTTGTATAATCTGTAGGAATTGTTCATCCTCTACTACCATGAGCCTAGGTTATTTGCTGTGGTGGGAGCTTGTTGGATGAGCTCTTATCACTTAGTAGTTGCGTCCCCTACTGCTTAGACATGCTTAGCTAATCGGTAGTAATGGGCGATCATCGACTTAGTCGATGGTCTTGATCACACAAGGATAATTATTCCTCCTATATGTCCAGCACTTGTGCTTTGATTAATTTGTAAAAACAAAGACTGAAAATAAAGGAATAATTTAGACTTGGGCATATTGGATGGATGGTGCGGTTTTTGGAATGTGGTAGTATGCCTGAGTCATTAAGGACCGAGTTACTTGCGCCACCGTTCTGAGCAATTTTATGCTAACCACACGAGGGGATATGGGACCTCTCTTGACTAAGTACTTTGGGAGGTGTTAATTATGAGCTGGTCGGTGGGTATGTTTTAATAAAATGTGTGTGTGTGGTGTTGGGAGGGAGCATAGGCAGACCGGCTAGGCTGTCTAATGTGTCCTTATCCCCGTGGGTTGCGGCTCGTAATTAGCATCGTCCATTGGAAATGTCTCGTAGGACTTAGCCGTGCCGGCATACCAAAGGTAGTGTGCCTAAAGGAAAGGCGGTCTGACGTGTGGGTACATTGGTACACCCCTGCAGGGTTAAAACTATTCGAATAGCCTCGTCCTAGGTTATGGACACGCTCGGAAACGCCCCGTAAGAACTAGACTCAACCATTTAATTAAAACTTGATGGGTTGGCATGAATGGATGTTCATGCTATTTGTTGTGGTGATTTGGGTTAGTCACTTCCAGGTTGATCTTGTTGTTGTTACTATGTTATTATCGCGTTGTTATTTCAACAATTAAAAATGCTTTGTCAAATTGCCTTTAATCTATTGTGTTATTGCAAATAAATGTTGCTTTATGCTAAAATGAGTCCAAAGCCTCATCCACTTAAATAAAGCTTGCATGTAGCTATTTATAGTTCTGTTATCTCACACGTAAGTCTTGCGGAGTACTTTATGTACTCATCTGCCCGTGGTTGTGGCAATTTTTGTGGCTTTTGTTGCAGAGGAAGAAGGAGAGCTCTAAGAGCCTCTCTTTTGTGCTACGTGTTGCGCTTTCTTGACGAGTAGCTTGGCGGTCCGTCGGATGCCTAGGGTTTAAGGCACACCGATTGGCTTTGTGTTATAGCCATCTTTATGGCACTTTTGCTTCATTGTTATCTTTTGTAAATTCGCTATTTGGCCTAAGGGCCTCTCTTTTGTAATATCTATTCCATATTAATATTAACTTCTGGTTTGTTGCTTGTTCTATGTGTTGTATGGAATTGATACATTCTTTTGTTGTGAGGTATGTATACTGCATTCTGGGAAGTATACATCTCTCGAGACCGGGGTTTATTTGGTTGATGATACTAGGGTCAATCGGATGACTAAGTATTATGAGCCTAATAAACATCGGGGTCTCACACAAAGCACATCATCTTAGCTACAGAAACGACATCACTAATCAATGCATGTTTTATCATATAGGTTTAAAACTTTACTGGTTGATTGAACATCAATTCTTAGCAAAAGAAGATTCCGTTATATTCAGATTAGTTCTTAACTGTCAATAAAACTTGTTTGACTGCTTAACAATCCATAACCCAAAGACCTCTTAAGGTAAGTCTATGTACTTAATTCACCCAATAACTTTATCTGGTCATCTGAGACATAAATTAGTGCAATATCATCATATTTTAGTGAAGCTATGTAAGAGATATATTTGCTTCATGAAAAATATGGATGGATGCATATTCTCTCTTAGTGATAAATTGTACTTATTAAACTTGAAACCCTTGAGTTAATGAATAACATAACACAGGTGTTTCACAACTATATTCCCTTTGTAGTTCAGTGTTCGAACACTATCATTAGCCTCAAATGAGATGATTAGCGGACTCCACTAAATGAAATTGATCAAAACACATGGTAGAATGAACATGAGGAAATCAAAATGCACTTTAGGACTTTAGCTTAATTCACCTTAGATAGATTGTCCCTTGATGCAATCTGATTCCCCTTCCCTCTAGGTTTCTTACAACAACTGCTCTCATCTCATCATCCAAACCTCTACAAGTATTCAGTATGTTCATAATCAAGGCGAATGGAAAAATATTGCACAAAATGAAAACTCAAAACAATAAATAACATTGACATCATTTTTGTTATGTAGACGTGCTATAATCATTGATCAGATAACATGTTCATATGTCCATGTTACAAAAATGCGACCAATAATGTGATCTATTTAGTCGAAAAGCTAAAAAAACATCCGCCAACATCTCTGTATCGTCTAAATCAACACATGAATTATGCATGGCAGATTTTTTTTCCATGGTAGGTTCACATAGTAATGGTCAAGCAAACGAAACGGTACTTGTATTGCTATATATTGAATGTCGCTGCAATCTCACAGTAGAAGAATCCAGCTCAGATCATTATTGAATCATTTCTTACGCATCCTTGATTTCTATCTAACACAAAACAGAGTCTGGTCATCCGCACTGTTTCAAACCACTAATGTTAAGCATGTTCAAGATTAAATCAATGTATAGAATGATCAGATTTGAAAGTATTCAGCACCAGGATTAGAAAGGAACTAATTTGATTAAAAGCTGAAATTAGGAACTAAAGTGGCACATGATTGAAATCTGAACACAAGAACAAAAGTGGCACTTAAACAAGAAACTCATGCTAGCAACTCTAGCCACATGTTAGTATGCCATAAAATTGGAAACCGCGGAAGCTATGTGAATACTCTTCTGAAATTGGGCGTACATTGTTTGGGTAAACGTGAGACCTTATAATTTCTTCATATTGCTAAACTCTAATAATGCAATGTTATTAAGCATACTACAAAAAAAGGCCCTAGTATAGCAAATCAGCAAATTCAGGTTATACCCCTACAGAAACAAAAGTAATAATCTACTATTCTGTGCTACTGTAACAACATTCAGAATTCGTTTCTAACAAGCTTTATATTTACATATGAAGTTTCCTTCTAACTGATGATTCACCTGAGCGGAACACACTATCTTGATATTTGTTTTCTCACCTCAAATCATACTCCAGGTATAATTTTGTTGTGGGGTATGATAGGCAACAGGTATAAAATAGTTTCTTTCTCGCCAATAACGCTGCCCCCCCCCCTCTTCGCTTGACAAGAAACACTACTACAGAACAGACCTTTGGTCCCGGGCCTAAAGGGCCTCTAGTCCCGGTTATAGAGCCGGGACTAGGAAATCGGGACTAAATGTCTCACCTTTAGTCCCAGTGTCCCGGCCGGGACTAAAGGCCGATTTAGTCCCTGTTGGTAATACCAACCGACTAAAAGGTCTCATTGGTCACACCACGGGGCTGGTTTTAATCCCGGTTGGTATTACCAACCGGGACTAAAGGTGTTTTTTTTTCTTTTTTGTTTCCATTTCAATTCATTATTGATTTTGGTTTTACAATTACATTAGGTTTTCAAATGCGTATTCTTCGCTGCTAATATATGTATACGCCCACATATAATTTAGTTTGGAACATTATTACACACAAATAAAGTATGAAACTATATATATTATGGAGCTATATATATATATATATATGCACATAAAATTTACAACATTATTCATGCATCCTTGGTATTTACAACACAAATGTTGTCCTCCACTTAAATGTCATACAAATGTTCGTCCTGGTTTGGCTTCAATTGTTCATCTGGGTTAAAGTAGAACTCGGTGCCGGGCTTGAGGACATGCTCATTAAGAAATCCTGCCATAGTCTCTTGAATTCCTTTGAGGCGGTCATGATGTATGTTAAATCAATCAAGAAGTATGTTAAATCTAGATGCAATCATGATGTTTTAAATTTGAATTTTTTTTTTGTAGAACCATGATAGAAACCACATCTCACGATCTTTCTTTGGTCCTACCTATCCATAAGAAAAAAATATGAGACAAAACAAACTATTAATGTTCTCTAAATATGACCCAAAAATGAGCATGTTATACAGTAGTAATGTCCATGCTTGATTTGGAAATTCACTCAACATCTCTACCAAGGTTTATCTTTTTTTATCAGAGGTTGAATCGATCATCAGAAGAATAATTAGGCCAAAAATTAGGATACATTTGAGAGAGAGAAGGTAAAGCAATCCACCCCACTCAAAGTTAAATGTTTGTGGGAGTAACCATTCGCATTCAGAGTATCAAGCTACATGGAAATGAAATGTACCATGTGATCTTGATGCACAGTCTAAACACCAAGCTCTTGTACCTACCTTCATTAACAATGACTTGCCCTAGCAATTTAATGGTTGGATTTCTATGTTTTCCATATATGCTATGGTGAAGCCAAGTTATCATAGTCTTAGTTAGCGTTATCTTTTGTCAGAACTCAGGAGAAGTTCATCCATGGTACGAAGGTCTTGTACAAGGTTCTGACATGCTAGAACTATGTCGAGACAAATCAGGTTGTTACAAAAAAAAATAGCAAAAAAAGTTATACATAAAAGTGGTAACAATATAACATAGAATGTAAAATCCACTTTGGCATCTGCAAACTACACATCAAGAAACCAAGAAACAAAGTAGGCTAGAAAATCACCTTAGGACTTGTCTGTCCAAATATTGTGTTGTTAGCTGCAATTTTTAGGTCACCATGTGCAAAACATGGCCACCACTAATAGCATAACCAATAACCTGATAGCACATGCCACAGAATTAGCACATAGAATGATGAAACTAAATCGACAAAAACGATTGTGATGGTCATACTGTTGCTATAACATGCTTTGGAAGGCGCCGAATTTGTACCTGAAGAAATGATTTACCCAATATGCTCAGAATTAAAATTCATTTCATACAGAGGTTGATGAATAGAGCAGTAAAACACTAACACACCAACAAGAAAGTGTAGTTTGCCTATGGGCCTTTAGCCCTTTACTGAAGGGTAACATCAACATACAATCGTTAATATCATATTATGGTAAGTATGTCATGAGCACATTGAGTTGATGAACTAAACAACTTGTTATGACATGGTGGGGGATTTATCTGTATTGAACACTTTGTTTAAGGATTAAGCAAACACGTCCAAATTACAGCAGACTGTGCTCTGCATCCGCACTGTCCAAATTACAAATAAACATTTAATCCAAGAGTCCAAAGCCATAGAGTGAGAATTAATGAAAGATTCAAGCTTTTTGTCTAATTCGCCACCCAACCAAAGCTCACAAACTAAATTGTACAATATAAAGCCCTAAGCAAGAAGAGGAAAGTGAGAGCAGAGAGAAGATAGAGAAGAACGGACATGCCGCTACTGTAATCTTGCCAGCTGCCAACTCCGCCTGCGTTTGTTTTCAAGGGACCTACCCCTGTTTCTAGTTTTCCACAAGAAGTCGGAAAACCTTTTACAGGAGATGAGCATCATCCCATTTTTGGTTTCACAACTATATTGTAGTTCAACAAGGCAAGAGGCTCAACCCTCCCTAAGGTTAAAAAAAGGGATGATATATCATGCAGCCTGTTATATCATAGCATCATACCATGAAACTTCCCACTACTATTGATACTCTTTTCCCCCTCAAATAGTGCCATCATCGAATACAGTAAATCATGCTCAAGGTTCTTGTTGAGTTTCTTCATAAAGAATACCTTACTTTTCACAAAACTTTTACTGGATCAATTACATCTCATGTGACAGCATACGTAAAATTACAAACTCTCTCTCTTTTCCTTCAAAATTATGAAATTAATAAGAATATAATTTTACATGAAAGGAATCTGACATCTTCTTGTGGGCATCTGTTTATAAGGCCAAAATTCATTAGACTCTTCTGATGTATGACCATATATGCATGTTCTTCGTATAGGTATCTGTGTATAAGGCCAAAATTCGTTAGACTCTTCTCATGTATGACCATATATGCATGTTCTTCATATAGGTATCTATGTGTATTATTTAACCAGACAGATCAAAACAGTATAGTGATTTTGATATGTAGCCATTTTATCGAAGGAGCAAACGAAGAGGTTCAAGGGTGAGAAAATGGATAATGCAGAATAAAGCCTGCCATTTTCAAGAGAAATTTGTCATGCGATGTTTTGTCATCCCAAAGCAACATGATAACACGGACTCCCTCTTGAACCTTGTTCTTCAAAAGCTCACCAATGGTTAGTGGGCTTCCATTGGGCATAGGTTTTGTCGATTCCCTTACCAGCCTGACAGGGTGATACAAGGACCAGCTCAATCTTTTAAAAAAATCCCCAAAACAGCAACAGGAAAAAAAAAAGTACTGCAGAAATACCAAGCACAGCCACGGACTATTACCTCTTTCACCTGGCCGTCTGCGTTCTTATTCACCCAGATTAAATCAGACACAAATGGAGGCACATTAACGGGGCAAAATGGTGTAAATATAACACAAATTAATTTGCAGTTTGCAAAATTGTACGAGGCGGGAGTTACATGTCGAAGAATATCTGGAGGCGCGAGTCGAAGTTGTTGTCGGTGATCTGCTGCCAGATCTCGCGGAGCTCCTCCTTGTTGATCTTGTCCACCTGCATCTGCCGCCGCTGGCTCAACGTGTCGAACAGCTCCATGGCGAACTCCTTCGACTCTGTCATCCCTGCATCTCAAATGCGGTTACAAACTAAGAAGAGCGAGGTTTTTTGGGGAGGGGACGGGAATTATACCAACAATGCGAGGGAGAATACCAGAGAGCACGAGGTTGTGGCTCGACTCACTGGAGACATCGACGGCAGGCCGGCAGCGACGGAAGCATGGCCAAACGATGGAAGGCAGATCTGCCTCGATCTCGGCCAGATCCACCTCGATCTCACCAGATTCCGCGTCCCCAACGGGAGGAAGGCCGAGGGAGAGGGAGGGTGGACCAGGAGCCTCTTGTCCCCCTCGTGCAGCGCGGCGAGGAGGCCAAGGTGGCCCTGCGGCACCTGGCTCGGGCTCCTGGACCCGTCGGGCGGCGCGTCTGAGGAAGCCACGGGGGAGGCCGAAAAGAGGAAGTCGTCCTCGTGGAACTCGTCCCCGGCAACGAAGGAGGGCTCCGTCGGGGACGATGAGGGCGACAGTGATGACAACATCTCGATGAACCGCTCGCTCGCCAGCGACCGGTGCTACCGGTACTCATCCATGGGCGCACCTCCACCGCTCTGACTCAAGAGGAGGGTTGCGGGTGAGGAGAAGGATGGGGAGGGGAGGACTGGCCGGCCGGCGTGCCGCTCGGGTGAGGCGGGGTGGCGAGGGAGAGTGAGAGAGGCGGGGTGGCGAGGGAGAGAGAGCGGAGAGGGATGGAGGGCGGAGGGTGCGTTCGCGAGCGTGGGAGGTGGGAGGTTGGGAGGTGGGCGGATCGTGCGTTGTGTGCTTCGCACAGAGAGATCTGACCGTCGATGGTCTGCTCACAAATCTAATGGATATAAAAGAATATGGGAGGATGGATAACGGTAAACTTCTTCTTTTAAGTAGTAGAGACTATATATAATTAATAGATAATACAATTATCTAAGACCATCTCCAATGTTGTGTTTTAGGGCATGTACAATGGTATAGACAGCTGCAGTCTATATCAACTCTCTATGTCACCTGTAGACAGCACTAAAGACAGCTCATACAATAGTACAGACGGTTGCTGTCTTTATTTGTCTTTATAGAACACACAATCTTTTAATGCTTTTCTTGTTTCTTGTGCTATAGTCGGCTACAGGATTGTAGACAACATCTTTCTCTCTCTCTCTCTCTCTCTCTCTTCATCCTCTTTCATCCACGTCAGCAAAAATCCTACGTGGCAATGACTATAGACGGCTAACATAAGCCCATTGTACATGCTGTTAGCTGGTTCAAATGATGAGAGAGAAGGCATTGAATCTATTTAATACATTGGAGAGGTTGATTCCAACAAAAAAATGTATGGAACCGGACTCTATTTAGGAATCGATTCAAAAGATTAAACAACTCATATGAGCATTTAACAACTACATAGGAGAGCATGCGGTTGAGATATGATATTATTATTTTGTAGTTTTTTAATGTAACGTGGGTCCCAGTTATTAGTAGGAATCGGTTCAATACATTGGGGGAAAAACAAGCTCAATTCCTACAATACTTATGTGACATGACTTTGAATCGACATCGGTTCAATACACTAAAGATGCTCTAAGCACATACAAAAGATATGCTTGGATTAGAGAAAATAACTTTTATATAGGTGTTTGATGACATAGCTATATTACCTTTCTTTAAACACTCATATATAAGCATTTCGCTTGGTACATACCGTTTGGACCAATTTCCCAGTCCTATCACCATCCTGCGAGCTCGCGCTTCTCTATTTGTTGGACAACACAAGTTGTACAATTGCCTTGCTGGTGGTTGTCGAATGGTGGCAGAATTGTGTGCCCATGTTTTGGCAACGCTCCATGTTCATGCGCTATTAGTTTTGGTGACGTGACAGTCAGGGATTGGTGACATTAAATGCATAGTTGGTTTGATTAACAAGCTTTAAATGATCATATTTCTTAAACCAAGTATCTAATTTGTGATCCGTTTGAACTGTTGTGTTCTTTATCATTTTATTAATAAAACAAGACCCATGTTGACATATTTTGGGGCAAAAAAAATTGTTATACAAGACCCACGTGTCAAACTCACAATTTTGTCAAATTTTGGCATGGTTGTAATACAAACACATCAATTTTGGCATTGCCCATGAATTGATATGGCTACGATCCAAACACTATTTTTTGCTCAGGTTTTGGCATTGCCAAAAATTTGGTATGGCTACCTGGGATCGTAAACCAAACAGGCCCTATAAACTCGTCCCGTAGTGTTCTTAATTACCTGTCCGATCATGGCCATAATTCAATTATATCTGTCCTAGCTATATTGTCACGCGCCCCCGGCCTGTGCCCGCCGTGCGCACCGCACCACACGCCGAACCACACCACCCTCAGGACCTCGCGTAGCCACCAAGGCGCCCAACGGCCACCTCCCCGGCTATTTAAGCCAGGCTAGCCATCGCCATTGCCTCCTCCTCGCCAACCTCCTCCTCTCCCTCTCTTTAACCAAGTCCAACCAAAAAGGAGCGAGCTCCCCTTTCGGCCGCCATACTGTCCTCATCGTTTCCGCCGCTCCAGTGAGCCCCTCTCCTCGCCACCCATGTCATCTTATGTTCTAGAGCACGAACATGTCTCCCCCCACTCAATTTCTCTGTTGGTCCGTAGGAACTGTCGGAAACCGCTTCTTCCTCATCTCTGGCCAAAACCGCCATTTTCGTCGCCAACTCCGGCTCGGTGAGTTTCCATCAAATTCCTCTCCCAACCATGGCCTCCTTAACCCTCCTGTGCTTCCCCAACCATTCTCTGCCTTTCACTTTGATCAGGTCATCGCTGCCTCATGAAGCTCCTTGCACCGCCTCGGATCAACGTCGCTAGCCACCCTCTAGTCACCCTATCCTCCCTCTTCGCTCCGGTGAGTTCCCCGTGCCCCCTAGATGCTTGTGCGTGCATTAGGTTGAAGTTTGTGTTGTAGCCCCGAGAGCCGCCACTGCGATGAGCCACCGTGGGCCTTGCCGCCGGTACCACTGGGATCGCCCGCCTTGTGGGGTTCCATTTTGGGCATTCCCAGTGGCTCCTGTAGTTTAGCTCGCCGGTGACAAGCGCGGCAAGGAGCGCCCTAGAGCTCCTCTGCTTGTCCAAACCAGACAAGTATTGTGCAGCATCATTAAGACCGTATCTCGGTCTTTAGGGCAAGCTTTGTTTAAATGCTGGTTTATTTACTGCCCGGTTAGACTAACGTGTGGCCCCCATTGGTTTTTATAACTCTTTAAACCTCGGTTAAGCCAGTAAAAGTCGCTAACACACGGCCACACCGCCTTAAGTGCATAGTGTACCACCCCCGTGGACTATGCACAGCGCCCATGGACCCTCGGCCCATGCACTCTTCACGTGGACCGAATCACAGACAGTGGGACCCCACTTGTCAGTAAATGGTTTTCTTTAGACAACTAAAGGAAAAAAGAAATTAAAATACTATGTAGTGGACCACACCTGTTAGAGAGAGATTTTATCTCTCCTCTGTTTATTTCTGGATTTAATCCTAATTTAAACTTTGGAGAGCCCATTCTCGCTCGTTTTAGCTCCAAATTTAATAAAATTTGTTTCTGAAATTTTCTAAATTCAAGATCTATCTGTTTGTAGTGATTTTGTTCAATTTGGAATTCATTTGAATTTTATTTTGTATTTATTTATTTTGCTCATTTGTTTGTTCATCTTCCGATGCAATCGTCCGAGTAGAGTATGAGGACGCGGAAGAGCCACTCATTGAGCAAGTGCAAGAATTCCAGGACCCAAGTGCTTCTGAATGAGGTGAGTCAACATTTTGATCATATTGAACCTACATTTGTGCAAATCTATATTTATTTAAATTATCAAATTGCATGCTTAATTCATTATGCAAATGTATGCCAAACTTTAAGGTAGTTACATACCTACTTGGTACTTAATATTATTATACCACCCCTGACATTTGAATCACATAATCCTTGTCACTCTAGATAAATTATTTGTAACTTTACTAGCTATAGGTCGTACTTAAGCGTCATGCTAGTCTTACTTAAGTACAGGGGTATTATTTGCCCTAGTCATCATCTTTTAATAATGAAACTTGTTTTGGGCAGTCATTGGAGGAAAATGACTGGTGTATTTAAGATAACTTAGTTTTGTGCTTTTCAAAACCCTAACAACTTGTTGTTACCACAACTGGGCGGATGGTGTGATGGTTGGAGCAGATGTAGCACAAGAAATAGTGGTATGTGGTATGCACTATCCAGATAACTTAAAGGACTTAATCCTGTGATGACCTCCTAATGTAAAATAGTGCAACCACAAATCTATAATGGTGTCGACCTAGCTAAATAATTTGTATCCACCAGTGTGAGTTGCACCATTGGAGTGACCCATGAGTAGTGTCGCTAGTTTTAAGCCGTCGTAGACATGGATCGTGTCGCTGGTGTAAGCCGCCGTGTGGCACAGAAGGAGGTCTGGGTGTGACAGATGTAGCCACTCTCAGATGAAACCTTAGTGGGTGTAACTTACACTGGGGGATACATTGTAAAGGCTTTGTGATGATCTCCATGATTCACATGTCAAAGGAAACATGTGAAACACAACAAGCTAATTGTCTCTTGTGTGTTAAGTGTACAGTCTCTATAGAGTATAAACTGTTCGAATAGCCATATCCACGGTCAAGGGCAGGCATGGGAACTTGCTCGACTTAGTTCTATTTTAATAACCTTTGTGGGTGGGATGAAAACTCGTCGGTGGATGTAACCCTAGTTTTGACTTTTCCTGGGTGGCTGTAACCTAGTGTTGTTAATCGGGTGGATGTAACCCTAATACACAAAATTTAAGCATGTGGTGGATGGAACCATATAACAGGTGGATGGAACCTGCACCGTTACAAATATTGCACACTTTTACTCTCTTTAAGAAAACATGGTTTGGTTAAAATGCTAAGTCATAGAAGTTTCTAATTATGGTAGTTCAAAATGTTCCTTTCAGCAAACAAAAGAACCCAAGCCATCCTTGTTAAACCTTGTATGTATAATTATTGCATTCTGTGTGTTGGCTCACAGAGCACTGTTGCTTGTGCTCACTCTCGCTCACCAAAACCCTCAGAGCCCGTGGACCAAGGGCACTATGCGTATTACGAGGACCCAGAAGTCGATGGCAACGAAGACGGTGGAGAGTAGTTTAGTCTCTAGTAGTCCAGATCTCACCCCAGTCTGGCCGGCTAAGTCGGTGCTTGCGTGCACCAATATTATCCAAATCTTTGGGTAATATCGGTTGTACACAGGTTACCTCAGTCGTTTGCATGTGATGAGATGTGCCTTCCCCTTTTGCTTCCACTACTGCTTCCGCTTTTATGTAATGTATTCATTTGTCCTGGTCGGCCTTATTGTAAACCTGACCCGATGCGGTCTATGTAAACTCTGATGTTTGTAATTTAATGTATCGTACGGTTAATTTAATGTATCGTATGGCTTACGTCCTGTATGAAACGATTCAGTGATGTATCTGTGGGTACTATCTACTGATTCAGGGAATAGTGCAGTGGTTTCACAGAGGATTTTGGATTGGCTAAATTCGGCTCCGACGTATATGCACTCTATGTATAGCCATTGGTTTCGTACTTTTCTTAATTACCTGTCTGATCATCCTTGTCTTAGGTGACAGGTGGCTATCAGGAGTTTTTTTGCTAGCAGTTTTTCCTTTTTCCTTGATGGTTTTTGGCCGTCACAAAAGACCTGGTTTCTGATAGTGTCTCTCATCTACATATGTCCTCGTATGTCCTCCACCATAGAAGATGAAGACAAGGGTTGCACCCTCGATCATTGGCATGGGCTCCTCTCCCTCCGTTTCCTTCTAACCCAATTCTAGCTTCCAAAATATGACTTTGGCACTTTCCTGGTGCAGATTTCCATATAAATTTGGTTGATATTCCACAAACATAACTTCTTTCCCTAGTTTAGTCCCCTTTAATGGAATGTTCTGTAATTTCCTCTTTCTAGCGTACTTTCCGCATGTTATTAGAAGAACTAAGCATCTCCAAGAATTGTCAGGTTAGTTGCCAAATGGAATATTTAAGCACATGTGATATAATCGTGTAACACCCCAGTCCAACACAGGCCCGGAATGCCACTAAACTACACTAACTATCATATTTAACATGAATTAACAGTAAATTACCGCAAGCATCTGATTGATAAAACTTATCCACGGGTCACATTAACATAAGCATAATGATATGGCAATCATAGACAAATATTTCCTAGGAAGCATAGCAAGATAATAAAACAAGATTGACACAAAACTAATCGAATAAAGTCTATTGAATGAATAATCAACTACAACCTATCATCTCAGGCTAAGCAATACTATCATATCCTAATTATAAATCATCACACTATAATAAGGATTCTCATGTCCAATGAATCAAGTAATTGAGTGTAGATTGTGGTTCCAAGTGCGTTAGCCCTTCTCAAGTGAAACGTCGTCAACGATCACCTAGAAACAACAAAAGAGCAAGAGTAAGTCCATGACTCCAAAATCACAGTAATGAACAATATTCAATTCAACCATAAACAATATCAGTATCAACATCACTATTTACTCATCTTTTTTTATACTCAAGTCTCAATTTCTCTTTTCATTAAATGCAAGGTGTCTCTACACTACATATTTACATGCACTTTTCTTCACGTATACCAGTATAGCATGGGTGAACACTCGCGATAATGTTCACTCTTTTATCAAGCCCGTCCTCAAAGGATCAGGAACCTCCTCCACTCTCGTGGAGTCTCTACCAACAAGGTAGATGTGTGATCACCATAATCACCTTCTCTTTATACAATGATACTTATGAATGCACAATTTAACATAGGTTCATCAATAATTCTATCATTAAACATTCATGAATTCATCAATACGATTAATATCATCACCATTCACAATGCTTGCAATTAAATAGGATAAAAACATAAACAATATAATGATAATGAGTGATAAAGAATACAACGATGTGCCATCGGTCACTATCCACCATGCACTTGCCTCTTTATCCCCTTGAAGCTAGATAGTGAGTCGGCGGTAAGGCACTAGAGGTCACACTCCCCATACAAACAATTCAAAACAAATATCAAAATCACAACATCAGAGCACCAACACTTTACACTAATCGTCCTAGCATGTTTACGCCAAACCGACCCAAATTAACAAAATATACCGGACACACTACCCGCTGTCCCAGTAGTAAAACGGCTCTAACTTATTTAGCTAAACTTCAAATCTTAACAACCAATACTTCTGATTCTACCATTTTCTCCCCCGTTTCCTTCTTTTAAGATTGTCCCAGAATCTGTCAAGATAATCCGCTTCAAAATTCCGTATCTTTAAGTATAAAACTTGAAAAGATATGAACAATATCAGTTCTGAAAATTGTTCAAAATTTCCTAGCTTATTCATGTTATCACCATTTTTTTATTCTTTTAGTTACTAGGTGAAAACGGCTCATCTACACGATCTCTGCCAACGACGCCTGAATTATGGATAATGACTTTCCCGAGGCTATAACTTTTCGCTCGCTACTCTGAATCTAGTAGACCTTCCTAGAAAGCTAACAAAAATATATGAAACTTTTCTAATTGGATGAAACTCTAAATCCAAGCCTAAACACCTCAAATTGCCCCCGTAATGTTCTATGTCGAAACTCGACGGACTAGGGCATGCGAAAACCTAATCTTCCATAGGGCAAAACTATCTATGAAACGTACGACGACTAATCCAAGGGAAATTATAGGGATTAACAGGGATTACCCTTGACGAACATGAAGGATCACGAGAACCCACGAAAATCCTCATCATTTCCTCCCTTCTTTTCTTCTTCTCCTTCTTTCCTTCCTTTTCCTTGCTCCTTCCCTCTTTCCTGGCCTCCTTCCTTCCCTCGTGACCACCAGGGGTAGCAAGGAAGGGCGGCGCTAGGAGGTGGGCGGCAGGGGCGAGGCACGGTAGAGGGGTTGCAGCTAGGGTTGGGGCTGCCCCCCCCCCTTGGCCCCTATATGGTAGCAAAAGATGCCGTGGGCCGGGAGCCCATGGCCCAGGTTATTACGCCTCCTCACATCTGCATAGCTTTTATGTCTGCTTTGAGCTACTACCTGATTCAACCTAACCATGGCCACACACTCAATGGTCTTTTGTATCCAATCCAGACCCAAAACTGCCTTTTCACCCACTGCATCCCAACAAAGTGGCGATCTACACTTCCGCCCATACAAAACCTTGAATGGTGCAGCTCTAATACTAGAATGGTAGCTGTTGTTGTAAGCAAATTCTACAAGAGGCAACTGATCCTCCCAACTACCATTCCAAGACAAAACACAGGACCTCAACATGTCCTCCAAGGTCTGGATAGTGCGTTCTGACTGCCCATCAGTCTGAGAGTGGAACGCCGTACTAAGATGAAGCTGAGTGTCCAACACACCCTACAAACTCTCCCAAAACTTGGAGACAAACTTGGCATCCTAGTAAAAATGATGGTCTTTGGTACACCATACAACCTCACAATCTCCCGCATGTAAATAGGAGTGAAATCACTCATCGTATTTGTCGTGTGGTTAGAAATGAAGTGTGCAGACTTGCTGAAACGATCCACCACTACCCAGATTGCATCATTTCCTCACGGCGAACGAGGTAATGCAACCATAAAGTCTATAGAGATATCATCCCAAGGCCACTAGGGAACATCCAAAGGATGCAATAACCCTGTAGGACACTTATGTTAGGCTTTCACTTGCTAACAAACAACACAAGAAGCCACATAATTAGCAATATCTACATTCATCCTTTTCCACCAGAAATTATGTTTCAAATCATGGTACATCTAGATCTTACCAGGATGAACAGTGTATGGAGTGCGATGAGCCTCCCCCAAGATGTCATCCTTGACATGCACCTTCTGTGGCACTCAAGGCAACCTTTAAACCGCAAAGCACAAGACTCATCAATGTTCAAACCTCCCTTCTTGCCCTCATCTAGACGCTTTCTGACCTCCTGCAACAACCGGTCACTCCGTTGCGCTTCCCACACACGGTCTGGAATAGCTAACTCAAGGATCAACTGCGTCTCAGCATGTGTCATTCCCGCATAGCAATAAGAAATCCCCATGTGATCAAAATCAGCAATGAGGCAATCTAGAGTAGCGGAAGTTGCCTTGGGACTAAGGGCAACAGTAACCACATTTGCCTTGTCTCGATGATACTGAATAGTAAAATCATATTCTTTGATCAATTCTAGCCATCTCCTTCGCCTCAAATTCAGATCGTTCTGATTGAAAATATACTTGAGGCTCTTGTGATCTATGAAAATATCACAAGCTCCACGTACAAATAATGCCTCCAAATCTTGAGAGTAAAGACAATTGTAGCCAATTCCAAATCATGAGTGAGATAATTCTGCTCGTGCTTCTTTAACTGCCTCGACGTATAAGTGATCACCTTGCCATCTTGCATAAGCATGCAGCCAAGACCCACTTGAGATGCATCTGAAAAGACTGTGAAGCGCTTCCTTGGCTCGGGAAGAGTGAGAATAGGAAAAGTCACCAACCTCTCCTTCAATGTGCTGAAACTGCGCTCACATTCATCAGTCCACTAGAATCCCACACCTTTCTACGTGAGCTGAGACATCAGCTTGGCGATGATAGAGAAATCTTTCACAAAATGCCGATAGTAGCTAGCCAAACCCAAGAAACTCCTCACTGCCTTAACATTGATCGGCTTGTTTCAGTCCACCACTGTAGAGACCTTGCTAGGATCAACAGCAATACCATCAATATTGATCACATGACCTAGAAAACCCATTTCTGAAATCCAGAATTCACATTTCTTCAGCATGACATAGAATTTATGCTCTCTCAAAGTTTCTAATACCAGCCTCAAGTGACGCTCATGATCCACATTGGTCTTGGAGAATATGAGAATGTCATCAATGAACACCACCACAAAGTATCCAGATTATAAAGTTATGCTCATACCTGGTAGAGAAAGCGGTTTTCTCAACATCCTGCTCACGCACAAGGATTTGATTATACCTCGATAGGAGATCAATTTTGGAGAACACCTGGGCTCCACTCAACTGATCAAACAAGTCCTCAATGCGAGGCAATGGATATTTATTCTTGATCGCGACTGAGTTAAGCACACAGTAGTCCACACACATGCGCCAACTCCCATCCTTCTTCTCTATGAACAGAACAGGAGCTCCTCATAGCGACACACTGCACTTGGTCAAACCCTTAGCCAACAAATCATCCAGATGTTTCTTCAATTCCTCCTAAAACTGACGTGCTAGCCGATATAGAGACAACGAGATGGGCTGAGTGCCCGGAACAAGTTCAATGCGAAACTCTACGCCTCTCACAGGTGGAATCCCCGGAAGCTCAACCGGGAACACATCTGGATAATCGCAAACCAACAGAATCTCCTCAATCCACAAAGCCACGCTCGGCTTCTTAGCAAGAGCTAAGAGAAGTTTGGTCTTCACCACACACTGACCCAGGAACAATCCGACCAACACAAAGACAGCGCAGAGGTGCACTCCCCTGAAAGGTCAAAGTCTCACCAGACGGAGTCTGCAAAGTGATGGTCCTCCAGAAAGAAGATATCACGGCTCGGTAGGAATGCAATCAATCCATGCCCAAGATGAAATCAAATGGCTCCAACTGAATGGCCATCAGATTCGACTTGAACTTCTCCCCATCAATAACAATAGAACACCCGGGACAAATAATGGAGCTCGCAATAATACGTTAGCAGAACTAACCAACACAGACTGAGTAATCTACTGCACACTCAATATGAGAACCCGGGGTATTTAACTTGTAATTCTTAACCATTCAATTGACCCTAGCATTACAAATCAAATATCCCGACTCTCGACGCATATGTACTTGCTAGAATTGCAGTACACATACCCCATACAAAAATTAAGCATCCATTCCATACACAAGTCATTACATTACCAAGTTTACAACATAAAGGACATACAATTCATATTACAAAAGTAGGGCCGACCGGCCAAATGACAAGGTAAATAACCAAAGTAGTAGTGGAAACAAAGGCCATAAGATGGCGATAAACAAGAGCCAACCGGTTTGCCCTTACCCATAAGGCAACCGACTGGAAACGTCCAAGCTAATCGTCGAGGTCAAAGTCGAAGTCGGTCTCACAATAGTTAACCCCTTGGGGGTCAACCTCCTCTACAACAATTAAGCAATGCAACTGCGTACAAAAACATACTCGCAAGACTTATGAGTAACAAGCCTATACATAGCTACATGCAAGCTGAATCAAAGGAGAAGGTTATATGGTTCATTTGACGCATAAAGCAACTTTTCATTAATTTGTAATAATGTAATAGATTGAAGGCAATTTGACAAATCTATTTTTATTTGATTAAATAATAGTGAGACAACATTTATAATCATAAATAACATCCTGGAGGTGACCTCCCAACAGCCACCACAACATAGCACAAATTACCCCTTCGTACCACCTGATTTCAAGTTTTATCGAAATTGTTATAGTCTAACTCTTGCAAAACCTAACCAAGCGTGTCCATAACCTTGGACGAGGCTATTCGAATAGATTAAACCCTATAGGGGTGTACAACTTTACCCACATGTCAGACCGCCTTTTCGCCAAGCTATTTAGCACACTTCCTTTGGTATGCTGGCACGGCTAAGTCCTACGAGACGTTTTCCAAGGAAATGAGTTAATTAAGAGTCGCACGTATGGGGGTTAATCCTCCGGGGACCTGGGGGACCCATACGTTGTGTCGGAGACATCGATCAGTTAAAACTACTGCCAATGCTCCTTCGGGCGTGGGAACCTAAAACCAGAACCCACCCCGCACATGCCCTACAACAATTGATAATAGAACATTTTTCTCCTACACCTACCACCGATGACTCATCAATTAACAACTCCCAAAGTACTAAGTCAAGAGAGGTCCCATATCCCCCTCATGTGGTTGCACGCAAAAATGCTTGGATAGTGTGACACAAGATGTTCGGTCCTTATTGACTTGGGCACCAAGCACACACCCAATAACCACACCATCAAACCAATGTGACCATCTTGTAGTTTACTGTGCACTTAAGGTTCTTGGGCCCACATGCAAGTGACACATTATTCCTTTAAGACAGTGTTTAATTGACTAAACAATCATTTTTGTTTAATGAGCCAGATTAATGTCCTAATGACCTGGTTATAGTGTTGTCGGGCAACCCGACAACAGCTCGTTGCGTTCACCAGCGAATTGCCGGCGACTTCAGCCACGGCGGTGCGAACCAAGGCCAGGGACAGCTTCCTAATAGCTTTGCGCACCCTGTGGTGGTGATCTCAACGGCTGAGCCGGCCTGTAGCGGTAGCGCGCCGGAGAGGGGCGACGGTGCAATATGACCAAAATGTGCATGTGCAAAAGAGCTCCGCATTGTCCAACCTAGCGGGTGCCAAAGCCTCTACGAGGTCAAGTGAAGCTACCTGAGAGATGGAGAGGCTCGGAGATGGTCGGAGCTGAGTCGGCGTCGAGGAAGGTGACGGCGGCGCGGTGCTTCACCGAGGAGAGGTCGTTCTGGTGAAGGAGGCAGGGAGTGAGAGGTAGAGAGAGCTTAAGTGAGGCCCACAGATGGTGTGCAAGCAAGGAATCAACGAGAGGCTTACCACACCGGAGATGGGGAAGAAAAGGGAGCTTTGTGGCCGAAAATGGAATAAGCTTCAAATTCCTGAGCTCCTGTCATGCATTGTCGAAATTGGGTAAGGGGAAATCATCGTCTTGCTCAACGGCACGATATGATGCGCAAAGGCAAGGACAAACTCACCTGGACACAAAGTTGGCACAGCGGTGGCTTCGGGTGCGTGCTCTGGAGCAGCAAGGAGCTCGATGGCGTTCCGGAAGCTACAAGCATTAGCGAAAATGGAAATGCCGTCGGAGGTAGAGTCGAGAGGAACCAATGCACTAAAGCTTACCCGAGAGATGCACCCGGGCGAGCCTCCCTCTCCTCGGTGGCCAGAGGAGAAGTGAGTGAAAAAGGATGATGGAGAGGGGCATTATCCACAGGCAATGACGGAGGTAGCAACGACATCAAACGGAGAAGCTCAGGGAGTGGTCGCAGAGGGTGGTGGAGTGACGGCATGGATAGAGCATGGCAGAGCGGCGCGGCCGCATGGAGCTCAGCTCCTATGCGTGTGCCAGCGCGAGCTAGACGACGGCGCTATGGCGTGGGCCCGTGCGGTCAACGAGAGAAGAAACGGCGCGATGAATAATTGATCTGAACCGTTGATCCTAAATCGAATGGCTCGAAGAGATGTGGTGCGGTGCGGGTTAGGTGGCTTGGTCGAGCCAAGTCGGCTCGGGTTGGACTCAAGTCCGGTTCGAGTCAGTCCAACAGTAAAAACTGATTTTGGGAGATAAGACTGAGAGGATTAGGGAATTTTTGAGGTAGCTCCGAAGCTCTAAAAATTCTGAAATTTTTATGGAAGCTTGCTAGATCGGAGGAAAACCTTGTATAATTTTTCTAGATATTTTCATGCAATGCATTTCTTTCTAGAAAATTCACAAGCTGCTGCCCTAGGGGTTTGACTAAGGGTCTAACTAGTTTGACTAGCCCTTTTGAAATAGCAAACAATTTCTAAAAATTATGAAATTTTTCAGAGGGGTTACTAGGATGATCTAGAAGCTAGGAAAATATTTCCAGAGGATTATCACAAGATTTGATTAGAAATTTTTAAAATGTCTTACTTCTAGTCAATTAAAGCATTTAGTTTTGAAATCTTCCTTTTGAATGAATTTCCAGAAATTTCAAATAACAACAATGATGCATCAAAAGTTTTAAATTATCCTCATTTTCATACATTTGAAATACAATCCCAAGATTTGGGATGTTACACTCAAGTTCGCTCTCCTCACAAACGCCGTCGAGACAAAGGAATAGCTAGCCCCTTAATAAAAAAGGACTAAAACATCAAACAAATCCACAAGCAAAGTACCTATCACCATGTCTAGATGACTTATGGACTCTATGGTAGGCATGGTGTACACTCTAGGTGGCGCCATGGCAAAAGAAGATGGCGCTAGGGCGGCGGGAGCCCCGACACTCTACTGTAGTGGTGCAGGTAAAGCCAGAGGAGTAGCAATATGAAGCAGAGCAGGAGGCGGTGGCCTCCAATAGTACCCACCGAAGGAGCCCAAGCTAGAGGAAGTGGTAGTACAGAAGAGGCGGTGAACACCTAGATAGACCCTCGTTGTCACATCCACAAATTAATAAAGAGGATTACTATGCATCTCATGAGAATGCATCATTGTTTTCAAACTTTTGCATAACTTATTGCACTTGGAAAATCTCAAAAAAGAATTAAACTTACACTTCAAATTGAATTACCAAATGAAGTCAGTAATAAAAACTTATGTTCATCCCTGGGAAATAATTTATTCAAATACTATACTAATTATCATGAATTAATATATTTTTTCCAAAATTTTTGGGACTGGGTTAAACCCTAAGAAAATCCATACACAATTTAATGACCTACACTAAGTTTGAATTTAATTTACATATATTATATCTTGAACCATAGGGTTTAATAATTTTTACGGACCCTAGACCTTCCCAGGAACCCCCATGATTTATTTCATGATTTTAGGGATTTTATTCCTATTTTTAAACACTTGGTCAAAGTTGAGAAACTGATTTAATTCTTAGTCAAACCCTAGACTCAAGTCAAGCACTGTTGGACCGACTCGAGTCAGACTCGGCGAATTGACTCAGCCCAACCGCCTAACTACACCGCCCTTGGACTGTCCGATTAAAACTCAACGGCCCAGATCGCGTACCATTTCGGCCCAGTCCGATCATCCCTTTTTAATCCAAGCCGTCCAGTCCTGATCCAACGACCCACGCCAACCCTCTTACCTTGGACTCATGGCATGGGTGAGGCAATGCCTTGATGGGCCTGTTGTCGGGGTCATCCCTACCTCCCGCTGCGAGACAACTCTCATTATGAGCGCAATACTATTGTGCACTTGTGCATGCCCTTGGCCGGCGCCACCGTGGCCGGAATCGCCGGCGAGACGCCGGGCAAGGAGGCAGAACCATTGTCGTACGCGGACCGGCCCTGTAGCATGATGATTAAGCATTAAATGACGATGATTAGTATTTAAGCGTTGTCTTAAGGAGCTGATGTGTCACTTACTAGTGGGCCCCACGCACGGAAAGCGGGAGAGATAAGTGTATCGGTAGAGAGACTGACGGGTGGGCCTAGCCCTTAAACCCCGTGCGCAAAGCGTGTGTGCCGGTGGACCGAGTCCATTGGACCGTGTCACTGATGGTGGGTCCCACATGTCAGTTCGGGATTTAAAATCGGAGTTAAAATAGAAAACCCACTATTCACTGGGCCCGCTAGTCAGCGACCGCGGCTAGAGTAGCACCCGGTGCAAAAAGGAATAAATGATTTAGAAAATTCGAAATCTGTTTATTTACACACTGGAAATTGGTATTAACTTCTAAAATGCATAACTAATTTATCTCAACTCCAAAATGGATGAAACCACTTCTGATAATTTTCATTTTTAATGAACTTTATATTAAAATTGGGTTCAAACATGTTGATAACATGTCCATTAACACCATTATTTTTACAAAAGAAAATGTTGATAACTTAGAAAATTCATAACTAATGCATGAAAACTCCAAATGAGGTAAACTCGACTGTTTTGGTCTTAAAATAATATTCCCTATCTATCCCTATAAACCTTTGTCCCACTACTGTTCTGCAAATTTTTCCTAAATAATTAAATTAAGTGAACAGTAACCAAATTGATTTAAATTGGAATTTCCTGGAAGCTTATTTTCAAACTGCTATAACTCTCACATACTAAATCCAAATGGAATAATTCTTTCACCTAAATTCATATAAAATCATGACTTAGGTACTGTAGAAAAATCATGCATTGTTGAGCATTTTAAATTTTTGGGTATTTCTCGATGTTTATTCGGTGTTGTGCTTGTATAGATTCCGAGCATATCGATATTGACTTATACGCTACTGAGGGAGAGCAACTAAGCTACCAGCAAGGTAAGCATCATTTGAACTTTCTTTTGCATCATATTTGATCCCAGTTTTGTTAAGTTAGTGCAATTATAATTGCTTGCATGCTATTTTGATAATGTCGCGATTTTTGTGATGTGTAGATTAGTTATCTCCTATTCATTGGGGTTATCCTTGAATTATTCCAGTACCACGTGCTTAAGTTAGTATGATTGAAATATATTATTCGGGTTTGCTTAGTCATGCAAGTCTAGAAACGGTAGTTTGATTGTCGGGAATAACCCGACAATTATGGGAAACACTCAAACTCTTATTCTTTTTGTTCCAGATCTTTGTATCTACTTTATGAGTTAAATTTCATCATTTTAAATGAGTTTTGGGGTCTCGACAAGTGCTGATTACTGAGGGTGCCTTCGTGCATGAGTTTGGGTAAGTGATTGACTTGTGTGGAGCAACAAGGACCGAACTTTGGTAACATCTTTGATTCAAGTAAAACTCGTGCTACCACACGTGGTGTATGGGCGCTGTATGGTTAAGTAGGGGGAAGGCTTTATTGTGTTAAGTCTCATGGTGGTGTACGGGCAATTTGTGGTTAGCAGTTGTCCGTAGGAGCCGATGTAATTTTCTATAGTGTGCGGGTGAGCACCAATTTTATCATTTTCCTTACATCGGCATTTCCAGTACAACTTGTGAGCCCCCTAGCAAGTGCTATCAGACGCTTATACTAGGTACAGAAACATCTCACATGGGAGACTTAGCTTAATAGGGTTTTCTTGCGGAAAATGATCGTATCTCGATTCTCCCCAACCGGCATACCTAAGGAAGTGTGCTATTTTCGGAGGCATCTAGAGGCTTACGGGTTAGTCGAGTCGTGTGGGTAAAGTAGTACACCCTTGCAGGGTACAAATCTATTCGAATAGCCGTGTCCGCGGTTATGGACGACCACTTGAGTTATATGGTTGCTATTGTTAGACTTTGAATTTAAATGATGGTTAATCTTGGTTTTCGGCATGAATGGGATGTTCATGCATTTTGTTGTATCAAAGTGGACAGCCACTTTGCTATTTGTATGATTCATTTGTTATTCAATTTATTACTTATTCACATGCTTTACTTCTAATTCAAATCAGATTTCGAAATGGCACTTGAAAAACTAGTATGTGTATGTTGTAAATTGTTGCGTCTCTTTTGCAAAACTAAGTGTGGATGTCATGAGGACATTGTGGATGTCATGGGGACATGCTCATGATCTTAGGTGATGAAACAATTGGCAATTGCATTGAGAGTTTGTTGAATTCTTTGGAAATCAGCAAGTGTCAGGTTTTGCGGTAGTACCGACATTGTGGCCGCGGTACTACCGCCGAGCGGTAATACCGCATGTTGAAAAGTGGTAATACCGCACATTGGTTTTACCGCAAGTTAGTAGGCGGTTGCAAAATTCCAAAGAAGGTGTCTTTGGAGCTCTAGTTTACATAAAGAGCGGTATGACCGCAGCTTGAATGGCGGTACTACCGCATGGAGGTAATCTGGGTGTGGCGGTATAAATTCGAGAGCATGTTTTTAGAGATTTTGGGTTTCTTGAGTTGCGGATGCGACCATAGTGATGTGGCGGTACAACCCAGAGGCGTAATCTGCGGTGGATATGTGGCGGTAGTACTGCTTGTGGAATGATTTGAGCTGAATGTTGTTTTAATTTGAGAATTGGTTTTGGGTTAGGTCAAGTTCATGGTTATCATTGCATAGATGTTACATGATGCATGTTTTGGCTAACTTGGGTTAAGTTGTGAAGAACTTGTGCCTGGAAATGGTTGCTTGGTCTATTGTTGTGCAGGTGGCTTGGAGTCAACTATAGTCAACGACGAAGAGGACCGAGACTTGGTTAGGAGAACCAAGGTCCAAAACGGTCGTGGATGTCGGGTGAGATGGTTGGACTCAAGCAAGGTGCAAGATGGACAAGAACCATAAAAGGCGAAGTTTGAGCAAAGGCCTTTGTGAAGGTATGTGCTCATGCCTCATCAATTATGTGAATTGATGATTGTGCGTATCGTGCGGTGCTACGTAACAGTTTGCTTGTTTATGATGGTTGTAGGACACCGGAGCTAGGTCATGGTGAGATGAACTAGATCGGGACTAGGTTAGGAGAACCGAGGTCCAGAACAATCGAGGTTGTGCTGGAAGATGACTAAGGCTAGTGGAGTGCTTACAAGCCAAGAAGACAAGGACCCGGAGCGGAAGCTACCGGTGGTGAGACATGTGGTGTGCCAAGTGACTTGGTCCCAGTTGCAAGCGAGGATGGCTCGGTGGCATCTGGACGTGTGAGAGGCTTGGCGGGAAGTCATTGGGATCACATGGATGAAGACGGAGCATGGGAGATGCTTCGAGGCGAAGGAATCACAAAAGGTCGGTAGAGGGGCGTTTTGGAAAATTGCTCTATACCGGAAAAGTGGTAAGTGGTGGTGTGCGAAACCACCCTCTTGGCCTTGGCTAAACCGCGATGCGGGACGGTGCATGGAGAAGCAGTTTAGGTCAAGCGAAGATGAAGACAGCACTTTAAGATGCATGCGTGTGTTAACCCATTTGTGTGTTGGGTCTAATGGGTGCCCTAATGGAATATTTCCTAGATGCTAGCCTCCACTATATAAAGGAGGAGGGGCTGTCCAGCAGCCTCTGTCCCTTGCATTTGTTGCCCTATTTTGTGTTTAGGGTTTTGAGGAGAATAGAGGAGAGCTAGGGTTTCTAGGGTTTGGATTGAGTGTGTGCTCACGTGGTGAGCTTTGTCCTCCTAGATGGAGTGGCTGTAAACCAACAATCATCCATCTCAAATCAATCCAACCAGATTTCACAAGATGAGTCCTTTTGTGTTCTTCCTTTCTATTTGATGATTTTGGGGCTTTTCTTGATCTGCGAGTTTTCCCTTGGTTTCTTGCCTTGATCTAACTTGCTGTGAAATGTGGGAACCCATCTAGGATCATCTTGATCATCAATCACCCACGAGCAAGTCTTTAGATCATATTTCGATTTTGACTCAGTTTTAGAGCACCCTTCGTTCAAACTAAAAAAGATAGGAACTTTGGTATGGATCTCTGCGATCTTTGATTGGAATAGGTTCCTAATATCTTAGAGAAGGTGTGTGTTAAGTTTTACGGAGTTTTCCCTTGTAGATCAAAAGTTAGACCGATTTGAGTTTTGGTTTTCGGGTTGATTTCACTGTTCCAAGACAATTGGTAATACCGCCCATGAGCAGAGGTATTACCGATCATTAATAATACCCCCATAGACAGGGTATTACCGATAATTAATATCTAGTCCATAAACGAGGTATTACCGATTTCCCTAATTCTTTGCACTTCCTCGGTTTTGTTTCTTTGAGCTTTGGGGGTTAGGAGTGGATTCAATACAAAACTTCCTATGTGCTTAGTCATTGATCTTCATAACTCTCATAGCTATTGGAGTGATTTACAAGTTGAATCAATCTTTCACTACTATAAAAAAGGCTATCTTGGGCGCCTCATCACGCACGGTTGACCAAAACCGTCAGTATTATCTAATCCTGAGCGGTTTTGGTTTAGAGACCATCGTATTTACTAAATGTGCTAAAACCATCTGTGAAGAGTAATATCACGAGCGGTTCATGTTGAAAATTGTTTGTGAAGTATCACGAGGCGGTTCTTGTTAATAACCGTGCGTGATAATTCTATATTACTGAGCGGTTTTCAACAAAAGAACCGTCTGTGAAACATCACGAATGGTTCTTAACAATAATCGTATGCGTGATATTACCACATATCACGAGCGGTTTTATTATAACCGTCGTGATAATATCGCTTCTGACCCAATTCGTTTTCTTAAGTAAATGCGCCGTCGTCTCTTAAATCGCCATCCGCTTGACTCCCGATCGTCTCTTCGTCCTGCGCTCGAAATTATACCTTGTTTTATAAAAATGATCATACGCCGCCGAAGATGATCATCCCCTACTTATAAAAAACCAGAAATAGCTACCTCTTCCTTGTTGCTAGCATTGATGGCCTACACAGCGCCTTTGTCTGAGCACCTCTCTCGTTGTACGTTGAACCGTGCTGCGGAAGAATACTATTTCAACAGTGTCTTCACTCCTACGTCGGCCGAGAATTTGCTAGAGCAGGTGATGGCCACCTTCCGCCATCTTGAGATCCTCCTCCGCCGCGTCTTCCGTGTGATCTCCCACTTTCGACGAGTTTACTGCGTCATCGATGTGGTCCTCCAAAACGACGTTGCAAGTCTCCAGGAGGCTTGCCGTCACTTGGACTACGTGTCGGGCGGCGGCGACCGAAGTCGACGGAGACCGAGACCCTCAATCAAGGAAGAGAGCCTATGGGCTCAATTCTTCTTAGTTCAACGATCGAGGTCTTGACAGACACTTTCGAGCAAGCGTCGTGAGTGGGCGTATTCGAGCCGTCGTTGATGATCGAGAACCGTCCGATGCCGACACAAAATCGCCTATGAAGTATTGAAGGCGGAGATAGCGACCTACCTCGGCACTAGAAAAACTTTGTTTATTTATAGGTTTCTACTTTTTAATCTTTTTCTAAGCCACTAGCCACTGTTTGGAAATTCCAAAATGAATATATATATATATATATATCGAGAGCAGTTTAGTGGAACAAATTAATTATATATATATATATATATATATATATATATATATATATATATATATATATATATATCCGATCTGTGATATATATATATAATTAAAAGAAAATTTTCATTAGTATTTAAATGACAAAATTAACATATAAACATGTAATTTCTTCATGTCATGTAAGTGTATATACAAGATAAATATACTTGAGAAAAAAGCATTTCCTGAGCGGTTCCATTATGGAACAAATGCAGATATAATCACCTTGACAGTTCCGTAATAGGCAAATCTGTGATAAATCTCTTTATTAGTAGGAGGCCGGCCGCTAGGGTTTGCGCCCGCCCTAACTCGTCACTCCCAGCGCATTTACTCTCGTCTGTTCCCCTCCCCACCTCGACGTCCCCGCCCAACCCCGTCGCCGTCGCCGTCGGTTGTGACACCACTCTACATGCACAAGATCGTACGATAGTAGTGTCTTGTCTTGATGTCGAAATAGTGCCACAACTTCTGATGTGCCGCCACCTGCGTGTCGCTGCTTGCCGCCATGGCTTGGTTCTCTGCTCGGCCTCCTGCGCTCAAGCCTGGCGGGCTTTGCTTTCCCATCCTCCTCTATTCTCCTCTAGATCTGTTAGCTTAATGTCTTTTGTTGAGTTTGATTTTTATGCTTGAGCCTTAAGTTGTGTCTGATGTTTGTGTGATTTATGCAAGGTGAAGGAGATGGATGAGGTTGTCTTTGGTGGTGGGGTCGCCCAGTCGTGGTTCTTGTTTGTCTTGAGGTATCACCCTACCTTACTCCCTCTCTGTCTCTACCCCTTGCTCTGTGATGAAAATGGCTAGTGCTGCGATAGATCTGAGGGCTACTCTTGGTGTGGTGGGTTTGGACACCCTTGGTCTTGTTGTCTTCTTTGTTGAAGTCTTATCTGAAATTGAATTGATAATTAGTTCATATTAATAGTCCCCTTGCTCTGTGATGTAATGATGTCAATAGTCTTATGCTGAAATTGAATTGATAATTAGTTCATATTAATAGTCCCCTTGCTCTGTGATGTAATGATGTAAATAGTCTTATCTGAAATTGAATTGATAATTAGTTCATATTAATAGTCCCCTTGCTCTGTGATGTAATGATGTAAATAGTCTTATGCTGAAATTGAATTGATAATTAGTTCATATTAATAGTCCCCTTGCTCTATGATGTAATGATGTTAATAGTCTTATACTGTCTCTCTCCATTCATTTCACCTTTGTCTGTGTAACTTTGTTCATGCCGGTCAAGTTCTCCTACCTCTTGCGTCCCAGGTACGTCCTACCATTCTATTCATAATCTCTTCTCTATAAAGTCTCCAAGCAGTGGCTGCTTGTGCCATTAAAACCAGCATCGTATATATATATATGTGTGTGTGTGTGTGTGTGTGTGTGTGTGTGTGTGTGTGTGTATTGTCCGTAGTCCCCAGCCACTTTCGGGGGGTCGTCCACGTAGCATGAGAAGGATGAGACAGTACCTATGGGCAACCTCATTGAGCCCCTGCAAGTTTAAAAAAGTATGGATGCAAGGAGAGCGTCAGGACATCCAATTACCTGGATGTTGTAATAGGTAATTGGACGTCGCTATGTTCAGAAAGTGATGTTGATCGCAAAGTACTCATTTGGGAAGTGGCATCATCTATCGACAACCAACAATTCTTGAGCATGTAATTGTCTTTAAACCCAACAAGAACACCAAGCAACAAGTTGAGAATTCTTTTGAAATGTGAGAATGGTTGCTTGGTGTTCTTGTTGGAGTTTAAACGATTACATGCTCAAAATGGTTAATTGTCGATACATGATGCCACTTCGATCGAATACCTATCCACGTCACTTTCAACCTAGGTCAATTACCTATCGACAACATCCAAGTAATTGGATGTCCTGACGCTCTCCTTGCATCCATACTTTTTAAACTTGCAAGGGCTCAATGAGGTTGTCGTGGCTACTGTCTCATCCTTCTCATGCTGCGTGGACGATCCCCCCAAAGTGGCTGAGAGACTACGAATAATATATATATATAATATATATATGATGCCAGATTTAATGGCACAAGTAGCCATTGCTTGGGGCTTTATAGAGAAAAGTCATCACAGACGGTTTCAGCCACAAACCGTCTGCGATATATACTTATCACAGACGGTTCTCAGTTAATAACCGTCTGTGAAAGTATGCATCACAGATGGTTAAAACCGTGCATGATGACCTCATGTCATCAACGACCCATAAACTCGAGGCGGCTCACGAAACCGTGCGTGATGGCGTTACGAACCGTCTGTGAATACCTTTTCTGTAGTAGTGTTTGCAAAAAGATTTTGAGCTCCTATTCACCCCCGCCCTCTAGTCGCCTATTCGGTCCAACACTAAGCCAATATGAGCCATCCTTTGAAACAACATCTAGCATAACTAATTTTTATTGTGTAAGACTTGCGAGTACATTTGTACTCAATTCGGTTGCTGCAATTTCAGGTGAGGAAGGTTATGAGCCCAATGAGCTCGTTAGCACCGATTTAGGCGACGCTAACGAGTAGTGCTATCATTTAACTCCCAGTCGGTTGCCGATGGGATATGGGCATACCATTGCTGGTCTTTTGGTTTATTTACTTACTTCCGCTGCTACTTTATACTCTTATTTGAATTTGGCCGGTCGGCCATTTGTAATAGTTGTAGACTTAAACTATTATGATGTATGTCTTTTGAACTATCAATGTATGATTGATGTATGGATGTGATCAACGTTGTATAAGAGTATGAGTGTATTGGTCGCTGATCTTGGGAGCCAATATGATTTCATACTCGTTGTTTGTGGCTTCTCATTTAACTCACTAAGTGCAGTGCTTGGCTTGTTGGAGAACCAGCAATCATGTAGTGCTCATAGAGGAGCAGCGCGCATGATCGTCGGGGCTCTAGTTTTCAGTTAAACCTCTCGCTAAGATGGAGTTAAGTTGGAATCCATTTACTTGAGGCCCAAGTTATGTCCATAAGACCATGCTTAGTCTCGGTCTTACGGAGATAACCCAGGGTCCTCACACTCGTCTTGAGACTCTCTTGAGGAAGATCTGAGCCTGAGCTCCCACTTGATCACACTAATGGAGTTCTAGCAGCACACCCGCACCTTGTGACCCGGTCGGCCACACTGACAGCAAGCTCCCGTCTAAGAACACCCACCAGCGTGGTGACCATACCTTGCCTTGGGATAGGACGAAGAGCTAGAGCACTTGAAAAAGGACGAGGCGCCGAAGAGGCAAACGGCCTTGATTACCTAGACTTGGAGAACTGTGAAGATTGAGGCCCTCCTTGAACTTCTTAGAAGCAAGCCGCTGAAAAGACCCACTTCCCTTACCAATGCTCCTCTTTTGGTCACCACCCGAAGTCTGCAGCCCTTAGTGAGTTGCGTCTCCAACCCCATGCCCCTGGATTGCTCTACAATAGAGCTAAAATCACGGAGTGGAGTAGCTCCCAAAACGTGCTGGTACTCAGGATTGAGGCCTCGGCAGAACATCTTAGCCTTTAGCAGATCATCATTTGCCACTGATGGAATAAAGCAAATGAAGTTGTTGAACTTGGCCTCATAGTCAATGACAGTCAGCTTCACCTGAACGAAGGTAGATAAGGCAACCTCCATCTTCTCAACGAAGGAATCGGGATAGACCTTTTCCTTGAAATGGTCGACAAAGATCTCCCAAGTAACTGGACCCTGAGTAGCGGTCCTCAACGTCAGAACGCCATCCCACCAGATGTCCACCTGCCCTTTCAGCTGAAAGGCTACAAAATGGGCAATTTGGTGCGAAGATAGCTCCAAAGCTCTAAACTGCCTCTCCATATAGTGCAGCCAATCCGCTACTTGGACCCATGTGCCTGACCCTTCAAACGGATCCAACCTCAACCCCATCCACTCTCGAAGCATCATCTGCACCTCGGGTGCAGGTGGAGGGGCGATAGGAGCAGCAACAGATGCTGTAGTAGCAAGGGCTACTGGTGCCTATTAACGGAGAGCACGAATCTCTCCCACCAACTTTCAGCAAAGCGAGGGTCTCATCCTGGCTCCCAACTGGAGGCGGGTTAATAGCTACCCCTCTTGGTCAGTCGGTTCTCGACTCTTGACTCAAGCGCCACAGTGGTGGCTCTATGGGCCCACACCCGCTGCCACGACCTCCACCACAACCTCCATGACCACGACCACTACGAACACGGCCACCACGATCACATCCTCTACCTCTCGGCATAGCTATCAACCACAATCAACAAACGCACAATAAGTTCATTGAACTAATATGAAATCATGAATCATCAATACAGAATATCAAAAATGTAAATGCGAGACTCATCCTATTCCCATCGTACTATGCACTAGTGTGTCAAAAGTTAATTATCCATCAGCAAATTTTAGTTAATTTTACTAGTCCTAAAACAAATTTTGACAATTTAAGTTTACCTAAGTTGTTAATCTATTCACCACAAACCTGAAGCCTACTCTAATACCATCTGTAACACCCTAGCCCGAAATCTGCTCAATGCCCAGCCCACCGCTGGGCGGACCCGCGCACACATAGCACCTCACTTACACTTTCTTCCTCACTTCGTGTAAAAGGCTTAACCCGGAGATGCTACGTTTGGACCCAACATATATTATATACTACTACTACTCACTATAGACAAGTAATGTGGGACTAATCTCACCACACAATTCCTCATATGCCACATGGGCCACACTACGAGCATATCGAGGTATTACATTCACCCCTCGGCAGCATACCGCATACGCGGCAAATGCCTAGAACCACCTGTCGGTACACGTTCGTGCGTCCAGTACTAGCACATATGCCATGCCGTGTGTCCACTCCAGGTCCACACATGCCATGCGCCATATGCCTACGCCCCTATCCCACAAACACCCGTGCAGTGAAGGTTGATGCTTTGATACTAACTGTAATATCCAGGCCCAACACGGGGCCCGGAATGCCACTAAACTACACTAACTATCGATTTTAACATAAATTAATAGTAAATTACAGCAAGCATCTCATTGATAAAACCCATCCACGGGTCACATTAACACAAAGCATAATGATATGGCAATCATAGATAAATATTTCCTAGGAAGTATAGCAAGATAATAAAACAAGATTGACGCAAAACCAATCGAATAAAGTCTATTGAATGAATAATCAACTCCAACCTATCATATAAGGCCAAATAATACTATCATGTCCGATTTATAAATCATCACACTATAATAAGGATTCTCTTGTACAATGAATCAAGTAATTGAGTGTAGGTTGTGGTTCCAAGTGCGTTAGCCCTTCCCAAGTGAAACGTCGTGAACGGTCACCTAAAAACAACAAAAGAGTAAGAGTGAGTCCACAACTCAACAAGCACAATAATAAATATTGAATAATGTTTAATTTAACCATAAAAAAATATCATTATCAACATCACTATTTACTCATCTTTCTTCTCATACTCAAGTCTCAATTTCTCTTTTCATTAAATGCAAGGTGTCTCTACACTACATGTTCACATGCATTTTTGTTCACGTATACCGGTATAACATAGGTGAACACTCATGACAATGTTCACCCTTTCATCAAGCCCGCTCTCAAAGAATCAGGGACCTTCTCCACTCCCGTTGAGTCTGTACCAATAAGGTAGATGTGTGATCACCTTCTCTTTATGCAATGAATGCACAATTTAACATAGGTTTATCAATAATTCCATCATCCAACATTCATGAATTCATCAATACGATTAATATCATGACCATTCACATTGCTTGCAATTAAATAGGATAAAAGCATAAACAATATAATGGTAATGAGTGATAAAGCATACAACGATCGATCATCAGTCACTGTCGACCATGCACATGCCTCTTTATCCCTTTGAAGTTGGATAGCGAAGTGGCGGTAAGGCAATAGAGGCCACACCCCCTGGACAAAAAATTCAAAATAAATCTCAAAATCACAGCACCAACACTTTACACTAACCGCCTTAGCATGTTTATGCCAAACCGACCTCAATTAACCCAAATCTACCAGACATACTACCCGTTGTCCTAGTAGTAAAATGGCTCTAACTTATTCATATGAACTCCAAATCTTGACAACCAATACTTTCTGAAACCCTCACAAAAAAACCTACAACTTCCTAATTATGACGAACTTATGATTCTAACGTTTTCTCCTCTGTTTCCTTCCCCGAAGACTGTCGCGGAATATGTTAGGACAGTCCTCTTCACAATTTCGTATCTTTAATTCTAAAACTTGAAAAGATATGAATGATACCACTTCTGGAAACTACTCAAAATTTCCTATCTTATTCAAGTTATCATTAATTTTTAATTCTTTCATTTACTAGGTGAAAACGGTCCATCTATATGATCTCTGCCAACGACGCCTGAATTCTAAATGGTGACCTTCCTGTGCCAATGGGTGCCACATTGACAGCGACACAGCCTCCAGAGACAACAGCAACTCAAAAAACTTAAGGCAATGGCAAATCGGTTTCATCGGTGCGAGTCACCAGTGATTCAGGCCGAATTAAACAACGAGAAATTCAGCTAAAATCACACAAAAAAAACCAGTGAACTAAGCCCTTTTTTCCCCTTTTAGCCTAAGTCCGATAACATGCACTACTACAGGAAGCCTCATCACAGACGGTTCGGAACCATCATCATAGACGGTTTTCGAACCGTCTATATTTGTTGGTCTGTGATAACAAGCAGTTATCACAGACAGTTCAAAACCGTCTGTGATACGCACTATCACAGACGGCTTTTTGTTGAAACCGTCTATGAAGGCTATTATCACATACGGTTTTCGTCAAAAATCGTCTGTGATCCGAGAATATCACCGACGGTTTAATTTACAAACCGTCTGTGATGACATTTTCACAGACGGTTCTTGTTCAGAACCGTCTGTGATGAGTTTTCACAGACAGTTCTTGTTTAGAACCGTCTGTGATAGCCTTTTCTGTCGCAAAAAAAAAAACGAAAACGGCTGCTAAAACTTTGGAGGCTGTTTTGAGGCCCTAAACGACCTTTTTTGGGGGTTTTCACTTTGTCTGAAGTCTCCTGAGCCTCGCGAATGAATTTGATATGGACTTATGGATTTTCAGATTGAACTTTTCGTTAGATTTCCAACGAGCCAAAGAACGTCGCAATCCGAGTTCGTATGCAAAAGTTATGGCGGTTTTATCGGACAGTGCGCGATCTACCATCTATATTTTTGCCCAAACCAAATAACTCAACATGAACTACACATGCACAGAGAGCCTCCAACAATAAACCACAACATCACCCACATCACAGTAGCATCAACTCAATCCATTTACAGAGCACTAACACTAGCTCTTAGTAATCCACATCACAGAGCAAAGGGGGGAGTAGAGAAAGTGAGGTCGTGGGAGGTCGGGGCGACGAAGTGGAGGAGGCCGAGGGCGACGAGGTCGTGGGAGGCCAGTGACAACGAGGCCCGGGCGAGGTGGAGGAGGCTGGGGGCGACGGTTCGGAGGAGGCCGGGGGCGACGGTTCGGAGGAGGCCGGTGACGATGAGGCCGGGGCAAGTTGGAGGAGGCCGCGGGCGACAAGCTCGGGGGACGCCGGGGCGCAAGGTGTGAGGAGGAGAAATGGTAGAGGAGGAGATGGAGGTATGAGGTGTGAGGAGGAGAGACGGCAGAGGAGGAAATGGAGGTTATATAAAGCGAGTTTCGGCAGCCCGCCCATTATGTTCAAATTTTCGTTTCCCGCCCAACAATCAGAGACGGTTTTGTTAAGAACCGTCTGTGATACGCACCTATCACAGACGGTTTTTTAATAGAACCGTGCAGGATCGTCCTGACGGTTCTAATTACAAGCGATGCGTGATTGGGGGATTATCACGAGCGATTTGTGAATAGAACCGTCTCGAGCGGCTCTATTAATAAACCGTCTGTGATAGGTGACTATCACAGACGGTTCTAAAAAATACCGTCTGTGATAGGCTGCCTGCGCCACCCGCGGGTCCGAACAGACCCAACACAGACGGTTCCAAAGGAACCATCTGTGATGGGGCGTCTATTATAGCCTGTTTTGTAGTAGTGATGACTTATGTTTTATTTAGAGTACAAGGACACTCACATACATGCACATCCACTAAACATTCTAGGAATTTCACAGAGGATCTTGGGCCTCACAAAGAGCACGGGCACACAATTTCTCACTAAATATGTACACATGCATATACTCTAAGGTACATCCTGTGTCGATTCTAAAGATGGAACCCAAGTGGATGAGAATGGACACTCACTTCCAACAGTAGGCCACTAACCATATCATATACTCCATCCGTTCAGAAATGTGTGACGTCCTAGAAAGCGTGCAATCAAACTTTTCTAATTTTGACTAATAATATATAAAGATATATTTAGATTTGTCATAAGATAATAGTATCATTAGATTTGTCATGATGAATATTTTTATAATATAGTAATTTTGTAATTTTTTACTAACATAATTATATGAAAAGTAATGGTCAATGTTGGACATTGAAGACCGTGTTGTTGTTCAAAACGTCATACATTCTTGAATCGATGAAGTAACATGGTTTACCGTGATGATTCGGACATTCGATCCATTGTGCTGGTCAGGCTGATTCTGTATGCTCGGCCATCGGACCTAATTCAATTTTTCTGGCTGGCCAAGTGTGGGTTGGGCCAAGGCATAGCCTATTTTCAAACAAGGGTTTACGGATTCGAAGGGGGCCGAGGGCCAACCTTAGTTGACTGACAATGACAAAGGCTTGCCTAACAAAGTAGCACTTTTGAAATGGAATCTTAATTAAGTAGTCTCTCAGTGGTGCGAAGCAGCTTAGGCCCGGGGAGCGAAAGGTTATACCTTTGTAAGCGAACAGCGGTTCTTCTATGTAGGGTAAAGCCTGGATTGGCCTGGCATTGGCATAGCCTGATTTCATCCGTGTCTACAGAAAACGAAAGTGCTACTATTGACTATATTTATAGAATCTTGACTACGTACTGACTAGCCAGTGGATATCGATCTCTTCACATGTCTTTGTTAATCTATTCTCATGTTGCCAGGATCGTCACAAAGCAGAAGACAGCGCGCACGAGCTTCTATAATGCTGCTTGTCTCCTTTGTTTTTTTTATGAAATTTGCTGTCCTCTGTTGTTTGTACAGGGTTTCTCAGATGCAAGCAACGAAGGAATCAAAGTTTTTTTCCTGTCTGTTGGGCATTTACATCTACGCCATTGCAAATATCCACGGTCTGAAAGATGCTATCAGATGTCTGGCTAACATATAGGCCCAAGTCTTTTATATATATATATATATATATATATATATATATATATATATATATATATATATATATATATATATATATATATATATATATATATATATATATATATATATATATATCATCTTTGATACTTTGCCAATTGACAATGCATGACGGCTACTCCATGGTAGCTGCCATTCGCCATGCACGGAGCTAAATTTGGCACAGTGCAGGTAAGCTGCTAGCGGTGGGGATTGCACTCCGGAGCCGCCTCTCGTTACGGCCAACCCAGCTTACCTGCAAGGTTCATCCATGCACGGCCATCTGTCCCACTACGGCACCTTTGCTTTTCATAGGATGTGGTTGGTGCGCCCCTATTTCCCGAGGGTCTCCGCCCTTTCTCCCTTGATCACCAAAGGAGGAGACCCTCCTCCCCTCCCCGACGACGCTCGCCGCCGTCCTGATCCCTCCTCCGGCCGTCCCGCCCCGTCGACGGCGGCTAGCTGCGCGCTACGTGCAAGCTAGGTTTTAATTTTTATATAATATACGCCGCCCATTCGTCGGAGGAGGATATATATGTGTAATATCTAGAGTAGACAAGGATCGGTCAGAGAAGATGGACAGCGACGACCGTCGGGTGATGAACAAGCTGCGCGTCGAGGTCCACTCCTCCTTCTCGTCGGACAGCGACAGGGAGGAGGATGGTCAGGAGGTAGTCGCGGTGAGGGAGGGGCCCCCGCTGGCGTGGAGCCACCACTTGGTCCCTGCCACCGCCGCCGGTACCGGCAACAACAGGAGGCGCTTGCTGTCGAAGCAGCTGTCCATGAAGGAGACCACCAGGGAGGCCATGTGGGAGAAGCGCCGGCGGCAGATACTGCGGCGGAGCAGCATGGTGGTCGTGAAGGAGGGGCAGGCCAGGGGCGAGGGGAAGAGCCCCGTCGACGAACCAGTCAGGCCGGCGAGGCCAGAGCGCGCGCGGTGCCTGACCGACGAGGACCTGGACGAGCTGAGGGGGTCATTCGAGCTCGGCTTCGGGTTCGACGAGGAGAACGGCGGAGCCGACCTCTGCGACACCCTCCCCGCCCTTGACTTCTACTTCGCCGTCAACCGGCAGCTCTCCGACCCCAAACTACGGACGCTGGCGGCAAGCCCCACGTCGACGCTGTCCGCGGTATCGTCGTCGTCCACGCTTTCCGGCACGCCGAGCCCCCGCAGCCCGCAAGGGCCATCTGCTTCCGCCGATGCATGGAAGATCTTTGCTCCAGGTATAAATCATACGCCTACAGTAGTATTACTATGGCGAGCTCCAAGAGGCTCCAAGTCAATTTCTTTTTAAAACGGACTGCAGGAGCTCTGCCCATTCGTAAAGAGATAATAGAGTTTAATTAAAAGATGATATAACACCTGTCCCAGATGAAGACACCAAGCAACACAAAATTGTTATAATGTAATTTAATTGTGATTCATTTTTAACTTTTATGGATTATGTATGGCCATGTACAGGAGATAACCCTCAGCTTATCAAGACAAGGTTGAGGCACTGGGCTCAGGTGGTGGCCTGTTCCGTGAAGCATGGCTGTTGAGGCTAGTAGTGATCAATCCTGACCAATCAATGTATCTCCTGTTGCTGCATTATACATAGCTGGCAAACTGAGAAGCAGGCTAAGCTTGTCCCAAATAAACCAACCAAATGTAACCTAAGCTCGATCGGTCCTGTTGTCATGTCATTGTCTGCCTCTCCTCGTGTACAGAGACTTTAGTGTCTAATATGAATTGATTGTACACCGATTCTTTCATCTTCTGGTGCTGTCTACCTTTAATTTTTGCAATACTTCATGCCAATTACTATATGGCAGTCCAATAGGGTCATAGGGATGACAAATGTGTGTAGGCTAGGCTCCCTTTGGTAGGCATAAATTTCACGGCAATTTCGCATGAATTTGATAAGAAATAGTCCAATTCCCTCGAGAATAGAAAAAAAAATCACATTCCAAATAAGGTCCAATTGATTGATAACCAACGGTGGAAACAAAGGTCGGCAGCTTTTTGCTGTGATCATAAGGAATTTGACGCAAAACCGTTTATTGTGAGATCCTAGGGCATTGCACTCAGGAGCGATCCTAACAATAGGGCAAGGCTGAGCGGCTGTCCATGTAGACGGCGCCGACGGAACACCCCCCCCCCCTCCCCTCCCTCTCTCCCGGGCGACAGCGGTAGTGAGCCACTGAAGACAGCAGCTCGATCTAGCGACGGACGAGGCTATGGGCTGTTTTCACTGAATCACAGCCTAGCCAGCCTAAGTTCCCAGCCCAACCGAGTATCACTGCCTCCACTCTGGCCTTCCAGATCGGGCGTCGGCAGATCAATCCCCACTCTCTCAACCCTAGCCTAGGCGTGGCGGAGCCTTGCGCGAGTAGGTAAGCGGCGAGCGCGACGCAATCACGGGGCGGCCGACGGAGCGCGAACGAGGCGGGGCCGCAAGCGACAGAGCACCTAGCACAAGCGCAAGGTGGGCGGGCAGTGCGGTGTGGGCGGCTCCACGGTTGGGTGCGTGATGGCACAGGGGCCGATGCCGAACGGGGCGACTGGGCGAGCTATGCTCCCGCCACCCAAGCGCAAGCGACACTGCCGGCTGCTCCTCCCTAGCGCAGTAGTGCTAGCGCGGCCGATGCCTGGCTAGACTCTACTCCTGGGCCGACACCCGACAGGGGGCAACGTCCGGGGTCCGGCGGTTCATGAGGCCCAAGTTTGTGTGATTTGTTCTTGTTACTTTGAGGAAATGTCGTACTATCGCAAGATCGGTACATGGATTTAGTGTTTGCAGCAGTGTTCGAGCGAGTTAAGGTACTAGGAATTGTGTTTATTTTTCTAGAGAGCAAACATGGAGGTAGGCTAGTGAAATTTCTACTTGATGGAGTAACATACTAACATGAGTGCTTAAGGCATCTAGGATGTTTGTATATTTCAAAATGATCCATTTTATTAGTTTAATGAGCACTTGTTCTCTAGAAAAAGATGTTAGTTGAACTTATTATTAATTCATTGAGTGACACACTGTATGGAGCCATCGAGCAAGGGCCTAGTGAACCAAGCTCTAGTGACGTGCGGGGAGGCGGCGGCAGCCGGTACGTCCACTGAGGAAGTGGCACCCAACAATGTGACGACAAGCTACTATACCTAAGATTTAGTCCTGAGTCCGCCGCTGATTACACTTGCTATAACAACTGCAAACGACTGACGCCGAAAATGAAAGTCAAGAAATGACAAGATGTGCAAATGAGCCCTGTATCCTGATAACAGCGCTGCATGCTTAACGGTAGTGGTAGTTCTTCAAATATGCTCTGCTATTGCATTTATAACAAGCTCTCCGGGTGCTGACATGTTCAAATTGTGCTTCCATTCCAAATGCGCCAATCGGGCAATGCGTATCCTAGGTACAGTACTCTCTCTCTCTCTCTCTCTATATATATATATATATATATATATATATATATATATGTGTGTGTGTGTGTGTGTGTAGAGAGAGAGATACTGTCGGGACCGGATTTCTTAGATCAGTAACTAGTGCACACAATGGATACAGCGTTGATAACAAGTTCGAATCACGATTCAACATAAAAGTAAATAACATAGTATCGGTCTTATGGCCATTTATTACAATAAAGATCACATGACCTCGAGTGATGGCCCATCAAATTGACATCCGACATTCGACTGGGGAGCACAACCGAGTACTCCAGAAGACCATGAAAGCCACATGCGTAGAATTCATAATCCTCATCAGCATCGTTGAAGGATTCTAAGATTTGTTTTGAGTGTAGCATTTGAGTATATAAAGTACTTCGCGAGTCTTAGGAAAAATGCAATATGAAGACTTAACAATGAGACTTATATAGTTTTTTTGCACAAAACAATATTTTAAGTTTCGACAATTTTCATAAAACACATTTGACAAAAGTAGTTTCAATAAGTAAATTAATTATTTCACTAATGGAGGTTCTAGGTACCAACCACTATTATCAAGGCTATATCCGCCAAGGTTCACAGTGTAGGGCTCTAGCTGCCCATTTGGCTCTAGCTCCCAGAACAACAATACAAAAGTTCCAATTGCTCCTAGACTCCCAAAATTTATTCTTTTTCAAAGTAAAAAAAATTACCATGTGAAAACGCACTTTGTCTACCCTTGACCGTGGGCACAGCAGTTCAAAAAGTTTTACACTCTATAGAGGTTGTACAGCTTGACCCACACGAGACAGTCGACACAAAATGTCAGCCATGACACACTTCCTTGGGCATGCGACTAAGTGATTATCAAAAGACCTTTACGATACCTCAACCTTACATCAACCCACCCAATGAGCTTAACCCCAAATCATGGATGTCATTTACTATCGACCCAGAGCTCACCGTTGTAAGGGATAACCTGCCCGGATATGGATATCAATTACCATCGCACAGCGCAAGCTCGACAGACATGGATATCATTTACTGTCGTTTGTACAACCCATGTAACTCCTGCCATCTACAGCATGCGGTTTTATTGCTTAGACTTAGTAAATTATTTAGCCAGGTCTGTCTCATTCTGGACATGTGGTTGCACGGTAATGCTCAGTTTTGGTAGCCACAAACGTCGGTCCTTAATATGACTTGGACAGAACTTAACACAATACTAGTTCCCATGCTCTAGATGCACCTGCCTAAACACTTACCATCTGCCCAAGTCTAAATAGGTTTTCACTATTTTATTTTATTTTGAAAACCAACGACAATATCTATTCCCATGCATTTCTCAAACTGTTTTGCATAAAGGTTAATTATAATTTCCTCCCATAGGATGTTCATGACAGATAAAGTATGTCAAAGCAATTCTACTGTTTTAACTAATCCAATAATATTATAATCAACAACGTGGATTTGCTATACTAGGGTGACAAAGGTTCATAGATAACAACATCAAATGAAGGCAGAATCACATTTAGGATTAACTATCATCCTCGGATTTGAACTCATCATTTTATGTAAAGAACAATGCATAAAACTTTTGGAACTTAAAACAAGATTTGAAAAACATAGATACAACATGATCAAAGGAGACTTGTATTCATCGAAGGCTGTGGTCACTCCTTCAGATTGGTCCAACGTTGCCTTGACGACGTCGGGCTCTACACACGCAAAATGAGACAAAAAAACAAAAATCAAATAAAATCCAAAAATTATAAAATTAGTACAAATAGATAGGATATGAAAGAGAACAAGCATCCAGAAGTTTGTCAAAATGGAAATTACTGGAAAATGAGAAAGGCGGGAATATTCCAAGGAATATTCATTTGGCTGAATTAACAAAAGAAGTAGAGGACCTCACCTTGTCTTTGGAAGAGAAAGAAAGAATGACATGTGGCGTCCAATGGTCAGTGAAAGAGAAACAGAAACAGAAAGCAGAGGCGGCGGCTCGGGCGAACAACACCGGCGGTGGATGGCGGCATGGCGGCGGTTGGTGACAGGTAAAATGGAACACTGGTGGGGTGAGGGTCCTTCGAGTGGTGGCGGTACGACCGAATCAGCACGGTGGCGGCGGTGGCAACGGGGGCAAACGGTCAGGTGATGATGACTCGGCGGCACTCCATGAGAATTGGTGCAAGCATGGGCTCGACGCCAACGAGGGGATCGTGTTGGGTCACTCGGGGAGGCTGGAGAGTCACCGAGGCGGCGAGCGGCGAGGAAGATGGTGGCGGCGATGGCGGCCAGCTACAATGGTGCATTAGAGAAAAGAAGGTGGGGATAGATAGAGGGGGTCGAGGCGAAGCTATGGGTGCAATGAATCGGGATAGAGCTCACCAGAGAAGAAGAAAACGACGACAGAGGTGGTGTGGCCAGGGATAGGGAATATGACGAATCCAACGACGATCTGCGACCAAACGCAAAATTGATTTAGGGGAAGTACTCAATGATCTCGGGAAGATGTGATGCGGTTGGGAGTTCAACAACATCACCAGAGCGGCGGGAACGTGAGATGGGGTGGCGGCTGGTGCTCGGGAAGACAATGCTCGCGGCGACGACGGAGCTCCGAGGACGATGAACTGGGAAGGGGTGTGAAGGGGTGAAGAGGGGTGTTGATGCTCCCATTTATAGGCTCGGGCGGGGGACCAAGTGATGAGGACATCACAACCTCACCTACTTGTCTGACATTGACGTCATCAACTCCGGATAAAGCAATTCGAGTTCAAGATGCAACTCCAACTCAAGGTTCAGTGACACAAGCACATGCACGTCACCTTGGGCAACAGGTGAATGTGTTTCTTGGGCAAATTAATTATTTAATTACAGAACAAATGATATTGCCTAATAATTATTTTACTTGTTTCTACATATGAGGGAATTCATGGAGAAGTTTTGCCTGATGAGAGAGAGAAAGAACAGAAGTTTGTGTTGTGTGAGACAAGGAGTGCTAACACGCTGCATGCAAGAAAGAAAACAGAGCCGCGCAGGGTTGCTGCATGCAAGGAGGAGAAACAAATTCAGTCAACATGCATGCATGCAGCCATTGAGAGAAAGAAGGCATTTAAAAGGGAAAATCCTGCTGCATGTCAAAGACAAGGAAGGGAGACAATTTGTTGCTTCCGTGAGTCAAGGCTGCATGGTATTTGCATGCACAAGCCATCAAATTAGGAGAAAAGGAAACCACATTAATTTAGTGGCCGCACCCTATCTTTCTTTATTTGGTGGCAACAAAAAAGGAGAATTCTCCATGCATGCATGGAAATTCCTGGGGCACAATAAACCATATATTTATTTTATACATTCCTTTAGAGCTCAGACTTGATTTTATTTTTGTTTTGGTGTTGCTGCTAGCCACTTGAACAATTGAGTCTCTCCGATCAATCATTCATCTTTGAGTAAAAATCCTTCCGCTGTTGCTCTTGCGTCTTCTCTTGGATTTGCTCGAGCCGTTCTTCGTGAACAGACCAATTGTGTTTGAAACAGTTGGTAACCAATCAAGGAGCGGTGTAGGGATTGCGAGGTTGATGGTCACGATCCGATCGTGGTTAGCCTCCCCTCCATCAACGTCGCAACTCAAGTTATCGGATTTCTCCTATGACGGAAGATCGGAACCAACTTGCATGCATGCATTTTAAATCGAGGCATGTGCATATCAGGTGGTATTAGAGCCAACGTTACCGGTAGGAATTCATCTATCCCTTAGTTTTGTTTGATTAATTTTTGTTTACCTAAAGTCAAATTAGCTCCACAAAAATATTCAATTCATAAACCATTGTTGCTTTCAATCTGTTAGTTTCAGTTTGCGTAATTGAATTTTCGTCCGTACTAGTCGTGTCTAGTTGTTGGTCATTATCTTTGTTAAGCTAAATATCAAAAAAAAAAAAAAGAGGAGTTCTTGATACCCACACCCAAAAACCATACACCACCTAAAAACAACGTCCGCCCAGTTTCTGCCAGAAATTTCCTCTGCGCAGCCAACACCAAAAATTCTATATCATTCGATCCATAGATCCAAATCCACCCGAACCACTTTTGTTAGCTTCCTAACTCAAAAACCCACCTTCCTGCAAAATTTTCTAGTGATTGGATTAGTATTTTGAAATCTGCACGTGTTGCAAGTTGCCCTAGCTGTTGTTAACTTTTCAGGATCCACTTATGCTTGTGTTTTTCCTATCTATTCCATCATTGTGAGTCCGGTGTTAGTGCAAAAAAAAAATGGCAAAAGTGCAAATAAAAAAAAGAGATCGAGGATAGGCAAAAAAAAAAAAGGCCATTAAAAAATTGTAGACCAATTACCAGTTTGTTGTCCAGTTGGGTGTTGATCTGAAATTCAGCTAGCTATCTTTGATCCTTCAAGTTCTAGAATTGCATATATTGATCATATTGTTTGCACACACTCATATACACTTGCCCATAGCCTATATTATCCTTGTTTGATCAGCAACTTAGGCTAAAAGCTAGTGACGAACTATTATTCAATTTGTGTAATTTCTGAAATTACTGATTGCTTATTCCTTAGCTACAACTTTTTATCCCTGCCTAGAACTCTACAAATTTGCCATAGATCACGTGTTCTGGTACCTTGCAATCGCTTTACTGACTTCCGTTTGAAAGTTACCACGAACCAGTAGCACACGAGCAATATTCGAGAAGGGTAAGAGTTTCGGTTGGTAAGATTTGTGAAGTCGACGGTACCACATATATATAAACAGTAGCTTGGTAGGAATTTGTTTTCTTGTCTCACTAACAATGACAGGGTCTGAAAGTTCTCCCAATCATTCACACCATGGTGCTACTGATAATGAAGATGTCATTGTTCAACCTCCAGCAGTACCATTGTCCCCACATTCTCAAGCCTTGATGGATGCATTCACAGGAACCTTCAAGTGGATGCTTACTGAACAGGTGCTTGTCCATCTTGATGGCGTGGAGAATCATATTGGTGGAATTGAAGGATGACTTGAACAGGTTGAGCAGACTCCTCCGTGTCAACACCCATTGCCACGAGGCCTTCAGGGTTTTATTGGAGCAAATAACAATGTTGCCGCCGTCCCACCCCAACCAAGAGCAAATTTACATGCCGCTTTTCAGCACGCTGTCGATGAAGAGGTATATGACAACTATGCAACTAGTCATGAAGAAGGTGAACTAGATCGTGATCGTCAACACCTTGCACATAATCGAAGAGGGATGGGAGGCAATGAAGGAAATGTATCACGCTGTAATGAAGAAAGAAGTGGTGATGTTCTGGGCAAGATTAAATTTACCTTTCCTTCCTTTAATGGTAAATACAATCCAGAAACATACTTGGATTGGGAGATGCTAGTTGATCAAAAGTTTACTTGCCATGAGTATCCGGAGAATCAATGAGTGTGAGCCACTACAAGTGAATTCACTAACTATGCCTCTATTTGGTGGAGTTTGATTAAGCGAATGAATGATGCACCTCGCTCGCACTTGGGAAGAGCTTAAGGTGATAATGCATTCTAGATTTGTTTCATCTTATTTTGAGTGTTATTTGCTTAACAGATTACAACGGTTGAGGCAAGGAAGTAGGATTACTATCAAGAGTTGCAAATTGGTATGTTACAAGCCAATGTAGAGGAAGAAGACGATGCAAAGATGGCTTGTTTCTTGGGAGGTTTGAACAAAGATATTCAGAACATTCTTGATTTTCATCGAGATATGATACATTGGATGAATTGTTCCATTATGTATGCAAATCAGAGCTGCAAGTGCAAGGGGAGAGAAGTCGTCTTGGCCGCGATAATCCCAGCAATGCAATACCATGGAAATCTGCCAGCTCGCAACCCAATAAGGCAGGGTTCAGTTCGGGCCATAGCACAACATCAAGCCACCCCACTTCTTCGCCTCCTAAGCCTGCTGATTCGAAAAAGACTGCCAAAAAGGCGAGGTTGCTAGTCACAATCGGATCATGGTTAGTCTCCCCTTCGTCAACGTCGCAACTCAAGTTATCAGATTTCTCCTATGACTGAAGATTGGGACCAACTTGCATGCACGCATCTTAAATCGAGGCGTGTGCGTATCACCGAGTAGACGCGGGCACGATAGGCATCATGGCGAAGTTATCGGCTTGGTTTTGGAAACGGCCGAAAAGGTAATGCACTAATGGCGCGGCAATTGGGGATTTGATGGCGAGTGGATGGCGGTGTGGGGCACGGCGCGAGCGCATGATGCGGGCGGGACACACGAGCCTAGGACGCGGTGCTAGTGCTCGGCTTGGGTGAAGTAGAGCAAGCAAGGCAGAGAGAGGGAGAGGTGGACCTGTGGGTCAGATGGGCTGGGTGGGCTCAGCCCATAGAGAAGATTTGAATAGAATTGAGATTTGGATTTGAGGATTAAGATTTGAATAGAATTGAGATTGATGATGGAAATTGATTTGAAGCTGAATTGAGATTCGGGTTTGAATTGATTTAGCAGTTAATTAATTGCAAAAAATCCAAATAAAAAGCCAACACTTTGAATTAATTAATTTTAAAATATTTTTTCCAGAAATCAAAACTTGGGATGTTACAGATACATAACCTAACTTTTATGACATAATCTAGTTTACGAGCATCCAGTAACAAATAGAACATAAATAACAGGATTGCTGAGAGAATGTCAGGCAACATCTGGAATTGTTTCAGATCTCAATAGAATGGACCGACAAATGATGCATGTTTTCATCAGCGTAAGCCCAGTCGACTTCAGCTGAAATCTCAATAAAACATTTGTCTTACTAAATTAGTTAAAAAAAATAGTGTTTATTATTACGAAGATGTGAATGCAACTCCACAAGATTAAACGGGTGCACCAACAGTAGAGGCATGAAAATGAAACCGATTCCCATGTAACAGAAAATGATCCTAGTTAGGACTTAAGTATCATCGGTGGCATGGCAATGAGTTATTGCTATGGTTTCGTATGGAAATTGCTGCATATTAGCAATACAAGATTACTGGACTAGGGTAAACAAATATTGGATCTGAGCTTAGCAATGTTAGAGAGACATCAACCAACGTCTTCCAAAACAAGATTATTATAATGCGGTAGTAATCTGAAGAGAGCAAAGATCACAAAACGAAACAATAAAAGAAGATAACAAAAGAATTATGGTAAAGTACAAAGGGGAATGCTTTTATCTTCAAAACTAGCACAAAGGGTAATGCTGGACAATTGGGCATCTATCCTACATATACAGGTCACCTTATCAGAGTGCCCTGTACACTGTAGCATGTAGCACGAATTTCCAAGTTGATCAGATGTGCTGCAGAAGTGCTCAACTTATCCAAAGTAGTAGCTGAAAGCCCACACCAGACAAATGATCTCTGAATAGTTTGATTGCACAAACTGCAGATGTGTAAAACAAAAAAAAATATGATTCATGGAATTACATTAAAATGGTGCAGCCTTATTCATAGCAACACAAAGGCCAAATATGAAAAGAAAAGAACAGCAATTTACATCCATGTATCAAAGGAGAGAAGTTTATGAAAGCAACAACAGAACTATTTCACAGGTTGAATGTATATATTGTCAAAAGATTTTCACATGTCATGAAAGATTCAGCTAGAATCTAAGACAGTTGTAATATAATCTAATCCAAATAATGCCTGGATCAAAGTGGTTGAAACAAGTAGATGCAGCTAACAGTATATCCGGCAAGCATTGCAACCATGCTATGTAACAACCCCAATATGCTGTCTAACAGTATAACCCCTCTTTCTGACATTTTCCCCAACAGGATAATTTCAAATAGTTCCTCTTAGATGAACCAAAAGAAAATCTGTTCTAGCGCTTGTCTGATGCTAAATTTTCTACCTGTGGTACATCCAGTCAACGACAATATCTCAATTCTTGTCATGTTTTATTGATGTTTCCACAACTTATAACAGCATACAAGCAATAACAAATGTTAATAAATCAAAACGGAAAGAAGTTTTTGTTGTATTTTTATCAACATCAGAGCCACTCCTCCATTTTTACTGTTCGCATTCAGAGCAATGTACATACTTGTATTAGGATAGGAGTTCCTATTCTAATGCAAGTATTTGCATTAACATAAATAACATGATAAGATGTCACAATTTGTCAGGACAAATTGCACAGACCATAGGATGTGCATTCTGTAAACATTATCAAAAGCTATCTTCAAATAAATTATAAATGACACCCGAATCAGAGCAATGAAAATTATGAATCACCTCTCTGTATTTTGCACCAGAAAACAACACTTTCAACAGCTTTCCTCAAATATCTATGTCGTTGGTGATGCACAAGCAGTTAATTTCCAAACAACATTACGTAACAATGAAAACAATCTCACATGTACCTTTTGTTTTAAGCAGAAAAGAACATCAGATAGAGTTCAAAATACCAACCTATAACTTGTATGTTCAGCGACAACTGTAGAATGCAGTATTGAGAGTATCTACAGAGTTCATTGATGAAACTTGATTTAGCGGTGACCGCAGAAGAACTGGTGGCTTCTTATCTGGCACCAATATCAAGGGTGCAGTCCCATCAAGCATACTGACTACTCTCCTCATACCAGGCCGCTTTCGACAGCCTGGCTGCACACAACAGAGACCCACAAGCAGAACCCGCCGCATCTCCACCGCAACAAATCGTCCCTGAAGCCGCCGGTCTGCCGCATCAACCAGCCTCCGACGACCCCAGAGAGACCACACCCAGTCAACAAGACAGACTCCCTTCTCTGTGGGCCTCCGGCCGGTGGTCACCTCCAGAGCAAGCACCCCAAAGCTGTACACATCAGACCGCTCTGTTGCCACACCAGAATGCACATACTCTGGTGCAAGGTACCCCAGTGTGCCTGCTGGCTGTGTTGTCAGTGGAAACCCGCCATGGCTCACTGTGCGAGCAAGCCCAAAATCACCTAGTCGGGCGTTGAACTCCGCATCAAGCAGCACATTTGATGACTTGACATCACGATGCAGAATCCGGTGATCACACCCATCATGCAGATATGCGAGTGCTGATGCAACACCAAGCACTGCCCTGAACCGTGCCTCCCAGGGAAGTGTTGCTCCACCCAGTGTGTGCAATGCACAGTCCAGATTGCCGTTGGGCATGAACTCATAAGCAAGCACAAGCTCATCCTTACTCCTGCACCACCCGGTAAGCGGCACGAGATTGGGGTGATATGGGCAATTAAGCATGGCCTGAAGCTCACTATCAAATGCTTTCACGCATGGCCAAATAGGCTGGAACCGTTTGACAGCAACCCTTGACCCTGAGTCGAGCACCCCCTCGAACACAGTGGCACCAGAACCACCAATGCCGATCACATTGCCAATGTCGAAGCCCTTCGTTGCTGCTCGCACCACATCCATAGACAGCGTCCCACTAGGCTTATCCTCGCTTGGCGCAACGGGTTCTTGACTTGTGCGACGCATTGGCCTGGCGAGCCAGACAACAGAGCCGACCACGACAAGAACCAGCAAGACCACACCACCGAGGACTCCGCCAAGCACCTTGTAGAATAGGTAGTGGTGGTGGTTTCTTGGAAGCGGCAGTGGTTTCTTGGGCGGCGCTGGGTACGAGAAGTTGGCCAAGCCGAAGGTGCGGAAGGTCCAGCGCTCGACGACGTGAAGTGCAGCGCCGTTGCCATTGGACGCCGAGAAACCAACGTACATGTACGCGCGTAGGAGGCCGGAGAGGTCGACGTCAGCGGAGAGGGCGGGCTTCTCGGGGCGGCGGGATGACGAGTACGAGAGCCACACGCGGAGGCGGCGGCGCGGCGCGCGGTACTCGACCCAGGCCGTGATGGGCACGTCGGCCTTAAGGTCGACGCCTGGGCGCGCGGACACGACGGAGAAGATGGAGCCCGCGTCGAGCGCGACGTGGTTGCCGTCCGGGTCGCGCAGCGCCACGTCGCGGTGGGTGTCGAGCTCGACGGCGATGGTGGAGACATCGCCGCGGGGTTCGCCTTCGTCGGAGGCAGAGGAGGAGGAGAACAGACCAAGGAACCCGTTGGAGGCGCCGAGGAAGGTGCGCGAGGAGGTGAGGAGGAAGGCGAGGCCGTCGCCGAAGGAGGGCAAGGGCGTGATGCGGAAGGTGAAGCGGGTGGAGAAGGAGGCCTGGGTGGTGGCGTGCGAGGAGGCGTCGGAGGAGGGGAGGAGGAGGCGGACGGGCTCCGAGAAGAGCGCGCGGCCGGCGCCAACGCCGTCGCCGGATGGGGTGGTGAGCGCGACGCCGGCCGCGTCCGGGAGTAGGGAGGCGGAGCCCAGGAGCGTGAGGTTGCTCGCCCACGAGATGCTGCGGTAGTAGGAGGCGGCTACCGCGGGGGGTTCGGCGGCGGAGACGGACGAGGGGTGGTTTTTGGCCGCCGCGGCGGGCGGGAGATGGACCGCGAGGAGGAGGAGGAGCGTGTAGGCCAGAGACATGGCTAGCTTCTTGGTGGTCGCATTGAGTGTGGGGGAAGAGGAGGCCAAGAAGCCATAGATGGTCGAGGTGGAGTTCTAGAAATCGAGAATGGCGGTGGGAATGGAGAGGAGGATTTGGGGGGACGGGGTGGGCATGCGAGGGGAAGAGGAAGAAGAGGGGTTTTGGAATATGGTTGTATGACATGTGGGGTCGAGGCTAGGGGTATAGGCGCGGGCCCCACCGCTGCCTTACGGTGCAGGTGACGCTGCAATTTGGCGACAGATGGCAGGGCACACTGCATCTGCTCCGTTCCATCGAAATTCTGGCGTCTGGACGGGGAGGATTTTTATTGTTGGGAGACCAATAGCTCTGATAGTTTGAAGCAGTGTCGTAAAAGTCGGCTGATTTGTTGTGTCGCTTGCTAAGCCATTCTAGAACACTAGGACCAGATTGGGTTAATGATCATTTTAGTTTGGATATTGACACGACGAAGACGTCCGTTCCGAGAGCAACTATCGGACGCTTCACTCATTCTTGGCTCTCATGCCTCCCCTCTCTCCTTTCTCCTTGCTCATCCGCGTTTCTTCTTTCCTCCTCTCCTGAGGTCAGATCTAGATCCAGATCCATTCATCCACCCATCACCATGGCCTTCTCAACAGGTCCTCGACTCCATCGCCTGCCACCTAGCTTCCACAACCGGCCTCCCACGCCCGACCGCCTCCGTTGTGCCCCTGCCGCCCTACACGCCCGGACTCCTGCCCCGACAAGACTCCGCTCCACAAATGGCCTCCCACCACCGCCTGCCCAAACCTCCCCGCGCTTTGGCCTCCCCGAGCCTGTCTGCCTCCACCGCAGCTCTGCTAGCTGATTCAGCATACACAACAATAACCAAAATACAGCACCCCTTCTCATTTCTCTTTCACCTTCTTTTCCTCTTATCACAAACATCCTTCCCTCCAATCCAGCAATTCGTCAGCGAGGTTCACCACTTGCAAGGCATGTATCTCCTCTATGGCTATCTCAGCTTCCTCCACTCCACCGCCATAGCCACACACCTCTACCATTGGTTGTCCTCAAGGGGTGGAGGTTGTTGAGCCCTCGTTCATGAAGTGCATTGCTGCCGCCATCTTCAGCTACTCCTCCTCAATGTGATCCATGTTGTTCTCCACGACAAGAATTGCAGTGATTGATAACTAAATTGCTATCGAAATAGCAGATAAAATGGGGTCAATTCTATGTCCTTCCTAAATAGCATAACTGGTAATTCATCGTGTGCTCAAACACCAAGAATCCATGAAAAGAATTCAAGCATAATCAAACTAGGTTCGATAAATTGTGTATCTTGATACAAAAATGAATTAGCAAATAATAAAGGAATTTGATATATTTTTTTATCGTGTTCAAGCTATATCCTTCCTTCGGTGCTGACCTAGTCAAGACACCAAGACTTCTCTCTGTAGAAGAAAGAATTGATCCAACACAAATGACTTGTATTGATCATAGATATGTATACATGTATACAAGCCACAGCCGTGCATGCACAAGGACTAAACAAACACACGCTACAAAGGTGGATCATAACTGCTAACACCCCCTGCAGTTGTTGTGTCGCTGGCAGTGATGCAGAGATTGGATCATAACTCCTCAAAGACAGCCATGGGCAGTCCCTTTGTCATGTTATCGGTGAACTGTTCACTTGTTGGGACGTGGAGGACATGTAGATCGCCGAGTGCCACCTTTTCACGAACGAAGTGTATATCCAGCTCGATGTGCTTTGTTCGCTTGTGATGAACCGGATTAGCAGCCAAGTACACAGCAGAGACATCGTCACAGTAGACCACCGTCGCTTTTGTGATAGAGTAGTGTAGTTCACTAAGTAGCTGGTGCAACCAGCAGTACTCCGCTACCACATTTGCAACAGCCATGTATTCCTCTTTCGCGCTGGAGTGTGACACGGTGGGCTGGCGCTTCGAGGACCAGGACACAATAGAGTCCCTGAGATAGACGCAATACCTTGAGGTAGAGCATCTCGTGTCGGGACAGCCGGCCCAATCGGCGTCGGAGTATGCCATGATGTCCAAGGTTGCAGAGGCATGGAGATGCAGACCATGTGTTGTCATGTCGCAGACATAACGCAAGATGCATGTGATAAGAGCCATGTGAAAATCCCAGGGGTTGTGCATGTGCAGGCATAGTAGCAGGTAGGCTAGCTCGGTTCCTTATCGCAACACAAAAAGTGACGTGTTCGAGATGGTGGTGTGGAAGCCAATCGTGTGGATGAAGGTCGCAAACCGCGTGTACCAGGGCCTCGGTGCCTGCTTGAGACCATAGAAGGACTTGGAGAGAAGACACACGTGATCGGGATGCTTGATGTTGACGAAGCCGGTCGGCTGGTAGCAGTATACGTGCTCACGTAGATCGCCATGGTGAAATGCATTTTTTATGTCAAATTGGTGGATTGGCCACCGCCGCTGAGCTGCAATGGTGAGAACGGTGCGGATCGTCGCCGGCTTGACGACAGGCTGAATGTATCGGTGAGGTCGATGCCGGGTCGTTGACAGAAGCCGCACACCGGGTCGTTGACAGAAGCCGCGCACCACCCATCGTGCTTTTTATCGGTCGAGCGAGCAGCCGGGTCACAGCTTGTGCCGGAACACCCATTTGCCGGAGATGAGGTGTACACCGCGCGGTCGGGGCAACAATGTCCAAGTCTTATTAGCGAGCAGTGTGGCATACTCCTCTTGCATCGCAGACATCCAGTTCAGATCTTTGAGAGCAGTGTGCATAGTTGTTGGGATTGGAAACATGCGCATATTTGGGGTTTGGTTTGTGGATGCCATCTCTGGAACGCGTAACCATCGGGTGCATCTGGGAGGGTTGGTTCTACGGTGCGTGAGTAACAGGCGCGGATGGGTTGACCTGTGAGGTAGTTGCGTGAGCGTGAACAGTGGGCACGGTTGGGGTGGCCTGCGAGGCAGGTACGCGAGCAGCAAGAGATGTGGGAGCGATTGGCGTGGGAGCTGCATCCGGGCATGCAGTAGGTGCGGTGTGGCAAGGCATAATAGGTGGTGGCATTGAAATGCCACGCACGTATGGCACCGAATCAGCCAGATCTTCCACAACGTCCTAGGCAGATGATTGTGCACGCGTACAAGGATGTTCCTGAAACAAAAAAGTGGACTCATCAAAGTAAACGTGCCATGACACGATGATTTGCCGTGTGTCTGGATTGTAACAACGATAGCCTTTGTGATTCGCCGAATAGCCAAGGAAGATGCAAGTGGCAGACTGTGGAACAAGCTTATGAATGGTTGTGGTTGATAAGTTGGGCTAGCATAGACAACTGAAGACGTGGAGATGAGTGTACGCCGATTGAGCACCAAAGAGAATCTCGTATGGCGTGAGAAGGTGACGTGGTTTGCAAGGCTAGCAGTTGAGAAGATATGTAACTATGGCTAGTGCCTCGGCCCAAAAAGATGTTGGGACAGCGGCATGGAAGAGAAGGGATCAGACACTATCATTGAGCGTGCGAAGAATACATTTTGCCTTGCCATTTTGGGGAGATGTAGAATAATGCCTCTACTAGAGAAGAAAGCACGGGATGCATGATTGTCAAACTCTTTTGCCATTGTCAGTTTGGAAGGAAAGAATGTGACATTTGAATTGTGTGGTCATGTAGGCATGGAAAGATAGAAGAGTGGGGAAGACCTCGGACTTGTGACGTAGTGGGAACATCCATACACAGTGACTAAAATCATCTAAGATGACATGATAGTATTGATTGCCGGAAATGCTTAGCACAGGTGAGGTCCATACATCGCAATGCAACAATTGGAAGGGAAAAGATGTAAATGTAGAAGATAATGGAAAAGGCAAACGTGTATGCTTTCCTAATCGGCACGCATGACAAGAGTAATTCGCTGCCTTATTAGAAGAAAAACCAAATTTCTGCAAAGTGTAAGCTTGAGATTCCCGCCTAGGGTGGCCGGGACGCTGATGCCAAAGGTTGACAGTCGATAAGTGAAGACTTTACGGAGGATTGGAGGAGCGATGCGAAAGAATTGGATAGAGATCACCGTGGCTATTACATTAGAGAATCATCGCCCTAGTTCAAAGAACCTTGACAGAAAAACCATGAGGGTCAAATTCCACTGAAACGGAATTATCACACGTGAAAGAACGAACGGAAACAAGATTCTTGATAAGAGTAGGAGAAATAAGAATATTACATAGATGTAAAGGAGTAGAAGATGTAGAGATAGAAGTGTGACCAGTGTTAACAATTGGTAGAGTGTTTTCGTTGTCGACAACAATGCGGGAGGAAGGAATGAGAGGGGTAACAGTGGAAAGAATACCAGGGTTAGACGCCATATGGGAGGTGGCGCCATTGTCCATGAACCATTCGCCCTCGCCAGGAGAAGATGACTGCATAGACAGATGATTCAATGCCACGATGAGAGGAGCCTGGTCCCACGCGGGTGATGATTGGTATGGAGGTACGTAGGTCATTTGCGCCATGGGCATGGAAGCAGCCATGAACACGTGAGGTGCTGTGGACGCGGTTGGCGCTAGTGGTGGACATGGCCCGAGTAGGCCCGATCTGGAGGCATGCCACGGAGTAGGCCACACCTGGAATATCCCACTCTAGGGATGGGCGAGAGGTGGCATCTAGGGTGCGCTTGACTGGGCGAAAGCTGTCGGTGTTGTTATCGCAATTTTTCTTCCAGGATTTCTTGCCTTTGGGTTTGAAGGAGGAGTCCAGGGTGGAGGAAGAGCCACCATGGGCTAACGGTTGTGGCACTGGCGCGGTGTAGAGCCCTGTGGTGCCGCCGGTGCTCGGCCATGGCATAGTGGTAGTGCGAAAGCCCGCCGCGGCCGCTTGCTTGGCAATTTGGTCTTTATGATGCTCCTCAAGGAGGAGGAAGAAGCGCTAACGATGGGAAGGGGACCTGCATAGTGAGGATCAGGATTGCATGGTGGAAAATTGGATTGAGACCTCGTAGCATGTTAAGAACTATGGTTTGGTCAAACACGGGCAGCCTAAGGTCACGAAGGCTATCCGCGAGGGTCTTCAATCGCAAGCAGTACACCGTGATGGAGAGGTCACCCTGGAAGAAGCTACGGAATTCAGAATCAACGTACACAACGTGTGTGAGCTTATTGTCGATGAAGAGCTCTTCTAGCGCGGTCCAAACATCATATGCCATGTCATCGGGCTGGAACACGATGGAGAGGATCTCCGGCATCACGGTGGTGTAAAGCCAGTTGACAATGGTGAAGTCGATCTAAGTCCACTCACGGTCATCGTGGTTCGGCTCAGTGCCGTCAACGTGAAACGCGACGGCGAACTTGCCAAAGACGGTGTTGAAGAATGTGCACCATGGCATGTAGTTTGAAGCCTTTAGATCCAGGACTACCGGCACATGCTACTTGATGTTGACCATCTGCAGCATGGCCAAGGTGACGGCTGGCGCCGCGGGCTGGGGAGCGACAGCAGTAGGGGGGTGTGCATGTCGCGCTGATCGGGTCGGAGTGGAGCACACCGGAGGTGGAGTTGGCAGCCGGTAGAGAGGTCTTTGATGGACTCATGGAGGAGATCCGAAAGGGAAGGGGAGTTGGAGGAGAGCATAGCGGAAGAGGTTGGCTCAAGGTTCTCAAGAATGGTGAGCGTCTAATACCTTGTGGAAGAGAGAATTGATCCAACACAAATGACTTGTATTGATAATAGGTATTTATACATGTATACAAGGCAGTGCACGCACAAGGACTAAACAAACACACGCTATAAAGGTGGATCATAACTGCTAACACTCTCCATCCATATGCATGCCTTATTGCTTCTAGGAGCCACCATTGCCGCCTCCGGCTCTATTGCGATGATGTGCGGGTGAGGGTGGGGCATGTCTGGCCTGGATTCCACCGTGGCAACAACAGCGCACAGTAATAGGAGCTAAGGCAGATCAACTTTTTCCAACGATGTTGTCATGGCTGGTAGCTTGCCAGTACCCATTTTGGGTTGGGCTAGTGAATGGGCCCGAAGTTGACCACTTGACCTACGCTGATCATTCGTTGAAGGAAAATGGTCCAAGAATCTTATTGGCTTACTTGTCTAAAACAATCAAATTTGATTATTGCTAGGGAGATTCATTTGGCTCGTATACCATCTGCATGGCCTATTCTACTGCTCCTTTCTGACCAGCGTAGACCTCAATGGAATATTGTATATAGAAGAGTCTAAGCAAGGTAAAAAAAAAGTGGCATATACTTTTTTTTAATAGAATTAGTCTATTTTGTGAAAGCTTTCCCCACCCCTAAATCAAGGGTTTTGTCATACACCAGGTAAAAAAACACTCAGGGATGGTTCTGGATCCTCTGCATTGTGCTAACAGCGTTTCCGTGTGACTAGAAAAGTGTTTTGAGCTGCTCCGTCCACGTCGTTGCTCCACCGCCTGCTACGACCTATCCTAGGGCTTCGCTTTTTCACACCGTCACCATCTCCATCCTCAAACCCGCACAAAACCCCGTCTCGCACCCCCATTTTGCTCACTTCTCTTCCCGACCAAGGAAGAGGAGGAAGCTCTCTAGTGAAATCTTCTAGAGTAAAGTTCCTTCCACCATGTCTCCTAGCCTTATCTTTGCATGCCATTTCCATTTTTGTTAATGCCGACCCTTGCCTTTGTGTGTAGATCTCGGGACAAGATCGTGTCATTCTTGGCTCTAGAGCGTGCCCGCAGCTAACCCCTTTGGCCATCATCGACTCCGGTGAGACTCTTTCTCGGTTTAGTGCGTCATCCCGTGCCTTAGAGTATTTGATGTGGACATCCTTAGCTACACTGTTCCATATAGTGTTTTCAATTCAACAAGTACTTCAGAACAACATGAGCTTACTAAAAGAGTTGAAGAACAAGAGAAGCTTCTGGGTGAAGCTTGTGGAAAGAAGCTTAACCGATAGGTGAATCTGTTCCATGAATTTCCTTTAAGTTTAATTGAGAATATTATACTACCTAATAGCGAGTCATCGCTTATTGTTAGGTTTGAAGGAGATGCCTTATGTGAATATCAAGAACACGATGCTTCTCAGGGTGTTTTGATGCTCACAAAAATAGCATACAGCCTGTGGGACACATGGAAGGTATGGGTTCATGATGATCTTCGCAGCAACTCGGAAGGACCTAGCATGAACAATATATATATTTGGAAATCGTATCAAGTCTACTTTCCAACGGATCAAACGGCACGTGATTTGGAGCTTTTTATAAAAAGTTATGGCTATTCGAGTGCATGTTGCACATTCAGACCGACCAACGCGCCAGAGTTCACAAAGTTGATGATTTCGCGACATGTACGACATCTTGAGAAGATATCCAGCTTTGCCATGACTTTCCAAAGGCTTACAAGAGTCCCTTTCTCAAGTTTCATACGGATTCAAATCGTTTCAATTAATGAAATTGAAGTTAGGAAGGTTTGGATTAAATTCAGATTCGGAATCAGCATCAAAATCGGATTCGGAATCAGCAGTACAGTCCGGATTAAAAAGGTTATAACTTTCACAAACGGAGTCCGATTTAGGTGTTCTTATACTTGTTGGAAAGCTAACTTCAAGCCCGATCCAACGGATACTCGCTCAGCCTCAGATTCATTACGTATCAAAAGATATGACCAAAACAATGTGACGGTTGTAAACTCAGAGTTTCCTTTTTTGTTTTAGTTTGTGTCCGAATTGGAGTAGGAGTTCTAATTCCGAATTAGAATAGGAGTAGGGCCTCTTGGCCAGCCATAAGGTGGAGAAGGGCACTATATATTGAGGGTTAGACCCCCATTGTATCTTTAGACCACGATTAAAGATTTTGATTGCTTTTTGCATCAATGCTTAATTCTTCCAAGTAGTTTGGTGAAGGCCAACGACTTGAAGGGGAAAAGGGCGTTTTCTTCCAAAGACCATTCTGTCTTTCCGTTGGGAATTGAGGGATCGGTAAAACTCCACTTTGTGGTCGGGTGGAGTACACGTGAGATTGGGCGAATTAAAGAGTTGCAAGTTCATGCATTGGCATCGGGTGAGCAACTACGATTTGTCAAGTTAAGCGTGCAAGTTATCTTCGATCCTACATCGAGAAGATCGGGAACCCCCGTATCAGTATTCTCACATTTTCCCCTCAACCAATTTTAACAATGCATCGCAGGAGCTTGCGAATTTGGTTTTTGCCCAAGTGTCGGCCGAAAACACTGTTCATCGTCTTTTGTCGACCTTGGTATGTCTTCCTCAAATTCCTTCTTGTGTAACAATCTACTGGTAGCACTCAAGCTCATCCTACCCCCATTTTTCAATTCTGTTGCCCAGGGTGTTCTCTCTACATGAAGCCCTAGCGCCGTCGTCACCATTGTCGGGGACATCTCACCTCCGAGCTCCTCTAGCCACTCCATCCCTCTAGTAAGCCTCAGTGGCCCTGCTTGTAGCTTAAGCACACTTGGGTTAGCTCGAAAATGCACCGTGTCGTTGCATGTACTTTTGTCGTATCTTAGCCTCGCCGCCACTCTGGCTAGCCGACGATCTAGTCCACCTTCGCCGCCGAAACCCCAACCATTAGATGCGCAAAGCTTCAAGGAGTTCATTCATGCCCTTGCCGGCGCTACCGTGACCAGGAACTCCGGCGGGGCTCGGGTCAAACCCGAGCTCAACTGAGCTCTGTTGTTGGAAGCTCCGGCCATCATTGTAGCGTCATTAGTTAACCTAATCTAGGTTGGATTAAGTAAAGCAATGATTGGTTTTAAATTAGCGCGGATTTAAGTGTTTGATGTTTAAATGGCATGTGGGACCATGATCGGAATTTGAGGCAATTAATGAAACCGGATTATGCTTGAGTCTTTTACATGTAGGCCTAAGGTCATTAGTGCATAGTAACTAGCCCCGTAGACCTTTGCATTGTGCTGTGGACTTTAGTCCACACACCGTTTTTGTGAGCCGTGCCTATGACATTAGGGCTCCACCTGTCAGTGCACAGTAAATTGGAAATTAAAATAGAAAAGACACTTTTTGGAGATTGATCCAAAACCTATTTATTAATACATTAGAAAATGTTTTTAACTTTGAAAATTCATAGAAAATGTTTCTGAACTCCAAATGAGTTGAATCAAGTTATGTTGGTCTTATATTTTTATTATCTATTTATCTGTGTAATCCTTTTTCCCACCACTATCCTACAAATTTTCACCAAATAATTAAATTAGGATGAATAGTAACCGAGCTCCATTTTTCAGTATTTTCCAAGATGCTGATTTTCAAACCACTATATCTTTCACATACTAACTCCAAATGGAATAATTCTTACACCTAAATTCATCTAAAATCATAATCTACCCACTGTATAATTTTCATGCATTTTAGATGATATTGATTTTTTGGATGTTTATGTTCTTATTCGATGTTCTCGTTCATTCGATAGTTTACGAAGGTACGAGTGTGATCGAGAGTGGTATTCAGCAGCAACTAGACTATCCATCCCAGGCAAGCAGTCCTTTCCTTTGATGCATGTTGAATTCCTATTAATTTCTAAAAGTATCTATGTTGATTTTCAAGTATTCTATACATTGCTTTAATTTCAAATACTGGTATGTCAAATAGGTAGCTTTAGATATGCCCTACTTGCTGCATTGGCTTTCCTTTGAATGTTGATTACCCTTTTGTCTTGAATGACTAAGGTTATATGTTATATGGGTTTGTTTGGTGATTTGTAGAACGTTGCTTAGTCATGCTAGTAGTTGTAGTCGAAAGTAGTTGATGGAGCTAGTCCATTGGGCGATGGATTGAATTCAATCATGATGAAATTTGAGAAATGTGTGGATTGAATTATGTTGATTTTGAGGAATATGTCCAGATCTTCGAATCTAGTTTTGTGGACTTGTTGGGTGGTTTTTGTTATGTGTTGGACTTGGACGGGTGATAGGGTGATGAAGGGAAGTTATCCCAGATTCATGTAGCCCCGTCTGGGTATTTAAGGACTGGTCTGTGGTGTGATGAACCAAGTCTTACGTGCAACCACACGCCGGGATAATGGCAAAGGCTTGGCTAAATAATTTGTTATGTGTTGGCTATCAAAACACAATTAGATTGACAATTGTTGTTTGAGCATTGGTAGTTGCCGAGGCTTTACCGGTGGCTCGTGTTGTACTGTTGTTGTCTAGTCAATCTAGTGGGGGAAATGTAAGTGTCATCTTACTTTCCCTTAAGGGTCTCTTGTGCGCAAGGGACTTACTTACACAACAAAGTTCACCTGTGGTTCAGGCGACCGACAGTCTGCCATGGGATCTGTTCCTCAGGTGGTTTGATAGTTAGGACATGATATTATAACGGCCTCGTTATGACATCTTAGTCACACTCCTACGGAAGAGTGCATGACGACAGTACGAGGTATTCATATCGTGTGGGTAAAGCTGTACACCTCTGTAGAGTTAACAAACTATTCGAATAGCCGTGTCCCCGGTCATGGACATCGCTTGTGGGAAAGCATGCACAGTTAGCTTATGGGTTTTGGGTCAGGTTATGTCTAGAAAATGTTATGTTGAGAAATGTATATTGTCACGAACGGGAAGTTCGCGTGTTGATTTGTTAAGAAATGAATTGTGTCACGAACGAAAAGTTCGTGTGTTGATTATAATTGGAGTATCTATTGTTGATGATGATGAATTGGGATTATCTACTGTATATATTGTTTTCTAAATGTTTTACAAATGGCAATTTGAATCTATATCGGTTATCTCAAAGAAAAACTTGCTTTATGCTGAAAATTGCCTAGTGTAGTAGCCTTCCTTTGACACTTGAATGCATTTATTATATGTTGCTATTCGTAAGTATTGCGAGTACGTTTTTGTACTCAGTTGGATTGTCCATGTTGCAGGTGAGAAGTCGTTCGAATCGGGTTTTAGTACGACATATGCTACAACTTTAACTCTAGTTGGTTGCTTGTAGGTTTGTGCATGCCAACTCGGTTTCTCTCTTTTATTTCTTTATTTACTTTCGCTACGATTTATTCTCTTATGTTTAAATTTGGCCGGTCGGACCTCTTATGCAAAATTGGACCCTAAGGTTCTATTTGTTGAAGTTGTAATAATGATTCTATTATTCTTGTATGATTGTGTATGGATGTGATTGCAATGTTGTGTTTGGATATGTGCATGTTAGCCACTGATCCTTGGGAGCTAACATGAGACACATATCCAGGCACTCGGAATCATTTTTGTCTCACATTAAGTGTTGCGCTTTCGGCGTAATCACTTAGCTTGGAATGGATCCGATCCCGGGGTCACCACAGAACTTAACCATGGAGGCTAAGTTAGTAGCGCTTGGCTCAGTGACGATAGAGACAAAATGGATTAGAAAACTCATTTATGATCTACCGGTGCTGGAAAAGCCAATTCCAGCTATATTAACCTACCGCGATAAACAAACCATTTTGATTATGGTAAAGTGTAGGAAGGACAACATGAACTTCTCAAAATATATAAAGAGACGACTTAAGACAGTAATGCATGCCAGAGAGACGAGTGTTATTATTATGGAATACATCTAGCTTGAAAGGAACTTAACAGATCCTTTCACCAAAGGAATGGCACGGAAGACCATCTTTGCAGCGTCGAGGGGAGTGCGGCTCATACCCTTGTAAAGTCCCACATTGGTGGTAACTATCCTAGGAGATCGGAGATCCCATGAACTAGGCTCTAGGACAACAAATTGTGTGGGATTAGAGAGCACATCTAAGGGTTCCATTAGCTATGGTGCTCCATCTGTATGGTAAGTTGAGCAATATCTCTTAATGAATTCGATACCTATATAGCAACAGGAATCGTCCTATAGGATTCCTTGGAGAATTCACTTACGTGAGTACGATTGTGAGGTCATGATCAAAGGAAGATAAGAGTATACTTTCTTAAGTACTCATGAGCTAGATACAGGGACATGACCGTAACGTCCCAACTTGGGAGGGGAAAAGGGCAAGCCGCCCAATACAAAATGTAATTTAGGCGAAAACTCTCACACCAAGGCATTGGATCAAGGCAAAGTTCTCTTTTGTCTATACAGAGTCATAGTCCTTGGTGCTAAGCTTTGGGTTCAAATCCGCAAGGTACCAATCATCAAACAGTTGTATATCAAACAAGAATTTAAGCATCTATTATCAAATTAATAAATTTATGAGGATTGTTGTATGTAAAGGCCCTTTTGTAATTCCTCAATTCGAGAAAAGAAGAAAATGGAAGCGTCGGGCGGGGATCGATCACCTCTCTTCGCTGCATGACAGTGCAAGCATGGGCAGCCCGGGTGAGATTCTCTTTGGCCTTTGGCATGTCGTGGTGCTCCTTTTCCTCTTCTTAAGAGCACATCCTCCTCCTTCTTTTGCCCTGCACGGTACAATGAGTTGTTCTCAATTTTTGTTTTCTTCTCCTCCCTCCCGATTTGGTCGCGGGGTTGGCCCGTGTGGGCGGCTGCACCGCCATGTTAGAGACTGACGACGCCGGCAGTGAGGGTCTAGTTTCCTCGTCCCTGCGTGCTCTCTTCCTTTCTCCTGTGCATCGCCTCCTCACCGAGGTGGCCGAGGGAAGTAGAGCACTACACCATCGAGGTTGATTCCGACCGACTCCGTGTGGTTGTGGGTGAGTAGCTTGGCAACGATCTGTGGTGGACTAGCTCCTTGGTGCATTTGGGCGGTGCATCTTGCTGTTGATTCTTGTGCAGCATCTTCCTGTACCTTAATTTCGCGATATCAGTGTGTTCTTGTTTATGAAGAACGACATTGTATCTCCGACGACCACGTTCATACACTGCGGCACGGCAGGACGATTGGTTTTATGAGACAACGTTTTGGCGTTCCTTGCTGATCGAATTGGTGGCTTTGAGTACCATCTGCTCAGTGAGTTTGCACCTTTGGTTTCTTTACTGTTACTGTGTATAAGTGTGCCATGTTAGTACTTTTCAGATTATCTTGTCTTTGATTTATCTCTAGCACAGAGTGACTTTGCATGGTAATATTTAGGGTTTGTGAATTGCTTGGTGAGGATATAAGGTTACTATGAGATTAAATACGACAATTTGGTTATAATTTGGTCTTAAGCTTGTGGATTACTTGTTTGTTTACTCTTTTGTCATGTATTTACATGCTTGTTACCTTGTCTTGTTGACTCAATTGCATTATGTCCAGTGAAAACTGAATTGTTAATTGCTTTATATGACCTGTTCGTTTAGCAAGATTTTTATTTGAGCTCAAGACCTAATTTATTTTAGAAAAATTATCATATTTAATTTATGATTAAAACTTGACTTAAGTAGCGAGGAGGCCAAGTATTAATACTTGAGCAGCCCGACATCTGAGAGCAATAAGTAACTAAGTAAATATGAACAATATGCTGATTTTAGTTGCTCACTTGTTCTATCTTTTGAGCATATTATCTTGTTTAATTGTCATGAGAAGTTTACATACTAAACTCAGTTCTTATATGTTGCTTCTATCAATTATATGCCACTGGAAATATGCTTTTACTATCATAATTATTGATGGAATTATTTTTAAATATTTGCTAAAACCGCTTAACTTCTAAACGTAACAAAACTAGTAGAAACAAATGGCGATTCGTCGTACCCAGGCCCAGCATAATTGTTCAAGTCTACCAGCTGTGGCGGGTCCACCATACTTAGGGACTCCGGCTGTGGCCGTCCGCTCGGTGTTTACGCCCGAGAACTAGCCGTTGAGCCGACGACCGTTAGATCCCCTTACGCGTTGTTACTCGGTTTCGAAGCCTCTCCGCTCGCCACGAGCTCCCCTTTTTTGACCTCCGCCTCCTCCTCCTCTTCCACAGCCAGCACGACGACCATGGTCGCGAGGAGTCCCAACGCCAAGCCGGACAGGCAGACGGCGGCCACCCTCGCCGCGCTCAACCCCGCACTCGTCAGGGAGACCCTCAAGAAGGTAAGGAGCAGGCGCCCGGTTTCGATTCCGTTCTGCGGGAGATTGAATGCGTGTGTGCGGGAGCGGGGAAAACGAGTGGTGGTTTGATGGATTGGGCTGCGCAGATGGACTGGTGCATGGCGCGGCTGCAGGAGCTGCAGTACACGGTGGCCGGCGGCGCCAAGGTGATCTCCGGCGTCAGCCTCAGCCCGCGCAGCACCCGCGGGTACCTCCGCACCAGCCTCCGCTGCAAGCAGGAGACCGCCAGGCAAGTGTCTCGTAGAGAACCCTCCCATCCGAAATCGTCTGATTCGATCTGAATTCTTGGCTTATGGATGCGAATTTTGCGACAGGATGAGGGCCACGCCGGCGCAGAGGAGATCCCCGAACGGCAAGTTAAGGGGCGGTGAGGGCGCCGCCCAGTGGCGGCGGATGTCGCTGCCGGCGATGCTCCTCGGTGAGACAGTGCGGGAGATCGTCCAGGCTAGCCAGTTCGCGCGGGGCATCGTCGCGGTCGCCGACGGCGGCGGGGACAACAACAGAGAGCCTCCCAAGACCCCGAAACCCGTAACTAGGACCAGGAAGGTGACCGCCGAGCCGACGCCGCTCCGCGCCCGCCGCGCCAGGGAGAAGCAGAGCCAGCGGGGCACCGCTCGCACCGAGGCCGGCACGCCGCCGTCGCGCGGTCGCGTGCGGTCTCGGATCCAGTTCAAGCCCACCTCGCCCCTCGGCCGGCCGTCGGTGTCTGCAAACAGGGTGTCCCCCAAGAACCGGCCGTGGGCCAAGAAGACGATGTTCCCCAACCCCACGTTCCTCGGCTCCACCTCCGCCGCATCGTACGCCTCGCCGTCGCCGTCCAAGAAGCAGAAGCGGTTCTACAAGACGCGGTCCCCAGTCATCGACAGGCAGACGCCGCACAAGTTCCTGGTAAAGTCACCGCCGAGCTCGCTGGGGTCCAAGCTCAAAAGCCAGGGCAAACTGCTCCCTTCAGGACCCGTCGCTGTGTCGCCGCCGGGGAAAGCACAGGCGGCATCGGGCAAGAACCGGCGGTTCTCGTTCTCGCCGTCGAGGTTGGCGACAAGGCTCATGTCGCCGATCAAGGCGAGGTTATCGCTGAACAGGAGCCGGGACGGTGGCGCTGGCGGCGGCATGATGAGCGGGCTGAAGCAGCGACCGGGCGTCAGCTTGACGGCGCGGACGGTGTCGAGCAGGATATCATCTTGATGTGAGTGAGGCGATCTTGGTGGTCTTCAGCGCCTTGTGAAGACGAGGAGATGGGTACAGTTTGAAGAGAGGGAGAGAATTTGAGTTGATCTCCTTCTGAATAAGATGTTGGGGTGCACAATTCGCTCTTCGGTGCTTATACACATGCATAATGGTAATCTGTAATACAAGTTGGTCTTGCTCGACCGTACAATCCAAAGGGGAAAATTAGTACTGCGAAGTACAAGGATTTTCCTGTCAGGTTGCTTCTTCTTTTGGAACTTCCTGTCAAGGCATACTTAGCGCAGAGATGAGCAGTCTGATTACCTGATCTCTACGTTCACGCATACAACGCGAACATTATGGCAACTAAACGGAAACAAGCAGCACACATGGACAAATGGCAATGGCCAATGGTTTTGCAGAGCTGAGTGCGCACCGAAGAGCATGTTGAATATGTCTCTGGAGGAAAGCACCCGAAGTCGTTTCATATCTGTGATAAAAAGTGACGCGTGACCAATGTAAACTAGGCGTCTAGGCGTACTCATGTACAGTACAACAATCGATTGAAATATCCAGTCATGGTTAACCTGGAGAGAGTCTGTTTCTGTGGATAGGTTCTCACGCATTGGGCGACTTTAGAGCTGCGAGTTAGGCCTGCCTTTCCGGGCCGGCCCAAGCTCTGGCCGGCACAACACGACATGTGGCGGCAAGACCGGTATGGCACGAACGGTTGAGTCGGGCCAAGCCTAAGGATGGGTCCATCGGACAGCATGGCATGACAGGCACAAAAACGACAGAGGCATGGCGGTGACACACAACACGGTAGCGACACAGAGGGGGGAGGGAGAGGAGAGAGCACTTCGCCATGGCTGTCGTCCTCGCCCTGCTCGTGTCCTCTACCTCGCCGCCCATGTCCAGGGGCGAATCCACCGTAGGTTCTAGTGGGTGCTCGAGCACCTCCTCCCTCCACCACCGGACCCCTATCCCCTGTCAGCCATGACAGCATTGCCTCTCGGCGCCGGAGAAGACAAACATCTGGTTCTGGATGCCCAGGATCAGGGTGAGTAGAGGAGGAGAGGGCGCTGGGCCGCATCTGGGCCTTTATCGCTCCTCCTTGGGCCTTACTTGAGTTTGCACAGCCCACTCAGTAGGCAGGCCCATCTGGCTCGCATCAGGGAAAAGAAGAGGAAACCCGAAACCCTAGTGTGTGCGAGAACGGTGGGAGGTTGTGGGCGCACGACGAATAGGAGAAGGTGAGCCGGCGACAGGGTCTGCTATTCTAGTTTGTGCGGCGAGGAAGGGTGCTCGGGCGCGCCATTCCAGGCAATCTGGCATGGAGTGAAGAACTACTAACTCAGAAGTCAGAACCGAGGTTTGTTTGAGTGCTTTTGAGAAATCTATTCTAGTTGTGGAATTGCATAGGCTTTAGAACTTTGCGACTATCTTCCCGGTACCTTTTTTTCTTATGAGGAATGCATATGTTTTGCAAGGGTTCTTAGTGCAGCCCATGAGCTCTGGTTGGATTCGAATCTATGGTGGTGTGATGTAGCATAAAAGGGTTCTTGTAGATGTGATATGTGCACTGATATGAATTTTCAGCAATCATGATGATGTTAGACCGGCTTCCAAAAAGTCATATCTATCGTGCAATTAAAACTCGAGTATACGCGTGTCTGATTGATTTCTTCAACCCTTTCGATTTGTTTCTGCAAAATTATAGTTGGACACACCGACAGGTGGGGTGCTTCAAATCCACGGGCTAGTGAGGAGAGTTGGCAAGTCAACCAAGAATTCTGATGAAGTTAATCTTGTTATTTTGCTTGTTTTGTCTGAAGCTCAAATAAGTAGACTAAGGTATTTCAGTCTATAGGCGTTCTGAAGTTCAGAACTCATTCAGAGTTTCAGGACTTGAAATGAACTTGCATGTTGGTTTAGTTTTGGTCCATGATCCGAATTGTTAGGGACATGGCCAAGTCACGTTGGTTTAGTTTTGGTCCATGATCCGAATTGTTAGGGACATGGCCGAGTCATGGGTGTCAGTTGCTAGAGAGTAGGACGGAGTTTGTTAGCTATTGCGTGCGTGTGTGTTATCTGTACTCTGTCTTTGGTTCAGTTAAATAGGTAATGTAGCGTGTCTGAAATAGAATAACAGAGAAAAGCAAATTGAGTTGTCTCTCTGTTCCTTCTCCTATATCTGTGATAGAGATTGAGAGGTGAGAGTAAGCACAAGAGAGAGCAACACTGAGTGAATCAGTGAGTGCGTGTGAAGCGCATCTGGAGAGAGACAGGAGTTGAGTGATTCGATTCCAACAAATTCGACTCTTAACTATCCCTACTAGTGTCCACAACATTGCAATGCTAGATTGTGAAGATTTTTAGAATCAAAGAGCAAGTGTAGATCATAAATTAAATACTTATAGCAAGGAGTCTGAAATTGCATACAAGATTCAATTTGTTCTATTTCTATTTATGTATGAATTTGACATTCTAATGACAAAAGACCAGTAGATGTAGTTTTAGTATTCTTATGTTGTGCTATAGTCTCAATAGTAGAGCCCCCTCTCTATTTTCGTCCTAGATTCGGCACTGCCCATGCCCGCGTGTCCGCCTCCATCACTGACGCCGGCCACGTCCTCTCCACCCCTGCCTCGCCGCCCCCGCCTGCGTGCCCACCACCGGAGAGGACGGGGGAGAGGGGAGATGAGCCGGCGGCCAAAAGGAGAGGGAGTCAAGGGCGGATGCATAGGGAGAGAGAGGATAGGAGAGATGGGCCAGCAGTGGCTGGAGAAGAGATGGGAGGGGGTCGGCGGCTGCGAGAGAGGAGAGAGGAGCTGGGGTGACGGTCGCTCGGGGAGAGGAGAGCTGGGCGACGGTGGCCGCACGGGGAGAGGAGTTGAACCACAGGAGTTGGACAGGAATGGAGCTCCTTTTGGTCTTAGGTGAGAGCTTAGGTTCTGAGAATTAGTTCTTCTTTGGTCTCTAACTTGCGAGAGATGGGAACGGTAAGATTTTGCTATCCAGAATTTGTAATTTTTTAGAATTGAATCGGAGAATAGATGCTTTTGGTGTTGGCCTATTATTATTCATGGCTAACAGATGGCGGAAAGTTATCTCCTTTGGTGGCACCGTCATGTATATAGCTCTGAACTAATTTGATCTTAGCTATGCATACAAAGCAGTTCTGTTTTCCCAGCGATTCTTTTCTTTCTTGTAAGAATTGGAGTTAGATTTATTGAACTGCCATTGTACTACGGGGTGTGCTTCGGTACACCTCTTAAAAAAAGTTTATGAATATTAAAACAAAGTTGTTAATGTTAGGTGGAGTCAAATCTGTATTAACATAAAAAAATAAATTAAATAAAAGATTTGGCCCCACTTAATATTAGGTGGAGTCAAATCTGAATTACATGCAATTTTCGTTTAGATCTATCAATTAAAACCTTAATTAGACGAACAACATACTACAAGAAAAACAAGTCTTCTTCACGATGTTAATCATCCACAAAGTACTTTTGTTCACACATTAAAATTTCTTTCGTGTTTGTTGATTCAAAGTGCATATGTGTTGTTGACATCAATTAAGGGAGAACCATATATTACACAATTATATTAGGAATATAGTTTACAAATTCAAGGGAGAAAATAGGGTGCTTAAATAGTTAGTGCATTAGAGCATTTTAGAATAACCGGACGAATATATATTGCAATCTTTTAAAATTATATAAAGCTTGCACTGTCTTATTATAAAGGTCAAACTTAAATTATATTTCTTACTATATTTTTTTAACAAATAAGCTACATTAAATCTAGCTCCGCCTAATTTGCGCGGGCTCTCCATGCTACGTCTTCCTTGTCATATTGCATTGGCTGTCGAAACCACACCGGACAAGAACATGATGTAACAACCCAACAAATTTATTTTTGGGAAGATATAATAAAAATAAATGGTAAAATAATTTTGAGCATGTTCTATATGGAAAAATATTTATGCATGATTTTTGAACTTCTTGTATAAAGCAAATAATAAATTTCATACAAGCAACAAATTGTACGATTTTTTTTGAGAAAATCATAGAGCAGATAAAATCCTGAAAAATTTACAAAAGATAATATACAGTGTTAGAATCCTTAAATAAAAAATTCATAAATTTTGGAGCATGTTTGATAGGTTGAAGAAAATTTGCAAAGCCTCAGCCTTTTTAGAAAAATTCCGAATTTCATTCGAATTTTCTGCTCCCTTTGGGCCAAATCTAAGCCAACCCAAAACCCTTCGCTAGGTCCCAGCCCGTGCCAGCATGCGCTCGCTCCCTCTCGCTGTTGAGTGGACCCCACTCGTCATACCTTATCTTCCACCTCGCCTTCGTCCTCGCTCGCCAGCACGCCTTGCATGCTCTGCTCGTCGTTTTCCCTTGCCGCCCACCTTTTTCGATGCCCACCTGCCTCCATCACCTCCGCCTAGCTTTGTCCATGCTATCTACCTCTTAATGGCGCTCAAACCCCTTGCCGCTGGTGGAAACGACGAAACTAGAGCGCGAGATTCTCGCCACAGCCGCGTTTTCTCGCCACCTTTCTCACGCGCTACTCGCTCATACTTAAACCTCTGACCGCATCACAGAGTTCCCAGCTCGCCATTCTCGCCTCCCACCAAGAACCAGAGCTTTTCACTCATTGGTTCACCAAGAACGAGAGCATCGTTCTCGATGCTGGTGAGCAAGCCTCACATCGCTATTTGCTCTGGTGAGCTTCCTTGGCCTCGCCAACCACGTCACCATGTGCTCCTTACCTCGCTGATGCTCCTTCTTTCCTTGATGCAGCTCCGGGAACCACGTAGAGTGAATAAGCAGTCGTCTTCTTCACCTTCGGCGCGCACCCTATTCTGGACCTTCGTGTTCCTGATGTTCTAGTGAGCTTGAACCTCACCTAGTCACGTCATTTCGTGTCCTACTCTTCACTAATGCTTATCCCTCGCTTGATGTCAATCCACTCGCAGGGAATTACTCGAATCGACCTTCTTCCTCACTTCCGGCCCTCGTAGCCCTCTTTCAGTTCATCGCCATGTCGATGAGTCATTGGTCAATTCCTTCTATCCATACCATCCTTAGTGTGCATGCAAGCTAATGCGCACCTCCTTGTAGCATCTCCATCATTGTAGCACGCCCTCACCGAGAGCCTTCTCTGCGCCGCCGCTGCTCAACATCGCCAAGCTTCTCCGGCCACTCCTCGACGTCGTTAAGAGCCTTGGTGAGCTTCTAGTAATCCACTAGAGCTTTTGCGTGCATTAGATCAGATGATTAGCTAGTGTAGCACAGACTTCGTTAGAGCCGATCATGGCGCCACCGCGGGAAACATTGTCACTGCCGCTCCGGTGACCATTGGTCCCCGAGCCATTGCGTATAGCATTGTAGTTACCTCTTGAAGCCAATGTGCACCTTGTGTTTTGCTGCTGATTTGCTCAAATCGCAAGAACCACTTTGAGTTCGAGGAGCTCCGGTGCTCATCTCCAGCGTAGCGCCACCTCCGGCCATTTCTCCAGCATCCACCACCATCCGTTGGCATCACCATCGAGAGAGCAACCCATTTTTGCCACCCCAAGCCTTGCCGTCGCTCCGACCGCTAGTGACGAGCTTGCCATGGCGCGTGGCCGTGCACGTAGCTCCGCTTCTCTCTCTCTCTCTCTCTCTACCAGTGGACCCGCATGATAAAAATGTTAATTAGTGCTAAGTAATAGAGGTTAAGTGTAATAAGTGTATGACAGGTGGGACCAACCGAAAAAGTTAATGAAAATCTAATTTCAAACGATTTTAGTAAATGTGTCACTAACATGTGGGACCACACATTATTCTCGGTTTTAAAACACGTTTTAAAACCCAAGAGACTGACATGTGAACCCCAGTTGTCAGATGATTAAAATCAATAACATGTTTAGTCATTTGGTTAATAATAACAAGTCTATGACACGTCGGACCCCTCTGGTTTATAAATAAAATCAATAAAACAAAAAGCGAAAAATTTAGAAAATACACTTTCTCTGTTGCAAACTATAAACCTCAGAAAATACTGTTTCGACGTCAGCCATTTTCTAATTTTTGGAATTTTCAAACTGAAGCAAATTAAAATGTTAATAACTTTGGCATATGAACTCTGACTTAAATAAACATTTTTTATAAATTCATCTAAAATCATGATCTACCTAAATATGCAAAAAGATTTGGATTTTGTTGCTGTTGGAATTATTGTTCTATATTTAATTTGCTTCCGGCTCTCTTTATTAGACGTCGATTGTTCGAGCAAATTATACAACGATCCTCCATCCTTGTATTCAGAGCAACCAGAGCAAGGCAAGCACCCCCTTTGACCATGTTGATCCTACTTTTTAAATTATTATACTCCTTTTTGCAAAATCTATTATGCATGCGTGCATGTTTGCTTAAAAATGGCTATATTAGGGGATAATTGTAACATCCCCATTTTGTGAGTTTCAAAACCTTTTGAGTAGTTTAGTTCTTTAGAAGAATTCACCAAATTTTATTTAAAGTTTATTAAGCTTAAATGAGACTTCCAAATATCAAAACAATTTAATGTGACTAATTTGAACATCAATTAATTCTAAAACTATTTTATTTAAGTTCTTTGTGCTTGGAAATATTTTGTAGATTTTTATGGAATTTTTTCGAGTTCATTTGCTATTTTTAATTTGCCATTTAGATCTTCTGGTATTTCTAAAATAGAAAAGCTATTTGAAATCTCAGTAAAACCTTTTGGCTGAATCCTATTCCGAAGCCTAGTCCACTGGCCCATTCTCACCCACAGCCTGCTTCTTCTCTTTCACTTGCCCGCGCTCGGACCCACCCATCAACCGCACATGTGTCGTGTGCGACGCAGGTTCACCCTAGCCACTGTCGCTGACATGTGGGCCCTACCAAGTTACTGTTCTTCGTCTCCGACTTGGGCACGGCTTGGACTCCATTGCCGCCCTGTTTCCTCGGCGTGCGCACTTGGGACTCTCCCAGCCACATTGCTATAAAGAGGGAGGTAGCCCTCGGCTTCCGCATCCCAAACCATGCAGCCGCCACCCAAGATCCCAACCCTAGCCGCTGGAATCGCCTAGAGAAGAAAACCAGCCGACGCAATCTTCGTCGTTGGCTTCCTTCACCGTCAGTGCACCTAGAGCTTCATCATCACCACTGTCGAGATCACGAGGAGTAGATCTACATCATCGTCACCTTAACGTCGCTGGAGTGTCATCGGAGCCCAACTTCTTTTGAGCCTAAATCCTAGCGACTGCTTCGACCTCGCCGTTGGCCAACTCTATCATCCCCTCGCCCTCATGAGTGCACCATCGAGTTCCCCGTCGCACCAGCTATCTATTGCGCACCTCCGTTTGCTCTGGCCTAGCCCATAATGTAGGCGACCTTTGGGACCCAAGGGCCACTATCACCGGCCACATCATCTTTTGCTTGCGTGTCAGTTTAGTCAGCATCACGTGGCAGCCGCGTCAGCACTGAGTCAGCCACTCCCACACCCAAATCCCAGTTCCAATCCCACGAGGACTTGGTCCATGGTAAACTCAGTCACTGCCATGTAGGTCCCATATGTCAGATCCACCGTTCCATATACCCATGAGCCATAGACTAGTAGACCAAAGTTGTGGACTTAGTCCGTAGACCAAGGGTCCCACCTATCAGCCTCTGTTTCCTATTTTCTGGATTTTATTTTAATGTTGACATCATTGTTGACATCATGCTGATGCAATATTTTGGGATTTCCTTTAGAAAGAGAATTCAAAATTCGAATTAGTAATTCCTTTATCTTTTTCATAGATTTAAATATTTCGAGATCCCGTTCTTCCTCATACGAACTCTGATTGAACCCATTCAAGTTTATAAATTCATATAAATTCAAGATCTGCCTTCCTGAGATTTTTATTTAATTTTTGGAGTTTATTTATTACTCTTTTTTGTATTTATTTGGTTTTTTCTTTCGTTTGCGAGTAGATGTTGATACTTCGGGAGTTTTTAAGGAAGAAGGAGTTGATCAAGCTCGAGACCAGTACCAAGACTTGTTCCAAGGCAAGTTGTACCTTTGACCATGTTGAACCCAGTTTTCCAAAATTACCTTGATTCAAATTATTGCATTTTACTTTAAGTATTTGTTTAAATGTTTTGGGATTGGTTAATCACCCATTTGATTATATCCACCTTGTCTATTGTATTATCATGATCTTTTGTCACCCTAGCTTGGTTAATTATTAGTTGGTATTATTATAGCACCAACATGGGTTGGTTAGACGTGAATAGTTTGCTTAGCCATGCAACAGGTTATTGATATCATTTTGAGTTGCAAGATATAGACTTGACTAAATGGTTATGGAACATGTTATCAAAAGATTGTGTGCTGTATGTTGTTACTCGTTGATGGCCTATGATGCACTTAACCAACAGGGTGGGAAAAAGATTTAGATTGAGGTGAATGGAAAGGATTGGTGGTATGATGGACTTGTGATTGGGAAATGTGAATTATGGTTACTAGTAGAATTTTGACAGTATCGCCTTGGTCAATTAAGGACTGAACTTTGTGTGCCATTGAACCGAACCAAAACTGTACAACCACATGCCTGATGGGATAGGCCTAACTTAGTAAGTTGTAGAGTTTTGATATTGACTACTCAGGTAGTAGGTTTAGTGATGGGTGGAGGTGTGGACTACTCTAAAAGTCACATCTATGGACGGTTTGCTGTCTCCAGGTCCAACGATGTACGTCAGACCAGCGAGTGAGGTTGGGGTCGATTATATTGCACATCGGGAGAGTCAGTTGTTGAGATGAAACTTCCAAAAGGTTTTGTTATGATTGGTGCTAGCTACATTAGTTATATCGTGTGGGTAAAGTGTACTACCTCTGTAAAGTGTTAATTAATCTATTCGAACAGCTGCATCCGCAGTCATGGACATGCTTGGGGATTTCACACGAGGGGTAGATTATCATAAAACCATTGGGAAGGGACAACTGTGTTGGGAAACTTATGCAGCTGTGTGAAAGAAACTGATTAGGTTATGGAAGCTTTGTGAAAATACTTGTTAAAATTATTATTGTTATTTGTTTCAAGTTATGCTTTCAATCTATTATTTGTATTCAATTGCAAATGCTGCTTTATTGCAAAATAACCATAGAAGCCATTTTCTTTGGAATAAACCATCGTCTATAATTGTATTCTGTGGTACAACTTGTTAAGTACTCGTAGTACTCATTCTTGCTGCAATCATTCAGCTAAAGTGGAGGAGTCGTCGCCTGCTTTTGAGGAGGAGCTATACGAGGATGGTGATCATTAGGTCTTGATCCCGATAGGTTTCCTGTGGCGAGTCGATGGGTATCCACTAGAGTTGCTTTCGTTCCGCTGCCGTCTCTTCATTTAGTATCAGCCATGCGTGGTTTAATAAGTGTAAACTCGACCATAAGGTCACAACCATTATTTATTTAATACATTTAGTCGTTTATTCTTATATTCGTCTTGTGCAGAATGATATTCATTTATGTTGACACTGTGTGCACTAGCGTAATCCTGGACTAGTGCAGTACACACAGAGAGTCCAGATTTGCATATTTGGGTCTCGATAATAACGATAGTCGTAATCCTATTCGATGCATGATCCTCCTTGAAATATTGATATCCTTACTGTTGTATCCATTAGGATATGGATTAGACAATGAATGATGTCAAATTGGGTTTTTCGAACGCGAATATCGCATAAACGCTTAGCTTGGCTTTAGTCATTACTAAAATTGGAAAAATGGATGGCATGTTGAATGAGTTTGGAAGATTTTTGAAATGATGGTCCAGAGGGGTTTTCCTCTATTATTTTGTGTAAAAATAAAATTGAAAAACTTAGTTTGTGACGCAGGCAAGTTATATTGTATTCTAAGAAGTTTGAGAGGTGTATCTCATAAGTAGATAGGGGGAGATCCTCACCCAGGTCAATTAAGGACCAAACACCGGTATAGTCGACCTAAGCGTAAGCGTACAACCACATGTGTCGGTATGGGACGACCTTAGCTAATTAAGTCATCGAAAACTAGCTTTGCACGTTGGTAGGCCGTGGTAGTGGGAGCATGACTGGTGTAGGCATGTTCGAAGGGGCTCCCTTCACTGAGGCGTTGGGAACAAAGCCTTCCGACACAACAGTGAATGCCTCACTGAGACGGGGGTGTACCCAGGTGAATTGAGGGTGTTCATTCATCGGGCTAGTGTAAGGTTAGGACTAGGTGATGTAAAGGCTTCGACGTGTACTCTAGACTACTTACCAAAGGTTAGTGAGCGGTGGTATCGACGGGTGCCAAACAAACTAGAGAATTCGTGTGTTGTGGGTAAAGTTGTACCCCCTCCGTAGAGTGTAAATCTATTTAAATAGCTGTGATCGCGGTGATGAGCATGCTAAGTGTAGTATTGCTGGGTATAGTCTTGGTTTTGATAAAAATAGTTTTGTTGAAAAATATGGAAAATGGTTTGTTGGTTTATATTTGAGTTAAGTACCATGTCTATGGCTGAAAATAAGATGTTGCTCGCAGACGAGGAGGGTTGCGAGTTGTTATTTATTCAATTACTTACTTGTTGTCTTTTATCTATTTAATTGCTCTTTAAATTTCCGTTGCAAAATACTACGTATTGACATTACAAATAAAATTTGCTTATTTCTAAAAACAACTTGTAGCATAGAGCCCCATCTCTTGTTAGCCTTGCATTTATACAAATTTTGCGATACATTATAAATCTTGCTGAGTACTCAATGTACTCAATCTTGCTTAAATTGTTGTTTAGACTTAGAGGATGAGCCCACGCCGGATGACACTTTCTTTGCACTTGATGCTGGAGGGTTCGGTGACGGGTCTTTCTAGGACTTGTTTCTTGTCGGTTGCCTAAGGGTTTGGATGAGCATGCCACTGGACCTTTTGGTTTATTTACTATGTTTCCGTTGTTTCATTCGCTACTTCTGATACTTAAGCTTTTTTTTTGGCCGGTCGGCCCTTGTAATGTAAAGTTTGTAATCGCTTAAGTTATGTACAATATTTATTTCATTTTGTATGTATATTTGGATGGATGTGGATGTGGTACCTCTGCCATCTCGCTGACTTGATTGAAATGCTAAACATATTAGCAAAATTGCATAATTATTTCCAACATAGATAATTATAACTTGAGTGTACCATTTGCTTCATGCTGTGGAGGATTGGCATGAAGCAAAGGTACACTCAAGTGTGTCAGGATCGACGAAGAAATGCTAAGCAAAGGTTTAATGCTCAACATATTCATTACGAGAACAACTAAAAACAGCATGAAGCTAAGCAAATAAGATTGCTCAATTGCTCTCAGTTGACTAATTGCATAAGACATAGTCTTTGTAATCTCAGTCCTCTGTCAAAATCTCTTCACCAATCAATTTTGATAATTACAAAATAGATCTTGAGCTCAAACTACAACTTTCTCATATGTCAAGTTATCTCAGAGTAGCAGTTAAACTTTCAGTCAACAGATTACAATTTAACTATCTTAGTGAAATTAAATCACAAAAACAACACATAAAGCATTCTGTAAACAGAATATTTGATCATATGCCTTCAAGATAATTCACAAATTTATATCAACAATAAGCCTAATTGACATATTGAGAATAGAAATGCAAATATCTCACAGAAGATCAATCAGATCACAAAACATACAAGTGTAATATTAATTCAGCTATAACTGACAACAGAAAGTATAAAAGCTACTAATTATAACTGACCATATAAAGCAATATGATTAAGCTCAAGTATGTTTCTAATTATCTATTTGATTTCAGATTTTGACTATCATCACAGAGCATCAACAGAACCCATCACAGAGCAAGGGAGGGAGCGGGATAGAGCGAGTAGAGTGGTATACCAGAGGAGGCGCGAGGGAGTACCGGAGGAGGCGCTGGAGCTGGCGCGAGGAGGGAGCCGGTGACAGGCTGGAGAGGAGGATGGCGATGTGTAGTGGAAGAGGAGGCGATGGGCGGCACCGGAGGAGGGAGGCGGCCGCTCGTCGAGCTGGAGTCGGAGAAGGGAGGCGGCCGTTCGTCGGGCTGGAGTCGGAGGAGGTCGCGCGTCAAGGATGGCAGCGTCGAACGAGCGCGCGAGAGCCTAAGGGGCGCGGGAGTAGTGAGGCCGCTGGTGGGGCGGCGGCGCTGAGGTCGTAGGCGGCGGTGTCGACCGAGGATTAAGGGGAGTGAACGGGCGAGCCCTAGAGGAGGCGAACGAGTGTGCAAGAGCCTAAGGGGCGCGGGAGAGGAAGTGATGAGTAAAAGCAAAACCCTAGCGGTTCCCTCCATATAAAAAGGCTATCACAGACGGTTCTATTAAAGAACCGTCTGTGGTAAGAAATCACAGATGGTTCTCTTTACGAACCGTCTGTGATACTTCCATATCACGAGCGGTGCTTTAATGTAATGCTCGTGATATGGAGCGTATCCTGAGCAGTTCACAAACCATCTATGATAAAGTCATATCACGAGCGGTTTCTAAATAGAACCGCTCAGGATTCCTATCACGCACGGTTCTATAATAGAACCGTCTGTGATAACCTACCAACAAATCAACAAGTCTCTTCATTTTCCCGCGTGTGTCTCTTCGTCTCACGATTGCACGGCTTTGTCTCTTCATTTTCCAATGTCGCTACAGCTCCCAAATATCCCTTCGTCTCCTGCTCCAGCTTTGGTACTTGTTCTATAAATAGATATCCCCTTCTACAATGGATTTCACACAACCTCCTTGATCCCTTTTCTCCACAAACTCCAAATAGCTTCCCCTCTCGTGCCGGCTGTATTGGCTTACCTTGTGCTTCTTTACTCGCACCTCTCTGGTCGCAACCTGGCCCAACCTGCGGATAAGTTTTCCGTTCGCAATGTCATCCGTTGTAGGCCCTCCGATCTACCGGAGACCATAGCGGCCATCATCTGTCGACTGCAGTTCCTCCTCAGACGGACCAATGCGAGGGTCCGCGGCATCCAGCGAGTAAACCTCATCATGGAGATCGTCATATGGAACTACTTGGTCCGCACTGAGGATGCGGCCCGGAGAGTTGAGGACGACATCCGAATTGCAGGAGAGCGGGTCAACCTCGCCGAGACGGAGGAGACTAGGGCTGATGGCCTCTGGGCTGTATGGGGCTTGGTTGCGGAGTCCGAATGGCTACAAGCGCTAATCGGCGTGCAAGGTCGCAGGGAGGCGTTTGATCGGACGATTCTTGATCCCGCCACCACCGGCCGAGAAAGGCTTATGAAGATTTGAAGGCTAAGATAGGATCGCTAATCCTTTTTTTATCGTCTGTGATGTAAAAAGGATATGGTCTTTTTATCGTCTGTTTATTACAAGCGCATAATATTATCATTCCACATTAAAATGAAGTCCACATTAACATCAAAATCAGAGATGACAAGTTCATAACACATGGCAAGTCCACATTGACATGTCTCATGTTATGGAATAAATTAATTACAATGGAGTAAATTCTTAATTAAAATATAGCCCTTCATGATGATCGACGCATATAGCTAGCTTCCTCACTTTGGGTTCTTCCTCGAGCTCGATCCGCCTCCAAAAGGAGGCAACTCGTCAAATTGATTGTATTCTTCCTCGTCCACTACATTCTCAACTCCGACAATCCTCCTTTTTCCCTGAAGAACTACGTGGCGCTTTTTATTTACTGGGTCAGTTACATAGAAGACTTGAACAGCTTGGTTAGCCAGTACGAATGGTTCGTCTTTGTATCCGACACGTTCGAGGTCCACGGTAGTGATGCCGTACTTGTCGACCTTCACCTGTGGGAGATGGATCCAACGGCACCGAAATAGGGGGATCTTGAAAGGCACGTTGTCGAGCTCCCATATCTCCTCTATTTGCCCATAGTAGGAGCTCCTCAGCCCATCGGTACTGAATGCATCTATGCAGACACCGCTGTTCTGGACTGTGCTCTTCCTATCCTGAGCTGCCTTATAAAATGTGTACCCATTTATGTCGTATCCTTGCCATGTGACAATTGTAAATTGTGGCCCTTGTGCCAACCATAGTAATGTATCATCACTTGATGACCTCCGAGTGATTCACACCTTTAACCATTCGTTGAACCGACGGTTGTGCTCTCTCGTGATCCAAACCTCCGATCGGTCTGGATTCTGTTGGCGTACCATGTCTTTGTGCTCGTCAATGTACGGGGACACTTGGGTTATGTGTTGCAAGACCGTGAAATGGGCTTGAGCGTACGTATCCAGATCGGGAGTGATTGATTTCCTTCTGATGGTCCCGATACCATCTAGTCTCCCCTCATGACGAGATAGGGGCACACCTATCGGATCCACCTGAGCCATGTAGTCGACGCAGAACTCAATGACCTCTTCCGTTGCATAACCTTCGGTGATGCTACCCTCCGGTCGAGATCGATTCCGTACGTAGGACATGAGAAATCCCATGTACCTCTCGAACGGGTACATATGACGTAGGAACACAGGGCCGCATATCTTTATCTCTTTTACAAGGTGAACAATGAGATGAACCATGATATCGAAAAATGACGGAGGGAAATACATCTCAAGATAACATAGAGTCGTCACCACCTCGGCCTGTAGAGCATCTAGTCCTTGGGGATCGATGACCTTCTGAGCAATTGAGTTGAAGAAATAACACAGCCTCAAGATTGCCACCCAGACCTTGTTCGGCAAGATACTCCTAATTGCAACAGGAAGCATTTGTGTCATCAGCACATGACAATCATGAGACTTCATACCAATTAATTTCAAATCTTGCATAGAAACAAGTTTCTTCATGTTAGCGGAGTAACCAGACGGGACTTTCACACCATGCAAGCTCTGGCACAGTTCATTTCTCTCGGCCTTGGACAGAGTGTAGCAAGCTGAGGGAAGGTACATTCGTCCTATATCGGTCTCTTTCGGTGCTAACTCGGTCCTTATATTCATATCGACCAAGTCACACCGTGCGTTAACACCATCCTTTGTTTTGCCACTAATATTCAGTAAGAGACCAATCAAGCTATCACATACATTCTTCTCCACGTGAATGACGTCGATGCAGTGGCAAACTTCTAAGTGCTCCTAATAAGGCAAGTCCCAAAAAATTGACCGCTTCTTCCAGATGTTCTTCTCACGGGTTCTTAATTTACGTCCCTTCCCAAGCCCAACATCGATATCCTTAACCATATCATAGACCTCTTTCCCTCTAAAAGTCCTTGGAGCTGAACCGTCCTCCTTATTTCTTCATCTTGCAGTATGGGTGACTCTTGGGAAGGAACCTACGGTGACGCATATACACAGTTTTACGCGAGTTGTTCAACCATACACTCTCCGTACCATCTAAGCAGTGTGGACAGGCTTTGGCTCCTTTTGTACTGAAGCTCGACAGGTTACCAAGGGTAGGAAAATCATTGATGGTGCAGAACAACATGGCGCGTAAAGTGAAGTTCTCTCGTTTGTAAGCATCCCATACCTGTACCCCTTCATTCCACAGTGCCACAAGATCTTCCAGCAATGGTGCTAGGTACACATCAATATTATTCCCAGGTTGCTTCGACCCTTGGATAAGTAGTGACATCAAAATATACTTCCGCTTCAAACATAGCCAAGGAGGAAGGTTGTACATGCATAGATTCACGGGCCAGGTGCTATGTTGGATGCTCATGTTACCGAAAGTATTCATTCTATCTATACTCAACCCTAACCTTATGTTCCTCGATTCTACACCGAACTCTTCGAAGCTCCGATCCAAGTTTCTCCACTGGGCAGAATTAGCAGTGTGGGGACCCTGAGATCGGATCCATTTCAAGACAAGTAATTACACTAAAAGAGCACAATACTTAACATGAAACGAAAACGATTCCGAGTGCCCGGATAGGTGTCTCATATTAGCTCCCAAGGATCAGTGACTAACATGCATATATCCAAACACAACATTGCAATCACATCCATACACAATCGTACAAGAGTAAAGGAATTGTAAATACAACATCATCAAATAGAACTTTTAAGTACAAGTTTGCATAAGAGGGCCATTCGGCCAAACATCAATATCAAGAATAAATTGCAGCGGAAGACAAACTTAAAATAATAGGGAATAACCGAGTTGGCACGCACACAATCCCACAAGCAACTAACTGGAGTTAAAGTCATAGTGTCTGAAGTACTTTACCCAATTTGAATGACTTCTCACCTGAACAAATGGACAATTTTTAAGTACAAAGTTGTACTCGCGAGACTTTTCAAGAAAAATAAGGATGCATGTAAGTATCAAAGGAAGGCTACTACACTAGTCAATTTTCAGCATAAAACAAGTTTTGCAATTAGATAAACAGTATAGATTCAAATTGCCATTTTTAAAACATTTTTAAAACATTGATAAAACATTGTATAACAGTAAGCAATGATCATCAAAAGTATAATCTCCAAACATAATCAACACACGAACATCCCATTCATGACATATATCAATTCTTCACAAAATTAACACGTGATCCCCGCGTTCATGATAACATTTCAGATCTGAACAAACTAACATAAAGACATAATATTTCCAACCATAACCCAAACCAAAGTTCCCATAAGCTAACTGTGCATGCTTTCCCACAAGTGATGTCCATAACCGGGGACACGGCTATTCGAATAGATTTATTTAGACTCTGCAGAGTTGTACAGCTTTACCCACACGATATGATTATCTCATAATGTCGATCAATGCACTCTTCCATAGGAGTGTGACTGAGATATCATAACGAGACCGTTACAATATCATGTCCTAACTATCAAACCACCCGAGGACAGTCCCATGGCTAGACTGAACGGTCGCCTGAACCACAAGGGAACCTCGTTCCGTAAGTAAGTCCCTTACAAACAAGAGACCCTTAAGGGCAAGAAAATAAAAATATAACATGCCCCCACTAGATTGACAAGAGAGTCATTAAAACCAAACAACAACAATTGCCAATCTAATCGTGTTTCGATAGCTAACACACAACAAATTATTAAGCCAAACCTTCACCATTATCCCGGCGTGTGGTTGTATGTAAGACTTGGTTCATCACACCACAGACCGGTCCTCAAATACTCAGACGGGGCTATGCAAATCCAGGACCACCCCTTCATCACCCTATCACCCGTCCAAGTCCAACACACAACAACAACCCATCAACAAGTTCATAATATTTAGAGACGAAGATCTAGACATTTTCCTCAAATTCGACATAATCAAATCCATATAATCCTCAAATTTCATTAAGATTCGATTCGATCCATCAGCCGATGGACTAGTTCCATCAACCGTTATCGACTACAACTACAAGCATGACTAAGCATCGTTCTACAAATTAGCAAACACTCCCATATAACATATATCCTTAATCGTACAAGGTAAAAGGGTAATCAATATTCAAAGCAGGGCCAATGCAGCAAGTAGGATATTAACTACATCTACCCATGAACATACCTTTCAAAATAGCACGCAATTGAGAGATTAAAATCATACAAAACATTTTAAAATCAATAGGAGCAATACGATCAAGAGGAGGGTGCTCGCACCTTTGCTGTACCACTTGTTCAATCTCAGGTTGTACTCATAAATACGTTTATATCATCGAGAAAATCTATCGAAAGAACGATATTGAAATTAACACCATATAAGCCAAAAATTAAAAATACTCAAAAATGTATGAAAATTATACAGTAGGTAGATTATGATTTTAGATGAATTTAGGTGAAAGATTCATTCCATTTGGATTTAGAATGTGAAAGTTATTGAGGTTTGAAGATCAGATTTTCTGGAAAATCTAGAAATTTCTAATCGGTCACTGTTCATGCCAATTTAATTATTCGGCCAAAATTTGTAGAGTTGTGATGGATATAAGGATTACATAGATAAATAGAGGATAAAATTATAAGATCAAAATAACTGAGTTTATCTCATTTGGAGTTTTAATGAATTAGTAATTAATTTTCAAAGTTATCAGCCTTTTTCTTTTGTAATATAATGAAGTTAATGGATCATTTTCCAAAAGTATATTCTCTGCTACAGAAAAATGTTTGAAACCAATTTTAATATAAATTTAATTAAAAATTAAAATTATCGAACTGGTTTCATCCCTTTTAAAGTTGAGATGAATTAGTTATGAATTTTCTAATTTAAGAGCAATTTATAGTGTACAAATAATTTAGTTTTGGATCATTGTCCACAAACTATATTTTCTGAGACAGTGGCATGTTGGAAACCGATTTTATAAAAAAAAATTCATTTAACAAGAAAATTAACAAAACTAGTTTCACTTATTTTGGAGTTAAAATGAATTAGTTATGCATTTTGAAGTTAATTGTATTTTTTAGTGTACATATAATTCGTTTTGGATTTCTAAAAGAATTAATTACTTTTTATACTCGCATTTAGCTAACCATAGGGATGACGAGTGGGACCGGGGTCGAGGGTTTGACCCAGTCAGTTATGACTCGGTCTATGCCGAAATCTGGTGATGGCGTAAATATGGGAATACGTCTCCGGTTAAACAAAACAAAAAGTCAGTTTAAGCCTATCAGGATTACGTTTTCCTAAGGCGAAAACATATTTTACGAACTACACGTCCACTTAACTGGCAGTTCGAGCCCACAAACCATAGACTCAAAGCTACACTATTACGCCAACTAATGAATACTTTAACTAAACGAAAACAGTTAGAGCTAATGACTTGCTACAGTAAACGGCCGGCCGTCTGACAACGCGAGCTCCCACGTCTGCGAGCTTTGCCGAAGCTCCGCCGGTGTTCCCGGTCAAGTCGGCACGAACCACAGGTACACAAAGGCTCACGATGGTATGCGCTTCTAAAACATCGACGCGACCTCTCGCTGCCCATAGCGACGCCAAGAACGCCGATGGCGGCGGCAGCTCTCGGCCTAACGTGCATGCGACGCTTCGGTGGTGCATCAAGCAAAGCAATGCAGTGATGAGCTACTGGGGGGTTCCTCGAGGCTTACCAAAGTGGTAGAGGGGCCGGTGAAGCACAAGGATGACAAAGAGCTCACCGTGGAGGATGTGACCTAAACAAAAAGGAAGGCAAAGGATGGTCGGGATGGTTAAAAACTACCACAAAGATGGTGTCATTACAAGCAATTGGAGAATGGCTTACCAGTTTTCAACAAAGAACTGTGAACAGTAGTTTTGGTCGAAAAGTGGAGAAATCCAAATTCACAAGATCCTGTGAATGCATCGTCGGAATTACTTGAGGGGAATGCAAGTTCATGCTTTAAGACATGATATGACGCGCTAAACCGAGAAGGAAACTCACCGCAGAAGGGAAATGGATTGGGGGTGGCATTCAGTGCACGTCCTAGAGCCAAAGAGGACACGCTCCAGACTTAGAACCTACAAGCAACAACAAGAGCTCAAATGAGCTAAAATGGAGAGGGTAAGCACGGAGAAAGCTAGGGGATGCAAGGGCTTTGAGCTTACCCGAGAGGAACGCTCACAAGAGCTTCCTCCCCTTCCTCGGTCGGGAAGAGAAGTGGGCAAAAAGGAGGGTAAAGAGGGAGTTTTATTCAACCCCGAGGATGGAGAAGAGAACGGCGTGAGGCGGGGAAGCTCTGCGAGTGGCTGTCGTGGGCGGTGGGCGAACGGAGGTGACGGAGCAGCGCAGGCTTCGGCGGGCGCATGGCGCGCGACGTCTGTGTGCAAGCCTAGCCTGAGGTAGAAGATGATTATTGCTAGGCCCCCGCAGGATCGAGAGCGAACGAGTCTTGAGGCGAGTTGGTCTTGGTGGACCAAGTGGCGCGTCGGGCTCGGTCGGACAGGTTCGGACTGGAGGTCTGGATCGTCGGATCTGGATCGAACGGTCCTAGTAGGTTGGGTCCGGTGCAACTAGATGGTGCGGTGCAGACAGTTGGGTTGGGGTCCGGTCGGTTCAATAGTACTTGAGTCCGAGTTTCAAATCAGATTTGACCAGAAAAATAGAGGGTTTGACCGAGGCTTTAAAAATAGGAATAAAATTCCTAAAATTCTAAAATAAATCAGAGGAGTTCCAGGGACATCCTAGTGTTCATAAAAATTATTAAACATTACTATTCAATATTTATTTGCTTAGTTTAAATTCAAACTTGGAATAGGTTATTGATTTGAGTTTGAATTTTATTTGGGCCAATTTAAGTTCCAAAAATTTTGGAAAAATTATATTAATTCATGATAATTATTCTAGTATTTGAATAAATTAGTTCTAGATGATAATCAAAAGTTTTTGTTCTTGTTTGCATTTGGATTTAAATTTTGAAGTGTAGGTTTAAACTTTAATTGAGATTTTCCATGTGCAATAAATGTTGTAAATGTTTTCAAAAAGTCATGCATGCTGATAATATGCATACTAATTATCATTAATTAACTTGGGAATGTTACAAACCTCCCCCCTTACAAAAGATCTCGTCCCCGAGATCTAGGTAGGTCGGAAGTTGGAACAGGAGGGTTCTACAAAAGATACAATATCTGTTGTTTTGATTTCCTTCAAAGATAGTACTAAGATATCCTAACAAGGTTACAAAAAGTGGCTATTATATTTTCCTTTCCATTGCTTTGTTTAACCTTGCCTTTCTTGATTCGAAGGCACTTCAGATAGAAGGAAACAATTCCAGGTATTCGGTTCGCATCCGTTCTTCACGTTCCCAAGTTGCTTCATCTTCAGTATGGTTGCTCTACTGAACCTTCAAGAACTTGATGTTGCGATTTCTTGTCTTGCGCTCCATTTCTTCAAGAATGCGTATCGGGTTGCAAATCAAAATCTTCTAAGTTAGTTGTTCGGTAGGGACTCGAAGACACTTCTTTAGTTGAGATACATGGAATACATTGTGAACATCTGAAAGTGATGGTGGTAGCTCCAACTGATAGGCTACCGATCCTTGCTTCGCTAGAATTCGGAAAGGACCGATGTAGCGAGGTGCCAACTTGCCTTTGACTTGAAAGCATTGCATCCTTTTCATTGGAGAGAATTTAAGGTAAACATGATCGTCCACTTCAAAACTCAATTCACGTCGATGGCAGTTAGCATAAGACTTTTGACGAGATTGAACCGTCCGTAGTCTCTCCCAAATCATACGGACTTGCTCTTCGGCTTCATTGATCAAGTCTGGTCCAAAGAATTGTCTTTCCCCAGACTCGGACCAGTTGAGTGATGTCCTACACCTTCTCCCATATAGCACTTCAAAAGGTGACATTTGGAGGCTTGCTTGATAGCTATTATTATAGGAGAATTCCGCGAACGGCAAGCATTTATCCCATTTCTTGCCATAGGACAGCACACAAGCTCTCAACATATCCTCCAAAATTTGATTCACCCTCTCGGTTTGGCCTCCGATTTGTGGGTGGTAAGCGATGCTAAAGGATAGCTGAGTTCCCATCGCCTCATGGAGGCAATTCCAGAAATACGAGGTGAATTGAGTACCTCGATCTGAAACAATTATCTTAGGCACACCATGGAGACATACAATTCTGGAGATGTACAACTCCGCCAATTGGTTTCTCGAATAAGTGGTCTTGACGGGAATGAAGTGAGCAACCTTCGACAATCGGTCGACAATTACCCATATGGAATCATACCCTTGCTGAGTCTTTGGAAGCCCGGAGATAAAATCCATCCCAATTTCATCCCACTTCCATTCGGGAACGGGGAGGGGTTGAAGCATACCCGCTGGCCGTTGGTGTTCGGCTTTCACTCGTTGACACACATCACACTCGGTAACAAAGCATGCAATTTCCCGCTTCATTCGAGTCCACCACAATTTTTGCTTCAAGTCTTGATAGATCTTTGAGCTTCCTGGATGAATAGAGAAAAGAGAGTTGTGGGCTTCTTGAAGGATTAATTCTTTAAGCTTCACATCATTTGGCACAACCAATCGCTTTCCGAACCACAAAACATCTTGATGGTCTTCGTAGAAACATTTGGTTTTGCCAGCCTTCATTTCGTCCTTAATTCTTTTCATACCCTTGTCATTCTTCTGGGCCATCTTGATCTGGTCCTCTAGGGTAGGTTTCACTTCCAAGGTAGTGAGAAAACCCTCGCTAACCAACTCCAAGTTGAGCCTTTGAAATTCATTGCATAAGGCTTCCGTTTCGGGTCGAACCGAAATACAGTTACATTGCGATTTTCGGCTCAATGCATCGGCAACGACATTGGCTTTTCCTGGATGATAATGAAGTCCCAAATCATAGTCCTTGATCAATTCAAGCCATCTTCATTGCCTTAGATTTAGATCGGTTTGAGTGAAGATATATTTCAAACTCTTGTGATCAATGTAGACTTCACAGCGATTGCCGATAAGGAAATGTCGCCATATCTTCAGAGCGTGAACCACTGCGGCAAGCTCAAGGTCATGAGTGGGGTAATTCATCTCATGAGGTCTCAATTGCCTCGATGCATATGCCACAACTCGGCCCTCTTGCATAAGAACACAACTAAGACCAAGGTGAGATGCATCGCAATAGATATTGAAGTTTTTATGAATATCCGGCAGGACTAGCACAGGTGCAGTGGTTAAACGATCCTTCAACATCTGAAAGCTTGCTTCATATTCCACTGACCATTCATACTTCTTTTCTTTCTTCAACAATTGGGTCATTGGCCTTGCAATTTTCGAGAAATTCTCGATGAAACGGCGTTAATAACCTGCAAGACCGAGGAAACTGCGAATGTCGGAGACGGACTTGGGCTGTCTCCAATTAAGTACATATTGAACTTTTCTTGGGTTCACAGAAACTCCTCCTTCGGATAGTACATGACCCAAAAAGGCGCCTTCTTTTAGCCAAAACTCACATTTACTGAATTTTGCATAGAGTCGATGTTCTTGGAGCTTGTTCAACACAAATTGGAGGTGTTCTTCATGTTTCCTTTCAGATTTGGAGTATATAAGAATGTCACCAATAAAGACGACTACAAATGTATCCAAATACTCCATAAATACTGAGTTCATAAGACTCATGAACATGGCCGGTGCATTTGTCAAACCGAAGGACATAACGGTGTACTCGTACAACCCATAACGAGTTGAGAATGCTATCTTGGGGATGTCTTCAGATCTGATCCTAACTTGATGATAGCCCAATCTAAAGTCAATTTTGGAGAATATAGGGGCACCGGTCATTTGGTCGAACAAATCATCAATCCGTGGAAGCGGATACTTGTTCTTGATGGTGACCTCATTCTATGGACGGTAGTCAACACACATCCGTAGACTGTGGTCCTTCTTCTTCACAAATATAGCCGGGCATCCCCAAGGTGAGGAGCTCGGCCTAATGAATCCCTTCTCTTGAAGTTCCGCGAGTTGTTTCTTCAATTCAACCAACTCATTTGGCGGCATTCGATAAGGTCGTTTTGGTATTGGAGCAGTTCCGGGCTGCAGCTCGATCACAAATACAACTTCTCGTGAGGGTGGCATGCCTGGTAGTTCCTCGGGAAAAACATCTGGGAACTCACACACCACTGGAACTTCACTCAAATTAGGTAATTCTTTGCCGCTAAGGGCAAAGAGATGTGGATGCTCCAATTTTGGTACCATTTCGACTTGAAAGCCAAGAGGACTTGTGAGAGTGATAGACTTGCGAGCACAATCAATTTGACCATGGTTCTTTGACAGCCAATTCATTCCAAGAATAACATCAAGACCCGCTGAATTTATTACAATAAGATTGGCCGAAAACTTCACCCCTTTAATCTCAATCTCAACTTCACGACTTTCATGAATGCTTCTCATTTCTGAACCCGGTGATTGAATCATCATAGGTGTAGGCATCAAGGTGAGTGAGATGTTGTGGAGTGTATCAAAACCTCTTGACAAGAAAGAATGAGAGGCTCCAGAGTCGAACAACACGGTCGTAGGAGCCAAATTGATTAGAAATGTGCCCAACACGATGTCGGGTGTTTCCTGCGCCTCCTCGGTGGTGACATGATTCACATGAGCACGACCGGTGTTCTGAGAAATAACATCGGACTATTGATCAAGGGACCCTTGAAGATCTGGACCTTGAATGGTAAAATCCTGGCGCCTCTCCGGACAAAAAGCCGCAAAATGACCCGGATTGCCACAAGTGAAACAAGTAGCTTTCTTGTCTCGATGGAGTCGGCTTTGACATTTCTTTCTGGGCTGCCCTTGATGGATTTCTTGCTAAGGCGGTGGAGACACTTGCATGGAAGCTCTCGGAGGTGCCGAGACTTCGAATTCAGGAGGAGCGGATTGCCAAGCACACGGTTCTTGAAAACTGCAGCTTGCTAAAATTTGTGTAGCCTTTTTGCGCTTTCGCGATTCTACAACCGCTTGTATTTTTTTCTCCACCACAATAGCCTTATTAATCAATTGTTGAAAGTTGTGGAAGTCATGTACAGCGAGTGCTAGTTGTATTGCTTCCGAAAGCTCATTCAAGAACTGGTCTTGCTTCCTTGCATCAGTGAAGACATCGTCCAGAGCATAACAATCCAAAAGATTGAACTTGTGTAGATACTCCAATACAGACTTGTTGTCTTGCTTTAGCACGAGAAATTCATGTCTCTTGATACTCACGATGCTTGAAAGAACATGTGCCTCTTGAAAAGCTATTTGAAATTTGTCCCATGATGGAATGTGATTGGCGGGCTGCATGGCGCAAAAATTATCCCACCATGCACAAGCGGCCCCTTCAAGTTGGTTGGAGGCATAGAAGACCTTCTCGTTGTCGGCACAGTGAGTGATGATCAGCTTCCATTCAATGGTACGAAGCCAATCATCGGCCTTGAGAGGATCCTCCGAACAAGAGAACACGGGAGGCTTCGTGCTTAGAAAGTCAACAAATCGGGAGCCAAAAAGATCGGCTCCTCTCGCTGCCATTTGAGCACCTTGGATACTAGCGGTGTTCTGAGAAATTTGCTGCAAGATCAGAGTCTGGTCTTGTTGACTCTGTTCCATTTGGACCAACACTTCGACCACGGATGGCTGAGGTGGAGTCACTTCTTCTTGCCGACCCATGTGCTGAAATTGCGGGTCGGGGTGCTCCGGATTACGCTATTGAGGATTCGGGGGCTGATCATCGGTGATTTGAGAACCCATGGGCTGTGAGTCCTGCATTACTTCCAATGTCAGATGAGTTTTATGACCCGACATCCTGTTGCCATACAACTTGTTAGCAACTGGCAAAAGGAACGAGGGAAAAGTATAAGGTAAGCAATTGACAATAGGGTGTAACTTAACCTAGCATGAATGCACAATAAGAACACATTTATGCAACAAGAAATGGGGTGCTATGGTCCATGTGGACAGCACAAGATACAAATAAAAATACAGTTAGTTTTCTGACGTAGTTGCGATACAACCCGCCCGTAGGCGATGCACAACTACTTGGATCAAAAGAGAGCAAATAGTCTTCACAAAATCCAGCATCTACAAGCTAAGTAATATCATTAGGGTGTATAATATCTACGGATAATCCCTAACCTAATCTCAAAATCGCAGCAAGGTGTCGTCTTCTTGTTCTTCCATCAATTCTCTTTTCCGACGACTATTTAACGTGTCTAGTGTTGGAAAAGAGAGACGAGCAATTAGAGAAAATGATTTTTCTCAAATCAAATGAACCTTGATGTAATAAATAGATGCTAGGATGGGTAAAAAAGAAAGGAATTATATTACTTGCATTTTTGCCAAACTTTTGATAGTTTGAAAATAGTCTTTGCAAATCAAAATCCTAGTAACGTCCATTGCTACGGCCTTAACCTACAGTCAGTATGGCTCTGATACCAACGCTGTGGGGACCCCGAGATCGGATCCGTTTCAAGATAAGTAATTATACTGAAAGAGCACAATACTTAACATGAAACGAAAACGATTCCGAGTGCCCGGATAGGTGTCTCATGTTAGCTCCTAAGGATCAGTGACTAACATGCACATATCCAAACACAACATTGCAATCACATCCATACACAATCGTACAAGAGTAAAGGAATTGTAAATAGAACATCATCAAATAGAACTTTTAAGTACAAGTTTGCATAAGAGGGCCATTCGGCCAAACATCAATATCAAGAATAAATTGCAGCGGAAGACAAACTTAAAATAATAAGGAATTACCGAGTTGGCACGCCCACAATCCCACAAGCAACTAACTGGAGTTAAAGTCATAGCGTCTGAAGTACTTTACCCAATTTGAATGACTTCTCACGTGAACAAATGGACAATTTTTAAGTACAAAGTTGTACTCACGAGACTTTTCAAGAAAAATAAGGATGCATGTAAGTATCAAAGGAAGGCTACTACACTAGTCAATTTTCAGCATAAAACAAGTTTTGCAATTAGATAAAAAGTATAGATTCAAATTGCCATTTTTAAAACATTGATAAAACATTGTATAATAGTAAGCAATGATCATCAAAAGTATAATCTCCAAACATAATCAACACACGAAGATCCCATTCGTGACATATATCAATTCTTCACAAAATTAACACGTGATCCCCGCGTTCATGATAACATTTCAGATCTGAACAAACTAACATAAAGACATAATATTTCCAACCATAACCTAAGCCAAAGTTCCCATAAGCTAACTGTGCATGCTTTCTCACCAGTGATGTCCATAACCGGGGACACGGCTATTCGAATAGATTTATTTAGACTCTGCAGAGTTGTACAGCTTTACCCACACGATATGATTATCTCATAATGTCGATCAATGCACTCTTCCATAGGAGTGTGACTGAGATATCATAACGAGGCCGTTACAATATCATGTCCTAACTATTAAACCACCCGAGGACAGTCCCATGGCTAGACTGAACGGTGGCCTGAACCACAGGGGAACCTCGTTCCGTCAGTAAGTCCCTTACAAACAAGAGACCCTTAAGGGCAAGAAAATAAAAATATAACATGCCCCCACTAGATTGACAAGAGAGTCATTAAAACCAAACAACAACAATTGCCAATCTAATCGTGTTTCGATAGCTAACACACAATAAATTATTAAGCCAAGCCTTCGCCATTATCCCAGCGTGTGGTTGTACGTAAGACTTGGTTCATCACACCACAGACCGGTCCTCAAATACCCAGACGGGGCTATGCAAATCCAGGACCACCCCTTCATCACCGTATCACCCGTCCAAGTCCAACACACAACAACAACCCATCAACAAGTTCATAATATTCAGATACGAAGATCTAGACATTTTCCTCAAATTCAACATAATCAAATCCATATAATCCTCAAATTTCATTAAGATTCGATTCGATCCATCAGCCGATGGACTAGTTCCATCAACCGTTATCGACTACAACTACAAGCATGACTAAGCATCGTTCTACAAATTAGCAAACACTCCCATATAACATATATCCTTAATCGTACAAGGTAAAAAGGGTAATCAATATTCAAAAGAGGGCCAATGCGGCAAGTAGGATATTAACTACTTCTACCCATGAACATACCTTTCAAAATAGCATGCAATTGAGAGATTAAAACCATACAAAACATTTTAAAATCAATAGGAGCAATACGATCAAGACGAGGGTGCTCGCACCTTTGCTGTACCACTTGTTCAATCTTAGGTTACACTCATAAATACGTTTATATCATCGAGAAAATCTATCGAAAGAACGATATTGAAATTAACACCAAATAAGCCAAAAATTAAAAATACTCAAAAATGCATGAAAATTATACAGTAGGTAGATTATGATTTTAGATGAATTTAGGTGAAAGATTCATTCCATTTGGAATTAGCATGTGAAAGTTATTGAGGTTTGAAGATCAGATTTTCCGGAAAATCCAGAAATTTCTAATCGGTCACTGTTCATGCCAATTTAATTATTCAGCCAAAATTTGTAGAGTTGTGATGGATACAAGGATTACATAGATAAATAGAGGATAAAATTATAAGATCAAAATAACTGAGTTTATCTCATTTGGAGTTTTAATGAATTGGTAATTAATTTTCAAAGTTACCAGCCTTTTTCTTTTGTAATATAATGAAGTTAATGGATCATTTTTCAAAAGTATATTCTCTGCTTCAGAAAAACGTTTGAAACCAATTTTAATATAGAGTTATGTAAAAATTAAAATTATCAGAACTTGTTTCATCCCTTTTAGAGTTGAGATGAATTAGTTATGAATTTTCTAATTTAATAGCAATTTATAGTGTACAAATAATTTAGTTTTGGATCATTTTCCACAAACTATATTTTCTGAGACAATGGCATGTTGGAAACCGATTTTATAAAAAAAATCTCATTTAACAAGAAAATTAACAAAACTATTTTCACTTATTTTGGAGTTAAAATGAATTAGTTATGCATTTTTGAAGTTAATTGTATTTTTCAGTGTACATATAATTTGTTTCAGATTTCTAAAAGAATTAATTACGTTTTATACTCGCATTCAGCTAACCATAGGGATGATGAGTGGGACAAGGGTCGAGGGTTTGACCCAGTTAGTTATGACTCGGTTTGGGCTGAAATCTGGTGAAGGCGTAAATATGGAAATACGTCTCCGATTAAACAAAACGAAAAGTCAGTTTAAGCCTATCAGGATTACGTTTTCCTAAGGCAAAAACATATTTTACGAACTACACGTCCACTTAACCGGCAGTTCGAGCCCACAAACCATAGACTCAAAGCAACACTATTACGCCAACTAATGAATACTTTAACTAAATGAAAACAGTTAGAGCTAATGACTTGCTACAGTAAACGGCCGGCCGTCCGACAACGCGAGACTCCGCGTCCATGAAGCTTTTTGAAGCTCATGGGCGTTCGGTCAAGGTGGCACGAACCATAGGTACGCAAAGGCTCACAGTAGCTGTGCGCTTCTAAAGGCACCGACGACGACCTCTACGGCGGCCCATAGCGGCGACACAACGCCAGTGAGTGGCGGCAGCTCTCGGCCTAACGTGCATGTGACGCTTTGGTGGTGGATCAAGCAAAGCGATGCAATGATGAGCTACTGGGGGGTTCCTCTGAAATCATCTAGGCCCCTAAAAATTGTTTTGGTAATTAATGATAATATGTGAATATGGGATTAACGTATTTATTGAGTATTTACAAGGTTAAAATCCATTGGTGAACGTATTGACGCAAAGTTGCATGCAAATGGATTTCATGAAGATCTTTTGGCTCAAAGACAAGGTACAAGTAGTCTAGGTTCCCTTTTCGATTTTACCGGTCTTAGGAGTTTTGGTTGGAAGACCGGATTATAGGATAAATACCGTACTATTAAGAGGGATCATGGCTAGTAGCTTGATAGCATGTTCTTGTGCCATATGGATCAATTTAGGATCATGCATGCATTTGAATTTTAACTTGAATTTGAAATGAAAAGTATTAAGAACTTTTGTCCAAAATCGGTAGTATTGCAGTTATAATTGCGGTCGTACCGCTTGGTGCGGTATGACCGGACTTTACTTGGCGGTAGTACCGTATTTTGAATGGAACAGCCAACTGAGTGCTCAAGCGGAACGACCGGCTCCTTGAACGGTCATACCGCATGGCGGTCATTCCGAATTTTAGTTGGCGGTTCAAGAAAACCATAAGCGATGCAATTTGCCTCAGAATCACTCTTGGAAATCGGTCGTACCGCCCGTGACAATCGGTCGTACCGATGTGCGGTCGTACCGAAATTTGTGAGGCGGTTCAATAAAAACAGAACAAGTGTAAATCTACTCAAAATCTCTTTCTAGAAATCGGTCGTTCCGCGCTTGGGAACGGTCGTACCGGCCTGCGGTCATTCCGTTTTTTATATGGCGGTACAAAAATTCCAGAACACTTGTAATCTTCAGCATTTTGTGAAACCACGCTTTCGGTCGTCAGCTCGTTGAAACAGTATGACCGGGCAAATCAGACGTCTGGTCGTTAGCCTGCGGTCATTCCGACAAGGTTGCCTAACGGCTAGTTTGTTTATTTTTAGTATCTGTTCTAGCGATTGGTATGCTTTCGATCGAAAGCTTGATCGTCTGCTTCGATAACTTTGTAGTCGTTCGATTTTATTTGAAGAGTTGGGGTTTGGTCCCCAACGGTCATAATTGTTGGTGGGGGTTATAAATACCCCCCATCTGCTCTTGTACAGGCTGCTAGTGCCCATTTAACATCTATAGAGCCTTGAGAGCTTTGTGCATTCGCTCAACACTCAAAACACTCTTGTGCATTCATTGTGAGCTTGTTGAGATTCATTCAAGTGCATTCATTCTCCTAGTTGATCCATTTGCATTTAAGTGCCGTCAAGTGAAGACCGTTGGTCTATTACTCTTGGAGTGTTGCCGCACTCCTAGACAGTTTGGTGGTGGAGCACGGTGATCTCTTCAAGGAAGATTGTGAAGAGGCCCGGTGCAAGCTTGTGAGTGGTTCGGTGTTCACCATCTCCGGAGCGGAGGAAGAACAACCATAGTGAATCGAGGGAAGGCTTAATTCGTGGAGCCGGTTTGAGTGTCAAGCTTCCTCAATGTGGACTAGTGAAGACCAGCAAGTCTTTGATACCACGGGAAAAACATCGTCGTGTCTTTGTGGTTATTTCTAGTCTTTACTTTCCGCATTTATATTTCTAGCTTGTTTATTGTGTTTGAATTGCTTAGCTAGAAGTATAACTTATTTAGACTAAGTTATTAATTGGCTAAATTTGTTAAAAATTTAAAAACCTTCTATTCACCCCCCTCTAGTCGATTATCCTTGATCCTTCAAGTGGTATCAGAGCTTGGTCTCTCATTGATTTGGACTTAACCGTCTAAGAGAGAAAAGGATGGCTAGTGAGGGAATTGCTATAGGAAAGGCTCCTTTATTTGATAGCTCAAATTGTGCTTATTGGAAAATTAAAATGTCAATTTATTTAAAGGCCATGAGTCCAAGCATATGGAAAATCGTAAATGAGGGTTATGTCATGCCCCTTGATCCACTACCTCCCATGGATCAAGAGACGCGTAATGCTCATTTAGATGCCCAAGCTATGAACGTTCTCTTTGGCACTCTGAACGCGGATGAGTTCAATAGAGTGAGCAATTTGGAAACCGCTCATGATATTTGGACTACCCTCTCGGAAATTTATGAGGGAACATCCACGGTCAAAGAAGCCAAATTGTATAGGCTTCGGATCAAATATGAGATATTCATGATGTTGCCTCATGAAAACATCAATGAGATGTATTCAAGACTCAACAACATTGTGAATGAGCTCAAGGGCCTTAGGACTAACCTTCTTGATGTTGATATTGTGCGCAAGATGCTTAGGGCTCTCCCGGACAAATATAAGACGTTGGTAACGCTATTTCTCAACTCACCCGAGTTGCCAAGGATGAGACCAACGGGGCTTTTGGGCAACCTCATCACAAATGAGTTGTTCAAGAAAGACAAGGAAGAGCTCTTGGAGACATCTTCCTTAAAGAAGAAGATCACCGCTTTCAAGACCAAGGCGGAATCAAGTGATGATGAGGATAATGAAGACGACTCCGACGAGGAGTATGCACTCCTTGTAAGAAGAATGAAGAGGGTCATGAAGAGACATCCCAATAGAAGCTACAGCTTCGACAAGTACAAGAAGGGGCAATCCTCAAGTGACAAGAAGCGTTATAGCAACATTCGGTGCTATAATTGTGAAGAGAAGGGGCACATTGCTTCCCGTTGTCCCGAAAAGAAGGATGACAAAGGCAAGTCATTCAAGAAGAAGGAGTTCAATGGCAAGAATAAGCTCTTCAAGAAGCTTCACAAAGATGGCAAGCATGAAGTCCACATTGGAGAGTGGGATTCAAATGATGAGTCAAGTGACTCCGATTCCGATGAGGAAGAGTCTCCCAAGAAGAAGGGACTAGTCGGCATCGCCATCAAGGAAGCTCCATCGCTATTCTCCACTCCTACTTGCCTCATGGCAAAAGGAGATAAGGTAAAATCCATTAATAGTGATGAACCAACTTATGATGAATTAATGGATATGCTTGATGATCTTAAATAAGGAATACAATACTCTAAAAGATTCTTATATGGAGCTAATGGAAGCTCATAACTTGCTTATCCAAGAATATTCAAATAAGTCTTGTTCTAGTGTAGGAATTACATGCAATATTATTGATAAGATGCCTGGTGTAGAAATTGCTGAGACTAGTGCATCTACTTCATGTGATAACCTACTTGATATATCATGTTGCTCTAATGTTGATGCTAATCATGATATTGTTGAGCAAAATGATTCAAAGCTTGTTCACGAGAACAATGAGCTAAAAGAACAAGTGACCAAGCTAAGCAAGAGCTTGGAAAGATGTTTCAAGGGTAAGGCCACTCTTGACAAACTTTTGAGTGAGCAAAGGGGCTCATTCAACAAGAAAGGTCTTGGGTATGTGCCTAAGAAAGGTAAGAAGCTGGTAAACATACCTACAAGATTTGTGAGGCAAAATGGTAAGTATTGCCATAAGTGCCGGGAAATAGGACATGTGCAACAAAATTGTCCTAAGGGTAAGACTCCATCTATTGGTATATATGATTCTTGCTATATACTTCGAAAGACTAAAGATGGTAAAGTAATTGCTCATTTTGTTGGCACTTCAATTCTAGGTGCTAAAAAGAATGCTATTTGGGTGCCTAAATCCTTGGTTACTAATCTCCAAGGACCCAAACAAATTTGGGTACTTAAAAGAACTTGACTTTTGTTTTGTAGGTGAACTATAAAACCGGTGGAAAACATTGGGTGCTTGATAGTGGATGCACTCAACACATGACTGGTGATAGGAAAATGTTCACCACGTTCGAGAATGGTCAAGGAATGGAAAAGATCACTTTTGGCGATAATAGCAAAGGAAAGGTATTAGGATTGGGTAAAATTGTTATCTCAAATGACCTTTCCATTTCTAATGTTTCTTTAGTAGAATCATTAAACTTTAACTTGCTATCCGTTGCTCAATTATGTGATCTTGGACTAATTTGCTCATTCTCTAGTGAAGGTGTAACCATATCTAATGCAAAAGATAGCTCTTTAGGTTTTAAAGGCTTTAGATTCGGAAATCTTTACTTAGTTGATTTTAGTTCAAGTGAATCTTGTTTAAAAACTTGTTTAATGGCAAAAATCTCATTGGGTTGGCTTTGGCATAGAAGGCTAGCTCATGTTGGAATGATTCAACTTAAAAAGCTTTTCAAACATGATCTAGTTGTTGGCTTGAAAGATGTGAAGTTTGAGAAAAATAGACTTTGTAGTGCTTGTCAAGCTGGTAAACAAGTCATAAATTCTCATCCTTCCAAGAGTATCATGTCAACTTCTAGACCATTGGAACTCTTACATATGGATTTGTTTGGGCCAACAACCTATAAGAGTATCGGAGGTAATAGCTATTGTTTAGTCATTGTGGATGATTACTTTAGATATACATAGATATTCTTCCTAGATGACAAAGGTGAAACCTCTGGGATTTTCAAAAGATTTGCAAAAAGGGCCCAAAATGAATTTGATTTCAAAATAAAGAAAATTCGTAGTGATAATGGTTCCGAGTTCAAGAATACTAAAGTTGAAGACTTTTGTGATGAACTTGGAATAAAGCATGAACTTTCCACAACCTACACTCCGGAGCAAAATGGAGTAGTAGAAAGGAAAAATCGTACATTAATTGAAATGGCTAGGACAATGCTTGATGAATATAATACTTCTGATATCTTTTGGGCGGAAGCTATTAACACCGCTTGTCATGCCATAAATCGTCTTTATTTGCACCGTCTTTTGAAAAAGACTTCCTATGAGTTTCTTGTAGGAAGAAAACCGAACATCTCTTATTTTCGAGTTTTTGGTTGCAAGTGTTACATTTTAAAGAAGGGTGTTCGTCTTTCAAAATTTGATAGTTGTTGTGATGTTGGTTTCTTGCTTGGTTACTCTTCAAATAGCAAAGCTTATCGTGTCTTTAACAAAAACTCCGGTTTAGTTGAAGAAAGACACAATGTGCAATTTGATGAAACTAACGGTTCTCAAGAAGGGCATGAGAATTTGGATGATGTAGGTGATGAAGCCTTAAGAAAAGCAATAGAACATATGCAAATAGGCGGCATCAAGCCCGAAGACGACCCATCATCTTCCACTCAAGTTGAACCACCCACTTCTTCCACAAACCAAGTACAACTTAGTGAAGAAGACAACAAAGAAGATGATCAACCATCCAATTTACCACCAAGAATTCACAATACAATTGCAAAGGATCATCCAATAGACCAAATATTGGGTGATGTAGGTAAAGGTGTTTAAACTCACTCTCGTGTTGCTTCTTTTTGTGAACATTACTCGTTTGTCTCCTCTATTGAGCCAAAGCATATAGAAGAAGCACTTGAAGATTCGGATTGGGTGAATGCTATGCATGAAGAACTCAACAACTTTACCCGAAATGAAGTTTGGACATTGGTGGAAAGACCCAAAGAATACAATGTTATTGGTACAAAATGGGTTTTTAGAAACAAACAAGATGAAAATAGTTTGGTTGTTTGGAACAAAGCAAGGTTGGTTGCTCAAGGGTATTCACAAGTTAAAGTTTGGATTTTGGTAAAACCTTTGCTCCCATAGCTAGACTTGAGTCAATTCGGATATTACTTGCTTTTGCATCATGCTTTGATATTAAGTTATTTCAAATGGATGTTAAAAGTGCATTCTTAAATGGTAAAATATCCGAACTTGTCTTTGTTGAACAACCTCCCGGCTTTGAAGATCCAAAGAATCCAAATCATATCTATAAACTCTCCAAGGCACTCTCTTAAACAAGCTCCTAGAGCATGGTATGAACGCCTTAGAGATTTTCTAGTCTCAAAAGGATTCAAAATTGGGAAGATTGATTCAACTCTATTCACTAAAGTCATAAATGATGATTTCTTTATTTGTCAAATTTATATTGATGATATCATTTTTGGGTCTACTAACCAAGATTTTTGCGAGGAATTTGGTGATATGATGTTTAGGGAATTTGAAATGTCCATGATTGAAGAATTAAGCTATTTCCTTGGACTTCAAATCAAGCAACTCAAGGATGGGACTTTCATAAGTCAAGCCAAGTACATAAAGGATTTACTTAAAAGATTTGGCATGGAAGATGCAAAGCCTATCAAGACCCCTATGGCTACAAATGGTCATCTTGATCTAAATGAGGGAGGTAAACCGGTATATTTAAAGCTTTATAGATCTATGATTGGTAGTTTGCTTTATCTTACCGCATCTAGACCCGATACTATATTTAGTGTTTGTATGTGTGCACGTTTTCAAGCAACTCCAAAAGAGTGTCATTTAATGGCCGTTAAAAGAATACTAAGATATTTAAAGCATTCCTCTAGCATTGGCCTATGGTATCCCAAGGGTGCTAAATTTGATTTAATTGGATATTTGGATTCCAACTATGCGGGTTGCAAAGTGGATAGAAAAAGCACCTCGGGTAGTTGTCAATTCTTAGGAAGATCTTTAGTATCATGGTCATCCAAGAAACAAAACTCCGTAGCATTATCCACCGCCGCTTTAATATATTTCATGGGAAGTTGTTGTGCTCAATTGCTATGGATGAGGCAAACATTGATGGATTATGGAATTAAAATTGATAAAATACCTCTTTTGTGTGACAATGATAGTGCGGTGAAAATTGCTAATAACCCTGTTCAACACTCAAGAACCAAGCATATAGATATTCGCCACCATTTCTTGAGAGATCATGTGAGCAAGGGAGATATTGAGATTAGCCACATAAGAACCGAAGATCAATTAGCGGATATTTTCACCAAGCCATTAGATGGAGGCCGCTTTTGCAAATTGATGAATGAGTTAAATATCATAGACTATTCAAATGTTGTTTGAACTCTTGCCTCATGTTTTGTGCTTCATTTGATGTTATTTGAGTATTTTATGAAAGTTTTTTTAAAATCTCTTATTAAGAATAGCTATGATTATAAAAATTATGTTCCTATATAGACAATAGTCTATTCTATGCATAATGATCCTTAATGATATTTATTTGAGTGCAAAACTAGGGATCATTTGCAAAATAATCTAAGTTCCTAGAAAAACCAGAAAGCTCCAGGACAATCGGTTCAACCGGCGTTATACGTGCGGTACGACCGCTGTGCGGTACGACCAGCGTTATAACAACGGTATGACCGGGGTGCGGAACTACCGGCGGCATTTGGTCGGTACGACCGCAACGGTTTGAGAAGGGAAAATAACTTCCTGCAGTTTCTTTTCTTTTGCCTCTTAACTTTTTGAAACGGTTCAACCCTTACCTTTTCGTTTCCTTCTCCTTCGGCCTCTCTCTCTCGCCCGTGCGTCTCCCAAACTCGTCTCCAAAAATCACTCAAAATCTCGACACTTCTTTGATTTCTCAGTGCTGCCTGCCTCTCCAGGGTTCAACTCCTCCAGATCTCAAGGTAAAACGTAGTTTAATTTGCGTTTTATCACCTTTTGGAACCCTAGGTTATCCCTTTTAGGGTTTATTGAAAATGCGATTGATTTTTGTAGTTCTATTTGGGCAAAAGTAGTTATTTGGTGTCTAAAGATGATTGCGCATCAAATCTATGGATTCAATCCATGAAAAATTACCAAATATTCAATATTTTGACAGCCCTAGAACTCGGTTAGGAAAATCGGAACGACTGGTTCTTGAGCGCGGTACGATTGTAGTCTTGGTCGTGCAAATCCTTGAAAATGATGCGTCCGATTGTCTGACGACGAAAAACGAAACTTCAATTCTTTTTCACTAAATCCTATTTCAATTAATTCTTTCAACTTCTTGTAACCTATCCTATCTTTCTAAAGATGCCTAGGATGAGGGTTGCGACGAGGAAATCCCATGGACCACCTAGAGGGCAGTCGTCCCCTCAATCTTCTACAGCTCCCATTCAACCTCAACGTCGACGACCTGCAGCTCCAATGCAACAATCTCGCTTCGTTCGTCAGAAAATTGTGCATGGCAAAGGAAAAAAGCCAGCACTTGCATCTGGGACAGAAGAGAGTGAAGAAGAGTATTCCGATGAAGAGACTCAATCAGAACCAGATTCCCCAGAAGGTACATTTGACAATTTGGGAGAACCTCCAGCATCTCCAATCGATTTACGCCTTCTTTCAGCTGATGAATATGCCATAAAGAGACATGTGAATCAATATCTCTCCAAGTCTGACTGCGTTAATCCAAGGTTTCATACTAATTTTCAAGAACAAGTCTATGAGCAACTATATGGACGTAATAGGAAATTTGTTGATCACAAGTGGATCAAATGGTCTCATATAAACACCTTGGACAAATATAGTGGTGTTTATCAGTTGTTTCGTGAAGTAGGTCTTCATGACCTTGTGGCATTGAAGCAAAATTATGATGATGAGCTCATTCGACAATTTTATGCCACTGTTCATGTATCTGCAGATTTACATTCGTTCAGGTGGATGTCAGTTACTAGAGATTTGCAGAGTACAAAGGAAGAATTTGAACAAGTTCTCAGAGTTCGGTCCAGCTCTTGGGAGAAATTTTTTGATAGTCCTGCATTATTAGCCCCTGCTTGGTCTGATTACTATGAATCCTCTGTCAAGTGTAAGTTAGGGACCATCACTGGACTTAGGCCCTTACCAAGCATAATCAACAGGATAATTAATCGCACATTTTACCCCAAAAGTGGAAATTTTGATGCAGTCAGGGGACATGCTTGGAACATTATAGATCATATCATGAGGGGCATAAGTTTGAAGTTGTGGATGTTATTCTTCAGGGCATAGTTTCCTCTAAGAATGATAGAGTTAAGAGGATTTATGCACCTTATATCATGGCTTTGATTTCTCAGAAGATCGAGTATCATGGTGGATTGGGTACAGTCCATAAGTCCTATAAGCCTCGAGATGGTGCTCCTCCAAGTCGTGCCAGTGTTGAGATTGATCCTGATGAGGCACCTGCTCCTGCTGATGCTCCTTCTGAGGGTGTTCTTGCACAGGTTCTACAAAATCAGCAGCTTATTCTTAATACCTTGCAAGAAATGAAGGCTGAGCAAACTGAATTTGAGAATGAGACTCGCAACAGGCTGGTTGAGATGGCAACTATTCAGAATGATTTATTTGAGGAGACTCATAATAGGATGTCTGCCCTAATGGAGAGCTTTAATGAATTGGAAGGGAGTTTGAGGACCCCTCAGCGATACACTCGTTGCCCTCCTCCACCTTCTAGGACTTTCTCTGTGACACCTGTACCTCCTCCAGCTCCTGGCAGAGTGCCAACATCTCGAGTTCTGACTTACGCTTGAGATCCTGTTGTTCCCGATTCAGCTCCAAACACTGGCCTCCACTCCTCGGCACCAGATTCTCGAGGCAATGTTCAGATCCACCCCGCCTCTGAGTTAGCAGCTCAGGACCTGGCGCCCATTGCTTCAGGTTCTCAGGATCCTCCATCAGCTCCTCTTCCAGATCAGGCCACCGCTTCTCAGGTTTCAGCTTCTCCGGCCCCCGAGCCTCAGGTTTCAGCTCCAGCTCCTGCTCCAGCTCAGGACTCGGCTTCCCAGGACCTCGTTCCTCCTCCTCAGGACCCAGCAGTATGAGTTGTTTTTTTTTTGGTATTTGATGCCAAAGGGGGAGAAGTATGAAGATAGAGAAGAGAGAAGAAAGAAGACATAGCTTTAGGGGGAGCAAGCGCAAGCTTTTGCTACTATTATGGACTTATATATGTTATGTACTTGTGTTGGACCTATATGTGCTACTTATGTGCTACTTATGTGCTACCTATGTGCTTGTAATAGTTTAATTCTATGTCTTTTATCATGTTGAACTTGGGATGCTGTTTATGTTCATGTTATTATCTTAAATGCAATTTCAATTATTATCATATCTTAACATTGCATTTCCTCAAGTTCAAATATGCTAAAGAAACTCCACCAAAATTTCAAAATCATTACATGTGCTTGCAAAATTTTCTATCCTTTCATGCACATGTTTAGGGGGAGCTTTCTTTAAATTAGACTTAACAAGAAAATAATTCTCATACATTCATTTGTGCTTATTGCAAGAATTGTTTTATTGTTAAGCCATCAAAAGAATATACATTCATAGTATATTCAAACCAATCTTTCTCACATATTATTAGTGTTGTCAGCAATTACCAAAAAGGGGGAGATTGAAAGCATCTAGGCCCCTAAAAATTGTTTTGGTAATTAATGATAATATGTGAATATAGGATTAACGTGTTTATTGAGTATTTACAAGGTTAAATCCCATTGGTGAACGTATTGACGCAAAGTTGCATGCAAATGGATTTCATGAAGATCTTTTGGCTCAAAGACAAGGTACAAGTAGTCTAGGTTCCCTTTTTTATTTTACCAGTCTTAGGAGTTTTGGTTGGAAGACCGGATTATAGGATAAATACCGTACTATTAAGAGGTATCATTGCTAGTAGCTTGATAGCATGTTCTTGTGCCATATGGATCAATTTAGGATCATGCATGCATTTGAATTTTAACTTGAATTTGAAATGAACAGTATTAAGAACTTCTGTCCAAAATCGGTAGTACCGCAGTTATAATTGCGGTCGTACCGCTTGGTGCGGTATAACCGGACTTTACTTGGCGGTAGTACCGTATTTTGAAGGGAACAGCCAACTGAGTGCTCAAGCGGAACAATCGGCTCCTTGAACGGTCATACCGCATGGCGGTCATTCCGAATTTTAGTTGACGATTCAAGAAAACCATAAGCGATGCAATTTGCCTCAGAATCACTCATGGAAATCGGTCGTACCGCCCATGACAATCGGTCGTACCGATGTGCGGTCGTACCGAAATTTGTGAGGCGGTTCAATAAAAATAGAACAAGTGTAAATCTGCTCAAAATCTCTTTCTGAAAATCGGTCGTTCCGCACTTGGGAACAGTCGTACCGGCCTGCGGTCATTCCGTTTTTTATATGGCGGTACAAAAATTCCAGAACACTTGTAATCTTCAGCATTTTGTGAAACCCTGCTTTCGGTCGTACCGCTCGTTGAAACGGTATGACCGGGGCAAATCGGACGTACCGGTCGTTAGCCTGCGGTCATTCCGACAAGGTTGCCTAACGGCTAGTTTGTTTATTTTTAGTATCTGTTCTAGTAGTTGACTGTGCTCAGTCAGAAGTGCGGTCGTACCGTTCGATAGCCTGTAGTCGTTCTGATTTTCGCTGAAGAGTTGGGGTTTGGTCCCCAACGGTCATAATTGTTGGTGGGGGTTATAAATACCCCCCAACTGCTCTTGTACAGGCTGCTAGTGCCCATTTAACATCTATAGAGCCTTGAGAGCTTTGTGCATTTACTCAACACTCAAAACACTCTTGTGCATTTATTGTGAGCTTGTTGAGATTCATTCAAGTGCATTCATTCTCCTAGTTGATCCATTTGCACTTGAGTGCCGTCAAGTGAAGAACGTTGGTCTATTACTCTTAGAGTGTTGCCGCACTCCTAGACGGTTTGGTGGTGCAAAGACGGTGATCTCTTCAAGGAAGATTGTGAAGAGGCCCGGTGCAAGCTTGTGAGTGGTTCGGTGTTCACCATCTCGAGGCGGAGGAAGAACAACCATAGTGAATCGAGGAAGGCTTAATTAGTGGAGCCGGCTTGAGGTGTCAAGTTTCCTCAACGTGGACTAGTGAAGACCGGCAAGTCTTCGATACCACGGGAAAAACATCGTCGTGTCTTTGTGGTTATTTCTAGTCTTTACTTTCCGCATTTATATTTCTAGCTTGTTTGTTGTGTTTGAATTGCTTAGCTAGAAGTATAACTTGTTTAGACTAAGTTATTAATTGGCTAAAATTGTTAAATTGTTAAAAATTTAAAAACCTCCTATTCACCCCCCCTCTAGTTGGTTATCCTTGATCCTAAAGCAATGCAATGATGAGCTACTGGGGGTCCCTCGAGGCTTATCGAAGTGGTAGAGGGGCCGGTGAAGCACAGGGGATCCTTGTCGTCAACAATGGCGCCGGCAACGAAGAGCTCAACGTGGAGGATGTGACCTAAACAAAAAGGAAGGCAAAGGATGGTCGGGATGGTTAAGAACTAGCATAAAGATGATGTCATTACAAGCAATTGGAGAATGGCTTACCAGTTTTCGACAAAGAACTATGAACAGTAGCTTTGGTCGAAAAGTGCAGAAATCCAAATTCACAAGATCCTGTGAATGCATCGTCGGAATTACTTGAGGGGAATACAAGTTCATGCTTTAAGACATGATATGACGAGCTAAACCGAGAAGGAAACTCACCGGAGAAGGGAAATGGATTGGGGGTGGCATTCAGTGCACGTCCTAGAGCCGAAGAGGACATGCTCCAGACTTAGAACCTACAAGCAACAACAAGAGCACAAATGAGCTAAAATGAAGAGGGTAAGCACGGAGAAGCTAGGGGATGCAAGGACTTTGAGCTTACCCGATAAGAACGCTCACAAGAGCTTCCTCCCGTTCTTCGGCCGGGAAGAGAAGTGGGCAAAAAGGAGGGTAAAGAGGGAGTTTTATTCAACCCCGAGGATGGAGAAGAGAACGGTGTGAGGTGGGGAAGCTCTGCGAGTGGCTGTCGTGGGCGGTGGGCGAATGGAGGTGACGGAGCAGCGCAGGCTTTTGCGGGCGTGTGGCGTGCGGCGTCTGTGCGCAAGCCTGGCCCGAGGTAGAAGATGATTGCACGTAGGGCGGCCCACCTGCAACGACTGAGAGTGAACGGGTGCGGGCAAGTTGGTGCGGCTGGACCAAGTGGCGCGTTGGGCTCGGTCGGACTGGTTTGGACTGGAGGTCTGGATCGTCGGATCTGGATCGAACGGTCCTAGTAGGTTGGGTCTGGTGCAACTAGATCGTGTGGTGCAGATAGTTGGGTTGGGGTCCGGTCGGTTCAACAGTACTTGAGTCCGAGTTTCAAATCAGATTTGACCAGAAAAATAGAGGGTTTGACCAAGGCTTTAAAAATAGGAATAAAATTTCTAAAATTCTGAAATAAATCAGAGGGGTTCCAGGGACATCCTAGTGTTCATAAAAATTATTAAACATTACTGTTCAATATTTATTTGCTTAGTTTAAATTCAAACTTGGAATAGGTTATTGATTTGAGTTTGAATTTTCTTTGGGCCAATTTAGTTCCAAAAATTTTGGAAAAATTATATTAATTCATGATAACTATTCTAGTATTTGAATAAATTAGTTCTAGATGATAATCAAAAGTTTTTGTTCTTATTTGCATTTGGAGTTAAATTTTGAAGTGTAAGTTTAAACTTTAATTGAGATTTTCCAAGTGCAATAAATGTTGCAAATGTTTTCAAAAAGTCATGCATGCTGATAATATGCATACTAATTATCATTAATTAACTTGGGGATGTAACAAGCAGGGTGTCTTAGCTTTCCATCTTTCTTACGCTCCTCCGAGTGCCAACACCCCAATCTGGCCTCCTTTGGGTTTGCAAATAAACGTTTCAAACGTGGGATCATAGGCAGATACCACAACATCTTAGCAGGAGGTCCTTGCTTCACCTTAGTAGTATTCTGACGCTTGTATCGGGATGCTTTGCACATGGGACATACATGCATGTCTGCATACTTTTTACGGTAGAGGATACAATCGTTCGGACATGCATGTATTCTTTGTACTTCCATTCCCAATGGACAAAGAACCTTCTTTGCTTGGTAGGTGGTGCTGGGCAACACGTTTCCCTCCGGAAGGATGTCTGTTAGGAGCCCTAACAACGCCGTGAAACTCTTATCGGATCAACCATTGCTTGCCTTCAATTTAAGCAGTTTAATCACGGTTAACAGCCTTGTGTATTCCAGCTTGCAGCCAGGGAATAAAGGTCTCACCGAGTCCTCCCTTAAGCCCTCAAATTTACAAAACTCTCTCTCACTGTAGTTCTCTTCTTCATCGTATAGCATCTGATCCAGATTGTCATCGTGCAACCTATCCTCATCAAAAGCCCAGTCCACATCCGGCATATCGTTGACTTCCTCAGCGATGTCGTCATTATTAACTTCCGGTATAATCTGCTCTTCACCGTGACTGGTCCAACATGTATACCCTTTTTTGAAACCCCTTCGAATCAAGTGTGCTTCGATCTGCGCCGAGTTGTTAAATATCTTCATATTACCGTAATCAATGCATGGACAGTACGTAAAATTTATCCCCTTCTTCAACATATCCTGCTCGGCGTCTCTTCTAAAAGCAACCACGCCATTAATGTACTCTTGACTCACATGGTTCACACCATACATCCAGTTTCGGTCCATCTACGCTATGCATGTAACAAATTAGTGTCAAATTAGATTAATAAACCGCAAGTACGTACTCTTCCTATTTACCAAACATACTTAAATTGATTAGCGATTAATTTATAACAAACATAAAGGGTTATAGATCGTTACCCTCGGAGCTCACGAAGAAAATACGGTTCCTCTCCTTTCCTTCTCCTCTTTAAGGTGGCGCAATGGGGGTGGAGGCACAACAAGGTGCAGGTGGCGCAATGGGGGAGGAGGCAGCAGGGTGGAGGACCTTCTCCTCTCTAAGCTGGTGCAACGGGGGAGGAGCCGCAGGTTGGAGGAGCTAGGGCAGGGAAGTGGCGCATGGGGGGAGGAGGAGCAGATCTAAGTGGAGCCAGTGGTAGGGTTGCGACAGAGGTAGCGGCAGGGTTGCTCTAGAGCGGCAAAGGCAGCGGCAGTGCGGCAAAAGTTGTGTCGGGCCTCCAAAGCGGCAGTGCGGCAGAGGATGTGTTGGGTGCAATTTATATAAGGCCAGGATATCATAGACGGTTTCTAATTAGAACCGTCTGTGATAACCGATTATCACAGACGGTTCTCATTAAGAACCGTCTGTGTAATTATCATAGATGGTTTCTAATTAGAACCGTCTGTGATAATCCAGCTAATCACAGACAGTTTGTGAATAGAACCGTTTGTGATATATCACAGACGGTTTATGAATAAAACCATTTGTGATTCTAGAGATTATCACAAACGGTTTGTGAATAGAACCGTCTGTGATATATAACAGACGGTTCTATTCACAAACCGGCAGATCCGATGCCTCATCTCGACAGACCCAACACAGACGGTTCGATAAAAACCGTCTATGATGGGGCATCTACTATAGCCTATTTTGTAATAGTGTACGCACTCTCGGGGCTCGAGGCGAGGTGTTATACCTTGTTCTTCCCGATGGGGTGCTTATCTCCCTTGTCGGCGACCTGCACGCGGTCGAACTACTGGCCATCGAACTTGTACGCAGCCTTGAATAGCTTGGTTTTCTTGGTCAGCCAGGAAGTGTTGAGGAGGAGGTGACCGGGCATGAGAGGAGGCGGCCGAGCTTGAGGAGGATGCGGCTGAGCTTGAGGAGGAGGCGGCTCAGTAGATCTGGATCTAGAGCTTCGACGCTTTTGTTGGTGGCTGGGAATTGGGGACAAGGACTGAGTGAGTGACTCGCGGTCGGGGAGACGGGGAGAGTGAGTAGTGACTAACCCTACTAGAGTCTTAGTGGTATTGTTGACCCTTGGCCTACCTGTTAATATATGTCGTGGGTAAACAGACGAGACAGGTACGGGTGGAGCTCATGGAGAATCTAGACCCACCATTATGAGTTAATGGTATATTTTGGTAATTAATAAAAATCGTCAAATGGAACTAACATTTTCCATGAGTTGGATGAATAGGTTATATTCCATGATGATGAAGACTTTGTATGACATCATAAGTTGATTGTCATCAAGTCAAGACTCGGGATGAAGAAAATCATCTTGTGTTGATGGTGTTCAAGTCAAGATCCCGAAGTGAAGAAGATCATCATGTGTTGATGATATTGCAGTCAAGAGCTTGGAGTAAAGGATGCATCATGTATTGATGCGTATCAAGATCTCGAAGAGGAGATGATCATGGGTTGATCATCAAGTCAAGAGAATACCCATCATGTGTTGATGGAGGTCAAGTGAAAAAGTGCATCATGGGTTGATCCATATTCAAGTCAAGAACTTGAAGTAAAGGAAATTATCATGAGTTGATGATTATCAAGTCATTGACTCGGTCTTGAAGAGAAGATGTGCGTCATCAAATATCAAGTGAATGCTCAAGGCAAAGGTATGACTAACTAGAGCTAAGGATGTGATCCTAGTCTTTTACCGGTCTTAGTGTTTGGTTCGAAGACCGGATTGCTAGTATAGGTTGTCGTACTATTAAGAGGGGTCTTGACTAGTAGCTTGAGTGTGTCATGTGTTGATAGCTCGTCTTTCTTGCTCTAGCTCTTGTTAGTATGTTGCCAATATTTGCGAATGTGTTTTGCAAATAGTTAAGGCTCATGCATAATCCTTGCAACATGTGACTTTAGTTTGCGAATGTGTTTTGCAAATGATTTAAGTCCATGTACCTTATTCCTTATGGTGTGATTCTAAAAGTTGGCAAATGTGTTTTGCAACTTGTTGAGAATCTCTCCTTTAACCATTGTTTGCATCGCGCATTAATTGGCAAATATATTTTGCAAACTGAGTTAGAGCGGAATGCAAAAATCCTTGTTTCTCAGCTCTAGTGATCTGACCGCAGGCTTTTGGGCAGTTTGACCGGCCCTTGAAAGGTTAATCGGGCTGTGTGCTGGTTCCTTTGTTTTTGTGGTCTGACCGCCATGGTTGATCGGTCTTACCAGAGGTGTGCAACCGGTATGACTGCTTTGTGTTGGCCGGTCTGACCGGATCTCTGGGTCAAGTGTCTCGGTCAGCTTTTTCTAGAGAATACGTTTTTCTGGTTTTAGGACCCCGGTCTGACCGCCATGTGTTGACCAGTCTAACCGGACCTCCGGGTCAAGTGTCCCGATCAGCTTTTTCCAGAGAATGCGTTTTTTTGGTTTTGTGTGCCGGTCTGACCGCCATGTGTTGGCCGGTCTAACCGGACCTCCGGGTCAAGTGACCTGGTCAGCTTTTTTCAGAGAAGGTGTTTCCCTAGAATAGCTCTTTATTCTGTTGTGCGGTCTGACCGCCATGTGTTGGCCAATCTAACCATGTTGGTGTGGACTAACCGGCCATTGGTTGGCGGTCAGTCCGGATATGTGTCCAACGGCTAGTTTTATAGCCATTGGAGCATGGCCGGTATGACCAGCCATTGGATGGCGGTCAGACCGGGCTTCGCTGAGTTTTAGTAGATTCTCTTCCAAACGGCTAGTTTTTATGTGTGGACTATAAATACCCACCTTGGCTGGTTGTGGAAGGTGTTGTTGCTAGTGCTATTCATTCCTTTGAGCAAAAAGTAAGCTCTCTCATCTCTTATGTGCATGTGTTGCACTTAGTGAGCTTAGAGAGCAAACCCTAAGTGCATGTGTTACATTAGGTAGTGAATTGTGTATCCATTGAGCTTAGACATTTGATTCGTTCAAGTGAGTGTCTCCGACTTGTTACTCTTGGTATTTGCCGACACCTAGACGGCTTGGAGGAGTTGCGCCAGTGATCTTCTACAAGAAGGTTGTGAGAAGACCGGAGCGGTTGTGAGTGGTTTGGTGCTCGCCATCTCCAGAGTGGAGGAAGAGCAACCCTGAGTGGATCGATGTGTTAGTTCGTGTTGGAGCCGATCCAAGTGGTTGGACTTACCTCGGAGGTGTTGGCTCAATTGTGGAGCCGGTCCAATTTGGTTGGGTTTACCTCAACGTGGATTAGGGGAGACCGGCAATTCTCCGAACACCACGGCAAAACATTGTTGTATCATTGTGGTTTGCCCTCTTGTGCTTTACTCTATTGCAATTTACATTACTAGAATTAAATTGCTTTCATGTCTTTGTATAATTTCTATCTTTACCAATAGTATTATATTGTTGGTGCACTTAAGTAAAGAATAGTTGATTTAGGCTTTAATTGTGAAAAACCATATTGTTGTTAGCTTCCGCATTAGAAATCGGTTTTAGCCAAAAAAGTTTTTAAAACCGTCTATTCACTGCACCCCCCCTCTAGTCGGCCTCCTCGATCTTACATCTCACCCATGCCCGCGCCCATTTACTCGACGGGTAGAGAGTTTCCCCTATTTTTATGTCCGTGGGCAAAGAAAACAACATATGTCCGGCTCCATTAGGGCATTTACTCGCGGGTACGTGGGTAATCAGGCACAATTGTCATCCCTAATTATGATTGATTAATTAACACTAAAATAATTACGATTATTTAATTTCCACTAATTTTTAACCACTAACTAATTCATACTCAAATAATAATGCCTAATTAATTACCACTAATTATAAAGCACTAATAAATTACCGATACATTAGCTATGACTAAATTATTAACCGTAATAAATTACGATGAAATTATTAACAACTATTTAATTAAGAATACAAGCTACATTAATTAGGACGAGTTGAGTAAGACTAGTTAACTACAACTACGGTAATAACAACAAATATAGTGGACAAAAAATTACCTGCCCTTCGGGGGAACCGTTCAAAACTGCTACGGTCCTAACAACTGCTCCGAACTTTAATCTAAAAAAAAATTCTATTCTCTGTGTTCTTAGCGACGAGTGCGTGAACGAGAATGAAAACACAATTAAGATGACCGAGTGCGAGTCTGGTATTTATAGCCGTACGAAGGCACTGCACTAGTGGTGGGAAATCCAGAGGCACTATCGGGCCGCAGCACTCCGGGCTAGGAGCGACGGCAGCGACCAAACGACACCTATGCAGAGGAGGTTTGTCCAGGCAGGGCACACGCAGATGGCTTGTCCGGGTGAGGCCGTGCGGACAAGGCTTGTCCGGCCAAGGGCCGCGCAAACTTAGTTCCAGGCGGTGGCCGTACGAATGCGGCTACGTTCGGACGGTGGTCATATGGACGTGGCTACGTGATGGCACACCACGTATCCGGGCTATGGACGTGCAACTAAACTACTATTTTTGTTAATCCGTCCTGCAACAGTGCCACAAAGAGTTTTTTTTAATAATCTATTTTTTAATCGAAATATCAAAAATATTCCGGCGATATTTGTTTTACAAAATATCGTCACGCCCAATGGTTAGCGATTTGATGGAGTCGCCGTCTGCGGTTAGGCGGCCAGTTCTGTCGCCCAACCGTAGGGCGATTGAAATTAAATCGCATAGCTTGGGCGATCAAACCATCGCCAGATCCTCGAGCCGTGCTACTTGCGATCAGCGTAACGGGGCGACAGTCCATCGCCCAACCCTCGGCGATTGGAGGTCGATCGCCCACCCTATGGCGATAGGAGCCCCCACGTACTTTTACCTTTTAATTATTGTTTAATTCAGTTGTAATGAATATTACATTTTGTAGGTTAATTAAATTTAGCAAATCTGATTATATCATGTTATTTATTTTGAAAATAATAGTGTTGTCACGATGTTGGTTGGTCTGCATTTGTTATTTTAAGTAGAATATCATGGGTCGAAATTTGTCAAACTCGCAAATAACATTTTGTGATCGTTGTATATTGTTGTAGTCACGGTAAATTTACATTGAATTTTGTGAGGGCGATTAAGACGAGAATGATATGTAAATACCAAGGTAAGTGATATTACGATGCGCGAGGGAGTCTCCTCGATGAAGTCGTCGAGCGTATATATGCGTATGTCACGCACGTAGTCGATGTCGTACTTTATGGAGCTTATACAGAATATGAGTGAAGGGCTGAGAACGCTCATTGTGATTATGAAGATGGCCTAAAACATGGAGGATTCAATGTCGGTGCGAATGGTTCTTTCTGGGATTCCACTAGAAGAGGCATACTTGCAATATAGTCTTGCTTTGATGGGTCTCTGGAACCAGAACTACATTAGAGTCCGCGTACAGAAGCACGTTACACGTAGTCACATGGCATGATGGTTCGGCTAATTGCTTTAGTCATCCTCGCTACTACTACGGTACATTGTGACACAAGCATCCGGACCATGTAAGTATACATGCCTTTAGGGGATAGTAAAAAACATGGGGGTAGGACGGGGGACTACTACGTAATGACCTGACCTACTGCGTGGACCGGGGCCATTTTCCCTTCCTTGCCCATTTCGGTGTTGAACTCCTCGCCGGCCTTCCCTTCCCTTGTCGCGGGAGTGTCCACGTCGGTGGGCATATCAAGTCGTCCATATCCTGCGATTCCATGATGTAAGTGCACCGTATATTTGAAATTGTAAGAAGGATTTACATTCTTCATAACTCACGTCGTCGATACGGATTACGCCCGGGCGACCGGATACGCTGTGGCGGCCGGGCTCAGCCGCATGAGCCTTTCCCTTGCCCTTGTCGCGGGACTGTCCACGTCGGGCTGGTATGTCGAAGTCGTCCATGTCCTGCGATTCCGTGATGTAAGGGCACCGTATAGTGAAAATCGTAAGAATGATGTAAATTCTTCGTAACTCACGTCGTCCATACGGATTACGCCCGGGCGAGCGGATACGCTGTGGCGGCCGGGGTCAACCGCATGAGCCTTTCCCTTGCCTTTGTCGCGGGACTGTGCACGTCGGGTTGGTATGTCGAAGTTGTCCATGTCCTGTGATTGTATGATGGATGTAAGTACACCGTACAGGGAAACCTTACGTAATAAGGATGTAAAAATATCGATAACTGACGTCATCGATATGGATTACGCCCGGGCGAAATCTTGGGCTCCTTCTGCCTCCTCAACAGGTCCGATGCGTAAGGTTTCCACCGCGACGGTTCTCGGCCCGCACCGAGTAGTTCAAATGTGTACCTGGCTGGATGAATGCCCTGTCGTACATCTCCGGGCCGTCGATCCACTGGAAGAAGTGGCAGCGCATCTCGGGCTGCCATTACGTGGGGATGAAGTTAAAAATTTAAGGAATTGAACGTTGCGAGAGGAAAATCGTCTGCTGAAAGAAACACTTACGGGTGATGCCCGCATGTGTAATGCGCCCGGCGGCGGTGTGCAGGTGTGTGGACTGAATGATCTCTGCTGGTTCGCCACACACACACTGCGGGATCGGAAAACGTGGTGGTACTGGAGCATCTTTCATTGATTTATCTGGGTATTGTAGCTGTTTCCTCTTCTACTTAAGCCACTTTTGCTTCTTCAACAACCTCGCGTAGAAGTTTGCCGAAGAGTCCATAGCTGGGTATGTGTTGTGTAGTGTTGTGTAGAGTTGGGTTTGGTTCAACCCTCTTTTATAAGCTCCATGGTTGACATGGTGTGATTAATTTCATGCAGAGTGTGGTCTTGTCAGTTTGCAAAGCTGCCCCGTGTGGTCTTGTCAGTTTGCAAAGCTGCCCCGTGTGGTCTTGTCACTGCAGAAAGCTGTCTCCTGTGGTCTTATCACTGCGCAAAGCTGCCCCGTGTGGTCTTGTCAGTTTGCAAAGCTGCCCCGTGTGGTCTTGTCACTGCAGAAAGCTGTCTCCTTTGGTCTTATCACTGCACAAAGCTGCCCCGTGTGGTCTTGTCACTGCGCAAAGCTGCCCCGTGTCGTCTTATCACTGCGCAAAGGTGCCCGTGTGGTCTTATCACTGCGCAAACCCGCTTTGTTAGTCTCCCCCCGCGGGCCTATAAAATGCACGCCCCACGTTCCGAATTACGACCACTCGACCCTTCAAACCGTAGAAGGAAGAACCTTCTCCGTTTTACAGTAACATACGATGGCAGACGCCCAGGGAGGCTCCTGCGGGAAGGCGGCACCTCCCGCAATATGGAGGCCAAGAAGCAGGGAGACGTCCTGCAGGGTAGGGGCCATCTCCCCGAATGGGAGGTGGAAAGTGTGAGTCTCTGGTCGTCACCGGTCCACAAGAGCTGTCAGCAGGGAGCGGTCGAACGGGAAGCGTCATGACTGCTCTGGCCCGGCATGGACGTCTCCGTCGTCGCCGACCGCGGGTGCTGCCGGCTCGTCCTCGTCCGTGGCCTGCACCATTCGGGCGATAGGTAGTAGACCAGCAGCGCTCAACCTGCGAAGGAACAAAAGGTCAGTACGAAAGGTACGGTTCGCGAGAAGATAGTGTGGACGTATACTAACACCTTGTCGGCGTGGGTCTAGCCTCCAGGCCACCCGAGGTGTCTGCGTGCGGATCACCCCCAACACAGTCGCGTCGGCAGCCCCCGTAGGATGAGGGACACGACGCGACGCCCGATGTACTTAGTCGATGCGCTCCTCCAGGAAGCCGAAACTCCAGTCCGATCCGTGAGCCATACCTGCAAAACAACTTTAAGTTAGCAAATACGCGGAAATAAAACATCGAGTGTAACGAATGAGTAAATTTAACTTGCAAACAAACAAATCAAAAGAGTACTAGGCTACCAGGACAGTCTTTGAAAAACTAACAAAAAAAAGTTATAGTACTACAACACTTAAATAAACATTACGTGCAACATACGATACATGTCTTACGGCATTACGTACATCAAATGAAAATTAGGTAGTAGTAGAACAGTTACATAAACAATACAAAGTACAAATGACAATGTACACTGATTGGGCGACAGTCTTGCAGTCGCCCAACCGTTGGGCGATACGCTCGAGTCGCTCAACCATTGGGCGACAGACGTATATTTTTGTAAAAAACAAATTCGCCGAAATATTTTTGATATTTCGAATAAAAAATAGATTATTTTAAAAAAAAATTCCCACAAAGACTCCACGCTAGGCAGCGGCCGTATCCCGTATAAAAGGGGAAAAAAGTGAAGTCGCAGATGCATGAGAAGCAGCAAAAAAAAAAGCACAAACGGCGGCCCTGGTCAAGATGCGGCGCGGCAATCCCGAGGAGTAGGTTGGTCCGTCCACCCCCGCCGCAGAAACTTCTGGTTCCGATCCACCACAGCATCGATCGGATCATGTGCTCCCGTCACGTGCTTGCATCAACCTCCCGATTAACTGTAATCTAATGGTACTAGTGTTCGTTTTGCTAGTAGGTGTCGCAGAAATCTGAATCGCTGCGTGCATGCTGGTATGGTAGCCAAAGTTTCTCAATGGCCGGTCAAAGATGCGTCACATGATTCACTTGAGCATCCCGAGAAGAAAAAACGCCACCACTTCACATGTTATAGGAGGCAAAGATTACACTTAAACTAGTGGAAATAACGTCGCCATTGCGTGCATACTTTTTACGGCGCTAGCTCCAATTGTCCAGCCCATTTCTTTTCAAAAATAAATAAGAAAAAATCACTTCCCAATCTTAAACTCACACTCGATTCGTTTTTCAACCTTCCGCTACGAAACCATGTGATTCAGGGCTTGTTTGGTTTCCTCCCTGGGCCAAATGCCTGGGCCAAGCGAGCTACCGGAAGATTAACTTAGCGCTGTTTGCTTTCCTCCCTGCGTGATGAAGCCAGGCGAGCGGGCTGCCAGCCAGGCTGTCGATTTTAGCGCTTGGGAGCAGCTGCCTCCCAGGCAGCTACTTCATCCACCATTCATTTTTTTGATCTAATGATCTATTTTTCATTTATCAGTTTCAGGCACAGACTTCTAATCAAACAACTAATTTTCAGGTTTGCCTGGCCAGGCAAAAATCATCTACTTTTCAGGCTACATGCAGGCACCACTTTTTCCTAGGCATAGAATCCAGGGCACCAACCAAACAGGCCCTCAGATTCTCGAACTAACAAAACCGTACACCTTACCGTTCAAATAAAGTCCGTGTGATTTCCTGCTGACATGTCATCCACGCGTCCAATTTCATTGACTTGAAATCCACATGCGCAAGTACAATTGATGTGGCATCCATCTTATATCTTCTCCTTCATCTCTGGCCGCAACAAATCCGTAGGTGAGCGCCCCCACCGCGCTACTCCCTTTGCCTTCTTTTTTCTCATTTCTCTCTCTCTCTCTCTCTCTCAAACAAATCGAGCACCACCACAAGCTCGAACCTAGGCGGGGCTTAGCTAAATTTTTGGCAGATACAATACCTTTTCACCCTGTATTTGCAGGATTGATCACACACGAAACGTATTTGCAAATATAGCATTGTTGCCACACGGCCACCGTGCGGACGCCTCTCCCTGCCCGCCACCTCAGCCCATTGCCGCACGGCCACCGTGTGGCAATGCATCCCCTACCGCCACATGGCCTCGCCTGCCCCACCGCCACACACATTTGTTGCCGCTTGCACGGCAGCCGTGTGGCAGCGACCTGACCCACCACATCACTTGTGTTTAGGGTTTACTGTGGGCTAAATTAGTGCTTATTGATTAGGATTTCGTGGATGTTTGTAGGAATTTTAAAATATAGCAAATAAGTTCAAACAATTATGAAATTTTATGTGGAGCCTCCCAACACAATGTACTATACGGTGTAAATTTATCATAATTTTATTCGTTCAAAATATTTCTCGCAATTTCATATAAATGTATTGTTTGTACGAATTTGTAAATGTAGAAATTGAGCTCCAAAAATTATGAATTGTATTTTGAAGGCTCCTCACACAATGGACTTGATTGTGTACTATTTGGATAATTTGATATGTATTCTGGAATTGTAAAATTTAGGATTTAGGTCACGAAAATTTGGATTTTAGGTTTCGGAAATTAGGGTTTCATGATTTCATGTGACTTGGAATGTATGGAAAAAAAACTGCATTGTAACTCCATTCGAGATGTCGATATACAATATGGCATAGGAGTACACACATAACAACCAAAATATGCATACAAATATAGCAAAACAAAATATGAATACAAATATATCCAAACATAATCACATAACACGAGATATACCAAAGTCTAAATAAGTTTGTGCATAAACTGGGATGAGGGAGGACGGTGTATTATCACATGTAACCCGATCAAATAGGACACTCTTTGTTAATTTAGCAGTCTATTGTGGATGATATTCTTTAATACAGTATTGTACCACATTCTAGATAAGCTTGTGCATGAACCAACTGAGGGAAATACGTGGCATGCAGATCATATAACGATATACCGTAACCTCCGACTCGTGTGCATTTTGAAGGCTATGGTACATCGTTATATGATCTGAACGCCACGCATTTCCCTCAGTTGGTTCATGCGCAATGTTATCTAGCCTATGGTACAATATAGTATTAAAGAATATCATCCATAAAAAACTGATAAATTAACAAAGAGCGTCCTATAGCATAAACAAATAGGTGTCCGCAACTAGTCTCCACAGCAATCTCTTTTCTTAGTGAGCTCACCTCATCACATAGTAGCACCTTCGATGCATGATGATTGATGTTTGCAATCTCTTCAAGCCAGTAGCACCTTCGTTGTCTTTCGACATTCCACGTTTTCTAGACACATTGCTTTCTCTAGAGGAATGATGATGCAATCCAGTGTTACTTAGGTTAATACCAGGAAATGAAACTCCGATTGCATCTACATGAATGCAAATGCAATCCACGTTGGAGTTGGGAAGCCTACATGATATAAAGTCCAATAGTGAGTGCCCCTTGTCTCGGGGTTGTTATTTAACGATGTGTGCAACTAGTCTCCGTAGTGCCATAGCGAGTGCCCCTTGTCTCGGGGCTGTCCACAGTGGCGGCGAGTGTCAAAATCGTCCATATCCTGTGATTCCATGATGTAAGTGGATCGTCAGTAAGAAACGTAACAAGGATGTAAATTGTATATAACTCACGTCTTCGATACGGAGTGCGCCCGGTCGGCCGGATATGCTACGACGTCGGTCGGTCTCGGTCGAAGGAGCCTTCCCCTTGTCATGGGACTCTCCACATCGGGCTAGTATGTCGAAGTCATCCATGTCCTGTGATTCCATGATGTAAGTGCACCGTACAGTGAAAAACGTAACAATAATGTAAATTTTTCATAACTCACGTCGTCGATATGGATTACGCCGAGGCTACCGGATACGCTATGGCGGCTGGGCTCAGTCGCATGAGCCTTTCCCTTCCCCTTGTTGTGGGATTCTCCACATCGGGCTAGTATGTCGAAGTTGTCCATGTCCTACGATTCCATGATCTAAGTGCACCATACAGTGAAAAACGTAACAAGGATGTAAATTCTTCATAACTCATGTCGTCAATATGGATTATGCCCGGGCGAGTCCTGGGCTCCTTTGGTGTCTCCTCAATAGGGTCCGGTACGTAAGGTTTCCACCGCACGAAGGTCTTGGCTCGCACTGAGTAGTTCAACATGTACTTCTGCTGGATAAACGCCCTATTGTACATCTCCGGTACGTCAATCCACTGGAAGAAGTGGCAGCGCATCTTACGCTGCCATTACATGGGGATGAAGTTAAAAATTTATAAAATTCAACGTAGGGAGAGGAAAATCGATGCGTGCGAAAGAAACACTTACGAGGTAGTGCCCGCACATGTAGTACTCCCAAGCGGAGGTGTCTGGGTATTTGGACTAAATGATCTCCGCCGGCTCACCACACATACACTATGGGACTGGAAACTGTAGTGGTACCGGAGCATCTTTTATTGAATAATCTAGGTATTGTAGATTTTTGGCCTTCTGCGCAAGCCACTTGCGCTTGTGCAGCATCCTCGCGTAAAAGTTTGTCGATGAGTCCAACATATCTGGGTATTGTACAAGTTTCATTGTACGTCACAAAACATGGTGGATAATACATTAAATTACGACACTGAATGACGACCAGACGAGCTCGGTCTGTTAGGACAATGCTTCATTGAGTACCTAAGGGTCTTGCATATCTTGCACTTGATTGTGCGGCTAACACTGATACGCTGGCTGTCATCTATGTCATTTTGGAAGCACCGCGTTTGCCATCGTCCCTTCCCTATTCTCTTCAAGTCCATGTTGGGACCCTATTGTACCAAGTCCGGCCAAGGATCCTTGTAGTTCATTTCCAAGCCGTACGAGTGAAACTCTCCACTCTACGTACCGAAAAGGTGTTGCATGTCGTAGCACTCGGAAATGTACAACATAGACATTTGCCTCATTTGTGCACACGCCTTGTACACATATGAGCATGACTTGTGGAGGAGCTTCGGCTTATTGTAGGTGCATGTCGTCACATCACTCAAGGTGCATGCATGTTTCCTTCCCTCCCTAGTATGGCTGTTGACGTATATCTATTGAAGCCTGATCTCGTACTTCCTCCTGAGGCTGTCGATCACCCGAATGTCATGCATTTGGGCCTTCTCCATCTTCCGGTCTATGTGCCTTTGCATGTTCTTGGACCACTGCTTGCCTTCGTCCATCTGTCGCTTGGCTGCGGTGGCTCTTTTGATGAAATAACCAATAGTGCAAGTCCATGTCTCGTAGACGATTGTAGTGATAGGGAGGCACCACACACCTTTGACGACGTTGTTGTAGACCTCGGATATGTTGGTCGTCATAATCTCGTACCTCGCACCGTCTGTGCCATAGAGGAGGGACCATTTCTCCAATTCAAGTGCATGGCCATTAATCCACTTCGATAAGCTTATGGCACTGCTGGGTTGCTCTCCCTCCAGAGTGGACTTCCTTGTATGCCTCGTAGTCCGGTGTTCCAAGTCTCTCCAAATGGAGTCAAACTTCCGCCTCTGGTTCTGCAGACACAATTCCTTGAACGTCTTCATAACCTCCTAGCTGCGGAACTGCGTGAACAAGTTAGATGCAAGATACCTCATGTACCACCTAGATTGCACGTCGTTCTACTGGTGAGATGGATTCATCCCACGCTGTATGGTGTTGATGGCCGCCAATAGCCCAGCATTACGGTCTGTAATTAGGTAGACATTGGGCCGGTCTCCCACTACTGCCCTCTTCACGTTCGCTAGGAACCACAGCCAGCTGGATGTGTTCTCACTCTCCACAATGACAAATGCCACTGGGAGAAGCTGGTCATTCGCGTCGGCCACCACCACGGTGAGGATGATGCCCTTGTACCTCCCCATGAGGAAAGTGCCATCCATCGTTAGCACGGGACAACAAAACTGGAAGCCCAGAACACGCGGTCCAGTATGAAGCGGTTTGGCCCTTTCTCAGCATCTTCACGGTCAAGCTTGTTTATGTACGTGTCGAGGTTCGATTCGATAATCTAGGGAAGCAATCTTAGCACGAGGTTGTACGACTCTTCGTATATCCCATACATGGACTCGGTGACCTTCTTCTTGGCTCGTCGGAGCTTGCCTTAGCTGACTGGATAGCCAGTCTGATTGGCGACTTCCGACATCAACATCTTGGGGAGAGATAGACACGTCCGCCTCAACTAGGTGCGTGATGAGGTTTGCAACATATGCGGAAGTCACATTCCGATGCTATCAAAGGGGCTCGCTAAGCTCGCAGGTGTGGTCGGTCAGCGCCTTGACCGTGAAGATCAAGCCAAAGATCTTTGCTCGGTGAGCGCTGACCTTGCTAGGGCAGCCTTCCAATATGCACTTCACTACGTACTTTCCTGGGTTAGACCTGTGCACCCGGTACATACGGCTGATGGACAAGGGGTACCGTGTTATAGCTTATTGCATAGCCACCTTGTTCGGGAAGCGCTGCCCAACTAAGAGGGTGTCGGCATCAAACTCCCACTGGGAGCCTTCTTCTTGCGGTAGTACAAGTGAACGCACCGCGATATCATAAAGTCTCGATGCCACGTAAGGCACCTCCAATGACGCATTTTCCCTAGTTGGACCACCAGCTTGGTGTGCGTCCTCGTCGCTACCATCCGAGCTTGGGTCTACGTCCTCGTCGGACTCCAACCCGAGAGGCTCGTCTGGTAAATACTCGTGGCAGTCGATGCGGGCACGATGAATCGATTTGATAGATAAGATATTGTTATTCAAAATATTGATCCAATTCAGTATCATCAGGATGCAAAAGTCATCCCATTGAATTTACAGAAGTCTCATATCTATGGGATGTAATCCCGACAAAAAAAAGAAAAAATTTGATTATGGAAGTCAACATTATCCGACCACCACATTTTCGCCCCCTCATTTGGCACAAAATTAGGCGTGGGACTTCCCTCCGATGCAGCACATTCCGTGCTGCCATCTTTAGGCTCAGGCTGTGCTTGCCCGCTTGTAGAGGCCCCAACATCATCGGTGCCCTGCATATGAAATTCACGTACACCATCGGCTACCCGTGAATGGCCACCTCGGGCTTCCTTGTATAGCCTTTATGCTATGCTTCCAGTCACCTTGACGAGCTCCCACACATAAATCATGCAGGTGATCGCCTTGATCACAACTTTCTTCGTCGTTGGCTCCGTGACGAACCCCCTCCGGATGTAGCTTCGCAGCTCATGAATATTCATCGCGTGGAGCCCCACCGCCTGAACCACCTTGCATTAGCATCTCGACAGGTCCAACCCATCGGGTCTGGCCCGTAAAAGACCATCGCCGTAAAATACAAACAAGTCTTGCATATTCGAAAATACCTAAAGCCACAACAACCCCATTTGCTATTACCTAAAACACTAATAGGTCCAACCTATATGTGTAATTAAATACGACAAATTGCATGCAAGTGATGGATTACATATGTGTAATTAAATATAAATAATTAATTGTCCGTAATTCATTACTACCGTGCTTACCACTATTAAAGCACAGGTTCATTGCCACTTAATTACTTACAACTAACTAATTTGCACTAGATGAGGTATGCCTAACTAACTACTACTTAACTAATTACGACTGATTAATTACCACTAAATAAATTACTAGTAGTTTATTTCCACTAATTCAATATTCCAAACTAATTGCAACTTAACTAATTGCGCCTAATTTATTAAGCCATAATGATGGCTACTAAACAAATTATGACTAATTAATTACCACAAAACTAATTCATTAACAGTAAACTAACTAATTATGACTAATTAATTACCTCTAAACTAACTAATTACAACTAATTAATTACCCCTAAACTAACTAATTATGACTAGCTAACTAAGACTGATTAATTACAACTATGATAATAACGGCAAAAGCATCCGATAAATTACCTGTCCTTCGGGGGAAAGTGATCAAAAAAAGGTCGAGCGACGAGCAATGAGAAGCAAGAAAACACTTAACCTCCCAATAAAATTAATTATGTTATGTTGTCAAACACGGGAACGAAGCATCCCGAATTGTCTGTATTTCATACACTAGTTCAGGATAGCTAGTGTACACAGTCGAACAACAGTGACATCACAATCATATCACGTATTTATTTAACATAATTCAGAGTTTATTACAAAATGGGGCTCGAGGCCAAATAAAATAACACAACGGAAGTAAAATAGTAGGTGAACCACATGATGCGTCACAAGAAATCATCTGGGGGCATAGGCCTAGTCGTCAAGATCCTCACCATCCTGATAAAGCTCCTCACCTGAATAAATATTATTCGGCAAGAGTGAGCACAACTTTCGTGCTCGCAAGTTACACCCAATAAAGAATTATGATGCATGCATATGTGAACAAGTGAAGCTAATAAGGTTTATTTTGCATAAAGCAGCATTTTCGAGTTTAAATAATCATACTAGGTTTCAAGGTAATTTTTAATCTATAACTAAAATCAGATTTTTAAATTGACAGTTTTATAGTGGATAGCCTCTATGAATGAATGGTGAAGGATACCCTCCTATCACATTGCTAACCGTCCAATTTTTACCACAAGGATTTACCATCCTCAAATCATTTGCTAAAATCATTTTTAAAACCAAAAACAAATTCTAACTTAGAGTGGCTTTGCTCAGCATGTCCATGACCGTGGACATGGCTATTCGAATAGTTTTCTATTGTACAGAGTGTGTATAGCTTTACCCACAAGTGATAATCATCTTATAATGTTAGACATGATACGCTTCCGAAGGTGTGCAACTAAGTGATTATCATGAGGCCTTTACAATGTTCTACCTTAAAGTTTTCATGCCCGCTAAGGTCTTGCTTCCATTGGGTTAACTGCCCTCCAGAAGCCCCCTCTTACGCCAAGTGGGACCACTGTCTAACCGACACCCACACAACAACATGGTACAAATAACATTAAGATATTACAAATTATTAAGCCAAATCTGTCCCATTCCAGACATGTGGTGGTACGGTGAGGCATAGCAAGATGTGGCTCGAAGACCGGTTCATAACTGACTTGAGCGACTTCCAAAATAATCCCTAGGACTCAACCCAACCAGGATTGAGCCTGTGCATAAACCTGCACCCACCAACTATCCATTTCGCCCAAGTCCAAACCAAGTTTTTATTTTATTCTTTAAGTAAAATCATTTTATAAGCTTTCCATGGTAAAACAATACCATAGACTCGATTTACATCAAGTTTGAATAATTTGGCTAAAACCTCCCAAATACAAAATTCTGATCTAAGCATTGGCTAAGCATATAATTGTTTTCAAATTTTATTTTGACTATGGTGACAAGGGAATGATAAACCAACAATCAAAATTGGCTATACAAAGGAATTGGAATAACTAGGAATTTAAACAGGAATTTAAAATAGCTGAATAAAATTATGCATGCAACAATAATTTAAAACAGAATTAAACAAATTTAAAATAGTGGGATCAACAAGATCAATGGTATAACTTGCCTTGCTCGAAGTCCTGATAATCTAACTCCTCAGAACGATCGAGCTCTCTGGAGTCGTCGAAATATATACGCGAAAACACGACAAATTCAAATAATACTCAAATAAATTCAAATGGAAAATCAATTAAATCAAAATTAAATAATTTTAGTTTAGTTAGCTAGATCTTGAATTTATATAAATTTAGAAATTTGAATCACCCAAATCGGAGTTCGTATGAAGAAATTCGAGCTCCTGGAAGTTTAAATCTAAAGAAAAACCCTAATTTCAGATTTTATTTATTTTCTCGAATTGTTTTTCTAAAGGAAATCTGACTTATTGCGCAATATGATGTCAGCACTCCGAATTTCCTTTTTCTGACCGAATTTCTTTTCTAAAGGAAATCCTTTTGAGTCTATGACAAGGGGGCCCTAGTCAATGGACTGAGTCCACGGGTGGTTAACAGTCCACCGTGGACTAGGCTCACGCTACAGTATGAACGGCTACGCACGCGCTGGCACAAGCACTACGCGAGCAACCACGTGGGTTCTAGGGCTGATTTGGCTCCGATGTGGCACCATGTGGCCATGACGTGGACACGCCACGTAGGCCCGACGAGTGGAGGAGCTCCGACGATGGGCTCGCCAGTGCTTCGCGCCACGACGAGTCTCGTGGATGCACGCAAAAGAAAGAGGACGTTCTACTAAACTTGATGCTCACCGAAGTTGCGAGAAGGCACGACGGAAAGGCCATCGGCGACGAGGTTTAGTGGCGGCAGTTTTAGGTCTTCGATGAAGGTGGTTCTACGGGGGGTTCTCCGATGAAGTGGGTGCGCGCACCGGGTAGACGGCATCGCGGCGATGTCGAAGATGATGTCTGGGTGGTCGGAGTGTGGTCGTCGACGTCGAAATCGAAGGTCGAAGCAACTCCGGCCGGCGACGAAGAAACTCGGAATTAGGGCACTAGAGGGAGGGAGGAGCTACGAGGGTGGCGGCATTGGGATGCGGAAGCCAAGGCTATCCCGGTGCTCCCTTATATAGGGCTCGAGTGAGGCCGAGGTTTCGTGTGGTGCATGAAGGTCCAAATGGCACGGAGGCGTGATTTAGGAGATTTAGGATGAGAGAAAGGAAGGTGAAGGCCGTGTCGGGTGCGGAATTGACACTGGGTTTTAATGCGCGCAAAATCAGCGAGATTGATTCGGGATTCGACGGCTTTTGGAAAGCTCCGAAGGTGCAGCAATGGCGTGGCACGCAGGCGATACACGAAGATGAAGATGGAAGGTAGGAGACGGTGATGTGGCTGGCGGGCCCACATGGCAGCGAAAGAGAGGAGGTAGCGAGAGAGAGGGTGATGCTGACGAGCGGGCCCCGCTGTTAGTGAGATAGAGGGGGAGGTGAGGGCCCACGGGAGGAAATGGGCCGAATGGGCCGTTTGCACGTGGGAATAGGGTTGGACCGGGAAGCATTCGGCCCAAGAACTGTTCTGGAATTTTAAATGCTTTATTGATTCAAACAATCCTCGTAATTCATTTTATCTTTGGAAAATAGCAAATTAAATCCAAAAATTATGAGAAAATTCACAGAAATTCTCTAGGACATTTTGGATTTAAATAAAATGTTTCCAACTTATATTTGTTATTTAATTTTGCAAATAAATTATTTTGCTTTGAGATAAATAAGGAAAAGCTTTTAAAATTTTAGAAAATTCCACAAAAATAATTAAATTTTATTTTCAATTGGAAATTGAAATTTGGGCTATTACAAACCTACCCCCCCCCCTTAAAGGGAATCTCGACCGTGGGATTCAGACTTGGTCAACAAATAGGTGGGGATACTCGGCTTTCAAATCTTCTTTTTGCTCACAGGTGGCTTCTTCTTCTGAATGATGACTCCACTGGACCTTGCATGAAAGGATGACTTTGCTTCTGGTGATACGCTCTGCAACATCAAGGATCTTGATTGGTTGCTCCACATAGGTGAGATCTTCCTAAAGATCAATGCTTTCAAGCGGTGTTTCTTCTGTTGGCACTCTAAGGCATTTCTTCAATTGTGAGATATGGAAGTGTAGGACCGAAAAGGTGACTAGAGGGGGGGGTGAATAGGAGCTATCCTAATTTTTTTCACAATTATCAGATTCAATATCAATATCACTCCAATAGCTACAGAAGCTATGAAGCTCACCAATCAAGTACTGCAGAGGACTTGTTTTGAACCCAAATCAAAACCCCTAATGCAAAACTCAAAAAGCTCAAAGCAATCTGGTGGAGCGGTCAGACCGGCGGCATATGAGCAGTCAAACCGGAGGTCGGTCTGACCGACATTATACGGGTAGTCTAACCGGCCCTGACCAGAAACAGTGCGATAGCCTAAAATCCAAAATGAAAATCGGTCTAACTTTTGATCTACACGATGAAACTTGACCAAACTTGAGACACACCTTCGTAAGGATATCAGGAACCTATTGCAAGCAACGATCATCCAGATCTATACTAAAGTCCTGACCTTTTTCCATTTGAACGAAGGTGGTTTCAAAACTGGGCAAAAACAAAAACGCGATCTAGAAACTTGCTCGTGGTTGAATGATGATCTAGATGACCCTAGATGTATTCCCACACGTCACAGTAAGGTAGATGAGGGCAAGAAACCAACCAAAGACCAAAAGATCAAAGATGAACTCAAAATCACAAAATAAGGAGGAAGAACACAAAGAGAACTCATCTTTGAGAAATCATGCATAGATTGATTCGTGGTTGTTGCTGGATTACAGCCACTCCATTGTGGAGGACAAAACTCACAACATGAGCACCTAAATCAGTCCAACTCTCTGAAACCATAAGCCTCTCCTTTCCTCTCTAAGCCCTAAGACAAACTAGGGTTTTGCAAATGAAGTGCTTAGGGGCTGTTTGACAGCACCCCCTCCTATTTATAGTGAGGCTTAGCTTCTAGAAGAGTTAACCCTAATGGGCTCCCGTTAAGGCCCAACACAAACGGGACACACGCACGCATCTTAAAGCATCGTCTTCATCTTTTTTTGACCTAAACCGCTTCTCCACGCACCGTCTTGCGCCGCAGTTTAGTCCAAGGTCACAAAGGCAGTATTTGATGAAATTACCAAAATACCCCTTCTTGATCTTTCTCCGAAGACCAAGTCCAATCTTGGTGAAGCACTCACCTGCTTCGCCATATGTAGGTTGATCAACGGATCTCATCGTGTCGGCAAGTCTCTCCCGTTCGGCTCCCGCCGAAACCACCATGGCACTTGCACCGACCCCTGCGCCGCTTGATCCAACCCGTCGCACCGAACTGCCCGTTCAATCACCCTTGTCCATTCTGCGCCATGCTCGAGTCTCCTGACCTCACCCGGCATCCTCGATCGTTCTGGACTTCAGCTCTCCTAGCTTAGTCCCAATCATCCTCGCCGTTGACTGTCATTGACCTACAAGCCACCGGCATAGCAATAGACCAAGAAATCGTTTCCGGGAACAAGTTCTTCACAACTTGACCCATGTTAGTGAAAACATGCATCATGCAACATATATGCGCTGATATTCATGAACTTGTCCTAACGAACATACATCGCGCTACACTGACGAACAAAACAAGTCAAAACTGGTCAGACCGCCACCCTTGGCTGGGCTGACCGCCCACTGGCCGGTCTGACCGCCAACAAAAGGCCGGTCTGACCGCCCACTTGGGACTTAGCCAATTTTCCATCCTAGAAAACCGAGAGCTCTTTGGAATTTTCAAATGAATAGAACTTTTGCCTAGAGGCTCCAAACATTATGAGACTAAGTGCAGTAGAATCCTCTCTCTTGCCTACACCCTCTATTTTTGGCCCAGCTCAAAAATCCAAGGTCACCTTATGGCCGGTCTGACCGCTCAGCAGTAGCCGGTCTGACCGCTCCTCTGGCCGGTCTGACCACCACTCGAGCCGGTCAGACCGTCAGCGACCAAACCTAAAAATCAAACCGAGGCAAGGCCGGTCTGACCACCAAAGTGGCCGGTCAGACCACCAGTGACCTGACAGCCTTTGAAACTTTGCCGAAAACGCATGATTTGACAAACCACAAAAGCCATTGCCAATTGTATAATCATCCTAAGATCATGCACATATCCCCATGATATCCATAGGAAGACGTCGTGCACAACAGATAAGGATGCCAGTAGCTCTAGCTGATAGGCAACTTCACCTCTTCTTGCCAAAATCTTATAAGGTCCAACGAATCTGGGTGCGAGTTATCCTTTTGTCTGGAATCTTCTTACTCCTCTGAGTGGAGTAACTCTGAGATAGATGAAATCTCCTATCTCAAAGGACAACTCTCTCCGGCGGTTATCGGCGTAACTCTTTTGTTGGGACTAAGCCACTTTCAGGTGTTCTTTTATCGCCTTTACCTTACTCTCAGCTTCTTTTATCAACTCAGGTCCAAAGAATTGATGTTCTCCCACTTGATCCCAAAGGAGAGGAGTTCTACACTTTCTGTCGTACAATGCTTCAAATGGAGACATCTGCAGACTGGCTTGATAGCTGTTGTTGTACGAGAATTTTGCATAGGGCAGATTCTTGTCCCAATTTCTTTCGTAATCTATAGCACAAGCTCGAAGCATGTCTTCTAGAATATGGTTTATACGTTCTGTCTGGCCATCTGTTTGGGGATGATAGGCTGCACTGAAGTTGAGTCGGGTCCCTAATGCTTCATGCAGGCTCTGCCAAAATCTTGACGTGAACTGCGAATCTCTGTCGGACACGATCTTCTTGGGTACCCTATGTAGACAGACGATCGTGGCCATGTACAATTCTGCTAACTTGCTGCTTCTATAAGTGGTCTTGACTGGAATAAAGTGTGCTACTTTAGTCAACCAGTTGATTATCACCCAAATTGAATCACATCCTGATTGGGTCCTAGGAAGTCCAGTAATGAAGTCCATACCAACATCCTCCCATTTCCATTCGGGAATTGGTAATAGTTGTAACAAACCAGTGGGTCTTTAATGTTCTGCCTTAACTCGTTGGCACACATCACAGCGTGCAACAAACTTAGCGATTTCCCGCTTCATACTGACCCACCAATATTTTTCCTGCAGATCCTGGTACATCTTGGTACTCCCGGGGTGGATAGAGTAAGGTGATTCATGTGCTTCCTTTAGAATCAGCTACTTTGTTTTCTAATGATTAGGTACACAGATGCGATCTCCAAACCATACTGTACCTTGCTCATCCTCCAAAAATCCTGGGGCTTCGCCTCTTCTCATGTTCTTCTTGATTTCTTTGATGTCTTCATCTTCTATCTGCTTTTCTCTGATCTGACTCTGAATGATTGGTCGAACTTCCAAAGCGTTTACACAGCCTTGGTTGACAATTTTCAAGTTCAAGTGCTTCAATTCTTTATATAACTTTGACTGATTCTCCTGAACCAATAGGGTGTTGCAATACGCCTTTCTGCTCAAGGCATCTACTACTACATTTGCTTTGCCCGGATGATAATGGATTCCAAGGTCATAATCCTTTATCAGCTCCAGCCATCTTCTCTACCGGAGAATAAGTTTTGACTAGGTGAAGATATATTTCAGACTCTTATGATCTATGAAAATCTTACAGCGGTTACCAATGAGATAATGCCGCTAGATTTTCAAAGCATACACAATTGCTACTAACTCTAGATCATGAGTCGGATAATTTTCTTCGTGCAGTCTCAACTGACGAGATACATAATCCATGAATTTTCCATCATGCATTAACACACATCCAAGACCCTGATGGGATGCGTCACAGAAAATCTCAAAGTCCTTATGGATATCCGGTAAGACTAGCACAGGTGCGAAAACTAGTCTATTCTTTAGTTCTTGAAAACTCTTCTCACAAGCATCTGTCCGTTCAAATTTCTTCTTCTTCTTCAGAAGTTGAGTCATAGGTCTAGCAGTCTTGGAGAAACCTTCAATGAATCTACGGTAATAACCAACTAAACCGAGAAAACTTCTTACTTTCGTGACGGATCTTGGTTGCTTCCAATCCATTACGGCTTCAACCTTGGCGGGGTCTACTGCAACTCCTCCTGCTGATACAATATGTCCGAGGAAGGCAACTTGACTTAGCCAAAATTCGCTCTTGCTGATTTTGGCATAAAGCTGATGCTCCCGAAGCTTATCCAGAATTTATCCTGAGGTGCTTCTCAAGCTCTTCCTCACCTTTTGAGTAGATGAGAATATCGTCGATGAAAACGACCACGAACTTATCCAAGAATTCCATGAACACTTTGTTCATCATATTCATGAAATAAGCAGGGACGTTTGTCAAACCGAAGGACATTACTGTAAACTCGTATAGTCCATATCTGGTTGTGAAGGCAGTCTTGGGAATGTCTTCTAGTCTGATCTTTAGTTGGTGATAGCCGGATCTTAAATAAATCTTCAAGAAGATGCTTGCTCCTTTTAGCTGATCAAACAGATCCTCAATCCTAGACAAAGGATATTTATTCTTGATCATCGCCTCATTGAGCGAACTGTAGTCCACACACATTCTTATACTATTGTCTATCTTCTTGACAAATAGTACTAGAGCTCCCCAAGGCAAGGAACTTGGTTGGATATAACCTTTGCTCTGCAACACTTCAATCTGTTTCTTCAGTTCTGCTAATTTATTTGTAGGCATTCAGTAGGGTCGCTTCGAAATTGGAGCGGTCTCTGGGACTAAGTCAATTAAGAACATTATGTCCCTATCCGGTGGCTTGCCAGGTAAATCCTCAGGAAAGACATCTGGGTACTCTTATACCACTGGTATATCTTCAAGTTTTACTTCCTTCAAAATGGTTAGGATGGAACTTTCTCCTGTAGAAGTCTTGGGTCGGAATTCTACTGTAATCCCTTGTTCATTGGTGAGGGTGATAGACCTATTGGTACAGTCTATCTGTCCTTGATTCTTGGCAAGCCAGTCCATTCCAAGAATCCCATCCAATCCTTGAGAATGCAAGACTATTAAGTCTGCCAAGAAAGGTACTCCGGATATTTCCAGAAAAGGTTTGGGCATAGAGAACTGGTCTTCATTTCTGAGCCCGGGGAATGGATTATCATAGGGGTAACTAAGGGAGAGATAGGTAATCCATATTTTCCCACAAACTTATTTGAAACGAAAGACTGTGAGGCTCCAGAATCAAATAAGACTGATGTTGGTATCGAATTAACGAGAAACGTACCAAGAACAACGTCTGGTGCTACCTGAGCTTCCTCTACTGTGACGTGGTTCACACGTCCCTTCATGTACTGAACTGTCGCCTTTGGGGTGCTGCTGGAAGTTGGAGCTCCCGAAGTTGGCCTGGCTAGGGCCACGGACTGCTGCTTCTTCGGGCATTTATTGGCATAATGCCCCGTCTCGTTGCAGTTAAAGCATGTTACTCCTACAGCTGAGGAAGTTGTCTTCTGTTGAAATTGGCCTCCTGATGAATTACTATGGAAGTCAGAAGTGTTAGGGCACTGGGCTGGTGCTGGGGGCTCGAGACAAAGAAGATTGAAATCTTCCACGCTGGGGTGGCTGAGGTTGAGTGAAGCGAAGCTTAGGGAGACCTCCAGAGTTGAATTTCTATTCGGCCATCCTCCGCTTGCGGTTCTCCATCTCCTGATGTTTTCCTTCCTGGTGGATAGCTTTGTTCACTAACTGCTAGAAGTCAGTGAAGTCTTGAGAGATCAAACGAACGGAGAGTTCATCATTGAATCCTTCCAGGAATCGCTCCTGCATGTCTTCATCCTTGGCCACGTTTTCTGGTGCGTAGTGAGCAAGCTGATTGAACTTGTGCAGATACTCGCTCATCGAGCGGTTACCCTGATGAAGTAAGCGAAACTCCTTCTTCTTCAGGGTTATCATGCCTGAAGGAATGTGTCCACGGCGGAAAGCCTGCACAAACTCATCCCAAGTGATTGCTTGAGCATTACATGAAGTTGTCCTACCATTCAGATGCGGGACCATTTAGCTGATGAGAGGCAAACAAGACCCTCTCGTGATCCGTGCATCGAGCGATGTCCAGCTTCTTTCCAATGGCACGGAGCCAATCATCTGCATCCATAGGCTCATTCTACTCGAAAAGGTTGGCGGACGCATCCTCATGAACTCTGATATAGTTGCCCTTGGCGGGGGTGGAGGAGCCTGATATGTTGCTGCTGCTGCTTGGGTATTCTGATTGTTGTTGAGAGATTATGCCAACAGATCAATCACATGAGTCTGATTGGCCATCATTTGGTGCCAATCAGGTGCTTCAGTCGGAGGAGGTGGTGGCTGTTGAACTAGATTCTCTTAGTAGTCGTCGTTCTCGTTTCCTTGACCCCTAGTGCTGCCACTTCCAGCGTGAGTAGTCACCATCTGCTGGATCCTCCAAAGACTTAGAAGAGAGAAAGAGCACTAGAGGGGATAGATCTCAAATAGCCCAAGAACCAAACAAACACAAGGCAAAGAACAAATTTGCAAAATAGCTCTTTTTGTTAATTTATTTTATTCATTGTGTAACACCCCAACCCAACATGAGCCTAAAATGCTACTAAAATAACATTAAATAAATCTAAACTAAGACAATTTACCAAAGATCGGCAGAACCTCCTTTATATAGCTAACTATACGGAGGTTCCAATAGTTAAATATATCATAACTAAATATTCCAACATTCAGTATCATCAATAAGCATTCAAAACATGCTAATCAACTAAGGCATATTCACAGATATCCAAAATATGCTACTCATCATTATTACAAATAATCCAATGCATGCAGCATAACCATAATCAATCCTTAAGCAGTTTTCTCTTTTATTAAGGTACGATCTAAAATTTAATCAACTTTAAAGATGTGTGGCAGTGTGTGAATCCAACTCAAGTCTATTCCCTCCCATGCATGCCGTTCTTGCAAAGGATACCTAAAAGCACACCAAAAGCAAGAGTGAGCCCAAAGACTCAGCAAGTACCAATAATAAAACATTAAACTCACAATTATAGCATCAACATCCAATTCCAAGGCTTTACTCTAAAACATATCACATGTTTATGTAATGCAAATGTGTAATGCATCTTTTTCTCTTTTACTCTTTTCGCATTTTACCAGTAATGTGGGGTATACAACCGTCGATGTATACCGTTGCCTGTGCCCTCTAGCACAGGGACCAAAAGTCTATACTCCACAAGCATAGGGACCACAACCCATCATCTTCATGATGGGGACCTCTAATCAATGCTCACACTCCACGAGTGTGGGGACCAAAAGCCCGTCATCTACATGACGGGGACCTCAATTATACATACTTGGTCACCACATGACCAAGTCTCAAGTATGCTCTCAATGTGCACATGAACAATTACTCTATTTTTCAATAACATGTATAGCAACAGTATCATACATGAATAACACTTAATCATATCTCAAGCATTTACCATCTTTAATCATACATATCACACTATCAATTATGCATAGCTAATATGTATCAAAATACTAGCACTCACTATCAAATATTCATAATTATTCTATCAATCAGAGTACTTGCCTCAACCGTGCGAGAATGGAGAACGTGAAGAGGGCGCTGCCCCCGGGACCAACCCCACACCTGAATTAGTTTAACAAATGCTCTAAGACAGCAATACTGGACCAATAACAAAACTAGAAGTACAAACAAACTTGCTATAGTCTCTAGTGCAATCCCAACTCCAACTCCTAAATGTCGATCTATCCCCTCTGTGGACAGTCATAATAAAAAATTCACATCTTTTAGTACAGAGTACCAAATGGGGTATTCTTGGACTTTCTGAAAAGGTTATCAAATTATCCAACTAAACTTAGTTGGTGAGCCTTCCAGATTCGGCCACTTACAACCCCTACCAAGCAAATTAACAGAACACCTAAATCATGTCGGGTTTCTGGACAGGAATATTAAAACCATCATATATTTCAGTATAATTATCCAAATTTCGTGTTCTTTAGCTTTCTGAAAACCTGAGCCAACCATATACATCTTTAATTATAGTGAGCTCCCCTAATTTTTCTTTAACTATCCGCTTAAGACTTATTACTAAAAACTGTCAGTATACCGACAGATTTGCATAACAGCAGCGCTAAACAACTCAAAGCTTTTGAACCGTTCGTCCAAACGACATGGTATAGTATTCTACGGAAAGGTATCGACGTCGCCTACAATTCTCTAGGAGGCGTCTAGGACAGATTCTGCTCTTAACCGAATCAAAAATGTCGGCCAACCCGATCTGTCCTAAACAGATCTAATACTGATATTAATTAATTAACTAATACGCAACTAATCGAAGGAGGATTGGGGTTTACCCTTGTAGAACCGCTATCGAATGTGATGAACACCCCACGAATCCTCTTCTTTCCTTCTCTTCTCCCTTCTCCCCTCTTCCTCTTCCTTTTTCTTCCCTTCTTCCTTGGCCGGCAGCAAGGGGCAACATGGCTTGGCTAAGGAGGACGGCATGGAGGGGGAGGCGGCATCAATGGGGAGGGTGTGCCACAGCACTACAGTAACAATGCAGCACTGTAGCACGGAAATACTGTAGCAAAAACCTAGGGTTTTCCCCTCCTCCTTTTGTTGGTGGCTGATTTCCTCATGGGCCATGGGCCACTTTGGCTAATTTCCCCCCTTATGGCCGGCCACCACTTCCCACCTTTGGGCCAAATACCAATGGGCCTGAGGCTCCAGCCCAAGTTGTCCAAATTTCGCTGTGAACCCCCTCTTTAACTGCTTAAATAACTATTTTCTATTTAGTCCTTCTCCTAATTTAATTATTCTCTCTTGAATATTCTTTCGAATACTTTTGGGGTATTACGCATTGATTATGGCTACCACAAAGGATATTAGTAGCTCATAATTCACGTTCTAATGATCAAACTAAGGATAACATCTAAGGGGTAACGGGCATGTAGTCTGGCTCGCTAGAACTAGCCTCGCCTGCCTTGTAGCGGGCCAGCTCTTCTTCTGCAGCCTCTAGCCTCTGCTGGGTGGCATGTAGCTCATCCAATGTGTGCCAGTAGGCATGGTCCGTAGCCCTTGTCGGGTCTACCTAATGAGTCAGCTCCGGAAAATATTCATCTCTGGCTGAGCGAAAGGTACTCCCGAGCTGGGTGGGGACGTGCATCGGGTAGTAATGGAATCCGGTGCCATCGAAGTGATGATTGCAGATGTAGCGAAGTCGACGAACGGCTTCCCTGGCTGCGTCCTGGATGCCTTCTAGAAAGGTGGCACGTTGCATCGGAGCGTCGAAGATGTGAAACTCCGTGTTCGGCTGCAAGTTGGAGTAGAGTATCACCTCTGCCCTCCAATGATCCTGATCGCCCACCACGTACTTGTACCCATCGTACGTGGGCCTCTCCTGAAAATGCAGATGTTGCATCATCTTCCACAAAGCTGCAGCCAAGTGTCCAGCGAAGATCCCGTGAGAAATGGCATTCGGTACTTCGGCTATCTACAATTTTCGAGAGAGATGAGTTAGTAACCATTTTTAAAGAGAAGGGTTGAGAAAGGACACTAGAAAGACCAAAATATTTTTAGTTTTCAAAAATAAGTCCTTAAGGGTTTTTGTCCATTCTAGGCCACGACCTACAGTCGATATGGCTCTGATACCACTCTTATCGAACCCGGGAACGAAGGATCCCAAATTCTCTGTGTTTCATACACTATTCCAGGATAGCTAGTGTACACAGTCGAACAAAAGTGACATCACAATCATATCATGTATTTATTTAAGATAATTCAGAGTTTACTACAAAATAGGGCCCGAGGCCAAATAAAATAACACAACGGAAGTAAAATAGTAGGTGAACCACACGATGCGCCACAAGCAATCGTCTAGGGCAAAGGCCTAGTCGTCAAGATTCTCACCGTCTTGACAAAGCCCCTCACGTGAATAAATATTATTCAGCAAGAGTGAGCACAACTTTCGTGCTCACAAGTTACACCCAATAAAGAATTATGATGCATGCATATGTGAATAAGTGAGGTTAATAAGGTTTATTTTGGATAAAGCAGCATTTTCAAGTTTAAATAATCCTACTAGGTTTCAAGGCAATTTTTCATCTATAACTAAAATCAGATTTTTTAAATTGACAGTTTTATAGTGGATAACCTCCATGAATGAATGGTGAAGGATACCCTCCTATCACATGGCTAACTGTCCAATTTTTACCACAAGGATTTACTATCCTCAAATCATTTGCTAAAATCATTTTTAAAACCAAAACAAATGCTAACTTAGAGTGGCTTTGCTCAGCATGTCCATGGCCGTGGACACGGCTATTCAAATAGTTTTCTACTCTATAGAGTGTGTACAGCTTTACCCATAAGTGATAATCATCTTATAATGTCAGACATGACACACTTCTGAACGCGTGCAACTAAGTGATTATCATGAGGCCTTTACAATATTCTACCTTAAAGTTTCCACGCTCGCTAAGGTTTCGCTTCCATTGGGTTAACCGCCCTTTGGAAGCCCCCTCTTGCGCAAAGTGGGACTACTATCTGACCGACACCCACACAACAACATGGCACAAATAACATTAAGATATTACAAATTATTGAGCCAAATTTGTCCCATTCCACACATGTGGTGGTACGGCGAGGCATAGCAAGATGCGGCTCGAAGACTGGTCCTTAACTGACTTGGGCGACTTTCAAAATAACCCCTAGGCCTCAACCCTACCCAGATTGATCCCGTGCATAAACTTGCACCCACCAACAATCAAAATTGGTTATACAAAAGAATTGGAATAACTAGGAATTTAAACATGAATTTAAAATAGCTGAATAAAATTATGCATGCAACAATAATTTAAAATAGAATTAAATAAATTTAAAATACTAGGATCAACATGATCAATGGTATAACTTGCATTGCTCAGAAGGGTCGAGCTCTCCGGAGTCGTCGAAATCTATACGCAAAAATACGATAAATTCAAATGGAAAATCAAATTAACTCCAAATTAAATAATTTAAGTTTAGTTAGCTAGATCTTGGATTTATATAAATTTAGAAATTTGAATCACCTAAATCGGAGTTCATATGAAGAAATACGAGCTCCTGGAAGTTTAAATCTAAAGAAAAACCCTAATTTCAGATTTTATTGATTTTCCCGAATTATTTTTCTAAAGGAAATCCGATTTATTGCGCAAGATGACGTCAGCACTTGGAATTTCCTTTTTCCGGCCGAATTTATTTTCTAAGGGAAATCCTTTTGAGTCTATGATAGGTGGGCCCCTAGTCAATGGACTGAGTCCACGGGTGGTCAGCAGTCCACCATGGACGGGGCTCACGCTACAGTACAAAGGGCTGTGCACGCGCTGGCGCAAGCACCACGCGAGCAGCCACGTGGGTTCTAGGGCTGACTTGGCTCCAATGTGGTGCCATGTGGCCATGATGTGGACACGCCACGTAGGCTCGACGAGTGGAGGTGCTCCGGTGATGGGCTCACCGGCACTTCGTGCCATGGCGAGCCTCGCGAATGCACGCAAAAGAAAGAGGACATTCTACTAAACTTGATGCTCACCGAAGTTGCGAGAAGGCACGGCGGAAAGGCCGTCAGTGACGAGGTTTGGCGGCAGCGGTTTTAGGTCTCCGACGAAGGTGGTGCTGTAGGGGTTCTCTAGTGAAGTGGGTGCGCACACCGGGTAGATGGCATCGTGGCGATGCCGATGCCGATGATGAGGTCTGGGTGGCCGGAGCGTGGTCGTCGGCGTCGGAATCAAAGGTCGAAGCAACTCCGGCCAGCGGCGAAGAAACTCAGAATTAGGGTGCTAGAGAGAGGGTGCAGCTACGAGGGTGGTGGCGTTGGGATGCAAAAGCCAAGGCGGTCCCGGTGCTCCCTTATATAGGGCTCGAGCGAGGCCGAGGCTTCGTGCGGTGCACGAAGGTCCAAATGGCATGGCGACACGATTTACGAGATTTAGGGCGAGAGAAAGGAAGGTGAAGGCCGTGTCTGGTGCGGAATTGACACCGGGTTTTAATGCGAGCGAAATTAGCGAGATTGATTCGAGATTCGACGGCTTTTGGAAAGCTCCGAAGGTGCGGCAATGGCGTGGCATGCAGGCAATACGCAGAGACGAAGATGGAAGGTAGGAGACGGTGATGTGGCTGGTGAGCCCACATGGCAGCGAAAGAGAGGAGGCGAAGAGAGAGAGGGTGAGGCTGACGAGCGAGCCCCGCTGTCAGTGAGATAGAGGGGGAGGTGAGGGCGCGCAGGAGGAAACAGGTTGAATGGGCCGTTCGCACGTGGGAATAGGGTTGGACCGGGAAGGATTCGGCCCAAGAACTGTTTTGGAATTTTAAATGCTTTATTGATTAAAAGAATTCTGGTAATTCATTTTATCTTTAGAAAATAGCAAATTAAATCCAAAAATTATAAGAAAATTCACAGAAATTCTCTAAGACATTTGGGATTTAAATAAATATTTCCAACTTATATTTGGTATTTAATTTTGCAAATAAATTATCTTGGCTTTGAAATAAATAGGGAAAAGCTTTTAAAATTTTAGAAAATTCAACAAAAATAATTAAATTTTATTTTCAACTGGAAATTGAAATTTGGGCTGTTACATACGTTATCTGAGTTCTCAGCAAGGAGCGTAAGAACGATAATCGAAACACAAATGAGATGAATAAGTGCCAGAGTTCGGTATTTAAAGCCGAGTGAAGGAGGAGTCATGGTGTTGGCGCCAGAAATTCCTTAAGCGTTGGTGCCGGAATTTCTGGACGAGGCGACAGATGTACGGAGGAGGGGGGAGGTACGGTGGTAAAGATGGCCACCGCGTGGATTTTAAATTCTCCGCAGCATAGTCTGGGTGCGTGGTCGGAGGGGGTGGCTTGCGGGGGGACGCGTGGTGGGCGGCGATGTGGGAGGGAGGGCTGGGCAGGAGGGGCGTGTGGCAGGCTGTGGGCCATTGTTGTATGGTGGCCGTATGACAACCTGACGTGGCGGCGAGGTGGGGTGGGCGGGGCGATGTGGCGGCGGGGCGGGGCGGGCGGAGCCACATGGCAGTAGGGGATGCGTTGTCGCACGGCGGCCGTGCGGCAACAGGTTGAGGTGGTGGGCAGGAAAGATGTCAGCAAGGTAGCCGTATGGCAACGGTGCTATATTTGCAAATACGTTTCACGCGTGATCAATCCTGTAAATACGGGTCGAAAATATGTTGTATCCGCCGAAAATTCGGCTTAGCTTGACAAGCAACCGACCTCGCCCCAACCGCCGATCACCGACTACACTCTTGCCCACATTGCCTCTGCTGGATGCATCAACCTATCACTACGACTAGCATGTGCAAATAACCCCGACTGGTAGTAGCCTTAGAAGGATTGGGCTGAGGTAGGAGGCGATCATGGCGACACGGAATAGCACCAACTGAGGTAGGAGGTGATCATGGCGACACAGAATAGCACCAAGAAGCAAACGGAGCAAGCCCAATCAACTAAAGAAAAGAAGGAAAAATAAAAAAAATTCTCCAAATTAACCAGTAACAGTAACGTGAAGCAGCACCAAACGAGACTCTTAAGAGCCAAAATTCCTAATTACCATACTAAGAACTTCTAGCAAACCCAACTCAGGGTACTTCGCATCTGCCCAAAAGCTCAGAGCAAAAACTCCTAATTAATTCCCATTGGAACAAGAACCTTTTGGCCCCGGTCAGTCCTTAGTCCCGAACCAATCCGCAAGCGAACTCTTTTCCATGCCACAATACAAGCAAGAGAAATGCAGGAAAGATTAAATCGTCAGATCTCATCCCTACTTGCTTCTTGCTGTTGCGTACCGCAACGGTGCTGGAGCAGGCCCCGACGTCGGTGTGCGTGGGTAATGTGGGATGGAGAGGGAGGAGGAGGAGAAGAGGGGAGCATGGGTAGAAGAGGGAGAGGCAAGACGTGGCTGGAGGCGGCAGCGGTAGGCGAAGAGGATAGCAGGGCAGAGAGGGAGAAGAGAAAGGAATGGAGGAAGAAGCCTTTAGGATTAGACTTGTGGGCCCATCTTATTTGCTGACTCAGATATGCCTGTGCAGGTGGCTTACATGTTTTTGATTTAATTGATATGCTGCTGACCAATGTGCCATGTCAGCCACCTTTGCCAACTATGATGTCACGCTAGGGCAAAACTGCCTTTGAATGGGTCGAATGTTGTGTTTAAAACAGTTTTGAGAGTTCGAGATTGTAAAATAGGCGGTTTTACGGTCGTGAGTTGAAAAGGAACCGAGACCATAGTTGAAGGTTGAAATATGGATTTTTTTTGGAAATAAAAATGCATATATAGAAGATGATTCAGTGAAGGTCAGAGAATTTATGAAGGTTCTTTGCAAAAAGTTCAAAACTGTGGTAAGAAAACGTTGGGCCCGTTTGATGAGGAAGATTTAGTTTGGATCTATTTAAAAAAAACTTGAACCAATATCCCCCTCATCAAGATAGAGAAGATTTCCTATTTGAGAATTTTCTTAACCAACAATTATCAAAATTCTTGGTAATTAGCTAAGGACTACGGACCTGAGATGTCTTATGTGGGAAATAGTAATAGGCAGACGTCTGATCACATCAGACTCTCTCTCTTACATTTTCTACTCACTTCACTCTCACGTGCTGCTTATAGCTGTTAAGAAACCAGGACCATGCTAGAGAGTCCTGGCCCAGGTGGACTCTTCATCCATCCACTAGCCTATAAATAGGGGATGATATTCATTATAAACGATTGATCGATTGATGAAGGAATAAAGAGAAGCAAGAAGCCCCATATATCTCTGTGTTCAATCTATTATTCTGCACTTGTGTTCTTGCATTGTTCTAAGCGATTCTACGCTTGTCTACGAGGTAATCGCTCGGGCTGGACTCACCAGCGTCGGTTCCTCAACACGTTATCAGCACGATCGACTCTCCTCGGATCGAAAGGTAACTGTCAATGAACGACGCTTATAGATTGAATCGTTTTTCTTTCTAGATCGCTTTCAATTCTGCAAATTTACTTTTTAGATTGGTTTTCTACGGTGCAAATCCGCTCTAATCTACCGCCAGCCGACTTGAAGTCGCCGACACAATGTCGATCGGTAGATTGCATAGAAAAGTGGATATCGATTATACCGTAGATTAGAAATCGCAAATACATTCTAATTTACCGTGAGCCGACTTGAAGTCGCCGGCCAAGCCGATTGGTAATCACGTGAGCGATAATCCTGCTAATGAACAGTGCGCGCGGGCGATGAACAGTAATCACGTGCATGAACATCGCGCTTGATGAACAGTAATCGCGCAGGATGAACAGTAATCGAGGCACTGAACAGTACGCGTTCGATGAACAGTAAGCATGCCGGATGAACGGTGCGGTCGATGAACAGTAATCACGCCCCGGATGAACAATGCATGAGCGCTGCATAGTGATCACGCGTGAATGAATAGTAACTGAATGATGAATAGTACCTCGCGCGATCACCAGTAATCTTGCGCGCGCGACCAATAATCGCATAGCGAACAGTATTGCGCATGGACAGGGAAAGAAAGGAAACTCCTATCTAGCCACTGTGCGGATACGTAGTCGCCGGCACAATGTCGATCGGTCAAGCTATATGCATGGGAAAATTGAAGGCAATGGCATGAAATGCACCATGTGCATGGCACCGCCTGCAAGTGACTGTCACCACCTTCGCGATACGTTACCGGTCAGCTAGTCCGCCACCACGCAACGCTACGGAGGCAACGACAGAACCACGCCGCTAGCATGCACACGCCAACCTGGAGCAATGCCGTGCCCGAAGCCAGCTACCCCCGCATGGGCTCCACGCTGTGAGCCCCCACCAGCCATCTACGCCATGAAGCCGGTCGCCCATGCTTGCAGCCGCCGGCCCCATGCGCGACATATCAAGACGCCTGTGCTGCTTGAAGCCGCCCCCGCCTCCCGCATGGGGCACCTCATATTGCCACCAAGACGCGGCTCCCACTCCCGTCCCTCAGAGTTCTGAAAATTATGAGGAAATTTCGCTAATAAGAAAATTTGCAGAAACCCCCTGGAAATTTGAAAATTGTGTGAAATTTTTTCTCGGAACTGAAATTAGCGCTTTAGCCGCTGTAAATTGCAGAATTCAATGAAAATTAATATTCCAGCAAGAAAGGGTCTCAGGAATTCGCATTTTGAATTATTTTGAACTTTTGAAGCATTTTTAACTTTGCTATTATTATTTCTATGCAATTTATATATTGTATTTAGTGTTTTGATTATCTGTGATTGTTTATATTGCTTTTAATCACTGAAAATAACAGTAAATCATGAAAAATGCATAGAAAAGTACAGGAACATGAACTGGGTGTTCGAAGAGCATTATGAGAATTTTGCAACCATTTTATGTAAATTACCAGCAGTAATCTTATGAACTTTTGGCATGAATATGGAAATGACTGGCATCACCAACCAAGAGTTCGAAGAACTAACCCAGCATGGCCAGAATTTGTACTAGTCTTTAATTCTGTGGTAAGGTAACCACGTATAAGTAGAAGATTGAGCAGACTCTCTCTACCTTTCACCCAAATACGGTGCAATCAGCACGCAACTATCATCAAGATAGCTACAAGGAGTATGCCGCATTAATTGACACCATGCAAGTTGTAGAAGCTCAAGATGATGTTCTATGGAAGAACTACATCTCACAGCCATCTAGTAGAAATGTTCGCCATGAAGCCAATACTAGCAGCTACAAGGTGATAAAGCCTCTCACGAAGGAGAGGGGCAAGAAGGGTAAAGTCGTGGGTCGCACATTATTGATGCTTTTCAGTCTAAAAAGAAGGGCAAAGGACAGCATAAGGCACAACTCGCCATTGCAGGCACAGAGGAACCACATCCATTAGTTGCACTCATGGATGTGGACAGCCTAGTAGCAGCCCCCATCATCCCTCCTTTAGACATCACAGCGGCCCCAACCATAGTTGCCCAAGAGGAGAAGATCGCCATGTAGCAGATTGAGGTAGAAGTTTATGAATACTTCGCTGACTTGATCTAGTGCACACATTGCACTTAGATCTTTTATAGTAACTTGCAGTTTGTGATTGAAGTAGAACATTGAATTATTTTATTCTTTGAATAATGGTTGTAAGCTCTAGGAGAGCAAAGCATTAAATTCTTACGATGAGTCCTGCAAGACTTATTTCCTTATTTATAATAGTAAGTTATGTTTTGATATCTGAAGTATTTTATTTATGTGCTGCTTGCTTTCTGCTGCATATTACTAAAGTGTATTATATTAGAACGCGTGTGATGCCCTATGGAGGGAGTATGCTTAGCAGGTAGCGGCACAATGAATACCATCTTGAGAGAGACGAAACTTTTTCAGTCTATCAGCAAGAATGCTAGTAGTCTTACGACAATCGCAGGAAGCGATACTTGTATAGTAGGCTCAGGAAGGGCCATAATTATACTTCCGATGGGTACAACTTTGGTCATTAAAGAAGCCTTGTTTGTACCCGGAATAGACTAGAACTCTCAAGGATATTCGCGCTAACAGTTTCCACGTAGAGACTGGAGAAGAGTATGGTAAAGAATACTTGCTCATTACAAAGCGTGAAGAAAGTAGAAAAATGGTACTAGAACGGCTTCATTCATATGAATCTGGGCTATACTACACTAATATTAAGGTACCTGCAGCCTATACTGCCCTTAAAACCGTATTTAGAAGCTCTGAACCTTTTCTATCTCTAGCATGATAGATTATGCCGCCTAGGTCTTAGGATGATGAGAAATATAATTAACAATTCACAGGAACATAATGTCAATGTAAATAATTTTCCGAATTAGAAAGATTTATTGTGTCCCGTTTGTGCTACCGGGAATTTAATTACTAAACCTTCTGCTCTGAAAACGAAGGATGAAGTCCCTACATTCCTGGACTATATCCAGAGAGACTTTTTGCGGTCCTATACAGCCCCTGTAAGGGCCATTTATGTATTTTATGGTGCTCATGGATGCTTCCTCGAAATGGTTGCATGTACGTTTATTATCTACGAGAAACTACGCTTTTGCAAAGTTAAATCTCGTAGATAATTAAAATTAGAAATAATTTTCCTGATCATCATATGAAGTCCACCAGAATAGACAACGCTAGAGAATTTACTTCAAAGGCATTTGATGATTATTGTATGGCAATGAAAATTAAAATTGAGCATTCCATACGACATGTTCACACCCAGAATGGACTAGCAGAGGCATTAATTATAAGGATTAAATTTATTGTCTGACCACCTTTGAAGAATTGTAATTTACCAACTGCATGTTGGGGACACGCAGTCCTGCTCGCAGCAACTCCCACTTATATTAGACCACCGGCATATAAAATCCATTCACCTATGCAACTAGCGTATGGGTCAGCATAGAAAATTTCTCATCTATGAAGATTTGGTTGCAAGGTTTATATATCTATACCACCACCACAGTGAACTGCAATGGGCCTTCTCCGAAAGTCTGAGATATACGCTGGTTATGAGACAACATCCATAATTAGGTATTTGGACCCTATGACGAGATATTTGCATACTGCCCGATTCGCTGAAAGTATATTAGATGAGGCTAGTTTCCTGTCATTAGAGGGAGGAAATCAACCCCTTGATGAAAATATCGGGAAATAGAGAAGACCAAAAGATAATTGAAATCCATGCACATGACCCACGCACTAGTGAAGCAAATAGAGAAGTCCAGAAGATAATTGAAATCTAGAAGACAATTGAAGTCTAGAAGACAATTGATTTGCAAGCATTAGAGAATCAACTACCAGACCACTTTAGTGATTTGAAGAGCGTGACCAAGTCGCATATACCTGTACGCAATGCACTGGAGAGGGTTGAAATATAGATAAAGGTATCCCTAATCCCGTTGTAAGGCCTCTGAAAAGACGAGAACTCCGGCCCCTTGAATCCGAATTAACCGGGGATGCCTGGTGAAAAAAGGATAAGAAAGACTTGACACAGCCGATCACAGAAATTCCCTAGAACCAGAAGGGGATCCAGTTGACACCTGGCACCAGTATGGAACCTTTAGAACAAGGCATACTAGATTTAGCTTCAAGTCAAAAGTTCTATTGGTTTGAAAATTCCAGTAGGTTTCGGATTTCCAGGGAGGAATTTGGAAGTGCTTCACAAAGATGGGACTCGGTCTTTGGAAAAGGATCGAGAAGGGGTATTTTGGTAATTTCACCTAAATATCACCTTGGTGACCTTTTGCAACCCGCGGCGCAAGATGGCGCAAGGAGAAGTGGATTAGGTCAAGAGGAGATGAAGGAGACGCTTTAAAATACATGCATAAGTGAAACCCGTTTGTGTGTGGGCTTAACGGGTGCCCATTAGGGTTTTCTTTCTAGAAGCTAGCCTCCACTATAAATAGGGGAGGGTGCTGGCTAGCACCTCTTTAACTCTTCATTTGAAAAACCCTAGTTTGTGTTTTTAGGGTTTTGAGCGATTAGTAGGAGGTTAGGGTTCTAGAGAGTTGGGTTTGATTTTGTGCTCATGTGTTGAGTCTTTGTCCTCCTCGATGGAGTGGCTGTAAACCAACATCATATCAAATCAATCCAAGGAAAGATTTCTCAAGATGAGTCGCTTTGTATTCTTGCTCTCTATTTCGTGATTTTGAGGCTTTCTTTAATCCGCGAGTTTTTCTTTGGTTTCTAGCATAGATTTAGCTTGCTGTGACATGTGGGGATACATCTAGGATCATCTTGATCATCAATCACTCACGAGCAAGTTTCTAGATCATATTTTGGTTTTGACTCGGTTTTGGAGCAACCTTCACTCAAACGGAAAAAGGTCAGAACTTTGGCATAGATCTTCATGATCCTTGATTGGAATAGGTTCCTGACATCCTAGAGAAGGTATGTCTCAAGTTTGGTAAGGTTTGGAGTCACGGATCAAAAGTTAGACCTTTTTGTGATTTTGAGTTTGGGCTGATTTTACTGTTCATTGGCTTGGAGGTCAGACTGATTTCTAGTTAGAGGTCAGACCGCCCATGGTGACCGGTCAGACCACCCATAGTGAGAGGTTAGACCACCCAACTTTGAGTTTTTGGTAACTTAGGTCTATTTGCTTCGGGGTATTGTTTGGATTCAATACAAGTCTTCCGCTATGCTTGTATATTGATCTTCATAGCTTTCATAGCTATTAGAGTAAAATTAGTATTGAATTCGATCTAGGTGAAAAAGAGATCGTGCTCCTATTCACCCCCCCTAGTCGCCTTTTCAGTCCAACAATTTTGTATAATCTCAGTGTATGAAGATGATCTGAATATCATTAGAACCCAGGAAGGTATAAAGAAAGCAAGCTCTTACTTGGAGTTAAAGTTCGAAATGAAAGATTTGGGTAAAATCAAATATTGCCTAGGCTTGAAGCTTGAGCATACCCCTGAATGGATATTAGTGCATCAGTCAACCTACACTCAGAAGGTGTTAGAAAGGTTTGATTTTGAAAAGGCATACCCTTCGAAAGTGCCGATGGTCGGGAGATCCTTGTAGCAAGACAAGGACCCGTACAGACATAAAGAAAAGGGGAGGGGGGGGAAGGGAACTCCTAGGACCGGAATTCCCATACTTAAGTGCAATAGAAGCACTTATGTATTTAGCAAACTGTACTAGATCGGCCATTGCATTTGCCATTAACCTACAAGCAAGGTATAGTGCAGAACCTACCAAAGGCATTGACAGGGAATAAATGACACTTTCTGATACCTCCAAGGAAGCAAAGAACTTGGTCTGTTCTACAGAAAGAACCAAGACCTAACCATGAATGGCTATGCAGATATCAGGTACCTATCGGACCCGTATACAGCCAAATCACAAACATGCTATGAACTCCTATGTGGTGGAACTGTAATTTCATAGAAATCGTCTAAGCAGAGTCTTGTATCACCTTCGACGAACCACTCGAAAATCATAGCACTATACAAGGCCTTACGAGGATGTGTTTAGCTTCGGCGGATGATTCACCATATCCAGCAGTCGTGTGGATTGAATACCGTGCAAACTCCACTATTATCTATGAAGATAATCCAACTTGTGTTGCACAAGTACAAATGGTTTATGTGAAGAGTCCTCTCACAAAGCATATCAACCCTAAGTTCTTCTATGCTCATGAATTGCAAAAGATGGACGAAGTTAAAGTACTGCATACTAAGTCATGTGAAAATCTTGCAGATTTATTCACTAAATCACTTCTAGCGTCTAGTTTTGAAAGATGCATATGTGGAATTAGAATGATGAGACTTAGAGAAGTGGAGGAGAACTTTCACGAACTCATTATTAAAGCTTGATCACGAAGATCGAGTACCCAAAGAATAAATCCTGGAGATTAAATGAAATTGAGTGGATTATACTCTTTTTCCCTTAACGAGTTTTCCTGAAGTTTCTCAGCTAAGGTTTTTAAGGAGGCAATCCGTGCAACAAAGCGGAACGCATGTCATGTACTCTTTCTCCAAATAATTTCCACTGGATTTTTATGGAGTTTTGACAAGACATGAACATGTCGGATGAGTATCCAAGGGGGAGTGTTAAGAAACCGGGTCCAGGCCAGAGAGTCCTGGCCCAGGTGGACTCCTCATCCATCCTCTAGCCTATAAATAGGGGGTGTTATTCATTGTAAACGATTGATCAATTGATGAAGGAATAAAGAGAAGCAAGAAGCCCTCTATATCTCTGTGTTCAATCTACTATTATGTACTTGTGTTCTTGCATTGTTCTAAACGATTCTACGTTTGTCTATAAGGTAATCGCTCGGACTGAACTCGCCAGCGACAGTTCCTCAACAATAGCCACTCATTCATCAACTTACTTTTGCTATTCACTCCACTTTCCCCAGCTTCCGCTATCCACTCACTCCTCATCCACAGAGAGCATTCATTCCTCATCAGCTTGCTCGGATGGTGTTGCCACCGTCGCTCGACTACTGGTGGGGGTTCTACACCACGCTCATCGTCCTCCCGTCGGCTGAGGCCCCAGCGGCGGCGCCCACCGTGGAGCCGCCGCTGGCGCATCAGGAGCTGCACCAACAACTCCTTCTCGAGGACGTCGGCAGTGCCCCAAGCCTCTGCAGCTCCGATCGTGCCGAGGTCATCACAGACGATGGCACCGCCGCTGCCGCTCGCCACGACAGCAACGACCCCGTCATCGTAGAGGCCTTTTGCGTCAAGGCCACCCTCTCCAACAACCAAGAAAAGGTTCTCGCCTTCCTACCATCGCGCCGCCACTTCTATCTTTGGTGTTGGTATTACCTGAGGCTTCAGCAGTTTGGAATTTACAGTGGACACTGTTAGTTTGTTTTGATTATGTGAAATGTTGCATATAATTTTTTGATATGTTACGACTCGTTGAAAAAAATATTGCATACTGTTCTTTGAGATGTTGCGACACATTGAGAAAAAATGTTACGATCCGTTGAAAAAAATATTGCATACTGTTTACGGTGATATTGCAAGATTTTTACTTATGTTCGGATTATACTTCATGTTCTTCCTTAATCTCTCTCCTCTTATACTTCCTGTTCTTCCTTAATCTATCTTTCCCACGAAAAGGAGATAATATTGAGATAATATTGCATATGATTTTTTGATATATTACGACCAGTGATGAAAAATGTTAAGATATGACCGTACACGGACACCTGCAAAATAGCAAATTCGCATAGAGTAGAAGTCAATGTATGTTTTCTTTTGCCGGAAACTCATACGGAACTTAATCTTTACTTCGATCGGAAATTTACTTCACCATGCTTCCCGACCTGATCTAGCTAGGTGTGGCGGTTGCGCACATGGCAAGAGATCGGCGCCAGTTTAATTACATGTGAACTTGCATATGACAGGCTCCATAAATAACTTTTATCCAGTTGACACTACACTTAACCACCTACAGCTACACAATTAAACTTGCAAACTCGGATCCAGACCCGACCATAAGCCCAAATCTCATCGATCCTTCTCCCAAGAACAAAGCTCCCCTCTAACCACCAGCATTCCTGGCCTGCTTGCTCACAAATACATACACCTCAGTGGATCGATCGATCACTCACAGCAGTCAACTACAATGGCAAGATTCCGATCTTTACAGTGTGCAACTCTCCTGATAGTCTTGATGCTTCTTCTGAGCTCCTCGTCAGCGGTGCGAGCCAATGAGACAGCGGCGGCGGCGGAGAGGTACTCCTCCAGGAAGCTGTTGCTAACCGCGCCCAGAACGTCGCCGGAAACGTCGTCGAAAGCGCAGCAAGACATGAACGTCGGCGGCTGGCGGACGACGACGCCGTTCAGGCAGCCGGGAACCAGCCTCGGCCGTCGGGTGCCGGGCTCCTCCTCAAACCCGTCTCACAACTAGTCGAACAGGCAAGTTCCCGTACACTCTGCATACTGAAGTCTTCGTCAATTACAATTAATGTCACTAGCATCTACCTGCCGCTGCCCAGCTGATCTGATTTCCTGGTGGATTCAGTAGGGCAAGCCGACCAGCGGAAACGGCGAACGGCGAGATCCATCCGGCCGTTGAAGATCGATCACGGCCGGAAGGAACCGGCCCGGTGTAGATGGCAGAGGTGTAGACTCTACAAGTTAAGTAGCTAGCTTCGATCCCGGTTGTACATCCGCCTGTACCTTGACTAGTTTGTGTATGGTATGTATGTACAATTAATTAAGTTGAATTTGACACAATTTTGAGTTTTGACCGACAGCAGAATTGATTAGGAATTAGCAGGGTGTGTTCAGTTGCTAAGATTCAGCTGCTTCTTTTTTCCCCGCTTGGAGAGTAGCTGGTTTGGTGACTTTGGTCTCGTTGCTTCTTATGTGTAGCTTTCACAGACCTGAGATGATTATATGCTGCCTTCTCAGAGATGTGGAGAACTGATTAATTGAGTCTTGTCAAGATTTCTACGGGAGGGCACGTGTGTATGTACTGAAAGTTTTGTGATCCTTATCACCTTATGAATCTGCATACTTCCCATCGAACTTATGCCAGATGAAATGCTGATTAATACAGAGTAGATTTCGCAAAACTACCAGTAATACATAAAAACAAATATCGCAAAATCACATTTTTCATGTTATCATTTCGGTGAATTGCAGGTTGTTTGATAGAAACTTTTAATAAACCCCATTTTCTGTTCAATACTATAAGATCTGATGTAATTTGACACATGGTACCCATCTGTTAGTGCAATGTGACACAAAGAACCCACACATTAGTGGCCACACCTCACTCCTCTCTCTCTCTCTCTCTCTCTCTCTCTCTCTCTCCATCCCTTTGTCGCTTTTTGTTGAACGGCATGTAGATGCAGTAAAGACTCCCCAGAGATTGAATTGTAGGCAGATATAGCCATGACACAGCCGTAGTTGCCTCAGTTGTGACGGCCGGAGGAGGGTGAAGGGTGACAACCTCGTGAAACCAAACTGCTGTAGGATGTAAATCATTTTGGTTTGACCACAAAATTGACACAAAAAAAATCGTGAAAAAACTACAAAGGTAAAAAAATCGTGAAAAAACCCTTACTTTAAGTTAAAAATCAATGATTCACTTCGTTTCATGCGCTTATTTCCGTATTTATTTGCCATAGCTACTTCACTTCACTAGCCAATTTCGAGTTCAAATTCATTTTGTGTTTGGGGGAAAAAATCCCGGGCAAGCTATAGGTTAAAAAAACGAAAGACAAAAAATAGTATTTACGTACAACAAATTTCTCATTTTTGTTTCTCCTAACTTTTTTTGCGTGTCAATATGAAATTTGAAGTGTATATATATCCCCCCGGAACCCAGTATTAAATGTTTCTCCAGACCATTGGTGGATGCACTGGGGAGTAGCAGGGTAGGGTGATCAGACAGGAGTCTGTCCATGAAAAGGTGGCAGGGCGACTGCACGGTAAGCCGGCACTGGCTGATGCTCTGACGTCGGTCATGGTAGTGCCATACTGGCGGTCACCGTTGGGGCGAGCTTGTTGAGATCGTGCGGGCGCTGGAGGCTGGAGGTGCTGTGAAATTCATACCAACCGACGTGTATTGGAAGAGTTATCCAAGTTATGCTAGAGAAAAGCCAGTTAATTTGCGTACGCATCAGCTGACCACGGTAGCAAAGAATTTTGTTATTCATCGGTTGCCACGGGGGAGTTCTGGGAATTGAAAATTGTGCCCGCGGCACACCAAGATCAACCATGAAGATACTACCGAGTTGAAGAGGTAGCGATGGCTGATCGTCAGAGATGGCCCTGGCTGAAGCATGTACTGGAAACGAGAGTAAATGATCACCGTATCGCGCCCTTTCCTGATCATTGAAGAGATGTACAAGAGTCCGCCAGTCTCATGGATTCTACACTTCTACGGTTTCACTAAATCCTTTTAGTCATTGTACTAAAGAGGAGCAAGGTAATATACATTGATTCCCTACTTAGCAAAACTCACGACTTCACCCTTGTGAAAGGAATATTCGACAGGTATACTCATTTCCTCCATACATAACTCTATTGTAGTCTACCTTTGTTTGAAATAGTTGAGGATAACTTTTTGGAATCATGTAGGTCGTTCAGCGCCTATGTTGCCGAGGGAGGGTCATACAAGGGGTCAAGCGCAGAACTACGACACAAGAAGCAATTTCCGATACAAACTACAACATAATAATCCTATATCACGCTTCGTAATAATATCTCTCGAACTGACTATACCTATATATGTAATTCTATTTTTGCAGTGCCACCAGCAAAAACAAGATCACCTATGTGCATTCTACGTTTGCCGTCATATGCAACAAATCATGGGTGCTAAGATGAACGATCCAAAGGTTTGTCAATCTCGCAATAATTATTTCCTAATTATAAATTTGACTATATATGCTTACTACTTTACTCCTGCTAGCGACAGGGCATGATACTCGATTTAGATTCATTCGCTATGACCGAGATCTCGGAGGTTCGAGGAGCGTTCTGCGGCTTCATCAAGACGGACATCGTTAACGTCAACGGAGAGTTTCACTCTGTTGACACCGCTGAACGACCTTCAAACAATTGATTCAATTGTAATTCACTTTGAGTAGTTGTAATTCAATTGTAACTCTAGCAACAATACTTGAACATATTCTTTTGTAATTGATTTTGAGTTCTAAAATGATCACTTTGAGTTGCCAACAATTGATTCATCTGTCATCTATTTGTTTTCTGCTTGCTTATTTTCAGAGGGCATGGCTAGCAATTCCTGAGACTAGCCAAAAATCAGAAAAAAATTTAGTTTGGTATGACGAACTATTTGGTATGACGAACTATCACAAACGGTTTTTTGCATAAACCATCTATGAAAGCCTCTATCACAGACAGTTTCCACCAAGAACCATATGTGAAGGGCTACTATCACAGACAGTTTTAACCAAGAACCATCTGTGATATGTAAGATATCACAGACGGTTCTATTTCCAAACCGTCTGTGATATCCTACATATCACAGACGGTTAGTAAATAGGATCGTCTGTGATATCCCACATATCACGGACGATTCTTGGAGGAAACTGTCTTTGATAGTAGCCCTTCGTAGATGGTTTCCACCAAGAATCGCCTGTGTTGTGTCCTATCACAGACGACTCAAAAACCATCTATGATAACTATCGCTATCACAGATATACAAATTCAGATGGTTCCAAAACCGTCTATGACGACGGTTCCGAACCGTTTGTGATCAACTTTTATGTAGTAGTGGTCCCAAGCCAAGCTTTACGTGTCATCACATGTTCCCTAATTCCCTACCTTTCCCCCCTCTCCTTTCGATCGATTAAATGCGTTGAGAAGCGCCGCCGCTTAACAACACATGACAAGCCCGTACCACCTACGCCCTCCCCTGTTCTTCCTCTGTTTTAGCTTTCTTCTTTTCTCTCTATGACATCATGGCCCCCACATGTCATCCTCTTTAATTCTTGCTCTCATTCCATCTCTCTCACTATCGTGTGGACCCCAATTGTCAACTAGTTATTTTAATATGTTAATTCCAAAAGGAAATATTCCAGGGAATATTCCCTCCTTCTCAATTTCTAGGAATTTCCAATTTCGATAAACTTCCCGATGCTCGTTCTCCTTCATAAGATATCTGATTCTGTCGATTCTTGTTTCTAAATTCATCTAAATTCAATATCTCTCTATTGGTACTAATTGTATAATTTTTAGATTTTATTTTATTTTTTTGCTATTTATTTTGTCTCGTTTCGCGCGTATAAAATTCGACATTGTCGAAGCAAGTTTGGACCAACCGGAACGTGTGACCACAACTTTCGATGAAGGCAAGTCTCCTTTGATCATGTTGTACCTATATTTTTGAAATCTTGTTTTAAATTTCAAAACTATTATGCATTGCTATTTACATAAAATGATAAGTTCAGATCTTAGGAGTGTTAGTTAATCCTAATTTGATTATGCCTCCACTTTATGTTGTTACCCTTGAATCATTGTCGCCCTAGTACATAAAATCCTCAGTAATGATTACATTATTGTCAGATAATAGGAACACAATATTGCGGAATTAGACGAATACCGTGAAGAAGGACGTCTTTGTGGATTATATAGATTGTTGAGAATGAATATAAAGTTTAACTTGGTGGAACCAATTATATCATGAAAGTGTCTAAACAGGAAGCACTGATTTGATTATCTGGGATTGAAATGAGAGATTGGATTTAAACCAAATTTTAGTTGAATTAAATTGATTATAATAAGTGATTGTTGGAGAATTAGTATTGTCAAATTAATCCAATAAAGGTGGCGATTAAAAGAAGAAAAAGATGGATTTTGGTAACAATTCATGGTGATAATTTTTGGTGAATTGGTTGAATCATGTAGAATCCGTAAACTTTGTGGAGTTAATTGGATTATAGAAATACATCATTGTTGGATTATAGGAATATATCATTATTGGATTATAGAAATACATCATTGTTGGATCATAGGAATATATCATTGTTGGATTATTGGAATACATCATTATCGAATTACATCATTGTTGGGTTATAGGAATATATCATTGTTAGATCATAGGAATATATCATTGTTGGATTACAGGAATATATTATTGTTGGATTACGGAGATACATTATTGTTGGATTATAGAAATATATTATTCACTACAACACTAGCAGGCCTCTCCCAACGCATACTTTGCAACAGAAACTACTAAGCATTGTAGACCAATACATCCTCCACGTCTATAAGTCACGTAAACAAGTCTGACCTGGTCTCCCTGCTTCCTCAATCCATCCATGCTCTGTCGTCGCCCCTTTTGCTTCTACTCATGCTAGAGTATAGAAACCACTACTCAACTCCTCCACTATCTCCTCGGCCGCGACTGCCTCGTCCACCATAGCACTTAGTACTGCTCATGTCTGGGACCTCTAGCATCTCTATAGGCACGGTTGCCTTCGCTAGATCGGCGCTATCGTTTCGCCCCATCTTGATGCCGCCAGTGCACATCCAATTGGATCTGGATTGAGTCGCCTCCCTCACTCGAAGACATAAAAGTTTTGCCATTGGTTACCTGCGAGCATGTAGTTCCCTGATCCCTATTTCGTCTTAATTCCCTAATCCCTATTTCTCTACTTTTATTGGTTCCCTAATCCCTAATTTCTCTATGTTTGATTGTTTCTAAAGATAATTAAGGATGCTCTCCTTCAATATGCGGCTTTGGGTGAACAATCCCAATTACAGCAATGCCCCATGCCAGCTAGTGACCCTGGACGACAAAGTTGTGGTAAATAATTCTAACCCATTGATGTTTAATTGTTCTTGCCCAATTGTTGTTTGCACTTTGAAATGTTAGATGTGTGAAAATTATGAGCTAGTGGTATTCTAGTAAATGACTATGTGTAGTCAATTATATGATCCTATTAACCCAAAATGTACTTTGTACTGCTCTTTGTGGTTTATGTTTTATGTCAGGACTTGTGCAATCCACTAGCACACCAACTTGCATTATCAGTGCTTCGAGAGAAAGTTAGGGGCACACCATGTGTTTATTAAAATGCTTCAAAGAGAGAGATAAAGACGTCATATGTTTGTTAAAATTATTTCACATTTTTCTGCAAAGAATCTACTAGTGAGAGACAGTTAGCACCAAATCTAGATGATATAAGAATCACTGAAAAAAAAACTAAAAAGCTTGATGCCTAGTCTCTTGACCTTTCCTAATTTTTCTTAAGAATGTGTAAAAATATCGGTACTACTATAAAAATGATAAGTTCTACCCATTCCTACATCCCCCATACTGTGTACACAATTTATTCCTAGTAGTTGCCAGGCTATAGCAACTGGTAAGGAAAAAAGTAAGTTAATGCATCCTTGTTAGTAGATTTTAGCATTAGTGTGAGAACATTTCTGGAAATTTTTATCACCCAAAGACTTGACTGGTTATTTAAGACGATCTACTAATATCAATTATGCTTCCCAAGTCTATCTTTTAGTTTAGAGAAACGTCTTCTTAGCTTTTAGAAACTCTTTCTTGTGCTTACTATTTTTTTATAACTCCAATCTACCTGCAGTTCAAATTGTACCATGAAGTTCATCTATTTATCATGCATCTATGTATCCTCAGGTTAGATTTTCATCAACATGGTGCATTTTGTTGAATTAAACTAGTTGTGTCAAAGCTATCTTTCTTGGTTCTATTTTTAGTTTTTGTTTTGTTAGTCGGATTGCGTTAAGCAATTCCGATGTTACTTTTTTGTTTGAGTTAAGTTAGCTAATTTAGCTTGTTGAAACAGAGCCTATTTCCTGCTAGAAACAGAGTCGGATTTAGCTTCTTCGGTAGGAATCAGGGTTTTCATAATCTGTTTTGAAATTTTACCAGGGGTCACCGATAGAACCGATAGAGCTGATTTTCGGAAAATTTCGACCGATTTCGGCCGAAAATTTCAAACCAAAATTTAAAATTCAAATAAATTTCAACTGAATATCATCAAATCGATGATAGTACAAGCTTGGGGATGTGCAAGAGACCTCCAGTCAAGCATGTGCAAGAGGACCCGGCTGGCCGATTCGAAGCTTGTAATGGTTTAAGTTCTCACCTTGGCGAGCAGCTGCTGGACGTCGATTCCGGCGCTGATGAGGAGGTAGTAGGTAGTGAAGGAGATGAGGGAGAGCGTGATCGAGGTGGCCAGGGACGTGCCGCCGTACTTGGCAAAGAGCTCCTTGGCTTGGTCGGTCTTTCCACTCTCCTCGGTCATATCAAATCAATGATATTTAAGATTCGAGGAGACCAGGTGCTGGTAAAGAACCTCTAGTCGACCAGCCGGGTGACCCGGGTCCTCTTGCACATGCTCGAGATGGCGGCAGTTCGCCGACCTTCAAAGGGCTTAGCGGCACCAAGAATCAAGAAGGGAATGGGGATTGGGGATCGAAGGCTTCGAAGCATCGAGTGAGTGTTCGGCCGTCCAAGACATAGGCAAGCAGGCTAAATGGCTCAACAGGACTGGGCTTAATTCACATGGGCCAAAATTTTCAGGCCCGGTTTAGACTTCTACCGGAGGGTGCCGGCAAAACTGATTTGGGCGATTTTCAGCCAAAATCGGCCGAAAAAAAAACCCTGGTAGGAATACTTCCAGAGTCCTGTAGTGTTTCTAAAACGTATTCAAACTATAAGACTATATATGAAAACTAAAAACACAAAAAGACTGCAACGATTGCAGCGACAACATCCAAGCCTTCTGAGATTTCATTTTGTTTCTTCTGTAGTGAATTGCGTAGTCTTTTGGTTACGAGATTTTGTTTTTCGTAATCATCGAACTATCAACTCTAAACTCGAAGTTCGAAATTTTTCAATAACTCTGTCACATTTCCGGCAATGACCTTCTTGTGTATTTTGTCCAGTCACATGCACTATGCTATGCTACCACCTGTGCATTTGCCTCAATATATCATTTGTTTAGTCAAAGTTGTGTGCTTGGACATTTTTAGCATATGCTTCTTGAATGATAATGTTACTTATATGATGTCATTTTTCAGTCGGATTCTTTGGTCTGGGAGTTATGTATTACTATCTTAAAGTTCAATAAAATATTCTTTGTTAAATAAATATCGTCTAACTCTCATTTTTATTATTGTACACAGAGAGTATATGGTGATTGTCCCAGTCAAGAATTTAGTATGGTTGAGCAGCAAAATAATACGATGGTAGTGTATGTAAATAGTATTATTTTCCAACTAAGGTTTAAGAGAGTATTGATTTCTTCTCTTTCACTACAGAGCAAACAAAATGATTTCCAGGATGACGATTTGCAGCCACCAAGCAAACGCTCCTCTTCAGACAAGGTTTGCTCATTTATATAATGTTCGGAACTCATTGTGGGTGAGTAGGAATACATTATATTGGTACTGTTTGCAATTATTGATGTTTACTATTGGTTGTGCCAATCTTCTGACATGTGCAACATGGAAAGAAAATTTTTGTTGCATACAAGATTAGTTCACTTCTCTACTGTTTGGAACTCATGAACATGGTAGAGAATCAAAATAATATAATATGCTGCTCCTTTTTGTTTTTTTACTTTAATATTTTGATTTTGTTTCTTCCTAATGGTGCATTAATGGACTCTAATTTTTCATTGTAGGTTGATAAGATAAATGGATGATGTTATGGATGATATGTTGAATGAAGGTGGAGAATAGTGACATAGGCAGATGATTTTCATTACGTTTAGATTTCATTCTATTAGGAAATGATGTTCAAGAAAAATATTTATATCATGTCTTATATGGATGGTTCTCTATGTAACGCAATAATTTCTTTTTAATATATGAGTGTTCTTTTTTACTATTCTACGACCGATAATGATTTTTTTTTACTTTGACTTCTACACACTTATAATCGTTGCAGCAACCTAATCATATCCGTTGCCAAAATAGCAAGTCATCTGTGTATGGTAAGTACCAATGCTTCTATGCATTGTGACAATATAATTATATCCATTGTCAAAATAGTAAAAGTCATCCATACATGGTACGTACCAACGCATACAAGTGTAGTTACAACTCGACTATATCCGCTATGGTAGCAACGCCTTTTCATATCTATTACCAACGCTTGTTTATCTGTTGTAATAGACCCTCGCGACGGCCTCAATGGCAATGCATATCAAATGCGTTGGTATAGACCGTAGCAACACTTATTTGAATTTTTTACCAATGCATATATGCGTTGGTAAAATGGTGTTCATCTTGTAGTGATTTATGGATTAGTATAAAACGGTAGAACTGCTTAGACAAGCTATATCGATCATTATCATCCTATGGGTGGGAATTATTAATACCATTTATGCAAATCAGTTTGAGAAATGTATGGCAATAGGTATTGCCTTTGGTTTTCAAAATAAAATAAAATGGTGAAAAACTGTTTAGACTTGGGCGGATGGTAAGTTCAGACGGCTGCAGCTAGAGCATGAGAACTTGTATTGTGTTAAGTTTTGCCCAAGTCATATTAAGGACCGATGCTTTTGACTATCCAAACTAAGCACTACCGTACAGCCACATGTCCAAAATGGGGAGGATCTAGCCAACTAATTTACCATGTTCTAGCATTACGCCCGCAGGCTGTAGTTGGTATTTGTTCCTTTTTGGGATTGTGCAGACGATAGTAGTTGACGTCCATGTCTGTCGAGGCTTGCTTTGGGCGATGGTAACAAACATCCATGTCCAGGCAAGCTATCCCCCACAACGGTGAGCTCCAGGTTGATGGTAGATGACGTCCATGATTTAGGGTTAAGCTCATCAGGCAGGTTGGTGTTAGAGCGTGGTATTGTAAAGGCCTTATGATAATCACTTAGCCGCACACCTTTGTAAGTGTGTCAGACAGACATTACAGAATGATTATCTCATGTGGGTCAAGTTGTACAACCTCTGCAGAGTGTAAAACTATTCGAATAGCCGTACCCACGGTCAAGGGTGGGCAAGGTGCATTTTCACATGGCACATTTTTGTTTTGATTTCAAAAGAGTAAATTTTGGGAACTCGAGAGCAGTTGGGTCTCTCGGGTAGATATTTTGGCAGCTAGAGCCCTATCCTTTGAACCTTGGCGGCTATAGCCTTGATACTAGTGGTTGGTAGCTAGAACCTCCACTAGTGATATAATTAGTTTAATTATTGAAACTACTTTTGTCAATTGTTGCTTTATGAAAACTATTAAAACATAAAACATTGCTTTGTGCAAAAGAACTATACAAGTCCCATTTGTTAAAGCTATGCATATGCATATTTCCCATGACTTGCGAAGTACTTTCCCATGGTATTGAAGACTTGCCGGTCTTTACTAGTCCACGCTGAGGAAGCTTGAACTAATCAAGCCGACTCCTCAAATTAAGCCTTCCCTCGATCACTAGTGGTTGTTCTTCCTCCGCTCTGGAGATGGTGAACATCGAACCACTCACAATTGGCACTGGACCTCTTCACAATCTTCTTGAAGAGATCACTGTACTAACTCCGCCAAGCCATCTAGGTGTTTGGCAAACACCAAGAGTAATGAATCACGATCTTCAATTGACGGAAAACAAGTGCAATGGATCAATCTAGAATGAATGCACTTGAATTTTGGCTCAACTACCTCACAATGAATGCACAAGTGTATTGGAGGTGTAGAGAGGATACTCAAGGCTCAAAGGATGTTAAATGAAGTCTACCATACTGTCCTTGAGCAGGTGGAGGGGTATTTACACCCCCCCCCAACAAATAAATACGACCGTTAGGGTTGAAACCCCAACTTTTTCAGCAAATGCGGTAGTACCGTCATGTAATGGCCGGTACTACCACACCTCACCTAACTGCTCAGAACGGCTATAACAGAAGCATTAACTGCTCTGACATAGCTGTTGAAAAATTCAGTGTGGTACTACCACTAACCAACATGCGGTATTTCCACTGGTCGGTCATACCGAAAAATACGAGGAGTACTACCGCTTTACCTTAGAGTCCAAAAGGGCACTCTCTGGAAAATACATACCGCTGATTTTTTGATAACACCGGGGTGCGGTAGTTCCGCTGAACAAATGCGGTCATACCGCGATGCGGTAGTACCACTGAGGAAACTCCGGAACTACCGCGCTTAGGGTGAGCCACCAAACCAAAATGGTGTCACTCTCGAATTTACGTACCGCCAATAATTTTTTGGTACAACCGGGTTGCAGTAGTACTGCACCACCATCTCGGTCATACCGCTGAGCGGTAGTACCGCCGACATAACGTCGGTACTACCGATTATCCTGACAAAGCATAGTTGGCTTCCAAATCAAATTCTAAGTGCATGCATAATCCTAAATTGATCCAAATGGCACAAGTACATGCTATCAAGCTACTAGTTATGATCCCTCATAATAGTACGGCATTTAACCTAAAATCCGATCTTCCATCCTTTTCTCCTAAGACGGGTAAACATAAAAAGAATCCTAGACTACTTGTACCTTGTCTTGGAACCATGTTGATCTTCATATTATCCTTTAGCATGCATCTCGAACTTGTCATATTCACCATTAGGATTTAACCTTATAAATACTAAATAAACATGTTAGTCCCATATTCACATATTGTCATTAATTAGCAAAATAATTTTTAGGGGCCTAGATGCTTTCAATCTCCCCCTTTTTGGTAATTGATGACAACCCAATCAATATGTGAGAAAGATTGTTTTGAATATACTAGTTGTTGTGAAACGAGTTGTATATTCTTTTGATGACTTAACAGAAATAATTCTTACAATAAGTTCAAGAGAGTTTTGATAATTTTTTGTTAAAGTCGTTACAAAGAAAGCTCCCCCTAAACATGTGCATATAAATGAGATGATATTTTTGCAAGCACAAGTAGAGATTTTTGAAAATTTTGGTGGAGTTTCTTTTGCTTGTTGGAACTTGAGGGAATTTTCAATACTATAAAATGACCAAGATAAATATATTGCAATTCATGAGAATATCATAAACATAATGTCAAACACCAAGTTCAACAAGATAACAATAAGCATAAAACCATAACATTGTTTAAACTATTACAATCACACAAGCATTTAAACATAACAAGTTCCACATAGAATATATAATATAATAGAAGCAGTGCTCCCCCTTGATCTTTGTCCTTGTCCTTCTAGCTTCCCCTTGATCTTTCTCTTTTTTCCTTCTAGCTTCTCCCACTTTGGCATCAAAGTACCAAAAACATCAAGAAGCCGGATCCTAAGGAGGTGGAAGAGCTTGAGAAGTCGAAGCTTGTCAAGGAGGTGTGATGGGGCGACGACGTCCAAAGCGCTGAGGAGTTATGAGAACTTGCTCAAGAGTAGTCACACTCTCTAACAAAGCAGCCACCCTATTGTTGGCTTCAGATTGGAATTCTAGCTGAGAAGTTCTCATTTCTTGCTGAGTAGTTCTCATCTCTTGCTGAGTATTCCTAATCTCCAAGATAGCTGAATAAATCTGAGTAAGAGATACCTATCCCTCTTCTGGAGCATCTACCATGGGAGCATCTTCCTATGCAGCTTCTTGAGCAGCCCCCCTCTGTTGAGCCTGAGAACGAACATCTGTAGGTATAGGAGGACCCTCTCGTGGCTTGTATGGCTTATGAGGAGATCCCAAACCTCCATGGTAGTCAATCTTGCTGAGGATCAAGGCCATGATGTAGGGAGCATAGTATATTCTCTTAACTCGATCATTCTTTGAAGAAGCTATGCCCCTGATGATCACATCAATCACATCAAACTTCCGTCCATGCATAGTATTATCTATGATGTTCCAAGCATGTCCTCTTATGGCATCGAAGTTTCCACTCTTAGAAAGAATAGTGTGATTTATGATTCTGTTAATCAAACTGGGAATAGGTTTGAGACCACCTATTTTTCCTGGAGTATACCTGACAGTCTGATCATAAATATATGTCCAGGCAGGGACCAAAAGAGCAGGCCTGTCATATATCTTCTCATATTTGCTTGACTCCGTCCTTAGAGCAAGCTTAAACTGACATCTGTTACTATCCAAATAACTGCTCCCTGTCATCCATGCCAAATTAGTGAAGTCTGGAGAGATATACAAAGTGGCATAGAACTGCTTGATAATCTCATCATCGTAGTTATTTTTTAGTGCCACAAGGTCGTGTATACTGGCTTGCTGAAAAAGCCGATATGTCCCATCATATTTTTCCAAAGAGTTAATATGCTGCCACCTCACCCACTTATGATCTGCAAACTGCTTATTGGGGCCATACAACTGTTCATAAACTCTTTCCTGAAACTTAGTATAGAACCTTGGATTTTTAGTTGAAGGTGGAAGCACAAACTGGTTTCTGTGACGCAGCAAAGCATAATCATCTGTTGAGATGGTTCTCAAATTCACCTATGGCTCATCAAGTTCTCCCATTTCTTCATCAGACTCAGTTTACATTTCTGTTTCTACCTCAGAGTATGTTCCAGCTTGAGATGAGGTTTCCTCATGTTCTGAATCACTCGCTGCAGGACCCTTGCCTCTGTCTTGTATTGCTTTGTGACGAACCTCTGGAACTTATTCATTTGGATCATGAGGCTGAGAGGAAGAAGAGGATTGACCTCTTGGAGGGCCAACGGATTTCCGAGTGGCTATCCTTGTCCTTAACATCTTCAATCAGAGAGGATAGGTTACAAAGGGAACAAGAGATCAAACAAAATAGGTTTAATTTTGAATGGAATGATCTTGCTGTTTTATTAGGGAAATCGGTAGTACCGCAGTTCAAGTGTCGATAGTATCGCAATGCGGTAGTACCGTCGTTCACTAGCCGGTACGACCGCATCGCGGTAGTTCCATGCACGAGAAACGGTAGTACTGCTCTCACTAACCGTGTTCTAGGGCACGAATTTGATTAGATTTTTCGATGTTTCTCATGGAGTGAATCCATGGAATAGATGCACAAGCATCATGAGACACCAAAAATGTCATTTTGCCCAAAAAGAACCGATTAAATCATACACATTTCAAGATTAACCCTAATTTTAGATCTAGGGTTTGAATGCAAGGTAAAAGAAGGATTAAAATGGGTTTTACCTTAAGGATCAAGGGAGATACACCCGAAGGTCGAAGGAGATCAACAAAGTTTGAAGAAAATCTGAAGAAGTTTGAGGTTTTTCAAGGAAGATTTGAGATTTCTTCGAAGAGAGAGAGAGAGAGAGGAAGTGCAACAGTGAAAGGATGCGGTAGAACCGCTTGGGAGTTAAGGAAAAGGGGTAAAAACCGCAAGGCAGTTAATGCGATTTTACAACTGATGCGGTAGTACCGCAGAATAAACTCCGGTAGTACCGTTGTTATATCGCTGGTAGTTCTGCAATGCGGTAGTACTGCGATTAACCCGCCGGTAGTTCCGATTATCCTGAAACATCAAGAAAAGACTTAGGATTTGATAATTTTGCAAATGATCCCTAGTTTTGCACTTAAGTAAATATCATTTGGGATCATTACGCATTGAGAAGACTAATGTCTATCTAATAACATAATTTTTATGAACATAGATATTTTTGAGAATGTATTTGAAAATATCTTCCTTAAAAGCTTTAAATAACACCAAATGGAACAAAGTGCATGAGGCATTAGTTCAAATAACATTTGAATAGTCTATGACAATTAATCCATTCCTCAATTTGCAAAAACGACCTTCATCTAATGGTTTGGTGAAAATGTCCGCTAATTGGTCTTCAGTCTGGATGTGGCTAATTTCAATATCTCCCTTGCTCACATGATCTCTCAAGAAATGGTGGTGTATATCTATATAATTAGTTCTTGAGTGTTGGACTAGATTATTGGCTATTTTCACCGCACTATCATTACCACACAAAAGAGGCATTTTATCGAATTTAATTCCATAATCCATCAAAGTTTGCCTCATCCATAGCAATTGAGCACAACAACTACCCGCGGAAACATATTCGGCTTCGGTGGTGGATAAAGCTACAAAATTTTGTTTCTTGGATGACCATAATACTAAGAATATTCCTAAGAATTGACAACTACCCGAGGTGCTTTTTCTATCCACTTTGCAACCGCATAATCGAAATCCGAATATCCAATTAAATCAAATTTAGCACATTTGGGAAACTATAGGCCAATGCTAGATAAATGCTTTAAATATCTTAGTATTCTTTTTACGGCCATCAAATGGCATTCTTTTGGAGATGCTTGAAAGCTTGCACACATGCAAACGCTAAACATAATATCGGGCCTAGATGCGGTAAGATAAAGCAAACTACCAATCATGGACCTATAAAGCTTTAAATATATCGATTTATCTCCCACATTAAGGTCGAGATGACCGTTGGTTGCCATGGGAGTCTTGATGGGTTTTGCATCTTTCATGCCAAACTTCTTGATCAAGTCTTTTGCATATCTTGTTTGGCTCACAAAGGTTCCATCTTTGAGTTGCTTGATTTGAAGTCCAAGGAAATAGCTTAATTCTCCGATCATGGATATTTCAAATTCCCTAGACATCATATCACCAAATTCTTTGCAAAAGTCTTCATTAGTAGACCCGAAGATAATGTCATCAACATAAATTTGACAAACAAAGAAATCATTATCTAAAACTTTAGTAAATAAAGTTGAATCAATTTTTCCGATTTTGAATCCTTTTGATACTAGAAAGTCTCTAAGGCGTTCATACTATGCTCTAGGAACTTGTTTAAGACCATAGAGCGCCTTGGAGAGTTTATAGACATGATTTCGATTCTTAGAATCTTCAAAACCGGGAGGTTGCTCAACAAAGACAAGTTCGAATATTTTTCCATTTAGGAAAACACTTTTAACATCCATTTGAAATAATTTAATATCAAAACATAATGCAAAAGTAAGTAATATTCGAATTGACTCAAGTCTAGCTACGGGAGCAAAGGTTTCATCAAAATCCAAACCTTCGATTTGTGAATATCCTTGAGCGACCAATCTTGCTTTGTTTCTTACAACCATACCGTTTTCATCTTGCTTGTTCCTAAAGACCCATTTTGTACCCATGACGTTGTGTTCCTTGGGCCTATCTACCAAAGTCCAAACTTCATTCCGGACGAAGTTATTGAGTTCTTCATGCATTGCATTCACCCAATCCGGATCATCAAGTGCTTCTTAAAGCAATACGAGATCGAGTTTGAACATCCTTACTTACATCATCCAATATTTGATCTATTGGATGATCTTTTGTAATTGCATTGTGGGTTCTTAGTGGTAAGTTGGATGGTTGATCATCTTCCTTATTATCCTCTTCATCAATTTGAATTTGATTTGTAGTGGAAGAGGTAGGAGGTTCAACTTGAGTGGAAAATGATGGATCATTTTAAGGCTTCATGTCGCCTATGTGCATGTTCTCCATGGCTTTTCTTAAGGCTTCATCATCTACATCATCCAAATTCTCATACTCTTCTTGAGAGTCATTAGTCTCATCAAATTGTACATCATGCCTTTCTTCAACTAAACCGGAGTTTTTGTTAAAGACACGATAGGCTTTGCTATTTGATGAATAATCAAGCAAGAAACCAGCGTCGCAACGACTTGCAAATTTTGAAAGACGAACACCCTTTTTCAAAATATAACATTTGCAACCAAATATACGAAAGTAAGAGATGTTCGGTTTTCTTCCAACAAGAAGCTCATAAGAAGTCTTTTTTCAAAGACGATGCAAATAAAGACGATTTATGACATGACAAGCGGTATTAATTGCTTCTGCCCAAAAACTATCGAAAGTATTATATTCATCGAGCATTGTCCTAGCCATTTCTATTAATGTTCGATTTTTCCTCTCTACAACTCCATTTTGCTCCAGAATGTAGGTTGTAGAAAGTTCATGTTTTATTCCAAGTTCATCACAAAAGTCTTCAACTTTAGTATTTTTGAACTCGGAACCATTATTACTACGGATTTTCTTAATTTTAAAATCAAATTCATTTTGAGCCCTTTTTGCAAAACTTTTGAAAATACTAGAGGTTTCTGCTTTGTCATCTAGGAATAATACCCACGTATATCTAAAGTAATCATCCACAATAACTAAATAATAACTATTACCCCCCGATACTCTTATAGGTTATTGGCCCAAACAAATCCATATGTAAGAGTTCTAATAGTCTAGAAGTTGACATGATATTCTTAGAAGAATGAGAATTAGCGACTTGTTTACCGGCTTGACAAGCACTACAAAGTCTATTTTTCTCAAACTTCACATCTTTCAAGCCAACAACTAAATCATGTTTGAAAAGCCTTTTAAGTTGAATCATTCCAACATGAGCTAGCCTTCTATGCCAAAGCCAAGCCAAGGAGGTTTTTGCAATCATTTGAAGTAAAATCAACCAAGTAAAGATTTATAAATCTAAATCCTTTTAAAACTAATGAATTATCTTTTTCATTTGAAATTGTAACACCTTCAATAGAGAATGAACAAATCAAGCCAAAATCACATAATTGAGCGACAGATAACAAATTGAAATTTAGCGATTCAACTAAGGATACATTGGAAATGGAAAGGTTATTTGAGATAACGATTTTACCAATCCTATTACCTTTCCTTTGCTATTATTGCCAAATTTGATCTTGTCAACTCATTTTCCATTCTCGAATGTGGTGAACATTTTTATATCACCGGTCATGTGTTGAGTGCATCCACTATCAAGCACCCAATATTTTCCACAGGTTTTGTAGTTCACCTAAAAAACAAGAATCAAGTTCTTTTAGGTATCCAAATTTGTTTGGGTCCTTGGAGGTTAGTGACCAAGGATTTAGGCACCCAAATAGCATTCTTTTTAGCGCCTAAAATTGAAGTGCCAATAAATCTTGTAATTACTTTACCATCCTTGGTTTTTCTAAGCATATAACATGAATCATATAAGCATAGAGATGGAGTCTTACCAATAGGACAAGTTTGTTGCAAATGTCCTATTTTCCGGCACTTATGGCAATACTTACCATTTTGCTTAACAAACCTTGTGGGTTTGTTTACCGGTTTCTTATCCTTCTTGGGCACATACCCAAGTCCTTCTTTGTTGAATGAGCACCTTTGCTCACTCAAAAGCTTGTCAAGGGTGGCCTTAGCTTTGAAGCACCGCTCTAAACTTTTGCTTAGCTTGGTCACTTGCTTCTTTAGCTCATCGTTTTCAACAACAAGGTTTGCATCATGAGACTCAACATTACCATGATTAGAGTTAATAGTAAAGCAACATGACATGGCAAGTGGATCATTACACGAAGTGAATGCACTAGTTCTTGCAATTTCTACACTAGGCATTTCATTAAGAATATCACATGTAATTCCAACACTAGAGCAAGACTTGCTTGAATTTTCTTGGATAAGCAAGTCATGAGCTTCCTTTACCTCCTCATAAGAATCTTTTAGAGAGATATGCTTTCTCTTTAAGATCTTATATTTTGACATTTCTTTTCCAAAATATTCATTCAAGTCTTCAAGCATATCCATTAATTCATCATATGATGGTTCAGTATCATTAATGGATTTTACCTTATCTCCTTTTGCCATGAGGCAAGTAGAAATGGAGAATAGCGATGGAGCCTCCTTGATGGCGATGCCGACAAGTCCCTTCTTCTTGGGGGACTCATCTTCATCGGAGTCGGAGTCGGTGGACTCTTCATCGGAGTCTCATTCTCTAATATGAGCTTCATTTTTGCCATCCTTATGAAGCTTCTTGAAAAGTTTATTCTTGTCATCAAACTCCTTCTTCTTGAATGACTTACCCTTGTCATCCTTCTTTGTAGGGCAATGAGAGGCATTGTGCTCCTTCTCTTCGCAATTATAGCGCCGGATGTTGCTATAACGCTTGTTGTCATTTGAGGATTGTCCTTTCTTGCTCTTTTCAAAGTTGAAGCTTCAATGTGGGCGTCTTCTCATGAATTTCTTCATTCTACTCACAAGGAAAGCAAACCCTTCTTCGGAGTCCTCTCCTTCATCTTCATCATCACTTGATTCCGCTTTAGCCTTGAAAGTGGTAATCTTCTTCTTCGAGGAAGACGACTCCAAAAGCTCTTCCTTATCTTTCTTGTACAACTCATTTGTTATGAGGTTACCCAAAAGTCCCGTTGGCGTCATTCTTGGCAACTTGGGAGAGTTGAGAAATAGCGTCACCAACGTCTCATACTTATCCGGTAGAGCCCTAAGCATCTTGCACATTATATCAACATCAAGAAGGTTGGTGTCAAGACTTTTGAGTTCATTCACAATGTTGTTAAGTCTTGAATACATCTCGGTGATGCTTTCATGAGGCAACATTATGAATGTCTTATATTTGATACGAAGCCTATGCAATTTGGCTTCTTTGACCATAGATGTTCTCTCATGGATTTTCGAGAGAGTGGTCCAAATATCGTGAGCGGTTTCCAAATTGCTCACTCTATTAAACTCATCCGTATTCAAAACACCAAAAAAAGCATTCATAGCTTGAGCATCTAAATGAGCATCATGTCCCTCTAGTTTCGTGGGAAGTAAGAGGCATAACGTCCCTCTAAATGAGCATTAAGAGGCATAACGTAACCCTCATTTATAATTTTTCATATGCTAGGACTCATGGCCTTTAAATAAATGGACATTCTAATTTTTCAATATGCATAATTAGAGCCATCGAACAAAGGAGTCTTTCCTATAGCAATTTCCTCACTAGCCATCCTTTTCTCTCTTAGACAGTTAAGTCTAAATCAATGAGAGACCAAGCTCTGATACCACTTGTAGGATCAAGGATAACAGACTAAAGGAGGGTGAATAGGAGGTTTTAAAACTTTTTGACTAATTAACAAATTAAGTCGATTACGAACTAAGTCTAAACTAGATACAATTCTAGCTAAGCAATTCTACATAAGATAATTACTATAATTGTAAATGCGAAAATAGTAGAGACAAGAAATAACCATAATTGAGACAAGAAATAACCATAATTGAGACAATGGAGTTTTTTTCGTGGTATCGAAGACTTGCCGGTCTTCACTAGTCCACGTTGAGGAAGCTTGAACTAATCAAACCGGCTCCACAAATTAAGCCTTCCCTCGATCACTAGTGGTTGTTCTTCCTCCGCTCCGGAGATGGTGAACACTGAACCACTCACAATTAGCACCGGGCATCTTCACAATCTTCTTGAAGAGATCACCGTGCTAACTCCGCCAAGCCGTCTAGGTGTTTGGCAAACACCAAAAATAATGAATCATGATCTTCGCTTGACGGCAAACAAGTGCAATGGATCAATCTAGAATGAATGCACTTGAATTTTGGCTCAACCACCTCACAATGAATGCACAAGTGTATTAGAGGTGTAGAGAGGATGCTCAAGGCTCAAAGGATGTTAAATGAAGTCTAGCATACTGTCCTTGAGCAGGTGGAGAGGTATTTATACCCCCCCCCCCCATAAACAAATACGATCATTGGGGGTGAAACCCCAACTTTTTCAGCAAATGCGGTAGTACCGCCATATAATGGCCGGTACTACCGCACCTCACCTAACTGCTCAGAATAGCTATAACAAAAGCATTAACTACTTTGACATAGCCATTGAAAAATTCAACGCGGTACTACCGCCAACTAACATGCGGTAGTTCCGCTAGCCGGTCATACCAAAAAATATGAGCGGTACTACCGCTTTACCTTAGAGTCCAAAAGGGCACTCTCTGGAAAATACATACCGCTGATTTTTCGATAACACCGAGGTGCGGTAGTTCCGCTGAACAAATACGGTCATACCGCGATGCAGTAGTACCGCTGAGGAAACTCCGGAACAACTGCGCTTAGGGTGAGCCACCAAACCAAAATGGTGTCACTCTGGAATTTTCGTACCGCCAACAATTTTTTGCTAAAATCGAGTTGCGGTAGTACCGCACCACCATTCCGATCATACCGCTGAGCGGTAGTACCGCTGACATAACGTCGGTACTACCGATTATCCTAACAAAGCATAGTTGGCTTCCAAATCAAATTCTAATTGCATGCATGATCCTAAATTGATCCAAATGGCACAAGTACATGCTATCAAGCTACTAGTTATGATCCCTCTTAATAGTACGGCATTTAACCTAAAATCCGGTCTTCTATCCTTTTCTCCTAAAACCAGTAAACATAAAAAGGATTCTAGACTACTTGTACCTTGTCTTGGAACCATATTGATCTTCATGTTGTTCTTTAACATGCATCTCAAACTTGTCATATTCACCATTGGGACTTAACCTTGTAAATGCTCAATAAACATGTTAGTCCCATATTCACATATGGTCATTAATTACCAAAATAATTTTTAGGGGGCTAGATGCTTTCACATGCTACACTCAAAATATATCCCAGAAGCCTTCAACGACGCTGAGGAGGATTACGACTACTTCGCTTGTAGCTTTGATGAAGGACACCCGGAGTACTAGGCTACGCTCCCCAGTTAAATGCTAGTGGGCAATTTGATGGGTCATCACTCGGAGTCTAACATTTGATGTTCCCGCTGCTGTGAGACTTGAGGTTATGTGATCTTTATTGTAATAAGTGACCTTAAGGCCGGTACTTTATTATTACTTTTATGTTAAATTCTGATTCGAATTTGTTATCAACGTTGTATCCACTATGTGCATTAGCTACTGATCTGGGACTGTCGCAGAAATACACAGAGGGTTCGGATTCAGAAATCCGATCCTGACAACATTGGAGCTATCCATTAGAGACGGCGGCACTAGAGGGAAGATTCCTTGCTCTGGTGCATGTAGATGTACTGGTGCCAAGTGAATAAAAAATTTTGCAGGCCCACCTATCAACCGCAAACCTCCAGATCCACTGTCGCATGGGTGCTCGTCATCGGTCGCTGCCCTGTCGTCGTTGTTGATGTCGTTCTGGCCCTCCAGATCTTGACGAAGGTGACGTGGGAGACGGATCGACAGAGGGAGCAACAGTGCAGGGAACCAACGACGGTGGTAGTGGCGATGTCAGAACGAGCGGCGGCGGATCTAGAGCGAGTGGCGGCGAGTCTGCATCGGACGACGACGACGGGAGCCAGCAACGACGCAAATGAGCGGTGAGAGAGGGGTGAGACGAGGAGAGAGAGGAGGGGACGAGGGGGGAGGGAGGGAGGGAGAGAGGAAGAGAGGAAGAGTTTTTTTTTACTTTACTTAAGTACATGGTGGGTCCCACTAAAAAGGAAAGAGGATGTGCTAAACACTAGAGGAAAAACGTAGTTCTAGCACGTAAGTGCGTGACTGAAGTGACAAATCTAGCACCTCATATGCTGAAGAGGGCCTCATGGCGAAAAGGAAAAGAAGTCCAGCTGGTCAGCAATAGATATTTTTTATATAAAAAAAATCTTTAGATAGGGGGCGACGCTATGAAGCATCCTAAGGACTAAGGAGAGCTCACAGCTTTTAGACGAGTCACATTCAACGGCTACAATCTTCCCGATTAGGATGGCGAATAGCAGAGGATACAGTTTATAGTTCTTCCCTTGTTCTGGCAAAACTGCCCAGTGTTCTAAAAGCAATGTTCCATTCATGATTAGAGCGCGAATATCATCTCGCGTCGAACTAGACATCACGCCTTGCTGCTGCTGAGGATGCGCTCAATATATCGGGCCGTAGCTCGCAAAGCAGAACGTATGATCACTCTGCAATTGCGTATGAATTAATACGCGTCTGTACACACACAGGCGAAATAACCACCCTATCAACAGAAGAAAAACCGAATGGTGTAGATCAGTAGTAATAATGCCTTGTACGAGAAACACCTCCTAGCCTATCTAGAGTCTACCTTCGTCTCCTATCGTCCCCAACCTTTGATCCCCACCTTCCTCAACCGTCGCCGCTCCACTGCTCCTTGGCGACGGATCGAGCATGCGCCGCGTCGGAGGTGATGGAAAGAGCGGCAGCGGCGTGTCAGGGATGGCCGGATGGGCTTGAGTGGCGGCGGCGTGTCGGGGATGGCCAGGCGAAGAAGGTAAGGAGGCGCCGCTGTAAGGGGTCCAGCCCACGGGAACCTAAGGATCGGATGGGTCCGGGCTCGATTTTTATTGGGTCGACCCTCCGGCCCATTGAGGTCATTTTTTCGGGGCGGGTTGACTGTTTGGTGGGCCGGTCCGGACCAGTTGCCCCCCTAATCAAGACCACAAGCTTGTTCTTACAGAAAGAAAGAAAAAGGCTAGCTCACAAGAAATGGCCGAAGGTTGTGTTCATCAGGTACTCGGCGATGATCCGGTTCGTCCGCTCCGTCGGGTGCACGGCGTCCCAGAACACGTACCTGTTCGCGTCCGCGCACGTCAGAGAGTCCCACTCGCTGCACGTATACCCCATCTCATACAGCCCCGTGCCGCAGCACCCGATAGCCGCCTTCACGAACCCTGCACATACACCAGCATTATATTGATTTCCGATGAAATGGTTGGGTGTTCGCGCCGTTTGAATGGCAAGCAGAGGTGTTCGTGCCACTGCGAGAACCGGTACAAATACCATAGTGGGACGGGTTCTGCAGGATGCTGTTGAAGAAGTCGTACACCTCGGCCACCCGGAACTGCGCGCCGGGCAGGTTGCCTCCGAGCTCGTCGACCATGGCACGGAGCTTGGCGTTGAACGCCCTCGCGGCGGCGTTGTACTCCTCGATGCAGAGCATGAGGTCGCGGCCGCGCTCGATGGGGAGGCAGCCCATGACGCCGAGCCCCGTGAAGCCGATCTTGCGCGCGCCGAGGATGTAAAGCTCGGCGAGGAAGCTCCGGGCGAGGCCGACCAGGAAGTCGGTGTACTCGCCCACGGTGAACTCCAGGAACCGTGCCGTCGTGAAGGCGAAGTAGTTCTCGATGAAGTCGTTGGTGCCGATGCTGATGGCGTACACGGCGTCGGCGACCACCGCCTTCGCCTCTGCCGCGCCGAGGTGGTCGGCGAGCCGGGCTTTGTACTCTCTGAAGTAGTCCACTTGCTTCGACAAGGGTATCACTGACTGCATGCGTCATTGAAAAATTCAACGGCGGGCAATGGGTAAATTATGAAAATGTATTGTCTTGACGAAAACTAATCATAAATCCTAAATAATCATGTACCAATATGCCATAGCATACATTCTTATGTTTGAAAGGGTAGTCGTATTCTTTTTTAGAGAAAAAATCATCTCGTTTATATTAATAAGGAAGAAGTTCATTCTATCCCCTCAAGTATCGATGTGTAGACAAGTAACCTCCTGTATTAAAAAAATCGGACATTTGACACTCTGAAGTACCGGACAACTTACCCCTTGAGACTGTTTTGTGCGGTGGTTTTACGCACATGACATCTGTTCGGCTCGATTTCGCCAAGTCGGCCGCTGACTCAACTGCGACGTGGCAATGACTCAGCAAATCAAAATTATAATATTATGAGGCCCACATGTCAGCTTCTATCCCTTTTTCTTCCTCAGTCTCTCTCCCCGACGCCGCCTTCTACCCCATCTTCTTCCTCACTCAGTCTATCGCGGCCGACGCCTTCACTCACCTGCTCAGAATGCACCTCCTCCTCTTCCCCTCCTCGCCGCCGCGCACAAACCGGCTCTGTCTCCTCATGCATCTTGTCGTTCTCCTCCTCATCCACCTCGCGCCTACCTATTTCTCTCCCCTTCTCTCCCCCTGTGGGTCTCCCAGTCGCCTTTGATTCCTCCCACCGCTTCCTCAAATCCGCACCACCGCACCACCTCCCCGTGATCCTTATCCCTGGATGGATTACCCCGTCCCCATCCTCCCCTCACCCCGAATCAAGCCGAGGCTAGCTCCTCCTCCTCAGTTTCTTCTGTTCAAAGGCTAGGTGTTCTGGGTCAATAAATGGTTTTGGAGCTGGAGCTGGAAGGATTTCGTGTCGTCTGGTGATTGGGCGGAACCGGTAGGTGGTTGGTTCTGCGCAGTTCTTGCCGGTTGGGAATGGAGGTTCTGTGCTAAAGACTGGGTTTTGTTTGATTAGGTGTGGATTTGGTGAAGATGATTGAGGCGGCGATTGCTTTTGGGGACTACGAGGTGGGTGAGGGTGGTGGTGGTGGTGTGAAATTTGCCTTCTTTTGATTGCCTCGGTGCTTAATTTGAGATCGTAGAGAAAATTTGGATGAAAAGAGCAGAATTTTTGGGATCAGGGAGTTGTCTCTAGCAAAGAATCCTGCTTGGTTGTAGCTTCTTCACCATTGGTACCGAGCTTCCCTTTCATGTGGTCTTTCCTGCATCGAAGGACGACTTTGGTGGGCAGGCTAGGCGAGGTGGGAGGGGGCGTGGACCAGAGCACGCCGGGGACGCGGCCGCCCGAGGCGATGATTTGGCCATCGGCGCGGCGTGATCGAGGAGCGCCGTCTTGGGGCTCGAATCTAGCGAGGAAGAGGTGGTTCGCGGCCACATGGGCGAGGAGCATGGCCTCCCGCTCCGATGCCGTCATGGCAAATTTGGGGGTGGCCAGCGGCTCGGAATCACGAGACGAAGGTGAGCATGGTGGCGTGCGCGGGCGTGCCAGAGTTGGAGCGCAGTGTCGGGGAGTGGATGTGGTGAGCAATCCTGGCTGTTGATGTCAGCGGCCGACCTGGCAAAACCGGGGCGAACGGACGCCACGTGCACAATACCACCGCACGAAATAGCCTCAGGGGGTAAGTTGTCCGGTTTTGTAACTTCGGAATGTGTTCAGGGGGTTAGTTGTCCGCACATCAATATTTGAGGGGGTAGAATTGACTTATTCCTATTAATAATAACACAATGAAGTACACATTAGTACTAAAAATTGAAGACCCTCAGTGAATAACTTGTTTACCATCAAGTCATTGAAGTGATGAACATGCTAAACTTCTTTAACAACCCTCCACCCCACTTGAGCCCACCGACACAAAAATGAGTTAAACTGAGAAATTCTATCCTCTTAAGCGAACATGGTAACTATAATTAACACAATTTACTTAATTTTTTAATTAAATGAATCTTTTATATCTTTTTTTTTTAAAAAAAATCTCTCAACCACATTTGAAAAATAACCCATGCATATAGCGTCGTGAACACCAGTGTTGCAGATAAACTATAGAACACCATGTCTAGTTCCAAACTTAATTTCAACTACAAACATTAGATGCAATGCCACATGTGGTGGCGTTGCGAGGTGTGGGCGTGTGGCACATTGGTAGTCAGCGTGCCACACCTTCATCATTGACAATACCCGTAATGTAAACTTTGGCGGCATTGTAAGGTGGTTCATTTTTTAAAATAAGTTCACGAAGGGTTTATTTAAAAAAATCACTCAAATGATTAAAGTTATCATACAAGAGAATAATGTGAGAGCTGCATGTTTAGTTAAAGCTGTTCACGGTTATACAACAAAGGTTCACATGTTGCATACTTCTCTGTATAATGCGGTGGCCATCGTGCAGAAAAGGGTACACAGAGCAGCAGGATTTATTGATGCGGTAAATTCACATGGACCAGAGGTTGTACAAAAGAAGTTAATAATCTGGAATGGAGTACAGCAGTAATCAACTTGATTAAATTAAGAAAATGTGCTTTGAATTTTGCTTGGTAAATTATTTTCCCTTACTTCCTCTGATAAAAAGTGATGTTCTAAATATGTCTAGTCATTTTTGTTAAAAAAAATTGACCTATAACATTTTTGTAAATAAAAACTATGCGAGTACATTTCCCTTGAAAAAATACCTCACAATACTATAATCTTTGTTTGGTCTTACAAACACAATGCAAATTTGTGGTCGGAATGATATTTTTAGAGACCACAGCAATATCCAAAACTTCGCTTTCTTGTCATCGGAGGAAGCATGTATTACCACGGGTAGCTGCAAAAGAAGGCACAACGGGAAGTACTTGCTCACACATTCCTTGTAAAAAAAAAACCAAACTGCTTTATCTTAGACATTTTTAGGAATTTTGCAAAAAAAAAAAAACACTAGCAAGTAGGGTAGCTCGACAAAAACTATTCTGCACCTCAAAGTTTGGCACAAACTGCCAATCAAGAATCACATCTAAGTTCATTCAGACCGTGAGAATCCTCCCGCATGACCGCAACGTTATCCCGCGTGACCGCAACGTTAGTAATCGCTCCTGATCATCCTTCTCCCTTATCTCTCTATTCTCCCATTCTTGTGTTGCACTTTATTCTCCCACACTCGGCTGGTGCGCCCTAGATGGAAATAGCAATCCAGGATGCAACGACGGGGTGACAGTTGGAGGCAATTCTAGCAACGTTCCCCATCGACGGTAGTGGTTCCGGTGAGGCTGGCGGTAGTGACGGCCGACGGTGAACGGATCCATCGTACGTCGTCTTCACTGTCCCTGACGGGCCACCACCACGAGGCAGACCGGCAGAGCAGCAACTTGGGTGAAGTTGGAGATGACGGCAACGGGTCAGGCCAAGTTTGTAATTCTCCCTCCTCCGTGTAAAACTTGCTCCAGCTTCTCTGGCTTTTGCAGAAGCAGGATTTAGAAGCCAGCAGAGAACTAACCCGGGGAGCTTCGCCTTTTGCGGAGAAGCTGGGAGGTGGAGCGCGGCAAAACGGCTTGCCCCTTAATTAGATGAAAATGATGATTGCCACTGACATCATTTTCATGCGTACACATGGTACAATGAAACATGTGCCTAGCGCATTGCGCCGCTCCAGCGCTGACAGCATCCAGCCTGTTAACTGTATCATCCGTCACCGTCACATCCTGTTTGCCCTCTCAAAGCACGAAAAGTAGTCGCTCGTGTTCGCCGGACTGAGCAAAAGTGCAAAACGTATCCTATTCCTACGCAGGGAACACTATTTCGTTTCGTTCTGGGAAAAAAAATTGGAGGGGTGAAATCACCGAAATTTCAAAATTTCAGTTGGGCTTTCAAACCGGACGAAATTTGGACTTAAAATTTCGACAATATTTGAATTTTGTCCAAATTCAAATGTTGCCTAATTTAGGACTTAATTTGTCCAAATTCAAATATTTCCGAATTTTTTTGAACGAATCAGAAAAATTTCGGTGAAATTGTTTTCCATTTTTATCCTACGTGCACTGCAAAGTTGGAAGATCCTAGCTATGACTATAATACGTCGATCGTAAGTCCTAATAACATGTAGAAGTAGCCTTCTTACTTAATTTTGCATACATTTCTTGCATAAATGGGTATCAAATGACAACTCAAAATCACGATTGTTTGTAAAATACTTGAAGTCACGTTTTCTCCACCGGCGAAAGGAAGCAAAGAAACTGAACCACTTACTTGCTAGTATCAAGAAAAAGGAGCACTCACAAAGACGCCGGCGGTGGCGAAGTCGAGGCCGGAACCGGCGGACGCGAAGCAGACGCCGGAGGCGAAGTCCCGGATGCCGTAGTCCGGGTCGAGGTAGGCCGGGACGAAGGGCCGGAGCCCGAGCGCCTCCGAGTAGAAGTCAGTGGCGACGCGGCCGTTGCAGAACCGCCCCGTGGCTCGTCCCCCCGGGAAGTCCCGGCCGTACGGCGGGAAGTTGCTCTTCACCGTCGTCTGGACCGCGTTGTTGTTCCCGGCGTCCACCGTCGAGTCGCCGAACACGATCAGCGCCGTCACGCGCGCCGAAACCGCCGCCGGCGACAGCACAAGCAGCTGCAGCAGAGCGAGCAAGAGACGCGCATGCGACTCCGCCGCCGCCGCCATCCTCGTGGCTTGTACCCTTCTTGATGCTTCTGCAATATGCTATTGCTGTGAGACCGTGACTCCGTGATGCTGCGAGATGGTTTAATTGCAGATTTACGTGAATAGCGGCAGCGCATAGTGGGAGCAGTACCGACTCTGTGCGGCGGGCAGTTAGGTGTAGCCGGCTGTAGTTATTAAGCAGGGACGCCGGGGTTAAGGCATAGTTATTAAATAGGACCGGTCATCTGCAACATCCTCAAGTTAATTAATAGTAATTAGTATGCATAGTATTTTTAAACCATTTGCATCATTTATTGCACTTAAAAAATCTTAATCAAAATTTAAAACATACACTTCAAATTTAAGCTCCAAAAGAAAACAGAAATAAGTCCTTTTAAAGTCCTCTGGAAAATAATTTATTTAAATACTATAATATTTATCATGAATAAAAATATTTTTTCCCAAATTTTTGGAACTCAATTTGACCCTCTGAAAATTCAAACTCAAATCAATAACCTATTCCAAGTTTGAATTTACAAATAAGCAAATAAATCAGGAAAAGTAAGATTTAAGAATTTTTATGAGCACTAGACCATCCCAGGAAACCTTATGAAAATTTTCATAATTTTTAGAATTTTATTAGTATTTTTAAAGCCTCGGTCAAACCTGTTGAATTTTAGTCAAATCTGAAATTAAAACCTAGCCCTATTCCGAACCAGTCACTGTGCCAGACCCGACTCAGACCGAGCCCGAACCGACTTGGCTCAACCCAACGTACTCGGCACCTAACCACTCACCTGAGTCACTTACCTCCAAGGCCCGCCTGTCATCACCCTCCTTCCCTCACTCGATCTCACCGTACCTCACTATGCACACGCATGCAGCCGCTCGATCGAGCTCCTGCCACCACCGCTCACTACGGCCACTGCCATTGCGCCACGAGGACCGCCCGAACCTCCATTACCTCCCCTGACCACCCTCTGTCACTCTCCTTTCCCTCACGTCACCCCATTTCTCTCTCTGTCTCCACCAAGAAGGAGGAGAGGAGAGAACCCCCACCGTCACTCCTCTCTAGCCAAGGACACCTCCTTTGTGCTCCTCACTATCTTCATTGGACCGGAGCCTCGCCGTCCTCTGAGCCGGCGGGAACGTGGGCATCACCTTCCCCTACAGCACGCGCGACCACCGTGCGCCGCTGTGCCCCTACGCGCCAGGAGCGTGCTCAGCTCGCACGACCTTGTCATTCTTGTTCGCTGTGTTGTGCTGAGCATTCCAGTGCATTAATTGAGCTTTTGTTCAGAATCGAAGGAGTGCAACGTGTTCTTCCCCGACCACGGCCATACCCCGCCACCGTGTTTATCGCCAGCTCCGCCCTACTGCCGTGAAGCTTCACCGCCAGGTTTAGCCGAGTTTCTCCGCCGAGTCCGACAGCTGGGTGAGCTTCCCTGCCTTCCCCTTAACTCGTTGTCCCACACCTTCCAACGCCTCACCATCCTTTTCGTTTCGCCGGTGTGGTAGGAGACCCGCCGCTATGCTTCGTGGTCACCGAAGCGGCGCCAGTGACCATCGGCCCCGTGCCGAGCCTCTACCGTATTGCAACACCCTGGAGCTCAAATCCAGACGCCCCCCCTGAGTTGAATCGGCTTCATGCGCCCGCGACGACGACACCCAAGCTGCTTCCTCCGCTCAACTCCGCCGTCAGCCCACCATCGTGCCCCTCCACCGGCGACGACACCTCCGGAAGGTAGCTCCGAGCCTTAGCTTTCCATTTTAGCTTACTCTGGCCGGGCCCAGTGCGCTGCTACCTCGCCGCCAGCGGGCTAGGCGACGATCGGCTCCGCGAGCGTCTTTGTGTCGGAAAACCGATCGACACTGTAGCATCATATTTAATTAGGTAAATCTTGGTCGGTTTAGGTAAAGCAATCATTAGCTTTGATTAGTACTGAGTAAATTGTTCGATGTTTGAATGGCATGTGGGCCCGTGAACAAAATTTGAGGCATGTAATTGAACCGGTTTGCACTAGAGTCTTTTACATGTGGGCCCAAGGCCATTAAGTGCAAAGTCCAGCATCGGTGAACCTTTGCACTGTGCTGTGGAACCGTGAGTATGACGCGTAGGACCCACTTGTCAGTAGGAAATTAAATTTAGAAATTTAAATGAAAATTGACCCTATGCACTGGACCCCACCTGTCATAGGCTATGGTTAGGTTACTCTCGGTATAAAAAAGTATTAAATGCATTTATAAATTCCGAAATGATTTATTGTTGCACTAAAAAATCATGTAACTTCAAAAATGCATAACTAATTCATCATAACTCCAAATCCGGTGAAACCAATTTTGTTAATTTTAATTTTAAGTAAACTTTATTTTAAAATAGGTTTCAAATATTTATCTGTTACAGAAAATATAGTTTGTGGAGAGTGATCCAAAACTGATTTATTTTTTAACTTGAAAAGACTATTAACTTTGAAAATTCATAACTAATTCATAAAAACTCCAAATAAGATGAATCAAGTTATTTTGATCTTAGAATATTATTCTATATTTATCTATGTAATCCTTTGCCTCCCCAATGCTCAGCAAATTTTGGCCAAATAATTAAATTCGGTGAACAGTAACCGATTCTAATTAAATTGGATTTTCCAAAAATCTGAAATTCAAACTGCTATAACTCTCACACACTAAATCCAAATGGAATAGTTCTTTCACCTAAATTCATCTAAATTCATAATGTACCTACTAAATAAATTTCATGTATTTTGGATGATATTGAATTTTTAGATGTTTTCGGTGTTATTGTTCTTATGCGATGTTTATCTTGTGTTCGATAGTGTATGAAGGTTCGAGTGTGATCGAGAGTGGTTATCAGTAGCACATGGACCATCCACAGCAAAGGCAAGTAGTTTCATCCTTTGATGCATGTTGAATTCCTATTAATTTCGAAAATGTATCTATGTTATTTTTCAAGTATTATATGCATTGCTTAATTTCAAATACTTGTATGTCAAATGGGTAGTTTAGTTATATCCACTTGCTGCATTGGCCCTCCTTTGAATGTTGATTATCCTTTTACCTTGAATGATTAAGGATATATGTTCTATGTGAATGTTTGCTAATTTATAGAACGAGGCTTAGCCATGCTAGTAGTTGTAGCCGAAAATAGTTGATGAAGCTAGTCCATCGGCCGATGGATTGAATCAAATCTTGATGAAATTTGAAGACTATATGGATTGAATTATGTTGAATTTGAGGAATATATCCAGATCTTCGCATCTGATTCTTGTGGACTTGTTGGGTAGTGTTTGTTGTGTAGTGTTGAACTTGGACGGGTGATAGGGTGATGAAGGGAGGTGGTCCCGGGTTCACATAGCCCCGTTTGGGTATTTGAGGACTAGTTTGTGGTGTGATTAACCAAGTCTCATGTGCAACCACATGCTGGGTTTATGGGCGATGGCTTAGCTAAATAATTTGTTGTGTGTTAGTTATCAAAACACAGTTAGATTGACAATTGTTGTTGTTAATGTTTAATGGTTCTCTTGTCAATCTAGTGGGGGCATGTTAAGAGTTTTCTTACTTGCCCTTAAGGGTCTCTTGTTTGTAAGGGACTTACTTACACAACGGGGTTCACCTGTGGTTCTAGGCGACCGTTCAGTCTGCCATGGGATTCTGTTCCTCGAGTGGGTTGATAGTTAGGACATGGCATTGCAACGGCCTCGTTATGATATCTCATTCACACTCCTACGGAAGAGTGCATAGCGACAGTACGAGTATTCATATCGTGTGGGTAAAGCTGTACAACTCTGTAGAGAAACTAAATCTATTCGAATAGCAGTGTCCCCGGTCATGGACATCGCTTGTGGGAAAGCATGCCTAGTTAGCTTATGGGAAATTGGGTTTGGGTTATGGTTGAAAATGTTATGTCATTGTGTTAGTTTGTCTAGATCTGAAATGTTATCATAGACGGGAAGTTCGCGTGTTTATTTGTTAAGCAATGAATTGTGTCACGAACGAGAAGTTCGTGTGTTGATTATATTTGGAGTATCTAATGTTGTTGATCATGAATTTGGGATTACCTACTGATTATATAAGTTTTCTAAATGTTTTACAAATGGCAATTTGAATCTATATCGTTTATCTTAATGAAAAAAATTGCTTTATGCTAAAAATGAACCATGTAAGCCTTCCTTTGACACTTGAATACATTTATTATATGTTGCTATTCGTAAGTATTGTGAGTACGTTTTTGTATTCAGTTGCATTGTCCATGTTGCAGGTGAGAAGTCATTCAAATTGGGTTAAGTACTTTAGACGCTACGACTTTAACCTCAGTTGGTTGCTTGTGGGTTTGGTCATGCCAACTCGGTTCTTTCTCTTTTATTTCTAAGTTTATCTTCCGCTGCGATTTATTTGTGTTGTTTAGATTTGGCCGATCGGCCCTCTTATGCAAACTTATACCTTAAGTTTCTATGTAATGATGTTGTAAATACAATTATATTATTCTTGTATATTGTGTATGGATGTGAATGCAATGTTGTGTTTGGATATATGCATGTTAGCCACTGATCCTTGGGAGCTAACATGAGACACATACCGGGCACTCGGAATCATTTTCATCTCTCGTTAAGTGTTGCGCTTTTGATGTAATCGCTTAGCTTGAAACGGATCCGATCCTGGGTCCCCACATGATCGAACCGGGGTTCACTGGTCACTGTTGAACCACCGGTTTTCTGAAATTATTGTTTTATTAGTTATATATTATTAATTTTATTCCAAAATATTATGAACAGAAACCCAAAATAGAGAAATATTAACCTCTTTAAAGCGGCTAGAATCGCCGAGCAGCTAGGGCAGCCACGTTGACTCGCTCGCCGAGCCACCTGATGGAGCTTTGCCCCTACGATCGCGCACGCTTGCTGCTTCCACATCGATTCCTTCGACGTCTTCCTTCCGCGTCCGTCCGATCGCGGTGTGCGCGGCTCACAACGCTCCATTCGATCGTGTCAGGCGGCTGTGTGCGCCTCTCCTCCCTTTTTCTGTTCAATTCTCGCCCCTTCTGGAAACGTCCCAAGTCCTGCATCCCTTCCCCTCGCTCCACTTCATCCCCCTCTCCACTGCTCTTCCCCTGCCCCACTGCTCTCCTCCCCTTCACCCGTGGCGCCCCCGCATAATGTGTGATCAATTTTTGGAAATGAAACCTATGTCAACATTGAATATGAGGCTTCCGAGATGTTTGACCTACATAATGTTGTCATATCTATACCTCTGCCTGCACTTCAGGAAGCTCCAAGTGTTAGACAAATAGATGGAGAGTGCAACGCTGGTATTTCAGCTGTTAAGGGTCGAAATTTTTTGTAGATAAAGCTTAACTTTTATGTTATAGATGGTATTACACTAGATAATACTGAAACAGTTGTGGTGTCCTTGTGTCAAAATTACATCATTATAAATTGCACATCTCTCCCTTTTGTAGCCTTGAGCTGCATATATTTACTGTGCATTGTTTTTTTGTTTAGTGTTTCCTTGTGAATACATGTATGCCTCAAGAAACTCTCTGTTGGAATGCCCTATTTTTCTTCTTGCTCAGTCGAACCGCGGGCGCATGAAATATATGAATTCTTAATTATTTTTCAATTCTGTAGCAACCTTGTTGCTTACTCTTGTTTTGCCTTCTTTGTAGTGGGTCCAAGGAATTTGTTCACTCCAGCTGACCCATCAACATTTTTCCCCATATCCGTTGGATTTTCTACATCAAATACTTCTAGTGATTTGAAGGTTTGTTTCCCATATTGGTTGACGGACTTTGCTTTGTATGTGTGTTGATCTTCCAATTCATTTTTTTTTGTTAATTTGGATTATTGGAAAATTTTCATGTCACTGGAATAAGAAACCCACCAAATTATTTAGAGAGTTCGTTTGGTCATAATTATCAGATAGTTTTACACCCTAATAAGGGCTTATTGTTCTCAATTTAGCATTACATGTTTGTGGTATATGATGTTTTTTCTTTTCGATGAACTGATAAGAAGTCATGGCAAGGAAGGATCATTTTAGACCAACTTTGTGCTAAGTTGTACTGCTATCTTGGAAATAATTGCATGGATTCTCCTTTCACGCTGGTTGGCTACTATTTTTAATATATTTTTTTGTGCAAGAGATGTTTCGTTTCATACTGGAACTAGCCATGACCGTTACCAAAGCACATACCACAGAAGGTTGCTTCTATTGCTTGCCCCACTCAGTTACCACCTAATGTATTTTCGCACTAGGCTAGCATAGTATTTTTGTTACACTACCCATACACATACACGGTACTGTACACACAGCACACTAAACATTTCTTTAATTGCTACATTTCCTTTTTTTAGAAATCATGGTGGACACATGCTAGCCTAGAAAACGCTGAACAGTTGTCTGCCACTATAAACAGCATAAACTAACAGATGTTTTCAATGCGCCTTCAAACTGTATTTGCTAGCATGATTTAAGACACTTGTCCAAATGGCTCTTGAATTCAACTCGACCTATCAATTCATTTCAACCTGCTCTTCTATATAACAGTCGCTGCTTACGCGCTGTTTAGGTACCTGTAGGACCGGAAAGGCGACTAGAGGGGGGGGGTGAATAGGAGCTCAATCAATTTTTCTTTTAAAGATTGAATTCAACACAAATTTCACTCCAATAGCTATGAGAGCTATGAAGATCAATAGATAAGTACAATGGAAAACTTATGTTGAATCCACTCCAAACCCCCAATCATAGCAATCAACAAACTCAAAGATGTGCTGAAGAATCAGAAATCGGTACAACCGCAAGCAAACGGACGGTACTACCAATGATCGGTACAACCGCAGTTATAAGGGCGGTTCTACCGATGATCGATACAACCACAGTTATAAGGGCGGTTCTACCGATTGTCCTAGAACAGCCCGACGACGAAAACTAAAATTGGCATAACTTTTGAACCACTTGGCCAAACTCTAGGAGATTTGAAACACACCTTACTATGGAGGTTAGGAACCTATTCCAGACAAAGATTGACTAGATCTACGTCAAAGTTCTAACCTTTTTAAATTTGAACGAAGTTTGTTTCAAAACCGAGTCAAGAACCAAAACATGATCTAAATCTTGCTCGTGGGTAAAGAATGATCAAGATGATCTTATATGCACTCCCACATGTCACAGCAAGCAAGATCATCACAGAGACTTGAGGGAAAACCAACAAGACATCAAAAACACAAAATCATCAAAGAAAGAAAGCAAGAACAAAGGATAAACTCATCTTTGAGAAACTTGTTTGGATTGATTCGTGTTTGATGAATGTTTACAGCCATTCCATCCTAGAGGACAAAGCTCAACCAAGGAGCACACAATCAATCCACTCCTTAGAACCCTAAGCCTCTCCTTTCCTCTCTAAGCCCTAAGACAAACTAGGGTGTTGCAAAATGAAGTGCTTGAGGGCTGTTTGACAGCACCCCTCCTATTTATAATGAGTTCTAGCTTCTAGAAGAGTTAACCCTAATGGGCTCCCGTTAAGGCTCAACACAAACGGGACACACACATGCATCTTAAAGTGTCATCTTCATCTTCTCTTGACCTAAACCGCTTCTCCTCGCACTGTCTTGTGCCACGGTTTAGTCCAAGGTCACAAAGGCGGTATTTGGTGAAATTACCAAAATACCCCTTTTTGATCTTTCTCCGAAGACCAAGTCCAATCTTGGTGAAACACTCGCCTGCTTCGCCACGTGTAGGTTGATCAACGGCTCTCATCATGTTGGCAAGTCTCTCCCGTCCGGCTCCCGCCGAAACCACCACGGCACTTGCACCGATCCCCGAGCCGCTTGATCCAACCAGTCGCACCGAACTGCCCGTTCGGTCACCTTTGTCCATTCTGCGCCATGCTTGAGTCCATTGACCACACCCGGCATCCTCGATCATTCTGGACCTCAGCTCTCCAAGTTTAGTCCCGATCATCCTCACCGTTGACCGTCGTTGACCTCCAAACGTCCTGCACACAAATAGACAAAGAAATCGAATCCGGGAACAAGTTCTTCACAACTTGACCCACGTTAGTGAAAACATGCATCATGCAACACATATGCACTGAAGCCCATGAACTTGACCTAACCCAAAACCAATTCTCCAAAAAGGTCGACATTCACAACACAATCGGTACAACCGCCGTGTTACCAGCGGTACTACCGATCTTTGGTCGTACCGCTCAAATAACAGCGGTCGTTTCGATTTCCAATGAAGACCAGAACTCCACAAAACATCTTCTCTGGAATTAACCTACCGCCATATATCAATCGGTACAACCACACTCTGGCACTACCGCCATTGAACTTGCGGTCGATTGCTCATTCTCGATCACTGCTTTTAAACGCTAGTACTACCGATTCTCCTGACACTTTGCTGAAAACTACACTTTCGATAAAACTTCAAAGCTATTGCCAATTGTCTCATCATTCGAAGATCATGAGAATATCCCCCATGATATCCACAGTACCACAACTGTTCTTCTCATGCATGCGCACGTCAATTTTTTTTTCTCATATTATCACATTCACTACACATTTGTATTACTGCATTTATTATTGAGCATATAACATATTTTAACCCAACCTATGCATAATCTAATCATAGTCGTGAAAAAAAAAGCTTAACAACCTTGCAATCCATTTGGTTGAATCCAGAAAATAGAAAATTTCCATATCAATAGATAATCAACGGCGCAGCCCGCTCGCATTTTCATCCTAGTATAATGTTAAAATTCAAGATCTAAAGGAATCCATTGTTGCATGTAGAAACAAATCAAATCCAAGACAAACAAACACTATTTCCTACTTGGATTTAGCTATAGCGCTACAGAGACCCAATGCAATTGGAAGATAAGCATGCGTATGTTTCCCATTAAAAAAAAACTCCAATCCAACACAAAGTCCAGGCAACAAACACCAATCCACACCTGTCCAGCATGAGATCCAATCCAAAACCTTGGTGATGGCATCTACATGAAGGACGATGATAACTCGTAGGAGTGAGGCTCTGGTGGTGGAGATCGACAAGGAGTGGCCTGATCGGGAGAGAAGAAAAGAAGAACAAGGGGAGAGGATATAGAGAATGGGAGGAGGTAGAGAGAGGAGGGGCTCCCTCATCAGGTCTAGGCAAGCGGGCCGATCGGGCCAGTCCGGCCCAACTCATCACTCACCTCTATTTTCACGAGAAACAGAAGTCGAAAACCGTCCCGCTTGCTGGGTTTTACAAAAACTGCCCGGTTCGCCCGGCTTTGAAGGATACTGAGCCGCTGAGGTTGGTGAGTTGAAGTCCGGTCTGGTTTTAATAACTTGTGGTTAAGGGCAATTTTTTACCCGGCTCTTGGTAATGCGGTCTTGTATAATTCTGTTTTTCGTGGCTAAAAAGTCAAGTGCATGGTAGAGCGGCATACATCGGTTTGTGTGTCACTTATCTTTATTGATTAATATGCCATGATATCTTTATGGTTTTATCCATGCTTATTACAATGTCTTGATGATATGATAATGATGATGTTGGAATATGTTAATAGATAATGGAACAAAATGCATTCTTGCATCAGGTACACACAATCATGTCATGAAAGAGGAAGACCACCTCGAGTGGGCATTTGATACCTACTTTGGTGGTAGGACTCTATAGGAGTGGAGAGACCCTCGGTTCTGTGGAGGACAGGCTGATGAAAGGGTGAAGACCAACGATGTTCACTTATGCTATATATGTATAAGCTATGAGATAAACAAATGAGTATGTAGTGTATAATTGTATTGCATTAATGAAAACATGATCATGATGATGATGGAAAACATGAATTAATGATGATGATGGAATACATGAATGTTAACCTTCTTACGTGTATATTTATTGTTCTATTATGTATTTGCTGAGTCTTGGACTCACCTTGCTTTGTTGTTGTTTTTAGGTGAACATTGAAGGCGATATGCATAGGATGGAAGTAGCACATACACATCACATGCTATCAGTCATGAAGCTATCACTAATTAGTTAATTCACTTATACCTTAGAGACTTGATGAAACTATCTAGAGTTTGCTTAGTAGATATTGATTACATTAACATAATTATGTGGATCATGAGTGGTATTAGAGTGCATAGTAATGATGAGTTATTGTTACGTTATAGTGTTGGTTTATTCTTTGGTAATGTTTCTAATCAATGTTCCTGAGTGTTCTCTGGTGTGTAGCCCTTAGCATTCTTGGGCGTGAGGTCTCAAGTTATGTGTGATCATTTATCCTTAATGCAATTACCTTGTTACGCTTGTTGTAGGTTTATATTCATGCATAGGTTGCTGTAATTGTAAGTAATTATTGTTTAAATTTAGAGTGAAAAATGCATATGTGACATTTTGGGTTCTTTGTTAGGCTGAGGTGTTACAGCGAGCCCGACAACATCACCCTGCTCGCTGACATCAACATCAAGTGGCAGGCCTCGCAAGCTGCCCTTAATCCTAGCCTCAACCGACAAGGACAACAGTAGGTTGTCCTCGACGTCGGTGCCGATGTTCGCAAACCCACTATCGGTGGAGGTGTGGGTGCTAATGAAGCGGTCACTACTACAGAAAGGGTCATCACAGATGGTTCTAAACCGTCATCACAGATGGTTTCTGAACCGTCTGACTTTATGTGTCTGTGATAACAGGTGATTATCACAGACGGTTTTTGGGCCATTTGTGATAAGAACAACACTGACGGTTTTATGGTATAATCGTTTGTGAAGACCAACCATCACAAACGGTTATATGTATCAACCGTATGTGATTAGATAAATAACACAGACGGTTAGGAAAAATAACCGTCTGTGATATCATAATTATCACAGACGGTTTTGGGTAGTAGCCGTTTGTGATATCTGACATATTACAGATGGTTTTTGGTAGTAGCCATCTGTGATATCTGAATATCATAGACGGTTTTTGGTGGTATCCGTATGTGATTGGATACATATCATAGATGGTTGTTAGTAGTAGCCGTCTGTGATTGTATATATATCACAGACGATTTTTTGGTGGTAGCCATCTGTGATTGGATACGTATCACATACGGTTTGTTGGTGGTAGCCGTCTGTGATATTATGTATTCATAGACTGTCTTTTTGTGGTAACCGTCTATAATAGTATGCATTCACAGATGGTTTTTAGGGTTTTCGGCTAGCCTTAGGTAATGCGTATGCCCTCTGAAAACAAGCAAGCAGAAAACAGATATATCACAATTGATTTGATATAAAACAACTCAAAGTGATTTAAAAACTCAATATCAATTACAAAGTGATTTGAATTACAACTCAAAGTGAATTAAAATAAATCGGTGTTACCTGGGTGAAACTCTCTATTCTGGTTAATGATCTCCCCCATGATGAAGATGGCAAGTTGTCCTCGAATGTCCGCGAGTATGTCCAAATGATAGGCATTTTCTTCCATTGTCATGCCCTGTCGCTAGCAACAATAATATAGTAAGCATATATATTTAAATTCATAATTATATAGGATTGACTGACCAACCTCTGGATCCTTTGTTTTAGCACTCATGATTTCCAACATATGACGACAAACGTAGATTGCACATGCGTTGCCTTGTAGTTGTTGCTGGTGGCACTGCAAAAATAGAAGTGTGATATAGGATATATGTATAGTTAATTCGAGAGGCCAGGTTATGAAATGTGATATAGGATTATTATGCTGTAGTAGGTACCGAAAATTTAGTCCTGTGTTGCAGTGTATCGCTTCGTTCCTTGTGTGTCCCTCCCTCAGCAACATAGGCGCCGAATGACCTACATGATTCCAAAAAGTTATCCTCGGATATTTCAAACGAAGGAAGACTACAATAAAATTACGTATGGAGGAAATGAGCATACCTATCGAGTAATTTTTGCACAATGGTGAAGTCGTGTGTTTTGTCAACTAGGGAATCAAGGTATATTACCTTGTTCCACTTTGGTATAATGACTAAAAGGATCCAGTGGTACCTATGAGTATGTCGCTATAGTAATTAAACCTAAGTTCGTGTTGTTGAGAGACCATGTGGAGGTCGTCCCGTGTGTGTGATGAGTAATTGACATAGGTTTAGGAAGTCGAGTTTGGTTTGGGTGGTTTGAACCATGTCGCTATGCGTGGTGCTTGAGCTCGGTCGGTTTGGTCAAACTTGGTCGTATGGGATTAGGATGCATATTCTGTGATTCGACAGGTTTGGACTTCATCAATGGTAAGTTGATGGTTTTTACGCTTTCATGTATCGAGCGGTGCTATTTGATGTGTTTCTTGTCTGTGTGACTGCAGGACATCGGGTGGAGTCGTGGCGAGACACGGTGGACCGGACTAGGTGCAGGTGACGCTGAGGTCAGAACGGTCGGGATGTGTCGAAGACGACGTGGACTCGAGGTGGTTGCGAGGCGTGCGAGACGAGAAGCGCGGAAGCTTCCCGGAAGGTGCAGGAGGGGCGAAACGGGAATTTCGCAAGGCTGCACAAGCGGGAGCGGGCTCCGTTGGATTTAGCGGGCGTAACGGGTTGGAGACCCATTAGCCAAGGGCTATAAATAGGAGTGAGTGGCTGCTTGTATTGGAGGATTATGGAGGGAGTTAGGGTTTGCTAGTAAAAGAGGCTTTGTGAGGTTGTTTCTCCTTTGCTCTTTAGTTGTTGAGAGTTGGTGGAGATGGACAGGAGTTGTCTCCTTCGTAGCTTTCTCCTTCCTGCATGAGTGAACTAGTTCTTGAGATGGGGAAAGGGAGGATTGAGTGAAAGTTTCTAATCATTCCTCTTGTTTCAATCATGTATCTCTCTTCCTCTAGATCAATATGAGATGGTGCTTGATTTTGATTTGATGTGCATTTTTGATTGCCTTTTATTGCTTTGAATGCAGTTTCGTTCCTTGGTTTAATTGCTGGGCTGCTTTTCGATGCTTCAAAGTTTCAGACCCTTCTTTGATTGCAGTCCTCTTGTTCTTGTACTTGAAATCTTGAATCACTGGCTGCTCCCGTTTTCTATTGGCTGTTTAAATCTTGTTTTTCTTACTGCTGTGCTTGCAAAAAACTTCGGAAAAGCAAATGAAAGTGGCAACTGTGTGAGCTCTGAAAATCCCCAGAGTCGAGCGGCGATCGTGTGCTTTGTAAATTCCCAGAGCCCTTGGCGGCGCGTGTTCTTGGCTTGTTCTTCGCCTTGACTGCTTCTTGTTGCGACCGAGCAGAGCTTGGCAGAGGCTGTTCCTCCGTGCGGAAATAATCTTGGCAAACACAGAAAGCACGTGGGAAAAAAGCAGAGCTTGATGTTGCATGAAAATCAACTGGTTGCTCCTTGTTTTGATATTTTTTATTCCTTGAGATGCATGTGTGTTTGATTTAATTAGCCTTTTGATCCGATCATGCTCCATCTATTAAATGCTTTTGGCTGCAATCTGTGACCGAACTATTGAGCTCTTATTTGCTTGATCGGCAGCCTGTACTCCCGATTAATCTAGTGCTCGAGAGCACCAAGCGTAAAAGCAAAAATCGACGGCAAGGCCTGCTCCAACCTTGATTTTTTTTTGGTCACTGTGATTGTTTTATCGCCGGTGCTTGTTGCTTTCGTTGGAAGGATTGATTCTCTGATGCGTTTTCTTTTTGCTGATTTTCAACTATTTTGCATGCAGATTAAACAATGGTATTTTCAGTTGAATTTTTACTTGGTGGTCTCGATTTATGCTAATTTTTCAGTGTCACATGCGTTCTGTGTTTCAGCAGAATTAACTCTCTGTGAATTATTTTGTTTTGCTTCGCCTTAAAAAAAAATGTACGTTTTCTCGGGGGCGATTTTAAAGAGAGTGACATTCACCCCCCCCTCTGTCGCCATTTCGGTCCTACAATTGGTATCAGAGCCGGTTAGCTCTTTTCAATAGATCTTAACCGGTCTCAAGAGCCGTGGCGATGGACAAGTACTCGACCAAGTCACTTTGCTTTCGATGGCATCGATTACCCTTCGGAAGAGCCGAATGGAGACATACATCCAGCCCGGGGTATGCCATCCGCGAAAGGTCAAGGTTCGATTCATTGTTCTCGCCGATGAGAACATCAATGCCGGAACATGGTTGATGTTGAGGCGAATGCAAAGGCAAGGAACATCATCATCCGTGGTTTGAGTCGTAGTGAGTTTGATCAAGATCTCACCCGTCGTCCCGCCTACGATATCTGGGTGACCTCGACGATACCATGAGGGCACCACCCAGATCAAGACGGTTCGACAGACCGGTTCAAACGAGAATACAACAAATTTGAGATGCTTGCTTTGGTGAGTCCCTAGATGAGTGCTTCAGACGCGTTTCACAAGATCTTGAGCAACCTCCGAGCGGTCGGTCTCACATACCCCGACTCGGACAATGCTCGCCGATGCTCACGGCACTCGACTGCGGTTTGGGAGATGAAAGTGACCACCATCAAAGACACGACAGACCTCTCGACCACGACTCTTGACGCTACAGTACTCGCGCCTCAAGACTCACGAGATTGACGTTGTCTCTCGTCGGTCGAAATCACATCGATGGCCTTAGTCACCAATCCCGCTTCTTCTTCCGGCTTTCTTCCGATTCTTCTTGCGGTTTCTCCCTTGTCGCTCTCGTGACATAACCGATGATCGCTAGAGCAACTTATGATGAGCAACTTGCCCTCCTTGCTCAAGATTCTCCCACGCTTACAAAGGGAGGAGGGACAGAAAGAGAGGAGGACCCGTGATTTGCTTCGAGTGTGGTGGCCCCAACCACATTCGGGCAAACTGCCCCAAGCTGGAGAAGGGCAAGAACGACTACGGCGGTTCGGGCAAGAACGACTACACCGACAAGAACCGCAACAAGAAGCCTCCAGCTCAGACGCCCAGCAAGAAGAAGTTCCGCAACTTCGGCAAAGCCAAGAAGCTCTTCCACCGCGTCCTCACCGCCTTCGACGACCTCGACCTCAGCGAGGTGGAGGGATGGAGCGACGATGACGGGACGGGTGACCAAGAGCCCAAGGATGGCGGCGATGACTTCTCCCAAGACGTGCTTCATGGCCCTCGGCGAACTTCGGCGACAGTATGTACTCGACTTCGGACGAGGTAGATCCCACCTCTGAACAGCTCAATCATGCTTTTCTTAAGCTAGGAGGTTTTCATGCTAAAGCTAAGGCTAGGTGTCTTTGAGTTAGAGAAGGAAATAGATAGATCTGTCACTAGAGATTATTGCTCTTACATCCCCTTCTAGTGATGATTGTGATACATGCTCGCTTTCTTTGGTTGATATGGAGAAGTTAAGGACCTCACATGATAGTGTGTCCTCCAAACTTGATAGTGTTAAGGTGGAGAATGTTAGTCTCTTTGTTTGAGTTAGAGTTGAGTAGGATAGGTCATTACCCTACTTATTACTTGATGAGACTACTTCTCCCACCTCATGTGAGGGTAAAGACATTGTCGCTAGAGGATCTTATGCCATGCTTCTTGATCTCGCCTGAGTCTTGTGAAAATTGCAATAACTTGAAGATGAACTTAAAGCAGGCGGATCATAAAATTGTTGAACTACAAGCTTCTTTACTTGAGCCGATTGTTTCATGCTTGAACTGCCCTAAGTTAATCTACTTGAACTTGAGGTCGTCTCCAAACAGCTTCAAGATATGATTGATCATGAAAGGAAGATGGCTCAGTTTGCTTCTAAGGACCCTGTTAGCTCGCCATGCATTAAGTGTAACAAACTAAAATCTGACTTGATTGCTTTGGATGAGAAATGTGTGAAGCTAACTAAGAACCTTCTAGAGAAGTCACATTATGCTTGCAATATGATTGTGGAGAAGGGGGAGAAGCCCCAGGGTAAGGTTGAGACGCTTAGCAACGTGAACCAACTGGCTAGCAGTAGGACTGTCCCTTCAGAGTCGGCTGTGCGTGCACAAGCCATTCTTCCCTCTCGCTTTGGTTCTTCTTTTGCTCCCTTACCTTCTTGCCTCTTCTTCCCCCGCTCTTCTTGCACCTCTCTCTTTCGGGAGTGTCAAGACTTTATGAACACTCTCGAGAGATTTGTAGGAGGCAAGAAGAAGCTCAATCTTATTCTAGACCAATCTAAGATCTGCAGATTTAATCAGGGTCTAGGATATGACTTCTTTGAGGACATGAGGAAGCATCCACCTGCCGTGCTTAGACCCATAGCACTGTGTGTGATCGAGACTGAGCCAGTGACCGAGAAAGTCCATTTCAAGTCGGCGGGCTATGTCGAGGGATTTCGACAAGAAGGTAATTTCACATGCTGCTTCTACCTCTCAGAAGGTGAAGTATCACTGCACCTTCTGTCAGAAGGATGGACACACAGTCGATCGATGCTTCAGGCGCGCCAAGATCGCACGTAGAGACCATGTTGAGTCTCTTAGGCGCATTCAGGGTCGGCCCCAGACCTTGAGTGCACCTAAGACCAACACGAGGTCTAGGCTTGGTTCTTCTGATGGGTTTGTGCAGCATCGAGGACTTGGTTTTTCCGAGTTTTCTGGTTTTCGTCCTCATGCTGCTTTCAGTCGTGACTTCCGCCGTCCTGAGGGTAGATCTCGCTTTCCCCATCGAGATAGCTACCATGGCGTGTTCGATCTGTTGCGGTGCTCGACTTCCTTCAGAGGCGATCGGACTCAAAGAACGACTTGGTCTGCTCTTAGACCTTCTGCAGTGTGAGTGACAGAGCGAGGGTAGATAGAGGTCGACGGGCTTGACTACTTCATCCGCTCGACGTGTTACTCAAGATTGGGTGCCAAAATCATTGTTGATTTATCCCAAGATCGAGACTTTACTCTGCTTGACTCAGTTCGCGGGTAGGGAAGGAGAAGGTTTGGCTTGTAGACTCGGTTATTCTCGCTATATGACCGAGACTCCGTTGGTTCTCTTCCTAGCCAGCGCTCGGTGATGAGACGATCACCTTCGGAGACGCTTCGTCTGCAGGCGCCACATCGCCAAAGGTACTTGTCGTATTAATGCTTCTTTTATTCTTAAGGATGTTGCCTTGGTTAGTAAGTCTGCAAGACAATTTGCTTTCGGTTTCTCGGCTTATTGATGACGGTTTCGAGGTGAGCTTTAAGAAAAACAATTGCAAAATTCTTGACTCTTGGGTAGTCCGGTTTATGGATTTCTCGTTATGGGAGGATCTTTCGTCTGATTTTTCCGATTCTTCCGTGATCCTCTCCTGTTTGGTTGCTTCGAGTCCCGCGATCTCTTTTTACGCATAGGAGACTTGGTCATATTGATTTGACCATTTGACCCGAAAGTTAGCGACCATGATCTCATTCGTGGTCCGCCAAACTCAAGATGGTCAAAGATCTTGTTTGCACTCCATGCCCAAGACGCAAGAAGATGGTTGCCGCTTCTCATCCTCCCACCACAAGCATTATGACCGATGCACCGGATAGCCGCTTCACATGGACACAGCTTGGACCAAATGAGTGCGATCAGCGAGGGAAGTGGTATGTTCTTGTTGTGGTCGATGACTTCTCGAGGTACTCTTGGGTGTTTTTCTTAGCCTCGAAGGACGAGACATTTACACATTTCCGAGGTCTTTTAGTAGGTCAGTCTGTTGAGCTCCCGGTGCCTTACGAGCGATCCGATGACAATGGCACGGAGTTCAAGAATTCCTACTTTGAGAGTTTCTCATGTGAGATAGGTGTAGAGCACCGCCTTCTCTTCTCCATACGTCCCTCAAAGAAATGGCGTTGTGGAGAGGAAGAACCGCACCTTGGTCGAGATGGCGGACGATGCTTGATGAGTACTCTACACCGAGGAAGTTTTGGGCCGAGCCATTGCATCACAAGTGCCATGTTTCAATCGAGTTTTTCTTGGGCACTCTTGCACCAAGACTTATGAGTCGAGATACGAGCTAAAGCCCAGCGTCTCATTTTCGTGTGTTTGGTTGCAAGTGCTTTATCTTGAAGTCCGGGAACCTAGACAAGTTCGAGTCACGCCTGTGATTCGGTATCTTTCTAGGCTACTCGACTTCTTCGCGGGCTTATAGGGTCAGGCTGCGAGTCTAGTAGAATGGTAGAAACACGTGAGGTGACTTTTTGACGAGGCGGTCCGGGACTAGGCCGATATCTCGTGTTCTTTAGAGCAGTCCGAGACCATCTTTGTGGATGATGAGGACGAGGGAGACGATGGTTGTTTACGATCCAGCTCCTCTTCCTTCCCTTGAGATGCCTTCTTCCACGGCACCTCAAGATGATCGACCCTGCCTTCCGCTTCCTCCGGAGCTAGTGGCTCTGTCCCCGCTCGTCTCGCACACGAGGTAGAGGCCACTTCTCCTTCTCATCCAGACCTCCCCGACATATCCGTAAAAGGCATCCTTCAGAGCAGATTATTGAGACCTTTTGAGCGTGTCACACGCCTAAGTCCGCTTTTCTCATTTCATCTCCATTCTCGCCTTTGTTGCCTCTTTTGAGCCCAAGGATGTTTGTCACGCCTTTTCGATGAGTCTTGGGTCAATGCCATGCATGAGGAGCTAGAAAACTTTGAGAGAAACAAGGTCAGTCGCTTGTTGAGCCCCCACGAGGCCACAATATCATTGGAACCAAGTGGGTGTTCAAGAACAAGCAGAGTGAGGATGGGGTAATCATCAGAAACAAGGCTAGATTGGTAGCTCAGGGGTTTTCCCAGGTTGAGGGTCTAGACTTCGAGGAGACCTTTGCCCCTGTAGCTCGACTTGAAGCCATTAGAATCCTGCTTGCCTTTGCAGCTTCTAAGGGTTTCAAGCTTTACCAGATGGACGTGAAGAGTGCCTTCCTCAATGGCCTTATTGAAGAGGAAGTCTCGTCCGACTGACCTCCGTGTTTCGAGAACCCCAAATACCCTAACCATGTCTTCAAGCTTTCAATGTTGTATGGACTCTAAGCAGGCTCCCTGAGCTTGGTATGAGAGGCTTAAGTCCTACTTGTTGAGTCATGGGTTTGAAATGGGTAAAGTTGACAAGACCTTGTTTATCCGTAGGCTTGGTAGTGACTTTCGCTCGTCCAAATCTATGTCGATGACATCATCTTTGGCGGCTCTTCTCATGCTCTGGTTTCACAGCTTCTCGGATGTCATGAGCACCGAGTTTGAGATGAGCATGATGGGTGAGTTGACATTCTTTCTTGGCTTCCAAATCAAGCGGACTCGGGAGGGTACTTTTCTTCATCGAGGCAAGTACACTCGTGATCTCTGAGACGCCGATATGAGTGATGGCAAGCTCGTGTCGACTCCCATGGCTTCTACAAATGACCTATCTTGACCTGTAGATGAGGATGGCGAGCCGATTGATCAAAAGGAGTTTCGCAAAGCATGATTGGCTCCTCTTGTACCTCAACGCCTCGAGACCGGACATACATTTTTCTCGTGTGTTTGTGCGCTCGTTTTCAGGCTTCTCCTCGTGTTTCTCACCGCCAGGCGGTGAAGCGCATCTTTCGGTACCTGCGAGCTACCATTGACTATGGTATCTGGTACTCTTCCTCATCCTGTCTTTCCTTGAGAGCCTTCTCGGATGCAGACTTCGCTGGCTGTAGGATAGATAGGAAGAGCACTTCCGGCACCTGCCAATTTCTTGGCACTTCTCTTGTTTCCTGGTCTTCGAGGAAGCAGTCCGGTGTTGCACAGTCCACCGCAGAGGCCGAGTACGTTGCTGCAGCCAGTTGCTGTAGCCAAGTGCTCTGGATGACTTCGACCCTGCGGGACTTTGGGTTAGTTATCGACGATGTTCCACTCTTTGTGATAACACTTCATGCGATTAACATTGCCAAGAACCCAAGTCAAAGATTCCGGACCAAGCACATCGATATCCGCTTCCACTTCCTTAGAGACCATGTGGAGAAGGGCGATATAGTGCTCCAGTTTGTGGAGAGTGACCACCAGTTGGCTGACTTTTTCACCAAGCCATTGGATAGTTCGAGGTTTTCACTCTGGGAGAGCTTGGGGTGGTTTGTCCTTATGGATTTGTAGTGAGGGGAGCTTTGGGTATTCTTGCTCTACTATATTATTTATGCTCTTGCTCCTTGTCATTGCATTGCATTTTGGGTGCATTTGGGATTAGTCCTCCTAGCATAGATTAGAGTGCTTCTTTTGTCTAGTTGTTTAGATTTCTGCTCTTATCTTGTGATTCTAGGATGTTTGCTTATTAGTCATTACTTATCTCACTAGGTTGAGCTCACTCACTTCTTGTAGGTTCTAGCGAGGTTGGGCCACCCTCGGGTGAGGCAGTGCGTGTTTGCTCCTAGGTGTGTTAAGTGGGCGCTTGATAGTCCTAGAGTCATATGGGGTAGATGAGAGTCGATCGAGCCATAGTATTTTCTATATCTTATCTATGCTTTAAGGACTCATTGCTTTTATGTTTTATTTGCCGCTTCTCGATTTATTGTTTTGGTTCAAGGGAGTTCATTTGGGAGCTTACGAGATTAATATTGACATAACTCAACTTGAACTAAAAGTTGCATCTATTGTTGAGGGGAGCCGGATCTTCTCGCATTTCTAGCATTCTCGCATTGTAATATAACTACATTGAGCCTTGATTATTATCCTGCTATGACATGTTTACAATGCTTTACACCTTGCCATGACTTGTGCTTATTTGCTAGATTTATCATGACTTCATATGTGTAGCCTAGCTTTTGCCATGATAAGATAATTAAAATTGCTCAACTTAAACTAAAACTTGTCATGTTAGCACTTCGAGATTAGTCTTTCTTGAGCTATCCTTTTATGATTCATGCCATGTCAAATAGGTTTGGGTAGAGTGATGAATCTATATTGAGCCTTAGATTGAGCCGTTTTAGTCTCTTGATGATGCATGAGTTAGTACAACTTGTTAAAAGGCAAAAAGATCTCTTTTGTGCGAAAAAACTGATCTCACCAATTCTCTCCTATGAGACGGCTTGCCATTGCACTTGGCATGAACTTAGGGGGAGTTTTGGGTGACCTAGACTATCTTCTTAAGCTTCTCGCTTGGAGTAGTCGCATAAGGCTTGAGACCTAGCACATGATAAAACAAAAATCTGGTTGGAAACCACCATGAATTTCAAAAGAAAATATGTTTCATGTGTTCAATGTGCTTAAAGCCACAAAAAGTATCATGTACTTTAACCAATGTTTCAATCTTGAGCATAGCACTCTATTTGGTCTCAATTTAAGCTTCTTAGTTCCGCTTAGCTTATTGACATGGCTGCATCATCCTTGGATATCTCTAGCGAGACTTTGCTCATTGATGACTTGACTTGCTCACATAATGTACCTCATTTTCAGATTGTCATCTATGTGTTCTAGCTAGCTTATACATATCTTGTCATGATCTAGCTAGCCTTTTTATTGAGTTATGGCTTGGTGTATTACATTATGGTCATATTGGATAATTCTCATGGCTCTAACTGCTAAGAATAATCAAACTTCAGCCATTTCATCCATTGACATGTCATTTTCTCTCTTGAGCATTCTTGATGTGTTTATTGCCAAAAGGGGGAGAATAGAGAAGAAAAAGCTAGTTGGGATCATTTTAGAGCTTTGGAGATCAATTTGCTCTTTCAGTTGTTGCTCTAGTGTTCCTTCTGTCGACATGGTCATTAGTTTCACTCTTCTTCTTTGGACCATGTTGGTTTCTTCAAACTCAAACTCAACTTTGCGCTTTTTCGGAGTTTGTCAATATACTCATCAAGGGGAGATTGAGAGACCATGTGGAGGTCGTCCGTGTGTGTGATGAGTAATTGACATAGGTTTAGGAAGTCGAGTTTGGTTTGGGTGGTTTGAACCATGTCGCTATGCGTGCAACAGCTCGGTCGGTTTGGTCAAACTTGGTCGTATGGGATTAGGAGCATATTCTCGTGATTCGACAGTTTGGACTTCATCAATGGTAAGTTGATGGTTTTACGCTTTCATGTATCGAGCGGTGCTATTTGATGTGTTTCTTATGCGTGTATTGCAGGACATCGGGTGGAGTCGTGGCGAGACACGTGGACCGGACTAGGTGCAGTGACGCCGAGGTCGAACGGTCGGGATGTGTCAAGACGACGTGGACTCGAGGTGGTTGCGGGCGTCTTGAGGCGAAGCGGAAGCTTCCGGAAGGTGCGGGGGGCGAAACGGAATTTCGCAAAGTCGCACAAGCGGAGCGGGCTCCGTTGGATTTAGCGGGCGTAACGGGTTGGAGACCCATTAGCCAAGGGCTATAAATAGAAGTGAGTGGCTGCTTGTATTGGAGGATTATGGAGGGAGTTAGGGTTTGCTAGTAAAAGAGGCTTTGTGAGGTTGTTTCTCCTTTGCTCTTTAGTTGTTGAGAGTTGGTGGAGATGGACAGGAGTTGTCTCCTTCGTAGCTTTCTCCTTCCTGCATGAGTGAACTAGTTCTTGAGATGGGGAAAGGGAGGATTGAGTGAAAGTTTCTAATCATTCCTCTTGTTTCAATCATGTATCTCTCTTCCTCTAGATCAATATGAGATGGTGCTTGATTTTGATTTGATGTGCATTTTTGATTGCCTTTTATTGCTTTGAATGCAGTTTCGTTCCTTGGTTTAATTGCTGGGCTGCTTTTCGATGCTTCAAAGTTTCAGACCCTTCTTTGATTGCAGTCCTCTTGTTCTTGTACTTGAAATCTTGAATCACCGGTCGCTCCGTTTTCTATTGGTGTTTAAATCTTGTTTTTCTTCTTCTTTGTGCTTGCAAAAAACTTCGGTAGAAAAGCGGTAGAGTCTTGACTGTGTGAGCTCTGAAAATCCCAGTCTGAAGGCTATTTGTGTGTGTGTGCTGTAGAAATTCCCAGAGCCCTTGGCGGCGCGTGTTCTTGGCTTGTTCTTCGCCTTTGATCGCTTCTTGTTGCGACCGAAAGCGAGAGCTTGGCAGAGGTCGTTCCTCCGTCTTGGAAATAATCTTGGCGGCAAAGACACATGTACGTGGGAAAACAATGAGCTTGATGTTGCATGAAAATCAATCTGGTTGCTCCTTGTTTTGATATTTTTTATTCCTTGAGATGCATGTGTGTTTGATTTAATTAGCCTTTTGATCCGATCATGCTCCATCTATTAAATGCTTTTGGTCGCAATCTGTGACCGAACTATTGAGCTCTTATTTGCTTGATCGGCACTGTACTCGATTAATCTAGTGCTCGGAGAGCACCAAGCGTAAAAAAAAAAAATCGGCGGCGGCGTCTGCTCCAACCTTGATTTTTTTTTTGGTCACTGTGATTGTTTTATCGCCTACCGCTTGTTTGTTTCGTTGGAAGGATTGATTCTCTGATCGTTTTTCTTTTTGCTGATTTTCAACTATTTTGCATGCAGATTAAACAAATGTATTTTCAGCTTGAATTTTTCTTGGCTGGTCTCGATTTATGCTAAATTTTTCATGTCACATGCGTTCCAGGTTTCAGCAGAATTAACTCTCTGTGAATTATTTTGTTTTGCTTCGTCTTAAAAAAAAATGTACGTTTTCTCGGGGGCGATTTTAAAGAGAGTGACATTCACCCCCTCTGTCGCCATTTCGGTCCTACAGTTGTGTATAAAGAACAAATGAAATTTGTATAGCAAGTAGTGAAGTACTTACCCCTGGTTGTAGGGCACCAATATGTAGTCTTTGTCAAGGTGAGTAAGCAATCCCCTCGTTATGTACTTCTCGACGTAGGATGCGTTTTCGGTGATGGTTTGCTTAGAGATCAACTGTGTGTCGAGGAAACCCACCGATTGTCGTGATCGCTGGGCTTCTTGCATCATGTGTCTATACATAAGCAATGAGTTATGACATTTATCGGTATTACGTGAATGTAGAATTCGATTGTACACACTTATAGTGTCCAGCATCGTAGAAGTGAGGCATCGAGGGCGTCGAGGTTGAATAGATCAAATAAGTCTTCGAAGCCCACGATGAAGTAGCCCGCCTTGTGGAGGAAATGGTTCTCTGTGTAGCTGACGGTGAATCCAACAGGCCAGTCTTCCATCACCTCGTCGGTCTACCACATGTACCAGGCATGCAAAGTCCGGCAAGCCAAACCAGCGTGGCGTGATATTGTATCGGAGACCAATGGCATTCCGAGGGAGTACGTGCTGGGCTTGTGAGGCACCCTAATCTTCTTCGATATGGCCTTAGCGCCTTGTGTGCTATTTGTCTTCCTAGAAGGCGACTCGACACGCTTTTCTTGTTTCTTGGGCGCTGTCTCCACGGAAGCCGATGCGGAGGCCTTCTGAAGTAGGAGTTGAGGCGGAGTCATCGAGGGTACTGTTGGAGAGGCATGGTCGTCGTGTAGAGATCGCGACACTGTAGGGTTAAGGGCGATTTCCCTCTTGGGCCACTGGACATAAGTGTGCAAGGCATCTCCTAGTGTTATGATCTCTTCGTTCGGGAGCTTCTCCAGCGGGACAACCATCAAATTATCATGTACCATGTCCACCTGGACTTGGCATAACCCTGCGCCAACTGGGCACCGTGCACCACTATCCCTTTCTCGTATGGATACACCACCCCTCGCCAAGCCTCAACAGAAATGGATCCAACCAGCCTCACTTAGAGCCTACAGAGCGTAGGCACCTACAAAACGATACATAATTAGCTAAGGCGTCCTATAGGTATATCTTTCGAGCATTCCAGAGATGTATATTACCTGGATGACGTCGATAGGTAATTGGATGTCGCTAAGTTCAAAAGTGCAGACGTGGACGTGATGCTACTCTGATGTTGAGGGGGACTAGCTCCCAAAATCACAAGGGCGGCTTGCGACTAGTTGATGAGTTGATTCATTTTTTCCTACAATGATGTTATATATCCTTAAAATTGTGCACTAATCTATGCACTAATCTCCTCTTTCAACTGTTCCTCACGTTCGGCCTTGGATCTCTTCTAACTCCTATACGCCTCGGAGTTGTGTGGGAATCCATCCCTCCAAGGTACGTAAACCCCAAGGCCTCGCGTGCGACCTGGGTGCTCCTTGTTTTTCAGGGTCATGGATAGTATATCCTTCTCTCTTACTGCTTGGAAGGAGCCTTGGGAAGATTGGGTACTCAATGTTTGCTACAAAAGGCCATCATGTTATTTTAGACCCTACGAAGTTATGGACTTATTAATAACTAGGTAGTTCGACATATCTTACTAGGCGTTGGGACACTGCCTCGTTTTTCAGGTTTGTGAAATAAATGGCACCCGACGACGTGATTGTGGCCCTCCCTCTTAACCAGTATTTGGCGCGCTCATCTGTGATCTCAGGAAAGGGCGGGGAGACCTACGACTAGATTGCCACATTGTCCTCACTCATCCATCCCGGGAGTTTGCCTGCATACCCAGCGGTGCCGAGTCTGTGGGAGGTGAATGTTTTGTGCCTGGATAGCCTTGTGCGCCGCACTTTGCTGTTGAAATTCTTCCGTTGTCTTCATCCGCACAAAGGCGTCCCATGTATCTGATGACACGAAACTATACTTCGTGCAAGGCGTCCGATCCTTGTTTACGTACTCCGTGACAAGCTTGCTCTTGAAGGTCTTCCAAGCGTGTCCCATCGAGAGGAACGCCTGTCGTCACATGAGATCGGAGAATTCTGCTGGGATATCGAACGATATTGTAATTTCAGTCCACAACTGCGCTTTCTCTACGGCCATCAGATCCTTCCATTTCTGTGTGGTGATGGAGATTCGTTCCCTTTCAAGTATACCGCAGGAGGTCCGGAATGCTGTCACTGCTTTCTCGGTAAGCAAAGAGACCCTAGAGGTACTGACGGCTGTGATGGTCATTCGGCCTATATGCATTTTCAATCTTCCTTTGGCACGTCACTTAGGTGTCACTTTCCTCGAAGATCCAGATGCATTCGGCGACGTTCATGACGGCGGCAAAGATGGTGCAGACGCCATCTCGCAATATTAACAAATCAATACTGCATCAATAAATGATATTACTGCAAGATCAACAAATCAGTACTACATCAATCAGGATAAAATGCTCAAAAGATATAACTTGACAACAAAATAAATCATCAATTGAGAGGTCACTGTCAATATTTCAATTGAACTAACTACACAATATTTCAATTGACAGGAATATAAACAATAATCACAGTGAACAGAAGCTACCAACAGAATGGATCAAAATGACCAAACAACATCAACATAATGCAACAGAGGGATCTGATGAGCATGAATAACATGACACAACACTAGAGAATCCAACATTTGAAACTTCTACTAGCACAATCCAAAACGGTGAGCTCATACCTCGACAGGAGGCATTGATGAAGAGGGAATCGAGGTCGGGGGTCGCAGAGGGAGGACGCCGGCGCAGGGAGAGAGGAGGCTCGGGGATGACGGCGGCGTAGGGAGGACGACGGCGTGGAGAGGGGAGTCTCGGGGATGATAGCGGCGTAGGAAGGACGACGGCGTGGAGAGAGGAGGCTCGGGGATGACGGTGGCGTAGGGAGGACGACGACGTAGAGAGGGGAGGCTCGGGAGGAACACAGGAAGTAAGGGCAATGGGGAGGTGGTGAAAGCATCTAGGCCTCTAAAAATGATTTTGGTAATTAATGATAATATGTGAATATGGGATTAACGTGTTCATTGAGTATTTACAAGGTTAAGTCCCATTGGTGAGCTTGATGACTTGAAGATGCATGTTAAAGGACAACATGAAGATCTACATGGCTCAAAGACAAGGTACAAGTAGTCTAGGATCCTTTTGTGTTTTACCGGTCTTAGGAGAAATGGTTGGAAGACTAGATTATAGGTTAAATGCCATACTATTAAGAAGGATCATAACTAGTAGCTTGATAGCATGTTCTTGTATCATTTGGATCAATTTAGGTTCATGCATGCATTTGAATTTGAATTAGAAAGTCATCTGTGTAATTGACAGCACAAACGGTAGTACCAGAGTTTACAGGGCGGAACTACCGCTTTGCGGTATGACCACGTATCCTTCGACGGTAATACCGTGTGCTGTTTAGACTGTCTGAAGTGACCCTGATCGTGTGGTTTAGACGAGTGGTCCGAACGGCCCAATGAATCTGGGCCGTCCACGTATGCAGTCTGATTGGACCATGGTTCTTTAGACGCTTAGCGGTACGACCAGCTCGTGATGCGGTACTACCGCAGTCCGGTCATTCCGAATTTTATTTGGCGGTATCTAATTTCCAGAGAGACACCGTTTTTGGTTCGGTGCCTCACCCTTGTAACGGTAGTACTAGTACTTACTTGGCGAAACTACCGCTTAGCGGTATGACCGCACTTCCTTTGGCGGAACTACCGTGGGACGTACGGACCATCGGAAAGTTCAAAGATCGTGTGGTTTAAACATGCGGTCCGAACGGCCCATTGCATCTGAGCCATCCACGTGGCTAGCTTGGTTGGGTGAGCTGGTTCAAGTCAGTGAAGCGGTAGTACCAAAGATTTTGTGGCGGAACTACCGCTCGTCAGTTGTTTTGTTTTCTATATGGCAGTACGTAAAATCTAGAGAAGCACCCTTTTCGACTGAGATTGAAAACCCTGTGAATGGTAGTACCACTCAAATGTGCGGTACGACCGGCCTTAGCGGTATGACCGCATGATAGTTGACGGTAGTACCGCGCCGCATTTAAAATGGCTATGTCAGAAGAAGTTAATGCTCCTGTTGTAGCCGTTACAGTGCGGTTGGTGGGATACCGTAGTACCGCACCTTGGTTGGCGGTAGTACCGCATTTCGCTAGAAAGTTGAGATTTCTCTCATAACGGTTGGATTTTTTGGGGGTTATAAATACCCCTCCTCTACTCAAGAACATAAAACAACACTTCATTTAACATCCTTAGAGCCTTGTGCATCCTCTCAACACCTAGAATAGACTTGTGCATTCATTGTGAGGTGGTTGATTTCATTCAAGTGCATTCATTCATTCTAGTTGATCCATTTGCACTTGAGTGTCATCAAGCGAAGATCATTGGTTTATTACTCTTGGAGTTTTGCCAAACTCCTAGACGGCTTGGCGGTGATCGCACGGCGATCTCTTCAAGAAGATTATGAAGAGTCCCGGTGCCAAGATTGTGAGTGGATTAGAGTTCGCCATCTCCGGAGCAGAGGAAGAACTACCAATAGTGATCGAGGGAATACTTAATTCGTGGAGCCGGCTTGATTTGTTCAAGCTTTCTCAACGTGGACTAGTGAAGACCGGCAAATCTTCGATACCACGAGAAAAATATCGTTGTCTTCATTGTGGTTATTTCTAGGCTTTACTTTCCGCATTTACAATTCTAGCTCATTTCTTGTGTTAAATTGCTTAGCTAGAATTGTATTTAGTTTAGACTTAGTTCATAATTAGCTTAAATTGTTAATTAGTCAAAAAAAGTTTTAAAACCTCCTATTCACCCCCTCTAGTCGGTTATCCTTGGTCCTACAAGTGGTATCAGAGCTTGGTCTCTCATTGATTTAGACTTAACCGTCTAAGAGAGAAAAGGATGGCTAGTGAGAGAATTGCTATAGGAAAGGCTCTTTTGTTTGATGGTTCTAATTATACTTATTGGAAAAATTAGAATGTCAATTTATTTAAAGGCCATGAGTCCAAGCATTTGGAAAATTGTAAATGAGGGTTATGTCATGCTTCTTAATCCACTAGTTCCCACGGATCAAGAGGTGCGTAATGCTCATTTAGATGCCCAAGCAATGAATGCTCTATTTGGTGCTTTGAATGCGGATGAGTTCAATAGAGTGAGCAATTTGGAAACCGCTCACAAAATTTGGATTACATATGAGACATTCATAATGTTACCTCATGAAAACATCAATGAGATGTATTCACGACTCAACAACATTGTGAATAAGCTCAAATGCCTTGGTACTAACCTTCTTGATGTTGACATTGTGTACAAGATACTTAGGGCTCTTCCGGACAAATATGAGACGTTGGTGACGCTATTTCTTAACTCTCCCGAGTTGCCAAGAATGACACCAATGGGACTTTTGTGCAACCTCATAACCAATGAGTTGTTCAAGAAACACAAGGAAGAGCTCTTGGAGTTGTCTTCCTCAAAGAAGAAGATTTCCGCTTTCAAGGCCAAAGCGGAATCAAGTGATGATGAGGATAAAGAAGGAGACTCCGAAGAGGAGTTTGTATTTCTTGTGAGAAGAATGAAGAAATTCATGAGAAGGTGCCCACATAGAAACTTCAACTTCGACAAGAACAAGAAAGAGCAATTCTCAAGTGACAACAAGCGTTATAGCAACATCCGGTGCTATAATTGCGAAGAGAAGGGGTATATTACCTCTCATTGTTCTTTAAAGAAGGACAACAAGGGCAAGTCATTCAAGAAGAAGGAATTCAATGGCAAGAAGAAGCTTTTCAAAAAGCTTTACAAGGATGGCAAATATGAAGCCCATATTGGAGAATGAGATTCGGATGAGGAGTCAACCGACTCCGACTCCGATGAGAATGAGTCCCCTAAGAAGAAGGGACTCGTTGGCATCGCCATCAAGGAGGCTCCATCGTTATTCTCTACTCCTACTTGCCTCATGGCAAAAGGAGATAAGGTAAAATCCATTGATAATGATGAACCATCTTATGATGAATTAATGGATATGTTTGAAGACTTGAATGAATATCTTGGAACAACAAGCGTTATAGCAACATCCGGTGTTATAATTGCGAAGAGAAGGGGTATATTACCTCTCATTGTCCTTTAAAGAAGGACGGCAAGGGCAAGTCATTCAAGAAGAAGAAATTCAATGGCAAGAAGAAGCTTTTCAAAAAGCTTCACAAGGATGGCAAACATGAAGCCCATATTGGTGAATGAGATTCCGATGAGGAGTCAACCGACTCCAACTCCGATGAGAATGAGTCCCCCAAGAAGAAGGGACTCGTTGGCATCGCCATCAAGGAGGCTCCATCGTTATTCTCCACTCCTACTTGCCTCATGGCAAAAGGAGATAAGGTAAAATCCATTGATAATGATGAACCATCTTATGATGAATTAATGGATATGCTTGAAGACTTGAATGAATATCTTGGAAAAGAAATGTCAAAATATAAGGTTTTGAAGACAGAGCATATTTCTCTAAAAGATTCTTATGAGCTAAAGGAAGCTCATGATTTTCTTATCCAAGAAAATTCAAGCAACTCTTGCTCTAGTAAAGGAATTACATGCGATATTATTGATGAAATGCCTAGTGTAGAAATTGCTAAGACTAGTGCATTTACCACATGTAATGATCCTATTGCTATGCCATGTTGCTCTAGTATTAATGTTAATCATGATAATATTGAGCATAATGATGCAAAGCTTGTTGTTGAAAACAATGAGTTAAAAGAGCAAGTGACCAAGCTAAGCAAAAGCTTAAAAAGGTGCTTCAAAGGCAAGGCTACTCTTGACAAGCTTTCGAGTGAGCAAATGTGCTCATTCAACAAAGAAGGACTTGGGTATGTGCCCAAGAAAGGTAAGAAACCGGTAAACAAGCCCACAAGGTTTGTGAAGCAAAATGACAAGTATTGCCATAAGTGCCGGGAAATAGGACATGTGTAACAAGTTTGTCCTATTGGTAAGACTCCATCCCTTGGTATATATGATTCATGTTATATGCTTAGAAAAACTAAGGATGGTAAAATTATTGTTAGATTTGTTGGCACTTCAATTTTAGGTGCTAAAAAGAATACTATTTAGGTGCCTAAATCCTTGGTCACTAACCTCCAAGGACCCAAACAAATTTGGGTACCTAAAAGAACTTGATTCTTATTTTGTAGGTGAACTATAAAACCGGTGGAAAACATTAGGTGCTTGATAGTGGATGCACTCAACACATGACTGGTGAAAGAAAGATGTTCACCACATTCGAGAATGGTAAAGGAGTTGACAAGATCACATTCGGCGATAATAGCAAAGGAAATGTATTAGGATCAGGTAAAATCGCTATCTCAAATGACCTTTCGATTTCTAATATATCTTTGGTAGAATCCTTAAATTTTAATTTGCTATCCATTACTCAAATATGTGATCTTGGCTTAATTTGTTCATTCTCAAGTGTAGGTGTTACAATTTGAAATGCAAAAGATAGCTCTTTAGTTTTCAAAAGATTTAGATTTGAAAATCTTTATTTGGTTGATTTTACTTCAAATGAATCATGCTTAAAAACTTGTTTATTGCAAAAACCTCATTGGGTTGGCTTTGGCATAGAAGGCTAGCTCATGTTGGAATGATTCAACTTAAAAAGTTTTTCAAACATGATTTAGTTGTTGGCTTGAAAGATGTGAAGTTTGAGAAAAATAGACTTTGTAGTGCTTGTCAAGCTGGTAAACAAGTCGCTAATTCTCATCCTTCTAAGAGTATCATGTCAACTTGTAGACCATTGGAACTCTTACATATGGATTTGTTTGGGCCAACAACCTATAAGAGTATTGAGGGTAATAGCTATTGTTTAGTCATTGTGGATGATTACTCTAGATACACATGGGTATTCTTCCTAGATGACAAAGGTGAAACCTTCGACATTTTCAAAAGTTTTGCAAAAAGGGCTCAAAATGAATTTGATTTCAAAATTAAGAAAATCCGTAGTGATAATGGTTCTGAGTTCAAGAATACTAAAGTTGAAGACTTTTGTGATGAACTTGGAATAAAGCACGAACTTTCCACAACCTACACTCCGGAGCAAAATAGAGTTGTAGAAAGGAAAAATCGTACATTAATTGAAATGGCTAGAACAATGCTTGATGAGTACAATACTTCCGATAGTTTTTGGGTGGAAGCTATTAACACTGCTTGTCATACCATAAATCGTCTTTTAAAAAAGACTTCTTATGAGCTTCTTGTTGGAAGAAAACCGAACATCTCTTACTTTCGTGTTTTTGGTTGCAAGTGTTATATTTTGAAAAAGGATGTTCGTCTTTCAACATTTGATAGTCGTTGTGATGTTGGTTTATTGCTTGTTTATTCTTCAAATAACAAAGCTTATCGTGTCTTTAACAAAAACTCCGGTTTAGTTGAAAAAAGGCACGATGTGCAATTTGATGAAACTAATGGCTCTCAAGATGAGCATGGGAATTTGGATGATGTAGGTAATGAAGCCTTAAGAAAAGCCATGAAGAACATGCAAATTGGCGACATCAAGCCTAAGGATGATCCATCATCTTCCACCCAAGTTGAACCTCCTACCTCTTTCACAAATCAAATCCAAATTGATGAAGAGAATAACAAGGAAGATGATCAACCATCCAATCTACCACCAAGAATCCACAATGCAATTGCTAAAAATCATCTAATAGATCAAATATTGGGTGACGTAAGTAAGGGTGTTCAAACTCGCTCTCGTATTGTTTTTTTTGTGATCATTACTCTTTTGTCTTTTCTATTGAGCCAAAGCAAGTAGAAGAAGCACTTGATGATCCGGATTGGGTGAATGCAATGCATGAAGAACTCAATAACTTCACCCGGAATGAAGTTTGGACATTGGTGGATCGACCCGAGGAACACAACGTTATTGGTACAAAATGGGTCTTTAGGAACAAGCAAGATAAGAATGGTATGGTTGTAAGAAACAAAGCAAGATTGGTTGCTCAAGGTTACTCACAAGTCGAAGGTTTAGATTTTGGTGAAGCCTTTGCTCCCGTAGCTAGACTTGAGTCAATTCGGATATTACTTGTTTTTGCATCATGTTTTGATATTAAATTATTTCAAATGGATGTTAAAAGTGCTTTCCTAAATGGAAAAATATCTGAACTTGTCTTTGTTGAACAACCTCCCGGTTTTGAAGATCCAAATAATCCAAATCATGTCTATAAACTCTCCAAGGCGCTCTATGGTCTTAAACAAGCTCCAAGAGCATGGTATGAACGCCTTAGAGATTTTCTAGTCTCAAAAGGATTCAAAATCGGGAAAATTGATTCAACTTTATTTACTAAAGTTTTAAATGATGATTTCTTTGTTTGTCAAATTTATGTTGGTGATATCATTTTCGGGTCTACTAATCAAGATTTTTTCGAAGAATTTGGTGATATGATGTCTAGGGAATTTGAAATGTCCATGATCGGAGAATTCAGCTATTTCCTTAGACTTCAAATCAAGCAACTCAAAGATGGAACCTTCGTGAGCCAAACAAAGTATGCAAAAAATTTGATCAAGAAATTTGGCATGGAGGATGCAAAACCCATCAAGACTCTAATGGCAACCAACGGTCATTTCGACCTAAATAAGGGAGGTAAATCGGTAGATTTAAAGTTTTATAGATCTATGATTGGTAGCTTGCTTTATCTTACCGCATCTAGACCCGATATCATGTTTAGTGTTTGCATGTGTGCACATTTTTAAGCAACTTCAAAAGAGTGCTATTTAATGGCCATAAAAAGAATACTAAGATATTTAAAACATGCCTCTAGCATTGGCCTATGGTTCCCCAAAGGTGCTAAATTTGATTTAATTGGATATTCCGATTCTGATTATGCGGGTTGCAAAGTGGATAGAAAAAACACATCGGATAGTTGTCAATTCTTAGGAAGATCTTTAGTATCATGGTTATCCAACAAACAAAACTCCATAGCATTATCCACCGCTGAAGCCGAATATGTTTTTGCGGGAAGTTGTTGTGCTCAATTGCTATGGATAAGTCAAACTTTGATAGATTATGGAATTAAATTTGATAAAATATCTCTTTTGTGTGACAATGATAGTACGGTAAAAATAGCCAATAATCCCGTCCAACACTCAAGAACCAAGCATATAGATATTCGTCATCATTTCTTAAGAGATCATGTGAGCAAGGGAGATATTGAAATTAGCCACATCTGGACCGAAGATCAATTAGCAGATATTTTCACCAAACCATTAGATGAAGGTCGTTTTTGCAAATTGATAAATGAATTAAATACCATAGACTATTCAAATGTTGGTTGAACTCTTGCCTAATGCATTTTACTTCATTTGGTGTTATTTGAAGCCATTTATGAAAGCATTTTCAAAATGTTTATTAAAGATTATTATGTTCATAAAATTATGTTCTTAGATAGACATTAGTCTATTCAATGCATAATGATCCTAAATGATATTTATTTGTGTGCAAAACTAAGGATCATTTGCATAATTCTCAAATCCAAAGTCAAATCCTAAAGTTCTAGGAAAATCGGAACTACCAGCGGGTTAAGCGCGGTCTGACTGCAGTACGGTACTACCGGCAGTAAAGAAGCGGTACTACCGCGTCGATTAGTAAAAGGGCATTAACCCCTTGCGGTTTTACTTTAACCCGTGCCTTTTATCTCAGAACGGTTCGACCGAACTCGCACCATTTCCCATTCTCTCTTGGCCTCTCTCTCTCTCTCTCTCTCCACTCCAAAGAACCCGAAATTCCCCTTCGCATTTCCACAAGTTCCTCGGTGATTCTTCAACTTGAGTTGATTCCTTGCATCTCTAGGGTTCATCTCCTTCAATTCTCAAGGTAAAACCTCTTTTAATCTTCGTTTTACCTGTTTGTTGGAACCCTAGGTCACATTTTAGGGTTAATTGAGAATGCAGATGATTTTTGTTGTTCTTGTTGGGCAAAATTGATAAAATTGGTGTTTCATGATGTTTACACATCCATTCCATGGATTCACTCCATGAGAAACATCCAAAATTTCATTAAATTCCTTGCCCTAGAACTCAGTCCGGAAAACGGTTCTACTGCTCTCTGAGCTCGGTACCACCGCGATGTGGTCATACCGAGCCAACAATGGCGGTACTACCGATTATCCTGACAGAACAAAAATGTCATTCCATTCAAAATTAATTCTATTTTGTTTGATCTTTTGAACTCTTTGTAACCTATCCTCTCTGTGTAAAGATGCCAAGGACCAGAATTGCCACTCGCAAGACCGTCTACGCCGGTAGAGGACAATCCTCCTCGTCCCGGCCTTCGGCAGCTTCTATTCAGACTGAAGAAGTTCCAGAAGTGCGACAAAAGGCAGTGCAAGATAGGGGGAAAGGTCCCGCAGTCGACGAATCAGAAATTGAGGAAAATTTGTCTCAAGCTGAATCTAAAATAGAATCAGACACTCAAGCTCAATTAGATGAGGAAATGGGAGAGCCAAAAGAGCCTTAGGATGATTTAAGGATGATTTCAGCTGATCAGTTTGCCATCAAGCGACACATAAATCAGTACCTCTTCCCTTCAAACTCCATCAATCCAAGATTCCATACAAAATTTCAAGAGCAAGTCTATGAGCAGCTATATGGACATCACATAAATTTTGCTGATCATAAGTGGATAAAATGGCAACACATTAACTCTTTGGACAAATATAATGGTGTGTACTGGATGTTTCAGCAAGTCGATCTTCATGATCTCGTAGCTCTAAGGAATGACTTTAATGAGGAGATCATAAAACAGTTCTATGCCACTGTGCATATTTCTCTAGATCTTTCAACAATGAAATGAATGACAGTGACCAGATGTTTGGAGTGCACTAAGACAGATTTTGAGCGTGTTTTGAGAACACCATCTAGCACATGGGACAAGCTCTATGACAGTCCTACATTGCTTGCTCCTACTTGGACTAACTTTTATGATCCAGCTGTCAGATATACCCTAGGGAAGATACATGGTCTCAAGCCCATTCCTAGTCTGATTAATAGAATTATTAATCATACCTTTTTCCCAAAGAGTGGAAACATTGATGCAGTGAGAGGACATGCTTGGATTATTATTGACAACATCATGAATGAAAGAAAATTTAATGTGGTGGAAGTCATTATTAGGGGCATAGCTAATTCAAAGAATGATAGGGTCAAAAAAACTACTATGCTCCATATATCATGGCATTAATCTTAAGTAAGATTGAGTACCATGGAGGTTTGGGTTCTCCCCACAAGTCATACAAGCCACGAGAAGGTCCTCCAATTCGGCGAGGTCAGCAAGAAGAGGATGCTCCAGAGGAGGCAGCTGCTGGTGATGCTCAGGGTCAGGTGACACTTGCACAGATTCTCCAAAATCAATAGTTGATCCTCAATAATCTGCTACAAGTTAAGGTCACTCAACATGTTAGCTGCCTTGTCAGATAGTGTTGAGTCTATAGAGCAGCAGCTGACTGCTCCTTAGCGCTACACTCGTTGTCGTCCTCCTCCAAGGGCTTCCTCTACTCCAGCTGGTCACCCTTTGGCCCCTACTATAGCTCCTTTAGCCCCAGCTGATCCAGCTCCTGTTCCTCAGGCTCCACCTCCTCAAGCTCAGGCTTCAGCTCTTTAGGATCTAGCTCTTCAGGATCCAGCTCCTGTTCCTCTTCAGGATCCAGCGACTCTTCCTCCTCAGGACCTAGCAGCTTGATATGTTTTTGGTACTTTGATTCCAAATGGGGAGAAGCTAGAAGAGTAGCATAGGAGAAAGATTTAGGGGGAGCAAGTCTTTTGTTATACTCTATATACTTATGTGTTATGTCCTATTGTTGAATGATGAACTTGTTAATGTTATGTGCTTGTAATAGTTGCTATGTAACACCCCAGCTTGACAAAGACCTGGAATGCTACTAAACTAAAAGAGTAACAAATAAAAACTAAATCTTTTTACTAAATTTCGACAGAACCTCCTTTGTATAGATGGCTATACCGGAGGTTCCACAGTTTAATATAACAACAATCCAATATTCAAATCATCCAATAATATCTAAATATCTACGAACATCCAAAAATTGCGCTAATCATTACTGTATCATCCATGGCATGCTGAACAACTAGGATATAATCCAAAGAGCATCCAAAATCCTTTAATCCAGTTATTACAGTTTACGCCAATTAAAGCAAGTAATCATAACGAATACTTGAAGCAAAACATTCATCTATTAAATTATCATTCTATTGAATCTACTATGTGTAGATCGTGTTATTGTGTAACCATTCTAATATTTCCTTTCCCCCATGCATGCCGTTCTTGTAAGGGTACTTAAAAACACAACAACAGCAAGAGTAAGTCTAAAGACTCAGCAAATACAATAAATAGCAGCAACAGCATAAATAATCATAATCATCAACCAATATTCACAAAACTATTCACCAAACATATTACATGCTCATGCTATGCAATATGCTCAAAATGCACTTTATCTTTCTCTTCATATTTTGCATTTTGCCGGTAATGCAGAGCGTGCATCCGTCGATGCACACCCATGCCTGTGCCATCTAGCACAGGGACCATTACCCATACTCCACAAGTATAGGGACCTAAGCCCACACTCCACGAGTGTGGGGACCATAAGCCCGTCATAATCATGATGGGGACCTCAACAAATGCTTGGTCACCACGTGACCAAGTCTCCAACATATCAGCATGATGCATATGAATGAAATCTTAAATCAACATAATCATGCAATCGTAGTAACAACACATATGAATAATCTTATTCATACTACCAGCATACATGTTCATTGACATCCATAATATTCATCACATCCATGGATAGCACATAATTCATATTACCAGTAAATATGAGTATTTATATTCATAATATCATAGCATTCATGAACAGCACATATACTCACAATACTAGCAAACAATAACACTCATTTATATTAAGTCTATCTATTATGGTACTTGCCTTAACCGCGCGAGAACGGAGGATGTGAAGAGGATACTGCTCCCGGGACCAATCCCCCACCTGAATATAATTATAAAGCACGCTAAGACAATCATACTGGACCAAAAACACAACTAGTAGTATATATGAACTCGCTATACTCTCTAGCGTATTCCCAATTCCAACTCCTAAAGGTCGATCTGTCCCTTCTGCAGATAGTCACATTCTAAAATCCATAACTTTTAGTACCGAAGTCCAAATAGGGTGATCTTGAACTTTCTGGAAAGATTATCAATTTATCCAACTAATCCTAGATGATGAGCCTTCTTGATTCGGCCATCAAAAACCCGTACCAAGCTAATTAACAGAACATCGAATTCGTGTTGGGTTTTCTAGACAGTCATACTAAAACCATCATAACTTTTAGTAATTTTCTCCAAAATTCGTGTTCTTTAACTTTATGGAAAGCTGAGACAATTATCTACATCTTTCGTTATGGTGGACTTCTCTAATTTTTCTTTTAGCTATTCGCTTAAATCAGATTACTAAAAACTGTTAGGCTACCGATGGATTTGCAGAACAGTAGCGCTCTAAAAATCATAACTTTCAGACCGTTGATCGGAATTAGGTGATCTTGGTGTCCACGGAAAGCTAAGAATGAATCCCATCTAACTCTAGGAGATGGGATCCACAGATTCGGACTCTAGATGACCGAAAACAGCCGCACAAGTTTCTGGACAGAATGCGATCTAGCTGTGGTTGATATTCGGTCTACTAAACGAAATCATAAACGCATCTAATACCAATCATACAGCGAAGGAAACTCTTTGTTACCCTTGAAGAATCGTAGGAAGATGATGAACCACCCCTACGAAGAAGATCCTCTCCCTCTTTCCCTTCCTTCTTGCCTTCCTCCTTTGATCCCCTCCTTTGGTTGGCAGCAGCACCACTCAGCACACAAAATCGGAAGCAGCAGCTCACGCCACAACATGCAGCCTTCTTTGACTTAATCTCTCTCTCACCTCTCTCTCTCTCTCTCTCTCTCACTCTCTGCTGTCAATTGCATGCAAGTAATGCTAGGGGCGGCAGCAGCAGCTCCTTTGCTTGCAGCCGTGCAGCACATCAACCACAGCAGCAGTTTCTATTTTTTGGCTTTGTCTCTTGCTGGCCAAAAGAACTAGCAATCCTGCTAGCTAGCAGCATGTTGCGGTGCAGCAGGCAAAGAACATGCATGCGGCAGAGGCAAAAGAAGCACTGGCGGCAGCAAGATGTGGCTTTGGTAGGATGCATGGCTAGCACAGCATGCGGTAGGTGCAGATGGCAGTAGAGTAATAGAAAATTGGCGCAAGGGACTCCAGATAATTGCTTAAAAAGGGTGGGCCGGTCCTCCTCTTGGGCCATAGGCCGAAGGCACACTTATTTTCCTCATAAATTTCTGAATTCTTAACTCCTAATTTTCCATCTGCCAATTTCTAACTCTTAATTGTTAATCGAGATATTACATGCTATCTTGTTGAACTTGTTGGTTATTGTTATGCTTATGATATTATCCTAAAATACAATCTCTATTATGGTCATCTTTCACAATATTGCATTTTCCTCAAGTTCCAACAAGCAAAAGAAACTGCGCCAAAATTTCTAAAAATCTACATGTGCCTGCAAACATTCTCTATCATTTATGTGCACATGTTTAGGGGGAGCTTTCTTTAAAAATTGACTTTAACAAGAAAATAATTCTCTAAACTCATTCGAGCTCATTGCAAGAATTATTTTGTTGTTAAGTCATCGAAAGAATATACACTCGTTTCACAACAAGTAGTATATTCAAATCAATCTTACTCACATATTAGTTGTGTTGTCATCAATTACCAAAAGGGGGAGATTGAAAGCATCTAGGCCCCTAAAAATAGTTTTGGTAGTTAATGATAATATGTGAATATGGGATTAACGTGCTTATTGAGTATTTACAAGGTTAAGTCCCATTGGTGAGTTTGATGACTTGAAGATGCATGTTAAAGGACAACATGAAGATCTACATGGCTCAAAGACAAGGTACAAGTAGTCTAGGATCCTTTTGTATTTTACCGGTCTTAAGAGAAATGGTTGGAAGACCGGATTATAGGTTAAATGTCGTACTATTAAGAGGGATCAAGACTAGTAGCTTGATAGCATGTTCTTGTGTCATTTCGATCAATTTAGGATCATGCATGCATTTGAATTTGAATTAGAAAGTCATCTGTGCAATTGACAGCACAAACGGTAGTACCGGAGTTTACAGGGCGGAACTACCACTTTGCGGTATGACCGCGTATCCTTCGGCGGTACTACTGTGTGCAGTTCGGACCGTCCGAAAGTGACCCTGATCGTGTGGTTTAGACGAGTGGTCCGAACGGCCCAATGAATCTGGGCCGTCCACGTATGCAGTCCGATCGGACCATGGTTCTCTAGACGCTCAGCGGTACGACCAGCTCGTGGTGCGGTACTACCGCAGTCCGGTCATTCCGAATTTTATTTGGCGGTATCTAATTTCCAAAGAGACACCGTTTTTGGTTCGGTGCCTCACCCTTGGAACGGTAGTACCGGTGCTTACTTGGCGGAACTACCGCTTAGCGGTATGACCGCACTTCCTTTGGCCGAACTACCGTGGGACGTTTGGACCGTTCGAAAGTTCAAAGATTGTGTGGTTTAAACATGCGGTCCGAATGGCCCATTGCATCTGAGCCATCCACGTGGCTAGCTTGGTTGGGTGAGTTGGTTCAAGTCAGTGAAGCGGTAGTACCGGAGATTTTGTGGCGGAACTACCGCTCCTCAGTTGTTCCATTTTCTATATGGCGGTACGTAAAATCCAAAGAAGCACCCTTTTCGACTGAGATTGGAAACCCTGCGAACGGTAGTACCGCTCCAATGTGCGGTACGACCAGCCTTAGCGGTATGACCGCATGATAGTTGGCGGTAGTACCGTGCCACGTTTAAAATGGCTATGTCAAAGGAAGTTAATGCTCCTGTTGTAGCCGTTACAGAGCGGTTGGTGGGATGCGGTAGTACCGCACCTTGGTTGGCGATAGTACCGCATTTCGCTGGAAAGTTGGGATTTCTCTCATAACGGTTGGATTTGGTTTTAGGGGTTATAAATACCCCTCCACCTGCTCAAGTACAGAACGCAATACTTCATTTAACATCCTTAGAGCCTTGTGTATCCTCTCAACACCTAGAACACACTTGTGCATTCATTGTGAGGTGGTTGAGTTTATTCAAGTGCATTCATTCATTCTAGTTGATCCATTTGCACTTGAGTGCCGTCAAGCGAAGATCATTGATTTATTACTCTTGGAGTTTTGCCAAACTCCTAGACGGCTTGGCGGTGATCGCACGGTGATCTTTTCAAGAAGATTGTGAAGAGGTCCAGTGCAAAGATTGTGAGTGGCTTGGAGTTCGCCATCTCCCGAGCGGAGGAAGAACTACCAATAGTGATCGAGGGAAGGCTTAATTCGTGGAGCCGGCTTGATTCGTTTAAGCTTCCTCAACGTGGACTAGTGAAGACCGGCAAGTCTTCGATACCACGGGAAAAACATCATTGTCTTCATTGTGGTTATTTCTAGTCTTTACTTTCCGCATTTACAATTCTAGCTCATTTCTTGTGTAAAATTGCTTAGCTAGAATTGTATCTAGTTTAGACTTAGTTCATAATTGGCTTAAATTATTAATTAGTCAAAAAGTTTTAAAACCTCCTATTCACCCCCCTCTAGACGGTTATCCTTGATCCTACAGGCGGACCAGAGAGTGAACTTTGAGGACTGAGGAGTAGTAAGGAGGAAAACCCTAGCAGGGCCCTACTTATAAGTGCATATCGCAAACGATTCTCTTAAAGAACCGTCTGTGATAAGTGCATATTACCGACGGTTCTATTCCAGGACTGTCTGCGATAATCGAGAATATCACATACGGTTCTATTCCAGGACCGTCTGCGATAATTGAGCATATCACAGGCAGTTCTATTTTAATAACCGTGTGCGAAGGCGCCCAACATCGTCTATCGCGGCACGCTCTTCAGCTCCGGCCGCCCCGTCGCCATCAAGCACTTCGGCCGCTCTGCCTAGCCTGACTCCCGCCAGTTCTTGCCTTCTTGGTTCGTGTAGGTTGCTTCGTAGGATAGATCATTTGCAGTATTCGCCTAGCCTTTGTGGCATTGAATGGTCTCGTGTTTGCAGGAGGAGGCGAGGCGCTTGGGTAGCTACGAGCGCGGCCGGCCAACTCCGACGGTGTTTGCGGCGACAACGACAAGCGGCAATGAGCATGTTGGGCTTGGTAGTGTTGTTTCGATTTGGTAGTACGAGTGTAGGCATCAAGGTGATAAGATTGGGCCCTTATTTAAAGATGTGTTTGCTTTGCATCTTATCTTGAATTGAAGTAATTTGTGCTACAGAATCCTTTTGTTGTTTGTTTGGTCTGGTCCTATTTTTGTTCTTCTAGGCTAACTGCAAATTGACACATTAATTTGTCTATAAATGCTTGTGATCAGTGTTTTATTTGGTGGTACAGTGGTAGACATCTAAGGATCCTTACCCTATAGTTTTGTTCAAGTATTAGTGTTGAAAATGTCAGTTTCGTTAGCTAGGAGTATCTCCATTCAACATGTTCCTTATTATGATAACGTAACAGTGTATTTGTCTTACATACAACTGCAGAGATATCAGAACATCATTCCACAAAATTCCCTGTGGAAAATGAGTTCCACATCATTATAAGTTTATAACCCTAGTGGAAAATGAGTTTCACAAAGTTTATTTCAAGTGGATATATTTAGTGGCATTAAATGGAAGAGTGGTTTGATAAAACTGGCTCTATACAAAAGGCACATTACTGTTCGACATGTTGTCATATGCAACTTAAATTCCTTATGGATACGTATTAATATGAGGGATTGTGTGTTATTCCTGATCACATTGCGCACCCATGTCAACACGTTATTGCATAAAACACCCATGCCAGCATTTATTTGCATTATTTTGTTACATGTCGTCCTGTGACCTGTCCTGCAATGGTTTAAGCAAGAGTACAACTTTCATTACCTATTCAGTTTCTCATGGGTTCAAGTAACACCAGATAGATATAAGCATCTGCAACCAAGTATTTTGTACAAATAGGATCCAAGAAAAACAAAACTGTCGATATGGAGATTCACAATTAAAATACCATTTTAACATCATGGTGTGACGAGCTATTGCTAGCACAAACTAATGTTGATTTCTTTTGTGTGATTCATGTTTTGTCAAAGGTAGAGTTGATTGGCTATGCAGCAAGTAAGGATGAACTGTTCCTGGTTTATGAGTACACTCAAAAAGGTTCACTAAAAATCACCTTCATGATCCTCGAAGCAAAAGGTATACCGCCATCCGCACGCTTATGAAAGCTTTACTTAATCTTAGATATGACTCAGCTTTGTAGAATAAGTAACTTTTCACAAACCATTCATAAATTTAATATTATGAAACCCCTACCTTTTCTGTTTAACTCTGATAACTTTCACATTTACTGCTTCCAGCACCTTTAACATTGTATATTTGTATTTAACCTTTATGTAAAACTTCTGCAAGCTTACTGCTTGAGTACATGTCAACATTGTTTTTGTCAGATATGTTCATGTTCCTTTGACATGTAAAAGTATTAGTTTACTTTTCATGGGTGTTATGGTATGATTGTAAAAATGCCTGCTTGGAATGCTTTATCTTGCTTTCCAGTTTTTTCTCCTTGTACAGTAATCTAGGAGACACATGAAGGCAAGCATTGTGTTCTTTTGTGAATTAGATATCTTTTCCTCATGCAGTGCAAACATGCACCGTATCAATAATTCAACAATGCCTTTTGCATTGTGATAAGTGGGAGTATATTACCATTCTTTTGCCTCTTTGGAGAAAAAGCTTTAGATTATTGAGAGTATGAACGTACACCATTTCTAGTCGTACAAGATGGTCTTGATGAGTATGAGAGTATCTAGCTTCTTGGCATTGATTATGTTTTGTTGTGCCCTACTCCTACCAACATTTATTAATTGGGGGGTAAATTAATCACTCTGTTCTAAGGCCCAATCATTCACCACCCTTTGAAAACTTTCATTTGTATATGTTGAATGCTCTCAAGCTGGAGAATAATAACGTAATCACGTGTTTCTTCCTCTCTCTCTCTCTCTTTGAGAACATGAGGAGAGGACTGCAGCCACTTCACTTGCTAACAAGATGGCTGAGTCTCTAAAATTTCAGCGATCTGGTAAAAAAATTCCAAATTATGCGAAAGATGTGTAAAATCTTGGTTCACTATCTTAATCTCAAAATTATCTGGTTATCATAGGTTCGCCTTTATGAAGGAAAAGAACCCATTGAGTTTTTCTCGATATTTCAGAACTTGGTTATATTCAAGGTTGGCTTTTACTAATTTTTGTGATCAAGCTTCACTGTCCTATTTTTGCCAAGTGTATCTCTTTATTGTGGAAGTATAATTGTTTCACCTATGTATATTTAAAATTGCCAATAAATACAGGGTGGTGCTAGTAATGAGTATAAGAAATTTGTCTCGAAACGGCATTGAGGATGATACATATTCGAAAATGGGGTTGCACTTTTTCGGTTCAAGGTTCAGACGGATAATATGCAAGCAATTCAAGTTGATACAATATTTCTATTTCATCTATCTTCATTTGGACAAGGCATCATGTTCATGTTATGATCACTTTATCTTAGCGAGAATGTTTTTCTCCTACATGTAATTATGATATGTACTTCTTACCAGCAAAGACCATCATCGAACTCTTCTTCTTGTTACATACTACAAGATGGAGATACTGATTTACGTGGATTGGGAACCTAAGCTTGTCAATGGACCAAGAGCTCACCGAAAAGCGACTAGATGTGATCAAGGCATGAGGAATGCTCTTCAATACGATTGTTTCATGTGGAAGCGTTTGATCGTTCAAGTGAGCATTATTCTATGTTGCCATTGCATCGTGACTTATTTTTGAATATCACAGTTCATTGAGGTGTCATTTGTGTTTATTTCTCAATTGTATCTAGCTTGAATGTTCATGGTAGTCAGTGATGATTAAACATTTTTTGAAATATTATATGGATAGTTAGTTGCTAGAACCATCTATTTTCATTTTGTAACAATATGATTTATGTTTTCTTATTTCTTTGGTACATGATCATTTTGTAACAATATGATGCACGTCTTCATACAACATAATTTATGTTTTCTGGTTTCGTTGGTACATTTTCCACATTGCTTCCTATCAAATGAACCCGACTAGCAATCTAGCATCAAACGTCGCCATGTATGATGGTATCTCGTAATTCTACAAAGATGCCACCGAAGTTTAACATAGTTATTGCAGTAAATATTCACTTTGCGACATATGTGCTTCCTAATTATATCCGCCCAACTTACATGTCACTTAATGAATGTTTTGTAGACACCGTATGCTTGTACTTTACCCGAGCATGTAACATTTTGATTGCTCGCTCTACAAATAATCTATCGTAACACCGACCCTTTCCATTCTCGCTCATCCAATATATTATATGCACCAAATCTTCATCCAGATTCTTTGAAGGAAGGATCTGAATATGATCGGTTTTGGAAGTTACTTGGAGTCAAGTCCGAGTACCCCAACCGTAAGATTGCGAGAGATCAAGAAAGTGACCCTCATTTGTTCTCTTGTACTTTTTCAAAAGGTAAGAAAAGTTCATAAGTTTTGTCTTTGTTGATCTTTACCATTCAATATGTACCTTACTTATCTACTTGTTCTCTTTTTGAATCAATGTTCTCTGCGACAATACACTTGGATTGTATTTAAAACGCAAGTGTTAAGCAGTCCAATGAGCTGATGAAGTTGAAGAGGCAGCTTGATGAATTCATTGAAGAGAGGCAGAGGTAGATACTTTGCCATCTATGACATCTTTAAAATCTCAATAATATGTGATATGACTTACACGTCAATGTTTTTGTTCTACAGCTGGCTTGATGAAATAAACCAGAGACAACGACATGTCTCTTTCCCACTTTTTCTGGTAAATTTTACTTTTCCTATATTAATTGGCTGGTATATTGTAGGTTGAGAATGCAAATTACAAAACTATCATTCTTAATCTTGAAGATGAAGTAAAGAAGCTTACCCGACAAGATAATCTTCAGCTGTGAATTAATCACCATGTCAAAACAAAGGTATTGAACTATTTATTACTTTTTGAACATTCTTGGTACTTCTGAACATTACTGTTTGGTAAATCCGGGAAGGGTGTTTTGGTGGCGATGAGTTGTGCTTTATGATTTGCGAACTTGTGACTTGCTAGTTAGTAGTTGCACTTGCTTACTTAGCCCTGTCATGTACTTGCTACTTGCTAGTTAGTAGTTAGTAGTTAATACTACTTGCTTAAATAACCTATGTTATCGTGTGATATATTTAAATTTGTTTGTTAAACTACTAATCTAGTTGCATTTTGGACATGTAGTATGGTTGATTGATCTTTATTTGTGCGATATATATGGTTTATGTTTTCGCGCAATATCCGAATAAGTATTCGTGACCGAGACAATCCGTATTCGGCTTGGCATGTATTCGCTCCGTATTCATGACCAAGACTATCCGCATTCGTATTCGTATCCGGCACTATCCGTGTCTGATTCCGAATACGAGAAAAATATGGAAAAGGATACGGGATGAGCGATATCCGCTCCGTTTGCACCCCTACTCTTCACTCAAACGGTTCTCAACGTACATCCAGCTTTGGTCCATCTGCGCTATGCACGTAACAAATTAGATTAATGCATGCAACTACTCTTCCTGTTGACCAAACATACTACAAATTGAATAACGATCAACCCAGGGCAAATATAAATTTAAGGAATACAGATTGTCATAATTGAGGCCCACTATGATGTGAACAGTATTATTTTACACAATACAGGACAAGTGAATGTATATATACATACCGCTCATTGTTCTATTGTAAATCTTAACTACCAATAACCTCATTGGATGATAAATCTAATTATCATCCATGCATCTCTCTAGATTATAATGAATATAAATTAGAAGCAAATACTATCCTTAGATCACCAAGAATAAATAGATTTACAAGCACACTTGCAAATCTACGGTATTTAATTCTTTCACCAAACGCCCCTAGAGCAGGCCGTCTCCTTCAAAGCAGCCGCATATCAGAGACAGATCTGTCTGGAGTCGGGATGACAAGATATTTAATTGCTAATATCACAGACCGTTCGTAGGACCAGAAAGGCGACTAGAGGGGAGGTGAATAGGAGCTCAAACAATTTTTGCAAACCTCCAATACTCAGCAGCAGAGAACACAAAGTTGTGCTGAAAAAACCTAGCAATCGGTATGACCACCAAGAAGCCTGCGGTATGACCGATGGCCGGTATTACCGCCTCTCTAGGAGCGGTACCACCGATTTACCTGGAGTTCATGCCGACAGCAGAAAATCAAATCTAAAAATGACACAACTTTTGATTTATCCAACCAAAACCTATGAAACTTGAAACAAGTCTTCACCAGAAGGTCAGAATCCTATTCCAATCAACTATTTTGCAAATCCATGATAAAGTTTTGACCTTTTTCAAAATTGGTAAAGAACGGCTCAAAACTGAGACAAGAAACAAACTATGATCCTAGACTTGCTCGTGGGCTGTGGATGATCTAGATGATCTCATATGGTCTCCCACAAGTCACAGCAAGCAAGATCAACAGAAGGATTCAAGAGAAAAGCAGGAGATCATCAAAAGCACCAAAACATCAAAATAAGATGCAAGAACAGAAAACAAGAACGAAAAGGACTCATCTTTGAGAATTGCTTTTGATTGAATAGAGATTGAGGTTTGATGTTTACAGCCACTCCATCTTGGAGGACACAACTCAATACATGAGCACACGATCAATCAATCCCTAAACCCTAGCCTCTTTTTTTTCTCTCCTAAGCCCTAAGACAGATTAGGGTTTCTCAATGAAGTGCCTCAAGGGTTGCTGGGCAGCACCCTCTCTATTTATACTGGAGGCTAGCATCTAGAGAATATTCTATTAGGGCACCTGTTAAACCCTAACACACAACGGGTTACACATGCACACATTTTAAAGCACCATCTTCATCTTCTCTTGATCTAAACCACTTCTCCATATGTTGTCTTGCGCCGTGGTTTAGCCAAAAGGGTCACCAAGGCAGTATTTGGTGAAATTACCAAAAAACCCCTTCTCGGTCCTTCTCCGAAAACCGAGTCCAATCTTGGTGAAACAATCGCCTGCTTCGTCACGTGTAGGTAGATCAACGGCTCTCATCATGTCGGCAAGTCTCTCCTGTCCAGCTCACGCCGAAACCACCAAGGTACTTGCACCGACCCCCGCGCCACTTGATCCAACCAGCTGCATCGAACTGCCTGTTCGATCATCCTTGTCCATCCTGCGCTATGCTTGAGTCACCTAACCTCACCCGGCATCCATGATCGTTCTGGACCTCAGCTCTCCAAGCTTAGTCCCGATCCTCCTCGCCGTTGACCGTCATTGACTTGCAAGCCACCTGCATAGCAATAGACCAAGAAATCGTCTCCGAGAACAAGTTCTTTACAACTTGACCCACGTTAGCCATAAACATGCAATATGCAACTCATATGCAATGATAAACATGGATATGATCTATCCCATAATCAATTTTCTGAAAGAATCAACATTCAGTGTAAATGCGGTACTACCGCCAAGTCATTCGGTACTATTATCACGGTCACGGTTCTCACCGCTTCAAGATTAAGTCTTGATCGCTTTGGAGAATTCCCAAAATCCCCGAAAAACATGCTCTTTGGAAATTTGCAACCGCCAACAAAGAATCGGTTCTACCGATGAGCGGTATTACCGCTATATAACTTGCGGTACTACCGCATCACAAAAATGCGCAAAGGCCTCAGAACCAACCCTTCTGCCACATGGACGCACCAGATCAACTTGGTTGTTCGGACCGTGAGTCTAAACCGTCAGTTCTAAGCACTGTACGGTGGTCTGAAAGTTCATCTCATTTTCAGCCGTCTGATTTCAATCAAAAGACTCACAAGGCCACTTAACGTTCGGAGGTCCGAACGTTCACCACGGTTTTAGGCCATCCGATTTCAATCGGACGTCTCAGGGAATCCTACGGTCAAAGTGACTTGCGGTAGTACCGCTCACTCACTTGCGGTCATACCGCACTGCGGTAATACCACCCACAACATGCCAGTACTACCGATTATCCTGACACTTGCTGAAACTTTTTGAAAAACAGGAAATCCAACAAACCTTCAACCGAATTGCCAATTGTAACATCACCTAAGATCATGAGCATATCCTCATGTTGTCCACAATCTCCCCCTTGATGAACACATTGGTAATTTCCCAAAAAATGAATGTTTTGAGGTTTGAAAGTAAAAGAAATCAGTTTTTTTGCACAAAGGCACAACTTGGTCCTAAAAGCGAAGGAAATGACCAAGTTGGCTTCAGAATAGTTTCAGCAAGTGAGATAAGGCAGAAGAAGCAAAGAAAGCCTCAAAATCCAGAGTCGAGAGAAAACAACTCACTTACAAAAGAAAGATCAATTTTTCAGAATGACCTAAAACAGGAAAAAATCCCAAATTTTAGAAATTGCCCAGAGACTCCAAAACAAAACAGCATTTTTATCAATTGTTCTCCCCCTTTGACAATGGAGTCATCAAGGTTCAAGAAAGAAAATAGAGCATGAATAACTAGGAATGGTTGTAGTTTTTCAATTTTTCAGTTTTGTAGTTTTTTTTGGTAAATTTGAGTAAAAGGAGCCATGAAGATTATCCAAGAAGACTGTACAAGTATTACACCAAGCCATATGATGTGAAGAAGCTATGTGTTATCATGGCAATACATGTACAGCAAAGCTAAGGCCAAAATAGCAATAATCTGAAATTAAATAAATTGGTAACATGACAAGGTGCTCAAGATCATAGTTTAACTAAAGGTATCCAAAAATGAGTCAAGCCATGTCTATAAGCAAAATGGAGCCCAGAAATTAGAAAATGAGTCAATCTTGAGCGCTATGAGTTTAATTATGAAGCAATTTGTTCAAGCATCTGGAATTTAGCACATTGAGCATTTTGCTAAAAAATTTTGGTTTTATCTTAGTAAAGCAAGTCCTGGACTAGGAGCCATCCACAACTGCCTCCTAAGCTTCAACCAATTGACAATTTGTTTTCTTAGCATTATGCTAGATCTCAAACCTTGCCGCGATCATCTCAAGCAAGAAGCTTAAAAGAGTGGTCTAGGTCATCCAAAACTCCTCCTGAGTTCATGCCTAGTGCAATGGCAAGCCGTCTCATAAGAAAGAATTAGTGAGATCAGTTTTTTCACACAGAAAAACTCATTTTTCATTTGCTTGACTTAAGAACTATCATAGCTCAATTTAGAACTCAAAGTAAGTTCAAGACTCAATTTAGCCTATATGACATGGCATGAATCATGAGAGGATCACTATGGCAAAACTAGTCACAAGATCCAACAAGTCATGTTTTGATTCAATTTTCTCATAGATAATAAAGCTAGCATGGCAAAAGCTAAGCTATACATGAAAAGCCATAAAAGAAATCTAGCAAACTTGCACAAGACATTGTAGGATATAAAGCATGAAATCATGTCATACAGGGATAATAATCAAAGCTCTACAAGTTTATATTACAATACAAGTTGCTGAATTTTTTTAAAATGCATTAAGGTACAATGAATACAAAAAGAGCAAACTCCCCCTCAAAATAGGCCAAGAGGACTAATAACTCCCAACTCTCCCCGCAAAGAAGCAAAATGAGAAGAATCAAGAGCTTTAGTGAAAATATCCGCAACCTGCTGCTCGGACTCTACAAAGTGAAGCACAACATCACCCTTCTCAACATGGTCTCTAAGGAAATAGCATCAAATGTCAATGTACTTGGTCCTAGAGTGTTGCACTGGGTTTTTGGCAATGTTTATGGCGCTAGTGTTGTCACAGAAAAGAGAAACACTACCCAAAGACAACCCATAGTCCCAAAGAGTAGATAAGATCCAGAGAACCTGAGAGCAACTCTCGGTGATACTACATACTCGGCCTCGGCGAAGAAGGATCAGAAACAGATGACTGTTTCCTAGAAGACCAAGAGATAAGAGATGTACCTAAGAAATAACAAGTGCTAGAAGTACTCTTCCTATCCACTCTACACCCCGCAAAATCAGCATCAGAAAAAGCCCGAATAGAAAGAGCAAAATCAGAAGAATACCAAAGTCCAAAGTCAAGAGTGTCCTGGAGGTACCTGAAAATGCGACGCACTGCTTGACGATGAGAGGCACGAGGGGAAGTCTGAAATCGAGCGCACAGTCACATAGCGAATTGTATGTCCGGCCTCGAAGCTGTGAGGTAGAGGAGAGAGCCAATCATGCTGTGGTACACTTTCTGGTCCACGGGCTCTCCATCCTCATCAGGGTCCAGTACGGTGGATGTGGCAATGGGAGTAGACATTGGCCTACTGCTTCCCATGTCAAAGCACCGAAGAAGGTCCTTTGTATACTTACTTTGATGAATGAATGTATCTTCTTTCAGTTGCTTGACTTGAAGACCAAGGAAGAAAGTCAATTCGCCCATCATGCTCATCTCGAATTCCCTACTCATAGAATCTGAAAATCTGGACACCAAAGCATGAGAAGAACCACCGAATATGATATCATCCATATAAATCTGAACCAATAAAAAGTCACTGCCATGCTTGACAGTGAACAAGGTTTTGTCAACCATTCCCATTTTGAAATCATTTTTAAGCAAAAAACTCTTAAGCCTGTCATACCAAGCTCTAAGGGCTTGCTTTAATCTATACAAGGCTTTGGAGAGCTTAAACACATGGTTTGGGAATTTGTGACTTTCAAAACCAGGAGGTTGCTTGACAAAGACATCTTCTTCTATGAAACCATTTAGAAAAGCACTCTTGACATCCATTTGATAAAGCTTAAAGCCCTTAGATGTCACAAATGCTAGCAAAATGCAAATGGCTTCTAATCTAGCTACAGGAGCAAAGGTCTCTTCAAAGTCTAAGCCTTCTACCTGGGAATAACCTTGAGCTACAAGCCTAGCCTTATTGCGAACTACCAACCCATCCTCACTTTGCTTGTTTTTTAAAACCCATTTTGTTCCAATTACATTATGATTAGGTGGAGGTTCAACTAAGGTCTAGACTTTGTTTCATTCAAAATTTTCAAGCTCTTCATGCATGGCATTAACCCAAGAGAAATCAGATAGAGCATGGGTGACATCTCGGGGTTCAAAAGACGCGACAAAAGCAGAATGTGCATGAGAATCTAGAGAGATAAACCTGGAGCGAGTGACTCGCTCATGAAGATCCCCAATCATCTGTTTAGATGGATGCTGTCGCTGAATGTGAACAGGAGGTTCTGGTGCAGAAGTGGCCTCTACCTCATGAGCTGTGGAGGTAGGAGCAGAGCCACTCACATCGTCGGTGAAGGTAGGAGGAGGCTGCTCAGCTAAAACTGGAGAAGTAGAAACAAACTCTCCAACCATCTCAGAAGTGACTGGAGGATGGATTGGGTCCTCATCCTCAGAGTCATCATCGATGAAGATACTCTCAGAAACCTGTGCACCTGCATCATCGGGTCTAGTACCAGGACTAGCCTCATCAAAAGTGACTTCGCAAGTCTCAACAATTTTGTTAGCGTCCAAATTAAATACACGATAGCCACGAGAATGAGCAGGATATCCAAGAAATATGCCATCAGAACATCTTGATTCAAATTTGTCTAGGTTGCCATGTTTAAGAATGAAGCATTTGCAACCAAAAATCTTGAAATGAGAGACTTTAGGCCTATGACCAAATCTAAGCTCAAAAGAAGTCTTGCCAATCACAGATCTCAAGAAAACCCTATTTGACACATAACAAGCAGTAGAGATCGCCTCAGCCTAGAGATCGCCTCAGCCCAAAACCTCCGAGGTGTACTATGCTCATCTAGCATGGTCCTGGTCATCTCTATAAGGGTCCTGTTCTTCCTCTCTACAACACCATTCTGCTAGGGAACTTTAGGTGAAGAAAACTGGTGCTCAAGTCCCCTATCGGTGCAGAAAGTGGCAAAGGAAGAGTTCTTGAATTCTGTCCCATTGTCACTCCTAATGGCTCTCAAAGCACCAGAAAGGTCAACAGCTAGTCTAATGACCAATTCTCTAAAGTAGCCAAAAGCCTCGTCCTTAGAAACTAGAAAATAAACTCATGAATACCTGGAGAAATCATCTACAATCATAAGCACATACCATTTCCCACCTGCAGATTGGACTCTAGATGGGCCAACAGTGTCTAAGTGCAAGAGCTGACCTGGTCCATCAGTCATCACTAAAGTAAGAGGTGGATGAGAAGCAGAAACCATCTTACCATGTCTACGGGGTGTGCACACAAGATCTCTAACAGCCTTTAGCTTAGGCAAACCTCTAATCAAGTCCTTGCAACTGACTCTGGTCAAATGGTCAAACCCTATGTGTCCAAGACTACGATGCCACAAAACTAGATCATGAGAATCAGAAGCCACAAGACATCTAGGACTGGAAGCAGAAGAGACACTGAAATCAGCACAAAAGATCCTCTCAAACCTAGTGATCCCAAAAACATGCTCACCCGAGGAGTCTAGAACTCTACACTCACCACTTTTAAACCTTACCTCCAGACCCTCATCAAGAAGCTGAGAAACAAATAGCAGATTATACCTCAGCTTACTTACCAAAGCGACGTCCTTAAGCATGAACTTGTTGTTGATGCGCACTGTGCCCTTGGCTGTCACGGTCCCGGTAGAAACATCCCCAAAAGTGATTAACTCATTGCCGGATGCACGTGTGAGGGAGGAGAACTATCTAGAATCTCCAGTCATGTGTCGAGAACACCCGGAGTCAACAAGCCATATGTCCTCCTTCCTCGCACGACGGACCTACAGAGCACGAATAGGAAACATCTGTGCCTCAGTACTGGGGTTAGTGATAAAAGACTTGGGAATCCAGCACTGAGTCACACGATGCTTAGGCAAAGTAGTAGAAGTAGCAATAAAATGGTTAGGAGTAAAATCATAAGAATGCGCATATAAAACACCTAGACCTCTCCGAATCGACCTACCAAAAGGTCAGTACTCCCCCTGTTTAGATGCTACCCGTGATCTCTCCTCACGATACCCTAACCCAAAGCGCTGTGTAGAGCCACCAAAAGAGTCAAAGAAGTCCTCTACGAACCTAGGCCTATGTATAGCAGGAAAGACATGCTGCTTGGCACTAGAGACTATAGCAGGTGAAGGAACTCTTCTAATGGACCTTAAGGCACTTATCCTCTCCTTCCTCTCAATTTTGACTCTATAGAAGCAGAACTCAATGATGTGGCCATCCTTCTTGTAGAAAGTGCAATGGTACTTGACCTTTTGAGGGGGTTTGACCTGATGAAGTAGAAGTACCTGTCTTGCTAGAAGGGGTTTGGGCAAAACCTGCAGATCTAAAAACTACCTTAGATGGCTCAGAAGGTTCTACCTCAAACATACCACTCTCAACAGCTCTCACAACCTTAGGTGGATGGTTCTTGGAATGCTCTAGGGAATTAAATCCTAGGCCACTTTTCTTCACACTCACCTTAGATTGGTCGAGGATCATGTTGAGGTTCTTCTTCCCACTAGAAAATCTCTCAAGGGTCTTTTTGAGGTAATCATTTTCTTTGGCTAGGTCCTTACAGGTGACACACCTATTTGACTTGATTGTCCTAGCAAGCTTTTCTTTAACAAGAGCTACCTCAACCCTTAAAGTCTCACAAGACATGCAAGAAGCATTCTCAATCCTACTCACTTGCTCTTTGAATTTGACTCTAAACGCCTCTTGTATCTCATCTAAATTTGTCCCAACTTTAGTACAAAAAGCACAAGAAGCAGAATCAACAACTTTCTTGGATGCAGTCATGGACATGGATTGTTCAATTTTAGCTTTCTCCTTTAGAGTCTTGTTTAGAGCTTCATTCTCCATTGTGAGTTTAAGGAAATTTTCACATGATGAAGATTTAGAATGAAGAACCATTTCAGTCATTTCTTTCATTTTAATCTTATTATCCTCACAATGAGAGCAAGTGTGACTAGCATCAAATTTTAGCAATTCTTTTGTAGCACTATCCAATTTTAATTCAAGCAAAGCACAATTTGAGCAAGATAAAGGAATAGCATCTACGTCAGTCACATCTAGAGCAATAGCATTCATGCACACAGGACTAGACTTGAGAGATTCTAGTTCATCAAGAGCATCTTTAAGTTGATTTGCAACAGAGGAATGAGCAGATTTCAGATTGGTCAATTCATTATGCAAGCTAGAGCAAGAATCACAAACATCAACAAGATTAATGGATTTGAGCCTACCAACTTCTAGGTTCAAATTATCAATCATGGTGTCCTGTCTTTTAATCATTTTAGCTTGCTTCTTCAGTTTCTATTCAGCAATGCCAAAGCACGTTTCATATCATTGAGTGAAGGACATACCTCATCGGGATCGCTGAAAGGGTCGTCGTCGTCGTTGGAGGAGTCGACGTCGTGCAAATCCTTGGCCATGAAGCACATACCAGTGAAATCCTGGACCTTCTTCTTGCTGTGAGAATCATCGTCATCGACCTCCGTCCCCGAGTCCACATCGCTCATATCAACACTCTCAAGAGCGGCAAGGACCCGGCTAATGAACTTGCGATAGTTGGGCTTCTTGGCTTTCACATCCTTAGCTTGAGGACGCCTCCGAGAGTCCTTCTCCACCTTGCCCTTCAGCTTAGGGCACTTGGACCAAATGTGGTTTGGCTCACCACACTCAAAGCAAGTGACAGGTCCACCTCTCCTTCTGTTCCCACCTTGTTGTAAACTCTCGAGAATTTTGTGGATAGGAAGGCTAAATCATCCTTAGGTAGCTTCTCTAACTGCTCATCACTCAAAGAGTGCAAAGCAGACAATGAAAAACCAGATGAGCCAAAATCCAAAGAATCAGAAGAGCTACCCTTAGATGGGTCGACCACTAATGCCATCGACTCTGTCTTGGGGAGACGCGAGATAAAGTCAATCTCATGTGTCTTCAACCTCGAGTAGAGCTTATCCATGGTAAGCTCACTCATGACAGTATTGTCATTGATGGAAGTGATCTTCATCCCCCAGACCTTCACATCAAGAGCACCCAAGAGCTGACGTGCATTCTCAGATTCAGTGAACACAAGATCTACTGCACGTAGGTCATGAAGTATCTTGGAGAACCTCCCCCATAGCTCATCTAAAGATTCACCAGGCCTTTGCTCGATCTTTGAGTATTCTTTCTTAAGTTGGTTCTGTCTCACTTTCTTGATCGCAGTAGAGCCCTTATGGTAGTCACAGAGAGTCTTACAGATCTCATGAGTAGATCTCAAATGAGCAACACACTCAAACTCAGATCGACTAAGCCCTTGAATCAGAAAGTTTTGAGCCTTGCTATTAGCCTCAACATCTGGAGTGATCACATCGTCATTGGCTGGCACAACATAGGGATTTTTGACCTTAAGCCAAATTGCATGCCCTTGAGCCTCGATGTAGGCATGCATGCGAGCCTTCCAGTAAGCAAAATCAACTCCATCAAAAACAGGTGGTTTGGTTGAATACTTGTCAGTCGCCACGGCTCCAAAGACTAGTTAAGATCTATGAGAAGAGCTAACCGGGCTCTGATACCACTTGTAGGACCGGAAAGGTGACTAGAGGGGGGGCGGGAATAGGAGCTCAAACAATTTTTGCAAACCTCCAATACTCAGCAGCAGAGAACACAAAGTTGTGCTAAAAAAACCTAGCAATCGGTATGACCGCCAAAAAGCCTATGGTATGACCGCTAGCCAGTATTACTGCCTCTCTAGGAGCAGTATAACCGATTTACCTGGAGTTCATGCCGACAGCAGAAAATCAAATCTAAAAACGACACAACTTTTGATTCATCCAACCAAAACCTATGAAGCTTGAAACAAGTCTTCACCAGAAGGTCAGAATCCTATTCCAATCAACTATTTTGCAGATCCACAATAAAGTTTTGACCTTTTTCAAAATTGGTAAAGAACGGCTCAAAACTGAGACAAGAAACAAACTATGATCCTAGACTTGCTCATGGGCTGTGGATGATCTAGATGATCTCATATGGTTTCCCACAAGTCATAGCAAGCAAGATCAACAGAAGGATTCAAGAGAAAAGCAGGAGATCATCAAAAGCACCAAAACATCAAAATAAGATGCAAGAACAGAAAACAAGAACAACAAGGACTCATCTTTGAGAACTGCTTTTGATTGAATAGAGATTGAGGTTTGATGTTTACAGCCACTCCATCTTGGAGGACACAACTCAATACATGAGCACACGATCAATCAATCCCTAAACCCTAGCCTCTCCTTTTTTTCTCTCCTAAGCCCTAAGACAGATTAGGGTTTCTCAATGAAGTGCCTCAAGGGCTGCTGGGCAGCACCCTCTCTATTTATACTGGAGGCTAGCATCTCGGAGAATTCCCAAAATCCCCGAAAAACATGCTCTCTGAAAATTTGCAACCGCCAACAAAGAATCGGTTCTACCGATGAGCGGTATTACCGCTATATAACTTGCAGTACTACCGCATCACAAAAATGTGCAAAGGCCTCAGAACCAACCCTTCTGCCACATGGACGCACCAGATCAACTTGGTCGTTCGGACCGTGAGTCTAAACCGTCAGATCTGAGCACTGTGCGGTGGTCCAAAAGTTCATCTCGTTTTTAGCCGTCCGATTTCAATCAAAAGACTCACAAGGCCACTTAACGTTCGGAGGTCCGAACGTTCACCACAGTTTTAGGCCATCCGATTTCAATCAGACGTCTTAGGGAATCCTACGGTCAAAGTGACTTGCGGTAGTACCGCTCACTCACTTGTGGTCATACCGCACTGCGGTAATACCGCCCACAACACGCCGGTACTACCGATTATCCTGACACTTGCTGAAACTTTCTGAAAAATAGGAAATCCAACAAACCTTCAACCGAATTGCCAATTGTAACATCACCTAAGATCATGAGCATATCCTCATGTTGTCCACAATCTCCCCCTTGATGAACACATTGGCAATTTCCCAAAAAAATGAATGTTTTGAGGTTTGAAAGTAAAAGAAATCAGTTTGTATGATTCTGTAGGCTCGAGGATGTCAATATTTCCAGTAGACAGACACCATGGACAGAGCAAGGGAGTGCAGCAATACAAAGCAAAGTATGGATTCTGGGCTAGAGCAGAGAATGGAAGTTGTGCTGGAGCAGAGGCTAAACATGCTAAAGTTGAAGACGGAGCGCATTCTGGCCCATATCAAGTGACTGGAGAAGATTTTGTGTGTTTGTATTATTGTTGTAATTTATGGTATATTTGTGAAGTAGCTGGTTTCCTGTAGTAGTAGTAAAAAAACATCACAGACGGTTCCAACCACAAATCGTCGGTGATACATATCACAGACGGTTATAGTTAAAAAAACCGTCGGTGATACATATCACAGACGGTTATAATTAAAAAACCGTCGGTGATACATATCACAGATGGTTATAGTTAAAAAACCGTCTGTGAAGTATTCATTATCACAGACGGTTGTTGTTAATAACCGTCTGTGATAATTATATATCACAGACGGTTTTTTCCACTAAACTGCCTGTGATAGTAAAAAAAGTTCAGCATAGACAGTAACTTAACTTCAAACTGGATTTTTTGTATTTACATATGGCCAAATAGCGTGACCAGTGGCTTCTTACAAATGATTTAAAAAAAGTAGAAATAATAAAAGATCAAGTTTTTCTAGTGGCCCAAGTAGCCTGCTATCTCCGTTATCGAAGCTTCGTAGGCGACGTCATTGGCTTCTGAGGGTTCAGGATCAGCGCAGGTAGCCTGAAACACTTCCAACCGTTGACATGATCGTTCCATACTCACCCAAAGAAGCTCCTCCCGAGGAACCAAGTAGAAAAGCGCCCATAGGCCCTCTTCTCTTGCTTGAGGTGTCTCGGCTTGGTCGACTCGATCGCTCGCCGCCTCGATGTCGCATTCCAAGCGACAGTAATCCTCCCGCAGACATGCAACCTCTTGCTCGAGGACTGCACCGATGGCGAGGTTAGCTCGCTAGAAGCAGCAGACCACCCGGAAGACACGACACAGGAAGTCATCTAGATGGCGCAACGTCGCCGTCACGTGTCTCAGCATAACGTCCGCCGGAGGAGGGAGGACACGGTTATTACAGTGTCCTTCCGCAGCTTCCGCCAGCGTATGGCCGGCGAGGTGCTTGTATAGGATGGCCAGGTAGGCCATCAATGCTGGTGTCAGGGGAGAAGAGTGGGGAGCCATTTTGTTTTTGCTTGAGAGTAGCTAGAATGATTTGTGAGGAGTATGGTGGCGGATGATCTTGTTTGTGCTTGAGAGTATAGCGATGTGTGAAGAGTACGGTGGCAGATGATCATTCTTATAAAACATGCAAGGAGTAACGTCGGCGCAGGAGATGAAGAAACGCATCGTGCGGGAAGCGAAGCAGCATTGAACATATCACAGACACTTCCAACAACAAACCATCTGAGATACAAAATTATCACAAATGATTCGTTTTAAGAACCGTCTGTGAATTATCATAGACGATTCGGATTTAAAACCGTCTGTGATAGTTATTAATATCATAGTCGGTTCTTGTTAATATCCGTCTGTAATATTTCATAGACGGTTTTAAACATGCACCATCTGTGATATTAATAGCTATCACAGATGGTTTTTAATACAAACTGTTTGTGATAATTTCATAAACGGTTTGAAACATGAACCGTCTATGATATCACATCTTCACAGACGGTTTTTACCGCAGCCAGTAGTACAGACGTGCGCTAAACCAAAACCGTCTGTGATTGTATTTAATATAGACGGTTTCGAGGAACCGTCTGTGATGAAGCGTCTAGGATAGCCCCTTTTGTAGTAGTGGGTCCTTCACCAACACGGGGCGTATGCCAGAGCTCTTCCTGATGCGCCTTAGCACAATCATGGTGACCGGGTTCATCCTGGAGACCATCTTCTGGCACCTTGACGACACACCCTAGAGCGTCCAGGAGCTGCTCGGTATCTTCGCCATGTTCATGGTGATAGGATTTGGCCAGAGGTGGTGAAACAGATTGGTGAGAAAGAGAGAGAGAGAGAGAGAGAGAGAGAGAGAGAGAGAGAGAGAGAGAGAGAGAGAGAGGAGAAGTGTAGAGAAAGATCAGTGAAGGAGTTCAGGGGAGGAGCCTTGCCGGATCTATTGCCATCTCGCATGTTCTCCACCGTTGTGGAAGGAGGAAGGGGTGGCTGGCGGCAACCTTGTGGGCACGACCATGTTGACGGGGAGGAGGCACAGCTGAGAGAGGAAAGAGGGTCGCCGGTAGTCTCTCCCTCTCTCCCTCTCCCATCCCCTCCATCTGCGTGGCGGGGTGGTGTAGATCAAGTGGCTAGCTCGAGCTCAACCTTCCCAAATCCTCCCTCACCGGCGAGCTCAAGCTCAACCACCCTAATCCTCCCCACCGATTTGACTCATGAAATTTGGTCAAGAATGGCATAAACGTTTTCGAAAATGAAGTGGCAAATCAGGGATCCAGAAAATTTACAGTGGCATAAATTTTTTCCTTTTGTTATCTTTGGCTAGTTATCACTTTTGAATGTATATTTTAATTTGAAGTTATGATAATAAAAATTTACCGAAGTAAGTAAATATTCCATACTAATCGACCTCTAACAGACATATTTTTTCCTTTCCAATATCATCATTCTTGATGGAGTTGTTATCCTTCACAAAACCGTCCATGAGTTACATAATCAGAATTTGGATGGAATAGTTTTAAAGGTTGATTTTGAGAAAGCTTATGACAAAGTAAAATGGCCGTATTTACTCCAAACTTGGAGGATAAAAGGCTTTTCATCTAAGTAGTGTTCTTGGGTGGAAAGTTTAGTTAAGGGGGGAGTGTGGGACTAAAAGTCAATGATGATATTGGATCTTTTTTCTAGACTCAGAAGGGTCTTAAGCAAGGAGATCCTATGTCTCCTATTCTTTTTAATCTTGTTGCGGACATGCTTGCCATTTTTATTTCAAGAGCTAAAGTAGCAGGTCTTTTGTCAGGAGTAGTTCATCACTTGATTAATGATGGGTTGTCAATTTTACAGTATGCTGATGACACAATCCTCTTCTTGAATTATGATTTAGAACAAGCAAAAAAAAAAATCTCAAACTTCGGGTTTAAAGATTAATTTCCATAAGTGCGAGATTTTTCGTTTTGGTTCTGCCAAAGATGCAGTATCTCAGTATACGCAGTTATTTGGTTGTGAAGTGGGTGATTTTCCTTCTAGGTACTTAGGAATTCCCATTCACTTTAGAATATTAAGGAATAGTGATTGGAAAGGGGTTGATGATAGAGTTGAGAAAAAACTTAGCAATTGGAAAGGAAAAAATATGTCTGTTGGAAAGGAAAAAATATGTCTGTTGGAGGACGATTAGTACTTATTTACTTGGTACTAAGTAGTCTACCAATGTTTATGTTTTCTTTTTTTGAGGTTCCTAGAGAGGTTCTTAAGAGACTAGACTTTTATCGGTCTAGGTTTTACTGGCAGAGTGACTGCCATAAACGAAAATATAAGCTGGCTAAATGGAGTTTAGTGTGTTTGCCTAAAGAGCATGGAGGTATAGGCGTTCCGAACTTAGACATAAAAAATAAAAGCTTACTAGGGAAATGGTTGTTCAAGTTGCTTAATGAAGAAGGAGCCTAGCAATCGTTGCTCATAAGGAAATATTTGGGTGAGAAGGGTCTTTCGCAGGTGGTTAATAAGCCTGGGATTTCACATTTTTGGTCGGGTCTTATGAAAATTAAAGATCAATTTTTACGCTTCGGTTCATTCCAGGTTAAAAATGGAATGCAAACTCGGTTTTGGGAAGATATCTGGTTAGAAGATTCCCCACTGAAAGGACAATATCCGCTCCTTTATAATGTGGTGAGAAGAAAGAATGATACAACGACAAATATTCTGAGATCGACTCCCTTAAATATTTCTTTTAGAAGACCTATTATTGGGACTAAGTTACATGCTTGGAATGCGTTAATTTTGAGGATTTCTAACGTACAATTAAGCTCTCAAAAGGATGTTTTTGATGGAATTTGAATAAGTCTTGTATTTTTTTAGTACAGTCTTTTTATGCAGCACAATTGGTAATTATCAAATCCTCACGAGGAATTTTTTCTGGCAAATTAAAATTCCATTAAAAGTTAAAATATTCCTATGGTATCTCAAAAGAGGGGTTGTATCAACTAAAGATAACTTGCTTAAAAGAAATTAGTGCGGAAGTAAAAAAGTGTTGTTTCTGTATTAAAGAGGAAAGCAATGACTGAGATTACTTTTCAGTCGTCTTTTGGTTGTAAGGCTGCAAGCCTTTTTTAACAGTTATGACTATTTTGTTTCTTTAATTTCGTTAATAAAGTGGGCTGTATGTATCCTCGATGCAGAGGCCGGGAGAGATTTTTCTCTTCTATTATCTAAAAAAATAAAGATTCCTTACATTAACCAGATTTTACAACACACCACAATAACAATTTGGCATCGGAAGCAAGCCACGGTATCAGAATGTGTTGTTTTCTTTTTTTGTAATTACAAGTTAGATGCACACGCACCACCATGCACACACGCCACACATATGAGTGCATCCACTAAGAACACAGCTAGAATTTAAGGAGATTGTGAATAAATTTACGACCTCACAAAGTTGCCATCGAGTGATATTCACCTGCGTGTAAAGATAGACACTTGATTGGAACTCTAGTGGGTACTCACTCCACCGAGAGGTGGTTTCGCTAGCCGAATGTGTCGTTGGGTGTTTGCTATGGTGCCATTTTCTTTTAAGATCTGCTACACTGCTACTTGTATTAGATATCGCGTACTTTCCTGCATGCGTGCATGATCGGCTAATCATGTCGCACGTACAGCACGGCTGCTACTGCTACTGCTTAGTACCTTTAGGAATGGCGTCTTGGGTCTCTTTTTCATTGAATATGGTGATAGGCGATTACTTCTCCAAGAAAGCTTCGCGCACCTAACATGTGTCGGGCCCTAGCCACTTAGTCGAAGGGGTGATCTGTTCTTGTTTGCAGGTCCGTAATTCCCATACCGTGTAAAATCTTCTTTCGACGAGTAAACCAATGTCAGTGCCAGTAACATTATTTCTCTATATCATAGTGTTGCTCGATTCTACATGGTTTTCAAGTTCAATGGTACATGATGTCAAAGAATACTTACGTTGAGATAACAAAGGGATAAATACACCCCAGCAAGCTTCCCCTCATGCTTAATTCAACCTGGACTATCAATGCAATTCAAACAGCTCATAGGGATTTAATAGGCACAGGTGATCAAGCAAATTCGATCATTCAATTTACATGCATAAGGTTGCTACATTTTGTTCAACTACGCAGAATTGAAACTCCAATCTCAACAAACATTACAGCAGAACTACCAAATAAACTTGCCAGTTCAAGTTTGGCAGGCTGAAAGATCTGCATTTCCTGCTGTCAAATCTTAAATCTACAAATAGAAAACAGAGCTAACAGAGACCAGAGTTTATGCAGGCTTCCAAACAGACGAAGTCATGCTAAATGTTACCCTACAGGGAACTACCATACATGCTATATGTTACACAACAGGACACACTGGTTGGTCATGTTCCTAGCAGAACAGTCAGTCATATGTCCATGTCAATCAATGCATCTTCCTCTTCGCCATCAGACGGTGCGCCAGTTAGGAAGTCATCTCCTGATAATTTGCTGTGGTAGAATACGAACTTGTCAGTAATTCAAGTAGTTTCAGAACATTTCATATTGTGTTCACTGCCAAAAGCATGTAGACTGGAGCAAGCGCCTACCTAGTACAACAGCATCGAAAGCTCACTACTCGCTTTAGCTTCCGATTGTAGAAGAAAAAGTTAATTGACCATCTACAACAAAAATAGAATACCATATCCATATTAGAGCATCCTTTTTAGTGCTTAAGTTAAACCATGGTTTTTGTAGATAAGATGAACGTACATGGCCCCTTTGTCTAGAAATGGATCTCCATCAGAGTCTGGGTTATAGCTGTAGATGTCACACTCTCTGATTTTGATAACCTACAAAATAAGGTGTAAAAGTAGAAAGTAGGACTTTCCAACTTTTCTGAACTAAACTTCAAGTGAATGCTCACCTCATCAATAGCTTTAGTCATACTGTCCAGAAGAGAACTGCCCTCATTTGTTGCCGCCCATTGCTGAACAACAATCCAGTTTCAGGTTAAGCAAATCAAACCAGTGAATAAGGAAAACAAACAGTCTCAGCATCATTTGAAAACTAGTTAACTGACACCATAGTTGCAGCGATTTGACTTTTCCCGATTGAAGTCTTTCTAAACCTATTTGTGTATGTTTACAAGCATGCATATCGTTAAATCAAGAGTAAAATACACGAAAAAAAGCATTACCCTAGAAGCCTCTGATAAGTAGGTGTCAAACATCTGCTTGAAACTTTCCCACTCCTCTTCTTTGAAGAATAGGTGTGCCCGAACAGCACTGCTAAGTGAACAAATGTTGCCAAAAAATATGTTAAATTTAATCTGAAGGTCGTCCCATCATGCATGTGTCGCATGACAGTAAGAAGACCTTAAGAAAGTTAGCTCCATCCAATACCAAAAAGGCCAAGGGAAATGGAGAGAATTGAACTCTCAGCTCATAGAGCAACGGTTATTAATCCGTCTGTCATACCATTTGACAACACCCCCTTAGGCTGGTTGGAAAGGACAAAAACGGGTTGTCACATCGCCCAAAAAAGCTGACTATGACATTACCCAATATCCTTCCTCCCAGATTATATTATAGAACACATTTGTTATAAAGACAAAATTACCTGAAATCATAATCTGGATACATATGACCAAGAGTGAGAACTAGATATATCAATGCTTTCCGGCTGGAATAAACACCATAAACAAAAAGGAATTAGCATGATTAAACAAAAAATGTGCAAAATAAAGGTAATCTACACAGTGTTACCTTGACCTACAGGACAAATGCTCCACAGGTGAAGGAGGATCACTATCAGAAGACTTGCCAAGGTAATCAAGAATCTGAACGAACAGAGAAGTTAAATTGGCAATTACAAACATGTGCAGATTCAATGCTGACATGCAGATACAGCTAAATTTGAAAAGAATGAAAAACAAAAACTTCATACATACAATGTCTGTAAACATTCAAAGAGAAAAAACATTAACCTTTCAAAGGCATGATGTGTTGTGTTTCTGAACAAGATGCTCTAGTGTTCCTTGGGGAAAATTATTACACTGAACAGTGAACACAACTATAATGGAAATAAATATAATATAGCAATGGTAACATTTATCAATGAACATATGAGCATTTCATAAAAGTGATATGCGAATCATTTCATAATATTTCAGGTATGCAAGAGGACCTCTACAAAATTAATGCCGGACAACAGCCAATTGCAAACATAAAAGGAGATACCAACATTAATTACATAAAATGCTTCAAACAAATATCAATATGTTACTACAAACATTCATAACTTAGCTTCAGTTTTTATATGATTCCAATGAAAAGACATATAATTTCCTAAAGAAACCACAGTAGTGCAAATGCATACTAATTCATGGCCTTATTAAAAGAAAATGGATCTCAATTGTCATATAATAGTACGGTGAAAAGTATGTACCTCATGTTCTAGACTTATTGAAAGCCGACGATCATTCCCAGCGTGCTTGCCTGTAAATTAACATAGAGCTTGGCCCTCATTGTCATGAAGTAATATACTCAATAAGAGAGACAATGGAGCATATTCTTACACGAGAAGGCTTCGAGGTTTCCCCTAATCGTGCAATCACCAAGGTTGAGTTGATCGAGGAACAAATTTATACTAATAGAAAACATACCAAACAACAGACTTAGTAAATTAGGGCAAAAAATTTGCATGTTACCAGGAGCACATTGACAACTACAAAGAAGCAAAATATCCCATGTTTACCTGTCAAAGGGGGTGTATTCTAAAAACTTCATGTTGAATGTCTTGTGAACTCATAAAAATATCGATCAGATCAGATGTGTCAAGAAGCTGAGCTTCAAAACCCAATTGTCAAATCAACATATCAGAAGAGTAATCAATAGAAAATCACACAAACAATATGATAAGAGATAAAGGAAAAACACATTACTATAACAAAAACAAAGCCAGCAAATTCTTTTGGCAGTTTCCTTCCCTTTTGCTCACCTTGAGATCTAAACATAAACCATGAGAAATTTGAGTGGTGGCATCTCAACGAACAACTTATCAGCGCTACTGGGATAGCTATGGAACATAGGAAACAAACTTGGTTGTGGCGGTGGAGGTGGCAGTGGGTGGTTGGGGGCCAAGCACGGCAAGCCATAAGAACAGCGGCAGGGGGGTGGGCTAATTGGTTGAGCCATGAAGTAGGTCTACACTTCTCCCACTTGGTGTATACATCAAAATCCAACTTACTAGCTACAGTTTGCATCTGCAGATCAATTTCATAGCATCCAATGCCACGCAGCACCAAAAGACCAACAAAAATTCAATCATCTGCACATCCATGCAGCACCTAGACAGAACCGACTCTTCAACTATTCAATTCCTCTCCTCTCCTCTCCTTTCCCATCAGTGGCTTGCACAGGACTAAGGGGGTGTTTGCCATGGCTTTGCTCCAGGATTTTGCTGCTCCTCCTCCTCCAAGGATCCACTCAACTATAGAATATGGAGCTGGCCATGAAACTGTGTGTGATAGGTTGGCTCCTAATTCATGAATGGGAGGAATCTATGCAAAAAGTCAAGATTGCTAACTTATTGCTAAGCAAATACAAACCAGTAACATACAACATGAGCAAAGTCAAGACTGCTAACTTATTACTAAGCAAACACAAACCAGTAACACAGAAGTATACAACATGAGCAATACACTGTAGTAACATACAACATGAGCAAATACACTGTAAAAACATACATCATGAATTAACATCAGCTAATAGCAGACAAATCACAGATGGCCACTACTTGCCAGTCCTACATATAGTTCAATCTGTACATTTCATAACTTGACAACTATTAATTAGACAACTACAGACAATTTGATGCACAATTTGACCACATTGGCCAGTTGAAACAGTTTTTTCCTCACCAAACTGAAGAAGGGGGAAAAGAGCTGAAATCGCATGAAAACGTTAAGTTCTTTTTCTCACTGAAGTCTACTTTTTGCATCCAACAAGGAAACATGAATCAACTGAGTCATCCATCACAGATCTGCTGAGCAGGCCCGTAGATGAAGCCATGAGGGTGAGCAAGGAGTGTGGCTGCACAGGGCCACCAAAAAAATTAAGGGCCTCACCAATAGCTTAAACAATACTATTTGGTAAATTAATTAGTTGTTTTATGTTGAGATGCGATGAACTGAGTTGGTGAGAAAAACTTAAATACAATACCAATTTGTATGTCCAGCCAGTCAAATTAATTCTCCATCTCTCTTCCCTTCTCTTTCTTTGCATCCCTAATTGATGTTAATTTATAGTACTAAGAACTTCTCCGAAGATTATTTATCTTTGTGTGAGAGTATTGAGTGCTCCTCAATCATTTTCTCTTCATTCTTCACACTTCTCACAATATACTTCCACCAATCACAAATAAGTGTCGTTTTGGATATTGACATGGTTTACAAAACATAACTTTGCTCGCCTATTTCTATTGTAATGCATTTGTACAATCGAATGAAGTTATAGTATTATGGATGTATTTTTCGTGACAAATCTCCTCGTATCATTTTCCTATGGCCAAGCTACATATTTATAAAGGTATTGTTGATCAAACTTAAAATAGTTTGGGTGCACACATTCAGCGATGACTTTAGTTTTTTTTTTACTGGAGAGTGGAGAGAGTAACCCTTTTTTTTTTTTTTGCATCAGTGCTTCTATGACAAAATTGCACAAATTATAAAGAAATATTGCTAGTAGTGGAGTAGTTGATGGTTGCAAATAAGGTACTCAATGGACTTTAATATGTCTACTTTTCACTTTTTTGGGAGAACATACAAGCACTACTCAAAGGTTTGCCTAATACTTGTTGCATCAATACTAAGCCGTAGCCGTGCTTAGCACAGTGGTTCTAGAAAAGTTGATACGGCCCTGCTGCCGAGACATTTCCTCTCCAATCTGGCGTGGGGGACGAGGACGCGGAAGACACACGTTGAGGTCGTTGATGCCGGGGAGAAGAAGAGGTCGCCGAGTCCCGGCAAGAGGAAGAGGAGGCGCGCACCGGAGGAGAAGTCGCCGAGGCCGGGGAGTCACTCGCCGGCGACGGCTGCCATCAGCGGAGCTCGATCGGCCGCCGTCGCCTATAGGGTTCGCGTGAAATGGAGGAGAGGCGAAAGGGGAACCGACGAGCGCCGAATCAAACAACCACAAGAATGGAATCACATCTAATCAAGCACGGATCCACAACAAGGGAAACGCAAGAAGATCTCCCACAAGAAAGCGCGCATGCTAAGACGTATCTACAATTTCATTCAAGATTAAGAGAAGCTAGATAGCCAAAAAAGCCAAGAACAAGCAGATTCTTGCAGGGCAGGAGGCAAGACGAAGAAGAGCTCCGCACCTTCAGATCGATCTCCCCACGGAGAAAAGAAAAGAAGAAGACGACGAAAAGTATTCTTCCCTTCCCCTCGGAGCTGCCGGGATTTCCCACCCGCCACCACTCTTCTCCGACCTCTCTATCCTCCTCCAGTCCTCCCCAGAGATTTCGATGTGGGGTGTTCCGAATTTTCTTTCTTTCTTGTTCTTTTCCTCCCCAGAGTCAGATGACGCTGGGTGGAGGGAGAGTGGATAGCGAACGGACGGCCGTTATCTTTGCTCGCGCCGCGCGGGTCTCGTGAGTTTGACGGTCGGGACTCGGGAGGAGGCATCAACGGAACGGAACGGAACGTTATCTGTTGCTCGTGTCGTGGACTGTGTCCATGGACCGGTAGAGGAAAGTAGGCCCGCTGGTTCAGATTCCAGGAGAGGAGATATTCCGTGTGGCGACCGAGCAGGGTGGGCCAGCAACACGGGAAAACCGCTCTTTTGGGCTGGGAGTCCCTCGTGTGATGTCCACTGCCCACCCAGCCCAAACATCTATATGTTTTAAACCGAGTATCCGATCCGCGCGCGATCCGTTTGATCTTCGAAATAAGATCCCACTTGTATATAGTATTGAATCCGTTTGGACTTTCTAATGTTCTATTAGCTCAAAGACGAGTGTCAGGTCGAGGGGAAAAATCGTATGTTTTGGTTGGAAGTGCACCCTCTGCCTTAAGGAAGTTGCTATACAACGTTATACCGTTGGAAGCACTTCCAACGATATAGTAACGTTACGTGGAATTTTAATACAGTACAATAAGTTTTATGTGAGTTTCAACGATACAAAAAGTTTTATGGATATTTAGTTTTAAACGGCCGTCTATACACATATGAATTAGTTTCATCCTGTTATTTGGGAATAAAATTTTATGAAACTATATGAAACTTGATGAAACATGATGAAACTTGGGATGAAACTTAACAAAACTTTATAAGACTTGGGATGAAACTTCATAAAACTTAATAAAACTATATGAAACATGATGAAACTTGGGATGGAACTTAATGAAATTTGATGAAACACGATGAAACTTGGAATGAAACTTAATAAGACTTGGGATAAAACTTAATGAAACTAAATAAAACCAGCGGCCTCCGCTGGTCTTGCCTCTTTGCCTCGGTGCCCGGCCTCAACCACCTCCACTTCAAATTCTTGCCAAGAACAACGGAGCAACTAGACAAAGACACCTAAGACTTCGCTCGCGTCGCCGCACTCCATCGCCTCCACCGAGCCGTCATCGCGCCACAAGTAGTCATTGCAGGCAACAAGACGATGCATGCATGTCGCCAGATGCTCCTTGGTCTGCATGCATGCATACTGCCGGCTCTGGTGCTGCTACTCCTCAAGTCGCCGCCTCTGCTTCGACGGTCACGCTGACAAGGCTGCCTCCGTCAAGATAAAGGCTTTCTCCACGTCCCCTTCTTGCAAAAATCCTCAAACAAACTCGCATGTGAAAAATACTTGTATAGATGGGAAGCTTAGGTGATGAGAATCACAACGGTGTGACATGCAATGGATGATTTTTGGTTTTGGATGGTGATTGTGAAGAGAGAAATGAGGAAAGATGAACATGTACAAAGGTAGAGCTTGGGAAGACTAGAAGTGCTGATGTGCTGTTTGGGGGGCACTAGGAACAACGTTAGCTTCGTGGCGAGAACCGTGGGGCAAAAGAAAGCAAAGAAGAGGATTAGGGCGCATAGGTGGAGAAAAGAGAGGAAATTAGGGGAGTTTAGGTGTGGAGTGGATAAAATTGTGGTGGACATTAATATATATGAGGATAATCGAACGATAGATTGCTATCCCGTTTTGCTGCCTCAAAACGCTACAACGTCGGTTAGTATTTCTCCTGCCTTAATATTTTGAAGGCAAAGGTTGCCTTTCGCTCGATCTGAGCCATTCAAGGAGAGCCAACCGTCCAGATTTCTAAAGCCCGTCTAAGGGCCCACAAGGAGGACTTGACTGCTAGCAAGAAGCGGGAGAGCAAGGCTCCAGCCTGCTTGTTTGCCGCCAGAAATCCAGTCTGTCTCTTCGTCTCGAGGAGCAGGATGGCTCGACCACCTTTGAAAATTCCGTCCGAAAAATCACAAACTTTGTATCGATTTGGTGCTGATGGTGCAAGAAGACATCAATCATGGGGGTCCGATGCAATCAAAGAATCACCCACTTGAAGAAACTTCGACTGCAGCCGAGACTTCCAATAAGCAAGCAATGCAATTCGATTCTATTATTCTAGCAGAAGTATTAATGGCAAGAACTGAGAGGAAAGAATGTAGAAGATGTCTCTAGTTTGAACTTTGCTTCACGATTTTGTATTTATACGTGTTCTAAAAAACGATTTTGTGCTTTTAGCAGAGCTAAAGTATTACCTAGATGGGTTCCTCAGACCGGGATGATTTTTAGGAATCTAGACGATGCTCGGAAATTTTGGAAATATTACAGAGGTCAATGGGCTTTAGACGAACCAAGTCGGCGAGAGCAAGCGACGGAGCTGCGCGTAGCCGTCGGGAAGATGAACCAGGTCGACGAGGGCAAGCTGCGCGTAGCCGCCGGGAAGACGAACAAAGAGCAACGAGGGCAAGCGACAGATCTACTCCTTGCCATTGAGAAGACGAACCATGTCGAGGAGGACAAGCAGTGGCGCTGCGCGTAGCCGCCAGCCGACGCGGGTGGCGGAATTACGGCGAAGAAGAGCAAGGGGTGAGGGGCAACGTGAAAGAGTGGATTTCGATTTTGTTTCAGGGGGCACCGATGTTGGATCGAGATGAGAAAGTGGCCATGACACTCAACAGGTGGAAGACTGGAAATCTCTGGTGGAAGGGGACGGCGAGAATGAGAGTAGAGACTTGCCGTCAGCTTCGAGATGGATGGCTGAGATTGAGCGAAAGGCAACCTCTGCCCTTCAAAACATTGAGGCAGCTTCCGTTTTCGGAGGAAGAAGTTGCTTTGAGATTTGTAAATGCAACATGTCATTTATCTAGAGATGGTGCTACACAAGCTATTTGGCACCTGGTGCAACATAATTTTTTTTCTCCATGAACTAAGTGGGTGTTGAATGTGTGGTAGGTAAAATAAAATATTCCACGCATTTGGTTTCAATGGTCCAATAGTTTATTGACGATGTTCCAACAATTCATCAACACTATTTCAGAAGAAAAATATTAGTGGAGCAATTCAAAACTGTTAGTGAAACCATTGAAACTATCAATGGAACAAATGAAAATATATTGGTGGAACAACTCAAGGAAATTAGTTGAAACAAATCAAAAATATTAATAGAGCAATAGTTGGAAAAATATGAACATGAGGGAAAAAAGACCTATCACAATATTTGAAAAAAACTAAAAAAAAATGAAGAAATGAAAAAGGTGAGAGAATAAAAGTAGCTATTGTTTCATGTGCAGTGAAACCGAGCGGAAATACTACTCTCCCCGGTCATAAAAGAATATTGTTTTGATGCATGTGCAATCAAACTTTATAAACTTCAGCTAGCGATATTTTTTCAATATTTAGATTGAACATATGTGATTGATTAATATATATATATATATACACACACACACACATGGTATATACAATTTTATTAGGTTTTATAGATGTACTGCAATAGAAACTAGTACACAAAATTGCATTTTAAGGACCATGTCGATGTCTAAGACACTTGCACCGTATGTTTGGGTGTCCAATGATTAGGACAAGATGTAAGCTTGTATTAACAAGTTTTGTATAAGATTATGAGATGTAGTTGAAACAAAGCTTTGCTCCTCTCGTAGTTGTTTCTCTTCTGTCTTGGAAAAGTCCATGTCTTGCTTTCCTAGGCAAATAATCATAGATAACCAAAGAAGGGTAAGCCCTTGCGGCACGAGACGCGGTCAAGGGACCAAAGCCATGCGGTCATTTGGTCAATGGATGGGCCAAAGCCATCAGCGCAGACCCTTTCACGAAATTTGACAGCAGGGAAGTAAATGGGCTGTGGGCCGCGCGCACGGCGCTTGGCTAGATGTCGCGCGTGTGACGGCATAGAGCCGCATTTCCCGTCAATTCACTCTTCCTGCATTTATTTTTCTTCTTTTTTGTTGCGTTTTGAACGGAAAAGAAACTCTATATCTGATTGTATATGCGGTGTGCCGGCCGGTCCGCGGCGGCGGCATTGACCGCATGGAGCTCGAGCCCTATGACGCTCAGCTGGCAGCGTGGTAAATGATGGATGAGCACGTCGTGCATGTCGAGGCCATCGCCGTCGGTGCTCGCCTCCAATGCAGTGCATCTCTCTGGCGACGGCAAGGTCTGTCACAAACAACCTTTGTAACCACGGGCGGTCATGGAAGCACAATCCGTGTTCATTGACAACAATGAAAGGCCATTGCTGGCGGTATCAACTTGGGAGTTTTTTTTTTGGGCTTATTTGGCATTGTTGTGCGGAACCGGCCTGCCGCACGTCTGGACCAGCCAAATCCGCACGCCTGGTGCTCAGACTTCCCCTTCCACGTGGTGAGCATCCGGCTTCCCTGTGAACAGTGGCGGAGCCAGGATTTTAGTATTGGGGGTACACACACAAAGCAACACCGGGTACGATTAGTTCAAAAGAGGGAAAAAGCTATCGGTTGGGAAAAAATTTCAGAGCCTAGCGATAGACCCGGTTACCGGAATTTTCAGATTTATTTCGGCCGAAATTTTCAAATCGAAATTTGAATTTTTTGTGAAGTTAAAACGAAAAATACAGAAAAAATGCATAGCCAAGATTCGAACCCGGAACCAACCTCTTCAAGACTAAGGGTGCTTCCACCATGGCACATGCACACTTGTGTTTGCATATGTTTACAAACTTTCTTTATATTTGTCAAAAAAACTAACAAATCCGATTTTTTTTGGCCGGTTGGAAATTTTACCGGAGGGGTTCGGTAGATCCGATTTTCGTCGGTAACCACCAAAATTTCACTGAAAAAATTTTCACTGGTTTTAACTACGCATCACCCAACAAAGCCAGGAATTTGCCCGTTAGAAGTAAAAAAAAGTCAAGAAAAAAAGAACAGAGGAAATTGTCTACTACTATCTTTTCATATGTCATTACTATAGTAATCAATTTGGAAAATGACTTGCATAATAATATGAATGCGAGAAAAATAGAAGTTGCTCCATGCGCACCTACAAAACCATTGGTCTTAGTGAGTGGCGCGTCGCCATCGCCGCTTGCTTCTTGCCCCACACCGATGCCACGCCTTGTATCGCTCCTCCTCTGCCTTGCACCGGCCGCTGAGCCGCATGAACCAAATTGGGGGAGGAGTTGGAGTATTGGAGATAGAGATGGATGTGGGCTGGTGAGTGATGAGATAGCTGTGGGCTGGTGGAGGCACGAGCGAGCCGTGGGTTGTGATTGTTTCAGTTGGCGATTGTAGCTAGCCGAGATGACACGATGATAGGAACAAAAGGCTATATCAAGAACCGAAACGTTTCGTCAGAACAGATGCCAAAAGCTTTCACTAGCTTGTACAACTAGTCTTTTGTGATAGTACTCTCTGTGATCGATTACACAATGACTTAGGAAGATGCGGGTGCCTCACTGCCTTAGTGCCTGGCGACTTGCTCTGGTTGGTGGCCTGGTAGGCTGAATTGTTGAAATGTCCAGCTTAAGTGCCCAATTGCTGAGTGCTTATACCTAGTTAGAAAAAAATTACATTTATTTTTGGGGGTGCCCATGGTAATTTTTATTTTTGGGGGTGCCCGTGCACCACGGGCACCCCCTGGAGCCGCCCATGCCTGTGAATAGTGATAACTAACACTATTTGAAAGACTATTTGCAAAACTATTTCTCTCTTTACAAAAACTCGGTCGATAGTACTTTTTTCCTTTGAATTTTTTCTTGTATTTTATATCTTACACGTAGCTTCAAACTTGGGTGTTAACAGTCGTTATCGCCACCCCTCGCTGCCCTCAGTGGCTAGGTGAGTTGATGGACAGTAGTGGCCTGATGCTCTTGCTACAAGAGATAGGTTGCCGCCTACTTGCTTGTGTCAGCATCGCAGTATGGCTCTCGCACATTCGCACATGAGTCGAAGGCTTTCCATGTATAGCTGACTTTCTATATATTATCACATGGACCAATTATGGTCCAATCCGCATCATACTTGATGTGTATTTCCTTGTATAGCTTGTACATGTTGTACTCTATTTATATGCACAAATGTTGAAGCAATCAGCGTATGTATGCCACCGCCATCTTTGCAACTCCCTCGCAGCTCGGGCTCGTTGATCTTTGGGTTGTGTGTGCTAAATGCTAATTAATTAATGTTTGCTAAATGGAATTTGTAGGGGCTTGACGCTCGATCATTTGTGTGTGTTTTCATTGTTCAAGTAGGCATTGTTGAAGCTTGATTTGCCCTTTATGTTGTATAATATATGCAGGGCCGTATTAGCTGAGTTGTTGTTGAGTAATCTAAATGTTTTGAGTCTGAACCTTCGTTGTGCTGTGTACGTGTTGTAAACTTCAGCTTGTAATTCCTGTGCCGCTCGATATTAAGCCTACTTAAGTTACTGATGAACTTGTTGTGTTGTGCGGTTGTGCCACTCTCGGTATTAAGCCTACTTTAAGTATTCCTTGCATTGAATTATTTGGATTATCCAGAGTTACCACATGATGGAGTCAATTGAATTGTGCTTCTGGATCAACATACTAACATTCTCATGTGATAATACATGGAAAGTCAGCTATGGATGGAAAGCGTATGATTGCATGTGCCCTGTTTGGCAGCAACAACTTCCCCAACAACAACAAAGGGCGCATGCAATCATGCACTTTCCATGTATAGCTGACTTTTCATGTATTATCACATGTACCAAATATGTTCCAATCCGCACCATATTTGATATGTATTTCCTTGTATAACTTCTACACGTTGTACTCTATTTATATGTGCAAATGCTGAAGAAATCAGTATGAATTCACAACCGAAACCTATTCTCACTTGTGCATTTTTTAGTGAGAACTGAGTGCTCCTCGCCTCCTCGGTTTCGGTTTCGGTGAGAACTGAGAACCACCTATTTTATGAGCGTATCAGGAGCCTCAAATCCTCAGGTGTAGGCACTGCCAGGGATGACATTCTTTGTTATTTTATCGGTTTAATATGGATGATATTCTTTAATATTGTACTGTACCACATGCTAGATAAGTTTGTCCATGAACTAATTGAGGGAAATACTTGATATGCAGATCATATAATACTGTAGCCATAGCCTTCGACTCGTGTGCAAATGTGAGAGAGCGAGATTGTAACGCCGAAGCGAGCAAGTAGGCGGGACTATGCAGGACTACTATTGTTACTTCTGCCATTACAAAAACATGAATACAACCCATATTTATGCTGTGGCCTGTTGTCTGCTCAGATTAAGGTTGATGCTCGAGCATGCATTGACGAGTGCAGATTGATGTTCATTATGAAGTCCCAAGACCAATTTAGAGCTGAGCATTTCTAAGGTACCACGGATGACGTAAGCTCGGGTTGCTTAGACATCAAAACTATAGGGAAAAAAATCTCACCTTCAAGTTTTACTGGTGGCAGTCGTTATATGCAAGAAAATTACTAGGATGCGATGGCAATTTGCAGAGTCCATGGTTCGCCTGATGGTTTTAAAACTTTTACGTGCAATCCTAAGTGGCCTGAAATAGACGAAGTCCTATTGTTTGAGCCTGGACAGACATCAGCTGATAGACCCGACATAGTAGTTAGGCTATATAAAATCAAACTAAACGAGTACCTTGGTGACATAACCGACGGACGTGCCTTTGGCCCTGTAAAAGCAGGTGAACAACCTATTGCTCTATTGCTCTTGCCTTCATCCTTTCTTTGCATGTTTCATCCACTTATTTTTGCTATGCTATAGCCTTCATGTTTTCCCTGTCTTCCTGTTTCCAGTCCTACACAACGTGGAGTATCAAAAAAGAGGCCTCACGCTCATATCCTCGCATGGTTATCGGGTCGTACTAGAGAGCCGACCCCTGCTCTTATTGATTCTTTTATAAGCGCTGAGATACGAGATCCCGTTAATGATCCTTTGGGCTATGCTTTAGTTAGCGAGTTTATGGTACATGGCCCGTGTGGAAATCTCAACGAAAGATTTGTCTGAATAAAAAATGGATCGTGTTCTAAACATTACCCGAAATCATTCCAGAATGAAACCACCATCGATAGCAACGGTTTTCCCATCTATAAGCATTCTGGAAATAATCACTACATCATAAAGAATGGATGTTGCCTTGATAATAGATGTGTTGTACCTTATAACATGGCTCTGCTTAAGAAGTACCAGGCTCACATTAACATAGAATGGTGCAACAAGACAAAAGTCCTAAAATTCTTATTCAAATATGTAACTAAAGGTCCTGATCGAGCAAAAATGTTCTTCAACAAATTTCGTTCAGCCATTGACACTACAGACAATGGTATCACTCCTTTCATAGATGAGATTAGGGAGTATCTAGAATGTCGATACATATGTGAGCGGGACGCACTTTGGAGGGTATACGATTGTCGGACCCGGGAGTAACACCCCAAATCCTCTGTGTATTTCTGAACTAGTCTCATGATTAATAGCTAGTTCACACAGTAAATAGATATGGTAACATCTATAAATCGCACAATTATATTAATAATCAACATAGTTTATTACAAGCCAACAATAAACAAACACAGCAGAAGACGAAGAAGTAGTGGAGTCCAGCTGATCTGCCGTATGCAATCGACTGGGGTAGCAGCCTAGTCGTCGAGATCCACACTAGTAGCAAAGTCCTTCCCCTCTAAAATTGATTTGCATCAAGCAAGGATGAGCACAACTTCCGTGCTCACAAGTTACACCCAATAACAGATTATAATGCATGCAAGGATATATCAAAGGAAGGCTTAATGGTTGAATTTGCATAAAGCAATGTTTTATTAAAATATTTGTACTAATTTCCAAAGTAGTTATTTCATAACTAAAATTTATTTTATAAATTTTCAGTTTTAAGATAACATTCACACAAGAGTGGTGAATGATACCCTCCTATCGCATGGCTTCCTACCCAATTCCCATTTGGATAAACTATCTAAAAACATTTGTCCACATCTTTTGAAATCAAAACTAAAGATCTAACTTGGAGCAGCTTTGCTAGTATGTCTATGACCGTGGACACTGCTATTCGAATAGTTTTACACTCTGCATAGGTTGTACAACTTTACCCACATGACACGATTTCTCTAGTTTGTTTGGCATCCGTCGATACCACTACTCACTACCTTAGGTAAGCAGTCTAGAGCACATAACAAGGCCTTTACAAATCATCATTCCACCATAGTCCCGCCTCACTAAGGATTCACCCCCTTTGGATAGAAACCTGCCGAGTTCAGGCCCCCTCTTTGTGCTAGATGGAAATACATAAAAGTAGGTCATTCTGACACCTACACATCAACATGGCACAACCATGATGGAATGTTGCAAATTAGATAGCTAGGTCCTCCCTACTCTGGACATGTGGTAGTACGGTAAGGCGTAGCAAAATATACTCGAAGACCGGTCCTTAACTGACTTGGACGACCTCCAATAAAAACCCTAGGTCTTGATCCATTCCCAAATTGAGCCCGTGCATAAACATGCACCCACCAAGCATCCATTTCGCCCAAGTCCAAACTAATTTTTATTTTATTTTTCAAACATCCATAGCACACCAATGCAATGGATACAATTTAACAACATTTGATTTTTAGCTGAAAGTTCCTAAATTGAATAATTCTGGGTGTAAGCACCACTAAGCATAATTTTTCTCAAAATGTTCTAGTTCATACTACTGTATCAACTAGGTTTTATCTAGGATGACAATATGTTTGATTCAATTCAACATTGGCCTTGCAAAGGATTTAGGCATAATTATAAATTTAAAACAGGAATTTAAATTACTGAATATAAATAAGCATACAGTAATAATTTAAAACAAAATTTAAATAATTTGAAATAATGGGATCAAATATGATCAAAGGTATAACTTGCCTTGATTGATTAGTTGTTCTCAAACGATATCGAAATCTGACTCTCCGAAGTCGTCGAAATCTATATGCGAAAATAAGCCAAATTCAAACAAAATTCAAATGGACTCCAAATTAAATAATTTTAGTTTAGTTAACTATATCTTGAATTTATATGAATTTAGAAATTTGAATCGACGAAATCAGAGTTCGTATGAAGGAGAACGAACCCTTGGAAGTTTGGAAATCACATGAAATGAAGGAATTAGAATTTTTTTGAATTATTGGATTTATTCTTCTAAAGGAAAATCAAATTAATGACATCATCGGCTGGTTTTGTTTACGGGGTGCCACGTAGGCACTAACGTGGCACTAGGGCAGAGGTGGCGATGACGTGGCTCTAAGGTGGCAGCCACGTGGCGGTGCCACGTCATCAAGGCGGCGGCGGCGCTCGGCGTTGAGCTCGCCGGCGCTACGCGCCACGGCGAGCTCCAGCGAGGTGCGCATCGGAGAGAGGAGAGCGAGAGGATGATGATGCTCACCACGGTTGCCCGGGAATGCGAGGATTTGGCCGGCGGCGAGCTCAAAAGGCGGCGGCGGCGGTTCTAGGTCAACGAGGCGACGACGATTAGTTCGGTCTCCAGCGAAGCTAGCGCGCGCACGCGGTCGACGGAGCTGCGGCAATGCCATTGGTGCAGTTGGAGTCGCTGGGGCATCATCGATGGTGGCGCTAGAGTTGGCAGAGGGAGCTCGTGGCCGACGACAAAGACCTACGAAATCTGGCAAATTTACAAGGGAAGAGGAGGAGAGATTGAGGGGGAATTGATGAGTGGAGTATTGCGCACCCGGTGCTCCCTTTTATAGGGGCCGGGGAGGTCAGGGGAGGAGATCGAGCCTGTGAAGAGCTCGGCGGCAATGGCGTGGTTCCGGTGATTTCGTGCGCGGTGAATGGGGAAATGGTCAGGAAGATAGGAGGCGTGATAAGGGGGATTTAATGCGCATGATGACGGGGCAAATCTGGGCGAAAATGGCGGCGACGAAGGAGCTCCATGCGCATCAATGGCAGCTGGCTCGGGCGCGGCTGTGAAGAAGAAAGCGGGGAGAAGAAGAAGATGAGTGGGGCCCACTGTCGGTGAGAAAGGGGAATGGAGGGGAGAATGATGGGTGGACCTGGGGTGGTTAGAGAGAGAGGGGTGGGTGGACCGGCTGGCCTGGGTGAGTAGGCCGAAATGGGTCGCATGCACGGAGAGAGGGAAACGGGCCGGAAAGGATTCGACCCATTAAGGGTTTTGGAAATTTACATGATTTAGCATTTTAAATAATTTGATTAATTAAAAAAGGCTTTAGAAAATAGCAAATAAAATCCAAAAATTCTAGAAAAATTCACGAAATTCCTAGAGTTATTTTGGACTTAAATAAAAATATTTCCATCTTAAAATTGGTAATAATTTTTGCACATAATTTATTTTGTCTTTAAAATAATTAGGAAAAAGCTTTTAAAATTCCAAAAATTCTAGAAATTAATTAAAATTTTATTTTTCAATTTAAATCAAGTAAAACTTCAAAGACTTCAATAAATTTTATTTTTAGCTTTTAAAACTTTAGAAATTCAAGAAAAGCAATAAAACTCTTTTAAATTTAAAAAATCCAATAACATAATATCTTTATTTATTTTTATTTTGGTAACAGAACTTTGGGATGTTACAACGGTTATGACATCCATAGTAAGATCCCAATAGTAGAGCACCTGCCGGTTCATATGCCAAACATGAATTTTGTCCAGTTTCACTTCGTATCTAGCACCTTCCTTAAACGAACAATGCTAACTGAGTGGTTTGTAACAAACCAAAGAAATCCAATAGCTTGCTTATTGATCTATTGCGAGTTCTCGACTGAATGGTTGTGGGACGCCAGCTCCAGATCGTGGGCTATTCAAAAAAAAAGGTCGGAAGATAGGTCGCCTATGTTATGTCCATCCTTCGAGCGGTGAACTATATTACCTAAGAATGCTTCTAATGATTGTTAAAGGTGCCACATGCTATGCCAATGTTAGCACACATAAAGGAATGATTTTCGTTACCTTCAAAGAAGCACGTGCTGCACGAGGATTAATTACTTGGTGATGATAATGAGAGGTATTACGCATTTGACGAAGCTTTTATGTTCAGCTACTTGCCCACAGCTTAGACAACTTTTTGTTACTATGCTTATATTCTGTAATGTTAGAGACGAAAACAAATTCTTTGAAAGGTACTGGACTGAGCTTGCTGATGATTTCCAATACTGTACCAGGGTCGCTCTACACAACCCTGATTATGTGATCCCTCTCCTAATCCTTAATAATATGCTTCTGAGAGAGCTAGAAACCATCTTCATAAAAAAAAGGAGCAAGAATAACTGATTATAATCTGTCAAAGCAAACTTGCCCCACAAAAAATCTAGATGGAAATAGGCTCATACATGAAGAGCTGTCTTATAATAGAGTTGAGCTTGCACATGAAGTGTCTTATTTGCTTGCTAAACTTAACATCAATCAGACAACCGATTACACATCTATTACTGATTGTGTTCTTAGTGCTTCACCATGATTCTTTTTCGTATCGGGATTTGGTGGGACGGGCAAAATGTTTCTTTGGAACACAATTGTAGCACTCTTACGAGCGCGAACCAAAATTGTCCTTTCTGTGGTGTCTTCTGGTGTTGCATCTCTCCTGTTATGTGAGAGCCCGGGGTATTTAACTTGTAATACTTAACCATCCATTGGTCTTAGCATTACAAACCAAACATCCCGCCCATGATATATTGTATATCTCCCAGGAGCGATATACACACACCGTTCACAAAATAATATCAATATCAATGCCATACAACAAAAGTTCATTACCGTAGTCACAAAAGGTTACACCAAAGTCATCACAACTTCAGTTTCTTACATATAGCCGATCGGCCAAATAGCAATAATAAAAGTACTAAGAGTGCAGCAGAAACATAGCCATAAGATGGCACCAAAAGAAAAGTCGACCGGTGTGCCCTTACCCACAAAGCAACCTGACCGGAAATCTCCAAGCTAGTCGTCGTCCTGCGCGAAGTCAGTCTCACAATAGTTGATCCCTTGGGGATCAACCTCCTCTGAAATTGCATCAAGCAGGTTGAGTACAAAGTTGTACTCGCAAGACTTACAAGCAAAAGAATATTTAGATGCATTCATGTATTAAAGGAAGGATGCTACACGAGGCAATTTTCAGCATAAAACAATATTTGATTTGAAGTACAAGTAATAGATTGAAATGCCAGTAAGCAAACATTTTTAATAACTTTAAATAACAGCAGATAAACAATAGTAGACAACATCTAACAACATTAACTGGCTGCCCCGCAGCTCACAAACATAGCATGAGACCATTCTCAATTGCCACCCGAACAAGTTTTAAGTTTAAGATTCCAAAATGTTGAGTCTAACTCCTGCAAATCCAATCCCAAGTGTGTCCATAACCTAGGACGAGGCTATTCGAATAGTTTATACCCTGCAGGGGTGTACCAATGTACCCACACACTAGACCGCCTCTTTTGCAACTAGATTAAGCACACTTCCGAAGGTATGCCGGCAAGGCTAAGTCCTACGAGACGTTCTCCAATATTGTGTATTAACTACGAGTCGACCGTATGATGGAAACCATACGTTGTGTTGAAGTCATCATCCTTAGAAAAGTACCGATGCTCCTCGGGGTAGGGAACTTACTTCCAGAACCCATCCCGTCACGCCCAACACACACATGGATTAATTCCTTTTTTCAACACAACACACACAACCTCCTGCGACTCGGAGCTAACACACGCCAAAGTACTCAGTCAAGAGAGGACCCATATCTCTCTCATGTGGTTAGCACACAATTATGCTTGGTTTTGGTGAAGCAAGATGTTCGGTCCTTGTTGACCTAGGCAAGACATTCACACACCCAATATCACACCATCCAACCACTTGCCCAAGTCTAAAACATTTTATTTACACCTTTAGCTTTCAAAGTAATATAGCACAAGGTGCTGGACATAGTGTAATAAAAATGATTTGTGTGATCAAGGTTATCGACTAAGTCGATAATCGCCCAATTCTATCAAAAGCTAAGCATGACTAAGCATCAATTCGCATACACATGTATAGACTCTATAACATCCACCGAGCACTAACATCAGCAGGAATAATAACTTAGGGTTAGTGTCAAGGGATAAACATTTGCGACAGCTCATGCATCTACTAGGAATAACTACCTCTAACGAAAAATAATCATTCAAGTAGAGCATGCATACATGCAAGTTGCAAACAAGATATTCTGTAACGAAAGTAATAGGATCAATATGATCAAGGGTGGGGGGGCTACTTGCCTTGTTGAAGATAACCCTCTTGCTGCTGTTGAGGATCACAATAGAACTCGTTCGGATCTTCGTAATCTAACGTTCAAATACGAAAAGCCAATAAGATCACATGACACCAATTATAACAAAAAAAATTCAAATTTCTCCAAAAAAACTTGAAAAATTCACAATAGCTATATCATGATTTTAGATGAAAGAATTATTTCGATTGGATTTAGTATGTGAGAGTTATAGAGGTTTGAAGATCAGACTTTCTGGAAAATCCAGAAAAACCCCCTCGGTTATTGTTCAACCTAAAATAATTATTTGGTGAAAATTTGTAGAATAGTAGTGGTAAAAAGGATTACATAGATAAATAGAGAATAATATTATAAGACCAAAATTGCTAAGTTTATCTCATTTGAAGTTTTTATGAATTAGTTATGAATTTTCAAAGTTAACAACAATTTATAGTGTAAAAACATTTCATTTTCGGATCACTTTCCACAAACTAAATTTTCTGTGATAGTGAAAAGGTTGAAACCTATTTTAAAATAAATTTAAGTTAAAATGAAAAACAACAAAACTGGTTTCACTCATTTTGGAGTTAAGATGAAATAGTTATGCATTTTTGAAGTTAAAAGCAATTTATAGAACGAAAATAATTGATATACCAATTTTCTTATAACCCCCCGAGCTGGAAACTTTCTAGGCCGTTGAGATCTAATCGGACGGTCCACATGACGGGGAGGTTCGGATGGTCCAAACGGCCCAATAGATCTGGACCGTTGATTTAAAATCAGACGGTCCAAAATGAAGAGGGGTTCGGACGGTCCGAACGACCCAATAGATCTAGACCGTTGAATCAAAATCGGACGGTTCAAAATTAAAGTTACATTCGGACTCTAAACTCAAGCGTTCTGACAGGTGGGTCCCTCAAGTCATTGACTCGGTTTACCAAAAGGGTGTGGGCTAAGTCCACAGCACAAAGCAATGGACTACGGGGCTGGTTACTATGCACTTAAAGTGCCTGGCCCACATGTAAGTCAAACTAAACTCATTCAAATCTGTGTTAATTAAACCTAATCATTACTTTACCTTAACCGACCAAGATTTACCCAATGAATTGTGATGCTACAGGAATGGTAAGAAATCCGACAACACAGGAGGCGATGGTCATGAGCTTTCTTGCTGACTGGCATGGCCACCACCAAGGCAAAAAATGAAAACCTCGTGCTCCTATGAAGATGATGGTACTGGTAGTAGGCTTCACGGTGTCCTGTAGTGGTGGCGCACCGGAGAGTGGCGGCGGTGAGCTACGAGTGAACATGCAAGTCGCAACTCGAGTGATAAACTAGCTAGCTAGCGTACGCATAAGGTACTAGGGGTCCAGTGAACCTACCTGAGTGCCAGAGAGGGGACCAGCTGGTTGGAGGCTCGCCGGCGACGGAGATGGTGACGGCGGCTTGAGCTTTACCGTGGAGGGGATTGCTCAGGCTAAGAGGGGAGAAAAGGGAGGTTATGGGAGTTCAAGTGAGACCATTAGAGTGTGTCAAAGCGAGTAATTGACAGATGGCTAACCCGAACGTCGTCGGAGAAGAAAGGGGTCCTTGCGGCCGAGTTAGAGAAAAATCCTAGATTTGATGATACCTGAGATGCAAAGATAAAATTGGTTGAGGGGAAAAGATCCTCATGAAGTAGTGCGCATGGTGACGCACAAGGGAGAGTGAAAACATTACTGGACACGGAGTTGACACGGCGGTGGCTCGGGTGCGCTCTCTGGTGAAGAAGAATGGCACAAACGTGTTCCCAGAGCTACACACAATGACAAGGGGAGGCATAAGTGAAAATGAGGACAGTGATGATCATGGAAGAGAACGGATGCCCAGGAAGGGAGCTTACTCAAGAAAGGAGCATAGGTGAGTCTCTTCCTCCTTAGCCACCGAGAGGAGGAATGGCTAGAGTGGAGGCGAAGGAGGGGTATTATCCCTAGGTGAGGATGGGAATAGAAACGGCGTGAACCAGTGGTGCTTAGAGATTGGTCGACGAGGGCGGTGCGGTCACGGCAAAGACGGAGGTGCGGCAGAGCATGGTGGCGACGTGGCGCCGAGTCTGCCGCCTGCCCTTGCCAACATGAGGAAGGGGCGACCTGCTGTGTGGGCCTAGCGTGTCAGCGCCACAAGCGAAGGAGAGCGGTGAGAGTTGGTGCAGCTGGACCAAGTGGCGTGTCGGGCTCAGGTCGGTCGCATTTGGACCACAAGATCAAGATTGGGCGGTTGGGATTCCATGGCAGTTCGGACTGGTCCGATTGGCCCAACTGATTAGGGTGGTCCGATTGAGATCGGACGGCCCACGCGCAAAGGTGATGTTCGGACTGGCTGGGGCGAGTTGGTTAGGCTCAAGCCAGGTGAACAGTGTTGAGCCCGAAGTTAAAACTCAGATTTGACCAAGAAACAAAGGGTTTGACCAGGGCTTTAAAAATAGCAAATAAAATCCTAAAAATCTAAAAATTTTCAGGGAGGTTCCTGGGACATCCTAGTACTCAAATAAAATCTTAAACCCCACTGTTAAAGATTTATTTGCATAACTAAGATTCAAACTTAGAATAGTGTTTGAATTTTATGTGGGTTGATTTTAGTTCCAAAAATTTGGGAAAATTATATTAATTCATGATAATTATTGGAGTATTTGAATAAATTATTTCTAGAGGATGATCACAAGTTTTTTTTGGTTCCTGCTTTCTTTTGGAACTTCAATTTGAGTTGTATGTTTTCTTTGATTTTGACCATTTTAAATGCAACAAAATATGCAAAAGCTCTAGAAAACCAATGTAGGTCCAAAAGTTTTAAATTCTCCTCATTTTTATACATTTGAAATAAAAACCCAAGAGTTGGGATGTTACAATTCTCCCCCCTACAAAAGATCTCGACCCCGAGATCTCGGTAGGTCAGAAGTCGGACAAGAAGGTTCTAAAAGATTATACAACCTCTGTTGTCTTGATTTCCTTCAAAGATAGCGCTAAGATATCCTTAACAAGGTTACAAGAAGTGGTTATTACATTTTTCTTACCATTGCTTTGTTTAACCTTTCCTTTCTTGATTCGAAAGCACTTTAAGTAGAAGGAAAAAGATCTGGATATTCGTTTCGCATGAGGTCTTCATGTTCCCAAGTTGCTTCATCCTCGGTGTGATTTGTCCACTGAACTTTAAAGAATTTGATGGTACGATTCTTTGTTCTTTGTTTAGCTTCTTCAAGTATGCGAAAAGGACGTTCACTGTAGGTCAGATCCTCTTGTACAACAAGACCTTCCAAAGGAGCTTGTTCGGTTGGAAACGGAGGCACTTCTTCAGCTGAGACACATGGAATACATTGTGTACTCCTAAAAGTGCAGCGGGCAAGTCCAACTTGTAGGCCACAGCTCCTCTCTTTTCTATAATGCGGAAAGGTCCGACATAACGAGGAGCCAATTTGCCTTTGACGCCAAATCTTCGAGTGCCCTTTAAAGGAGTGACTTCGAGATATACAAAATCATTTTGTTCAAAGCTCAACTCGCGACAACGACAATCTGCATAGCTCTTTTGTCGTGATTGAGAAGTGCGCAATCGTTCTCGTATCAACCGAACTTGATCTTCGGCTTCTTGGATTGAGTCCGGGCCAAAGAGTGGTCTTTCGCCAGTCTCAGACCAATTCAACAGGGTTCTACACCTTCTCCCGTATAAAGCCTCGAATGGTGCTATGCCGAGACTAGCTTGAAAGCTATTGTTGTAGGAGTACTCAGCAAACGGCAAGCATTTCTCCCAATTCTTCCCGTGAGAGAGAACACAAGCACAGAGCACATCGTCCAGAACTTGATTCACCCTTTCAGTTTGACCATCAGTTTGGGGATGGTAAGTAGTGCTGAAAGAAAGACGAGTCCCCATAGCCTCGTGCAAGCTTTTCCAAAACCGAGCGGTGAAGAGGGAACCGTGATCTGAAACGATTGTCTTTGGTACCCCATGCAAGCGTACGATGCGGGATATGTAGAGATCTGCCAAACGACTCACACTGAGATCAGCACGCACAAGAAGAAAATATGCTACTTTAGTCAACCGATCAACGATAACCCAGATGGCATCTTTTCCCGCGGAGTTACGGGGCAGACCGGTGATAAAATCCCACTTCAATCAGGAATGGGAAGAGGCTGCAACATGCCTGCTGGTCGCTGATGTTCGGCCTTCACTTGGCGACATACGTTGCACTTGGAAATGAATCTTGCAATTTCTCTCTTCATTCGGGTCCACCATAATCTCTATCGGAGATCTTGATACATCTTCGTGGCCCCGAGATGAATGGACAAAGGGGATTCATGGGCTTCGCGGAGGATTAAGTCTCGCAATTCCACAACCTTCAGAACAACAAGATGTGATCCGAACCGTACGACTCCATGGTCATCTTCTGAGAAGCACTTGGCTGTCCCGTTCTTAATATTCTCCTTGATTTGTTTCACCCCAATGTCTGATTGTTGAGCGGCCTTGATCTGGTTCTCCAAGGTGGATTGCACCTCCAAGGCAGTGAGAAAACCATGCTCAACCACTCCTAAGTTGAGCCACTGAAATTCCTCGTGAGGGTCGGTTGTTGCTCCTTGATCGACAAGGTATTGCAATAGACCTTTCGACTGAGTGCATCTGCAACAACGTGGGCTTTGCCAGGATGATAATGGAGACCCATATCATAATCTTTGATCAACTTCAATGAAGGTTTCAAACTTTTGTGGTCCGAATACTCTTTGCAATGATTACCGATGAAATAATGTCGCCAAACTCTTGTCACAATCAGCAGACCACACAAATTTCTTGTCCTTCTTGAGCAACTCTGTCATTGGCTTCACGATCTTAGAAAATTCTTGATAAAGCGGTGATAATAGCCTACTAGACCGAGGAAACTCCTGACGTCGGTCACTAACTTGGGTTGACCCCAAGAGAGTGCATTGCTAACCTTGCTAGGATCCATGACAATACCTCCTGCTAAAAGAACATGACCCAAGAATGCCACTTCTTTCAACCAAAACTCATACTTGCTGAACTTCGCATAGAGTCGATGCTCATGCAGCTTCTCTAACACGGTCTTCAGGTGTTCAGCATGCTCTTCGTCATTCTTTGAGTAGATGAGGATATCATCAATAAAGACCACCATGAACTTGTCCAAATACTCCATGAATACCATATTCATAAGATTCATGAACAGGGCAGAAGCATTTGTCAAGCCAAAAGACATGACGGTATACTTGTACAGTCCGTAACGAGTAGAGAAAGCCATTTTCAGAATATCTTCAGATCTGATTCGGACTTGGTGATAGCCCAACCTCAGATCAATCTTGGAGAATACCCGAGCTCCGGTCAATTGATCAAAAAGGTCGTCAATCCGAGGCAACGGGTACTTGTTCTTCACCGTCACTTCATTCAACGGACGATAATCAACACACATTCGCAGAGTCTTGTCCTTCTTCTTTACAAAGATTGCAGGACAGCCCCACGGTGATAAGCTTGGGTGGATGAAACCCTTCTCTTGAAGTTCACCAAGTTGCTTCTTCAACTCCTCCAATTCATTCGGAGGCATCCGATACGGCCTCTTTGAAATCGGTGCGGTATCAGGCAGCAACTCGATGACGAACTCAATGTCCCGGACTGGAGGCATTCTAGGAAATTCTTCGGGGAATACATCCACAAAGTCACATACCACTGGGACTTCATGAATCTCCAGAGCCGGCTTTGCTTCAAGTGCACAAAGATGCGGTTCTTGCAGTTCCGGCGAAAATCCAACTTACTCGCCGGAGGGACTTGTGAGGGAGATGAATTTCTTAGCACAATCAATTTGTCCCAAGTGTTGGGATAGCCAATCCATGCCAAGTATCACATCCAAACTCACTGAATTGAGAAGGATAAGATTTGCCAAAAATCCCACTCCAATTTTGATCGACATGTCTCGACATTCAAGCTCAGCTCTCATTTCCGATCCCGGAGAGTGAATAATCAAAGGAACATGCATAGAGACAATTTGAAGATCATTAAGTGTAGCAAAAGACTTTGATATAAAAGAATGAGAAGCTCCAGAATTGAACAAAATGGTAGCAGGTTGAGAGTTGACAAGAAGCGTACCCAACACGACGTCGGGTGCCTCCTGCACTTCCTCGGCCGAGATATGGTTGACTTGATCACGAGCAATCTTCTGAACTTGCTGCTTCACAGGGCAATTGTTGGCGTAGTGCCCCTTGTTATGGCAGAAGAAACATGTGACCTCGGTGACTACTCCGACCTTATTGGGGCCATTATTCGCATAGTGGCCCTTATTGTTGTAGAAGAAGCAAGTGACCTCGGCAGTGCCCTGGGAATGCTTCAAACGCTTGCGAAACTCCTTTAGAACTCTCTATTTGTTCCCAGTGATAATGGTATTGTCGACCAACGTCTGAAAGTTGGGGAAGTCGAAGACTGCTAGCTTGTCCCCTAGCTCCTTAGTCAACTCGTCCAAGAACTTCTCTTGTTTGGCGGCATCGGCGGTTGCGATGCTAACAGTTGCACGAAGAATCCGTTGTTGTAGTTCTACTGACTTAGTGATCACCCGGTCAAGACTACACTCCTTGGGGGTAGTGATCGTTTCCCTCACAGAGGAAACAAGTGACTTCGGTAGTCGGACAGTTTCCGGGTAGGTGGTTTCTATCGCAGTTTGGACAATCCGTAGTACACTGGTTGCTGTAGTGTCCTTCCTTGCCATAGCGCCGACAGACCTTGACCCTGCCTAGTTTACAGTCTTCAATGCAGTGCCCCACTTCACGACAGCTATGGCAAATAGGTGGTATTCGCCGCTTCTTAGGGCAGTGGGACACGTAGTGGTCTACCTTGCCACATCCAAAACACGTGCCAGTGTAGTGGGGTTTACGGGTCTTGTCTGGGGGGTTGGAGTTAGGGAGTTTTTCATCTCGACCAGCTTGATCTAGTCCACTGCTAGTTTGTCCAGACATCCTGTTCCGTTTTAGTGGGTTAGCAACAAAAACCTGAAAACTAGATGCGAAAAGTAGCAGTGGAGAAGCTATTGACTAGGGAAATGAGATATTACCATAACCCAAGTGCAAACATATAACAAGCAAGAAATGAACTCCAAATGTTTGAAAAGGCATAAGATCCAATGCAAAACCCATAAGTCATAAGATCAACTTCCCGTACGACTAGCTCGTATTGAATGAACGAGAAATCGATTGAGAAGAAAAATTTCAGAACACAACTTAAGTTCTATCGCATCTAAAGATCATGGTGAAAACCATCTAAGGGTGCATTAGGCACTAGCCAACTAATATCACATCTTACCCTTTTGATTCCCACAAGTTTTAGTTGAATTACCCTATCATTTCAGCCCTAACAACGAACTAAGTGCTTGCTGTCCCAAAACTTGTGCTTGCTGTCCAGATTTTGTAATCGCGCTCCAAGCTGAGTTTTCCAACTCCAAACACTTCTAATCTTCACCAAAGGACAACCAACACTTCAATTTACAACTCTCATTGGTTCTCCAAAACCAATTTAAACGGTAATCAACTATCTTTTGAAAGAAGATGAGAGGAAGTCAACTTTTCGAAACTCAACAAGATCAAGATGACATGAGCAAACTAAGATAGGTAAGGAGTAAAATCAGAGAACTTACTTAAGTTTTCATAAACCCTTTGATATTTTGAAACTAAGTTTTTCAAAACATCCTAAAGACGACCAAGCTAGGGGTTTCTATGGTCAGTATGGCTCTGATACCAACCTTTGTGAGAGCTCGAGGTATTTAACTTGTAATACTTAACCATCCATTGGTCCTAGTATTACAAACCAAACATCTAGCCCTCGATGTATTGTATATCTCCCAGGAGCGATCTACACACACCGTTCACAAAATATTATCAATGTCATACAACAATAGTTCATTACCATAATCACAAAAGGTTACAACAAAGTCATCACAACTTTAGTTTCTTACATACAGCTGACCAGCCAAATAGCAATAATAAAAGTACTAAGAGTGCAGAGGAAACATAGCCATAAGATGACACCAAAAGAAAAGCCGATCGGTGTGCCCTTACCCACAAGGCAACCTGACCGGAAATCTTCAAGCTAGTCGTCGTCCTGTGCGAAGTCGGTCTCACAATAGTTGATCACTTGGGGATCAACCTCCTCTGAAATTGCAGCAAGCAGGTTGAGTATAAAGTTGTACTCGCAAGACTTACATGCAAAAGAATATTTAGATGCATTCATGTATCAAAGGAAGACTGCTACACTAGGCAATTTTCAACATAAATCAATATTTGATTTGAAGTACAAGTAATAGATTGAAATGCCAGTAAGCAAACATTTTTAATAACTTTAAATAACAGCAGATAAACAATAGTAGACAACATCTAACAACAACAAGTGGCTGCCCCGCAGCTCACAAACATAGCATGAGACCATTCTCAATTGCCACCAGAACAAGTTTTAAGTTTAAGATTCCAAAATGTTGAGTCTAACTCCTGCAAATCCAATCCCAAGCATGTCCATAACCTAGGTCGAGGCTATTCGAATAGTTTATACCCTACAGGGGTGTACCAATGTACCCACATGCCAGACCGCCTCTATTGCCACTATATTAAGCACACTTTCGAAGGTATGCCGGCAAGGCTAAGTCCTACGAGAAGTTTTTCAATATCGTGTATTAACTACAAGTCACCCGTATGATGGAAACCATATGTTGTGTCGAAGTCATCATCCTTAGAAAAGTACCGATGCTCCTCGGGGTAGGGAACTTACTTCCAGAACCCATCCCGTCATGCTCAACACACACATGGATTAATTCCTTTTTTCAACACAACACACACAACCTCTTGCGACTCGGAGCTAACACACGCCAAAGTACTCAGTCAAGAGAGGTACCATATCCCTCTCATGTGGTTAGCACACAATTATGCTTGGTTTTGGTGAAACAAGATGTTCGGTTCTTGTTGACCTAGGCAAGACATTCACACACCCAATATCACACCATCCAACTACTTGCCCAAGTCTAAAACATTTTATTTACACCTTTAGCTTTCAAAGTAATATAGCACAAGGTGCTGAACATAGTGTAATAAAAATAATTTGTGTGATCAAGGTTATCGACTAAGTTGATAACCGTCCAATTCTATCGAAAGCTAAGCATGACTAAGCATCAATTCGCATACACATGTATAGACTCTATAACATCCACCGAGCACTAACATCAGCGGGAATAATAACTTAGGATTAGTGGCAAGGGATAAACATTTGCTACAGCTCATGCATCTACAAGGAATAACTACCTCTAACGAAAAATAATCATTCAAGTAGAGCACGCATACATACAAGTTGCAAGCAAGATATTTTGTAACGAAGGTAATAGGATCAATATGATCAAGGGTGGGGGGGCTGCTTGCCTTGTTGAAGATAACCCTCTTGCTGCTGTTGAGGATCACAATAGAACTCGTTCGAATCTTCGTACTCTAATGTTCAAATACGAAAAGCCAATAAGATCACATAACACCAATTATAACCAAAAAATTCAAATTTCTCCAAAAACATGAAAAATTCACAGTAGGTATATCATGATTTTAGATGAATTTAGGTGAAATAATTATTTCATTTGGATTTAGTATGTGAGAGTTATAGAGGTTTGAAGATCAGACTTTCTGGAAAATCCAGAAAAATCCCCTCGGTTACTGTTCAACCTAAAATAATTATTTGGTGAAAATTTGTAGAGTAGTAGTGGGAAAAAAGGATTACATAGATCAAAATAGCTGAGTTTATCTCATTTGGAGTTTTTATGAATTAGTTATGAATTTTCAATGTTAACAGTAATTTATGGTGTAAAAACAATTCATTTTCGGATCACTTTCCACAAACTAAATTTTCCGTGACAGTGAAAAGGTTGAAACCTATTTTAAAATAAAGTTAAGTGAAAATGAAAAATAACAAAACTGGTTTCACTCATTTTGGAGTTAAGATGAAATAGTTATGCATTTTTGAAGTTAAAAGCAATTTATAGTACGAAAATAATTGACATACCGATTTTCTTATAACCCCATGAGCTAGAAACGTTCTAGGCCGTTGAGATCTAATCGGACGGTCCACGTGACGGGGAGGTTCGGATGGTCTGAACGGCCCAACAGATCTGGACCGTTGATTTGAAATCGGACGGTCCAAAATGAGGAGGGGTTCGGACGGTCCGAACGGCCCAATAGATCTAGACTGTTGAATCAAAATCGGACGGTCCAAAACAAAAGTTACTTTTGGACTCTAAACTCAAGTGTTCTGACAGGTGGGTCTCTCAAGTCATTGACTTGGTTTACCAAAAGGGTGTGGGCTAAGTCCACAGCACAAAGCAATGGACTACGGGGCTGGTTACTATGCACTTAAAGTGCCTGGCCTACATGTAAGTCAAACTACAATCATTATAATATTTCTTAATTAAACCTAATCATTACTTTACCTTAACCGACCAAGATTTACCCAATTAATTGCGATGCTACAGGAACGGTCAAAAATCCGACAACGCAGGGAGCGTACAGCCGCGAGCTTTGCCGACGGCTCGCCGGCGCTATGCGCCATGACGGCGCTAACCAAGGCCAAAAATGGAAATCTCATGCTCCTATGAATCTGATGGTACTGGTGGTAGGCTTCACGACGCCCTGTAGCGGCGGCGCAGCAGAGAGTGGCGATGGTGAGCTACAAGTGAACATGCAAGTCGCAACTCGAGTGATAAACTAGCTAGCTAGCACACGCATAAGGTACTAGGGGGTCCGGTGAACCTACCCGAGTGCCAGAGAGGGGACCAGTTGGTTGGAGGCTCGCTGGCGACGGAGATGGTGACGACGGCGTTGAGCTTCGCCATGGAGGGGATTGCTCAGGCTAAGAGGGGAGAAGGGAGGTTAAGGGAGTTCAAGTGAGACCATTAGGGTGTGTCAAAGCGAGTAATCGACAGATGGCTCTCCTGAACATCGTTGGAGAAGAAAGGGGTCCTTGTGGCCAAGTTAGAGAAAAATCCTAGATTTGATGATTCCTGAGATGCAAAGATAAAATTGGTTGAGGGGCAAAGATCCTCATGAAGTAGTGCGCATGGTGATGCACAAGGGAGAGTGAAAACCTTACTGGACACGAAGTTGACATGGCGGTGGCTAGGGTGCACACTCTGGTGAAGAAGAATGGCACGAACGTGTTCCCAGAGCTACACACAATGACCAGGGGGGAGGCGTAAGTGAAAATGAGGATAGTGATGATTGTGGAAGAGAACGGACGCCTAGGAAGGGAGCTTACTCAAGAAAGGAGCATAGGCGAGCCTCTTCCTCCTCAGCCACCGGGAGGAGGAATGGCTAGAATGGAGGTGAAGGAGGGGTATTATCCCCAAACGAGGATGGGAATAGAAACGGTGTGAATCAGTGGTGCTTAGACATTGGTCGATGAGGGCGGTGCTGTCACGGCGTAGACGGAGGTGCGGTAGAGCATGGCGGCGACGTGGCGCTCGAGTCCTGCCCGCCCGCCAACGCGAGGAAGGGGATGACCCTGCTGTGTGGGCCCGGCATGTCAGTGACACAAGCGAAGGAGAGCGGTGAGAGTTGGTGTGGCTAGACCAAGTGGCGCATTGGGCTCGGGTTGGTCGCATTTGGACCACACGATCAAGATTGGGCGGTTGGGATTCTGTGGCCGTTCGGGATGGTCTGATCGGCCCAACTGATCAGGGTGGTCCGATTGAGATTGAACAACCCACGTGCAAAGGTGATGTTCGGACTGGCTGGGGCGAGTTGGTTAGGCTCGAGCCAGGTGAAGAGTGTTGAGCTCGAAGTTAAAACTCAGATTTGACCTAGAAACAAAGCGTTTTACTGGGGTTTTAAAAATAGCAAATATAATCCTAAAAATTTAAAATTTTTCAGGGAGGTTCCACGGACATCCTAGTACTCAAATAAAATCTTAAACCCCACTGTTAAAGACTTATTTGCTGAACTAAGATTCAAACTTAGAATAGGTCAAATAATTGTGTTTGAATTTTCTGTGGGTTGATTTTGGTTCCAAAAATTTGGGAAAAATTATATTAATTCTTGATAATTATTGGAGTATTTGAATAAATTATTTCTGTAGGATGATCACAAGTTTTTTTTGTTCATGCTTTCTTTTGGAACTTCAATTTGAGTTGTATGTTTTCTTTGATTTTGACCATTTCAAATGCAACAAAATATGCAACAGCTCCAAAAAAACCAATGCAGGTTCAAAAGTTTTAAATTCTCCTCATTTTTATACATTTGAAATACAAACCCGAGAGTTGGGATGTTACATGTTATCAGGAGGGAGAACGGCTCACTCACATTTCAAAATACCTCTAGAGATAAATGAAAAAACTATTTGCGACATCAAACGAGGCTCATCGCTTGCTGATCTCATTAAATAAACTTCTTTGGTTATGTGGGACAAGGCACTGATGACACATAGGAGGTGTTTTGAAGCTCTTGATAGAACCTTTCGCGACCTTTTATCAATTGTCGATCCTTCCGTTGCTGGTTTACCATTCGGTGGTAAAGTTTTTGTGCTAGGTGGTGATCTTAGACATATATTGCCGGTTATCGAAGGACGGACGCATTCGCAACTTGTTGATGCCACGATAGTGAATTCGCCTCTTTGGCATTTTGTCATGGTTTTAGAACTAATGATAAATATACGCCTTTCTACTGAGCTTGGACAAATAGATCAACAACACGACATACCATTATTTAGTAAATGAATCCTAGAACTTGGAGATGGGAAGCTACCAGCCACTACACGCGAAGGTGAGGCTAAAACTACATGGATTTAGGTTCCAAATGACCTTCTCGTCCATATTGATGGTGACAAAATAACTACGATTGTTGCGTTTGTCTACAGCGATTTCCAAGCATCTTATCATGATCCTAAGTATCTACGTGAGCGCGCTATCCTAACGCCTACAAATGAGATGGCAGGCGAGATAAATTCTTTTGTTATTTGTATGGCGAAAGGTGCTAGCTTCGAGTATCTTAGCTGTGATTCTATATCTACTTCAGCAGATACAGTTAGAGAGGCATCCATCTTCTATCCAGTTGAATTCCTTAATATGATATGTATAAACAGTTTCCTCCAACATAAATTGATCCTCAAACAAGGCTCTCCTATTATGCTTCTTTGAAATCTAAGTCAGACAAATGGCCTATGTAACGATACCCGACTGATAGTGAGAATCTTTGGACAGCATATCATTGAAGCTGTCATTATGACTGGTTCACATATTGGAGACGTTGTGTATATTCCTAGGATAGTTTTGACAAACCGAGATTCTAAGTTACCATTTGTGCTACAGCGCCAACAGTTCCCGATTCGGCTTTCATATGCAATGACCATAAATAAAAGTCAAGGTCAAACTCTGTCGTTTGTTGGGCTGTACTTAAAGAAACCGGTTTTTACACACGGCCAATTATATGTTGCTGTTTCGCGTGTCATGTCTAGAGATGCTCTTAAGATTCTTATTGAAAATGATGATGGTACCTGTGGTTCACAAACTAGGAATATCATGTTCCCAGATATTTTAAGGTCTATTCCTTAAAAACATCAACGCAACTATATGTTGCTATCTATAAACACTCATGTTTAACTATAGCACAATATCTGTGTGTGATACATCCTTAAGAACTACACAAACATATGTGTAACAGCCCAAATTTATTTTTCTAGTTGAAAATAAAATTTAATTATTTTTTTGGAATTTTCTAAAATTTTAAAAACTTTTTGCAAATTATTGTAAAGCCAAAATAAATTATTTACAAAAATTAATTACCAATTATGAGTTGGAAATATTTAATTTAAGTTCAAAATGACTCAAGGAATTTCTATGAATTTTTCCATAATTTTTGGACTTTATTTGCTATTTTCTAAAGCCTAAATGAATTATCTAAATTATTTAAATCGTTAAAATCTAGGAACAGTACTTGGGCTGAATCTCCTCGGCCCATCACTGTTTTTCCTTCTCACTTCCATGCAGGCCCATGTCATCAGTCCCCTCTCCTTCTCCCTCTCTCACCCGGCCCCACCTATCATCCTTGTCCTCACGCCTTCGTCTTCCTCTCGCCGAGTTGGACCACCGCCATTTCCACTCGGTTGCATGCGTTAATGCATCCGTTTCTACTCGTGAACATGCGCATTAGCACCCACGTTCTCTCCCGCACTCATGGTGACCGTTTCTTCTTCCTTAAACCTCTCTTCAATCGCTTTTACTTCGCCACCGCGCCGGCTTAAGGACCTCATTCACGTCCCTGCCACTTTAGTGACCCTCTTGGCATATAAAAGGCACCCTCGGCACCACAATCTTTCCCCACAACCACAACCCGTAACCATTTCATCTCTAGTTCTCTAGTTCCGTCGGAATCGAAGCTTGAAGCCGCCCGAGCCCTAGCCTCGCCGCCGTCGAATTGCATCGTTCCGTTTATGCTCCGTCCCCGTCTTCTACACCAACTAGTTCGTCGTACCGTGTTCTATCTGGTGCGCGTGCCATCTTCGTTGGAGAACCCCCAGAACACTGTCCCTACCGGAACCCGTACCTCGCTGCCGTATTTCTTCCTTGCTGCCGGTCAATTTCTCTCGCTCTCTCACCGCGAAGGTGCGCACCAGGTTCACTACGTCACCCTCTACATTTTGGTACCACCCATTCGCGTCGCCGTGGCGTGTAGCGCCGATGAGCTTGGGAGCCCGTGTGACGAGGATTAAAATATCTATGTATTACTTTAATACATAATAAAAGACCATACGTCTTCGTGGTCATAACCCCTAAGGCTAACGACCTCACTGGTTGTAAGGATTCCAAAGGTTACATAATGGGTACCCTGGTCGGTCAAGGTCCTGTACCTAGTCTTCGACTAGGTAGCTACTCGTATGAGCTATAAACTGGTATCTGGATCTGATTCCAAGTATATTCTTTACTGTGTGATGAATGGAACACATGTTGTATACTCCATATCACGCGACATTACATAATCCTAAGACACTGACAAACAACCACCATACGATTGAGTGTCTCACAGACACTCAACCGCAGAGCGGTTGATACTTTATCAACCATCGCCTTGTTCCGACCAGTCGCGACGCTTCACAACGGACATCTTCCCTAGGAGTAACTGCCACCTCTTCAGAAGTTATTTAAGGATAGAGCATGGACGAAAGGGAGGAGATCATTTGCCATCAGATTAGAGGATCGCCTTGCATCTGATCAAAGCAACATTAGATTCACACTTCAAGTCTGATTGAATCGTGTAGCAAGCATCATACTCAGTGTAATTAGGATTAGTCCACCGCCTGGTCATAGGCACCCCCTGTATTAGCCAGTTCATATCAATAAAGAGCAGTCCCATTCTCTCCTAAGGAATTTGTATCATTTTCCTCTATTTTATTTCGTAAGATCGGCGACTCGATCATTGATAGCTGGCACCGTCCGTGGGGAAGAAAACACAGTTTTCCTGAAGAAATTCTTCACTCATCATAATCGCTCATGCGACTATGGCAGGAATTTGGGACGAGGAGAACTAGTTCGACTTGGCGGACTACTCCAACCTCAACATGGATGAATGCATCCGCGCCATGCAAGAAAATAGGATGTCATCATCCTCCTCCTCCGCTGGCTCGCATGTCGCAGACATTGGAGAAATCGACCGGATGGATGAGGATACACCACTATGACAAGTGGCGTTTTCAGAGGAACCAACCGTTTTGACCAGTTCGGAATATCCAAGGACCTCTCCAAGCTTGGTCCTTTCGACCGGCGAGAAAGGTGACAAAAATTCAGCACTGCAACCCGAGGGTTAGTCTACTCTCGATGCGATCATGGCTGATAGATACTCACCAACGGCTTCTAGCGATACCAGGAGCCAACCGACATCTGGTAATGGTGTTAATGAAGCTCCTATTGGTCATGGGCCAAGGGGGAATGATAAGGCTCAACATACGATCGGCAATCCATCGGATTAGGCTGAGTCCACCACAAAAACCTCAGGAGGTGCTAATCTCTGACCACTCTCCATCGTGGAAACTCCTCGCAGAAACATTGGAAGGCTCTCCATTAGTTACTATAGAAGCTCATCGGAAGATCACTATTGGAGGCACGAGGTCAATGTGATCGGAGATACAGATCAAAATGCCATGTACGGTCCTACACAATCTACCACGCCACCATGTGCTGGTGGAAATGGTACGAGCCATCAAGCACCAAATGCCAGAGGTAACAGAACTGATCGACATCCATCAATTAATTCACCTGGTTCTGCCCCACCTAGGGTAACGGATCAAACAGAACCAACCAGAAGGTCGGGGAAAGTTAAGATCTTCGAACACCCACTGTTGGCATGAACCCTCCGAGACCTTCTGTAATGGTGCAAAATCTGCAGCGTGTTCAAAATATGTTAAATAATTCTAACCCTGCTCTAGCAGAGACTCCAGGTTTTGTACATCTTGTAGGTCAGGTATCAGAAATTCTCCAGCAGACCATGCAATGAACAGAAGCGTATCGGGAACAAAGAAATTCATAAAGTCAAACTATGACTTCATCCCAACGTTCCTCTCTCAGTAGGGGGCATCATGGTTGGATTGGAAGCCAATCGATACCGAGACCTCCTTGACGATTCCGACCAAGGAGTCATGAGGGAAGAAGGCTATTTCAAGCAGCCACTCCCTCTCCTCGCCAAGAGGAGCGATCACTTGGCCCTGATGATCTCCGACATCATCTAAACCAAGCATGCGGTCAAAGGTGTCACACCAACGTCCACGACCGAATTGGGACACCGGAGCTCCGACTTTCTAACTTTAGAAACCGGTCTCCAACCGATTACAATCCGGCACCCTTCCAGAGAAGGCACCATGAATCAATTTTAAATGGTAGAGCTATTTCCGCAGGGCTCCAGGCTGTATGTTGGCCAAACAGGTTCCGACCGGCCAACCTTGATAAGTTCAATGGGATTCAGAACTCGTTAGAATTTCTCCAAATCTATACCACTGCCATTAGAGCTGCTGGTGGTGATGAAAACGTGATGGCAAACTATCTACCTACGGTACTTGAAGGGTCCGCTCGGTCTTGGTTACTTAACCTACCGGTCGGATCGATCTATACTTGGGAGCAACTTTGCGACCTCCTGATTGCGAATTTCTAAGGCATGTACGACCGCCCTGGAAAGGAGGATGATCTTCACTGAATCCGGCAAGGATCTAATGAGACTCTTCGTCAGTACATTAAAAGATTTAGCCAGGTTCATAATTCAATACCAGAGGTCGCAGAATCTTCTGTCATCCAAGCTTTCAAAGCAGGTCTAAGGAATTGACGGTTTACGGAGGACATCGCAATGAACCCTCCACAAACGATCATCGAACTTTTCGACATGGTCGATAAATATGCAGTTGCTAGCGAGGCGGTTGAATGGTGTGAGGCCATTGATCGGAAAGATAAAATCCCACAACCTAGCTTGGATAAATCAGAAAAGAAGCATAAGAAGGCTTTCAAGAAAAAGAAAAACCGCAAACTTGACGATAAGGAGGTCCTTGTGGTTCCTGAGAAGTTTACTAAGGGTAAGAAAGATTATACCAGTCGAGGCAAAGCAAAAGCTCCTACCGAAGGATACAAAAGAAACAAGAAGTGGTGTCCACTTCACCAGCAGGCAGGACATGATTTGCGCACCTACCGAGCCTAGAAAAAGAAGCTGGAGGATTACTATGCAGGCAAAGGTCCACTCCCCTCAATACAGGAACTCGGGGAAACAAAGCTCCAAGAAGGACAAAGATGGCGACGAAGAGATGGAGTACCAGGAGCCTCAACATACGGTTCACATGATCTTTGGTGGATCTTCTTCGTACAAATCAAGGTGTCATCTAAAGGCCATGGAGCGGGAGGTCAACCTTGTCGAGCCTTCGATCACCATCAAGCCGTCTAGGTGGTCAGAAACTGTAATCTTCTTCAGCAAAGAAGACTGCCCCATCCCTTCAACTCGACCAGGTAGGTTCTCTATTATCGTTGAACCTACTATTAATAACTGTAAGGTTAATCGAGTCTTAATAGATGGAGATAGTTCTCTAAATATTCTATTTGCGGGAGCATTGGAAGAAATGCAAATTCCCAAGTCAAAGTGAAACCTGTGAAATATGCCTTCCACGGTATAGTTCCTAGTTCTACCGCCAAACCGATAGGACAACTTTCCTTACTGGTTACATTCAGAAGACCCGACAACTTCCGAACAAAAAAGATTCCATTTGATGTGGTGGATTTTGAATCCACATACAATGGAATCCTTGGTCGTCTGGCTTTAGCAAAATTCTTGATAGCCACGCACTACGGTTATCAGAGTTTAAAAATACCAGGACCAAAGGGGGTCATCACGGTTTGAGGAGATCAAAAAATGGCTTACGCATGTGATCGGAAATCATTAGAACTGTCGATGAACTTCCGACCAGAGAAGCTAATCTACCTACCATGCAGGTCAAGCACTCGAGGCCAAAGATGACACCAAAGCCTTTCGACCAGACAAAGGAGGTACCACTCGACAAGGGCGCTTCTCAGAAAAGCGCCAAGTTGCTGCTTGGGTCAGGAAACACTAACGCATCTACCCGAAAAATACTGGTCGGGGTAAGACTCGACCACAAATAGGAAGAGTCACTCGTCTCCTTCCTCCAAGCAAATCAGGATGTATTCGCCTGGCAGACATCTGACATGCCCGGAGTCCCCAGGGAGGTGATCGAGCACAGGCTAGCTTTCCAGCCTGACAAAAAACTGATCAAGCAGAAGCTAAAGCGCTTTGCACCTGATCGAAAGAAGGCAATCTGATCGGAAATTGACAAGCTCCTCAAGGCTGAATTTATTCGTGAAGTCGACCACCCTCAGTGGATCGCCAATCCTGTAATGGTTAGGAAAAATAATGGGAAGTGGCAAATGTGTATTGACTTCATAGATCTTAATAAAGCTTGTCCGAAGGATGACTTTCCCCTTCCACGCATTGACCAAGTTGTAGACTCTACTTCCGGGTGCGAGTTATTAAGTTTTTTAGATGTGTATTCAGGGTACCACCAGGTTAATATGAGTAAAGAAGATGAAGAGAAAACTTCCTTCATCACCCCATATGGCACTTACTGTTATGTTAAGATGCCATTTGGTCTCAAAAATACTGGTGCAACTTTTCAAAGGTTGATGCAGAAATCCTTTAATCCACAGATAGTTCGAAATCTAGAAGCCTATGTTGATGGTCTGGTCGTGAAGAGCATCAACGCTGGCGATCATATTTCTGACCTACAAGAGACCTTCAATAACTTGAGAAGGCATAACCTCAAGTTAAATCCGGAAAAGTGTGTGTTTGGAGTTTCCGCTGGAAAGCTACTCGGTTTCCTAGTTTTGGCTAGAGGTATCAAAGCGAATCCAGTAAAAATATCGGCCATCGACCAGATGCGCCCTCCGAACACGAAGAAAGAAGTTCAAAAACTAACCGGCTGTATGGCAGCGCCAAGTCGTTTCATAGCACAGTTAGGTGAAAAAGGATTACCTTTCTTTAAACTTCCCCGAAAACATGGAAGTTTCGAGTGGACTAAAGAGGCAAACGATGCCTTTAAAGAACTTAAGAAGTACCTTATGAGTACCTCAGTCTTAGTTTCTCCAAGACCAGGAGAAACATTGCTGATTTACATGGCTGCAACTCCACAAACAGTTAGCGGTGTACTGGTCGTGGAACGTGATAACGTCCAACGACTAATATATTACGTAAGCGAAGTCTTGCATGGACCAAAGGAAAGATAACCACAGGTACAAAAGCTGCTCTATGGTCTCCTTATGGCTTCAAGGAAACTAAGGCATTACTTTCAGGCCCACAAAGTGGTCGTACCGACCAAGTATCCCCTCGATCAAGTCCTTGGAAACAGGGAATCATCAGGGCGAATAGCAAAATGGGCGGTTGAGCTAGGGGCGTTCAACCTCCATTTTATCTCACGAACATCGATCAAGTCCCAGGTGATAGCAGAATTCATTGCTGAATGGACAAACCCTGAACCCACCCAAGGGCCCGAGTACGCAAACCACGATGAGTGGACAATGTACTTTGACGACTCCTTGATGCTCAAAGGCTTGTGTCGGACCCGGGAACGAAAGATCCCGAACCCTCTGTGTTCATACACCAGTCCAGGATTTCCGGTGTACACAGTTACAAAAAATGATAACATAACCAAATCTTGCATTGCATTAATAGTAAATCAGAGTTCAATACAATTGGGCAAGAAGCCAAATAAAAGAGTAAATAACACAGCGGAAGTAAAGATAGTAGTGGTAGGCCAGAACGATCCGCCACAGGCAATCGTCTGGAGGCGTAGCCTAGGCGTCGGTGTCCTCACCGTCCTGATAGTAATCTTCCCCTGAAATTTGGTTGCATAAAGCAAGCATGAGCACAACTACCGTGCTCGCAAGTTACACCCAATATGGAATTGTAATGCATGCATAAGGTAAGCAAAGGACATTGGCAGGGTTATTTTGCATAAAGCAGTAGTTTTAATTTAAATAATCATAATAGATTGCAAGGCCATTTTCATACAATATCTAAAATCATAATTTTAAAAGACAATTGTATAATGTGGATAACCTCCAACAAAGGTGATGGATATCCTCCAATCACAATGGCTAACCGCCCAATTTTTCCCACAGGACTAACCATCCTGAAAACATCTGTTGAATTCATTTTAAAACCAAAAACAAGTCTAACTCAAAGTGGCTTTGCTAGCATGTCTATGACCGCGGATGCGGCTATTCGAATAGTTTTCTACTCCGCAGAGTTTGTACAGCTTTACCCACAAGACACGAATTCTCTAGTTTATCCGACATATATCTATGCCCCCACTCACTACCTTAGGTAAGCAGTCTAGAGCACGTGACAAGGCCTTTACAATGATCTACCTCAAAGTACTCATGCCCGCTAAGGTTTCACTTTCATTGGACTAACCATCCTCCGGGAGCCCCCTCTTGTGCCATGTGGGACTACTGTCTAACCAACACCCACTCATACAACATGGCATGAATATCTAAGAGGTATCCCAAATTAATAAGCCAGGTCCTGCCCATACAGGACATGTGGTAGTACGTTTTGGCATAGCAAAGGAACGCTCAAAGGCCGGTCCTTAATTGACTTAGGCGTCTTTCAAATCAAACCCTGGGCTTTAATCCTAACCAGATTAACCTGTGCATAAACCTGCACCCACCTTTCATCCGTTACACCCAAGTCCAAACCATTTTAATTTTATTTTAGCGAAAACCACCTTTACAAACTCTCTATGGTAAAACAATACCATAGATTTAATTTTAAACAAGTTGTAATGGTTTGGCTAAATCCTCCCAAAATCCAAAATCATGGTCTAAGCATTTGCTAAGCATTTCCAAACAATTTTACCTATGGTGACAAGGGATGGCATTTCAATATACAAAATTGGCCATACAATAACAATTGGAATAACTAAGTATTTAAACAGGGTATTAAAATAATTGACTAAAAATATGCATGCAATAATAATTTTAAAACTGAATTTAAATAACTTTAAAATAGTAGATGCAACATGGTCAAAGTGTAACTTGCCTTCGCTGAAGTCTTGGAATTCTAAATCTTCGGAAGAATCAAATTCCCTAATAAATCAGAGTCTAAGCGTGAAAATACGACAAATCAATTGAAATTCAAATAAATTCAAAAAGACAAATTAAACTAAGTTCAAATAAAATAATTCTATTTTATTTAGCTAGCACATAATTTTCTAAGATTTTAGCAATTGGAATCATTCAATTTGGAATTAGGGTTCAAAAGATATGAATTTTCCAAGTTTAATTCCTAAATGTGTAGTTTAAATTATTTCAAATTCAAACAGACAGTTTAAACCTACTCCAAATCAAATATTTATATTTTATTTGGCTAGGCACTAATTTTATCGAATTTTAGAAATTGGAATCACCTAATTTGGAGTTAAGATTCAAAAGATATGAATTTTATAAACTTAAAACCTAAATCTGCAATTTAATCCATTTTCTGATTTATTTTTCTAAAGGAAACTCTAATTATTGCGCATGGTGACGTCAGCGAAGGAATTCCGAGATTTAAAAGAAATTAAATTTATTCTAACGTGCGGGTCCCACATGTCATTGACATGGCTCACATGGACCAAGTCCACGGAGTCTTAGGGCTCGGAGGTGGCGCTGATTTGGCGTGTAAGGGTGACGTGGCACCACGCAGGCTGCCACGTCGGTCCTCGGCCGAGGTGGCACAATGTTAGCCGTCAAGTGGCATGGCCACGTCGGTCTTGACGGGCGGCGACGGACCCTAGGAACTAAGGCGAACGGCAGCGGCGAAGTTGGTCTCGGCGAGGGCACGAGGAGAAAGAGGGAACGCGAGGGTTCTGGTGCGCTCACCCACGCGACGCGGAGAGGACGGAGGTGGTCAGCGGCGACGAGGAAGCAGCGGCGAGCTTCGGGTTGTCGACGGCGACGAGCTCCAGGTCCTCCGGCGAAGCGAGGCGCGACCGGATCGCGGGTCACGACGATGGAGGTGGAGGTGGTGGCGAGATCCGGCGTCTCTGGCGGCGGCGAATCAAGCTCCGTCTCCATCGCCGGCGGCGAAGAACTCCAATCTGGCGAGCCTACGGGGAGATAGGGAAGGTGGGTGGTGGCGTTGGGTTTGGGGAGTAATGGCGCACCCGAGGCGTCCATTTATAGGGGCCGGGAGGTCTAAGCGGCGTGACGACGTGGAGGTCGTGGGTGACGGTTCTTGGCGTCGTCGCAGCGTGCCGCGGAGAAGAAGGGGGCGAGGTGGGGTTAAATGGCGGCGTGGGCGCGAGTCTCGCGCGCACACGTGGGTCGTGGGGCGATTGAGGCGCCGTTGCGAGCTCGTTGAAGACGCGTCAATGGCGGCGAGTCGGCGCGCGTGTCTGCGCGAGGAAGACGGTAGGGAGAAGAAAGATCACGGCCCTCGGTTTGCATCGGACGGCGCGGGACGCGGGGTGCGTGGAGAGCTTCTTGGCCGTCCGATGCACATCTGACGGTCACTAGGTGAGCCAGCGTGTTGAGTTGGCTGGGTGGGCAGCGTGCGTGTGTGAGGTAATGGGCCTAAGCTTTCGCCCAAAAACTATTAGAGATAAACTTTTGATTTTCTATTTAATTTAATCCTCGAAAATTGAATAGGCTTTAGGAACTAACAAATAAAACCCAAAAATTCTAGAAAAATCACATAAATCTCTAGAGTTATTTTTGACTTGATAAAATTATTTCCAACTTAAACTTGATAATAAATTTTGTAATTAAATTATTTTAGCTTTAAAACATTTAGGAAAAAGCTTTCAATAATTCAGAAAATCCACAAATTCAAATAAGTTTTAAACTTTAACCAAATTTGAAATTTTGGGCTGTTACAGCTTGGGGGCTGGAGTTGTCTTGATATCCCCTACTAGCGAACACATTAAGTACGCCATCCAGTTAAATTTTTCTGCTACAAAGAATGTGACAGAATATGAAGGTTTACTGGCAGGACTCCGAGCAGCTTGTTCGCTTGGGATTTGTAGATTACAATTGAAAGGCAATTCTCAACTAGTAGCGAATCAAGTTGGGAGAGAGTATCAATGCTCAAGTACCAATATGTCATTTTATCTAGCGGAAGTACGGAAACTCGAAAAGCACTTCTTCGGTTTTCAGATCCAACACATTCATAGAAAGGAAAACTTTTTGGCAAACCTATTGGCACGGATGGCCTCCACGAGGTCACCCGTCCCGCTCGAAGTTTTCCTCGAGCAATTCGATTCACTCTCGGTGGTCGAGCTTTTCGAGGACATATATGCTTCTCTATAGGTCGTACAAACCGATCCTGTGAACATGGATGCTCCACAGGTCATTGATGGTTGGCGCTGTCACGATCAAGGTAGAGATTGGATGATGTCGTTCTACAATTATCTTTAGCATGACATAATTCCAAAAGATGATGTAGAGGCTGATCGTATAGCTCGAAAGCCAAACCATACACTCTAATCGAAAGTACCTTGTATAAACGAGGATCTCATAGAGTGTTGATAAGATGCATATCTCAAACGGATGGCATTAAATTGCTGACCGAAATTCATGGACGAGTCTGTGGAGCACATCATGCCTACAGAACGCTGGTCGGTAAAGCCTTCAGGCAAGGATACTATTGGCCAACTGCCCATTCGTGATGCAAAAGAGCTCATGATGAAGTGCATACAATGTCAGTTTCATAACCGATAAGTACATCAGCCAGTACAAGCTTTGCAAACCATTCCTCTTTCTTGGCCTTTTGCAACCTGGGGACTAGACATTCTGGGATCTTTCCCAAGAGCACCCGGGGGCTTTGAATTCCTATTCGTCATGATTGACACATTCACAAAATGGATCGAAGCCGAGCCTATCGTCAAAACAATGACTGAGGCCACTAAGAGGTTTCTCACAAAAAATGTGATCACACGATTTGGTCTACCCAGTCGTATAATCATAGACAATGGTGCCCAGTTGTCAAGCGGTAAATTCCAAGAATTCTACGAAGACCTTGGTATCAAGATACATTTTGCTTCTATTGCTCATCCACAAAACAACAGAGCAGTTGAGCGAGCCAATGGTATCATAATGCAGGGGATCAAACGCCGAGTATTCGACCAGTTAATAAAATGGTCAGGAGCTTGGGTTCAAGAACTTCCTTCTGTATTGTGAGCTGTTCGAACCACGACCAGTCGTGTGACTGGTGAAATGCCATTCTTTTTGGTTTATGATGCTGAAGCCATGCTTCCTCCAGAACTAAAACTCGGCTTTGCTCAAATTGATTGTTTCAATGAAAATGATCAGAATGAACGACGACTTGACGACATCAATTTCCTTGAAGAATGACGAAACCAAGCCTTGATATGATCAACAGTCTACCAACAGGCCATGCGAAGGTACCACAGTCGTAAGGTGCAACCTCGCAGCCTCGCTGTAAGTGATCTAGTTCTTAGAAAAATTTAGAACCAAGCAAATCGCAATAAGCTTTCTCCCAAGTGGGAAGGTCCTTACATTGTGGTCGAAGTCACCCGACCAGGTTCAGTGCGACTAGCCATGTCTGATGGGTGTGTTTTGTCTAATTCTTGGAACATTGATCAACTGCGTAAGTTCTTTGTTTAAATTATCCTTTACATTCTTTTTTTTAATAAATATTAGTCATTCCTTTATTTCTTTCGATGAGTGATATTGTTTATATATCTATACCTATACTCTGGTCGTCTACTATTGTTGTCTAAACTAGTCGAAGAAGACCTCTTTCTCTCCAACATCCTTTACAAGGATCTCTGTTACTCTTTGGCAACGACTTCTAAGTCACACGCTGTATGAGTCCTAGTCGTGATCATTACATGAATGATTCCCACACGCGACCACACTCTTTTCTCAAAGAAATATACTAGTAACCAGAGAATAATATAAACAACTTTATGTAGTAACTCTTATGCTTATGATTGTGGAGACTATATTTCTTCATTTCAACATTCTGTTCTCCTCTCGTTTGGCTACTGGTCGGGACACGGAAAGCCTCCTGGTTGAAGTCTCTCCTTATCCGCACGTGGTCCTACCTACTAGAAGGAGCTTCCTAGCGACGATTCTTTTCCTACGATCCTCGCTGCCAGTCGGACTTGAGCTTGAGCAAGTTTCGCGAAGTGTTTTTTATGTCTTCAGTTCTTAGCAATTCTTCTGACCAGTTTTGGATACTACATATAAATAAGATCACTTATCATTTATTGCATACATTCTTGCATATTTTCTTTTACCATCGAAGCAAATCTTTTTCTTCTGACTATATATTGTTTTGATTGGTATTTTGATTATGATAAACAGATCTATAACTAGTTGAAATCAGATACTGGTTCCGACCAAATTGATTTCCTAGTATTACTACGATCAGTTTTATCATATAATCAGTATATGCTTTCAAACATTGGTAGATACTTTAGTACTCCTTCTTGGCTTACTGCTTATCTAGTAAAGTATTTATACTATAAAGTAGTCGGGGGCTAGAGAATATATGAGTACTTCATAAGTTGATAGGATAAACAAAAGACTTGTTGATAACCAAAAGGTAAGTTTTATATATTTCATAATTCTTATATTACAATTGTCTACTCCTGGAGAGCTCTAGACTAATTGCTGCTTGACGAAGATCCGACCTCCATTTCCTCTAAAACTTTGTCTCCGAGAGGCCTTACTTGAGAAACTTGGTCGCATCTTCAGGCAAGCAGTTGAAATCTTCTGCAACGGCTTGGAGATTGATGGAGAGGTCGGAAGCCTTCAGTTTTGCCAAAGCAATGCTAACTCCACTGGCCACCGCTTCTTTCATCATCTGAGTATAGTTTTCTCGAGTAGTTTTGAGCAGGACCTTGAGATCTTCTAGAAGTTGGCCCAAGTAGTCCATCTTCTCTGTTGGATTCCTTAAGGCAGGCAGACTCGATCCTGTTAAGTGCAATGACTTTTTCATCAAGTTTTCGCACAAGAGCTGCCTTCTTGTCTTGCTCAAACTCCAGAGCTTTTTTAAATCTATTCAGCGTTTGAGTTTGCTCTGCACGAGTAAAACAAGTAGTGAGTAAGCATGATTAGAAGAGATGATATACTGGTTAAGTTTACGACCGATTACCTTCAATCTTCTTTTCAAAACTCCCAAAGATTTCCTTGTGTCTGGTCGTCACGTATGCGATCGACCGATCTTTAGCTTGGCATTCTTCTTCAAGCTTGGTTATTCTGGCTTCTTTTGCCACGACCTCTTCTTTTATTTTCTCCAAAACTATCAAATATGATAAGGGAGAACAATTGATTAACAGAAGAAGAACAAGGTAGCAAAGAAGAAGACAAGTTAAGAAGAAAGTCCTTACTTTTTAATTCAGAATGTTTCTGCTCCAGGTTCTTTATTCGCTGGGTCAGTCCTCCGACCACAGCAAAATTCTTGACCATGTGCTACATAAATAGTATTCTTTTTTAAAGTTTCTAATAAACTTTTAGAGGAGAAACTATAAAAATGGTCGTAGATACTTACTCGAATTGCCACGTCATTATATTCAGCAAAAATTGTATCAGGACCCGTCTCAGCTTGATGGTCCGATATCTTTCCCCAAACCTCGTCAAGCTCCTTATCCTCAATAAATCGAGGGCAAAAAGGGTACTTGTTAGATTGAGAGGAATTACCAACAGAGGTCGAAACCTGTTGAGAACCTTCAGAGACGTCTACCTCCGCAGATAAAGTTAGAATCACCACCGGGTCCTGAACAAGCGCTGGCACCAACGCCTGCTTACGGGCTTCCTCGACCACTTTGTCTTCAGGAACTTTAGCCTGAGAAGTGTTTTGTACGAGGACTTCCTTGATTGCTTGATCCTCAGGAATATTATGGTCGGAGACGACCGGAACACCAGAAGATCTATACAAAAAGAAGAAAGGAAGCTCAACAAGTTGATTGTCAAGGATTTTTAAAGGTATGCACTCATATGGCTATTTCGTTTGTACATACCTGATCGATTTTTTGGTCTTGACCTTGAAACGTGCTGGATTAAATTCCGTAGCGCTCATTTTTCTTTTCTTCTCAACCAATTTCACTGGTTCTGAACCGGTAGGGCTGGTTGTATCCCTCACATCTTCCAACATGAGGCCAGACGCGATATTCTCGACCAGCTGGTCAAAAATAGCGTTCCTGACCATTGGGTCGGAAGGTGTGGTTTCATCGACCTCTAGAGCAGTTGTTTAAGTAATAACTGTCAGGTCATGAATGACCACTTTGGGGTCTACAACTTTCGTAGCTTTGCTATGCGGGCCTTCAATCTTTTCCACCTAAATCAAAAATCAAATTTGGTTAGATGATGAAATTTTCCATCTAAATATATACCTTCTTCTTTCAAATGCTCTTTTACCTCGGGAAGATCATCTTCTTCCATGGCCTCTAGGCAGGAATCGGTCGGAACCACGGTAGGATTACGATCCTCACCGGATTGAATAACCTTCAGTCCGACTGCCTACATATTAAGAGCAAACTTAGAAACAGAATGGAGGATATATAAAAGGTGAAGAAATTGGTTATCTACCTTAAGTCTCCTCAGTCTCTCTTTATCAGAGACGATCGCCAAAATACCAAGAAATACAGCCTTCTCATCAGGCTCCCTGGCGCAGATCATTTTGATCCGCTCTCTGAGCTCGTCAGAGGAAAGGACTTAAAAAAAAAAGACAAACGAGATTTCAAGGTTATATGATAATCTACTGATAAGCTATATTGGTCGGAGCATCTTCAAAGACTTACCATCCCTTGAGTCCTTGATTGCTTCATCCCGACCAATGTACCAGAGTAGGGAATGGTCTCGGAGCTTCAGAGGACTAATTCGGCGCATGGTGAAATCCCTCACCACATTTCAGGAAGTCAAGCCCTTTCTCCTTAGGTCTTGAATAGCCTCCACACATCTTCCGACCATCCCTTTCTTCTCCACGGTTCCCCTCCACTTTGTATTCTCATTCGCCCTATTTCCGACAAAGTAGAGGCCATCGTCTTTCGTGACCGTCATGTAAAACCAGTTCTTTTTCCATGACGACCACAAGGATTTTGAGTACATTGGGATGTACTCATCGGCCTTCCCGTCGTGAAGGCGTAACGTGCATTCTCCAGGACCCACCGTGGATCTCCCTGACATTGCCATCCGGTAAAAGTATTTGAAGAGCTTCAAATTCAGTCGCAGTCCTAGGTACGCCTCGCACAGATAAATGAAAATACTGATGTTGGCAATGGAGTTCTTAGCCAAATTCACCAACTCTGCCCCGTAGTACTCCAGAACTCGGGAGAGGAATTTGTCTTGCGCCAAGCGATTTTAACCAAAGACTCGATGCGGCGAGGAAAATAGGATTTTCCTTCCTCACGGCTCGAAAGTATTCTCCTATCACGACCTCCACTTGATCAAATTCTTGTCCAGGAGCATTCCGATTCCTTTGAGCGCCTCGAGCTTCCTCTCGCTCAGATCTAAAGCTACCCACTTGGTGATCGATTCCGACATGGTGGGATCTCACGAGGCGGTGAATAGAGGTCGGAGGAAACTTTTTAGTAGAAAAGGAAGCGGAGATCGGAAAGGATTCTTAGCAAGAAACTGAAGAGAATAGGGATAAAATCTAGAAGCGTGAAAGCCCTAAAACCCAGCAATGGGGATTTTATAGCTTCAGATCTTTACTGCAATCGAGAGTTATTAGAGTCCAACGGACAAAACCTTTTTGTCCAACGGACAGAAAAACTCTTTGGTTCCCAAGGCATGTTCTCAACTTTAAAGTGAACACAAACCACCTCGTATGTCACGACATTAAATGAGGGTTTGCCTGATACGACTTCATCGGAAGAAGGTGTTCACACGACCTATTCATTTAAAGTTCGGGGGCTAGCTGACGAGAATTAAAATCTCTATGTATTAATTTAATACATAATAAAAGACCATACATCTTCATGGTCGTAACCCCTAAGGCTAACGGCCTCATTGGTCGTAAGGATTCCAGAGGTTATATAATGGGTACCCTGGTCGGACATGGTCCTGTACCTAGTCTCCGACCAGGTAGCTGCTCGTATGAGCTATGAACTGGTATCTGGATTTGATCCCAAGTATATTCTTTACTATGTGATGAATGGAACACGTGTTGTATACTCCATACCATGCGACGTTATATAATCCTAAGACACTGAAAAACAACCACCATACGATTGAGTGTCTTACAGACACTCAACCGCAGAGCGGTTGATACTTTATCAACCATCGCCTTGTTCTGACCAGTTGTGACACTTCACAACAGACGTGTTCTCGAGGAGTAACTGCCACCTCTTCGGAAGTTATTTAAGGATGGAGTGTGGACAAAAGGGAGGAGATCATCTGCCATCAGATTAGAGGATCACCTTGCATCTGATCAAAGCAGCATTAGATTCACACTTCAAGTCTGATTGAATTGTGTAGCAAGCATCATACTCAGTGTAATTAGGATTAGTCCACTGCCTGGTCATAGGCACCCCCTGTATTAGCCAGTTCATATCAATAAAGAGCAGTCCCATTCTCTCCGAAGAAATATGTATCATTTTACTCTATTTTATTTCGTAAAATCGGCGACTCGATCGTCGACACCGTGCCTCTCCTGTAGTTGAAACTCCTTCGACTAGGTGGTCGAAACTCCTTTCGACCAGTGTAGTCGAAACCTTTCTTCGATCAGTGTAGTCGAAACCTTCATTCGACCAGTGTAGTCGAAATCTCCTTCGACCATTGTAGTCAAAACCTTCTTTTGACCAGGTAGTCGAAGTCTCCTTCTGACTACGTGAAGTCGAAGAGGTGAACAGTACTCGGAAAGTGAACAGTGTTTTCGGAATTCTATCTTTTCTTATGATATCAAAACTTCCGGTTGTTCGTTCTCCTTCATACGAACTCCGTTTTCGTTGATTAAAATTTATAAATTCATATAAATTAAATATATAGCCAACTAAACTAAAATTATTTAATTTAGAGTTAATTTGAATTTGAATTTTCATTTATTTGAATTTGGCTTATTTTCGTGTATAGATTTCGACGATTCCGAGGAACCTGAGTTAGTTGAAGAAGAAGAATTTGAGCAAGGCAACTTATACCTTTGACCATGTTGATCCTGTTATATTAAATTATTTATTTCTATTTTAAAGTATTATTGCATGCATAATTCTATTCAGTTATTTTAAATTCCTGTTTTAAATTCCTAGTTAATCTATTTCCTTTGTATGGCTAATATTACTGCTTGAATAGTCATTCCCTTGTCACCATGGTCAAAATAAAATAAAATTTGAAAGATTATATGCTTAGACAATGCTTAGACCAAAATCTTGAATTTGGGAGAGTTTAGCCAAAGTATTCAAATTTGATTTGAATTGAGTCTATGGTATTGTCGTACCATGGAAAGTTTAGAAAATGTTTTTACTTGTGAAATAAATGAAAAAGGTTTAGACTTGGGCATAATGGATGTTGGTGTGGTGCACATCAATGCACATGATTGATTTATTTCAATAATCGGGTCCAGGGTTATGGAATGTTGCCCAAGTCAGTTAATGACCGGTCTTTAGGTGTATTTCGCTATGCCCCACCGTACCACCACATGTATTGAATAGGAAAAATTAGGCTTATTAATTTGTGATACCTCGTTGTTGTTTATGTCATGTTGATGAGCGGGTGTCGGTTAGACAGTAGTCCCACTTGCCGCAAGAGGGGGCTTCTAGTGGGTGGTTAGCCCAATAGAAGTGAAACCTTAGTGGACATATTAACTTTGGGGTAAAACATTGTAAAAGCCTCATGATAATCATTTAGTCGCATACCTTCAAAAGCGTGTCATGTCTAACATTATAAGATGATTATGACTTGTGGGTAAAGCTATACACACTCTGCAGAGTAGAATCTATTCGAATAGCCATGTCTATGGTCATAGACATGCTGAGCAAATCCACTCTAAGTTAGAATTTGGTTTTGTTTTAAAAATGAAATTTTGCAAATGTTTTTAGGATGGTTAATCCTTGTGGTAAAATTAGGCGGTTAGCCTTGTGATAGGAGGTTATCCTTCACCATTCTTGTATGGAGGTTATCTACTATAAAACTGTCAATTTAAAATTTGATTTTAGTTATAGATTAAAAATTGCTTTAAAACTTAGTATGAGTATTTAAAACCGAAAATGTGGCTTTATGCAAAATAAACCCTATTAGCCTCACTTGACTACACATGCATGCATTATATTCTATTAATTGGGTGTAACTTGCGAGCATAGAAGTTGTGCTCACTCTTGCTGAATAAAATTTATTCAGGTAAAGATTATTATCATGACGGTGAGGATTGGAACGACTAGGCTACACCTCCAGACGATTGCCTATGGCGAATCGTGTGACCTACCTATTTGTTTTTGCTTCCGTTGTTTCTTTATATTTGGCCTTTTGCCCAATTTTGTAATCAACTTTGATTATTAATTAATAAATGTGTGATATAATTTTGCTATCACTTTTGTTTGACTGTGTACACTAGCTATTCCTGGACTAGTGTATGAAATACAGAGAGTCCAGGATTCTTCGTTCCCGAGTTTGACAATACATTACAATAGATGCCTTCTAACTTTTTTACTCCCACACTCTGGATGCATACTTTCCACAAAATAATACACGCCGTGCATTAAAATGCTTCAAGTTTTTCGTTGACAAACACTATCGAAATTGTCCCAAAGACTATACAATTTTTCCCTTGAGAAACACTATCGGAATCATCCAAAAAATTATGCTTCCTGCTATGTAGGTGTTCGGTGCTACATTGCTATGTATGTAACCTTTATGTAGACTGGACTATAATCCATGACAGCTCACTGTTTTACCAACAGAGCAGACAACTAACTCCTATTTAATTTTTTTATGCCATTGGACAAGAATACAGATGGAATACACGCTTCTTCACCAGATTAATCCAGGCAGCCGACAATGAGTTATCTCTGTTAGGATTTCTCGATGTTGGCACTAGCGCTAGAAAAAAAAGCTCACGACTTGCGAGCTGGCTCGGCTTGAGCTCGTAAAATTTCGAGCCGAGTCGAGCCCCCTTTTCAGCTCGCACAAAAAATGAGCCAAGCATCGAGCCGCTCGCGAGCTGCTCGAGTGGCTCGTTTAGCTCGTGCAGCACCACTATTCTATCCCTTGCCGTAAGTTTCCGGCCTAGGAAGGCCCAGGCTGCCCGAGAGGCCCAGCCGCCCAGTGCCCCCACTCACATCACAATAGCCCTAACCCTAGACACTCACTCTGTCAATCCCGATCCCGATCCCCTTTCTAGCTCTCTCTCGACCTCTACTCCTCTAGTCTCCCTCTCCCACCCTGTCCGCCGCCCGGCCTCCAACCCGCCGCCGCCGCCCTGTCCTCCCCCTCCCCCCCCCGTCCTCTAGCCCACCACCATTCACCACCCGATCCCCTTCCTCCAGACTCCCGAATCCTGATCCCCTTCGCGTTGCCGCCCTATCCATCCGTCGTGCCATCCAACCGACTGGTCGCACCGCCACGTGCTCCCCGCATGCTTCCCCCTGGCCCCATGGTCCCCTACTCCCCTCGTCCTCCTCCCTGGCACAAGGCAAGAAGGATTCCTCAGCGGTAGATGGCTTCGGCGATCTGGTCGGGGAAGAGATGGCGGCGGCGGTAGAGGAGGAGGACGAGATGGGAGAAGAGGAGGTGGAGGAGGAATATGGGGAAGAAAAGGAGGACGGGGCCGAGGAGTTTGAGGAGGCTGCGCCCGCGGCAGAGGAGCCAGCGCAGGAGGTGGTGGCAGAGGAGGGCTTGTGGCGCAGGAGGGGTTCTACGAGATCGAGGCCATCCGCCGCTGCATCTGCCGCAAGGGATTTGTGTTGTTCTTGGCTTTTGGGTTGCATGTGAGGTGTGGTTTTGGTGTGCATTAGTTGATTCTTGGATGGGGATGGGGATTTGAGAGAGAGTTGCTTGTGAATTCCTCTGAAAATTTTTTCCTTGACATTTTCATAGTTCATAGATTGCATTTTCTTGTGTCTTGTATAATTTTGATTCTGCTGGTGGATTCTTGGACTGTAAATAAAACAGCACGGTGAGCCAGAAAGAGGATGACATGCAATCCTTGTGATCGAAAGGAATATTGATTGTGTTGGATACTATGATAGCAATTTAATTTTGAGCATGCTCTTGTTTACTGAAAATGTCACCTTACAAGGGAAGTACAGTGACTGAAAATTACAAATTGCCATCCATTTTTTGTGATTGATGTTCATAAGTCATAACCATTGACCTTAGGTCTGGTCGTTCATTTACTCTAATTCCATTATCTACTTTTAGCAATATTGGATTTGATTGTTTTTAAGCTCGTGCTGATGCCACTTAACCCTACATTAATCTTGTACTGCTAAAGTGCTAAGTGTTGCACAGAACTACGAAGTCTGCACTGAGCAAATTTGGCAAGGAGTAGTCTTATGTATGTACTATTTCAGCTTGGCTAGCGAGCCACCACGAGCCGGCTCGAGCCAGTTCCCGAGCCGAGCCAGGTTTCTAGCGCGTTTTGAAAACGAGTTGAGCTGAGCCGCAATTCAGACCAAGCTTGGGCGAGCTTGGCTCGAGCCGGCTCAGCTTGGCTCGTTTCCGGCTAGTTGGCACTACCACTGAGGAAGTGATATCGGCGCTATCGATCACACCGACCTGGTGCTTCTCGATGAACATGTATTGATCTAGCCTCTAGCACTCCATTCTCACATACTTATCTCGATCATTATCGACTTCAACATGTATTTATCTAAATACTGTCTCGCCTCATACTCTCTTCTTGTAGTCCAACCATATGTACGTTGAGATCGGACTTGATCATGTTAGCCGGTTCGAACCTCTACCGCAAGAAGGGAAGATCTACGAGCTACCAAAGTTTATTGTCAGCCCACCTAAGACTTCAAGTTTATTGTCAGCCCACCTAAGACTTCTTTCAAACTTGTATAGGCGCCTTATATCATTTGGTTTACAAAAGACACGTTGATTCAGGAGAAAACTGATATGCCTGACAATTTCCCATTGTGGGCGTCCAATCCAGTCCCATTCACAGAGCTTCCTAGACCTACCAACACACCTTAATATTTCACTGGTCAGTACAAGCATCCTCACCATGCTATTCCTCTAACGTTTTAGAGTCTCCAGCGTTGTCTACAACATTTGATTTATCTAAGACTTTGCCTGTTTCTCTCATTGCTTCTAGATGTCATAGCCATTGTGTCAGCAGTTCCTAAAGTGGAGCACATCCAAACTGCCTCACGACCTACACCTTTGTTAGAGAGGACAATCTTGCTTCGTGATGTCAGGTGCGTACAACGATCTTACATTACATAGCTATTCGTTTATACAATAAATAAATGTTAGATGCAGCATAGAAATAATCTTTACTTCTTATATTCAGTGGCCGTGAAATCTGACTAGATATGTGGGCCGAATGTGCGACATGGTTTGATGCCCATGCCATACTAGCAGCTGGCGAAAAAGGACCCATTGTTGCGATCTAATTCGTCGGAACTTTAACGAAGATATTCAAAGGCCAGACTGCGATTTCTTTGCTTTTACCTTTACATACATACATGCTGTGCTTAATATATCGTATGTTACTTACACATGTGTTACCTGAATTCTCCAAAATACCCACAGGACAAGCAACCTTAAGTGCGAGTTCAGCATGTAGATGGTACATAGATCTATTGTTATATTTTGAAATTGATTGTTAATGGAAAATGTCACCATGTTATAGCTTCTAATAATTAGTCTATGATTCACGTTTGTATAATATATGTTTTCCGTATGCATCAACGTTGCAACTTGGTCGATCGCTACCATATTTAGCTGTCAGCGTGCTGGTTTAATTTATCAAATAAAGCTTGAATACTTAAGTACAACATATAGCAACGATATCGTTTTCATTTTCTCCGGAAAAAAAAGATACCGTATCCATTTTGCCTTGAGGGTCATTTTTCCTCTATTAATTTGGCTCCACGGGCGATGGGGTTCTGCAAGGCAACTTTTCTGATTAGTATAGCGTTTTCTTACCGTCTTTGTAGATGTATCTACCTCCATCTTTCAAGCGTGTACCTATCAAATATACTAGGTGGCAAAGCGCGCTCCGCTGTGCTCGTCCATTGGATATATGGTGCTACACAGTGGTTTGTGCGCTGTTCGGTGGGTCTTAACATTATTTGTTTTGGAAGATACAAAATTGATTGAAGCAAATTGTTATCGATGCGGTAGGCTGTGTTGGTACATTAGCATCACATAGATAGAATGTGTTTGCAAACTGTCTATTCTAGGATTATGTTTGGTCCACGTGACGCACATACAATCTTTGCACTACTCATTAGATGTGAATATTCGAATATACAATAAATGGATCATGCCGGAGGGAACCTAGAGCAGCAATCTATTGCTGCCCTGAAGCGGGAAAAATTTAAGTGTGACAAATTTGAAGAAAAATGGAATTCACAAAATAGTATAAAATGACAATGTCGAGGCAAGTCATCTAATAATTTCAGTACGGAAGGATGAGCAGTACAGGCAGGCAGATGGGGATAAGTATTGCTAGTATTTTGGAGCATAAGAGGTAGGGAAGTACCTTGGTTCTACGGCTATGCGTAACTATTTAGGGGCCAGGAATAGCATTGGCTTACCATAGAGGCCCACTATAAGGCCAACGAAAAGGACTATAACATGAGCATTCATACTTGCCGCTTCGAGTCCTTTTGAATCAAAGTCGTAAGCATGCTGGTCCCACAAAGCAATGACGATAGTTTTTGTACGTAACATAATGCAATAATATTGTTGTGACATTTAGAGAACCTTAGACCAGAAAAAACATTAACGTATGTAGGCCATTGAATGAATGAACTACATCGCTATGTGTTGTCATATTGTTGGGGTTCTCATTGCTAAGAAAAGTTGAAGGTTTTCATTAAATTTACCTTCCCTCAGTAATATGGATATTGCGTACAGCCTTCTCGGCACCTCTGCCTTTACGTGGGTGGGCTATGGCTATGACAACGTCGATGGTGTCTAACTGGCGATCAGTTCACAGCACTTCAATTCATCATGTACTATGGCATGGCCTATTGAAGAATGATGCTTAGGCACTAATAAACGAAATATGAAGTCATTGCGAAAAACATAAGAGTCAATCTAAATGTAGCATCCACCCATGACACTGCTATGCTATGAACACATCAGCATAGAAAATGTGACTATGAACCTTTTCAGGTTATGGTGGCATTAAACAATGATGAGGCAATAGTATCATAACATCTTCTATGCATATCATGAGATTTGTTGCCAAAAAAATTTGAGCCAGCAGGTGCACATTGTAATAATAAGTGCAACCTTGAAATAAAAAAGAACCAAACAATTTAAAAGGTGCAACAACAATAATACATCAGGGAATCAGAATAGCAAGCTAAGGGAATAAATCAGACATGTCCATTAGGAGACAGTACAAATACGTACGTATGTTTAATGAACTTCCCGAATCAGGAGATACTAATAATACCTATGAATGTTTCATGAAATGCAGGAAGATTGTACCTGTTCATCAAGCAAAATGAAGTTCAAGTGTATGATTTTATTCTTGCAGGTGGCATCAGTATACTCATTCATCCTTTTTACTCTAACACGAATATGCTAGGAGTGTGACTCTCGTGTGACGTCTTTGACCAAAGAGTACTCCGTCTATTATGACCCATAAGATGTGAGCATTAATAATGCGTCGAAATCATATATGTCATATTGCTAAAAGTAGCAGGTAAATAAAGAACACTGTAAGGAAGCAAATATACACAGTAGAAATTAAGTCCTCACTATTTTATTGTCTTTTTATTTTATTTTACTGTAGTTTCTCTCGATGAAGCTTGCCTCTCTGAACCCAGCGATGTATGAGTTTGTGCTAGACATTGACATGTACCCAAATGTTTCATAGGTAACAAGATTAATAAAGATACATCCGAGTCATGTCCATTAGCAAGCATTTCTGAAGAATTCTGTGCTTTCAGTTTGTCTTTGCCATGCATGTCAATCAAATCAATGAACATATATAGTACCTAATTATCTACAGTAACTATGGTAATTAGGAATATAGGTTTAGAAACAGAGCGAACAATGCAATTAGGAATGCAGGGAGCTAGATAGGTTCACGAAAAAGTTACAATAGAGACAATCTAGGGCAATCTGACAGCTAGTCATGAATAAATGTTCAACTTTGAAGCCCTATTAATGTGAAGAACCCTATAGCCCAAAGCCATTTTTCATGTTAGATGTCGAACGAAAGCATATGACATCTTTTACAATTTTATAATCCAGCATACAACCAATGCAATGGTAGTGTGATATAAATAAAAAGTACTCTAGTGCATTGCTCTTGTGTAATCCTGAAAGCAATCAGCTAAATTTAACTCTTGTCTATTTATGGGCATCTAGACATATAAATTCAAATCTGCCAGTATTTAACCTGCTCTACTATCTGAGCATAAGAATAAAATAGATTAGGGAATTAGCAAAACCAAATGAAACAACAAAAAATAGATGAAAATCTGGTACATTAGAAATATATATCATGAACAATGGTCCATAGGAGTATATTGGCTGGATTGGAGATACATACCTATACATTGGGAACATGCGTCCACCTTCTCATAACTTTGTAGCTTCCTTTAGCATTGAGTATGCTGTGTGTCTTTTGAATGTAGAATAATCTAACATAGAACAAAAAAAATGCTTCAGTGATGCATGCTAAACCTGCAATCACCTAATTAAAGCATAGATAGTCAAAGCACAAGGATGAGAACAACATACTGCTAGAAATATACATGAATCTGTAAGGAAATGTTATCAATAGATGCAACAATCTAATAAGGAAGCTCATCCATAAGCATGTGCATACGCATCTGTGATTTTGCAATAGCATATACTTTTAAAAGAACATGGATTTGTGCTATTTCTTCCTATAACATGGGTCCTTTGATTTTATGCCAACAAGCTTACCTTGATTTTTTTTTTGTTGTCAATTCATATCAGAAGATGTTACTAAACAGGAGGCCATAAAGCGAGATTCCTTGAACCTATTTATTTCCTACTGGGCTTCATCTGCCATGGAGGCAACATCATTATCCTAACCAACATTCAATGACATCAGAGGACTACAATGAGAAATGAATATTAATGCATATAAAATCAGTGAGAATGTATACCTCAAGCCTTATAAGAACATTCCTGTTTTGCAGAATTCTCCTGTCCCATTCAGCTATAGCAGTGGCAGTTTTTCTAGTTTTTTGCGATACATTATTGAAGCTCATTGTTCTAGTCCCTAATAATCTACAATAGGTACTTTCATGAGACTGTCTAAAAAATGAAATGCTACTGCGCTATACTATGTTAAAGAAACCACAATAGAAGATCAATTCAACCTTAAATGCAATGTCAATTTTAAAAAAGGAAACGTGCTATTGTGAAGACCAAACAACTGTAATAGAAAAAGATAAGCGCAATACCACCTCAACACCTTTGTCAACAGCTTATGATGGAAGATTAGGTGCTTGGGATGCTGCTGGAATGATAGAAGTAACGCCATCACCTACAACATCACCTGCAACCAAGGAAGCTCTTAAATTCATAATACATGCACGCAAATAAAAGAATATATTAGGCGAAGCCCTCAGCAGTGTCGGTGTCGTGCCGAAGAAGACGGTGTCGCGCTTCCGGCCGTCGTCGGCGTCGATCTTGACTGGCGGCTGGCGGAGCGGCGCGGCGACCAGCTTGGATGGCGACCCAAAGGGGAGGAGGCCAGGCATGGAGGCGAAGTGGAGGGGACGCGCGGGCGACGGCTGGGCACGGATCTTGGGGGGAGGGGGCGAGCCGTGTGGGGCGAGAGCGAGGTGTAGGGGCGAGGGAGGGAGCAGTGCGAGGGCAAGGGAGGGCAGCGGCCGGGCGTGGGGGCAGTCGTCGGCATCGACCTTGACTGGCGGTGGGCGGAGCGGCACAGCGGCCAGCTTGGATGTCAACCCAAATGGGAGGAGGCTAGGCGTGGAGGCGAAGTGGAGGCGGCCTGGCGCGTGGTCGGCGGCTGGGCGTGGATGTGGGGGGAAGTGGCGAGCCGTGGGGGACCAGAGGAGTGTGGGGGGAAGGGGGCCAAGCGCCGGAGTGGGAGAGAGGGCTAGGCATGGGGACGAAGGGGAGGAGGTGGCAGCCGAGCGTTGGGGCTGGAGGTGCACCGAGAAGCAGCTAGAAGACGCCGAATGGAAGCCCTCACAAGAGGCGCGCCACGCAAATCAGACGGTAGGAATGCTTGCGACATGATCGACGAAGCGGGGTTTTATGAGCGACGTGGCCACGCTGGGAGTCCGGCTAGCAACTTTGCTATAATAAGAGGTTATATGTCACGGTTGCACGATAAAATAATAAAACTATACCCTACAACCGAATTGGTAAAATGGCATCGATTCTACGCTCCAATGCCATGGCAGGGTACCTACCGTGCCCTGGGTGTGCGGTGGGCCACATGGTGGGCTCCCGTTGGGTGGTAGGTCAGCCGGCCTGCCGCACCCCCGCCACGCGGCAGGTGGCCTACCGCACGGCGCGACAGACCACCTACAGCATGATGGGGGCGTGACAGGGGGGATCCGGGCGGTGGGAGCACGACAGGGTGCATGTGTCACTTGTCGGCATGTCTACGGTGCCATTTTTGCTAATTCGCTCGCGGTGGCAGGGAAAAGGGGACTAGTTTTGCTATTTTGTAAGCCAAAAACTCAGAGAGTTATCAGGGGTACGATAGGTATTCCAGTCTGTGAAAGCAGAGTGACAAACTAAGGGTTTGGTCGGTTCCTAGCCAAACGTGCCACACTTTGACACATTACGTGTTGTTTGGATCCCAAGGATTAGGAATTAGTTTTCCGAAAACATGTTTTATTACGGAATTTAGGAAAACTAATTTTAGGTTGTTATTCTATTAGGTTTGGTTTATAGATTACATTGTTTGGATCACATAAACCTAAAATGTGTTTTATTAATGTCTTGTTTGCTTGACGTCACTTAATCATCGGAAACAAGAAGCCATGGCAAAACAAAGTTAAAAAAATACGAAAGAAATGGCTAGGACTCGATGGAATACTTGATATCTACTTGTCTTCATGCTCTATCAAGTTGTACTAAAATTCTGAAGCTAGAACATAATTAAGGAAAGGAAGAACTTTACTAGACTTGGCTGTGCATAACGTGATGTTTGGATACTGAAACAAAAACTTAAGAAAAAAAATATATATTGGGATGCATGGTCAGCGGGGTGCATGTCCATGGGCTCTGTCGACTTGCAACAGCATCGAGCACATCCCTTCAGGCGACGAGCCGACGAGCAGTCATGTACGTGACAGTGCCGATGACCCATGTAGGCAGCCTTGTGGATATCATAGGAATATGCTCACAATCTTAGGATGATGATACAATTTGCAATGCTGTTGAAGATTTGTCGAAACACTCGTTTTCGGTGAAATTCAAATTCTATCAGACAGTATGTGGTCAAACCGACCAGTTCGACGGTCAGACCGGCCTTTGTGGTGGTCTGATCGGACACCTCTGGCGGTCAGACCGGCTAGGGCTTTGACCAAGAGGCTAGCGATAAGATCGGCTAGGAGGCGGCGATCTGACCAGCTAGAAAGGTGTTGTTGAATTTTATGTCGGGCCAAAAATAGAGGGTGTAGGCAAGAGAGGGATTTATCTACACTTGGTCTCATAATTTTTGAAGTTTGGGGTCAAAAGTTCTATTCATTTGAAATTTCCAGAGAGGTTTCAGATTTCCAGTGAGAAAATTTGGCTAACTCCCCTTGCTGGGCGGTCAGACTGGCCAGGTGGTAGTCAGATCGGCCATGGGTGGCGGTCTGACCAGTTTTGCCCTGTTTCACTGGCCGGTTTGGTGGTGATGTTTGTAAGTTCGGTCAAGTTCATGGGTTTCAGTGTATATGTGTTGCATAATACATGTTTTGACTAACGTGGGTCAAGTTGCGAAGAACTTGTTCCTGGAATCGATTTCTTGGTCTATTGTTGTGTAGGAGGCTTGGAAGTCAATTACGGTCAACAGCGAGGATGATCGGGACTAGGTTTGGAGAGCTGAGGTCCGGAACGATCGAGGATACCGGGTGAAGTCAATGAACTCAAGCATGGCACAAAATGGATAAGGATAACTGAACAGGAAGTTCGGTGCGACGGGTTGCATCAAACGGTGCGAGGGTCGATGCAAGTGCCACGGTGGTTTCGGTGGGAGTTGGATGGGAGAGACTTGTCGATATGAAGAGAGCCGTTAATCAACCTACATGTGGTGAAGCATGCAATTGCTTCATGAAGATTGGACTCAGTCTTTGGAGAATGATCGAGAATGAGTATTTTGGTAACTTCACCAAAATACTGCCTTGATGGCTTTTAGCTAAACCGCAGCACAAGACGGCGCAAGGAAAGACGGTTTAGGTCAAGAGAAGATGAAGACGGCACATTAAGAAGCGTGCGTGAGTAAAACCTGTTCGTGTGTGGGTTTAACGGGCACCCATTAGAGATGTCTCTCTAGAAGATAACCTCCACTCTAAAAGGGGAGGGTGCTGGTTGTGCACCTCCCAACCCTTGTAGCCTAGAAACCCTAATTTATGTTTTAGGGTTAGGAGAGGAAAGTGGAAGTGCTAGGGTTTTTGAGAGTTGGATTGATTGTGTGCTCAAGTGTTAAGCTTTTGTCCTTCATGCTGGAGTGGTTGGAAACCAACATCAATCTCGAATCAATCCAAGCAATATTTTATGAAGATGAATCTATTCTTGTTCTTGCTCTCTCTTTTGTGATTTTTGGGTTTTCATTGATCCTTTGGTTTCTGGCCATGATCTTCCTTACTGTGATATGTGGGAATGTATCTAGGATCATCTTGATCATCTTCTACCGACGAGCAAGTTTTGGGATCAATCTTCGGTTTTGCTCAGTTCTTGTGCCCTCATTCTCTCATCCTTGAAATTTGTGGAACCTTGGTTTTGATCTTCCCGATCGTCAATTGGAACCGCCCCTTGGAGAGGTCAGATCGCTAGGCTAAAGGTCAGACTGTCCATGTTGAGAGGTCTAACCACCCAACTCATTGAGAATTGAGTTTTTGGTGTTTTTGGTTATCTTGCTTTGGGGTTTCGATTGGATTCAATACAAGTCTTTCGCTATGCTTATACATTGATCTTCATAGCTCTCATAGCAATTGAAGTGAAAAACGTGTTGAATCTGATCAAGGTGAAAAAAAGATCGTGCTCCTATTTACCCCACTACTACAAAAAGGCTAATACTGGACGCCCCATCACAAACGGTTGACCAAAACCATCTATGTTACATGCAATCACAAATAGTTTTGGTTTAGAGACCGTCTATGTTATTGGCTGTGCTAAAAACCGTCTGTGAAGAGGTAATATCACAGACGGCTCATATTGAAAACTGTTTGTGAAGTATCACAAACGGTTCTAAACACGAACCGTCTGTGATAATTGTAGTCTTCACAGGCGGTTTTTTATTATAACCGTTTGTGATAATATTGCTTCAGCTCCCTAGTGATTTTTTTCGTCGCCTGATGAGTTTCTTCATCATCAATGCATCTCTTCATTGCATCAATGCTGCTTCGGCTCCCCGATGTGTCTCTTCATCTCACGCACCGAATTTGTTCCTTGTTTTATAAAAATGACCATCTGTCATTGAAGATGATCATCCCCACATATAACTCTCTCTATATATATATACTTCTAAAGCAAAAATGGCTCCCTCTTCTGTTTCCTTGTCACCGACATTGATGGCCTACCTAGCCATCCTGTACGAACACCTCTCCGGCCGTACATTGGCGGATGCTGCGGAAGGACACCTGAACCTTATCCTATCATAAAAGTTGATTGCATATATGCATCCTTTCCTGCATTCATCCAATGCATTTCTCTCCAAGCCGATCAATTAGAACTAGGGAAGCAAGGGTCAATTAGAACCTCTCTTCTCTGCACAATATTAGGATGATGATACAATTGGCAATGGTATTGAAGGTTTGTCGAAACACTTATTTTTGGCGAAGTTCACATGCTGCTAGTGTAATAGCCCAAAATTCCCAAGTTGGATTAGCTAAGTATCTACTGTGCATTTATGAAATTTGGGACTTTTTAAAAACTTTGATTTCAAAACAAATGTGTTAAAACCTAGTCGTTCAATATTTCTTCTCCATTTCAAAATTCCAATTTGAATTTAGGGAAAAACTAAAAAGGTTTTAAATGTGGGAATGTCTTTTTGGAGTTCAACTTAAAAATAACAATACCTCAAGTACTCCTAAAATACTTGAGGTAATTTTTACAAAGAATCTCAATTTTTAAAACTTGAAAGTATATTTTCTTAAATTCAGAAATGCAAACTGATTATTATAGTAGGACCCATAGCTGGAAATATTTTAGTTGAGTTCTATATGATCTGGTTTGCTTATTTGAATTTTTTTGGAATTTTTGGAGATCATTTGGTTTCTTTTACTTTGCATGTTCAAATTTGATTTTTAATTTAAAATACAAACAAATCTTATGAATAGTGCCTAAAAATAATTTTCCTAGGTTTTGGAACACTTTAGCAGCTCACATTCAAAATTTCACAATTTTTATATTTTAAATTCTATTTCCAACCAGCCAGTCAATCCAAGAAAATCAAAAATCAAACGCCACATTAAAAACTTAAAATAATTTTAGAGAAAGTTTTAGAAATTGTAAAACCCTAGAAAAATTAACTAATGGACTAACTAGTGTCAGGGACCTTTCCTAAGCTCTCAACCTTTTTCCACTAAAATCAGGAAATCATTGTTTGTTCGGTTGAGTCCGAACTTTTAGATCGACCGAGCGACGAGCCGCCTGGCTTGACCCAACCAGCTCGCCTGAGTCTCCCCTCTCTCAACCTCTGACTAGCGGTTCCCAACTGCAGGTCATTTTCTCCACGCACGTGGGCGAGCTAAGCATGCAGCTTGCCAACGCCATGGCCACGCGGCTACTTGTTCCGCGCTAGCGCATCGTCCTGCCCCTAGATTTACCAATCCCACCCCCTGTTTTCCCCTGCTCCTCGACTGCACCTGATCAGCCGGCTCTAGTGCCTAGCTCGCTCTCTCCATGTGGCTGTTGTATGCTACGATGTAGCGTCGCGCCGCGCCACGCTGCCCTCCGCCCCATCGCCTATAAGGGCCAATGCCACAGCTCTTCCCCGGCTTTCCTTTCCCCTCCCATCTTTCCACTTTCTCCTCCGAGCCAAGGAGCCCCAAAGCGCAAGCCGCTCGGACCGCTGCTCTCCGTTCTGGCCGCCGCCATGGACTTCGGCCAACCCCGTATGTGTCATAGCATGCCATCCATCACCAGGAGATAATTCCCTCAACCAATTTTGGGATCCATCAACTGTGGCACCGCGCGCCCGTGTTCTTCTCCGATTCTAGCTGCCACCGCCGCCCGCGCTGCTACTTCTTCTCTGATGCCTCCCCTTCCAATTCCTTTCTCCTTGAGCATGTAGTAGACCCCCTCTATCTTCCTCAATCACTCACTTGTGCTATCTTCTCTCCAGGACCCCCGGCCACGAGGACCTCCGCCGTGCCGCCCATGGTCATCGCCGCCGGCCTACCTCAGCGCCTCTCCGTCAAAGCCGACCATTCCGGTGAGTTCCTTAGACCCACCTTATGCTCATGCTCCCACCAATTTGGGCCCAACTCCACCCTACGCCACCGGCACCATTTCACCCCCACGGCCGGCCGCCCCTATGCCCTTACCGCGCCGCCCTGGTGCCACCCAAGTCCTAACGCTGCCACCCCTAGCTCTAGTAGCCTCCGGGCGATCCATTTTGGCCATCGCTGTAGCCTCCACGCTGCTCCAATCGCCGACGATCCGCCAACCTATTTTTGGTCTGAGCTATTCCCCTGTTGTCGGTTCTCTGAAACTAAGTCCCCTCTCTATTATACCAATGCTAATAGGAATTGTAAATGCCTCTTAAATCACTTAAGAAGAAGTACTTAGCAAATGAATTAGGGAATTGATAATTTTAGTTTTCAAACACTCTTAGTTGTATGAATGATCTAAGAAGGGGATTAGAAGAAAAACTGGATGTTAGTGAATCCATTTGCAAGACCATCCCATGTCTCTGCTAGTTAATGCCTTGATTAGCAAATAGGTCACTTTAGTGAATTAGCAAATTGGAAGTTTATGTTTAAAGGAAGTTAGATCTTAGCCTTTTTGGTTCTGTTAAATCTTGTTGTTAGATTGTTGAATAGTAATCTGAATAATCTTAGGATTGTTAGAAGATTAATAACATGATTGATACAGTACATAGAGTTTCTCTTAAATTCAATTAGTTTGACAATTATCTAACAACAGCATCTAAATATGAAAATCTTTATGAATGTGAATTTCAAAAATCAACAGAGAGTTAAAAAATTTGAAGTAGAGGAAGTTCAGTAGCACCCAAATCCGAAAGTTCAGAAATCGGCAGAGAAAGAACCAAATCCTATTTATACATTGTTAAGTGGAGAAGGTGTTGAGAATACAGCTTAGAATTTCAGTAAGCTTCTATCTATACTACTGCATGTGATTAGAAAGTCATTGTCCTTTCAGCTTGTAAGCTAGCAGAGCAACTCATTTTGACAAAACAATAAAATCCTTTTCTTGCATTGTTGATCAGAGAAGGAAGTAGAGAATAGTTGGTGTTGGAGTTAATAGGGAGCAGTTGCACACCAATGTCACGAATGAATGTTGTATGTTTAGCCAAGAGTAATTAAGCTCTAAGAGTATTTCATTTTGTAATCAAGGTTTGAATTTTGGCTTTGTGAAGTAATCAGTAAGCTTCCACCTAAGGATATAATGAACTAGAATAATCAGAGTTCATTTAGTAGTTCGCTTTTGTAATATCCTTAACACTACTAAAGGATCAGATCAAAAGTATAGGATCTAAGTAACTGAGGAGGTTAGTCAAATAATTACAGTAATTAGGTATCAACTTTTATCAGCTTACACTTGAACAAATTCATTAGATAATACCCAAGTCAAAGATCAGATTAAGTAAACCTCTTTTTAACTAGCCTTTCACATCTAAGCTAAAAAGAGCAAATTTAGTCATAAGACAAAATTTGAAGTTTGGTGAGTTAAACAACAGTAGACTTTATGCTATAGTCTCAGTTTCAAAAGTTCATAACCAATTCAATTCAACTCTAAATCAAATAATTTCTATCTCTAAATTCATCTAAAATCAATATCTTTCTTCTTTATTTTCATAAATTTTTGAAGACTTTTTGGAATTCTGGTGTTGATTCTTTTCGTTAGATGATGGTAATTCAGGAGTGCAACCGAAATAATCTTGAGAATGTACATAGAAATAGCAAGCAAAGGCAAGCAATTTCCCGTTGATGCATATTGATCCTATTACATTAAAAAACTATTATCTTGTTTTGCAACAGTATGTATGCATGCTTTATTTTGTCAAGTTACTTTTGTCGATTAGAGGTAGCTAATCCTATTGCATGAATCCTCTTAAATTGTTCATTCCCTGCCACTAGCCTAAGTTAATAATTCCACTGGTGAATTAGAGCCTAGTGGATGTTATATGGTCTATTTATTTTTAATCGGTGTCATGCTTAGCAATGCTTAGCTTCCGGTAGATTGGGCGATTGTCGACTTTGTCGATGACCTTGATCACATTAATCATTTTTATTATGATATATCCAGCACCTTGTGCTATTATATTTGGAAAACTAAAAAATGAAACAAAATATTTTAGACTTGAGCACATTGGTTGGATGGTGTGATTGTCGGGTGTGTATGGATGGTGCCTGAGTCAACAAGGACCGAATTACTTGTGTCACTGATCCAAGCGTCATTGTGTGCATTCCACATGAGGGCTATATGGGAACCCCTCTTGACTTAGTACTTTTGCGTGTGTTAGCTCCGAGTCGCAGGAGGTGGGTTGTGTGTTGTGTGTAAAAGGAAATGTGTTGTTGTTGGGTTTGCGGGGGTGGGTTCCTGTCTAGGTTCTCCACACCGAGGAGCATCGTTAAGCTTTTTCTCAGCCGATGACTTCGACACAACGTATGGGTTTCTATCCATACGGGCGACTCGTAGTTAATACACAATATTGGAAAGGTCTCGTTGGACTTAGCCTTGCCGGCATACCTAAGGAAGTGTGCTCTATTGCATAGCGAAAAGGCGGTCTGGCATGTGGGTACAGTTGTACACCCCTGCAGGGTATAAACTATTAGAATAGCCTCGTCCTAGGTTATGGACATGCTTGGTTAGGTCGTGCAAGAATTAGACTCAATATTTTGGAATTTTAAACTTGAAACTTGTTCGGGTGGTATTGAGAATGGTCTCATGCTATGTTTGTGAGCTGCGGGGCAGCTACCTGTTGTTGTTAGATGTTGTCTAATATTTACTTAATCTCTGTTATTTAAAGTATTAAAAATGTTTGCTCACTTGCTATTTGAATCTACTACATTGTATTTCAATTGAAATATTGCTTTGTGCTGAAAATGAACCCTATAGCCTTCTCCTTTGAATCAGCTTGCATGTAGCTATGTATAGGCTTGTTATTTGTAAGTCTTGTGGAGTATATTTGTGTACTCACTGTTTGCTTTTATTTACTAATCTAGAGAGCAGGTATTGAGATCGAATCGGGCAAGGAAAGATTGCGCAGGAACGTTGTTTTCCTATGGTTTCAACCCAGTCGGTTGCCCTGCGGGTTATGGCAAGCTATTGGGACTTTATTTATGGTTAATCTCTGATTTTATTTAAGTTTATTCACTGTTTTCTGCTGTGTACTTGATTGTGTTGTTCAACCCGGGAACGAAGGATCCTGAATCCTCTGTGTTCATACACTAGTCTAGGATTTCCAGTGTACACAGTCAAAAATGATATCACAAACATATCACGCATTCAATTAATAACAATAATAATTTCGAGTTTAATACAAATGGGGCCTGAGGCTAAATAAATAACACAACGGAAGCAAAAGCAATAGTGATAGGCCAAACGATCCGCCACAAGCAATCGTCTGGAGGGGTGTAGCCTAAGCGTCGGTGTCCTCACCGTTCGGGTAGAAGTCTTCTCCTGAATAAAGTTATTCAACAAGAGTGAGCACAACTACCGTGCTCACAAGTTACACCCAATATTGAGTTATGATGCATGCATAAGGTAAACAAATGATATTGGCAGGGTTGATTTGCATAAAACAACATTTTCAATTTAAATACCAATATTAATTTCCAAGGCCATTTTTATACTATATTTAAAATCAGATTTTAAATGATAGTTTTATAGTGTGGATAACCTCCATATTTGAATGGTGAAGGATAGCCTCCTATCACATGGCTAACCGCCCAATTTTACCACAGGATTAACCATCCTGAAATCATCTGTTGAAATCATTTTTAAAAGAAAAAACAAATCTAACTCAAAGTGGCTTTACTAGCATGTACATGACCGCGGACGCGGCTATTCGAATAGTTTTCTACTCTGCAGAGTTTGTACAGTTTTACCCACACGAGATAATCTGCTCTTTATGTCGGCCAATCCACGCTTCCTAAGGCGTGTGACAAAGCAATTATCACAAGGCCGTTACAATGTTCTACCTCAAAGTACTCATGCCCCTAAGGTTTCACTTCCATTGGACTGACCGTCCTCCAGGAGCCTCCTCTTGCGCCAGGTGGGACTAGTGTCTAACCGACACCCACACATACAACATGGCATGAATATCTATGAGGTATCACAAATTATTAAGCTATGTCCTGCCCAGACAAGACATGTAGTGGTACGGCAAGGCATAGCAAGATGCGGCTCAAAGACCGATCCTTAATTGACTTGGACGTCTTTCAAATCAAACCCTAGGCCTTAATCTTAACTAGATTAAACCCGTGCATAAACCTACACCCACAATTCATCCGTTTCGCCCAAGTCCAACCATTTTTTATTTTATTTTTAATAAAACCACCTTTACAAATTCTTTATGGTAAAACAATACCATAGATTCAAATTTAAACCAATTTGAAAATGATTTGGCTAAAACCTCCCCCAAAAATCATAATCATGGTCTAAGTATTGGCTAAGCATGTGATTATTCCAATATCATTTTATCTAATGGTGACAAGGACAAGATATTCAATATTCAAATTGGTCATACAACAGGAATTGGCATAACTAAGCATTTAAACCGGGAAGTAAAATAATTGAATAAAAGTATGCATGCAATAATAATTTAAAACTAAATTAAATAACTTTAAAATACTTGGAGCAATATGATAAATGGTATAACTTGCCTTCGTTGAAGTCTTGGAATTCTAAGTCCACGGAAGGATCGTACTCTCCGGAATCGTCGAAGTCTAAACGTGAAAATACGACAAATTCAATTGAAATTCAAATAAATTCACAAAGACAAATCAAATTAACTCCAAATCAAAATATTTTTGTTTAGTTAGCTAGATAATGATTTTATACAAATTTATAAATTTGAATCATCCAATTTGGAGTTTGGATGCAAAAGATATGAATTTTAGAAGTTTTAAACCTAAATCTGAAATTAAATGAATTTCCCGAATTACTTTTCTAAAGGAAAATTTAATTATTGCGCTAGGGTGACGTCAACCACAAGTTTTCAGGATTTAAAGAAATAAAATAATTTCTGACTTGTGGGCCCCACGTGTCATAGACACAGTTCATGTGGACTAAGTCCACGGGGCTTTTGGCTGGGGGGGTTTTGATGTGGCGCCACGTAGGCGAAGCTGGCGACATGGCGCCCACGTGGCCGTGAGGTGGCATCGTAGTGGCGCGTACGTGGCGGTGCCACGCTGAAGGCGGCCGGCTGTCAGACCGAAGTCCTGTATTGTCTTCTTGCGATGGCGGGCGGCGGAGGGTGCAATAGAGAGAGGGAGATGCGGCGGTCTCAATGCACTCACCCAATTGACGCGAGGGGACAGAGGCGAGGTCACGGCGAGGATAAGGCGGCGGGGTGTACAGCTTGTCGACTAAGTGGCGATTTCGTGAGGCTCCGGTGAGGCGAAGGTGCGAACCATCTTCGCGGCTTCATGGCGATGCGAATGGTGGTGGAGTTGAGGTCGCGGCGTCGACGGCGGCGGCGCAATTGAAGTTCCAAGCTCTCGTGGCCGGCGGCAAGGAAACTCCAAATATGGAGAGCACATGGGGAGAGAGGGGAAGTGGGTGGCGGCGTTGGAATGGGTGTGAAGAGGGGCGCCCGGGGCTTCCTTTTATAGGGGCCGAGGGGCTCCGGGGTGGCGTGGCGACATGGAGGTCATGGTGGCGGCAGTTGCGGAACCGTGCGCATGCTCGTGGAGAAGGGGAAAGAGGGTGGGGGTATGCGGAGACAGGCGCGGGTCGTGCACAACCACGCAGGGAAGTTGGGGCGGTTGAAATGGAGCCGTTGGCGAGCTCGCCCGCGAGCGGCCATGGCGGCTGCGTGAGGCGGTGTGTTGGAGAAGAAGGCAGCGAGGACGAACAGCCTAGCCCACATGGCAGCGAGGGGAGAGGGGCTGGTGAGTGGGGCCGAGTAGTGAGAGAGAGAGAGAGAGAGAGATGCGGGTAGTGCTGGCCGTTGGATTTAGATCCAACGGTCCTCGAAGATTGTAATGTTTGGACCGTCCAAACTTAACAACACATTCGGACCGTTCAAAAGAAATCGGACGATCGAGAATGATTAGGGTTGGAAATGTGCGGGCGAAAGTGAAAGGGAGCGGGGCAGCACTGCCCATGGGATTTTAATCCGACGGTCGCGATTAGATGAGGGGGAGAGTGGTCGGGCTGATTTGGGCTGGAAAGGAAAGGAGGAATGGGCCACATAGTGAGGTTTTGGCCCAAGAGCTATTCCGGATTTTTAAAAGGATTTGCTAATTAAAATAATCAAATTAATTTGTTTAGGCTTTAGAAAATAGCAATTTAACTCCAAAAATTCTAGGAAAATTCACAGAAATCCCTAGAGTTATTTTGGACTTAAATAAAATAATTCCAACTTTTAATTGGTAATTGTTTTTGCACATAAATTTGTTTTAGCTTTACATTAATTTGAGAAAAAACTTTTAAAATTTCAGAAAATCCACAAAATCAAATAAGTTTTAAATTCAACTAAATTTTGAAATTTTGGGCTGTTACATGTGTGCTCATGTGTTGAGCCTTTGTCCTCCTAGATGGAGTGGTTGTAAACCAACATCAATCTCAAATCAATCCAAGCAAGATTCCTCAAGATGAGTCTTATTTTGTTCTTTCTCTCTATTTTGTGATTTTGGGGCTTTCTTTGATCCGTTGGTTTTTCTTTGGTTTCTAGCCTAGATCTTGCTTGCTATGACATGTGTGAATACATCTGGGATCATCTTGATCATCTATTACCCACGAGCAAGTTTTGAGATCACGTTTTGGTTTTGACTTGGTTTTGAAACAACCTTCACTCAAACCAAAAAGGTCAGAACTTTGGCAACGATCTTCATGATCGTTGATTGGAATAGGTTTCTGACATCCTTAAGAAGGTATGTTTCAAGTTTCGTGAAGTTTGGAGTTGTGGATCAAAAGTTAGACCAATTTGTGATTTTTGAGTTTGGGCTGATTTTATTGTTCATTGGCCTGGAGGTCAGACCGCCATGTACCTAGCGGTCAGACCACCCATGGTGAGAGGTCAGACCACCCCTGGTGAGAGGTGTGATCGTCAAACTCATTTGGATTTGAGTTCTTGGTGATTTTGGTCTATTTGCTTTGGGGCTTTGATTGGATTCAATACAAGTCTTCCACTATGCTTGTATATTGATCTTCATAGCTTTCATAGCTATTGGAGTAAAATTAGTATTGAATTCAATCAAGGAGAAAAAGATATCGTGCTCCTATTCACCCCCCTCTAGTCGCCATTTTCAGTCCAACAAGTGGTATCAGAGCCTGGTTAGTTCAATCTTGATCTTAACCGGTCACTAAACTTGGCGATGGAGAAGTACTCCACCAAGCCGCATATCTTTGATGGGCTCGACCATGCCTATTGGAAGAATCACATGCGTATCTTCCTTTAGAGCGAAGGACAAGCCATATGGGAGGTTGTTCGAGCCCTGCTCATTTTTCCTAAGGTTGCTTCGCCGGCTTCAGCAGCCCTCTTGGCTAACAACCATAAGGTAAAGAACCTCCTATATGCTGGGCTTGGTAGATAGGAGTATGATATGATTTGCAATCTTGAGACCGTGCACGAGATTTGGCACACCCTCGAAACCTACCATGAGGGTTCGTCCCAAATTAAGCAAGTACGCTAGATGGTCTTCAAGCGAGAATGCAACAGGTTCGAGATGCGTCCTGGAGAGAGCATCGATGATGTATTCACTCGCTTTAACAAACTGATTAATCAAATGAGAGCAGTAGATATCGAGTATTATCAATCTGAGAATGCCACCCACCTCTTGGCTGCAATCAACACCAAGGAGTGGGAGATGAAGGCTATTGCCATTGAGAAGAATGTCAATCTCTCTAATATCTCTTTGGAGCTGCTCTATAGCAGTCTTAAGACTCATGTTGGTGGCTGATCCTCTTAAAAGAACTTCTGATATTTCTTCTGAGTCTTCCTCTGGATTTTCACTTGCCTGTTTATCTGCAATCCATGAAGAGGAACTTGAGAGTATTTCTGAGGCTGAGTTAGCCCTTCTAGCCAAAAAATACACACGGGCCTATAACAATGTGAGAAACAAGAAGAGAGGCAGCCCTGTGACATGCTATGAGTGTGGAGAGCTCTACCATATCTAGGCAAACTACTTCAAGCTAAAAGATAAGGGCAACCATAAGGAGGAGAAGGCAGCTTGCAGGAAGCCTCAAGGGAACAAGTCCAAGTTTGATGCTGCCAAGCTCATGAAGGCTGCTCACTGGGTCCTTGCCACTTTTGGAGAGCAATCCATGAGCGATGTGGACTCCGGGAGCGAGGAGGACAAGGAGGAGGAGCTCCCTCAAGACAAGAAGAAAGGGAAGACAAAGGACTTCACCGGCATGTGCTTCATGGCCGACTCCGTCGACATCGATGACCCGATGAGGTACCTCCATCCTATGATGTTCTCTCTACTAGATATGATACCATCTTTGAGCAACTACATAGCCAAGATAAGGCGTTAGAGTTCACCATGGCTAGGAATAAGGACTTAGAGTCACAAGTTGATAATCTCACACTAGAACTTGTAAATGCTAAGACTCTTGATCTGATGAATGTTCATCCTGCCATGCTTTACACTCTGAACTTGCTAAATTACAAACTGCTCATGATGTTGCCTTACACCAACTAGAAAATGCTAGGACTGAGTTAATTGAAGTTAAATGTGCTCCATGTGAAAAATGCTTAGAATCTAGCAAGTTGGTCGGTTTTGATAAGGCCGAGTCTAGCTTTTGCTCTTTCTGCTTAGAACGTGAACATGAAGTAAAAGACATATTAGAAGCAGTTAGAGCTAAGTATGCCAAGCTTAAGGACAAAATTGATTATGCTCATTGTGCTTCATGTGAAGCCCTTAAGCTTGAAGTTGCCATTCATAAGGAGAAACATGCTAGAGCCATTAATGTAACACCCCAGCCCAACATGAGCCTAGAATGCTACTAAAAAAACAAAGTAATAAATTAAACCTAAGACATTTCTCTATATTTCGGCAGAACCTCCTTTGTATAGTTGGCTATACCGGAGGTTCAACAGTTTAATAAACATCATTCAATATTCCAAACAACCAGTTATAACGAATTATCAAAGAATATCCAGAAATATGCTAATCAACTATCGTAATCAAAATGGGGCATCCATATCCATCTAATCAATGCTATTACAATTTAATCCGAGCATAAGGCATAACCATAAAAGGAATCCTTTAAGCAATTTACTCAAAACTAAATCCAATATCCAATTTTATTCAATATGAGTGAACCGTGATTGTGTGCACAATTCTTAGCTTTATTCCCTCCCATGCATGTCATTCGTACGAGGAGTACCTAAAACACAAACAAAGCAAGAGTGAGTCCCAAGACTCAGCAAGTACAATAACTGGCAACAATAACATAAACAAATATAATCATCAACAAATCTTGATAACAAACATATCATATGCTCATGCTATGCAAGATGCTCAACTGCACTTTCTCTTTCTCTTTCTCTTTTGTATTTTACCGGTAATGCAAAGCATGCATCCGTCGATGCATGCCTATACCTTTGCCATCTTGCATAGGGACCATTGCCATACTCCACAAGTATGGGGACCTAAGCCCACACTCCACGAGTGTGGGGACCAAAAGCCCGTCATATTCATGATGGGGACCTCAACAAAACGAATGCTTGGTCACCATGTGACCAAGTCTTCAATGTATCAGTATGATGCATATGAACCGTTCCTAAATCATCATAATCATGCATTCTCAGCAACATCACATATGAATGAACTTATTCATTCTTCTATCATTCATATTCATAGTCATTCTTAACATCAATAAACATGACCATTGATATCCATAACACTCTAGCATCCATGAATATCACATATACTCACAACACAAGCAAACAAGGTCATTCACTCAAAACAACTCTAGCAAAACAAGTACTTGCCTCAACCGTGCGACGATGGAAGATGCGAAGAGGGTGCTGCCCCCGGAACCACTCCCCCACCTGAATTAAATTGATAAGCATCTAAGATAGCGTTTCCGGACAAAGAAACAAAACTAGAAGCACAAACGAACCTGCTACAGTCTTTAACGCAACCTAACCCCCAAAATTCCTAAACTGCCATCTGTTCCCTTAACAGACTGTCACATTCTAAAATCCATAACTTTTGGACTAGAGATCCAAATGTGGTGTTCTTAGACTTTCTGAAAAACTTATCAAATTCCCCACCTAAATCTAGTTGGTGAGCTTTCCATATTCGGATTTCTCTATCCTTGCCAATCAGATTTCCAAAACTGCTAAATCCCGTCAGAGGTTTTGGACAGCGAGACTAAAACTAACGTAACTTTCAGTCCAGACATTGAAAAATTATGATCTTTATCTTTCTGGAAACACTAGGAAATAACCTACAACTTTTGTTTTGGTGAGATATTCCAGAAAATTCATTAACTATATGCTACAGACAGATTAACAAAAACTGTCAGCATTATAACGGAATTACAGAATAGCGACGCTACAAAATTCATATCTCCTAATCCGCTCGTCCAAACGACGTGATCCAAGAACCCACGGAAAGCTAGTGACGCTACCCACAACTCTCTAGGAGACGGACAGATCAGAAATTGCAGTTACCATCCTCAAAACAGTCGTCCACTACAGACTGCCCTAAACCGATCTAATACCGACATTGCCTAAATACATGAATACACGACTAATCGAACGGGATTGGGGGTTAACCTTGGAGATCAAAATGAAGAACGTGAAATCCCAGCGCTCCCCATATCCTTCTTCCTCTCTTCCTTCTCTCTTCCCCCTTCTCTTCCTCCTTTCTTTCTCTTCCACCTTTTTCCTTCTACTGGACTCGCAAGGAGGCAGCAGCACCTAGGAGATGAGGTGCTATAGTGGCGGTGCTACAGTACCGTGAGGGAGCTACAGTAGCAGGACTAGGGTTTGGGTGGCCTTCCCCCTTCCTTTTGAGGCCGACCGACTCAATTGGGCCAAGACACCGTGGGCCAAAAGCCCAGGTTTTGTTACTCTCCCTCAGAAATCTGAATTTCTAAATTAGATTTATTTAATTCTCTCTCTAATGCTATATAGGATATTACATTCTACCCCCCTTAAACAGAATTCGACTCCGAATTCTTCTCGTCGTTATTCTCGAAAGAACACCCAAAACTGAATTTAAACAACAGCTAACACTGACCTGTCATGAACAACTCTGGGTATAGCTCGCGCATACGAGACTCCAACTCCCAAGTTGCTTTCTTCCCGGACCTATGGGACTGCATCACCTTGGTGGATACTAATGTCTTACACCTCAACACTCATACCGACCTTTCCAAAACCACTCAATGGGCATGACTCGAGGGCACAGTTTTACACGTGAGTCAACAGCTCTGACGAAACCTCACACTCCAAATTTCTCAAATACTCCATTGACACCGGGTCATACAAAACATTGTGTACCCCGCACCATAACTCGAGACGGTCCCAGTGATACGCTATCTTCCAAAATCCCCATAACTTCCAGAAACATACCAATATACCTTAGACCAACCTTCCCTTTGATACCAAACCAAACAACCTACAGAATCCACACAGAACTCCGGTTCCCTCTCTCAAAATCTATCACTTCATCCTAACAAGGAGAACCTCCTTTAACCAAGGATGCGCAATACAACTCACTTTAAACAAACTCTCTTACAGACAATGCCCAACTGAAAATAAATCACTCTCATTGCAAACCATGCATTACTAACTTCCCACCAAAAGAGTCAAATCTAGAATCGAAGATTCATCACGAAAACCTTTCCACTTTCCAATTAGGCAGTTTGCAAATAAACACCACATAGGCCAACAGAGAATTCGCTCGAACGCCCAAATCAAACACTTCATTTATTCTCCTGAACCAGAAAGAACCATCTTGCCGATCATAAAGTCAACTCAAATTGTACATGATCTCCATCATAAAAAACCCAACTCAAACAAGAACCAATAGAGCACTTCTCTACTCGAGAAAACATTCTTTTCTCAAATGTTCTTTTAAGAAATAAATCCTTTCCCAAATCATGGGCTTCCAAATCATCACACTAATTCATTCTCTTAACCGACAATCCCAAAACGATCCTCAAACCATAAGAACAACCATACTTATTTAGAGGGACTGTATTAATCCACAAAAGGATTCTCTAGTCCATTTCTATACCAAGGGAATTATTTTGAAAAATGTTTTTCCAACACCTTAATAAAGATTGTTCATTCACAACCACCTCACCTCTTTCTTTTACGGATAATCAACTTGAAATTCTCAGCGCACAAACTCAATTACTACACCCGAAGGATTCCATCAATGATCATCACACGATTCAGAATCCACTTTTATTCTACTATTACTCCACATAGTCATTGGGCAAAGAAGGTTCTTGCATAAAACACCAGCCCGATTTCAACAGCCAAGACTCCTACATTGATCTTCTGGTATAAAAGTTAGAGAAATCCTCAGATTTGATGAATAAAATTCCCACAACCTAAACATACTCAATCATTAACACTGATATGTAAACATATTCTCGACCAAATTATCTTTTGAAAGATTCTAACTCTCAGAGGGTTACTCACTGATTCCAAGCCATACCTGACAATACTCAACAATCTCTGCTAATAATTTAATTCTCGTGGCGATTACTTAGCTAATCCGACTCTCGATAAACCACGCAAATCATATTCCACCTACACAACCTTGCAAATTACCCAATCGTGTTATTCTAATGTTCCATCAAATGAACAAAAATCTTGAATCCACAAATCATTATCGGTTCTACTAATTGCAACATCAAAATCAGTTAGCTCCAAGGACAACCATTCTATTAAAATCAAATCCTCACCAAGAATTATTCCAAGAAATCAATTTATCACCCAATGAATCTCAAACAGCTTGACACCTATAGCCTCACCAAAATCATCCACTTGACCACCCCTATCAAGTGGCCATTATACATCCTAAAAAACTTTGCAACATGAATAGGTCAATCCTTTCTCAGAAGAAGGTATAGATGGAAACAATTTCCAGTACATATAAAAACGCTTACCACTCGTAGTAGACACAAGACCAAGGAAAATAGTCAAATAGCCAAGATCTCGAAAAATAGAATACGAGACCACAGATGAGTGCACAAGTCCCTCTAGAAGAGAATTTCAACCCTCAACGAGTAAGGATAAAACACGGCTATTGAAACTCAAGAAACTATTAAGCAGCAATAACAGAAAAGTTAAGCACACTTCAATAAGTTGCAAATCACAAAGCCTGACTCCAACCTCAAATACTTCTACTAGACTCTTTCCTTTACCAAAGGAAACAATTTTTTTATTACAATACCATTCTACCAACTTAGACAAGAAGAGCGTTTTAAGTCCAAATCACTTGAATCACTTAAGAATCCAGTAGAAATTTCCAACACATCACTATACTCGAACCAATTTTAGCTACCACATCAATCCTAAACTCCAAAAGATCACGAGTTCAAAACTCAAGACATTTCATTTATACGATACCACGGAAGACGATCAAATTCCTTTTCTTCTAAAAGAATCAACACTACCCTCATCATCTCATACTCACGGTCTTACTAACCTCATCATTATATACTCTTAGCATGACTCATCATAGCCTACTATTCCATCATAAACATTTACAAAAGAACACAATAACTTATTTTTTTTTTTCAATAAGATTGCAACAATCAACTTGTTCAAGAGAATATCTCATGCACAAACTACCTTATCGAAGTAACCCTCTTTTAACAAGGGCATCTTTGCCCAAGTCATCCTCATAAAACACGGATACAAAGATTACTTTTAATTTCCACCACTCACCTGTTAGCAAAAGTTCAATACCAATTTAGTGCACACTAATTCCAATCCAGAGGCTATCATAAACAATTGGCGATTATTCCATCATGGAAGAATTTATATTCTTTTCTCTATTTGCATTCCCACTAACATTTAAGAAATCATCCAGTAGTCAATTAAAGAAAATTCCCAAATTATTATCCACTAAGGCAACAGTCGAACACACCCTTAACTTTCTCTTACACAATTGGATCAATCCATTGAGACCAAATAATCTAATAAGTTTAGCAACCTAAACAATTTAATAATCAACCATTTCATCAAGGACATACTATTGTCCGACAATTCCACCATCATGTAAACATAGATCACATATCAAATGCCATCAGTTCATCTCATAGTGATGTTCAACATCAAACTTTAATACATAATAATTGCACCTAGCCTGTATGTATGATCACTATGTCTGCCAGAAATAACTCGAAGATTAATATCCACTAAGATAATAATCTAACATCTTCTGGACTTAACCATCCTAAATGGTTAGGTTAATCCGCTGAGACCTGTTTATTCATTTACCCAAGAAGTTTACCAATTTATCACCCTTAGCGATCAAACTAATTCATCAATATCTCACACTTTTAATAGCTCTATCGCTTCCAATTAGGTATAGCCATACTTGTACTCACAGTTTATCAAGAACTACTACAAGACACCATCAAATTAATCAACTTCCCTTTCAAAGACCTTAGTTAAGATTGATCATGTACACACTGCAGACCTAACTTTGATAATCCATATCATATCCATTAATTTCTTTGATTATAACCCCTCACTTAACCACAAGAAGACATTGCTAAAGGGTTTAACATTTTCTTTCATCAAAAAGAACCATTCAACTTCAACACTCGAAATACCCAAAAGAGTTACATTGAGTCAAAGCTTCCACATACTAAAAGACTTGCAAAAGGAAACTTTTATTATCCAAAACATCAAGCGAATAGATGAGTCATGTTTTCCAATAAGAAAGACAAAACTCCAATGCAAAGGTCAATCTTGATAATTAACCAAGTTCACCAGTCGCAAGAGTAACTCAACAATTAGGAAATCAATAATTGCTTTAAAAGACAAGTTAAGCCAATGGAAACACATCAACCTTTCTCAAAGCAACCCATCAACCTCAATGAACTAATAACCCAAGAGAAATTCATCAATCACAACTGGACAAGAGTTGACCAAATTCAAATTCAAGGAAGAGAACAACTTTTCTAGTGATACTCACTATCACGCCTGAACTAAGATATCCAAGGTATCCACTTCACTATGAACAGTGGTGTAACCTGGTAAAGCCCAGAGCCACAACCACGACCTCGACCTCTCAACATCGATTATCCCCACACAATAATAATCATATAATCAATTAATGAGCAATCATACTCCATTCATATTAGCAATCATCAATTCAATATAGCGGAAACGTAAATGCAATGCTTTACCCATTCCCATCCTACTGTGCACTAGTGTGTCAAAGTTTTAAGTTGATAAAACATTAGCAAATTTTTATCAAATCTATTCACCACGGACCTAAAACCTGGCTCTGATACCAACTGTAACACCCCAGCCCAACATGAGCCTGGAATGCTACTAAAAAAACAAAGTAATAAATTAAACCTAAGACATTTCTCTATATTTCGGCAGAACCTCCTTTGTATAGTTGGCTATACCGGAGGTTCAACAGTTTAATAAACATCATTCAATATTCCAAACAACCAGTTATAACGAATTATCAAAGAATATCCAGAAATATGCTAATCAACTATCGTAATCAAAATGGGGCATCCATATCCATCTAATCAACGCTATTACAATTTAATCCGAGCATAAGGCATAACCATAAAAGGAATCCTTGAAGCAATTTACTCAAAACTAAATCCAATATCCAATTTTATTCAATATGAGTGAACCGTGATTGTGTGCACAATTCTTAGCTTTATTCCCTCCCATGCATGTCATTAAATGCGAGGAGTACCTAAAACACAAACAAAGCAAGAGTGAGTCCCAAGACTCAGCAAGTACAATAACTGGCAACAATAACATAAACAAATATAATCATCAACAAATCTTCATAACAAACATGTCATATGCTCATGCTATGCAAGATACTCAACTGCACTTTCTCTTTCTCTTTCTCTTTTGCATTTTACCGGTAATACAAAGCATGCATCCGTCGATGCATGCCTATGCCTGTGCCATCTTGCATAGGGACCATTGCCCATACTCCAGAAGTATGGGGACCTAAGCCCACACTCCACGAGTGTGGGGACCAAAAGCCCGTCATATTCACGACGGGGACCTCAACAAAAAGAATGCTTGGTCACCATATGAGCAAGCCTTCAATGTATCAGCATGATGCATATGAACCGTTCCTAAATCATCATAATCATGCATTCTCAGCAACATCACATATGAATGAACTTATTCATTCTTCTATCATTCATATTCATAGTGATTCTTAACATCAATAAACATGACCATTGATATCCATAACACTCTAGCATCCATGAATATCACATATACTCACAACACAAGCAAACAAGGTCATTCACTCAAAACAACTCTAGCAAAACAAGTACTTGCCTCAACGATGCGATGATGTAAGATCTAAGAGGGTGCTGCCCCGAACCACTCCCCACCTGAATTAAATTGATAAGCATCTAAGATAGCGTTTCCGGACAAAGAAACAAAACTAGAAGCACAAACGAACCTGCTACAGTCTTTAACGCAACCTAACCCCCAAAATTCCTAAACTGCCATCTGTTCCCTTAACAGACTGTCACATTCTAAAATCCATAACTTTTGGACTAGAGATCCAAATGTGGTGTTCTTAGACTTTCTGGAAAACTTATCAAATTCCCCACCTAAATCTAGTTGGTGAGCTTTCCATATTCGGATTTATCTATCCTTGCCAATCAGATTTCCAAAACTGCTAAATCCCGTCAGAGGTTTTGGACAGCGAGACTAAAACTAACGTAACTTTCAGTACAGACATTGAAAAATTATGATATTTATCTTTCTGGAAACACTAGGAAATAACCTACAACTTTTTTTTTGGTGAGATATTCCAGAAAATTCATTAACTATATGCTACAGACATATTAACAAAAACTGTCAGCATTATAACGGAATTACAGAATAGCGACGCTACAAAATTCATATCTCCTAATCCGCTCGTCCAAACGACGTGATCCAAGAACCCACGGAAAGCTAGTGACGCTACCCACAACTCTCTAGGAGACGGACAGATCAGAAATTGCAGTTACCATCCTCAAAACAGTCGTCCACTACAGACTGCCCTAAACCGATCTAATACCGACATTGCCTAAATACATGAATACACGACTAATCTAACGGGATTGGGGGTTAACCTTGGAGATCAAAATGAAGAACGTGAAATCCCAGCGCTCCCCATATCCTTCTTCCTCTCTTCCTTCTCTCTTCCCCCTTCTCTTCCTCCTTTCTTTCTCTTCCACCTTTTTCCTTCTACTGGACTCGCAAGGAGGCAGCAGCACCTAGGAGATGAGGTGCTATAGTGGTGGTGCTACAGTACCGTGAGGGAGCTACAGTAGCAGGACTAGGGTTTGGGTGGCCTTCCTCCTTCCTTTTGAGGCCGACCGACTCAATTGGGCCAAGACACCGTGGGCCAAAAGCCCAGGTTTTGTTACTCTCCCTCAGAAATCTGAATTTCTAAATTAGATTTATTTAATTCTCTCTCTAATGCTATATAGGATATTACAATTAAAGCCAAAACTTGTGAATCATGTTTTAACCTTAGAAAAGAGAATGCTTATCTTAAGGATACATTAGAAAAATTCTCTAAGGGTAAGAAATAGTTAAACATGATTCTTGACAAGTCAAAAACTCCTTATAAGAAGCAAGGGTTAGGATACAACTTTGCCCAAGACAAGTCCAAGCCAAATGTTATTCAAGTCTTGGAAAATGGCTTAGTTGAGTTCAAAACCCAACATACGAAAACCATTTTCAAATCTGTAGGTTTTGCCCAACCATCTTTTGAACCAAAAGGTGCTTCTCCCAGTGGTACCAAGTACCATTACACCTATTGCAAGAAGGATGGGCATTTGCTTCAGTTCTATTGCCATAGGTTGAAAAATACTAGGAAAAATCTTGCTAGAATTTTATCTCATCAACCTAGAGCTTTTATGAGACATGGTCATTTAGAAAAGAAGAAACCTGGATAAGGATTTGTTTCACATGCTCATCATCATGTTCCTAGACAGGATGCTTCTTATGTTCGTGTAACCATTGCTCATGATAGAACCTCAAGTAGGATCAAGGATAGCAATTCTTCTTTGTATACTACTCGCAAACGTGTGTCTCAGTACTGGGTTCCCAAGTCATGTTTAACTAACCCCAGTATTGAGACACATCGATTTTTTGTGTCTTGATTTTTATGATAGCCGCGGAAGGGGGAAGAACACGTGGTTCATCGACTCTGGCTGTTCAAGCCACATGACCGGAGACTCAAGATGGTTCACCTCCTTCATGCAGTCGACAAGTGATGACTTCATCACCTTTGGAGATGATACACAAGGGCGAATTGAAGGAACGGGATCGATCAGGGTGAACGACAAATTCATCCTGAAGGACGTCGCTCTTATGGACAAGCTAAGGTACAACTTGCTTTCTGTCTCACAACTTCTTGATGATGGCTATGAGACTAGATTTAAGAAAAATGCTTAATTCAGCTGGTGAGCTTGTTTTTAGGATTTCTAGAGTTGGTAGGATCTTTGGAGCTGACTTTTCTGAATCTCTTGTTGGATCTCTCAAGTGTTTAATGGTATCTTCTTCTGGGTTCTGGCTTTAGCACCGTCGTTTGGGGCACACTGGTTTTGATCATCTAACGCGAGTTAGTAGCCTTGATCTCATGAGAGGTTTGTCCAAACTCAAAGCCGTCAAGGATGCTGTATATGCACCCTATAGGCATGGATCGTTCATTGACTATGGTCATGACTAATGGACCGAGACAGTTGCTTCACATGGATATTGTTGGTCCTGCTAGGGTTCGGTCAGTCAGTGGCAAATGGTATATTCTTGTCATAGTCGATGATTTTTCGAGATACTCTTTGGTATTCTTTCTTGCTTCGAAGGATGAAGCTTTTTATTATTTTCATGATCTTGTTCTTCGCTTGGCTTCTAAACTCCCTGGTGCCTCAAGAGTGATTCGTAGTGACAATGACACGGAATTCAAGAATGCCTTTTTCTATGCTGAGTGTGGTATTGAGCATCAGTTCTCTTCTCCATATATCCCTCAACAAAATGGCGTGGTGGAAAGGAAGAACAGAACTTTAGTCGAGATAGCTAGGGCAATGCTAGATGAGTATAGCACTCCGAGGATGTTTTGGGCCAAAGCTATTGCTACAGCTTGTCATATTGCCAATCTTGTCTTCTTAAGACCGTCTTTGGGCAAGACAACATATGAGCTTCGGTTTGGTAGAAAACCTTATGTTTCTTATTTTTGAGTTTTTGGAGCTAAGTGTTTCATTCTCAAGACAGGAAACCTAAATAAATTTCAGTCAAGAACTTCTAATGTTTATTTTTGGATTATCCTGCACATTCAAGGGGTTTTTAGGTTTTTAATGTTGAGACTAACGTTGTCCAGGAGACATGCAATATCACCTTTGATGAGACTAGCCCTAGAGCTAGATCAGATGTTTCAGGTGATACACAGGCGATGGAGAGTATTTTTGTAGATGAAGATGATGACGAAGTCGATATTGCTCTTCCACCTGTTGATGATGCTCCTGTCCTAGCTCAAGAACCTGCTTTGACTACTTCACCTCCAATTGAGGCTCCTGTTGCATCTTCATCATCAGTAGTACCTACAGAGGTCAAAGAGATGCTATCTCCCTAGGCGCTCCACTTCGCATTCAGAGGCATCATCCTCCATATCAGATCATTGGTCATCTTCATGAGCAAGTCACTCACTCTAGGTATCATGATCCGAATCCTACTTCCATTCTGCATTTGTTGCTTCTTTCAAACCCCGTGATATATCACATGCTTTATTTGATTCTAGCTAGGTTAATGCCATGTATGAGGAGTTAGATAATTTTGAGAGGAACAAGGTTTGGAACCTAGTAGATCCTCCTAGTGGTCATAATGTGATAGTCCGTTTGGTGTTTAAAAACAAATAAAGTGAGGATGGTTCTGTGGTTAGAAAAAAGGCTAGGTTGGTAGCTCAAGGTTTCAGCCAAGTTGAGGGTTAGATTTTGATGAAACCTTTGCTCCTATTGCTAGATTAGAAGCCATTCATATTCTGCTTGCATTTGCTACATATAAGGGCTTTAGGCTGCACCAAATGGATGTCAAGAGTACTTTTCTGAATAGTTACATAGAGGAGGAAGTGTATGTTAGGCAACACCCAGGCTTTGAGAATCCCAAGCATCCATTTCATGTTTTCAAGCTATCCAAAGCCTTGTATGGTCTTAAGCAAGCCCCTAGAGCCTGGTATGATAGACTTAAGACCTTCTTGCTTAAGAATAGTTTTGAGATGGGTAAGGTAGACAAGACCCTATTTGTTTTTAGGCATGGCAATAACTTCTTGCTTGTTCAGATTTACGTAGATGATATTATCTTCGGTGGTTCTTCTCATGCACTTGTTTCCAGTTTTTCTGAGACCATGTCTAGGGAATTTGAGATGAGTATGATGGGAGAGCTCAACTACTTTCTGGGGCTTCAAATCAAGCAATGCAAGGAAGGGATCTTCATCCATCAAATGAAGTACACCAAGGATTTGCTCAAGCGCTTCGAGATGGGTGACTGCAAGCCGATTGCTACTCCCATGGCGACTTCGACTGTTTTGGATACAGATGAGTAAGAAGAAGCCATAGATCAACGCGAGTACCGCAGCATGATTGGCTCTCTCCTTTACCTAACGGCCTCAAGACCGGACATCCACTTCATGGTCTACCTTTGTGCGAGGTTTCAGGTGTCTCCGAGGACTTCCCATCGCCAAGCCGTTAAGCACATTTTCAGGTACCTTCACTCTACCCTCCAATATGGCATTTGGTATTCCTGCTCTTCTTCCTAGTCCATTTGGGGGTTTTCTAATTCTGATTTTGCGGGCTGTTGGCTAGATATGAAGAGTACTTCAGGCACTTGTCACTTCTTAGGCACTTCTCTTGTCTCTTGGTCTTCTAGGAAGCAGTCCTCTGTTGCACCATCCACTGCAGAAGCTGAATATGTAGCTGCCTCTAGTTGCTGTAGTCAGATTTTGTGGATGGTTTCCACTCTTAAAGACTTTCAGTTAACTTTTGCTAGTGTTCCTCTTCTCTGTGAAAATACTTCTGCCATTAATATTGCTAAGAACCCTGTGCAACATTCTAGGACCAAGCACATTGACATTCGCTATCAGTTCCTTAGAGACCATGTAGAGAAGGGTGATATTGTGTTACATTTTGCGGAGTCTGAGGCTCAGTAGCTGATATCCTCACCAAGCCTTTAGACCCAACTAAGTTTGCCACCTTAAGGAGTGAGTTAGGGGTAATTATCGAACCCATAAACGAAGGATCTCGAATTCTCTTTGTTCATATACTCCAGGATAGCTAGTGTACACAGTCATACAAAAGTGACATCACAAACATATCACGTATTTTATTAATAATAATTCAGAATTTAATACAAAAGGGGCCTAAGGCCAAATAATGAAAATCACAGCGGAAGCAAAATAGTAGTAGACCACATGATTCACTACAGGCAATCATCTGGGGATGTAGGCCTAAACGTCTAGATCCTCACCGTTCTAGTAGAAGTCTTCTCCTGAATAAAGATGATTCAGCAAGAGTGAGCACAACTTCCGTGCTCGCAAGTTACACCCAATAAAGAATTATGAAGCATGCATAAGTAAACAAGTGAGACTGGCAAGGTTTATTTTGCATAAAGCAGCATTTTTAGTTTAAATATTCATAATAATTTTCCAAAGCCATTTTTAATCTATAACTAAAATCAGATTCTAAAATGACAATTTTATAGTGGATAACCTCCACGAATGAATGGTGAAGGATACCCTCCTATCACATGGCTAACTGCCCAAATTTTACCCAAAAGGATTTACCATCCTATAATCATTTTTAAAACCAAAAACAAAGTCTAACTTAGAATGGCTTTGCTCAGCATGTCCATGACCGTGGACACGTGTGACGACCCACCCCGTGATGTACCGCAAGAGGTCCGGGAAGACCATTTTTTTTTTGCGCTGTGAAGTCACCACGGAAAGATGTGGTAGCACCGCATGGAGCTTTACCGAGGAGGTCTGCCAGGACCTCTCAGGAGGTCTTGTGGACCTCCTGGAGGTCTTGGTCCGCCGCTGACCTCCCAGGAGGTCTTGAAGACCTCTTAGAGGTCGTGGCCGCCACCCGCTCGGTAGCACCTCCAGGCACATCACTAAGAGAGGTCCGGCAGGACCTCCCAGGCTAAGTCCCAAGGACCTCACAGGTGGTCCCTTGTGCATCTAAGCTAGTCCCGGGACAACAGAGCTAGCCCGCACAAGAACACAAGCCAATACCACAACCACGAGGTCAAGCAGAGATGAAGCAGACAAATTAAACTTTATATAATAGGACCTTATGGCCAAGCTTGTTAACAAGAGGTGCATTGCGAGGGCTTACAACACCAATGGGGACTTACAACTGGCAACAAGGAGCTCCTAGGGCTCAAACACCAGAACACGCAAAAGCCATCCAACAAGCACCACAGGCTGTCGGGTGGAGGACGTCCTAGGCAGCTTAGTCGTCGAAGAACTCCTCCTCGAAGAGGTCTGCACTGCCCTGCATTTGGTCATCTTCAAAATCTGCTTTGACACAGGGCTTAAGCCATGAGTACTTGGAATGTACTCAGCAAGTGAAAGAGAGCAAAGGTGCAATAATACTCATGCAAGGACTTACCAATGGAGAGTTGTATGGTTAGTTTGCGCAAAGCCAGATTTGAACAATAAAAATAGTAATAGATTGAAAAGCAGCAAGGTAAAACCATAGTACATAATACTTTTGATGTTTAAAAAGGTGGGGTGAGCACCAACTCACAGCCACAACCAAAATGAAGGAGTTCCGGTCACACCGTGACCAGTGTCCTTACCAAAACCCACTCCAGAGCACCCACTCCAGAGGTCCAAACCAACCTGGACCACTACAGAGCCAACCTTGACCCCTCTGGAGCGGCCAAGGTCTCTTGAGGCAAAGCCAAGGCATCTCGCGGAAGTGTCGATGGCACAAGCTTTTGAAACAGCTACCCTTGCACCATTTCACCGAGCATGTCCATGACCAAGGACTTGGCTATTCAATAGATATTTACACTCTGCAGAGGTGTACAACTTACCCACAATCCACGATCTCTCTAGCGGGGCGGGTTCCGGTCACCCTTGCTCACTTCCTAAGGTGAGCAGGTCTAGAGAGCGCAAGGCCTTTACAAAGCTTTGAGCCGACTCGGGCTACCCGCTAAGGTTTCGCAATCCCCTCCTGTGGTCTAGAAGTCCGCAGGGTTATGGGGTGCCCCCTCTTGCGCCAACGAATCACACGCTCAACCACAACAGCCCCAAGCCAACCCATTGCTAATTATTCAGCCAGACCATTCCCATAAAATGATCTTGTGGTTGCCTTTGTTTGGCCAGTTCAATGAGACACAAAGTGAAGTCCTTAATCGTGCTAAGGCAAGACTTCCACAAACCCAGCTGTGCATAGCACCCACTACTCACTCCCTACCTTCTTGCCTCAGCAAAACCATTTGTATTAACCCATGCCAAAAGACCACCCAGTCTTGGCACAACAGTTTTTAACCAAGTGATCTCACACCACAGTCAACACAGCTTAGGCGTCCTGCCATAGCTGCTCAACAATGGCACCAACCACACATTTCATATTTATTAGTCAAGATTATTAGAGATGAAGTATGATACGTTCAACCACGTATTCTAAGCAAGGCTATAAAGACCTACGGTCCCCCATGTTGGCAAATAACAAAGAACACCAACTAAATATCCACCCTAAGGCTCACAAGGTGAACATGACAACATGATGGAGACAAGGTATGAAGGAGGCATAACAGCAAGTAGGCAAGTAACTACAGCCCAAACCATTTTCATATAAACATAGCCATGCATGATAAAGTAAAACCGAAATACATTTACGAAACTTGGTTCAAGATGATCAAAAGGGGGTCTATGGCTTGCCTAGGTCAAGCAGCGGAGAGCCTTCAGTAGAGAGAGCTGGGTTCAAGATCTCCTCAATCTCGTGATCTACACGTTCGCAAGAAAACCAATTAAGCAAAACCACACTAAGCCAAGGAACTTCAAAAGAACCAGAAAGAACTCAAACCAACTCAGCCAAAAGGAAACCAAGAGGCTTAACACAGCCTCAAAGATCTCCTGGGGAAGGTCTTGCGCAAGGAAGGACCGAGCGGTGAGGCGAGGAAGGAAGAAATGAGCAACAAGTTACAAAGGCTTGCCCGCCTGTGCTTTATATAGCCGAGTTGGTAGTGTGCACCACAAGGAAAACCCAGTGACGTGTAGGCAATCGGGACAACTAGGGCAGGGCTTGCCCTAAAAGAATTGAAGTAAAGTACCTCAGATGTGACTGCATTTAATGTGACCCGACACCTATTAAATGCGCACCGAGTTCTGAGGCAAGAGCAATAATTGCAAGGTGGAGAGGGGCTGGTAAGTGGGGCCATCAAAAGGGTGTCTGAGCTGGTCAAGGGTATGGTCCCACCGCAAGGGTCACCCCGCCAAAGGCCACTTTGTGAGGTCTGGGCAAGAGGTCCAAGACACTCGAGAGGGAGGTCCTGGACAAGAGGTCCTCAAAGCTCAAAAGCGAAGAGGTCAGCGCCGACACTGCACAAGGGAGGTCTAAGGGTAAAGATTTCAACGGAGGACCTCAACGGTCCAGATCAAAGGTGCAGGGAGGTCTGACGAGTAGATCTCAAAAGGGAGATCTCGGTCAAGATCTCAAAGGGAGGACCTCGGCGGTCGAGATCAAAGGGTGCAGGAGGTCGACCAACAGAATATCTGATTTAGGAGGTGGTCCTTACAAAAGACCAAAGAAGGACCGGGAGGTGGTCTTTGCAAAACAACCAAGAGGAGGTCACTGAAACAAAGGCAAACGTGCATCAAAGCGGAACCGTTCGATTGGAATCGGGCGGTCCAGAAAGGAAAGGAACGTTCGGACCAAGCGAACAGACCAACGAGACTAGGCCGTCTAATTAAAATCGGACGGCAAGGAGGGAAAGGGGACGTTCGGACCAAGCTAACGTGCCCTTAGGATCGGGCCATCCAACCCACATCGGATGGTCCTAAGGTTAAGAAGGCAAGGCCTCAAGCGATACAGCCGCGAGAGTCAAAGATGGGTCCAAGCGCTAAGGAGGTCTTGGACCTAAGGAGGTCGGAACCTTTGGATCCAACTAAGGGAGGACCTGGACGGCTAAGATCTCCCGAGAGGAGGTCCTAATGGCCAGATCCTAACAAGGGGAGGTCTTAAAGGACGTGGAGGAGGTCCGAAGGACGCAGAAAAGTCCGAGGACAGAGGGAGGTCTATTTGGACACAAGGAGGTCCAAATAGCCACGAGGAGGTCTAGGAGGGTCCCAAAAGGGGCGCTGGGAGGTCCAGAGAGACTCTGGAGCGCCCAAGAGAACTCAGGGGTTCCGAGAGAGCGTGGAGAGGTCCACGGGAGGTCCAAAAGAAACAAAACCAAGCGTGGCGTGGAGGGACCAAAGAGGTTTTGAAACACAAACCTGAGCTGGGTCTTTAACAGGAAAACCCGAAGCACGGGGGAGGTCCGAACAGAGGGGAGATAAGAGAGAGGTCTGGATCTCAAAGAGGTTCAACCCAACAAAGGAAGTTAAGAGAGAAGAGACAAACCCAGGGACACACAGAGAGGCTCAGACAGCAAGGAACACCAACAAAGAACTTAGTTAAGGTTTAATTAATTCCAATTGAACTCTCCAGATTTCAAAACGTCAGGTTAAGCTTTGGATTCTCAATAAAGCCAAATGGTTACTTTTATTTTGAAAACCAGGCAAGAAACTTAAGAGAAACGGGACGTTACAAACCTTCACTCCTTAAGGGAATCTCGACCCCGAGATTCAGGCTGAGCTAGGGAACAAGTGGGGGAACTCCTTCCTGAGGTCCTCTTCACGTTCCCAAGTTGCCTCGGCAGAGTGGTTACTCCATTGCACCTTGCACCGCTTGGAGGTCTTGTTCCTTGTAACTCTCTCTGACACGTCCAAAATCTTGATGGGGTGCTCTCTGTAAGTGAGGTCTTCTTGGAGGTCCACAGCTTCTAAAGGCATCTGGTCCTCTGGCGATCATAAGCACTTCTTCAAGCTGTGAAACATGGAACACATTGTGGACTCCAAATGAGCCGAGGGGAGGTCCAACTTGTAGGCTACTTCACCCCTTCTGCAAGGACCGAAAGGGACCAATAAACCTTGGAGCAAGCTTCCCACTAACTCTGAACCGCTGCATACCTTTGAGGGGTGATACTTTGAGGTAGACTTGGTCTCCTGGAACAAAAGCTAAGTCTCGACGTCTAACATCTGCGTAGCTCTTTTGCCGAGTTTGAGCAGCCCTTAGCTTATCCCTTATAGATCTCACTTGATCTTCGGCTTCCCTCAGCAGGTCCGGGCCAAGAACTTGGCCTTCACCCGATTCTGTCCAGTACAAGGGAGTCCTACATTTCCTCCCATAAATAGCTTCAAAAGGGGACATTTGAAGGCTCGCTTGGTAGCTGTTATTGTAGGAAAATTCTGCATATGGCAACATCTTGTCCCAACTAGATTGCCTTTCCAGAGCGCAAGCTCTTAGCATGTCCTCAAGGACTTGATTAACTCTCTCAGTTTGGCCATCTGTTTGTGGGTGGTACGCCGTACTGAAATTAAGGTCTGTGCCCAAGGCATCATGTAGCTTTTGCCAAAATTTGGAGGTGAATTGGGATCCTCTGTCTGAGACTATCTTCTTTGGAACACCATAAAGGCACACAACCTTTGCCATGTAGATTTCGGCCAGTTTGTCTCCAGAATAGGTAGTCTTCACAGGAATAAAGTGAGCTATTTTTGTCAATCTATCCACAATGACCCAAATAGAATCAAAACCAGCTTGGGTACGAGGTAAACCAGTTATGAAGTCCATCCCGACCTCTTCCCATTTCCACTCGGGTATGGGTAAAGGCACTAAAGTCCTCCAGTCTTGGTGCCTTGCCTTAACCTTTTGGCAAGTGTCACATTTGGCCACAAAATCTGCTATTTCTCTCTTCATTTTCGCCACCAAGGTACAATTCCTTGATATCTTGGTACATTTTGTAGTTCTGGGTGTATAGAATACAATGTCTCATGTGCTTCTTTAAGTATTACTCCCTTGAGCTCTGTGTTATTGGGCACACAGAGCCTCTTATCAAACCAGACCGCACCTAGGTCGTCTATAGAAAACCTTGCAGCCTTCCCTTCTCTTATGTTGGCCTTGATTTCTTGGATGTTAGCATCTCCCTCTTGGGCTGCCTTGATCTGTTTTTGCAATGTGGGTTGCACTTCAAGTGCTGCTAAGAATCCCTCTTCAACTAACTCAATTCTAAGCTTCAAGAATTCTTCATACAAAGTAGGCTGGCTCTCCTTGATCATCAAAGTATTAGCATAAACTTTCCTGCTCAAGGCATCTGCCACCACGTTGGCCTTGCCTGGGTGGTAATGAATTCCCACATTGTAGTCCTTAATAAGCTCAAGCCACCTTCTCTGCCTCAAATTCAAATCTGCTTGTGTAAAGATGTACTTTAGGCTTTTGTGGTCAGTGTAGATTTCACACCTATTACCAATAAGGTAATGGCGCCAAATTTTAAGGCATGAACCACGCTGACCAACTCAAGGTCATGAGTAGGGTAGTTTGCTTCATGAGGCTTCAACCTGTCTTGAAGCATAAGCTACCACTTTTCGTCTTGCATAAGAACACACCAAGTCCTTGCTTGGATGCATCACAATAGACCTCAAAATCTTTCCCGACCATCTGGAAGAACCAAAGCTGGAGCAGAGGTCAACTTCTTCTTGAGCTCTTGGAAGCTTTGTTCTGGCAAACCGAGGTCCAAAGGAACTTCTTTTCTTTCTTCAACAAGCGAGTGAGAGGTCTTGCAATCCGGGAGAAGCCTTCAATAAACCTTCAGAGTAACCGCCATGCCAAGAAAACTCCCGACTTGAGGCATCGTCCCTAGGGGTTCCCAATTGAGCACATCTTGAACCTTACTAGGGTTGTGAGACACTCCTTCTTTTGACAAAACATGCCCCAAAAGACCACTTCTTTTAACCAAAACTCACACTTACTAAATTTGGCAAAGAGCTGATGAGCTCTCAGCTTCCCCAAAACCGAAAAGAGATGGCTTGCATGCTCCTCTTCACTCTTGGAATATACAAGAATGTCATCAATGAAGACAATGACAAACTTGTCTAGGTACTCCATGAACACTCAGTTCATCAAATTCATGAAATAGGTAGGGGCATTGGTCAGCCCAAAAGACATGACAAAGAATTCAAATAACCCATACCTAGTTGAAAAAAGCTGTCTTAGGGATGTCTTCCTTGCGAATCTTGAGTTGGTGATATCCTGTTCTCAAGTCTATCTTTGAAAACACAATGACTCCCTTCAATTGATCAAATAAATCATCAATTCGGGCAAATGATATTTGTTCTTGATGGTGACATCATTGAGAGCCCTGTAGTCCACACACATCCTTTGAGTGCCATCCTTTTTAGGCACAAAAATCACTTGGGGCTCCCCAAGGTGAGGAGCTAGGTCTAATAAAACCCTTGCTCGCAAGTCTTCCAGCCGCTTCTTCAACTCCACGATCATCAACATGCAATCTGTAGGGCCTTTTGGACATGGGGAGGTCCACGGACAAGGTTAATGACAAACTCAAGGTCTCTGTCTGGGGCATTCACAGGGAGCTCATTAGGGAACACATCCACAAACTCTTTAACAACAGGACATCCTTCAAAACTTGAACTTGGCGCTGCAAGATAGGGCTCCTTGGAGCTTCTCGAGGTGGCGAAAACTTCACAAAGGTCACCATTAGGGCTGGTCAAAGAGATACATTTGCCACTACAATCCAACATGGCATGGTGGTCACTAGCCATCCATGCCCAAGATCACATCTAGGGACACGTGTCCAAAAGGATTAGGTTGGCTAGAAATTCTACTCCTTCTATGACCATTTTCACTTGTGGACAACCTTGGTTCGTACTTATTTCGAGCCGGGATTGAACCAATAAGGTAGACTTAAGAGCAACAACTTCAAACCGGTGCTTTGCAAAGAAAACTCCGAGAAATAAGCGAATGGGAAGCTCGAGTCAAACAAAAGCTACAATAAACCTTGAATTTACTAGGAACATACCTAGTACCACATCCGAGGAGGTCTCGAGCTTCTTCCATGCCACATGGTTCACACGGCCCTTCCAAAAGTCCAGGAGGTCTGGCTTGAGGAGGTCCTCTGACTGCGAGGTCTTGGCCGAGGAGGTCTTGAAGTAGAGGTCCTTGCGGTGGCTCGATCTTGATGGGCATTGATTGGCAAATGCCCCACTTGATGACACTTGAAACAGTGATCCCTCGCTTTGTAGGGGTCATTTGGGTTGACTTAGTGCTTGCCAGTGAAGGCGGCGCTGGGGTCAGGCGGTTGGGCGGGAGGTCTTGACAGAGGTCTTGGGAGGTCCAGAGGTCCTTGGCGCTTGGGTTGGTACTGCACAAACGCCTTAACACGCCGGGAGGTCTTTCTTGAGCAATTGGAGGGTGGCACCTTTCTCTTGAAGGACTCAGAGAGTTCTCTTGGGATTCATCAATGAGCATTGCCTTGTTCACCATATGCTGGAAATCAGGATAATCGTTGCCCACAACTTGAACTTTTAAACTGGGATGGAGGCCTCGCTTGAAGCGCTTCTGCCGTGCATCATCCGTAGCCACATCTTCACGAGCATAACGTGACAATTGGGTGAACTTTGTGAGATACTCGCTCACTGACATGCTGCCTTGCTTGAGCTCTCTAAACTCTTCCTTTTTCATCTCTACCTTCCCATCGGGGACATGCGAGTGACGAAAAGCAGCTGCGAATTCTGCCCAAGTGATCCTCTGGGGGTCAGCATGTGAGGCACAAAATGTGTCCCACCACTCAGCTGCAGGTCCTTCCAGTTGATGTGAGGCAAACAAAACCTTCTCCCTGTCTTCACAGCGAGCAATATCCAACTTTTTCTCGGTTGATCTCAGCCAATCATCTGCATCTAATGGCTCAGGGGAGCTCGAAAATGTAGCTGGGCGTGTCTTCATGAACTCGGCGGCCTTGACCGATGGTGAGCCGGGGTGGAGGGGTGGCTGCGCAGCTTGACTATTATGACTCATCATGGCAAGTAAAGCATTGGTGGTGCAGCTTTGTTGAGCCATAATCTGTTCATATTCGCATCATGGAGCTCATCATTTGGGCTTGTGCCGCCATAAAGCGCCCAAAACCCGTGCATTCTTGCGCCACCGGAGGAGGTGGAGGTGGAGGCAAGCTGCTGCAGGGGCTCACCTCGACTTGTGGATCGCCGAGTCTGCACCATCTGGACAAAACTCTAAAGGCTTAATAGGTAAGGCAGAAAGCATAGAGGATAAGAGGGATCGAGAGAGAAAGATAGAGCATCTAAAAGGGGTAACTAGGTTAAACCCAAGAGAGAACCAAAAGGCCAGGAGGCCAAAAGAGGCAACAAAGCTTCAAAACAGAGGTCTTAAAGACACAAGCTAGGCGAGACTCGAGAAAGGACCACTAACCTAACCTTACCATAGTCGGTCCTATGGAAATTACAAAGGCAAGGAGGTCATGTTTGACTTAAAATCGAGGTTCCAGCAAGGGTAAGATAATAGAACTAAAGAGGGAGTTAAGATTGAAGTAGAACAGGGTAAGAAATGATTTGGACAAGTTAAGGGTAGCATAGAACCAGAACAAGGTAAGAACCTCCAAACCGATTTTAAGTTGTTTTGCTTTAGAAAATAACCTTTTGAATCAAAACTAAACCGACCTTTCTACCTAGGGTCACGCCCTCATGACCGACTGTGGCTCGATACCAACTGTGATGACCCACCCCGTGATGTACCGCAAGAGGTCCGGGAAGACCATTTTTTTTTGAGCTGCGAAGTCACCACGGAAAGATGTGGTAGCACCACATGGAGCTTTACCGAGGAGGTCTGCCAGGACCTCCCAGGAGGTCTTGCGGACCTCCTGGAGGTCTTGGTCCACCGCTGACCTCCCAGGAGGTCTTGAAGACCTCCTGGAGGTCGTGGCCGCCACCCGCTCAGTAGCACCTCCAGGCACATCACTAAGAGAGGTCCGCGGGACCTCCCAAAGAAAGTCCGAAGGACCTCCTGGTGGTCCCCTTGTGCATCCGAGCTAGTCCCGGGACAACAGAGCTAGCCCGCACAAGAACACAAGCCAATACCACAACCACGAGGTCAAGCAGAGATGAAGCAGACAAATTAAACTTTATATAATAGGACCTTATGGCCAACTTTGTTAACAAGAGGTCTGCCACTAAAGGCTTACAACACCAACGGGACTTACAACTGGCAACAAGGAGCTCCTAGGGCTCAAACACGAGAACACGCAAAAGCCATCCAACAAGCACCACAGTGTCGGTGGAGGGCGTCCTAAGCTGACTTAGTCGTCGAAGAACTCCTCCTCGAAGAGGTCTCAGACCGCCTCAAGCATTTGGTCATCTTCAAAATCTGCTTTGACACGGGGCTTAAGCCATGAGTACTTGGAATGTACTCAACAAGTCACAGAGAGCAAAGGTGCAATAATACTCATGCAAGGACTTACCAATGGAGAGTCAGATGGTTAGTTTAGCAAAGCCGATTTGAACAATAAAAATAGTAATAGATTGAAAAGCAAAGAAGGTAAAACCATAGTACATAATACTTTTGATGTTTAAAAGGTGGGGTGAGCACCAACTCACGACCCACAACCAAAATGAAGGAGTTAGGTCACACCCGTGACAGATCCTTACCCAAAACCCACTCCAGAGCACCCACTCCAGAGGTCCAAACCAACCTGGACCACTACAGAGCCAACCTTGACCCCTCTGGAGCCGGCCAAGGTCTCTTGAGGCAAAGCCAAGGCATCTCGCGGAAGTGTCGATGGCACAAGCTTTTGAAATAGCTACCCTTGCACCATTTCACCGAGCATGTCCATGACCAAGGACTTGGCTATTGAATAGATCTTTACATTCTCAGAGGTGTACAACTTTACCCACAATCCACGATGTCTCTAGCGGGGCGGGTTCCGGTCACCCTTGCTCACTTCCTAAGGTGAGCGGTCTAGAGAGCGCGGCAAGGCCTTTACAAAGCTTTGAACTGACTCGGGCTGCCCGCTAAAGTTTCGCAATCCCCTCCTGTGGTATAGAAGTCCGCAGGGTTATGGGTGCCCCCTCTTGCGCCAACGAATCACACGCTCAACCACAACAGCCCCAAGCCAACCCATTGCTAATTATTCAGCCCAGACCATTCCCATAAAATGATCTTGTGGTTGCCTTGGTTTGGCCCATTCAACAGACACAAAGTGAAGTCCTTAATCGTGCTAAGGCAAGACTTCCACAAACCCAGCTGTGCATAGCACCCACTACTCACTCCCTACCTTCTTGCCTCAGCAAAACCATTTGTATTAACCCATGCCAAAAGACCACCCAGTCTTGGCACAACAGTTTTTAACCAAGTGATCTCACACCACAGTCAACACAGCTTAGGCGTCCTGCCATAGCTGCTCAACAATGGCACCAGCCACACATTTCATATTTATTAGTCAAGATTATTAGAGATGAAGCATGATACGTTCGAACCACGTATTCTAAGCAAGGCTATAAAGACCTACGGTCCCCCATGTTGGCAAATAACAAAGAACACCAACTAAATATCCACCCTAAGGCTCACAAGGTGAACATGACAACATGATGGAGACAAGGTTTGAAGGAGGCATAACAGCAAGTAGGCAAGTAACTACAGCCCAAACCATTTTCATATAAACATAGCCATGCATGATAAAGTAAAACCGAAATACATTTACTTAAACTTGGTTCAAGATGATCAAAAGAAGTCTGTGGCTTGCCTTGGTCAAGCAAATGGAGAGCCTTGATGAGAGAGTCGGGTCCAAGATCTCCTCAATCTCGTGATCTACACGTTAGCAAGAAAACCAATTAAGCAAAACCACACTAAGCCAAGGAACTTCAAAAGAACCAGAAAGAACTCAAACCAACTCAACCAAAAGGAAACCAAGAGGCTTAACACAGCCTCAAAGATCTCCTGGGGAAGGTCTTGCGCAAGGAAGGACCGAGCAGGTGAGGCAGGGAAGGAAGAAATGAGCAACAGGTTACAAAGGCTTGCCCGCCCAGGCTTTATATAGCCGGAGTTGGTAGTGTGCACCACAAGGAAAACCCAGTGACGTGTAGGCAATCGGGACAACTAGGGCAGGGCTTGCCCTAAAAGAATTGAAATAAAGTACCTCAGATGTGACTGCATTTAATGTGACCCGACACCTATTAAATCGCACTGAAGTTCTGAGGCAAAACAATAATTGCAAGGTGGAGAGGGGCCGGTAAGTGGGGCGATCAAAAGGGTGTCTGATTGGTCAAGGGTATGGTCCCACCGCAAGGGTCACCCCCGCCAAAGGCCACCGTTGTGAGGTCTGGGCAAGAGGTCCAAGACACTTTCGAGAGGGAGGTCTGGACAAGAGGTCCTCAAAGCTCAAAATGAAGAGGTCCGACGCTCGAGACACTGCACAAGGGAGGTCTAAGGGTAAAGATTTCAAGGGAGGACCTCAGCGGTCCAGATCAAAGGGTGCAGGGGGAGGTCTGACGAGTAGATCTCCAAAAGGGAGATCTCGGTCAAGATCTCAAAGGGAGGACCTCGGCGGTCGAGATCAAAGGGTGCGAGGAGGTCGACCAGCAGAATATCTGATTTAGGAGGTGGTCCTTACAAAAGACCAAAGAAGGACCGGGAGGTGGTCTTTGCAAAACAACCAGAGGAGGTCACGAAACAAAGGCAAACGCGCATCAAAGCGAACCGTTCGATTGGAATCGGGGCGGTCGAGAAGGAAAGGAACGTTCGGACCAAGCGAATGCAGACCACGAGACTAGGCCGTCTAATTAAAATCGACGGCAAGGAGGGAAAGGGGCGTTCGGACCAAGCTAACGTGCCCTTAGGATCGGGCCATCCAACCCACATCGGATGGTCCTAAGGTTAAGAAGGCAAGGCCTCAAGCGTCTGTGCGCGAGAGTCAAAGATGGGTCCAAGCGCTAAGGAGGTCTTGGACCTAAGGAGGTCGGAACCTTTGGATCCAACTAAGGGGGACACAGACGGCTAAGATCTCCCGAGAGGAGGTCCTAATGGCGAGATCCTAACAAGGGAGGTCTTAAGGGCGGAGGAGGTCCCAAGGACACGAAAAATCCGAGGACAGAGGAGGTCTATTTGGACACAAGGGAGGTCCAAATAGCCACGAGGAGGTCTAGGAGGGTCCCAAAAGGCGCCGAGAGGTCGAGAGAGACTCGAGCGCCCAAGAGAACTCGGGGGTTCCGAGAGGCGTGGAGAGGTCCACGGAGGTCCAAAAGAAACAAAACCAAGCGTGGCGTGGAGGGACCAAAGAGGTTTTGAAACACAAACTGAGCTGGTCTTTAACAGAAAACCCAAGCACGGGGAGGTCGAGCAGAGGGAGATAAGAGAGAGGTCTGGATCTCAAAGAGGTTCAACCCAACAAAGGAAGTTAAGAGAGAAGAGACAAACCCAGGGACACAAAGAGGCTCAAACAGCAAGGAACACCAACAAAGAACTTAGTTAAGGTTTAATTAATTCCAATTGAACTCTCCAGATTTCAAAACATCAGGTTAAGCTTTGGATTCTCAATAAAGCCAAATGGTTACTTTTATTTTGAAAACCAGGCAAGAAACTTAAGAGAAACGGGACGTTACAACACGGCTATTCGAATAGTTTCGTACTCTATATAGTTTGTACAACTTTACCCACACGAGATAATTTGCTTTTGATGTCGGCCAATACACACTTCCGAAGATGTGTGACTAAGCAGTTATCATGAGGCCTTTACAATGCTCTACCTTAATGTATTTATGCCCACTAAGGTTTCACTTCCATTGCACTAACCATCCTTCGGAAGCCCCCTTTTGCGCCAAATGGGACCACTATCTATCTGACACCCATACAACAACATGGCACAAATAACACTAAGGTATCACAAATTATTGAGCCAAATCTGTCCCATTCTAGACATGCGATGGTACGTTAAGGTGTAGCAAAGGAACGCTCAAAGGCCGGTCCTTAACTGACTTGGGCGACTTCCAAAATACCCCTGGACCTCAATCCTAACCAGTTTGAGCCCGTGCATAAACCTGCACCCACCAATCATCCATTTCGCTCAAGTCCAAACCCATTTTTGATTTTATTTCAAATAAAACCACCTTTATAAACTTTCTATGGTAAAACAATACCATAGACTCAATTTAAACTAGTTTGAGTAATTTTGGCTAGATTCTCCCAAATCACAATTCTGATCTAAGCATTCGCTAAGCATATGAATATTTTCAATTTTATTTTATCTAAAGGTGACAAAGGAATAATAATCCAACAATCAAAATTTGGCCATACAAATGAATTGGAAAACTAGGAATTTAAACAGGAATTTAAAATACTTGAATAAAATTATGCATGCAATAATAATTTAAAAACTAAATTTAAATAAATTTAAAATATTGGGATCAACATGATCAATGGTATAACTTGCCTTGAATGAAGTCTTGGTACTCTAAATCCCTTGAAGCATCAAACTCTCCAAAGTCGTCGAAGTCTATACGCGAAAATACGACAAATTCAAATAAAATTCAAAAGACAAAACAAACTAACTCCAAATCAAATAATTTTAGTTTATTTAGCTAGATCTTGAATTTAAATAAATTTAGAAATTTGTATCACCTAAATCGGAGTTCGTATGAAGAAATACGAGCTCCTAGAAGTTTTAAACCTAAATAAAACCCTAATTTGGATTGTAACGAATTTACCGAATTATTTTTCTTAAAGAAAATCTGATTATTGCGCATGGGTGACGTCAACCCTCACGAGTTTTAATTTCTCAGCCAAATTATTTTCCAAAGGAAAATGATATGAGACACTGACATGTGGGCCCGGCGGTCAAAGACCCGGTCCACGAATGGTCAATGGTTCATGGTGAACCCGGTGCACGAAACAATGCATGTGAGGGGGGCGTGCGCGTGATGTGGCACACGTGGCGCTACGTAGGATCCACGTAGGATCCTACGCTGATGTGGCGTCGCGGTCGCGCTGATGTGGCTGAGCCACGTTAGCCCGATGGTGGCGCAAACATGACGATGAGCTCGCCGGCGTTCTACGCCGAGGCGAGCTGCATGGATGGGCGCAACAGAGAGAGGGTGTGAGGACCTAGAAAATTTGGTTTGTAATGCTTAACCATCCACTTGGTCCTAGCATCGCAAACAAAATATCCCGCGTCTCGAGATACATGTACTTCCCAAGAACTTGCAGTACACATACCCCTTTACAAAATTATGCATCAATTCCATTCAACACATAGAACCAAAGCACAACTAAGCAAACCAAAAGACATACATAATAGAGTTATTACAAAAGGGCTGACCGGCCAAATAACAACTAAGAGATAAATAAACAGCGGAAGCAAAAGCCATAAGATGGTGATAAACAAAAGCCAATTAGTGTGCCCTTAACCCACAAGGCAACAAACCGGGCCACCAACCTAGTCGTCAAACCCACCGCACAGCTCACAAAAGTGGATCCCTTGGGGATCAACTTCCTCCTCTACAACAATTACTTAAGCAAAGCAAATGAGTAACAAAATGTACTCGCAAGACTTACGTGTAGTGTAACAGGCCTATACATATGCTACATGCAAGCTTATTTAAGTGGAGGAGGCTCTAGACTCATTTTCAGCATAAAGCAAGTTTTCATTTGCAATAATGTAATAGATTTAAAGCAGTTTTACAATCAGTTTTTATTTGACAAAAACAGTGAGACACAAGTAACAATAATAACAAGACATTCTGGAAGTGACTAACCCAATAGCCACCACAACAATAGCATGAATTCCACATTCATACCACCCACATCAAGTTTTAATTAAATGTTATAGTCTAGTTCTTGCACGACCTTACCAAGCATGTCCATAACTTAGGACAAGGCTATTCGAAAAGTTTGAACCCTGCAGGGGTGTAACAATGTTTCCACATGTCAGATCGTCTTTTCGCCAAGCTATTTAGCACACTTCCTTTGGTATGCCGGCACGGCTAAGTCCTACGAGACATTTCCAATATTGTGCATTAACTACGAGTCGCCCGTATGGATAGAAACCCATACGTTGAGACAGAGTCATTGTAAAGCCAGAAGTCAACTACCACGATAGGGTAAAGCTCCCGGACAACTACAATGCCCTTCGGGGTGGAGAACGTAAACAGGATTCCACTCCCGCTCACCCAACACATAAACACAAGTTTGTTTTTCAACGCAACACACACAGACAACCTCCTGCGACTCAGAGCTAACACACGCCAAAGTACTAAGTCAAGAGAGGTCCCATATCCCCCTCGTTTGGTTAGCACGCAATAATCGCTTGGCTTAGTGACACAAGTAACTCGGTCCTTGTTGACCCGAGCACCATTCCAGTCACACCATCAACCATTGTGTCCAAGTCTGAAACATTTCATTTTCATTTTCAATTTTTGAATTTACAAAGTAACAAAGCACAAAGTGCTGAGCATAATGGTAATAATAATTTTGTGTGATCAAAGCTATCGACTAAGTCGATAACCGCCCAATTCTACCGATAGCTAAGCATTTCTAAGCATGACACCGTAAAGACAATAAAGAGCATAATTCAACCACCGGGCTCTAATTCATCGGCGAAATTAATAACTTATGTTTTGTGGCAGGGGATAAACAATTTAAGGGCAACCATGCAATAGGAATAACTACCTCTAATCGGGAAAATAAATATTGACACAAAAGCATGCATACATACAATTTGTAAACAAAGTATTAGACTTTGAAAATAGTAGGATTATTATAATCAAACTGCTTGCCTTGCTGAAGTTGCTCAATATGCTGCAGAGGATCACTTCCGTTATCAACGGGCCCGTCGGCACCTAATGAAAAGAACGAAAAGAACCGATAAGAACGAAGAACACCGAAAAGACTTAAAAACCAAATTCACCCAAAATCCATGAAATTTACACAGCAGGTAGAGCATGATTTTTAAGGAATTTATCAACAATAATCAATTGATTTGGATTCTCAATGCAAAAGTTATGGCCAAAACAAATTCAGCCTGCTGGAAAATGCTGAAAAATTACAATCGGGTACTGTTCATCCGAATTTAATCTTTTAGCACAATTTTCCAAAGAGGTGTTGCACGTGGGATTTCTATGGTAAATATAGCACCTCATGAGATGAACAACACAATTTGATTCACCTCATTTGGAGCTAGGATGCATTTTCTAGGATTTTTCAAAGACATGCAAAAGAGCACAAAGAAAATACACCCACAAGGATTTTAACAATAGTGACATGCCTAAAACCTATTCTACAATTAAGCACACTAACAGAGGAACCCAACAAAATTGGTTTCACTAAAAAAGGATCTATAGAGAATTACTTATGCAATTTTCAAGTTAAATACAATTTTTAGAGCAACAATTAAAGCCTATTTCTAAACAAATTTACCAAACCATTTTCTGGAGCCGAACCAAGCTTCCAACCATTTTTATATTAAAGCTTTGTTCAAAAAAGAGCTAACAAAATTTGAATCAACTAAAATGGAGCTAAAACAAATTAGTTAAGAAATTTTGAAGTTTATTACCTTTTTCAGTTCACAAATAAAGCTCTCGGGAATTTTTCCTAACCCAAACGACGTGGAAAATCGTGAGCCGTTGATCTTGTATCGCACGGCCCAACGCGTTGGACTCACATGCGCGTGCTCCCGTGAAACCACGCCAACGTTTACTGTCGATTTTGCATCCAACGGCCCAGATTGAATCGCACGCGGCCGCGTTTGAATGCGCCGCGCGAACGCTCACATGAACGTGGACCGTAGATCGCGAGATGGACGGTTCACAACGAACGCAACATAGTGCGAGCGCACAGCCCATGCGAAACCTCAGCCATAGATCAAGAAATGGACGGCCCACAATGACGCCCCACTGCGCACTCGCACAGTGTCGACTTAAACACGTGGGCTCACCAGTCAGTGACTCACTAGTTCGCTTAAGACAGCCATTAACTGCGGTAACCAATGATTAATCATTTAATGATGAGATCTTTGCCTAATGACGCCACTACAATGTGCCGGCGCGTCCGACAAAACCCGAGCGAACTGCATGGCTCACCGCCGGTGACTCTGGCCACGGCGGTGCAAACCAAGGGCATGCTCAGGTCCGCAATAGCCATGCGCACCTCTTGGGATGACTCACTGCGGCTGAGCCGGCCTAGAATGGCGGTGACACACACGGCCACGACGACAACAGCAAAATGATCCGCAGCAGTTCAAAGAAGTGAGTGCCCGAGCCTCTAGGGACTAATGCGAAGCTACCTGAGCTTAGGAGAGGACCAGAGAAGGTCGGAGCAGCTCTGGCAACGTTGAACCGCACCAACGCTGAGGACGACGACGAGGGGATGGCGGCCTGAGCAAAATGAGCGAGACCGGGTCATCACATTAGGTTCAAAAGGGCTCACAGAGGGTCCACGAGCGAGGAATTGAAGAGCCAAGGTGCTTACCGGCGTTGAGGAAGAAAGGGGCGATTTCGGCCGAATGTGAACAACCCCCAAAATTTGACCTTCTCTGCGAACGTCAAACAAATTAGGTTAGGGGATTTGCACTAGGAGGTGAGAGGCACAAGGTGGCGTGAAATGAAAGCAATTGAACCACTGAAGCGCCGGGACGACGAAGGAGCTTCCACGGCCGTCAATGGCGGTTTGAGGCTTTCGGGGATTTGAGCTCACTTGAGCAGAGAGGAGGCTAAGGCAAGCTAAGGCGACTATGAAAAGAGGATGAGGAAGGGCTCGGGGGCTTCTTAACGCCCGAGAGCAACGGAGGAGCAAGGACGGGCCTTAATGGCAGAGGTGACCGGGAGCTCTGCTAAGGACGAAGGAGAAGGTGGGAACAAGAGCTACCAAGACTTTGGAGGGCGAAAAGAGATGGGCATTAAATGGGCTAAGACCCGTTGGCAAAGGCGCACGAGGATGACGACGGCATAGCTATCCCCCATGCCCTAGCGCTCTGGGGCGCACGCTTGCGCGAGCGAGAGGAAGGGGACGACAGGCCCGGCGTTGGATTAAGATCCGATGGCTCAAACGCACACGGATGATTGCGGCTCCGCGCAAACGTGGACCGCACGATGGAGATCCAACGGTAGAAAACGAACGCGCCAAAGCGACCGAGCCGGTGCAGTTAGGTGGTTGGGTTCGACCTAGACGGGTTCATGCTCGGACCCAAGGAACAGTGCACTAGATTTGCATTTGAATTTGAAGCTGAGTTTGGAAGAATTGTTAGAGGTAGCAAACTAGCTCCAAAAATTCTGAAATTTTGACTGGAGGTTCCTCACTCCAAGATCAACCTTACATAAAATTTCTAGAGATTTTTATGCACTACATTTTTCTCAAGAAATTCCTCAAGGTTTGTTCTAGGGTTTGACCAAAGTCAAACTGGATTGACTTGCCTCGAAAAATTATCAAATAATTTCCAAAAATTATGAAATTTTTCAAAGGGGTCACACAGCAGCCCTAGAACCAAGGAAAAATATTTCCGGGGATAGAACATAAGATTCTTGACAAGGGTTGAAAAGAGGGGATTGACTTTAGTCAATTGGAGATTTAGGTTTTTGAATTCCACAATTCCTTTACAAGAATTACGGAAAAGTTCAAAAACTTCAAGATGCAAGAAAAGGTTTAACTTCTACTCATTTTCTTACATTTGAAACACACACCCAAATTTGGGATGTTACAAAATCTCCCCCCCCCCTACAAAAATCTCGTCCCGAGATTTAGCTCACTCGAAAAAGAAAGATAGGTAGTCCGCATGCAGATGATCTTCCCGTTCCCAAGTAGCTTCATCCTCGGAATGATTTGACCACTGAACTTTAAGGAATTTGATGGCACGATTCCTAGTTCTTCGTTCAGCCTCTTCAAGGATGCGAACAGGGTGCTCGCGATAGGTCAAATCTTCTTGGATATCGAGAGTTTCCAACAGAGCTTCCTCGGTTGGAACACGGAGGCACTTCTTCAACCGGGATACATAGAACACATCATGTACCCTCTCAAGTGCAGCAGGCAATTCCAACTTATAGGCAACAGCTCCTTTCTTCTCGATGATGCGGTAAGGACCCACATATCGAGGAGCTAACTTGCCCTTGACGCCGAAATATTGATGGCCCTTCAAAGGAGAGACTTTGAGATAAACAAAGTCATTAGGCTGAAAACTCAACTCACGATGCCGACGATCCGCATAGCTCTTTTGCCTTGATTGAGCCGTGCGCAAACGATCCCGAATAAGCTGAACCTGACTCTCGGCCTCATTGATGGAGTCCGGACCAAAGAAAGGTCTTTCGCCAGTCTCAGACCAATTCAACGAGGATCTGCACTTCCTCCCGTATAAGGCCTCAAAAGGCGCCATGCCGAGACTGGCTTGAAAGCTGTTGTTGTAAGAAAACTGGGCGAATGGCAAGCATTTCTCCCAATGCTTCCCATAGGAAAGGACACAAGCACGGAGCATATCTTCCAAAACTTGATTGACCCTTTCGGTTGGCCATCAGTTTGAGGGTGATATGCAGAGCTGAAAGAAAGGCGATTTCCCATAGCCTCTTGCAAACTATGCCAAAACCGAGAAGTGAACAGAGAACCACGATCTAACACAATCGTCTTCGGCACACCATGCAAACTCACGATGCAGGCTATGTAGAGATCCGCCAAAAGACCTACACGAAGGTCGGTCTTGACAGGAAGGAAATGAGCCACTTTAGTCAAATGATCGATGACAACCCAAATGGCATCATTTTTCTTCGGAGATCGAGGTAGACCAGTGATAAAATCCATCCCGATCGAATCCCACTTCCACTCAGGCACTAGCAAAGGCTGAAGCAGGCCTACTAGACGCTGATGCTCAGCCTTGGCATGATGGCACACGTCGCACTCGGCAACAAACTTCGCGATCTCCCTCTTCATTCGGGTCCACCAAAATCTCTGCCGGAGATCTTGATACATCTTTGTGGCCCCGGGATGAATGGACAAAGGAGAATCATGGGCTTCGCGGAGGATCAAACTCTGCAATTCCATGTCCTTTCGAACCACAAGGCGCTGTCCGAACCTCACAACACCAAGATCATCTTCTGAGAAGCACTTGGCTGTTCCGTTCTTGACATTCTCCATGATTCGGTTCACTCCAGCGTCCGATTGCTGAGCAGCCTTGATTTGATCCACCAAGGCCGGTTGCACAACCAGGACAGCAAGGGACCCGTGCTCAACCAAACCCAAGTTGAGACGCTAAAATTCTTCAAGAAGGGTGGGCTGCTGCTCCTTGAGCAATAAGGCATTGCAATGCACCTTTCGACTAAGTGCATCGGCAACGATATTAGCCTTGCCCGGATGATAGTGAATACCCATGTCATAGTCTTTGATCAATTACAACCATCTCCGTTGCCTAAGGTTTAGATCGGGTTGGGTGAACAAATACTTCAATCTTTTGTGATCCAAATACACTTCACAACGATTACCGATTAGGTAATGTCGCCAAATCTTAAGTGCATGAATCACAGCAGCTAGCTCCAAGTCATGGGTAGGATAGTTGAGTTCGTGAGGGCTCAATTGCCTTGATGCATAGGCCACTACCTTGCTTTCTTGCATAAGGACACAACCGAGTTCTCGACGAGAAGCATCGCAAAAGATGTCGAAGCTTTGATGAACATCGGGAAGAACGAGAACGGGAGCTATGGTCAAACGCTTCTTGAGTTCCTAAAAACTTTCCTTGCAAGCAGCGGACCACAAGAACTTCTTATCCTTCTTGAGCAACTCAGTCATCGGCTTCGCGATCTTGGAGAAGTTCTCGATAAAGCAACGATAATATCCCGCTAAACCAAGAAAACTCCAAACTTTGGTTACCAAACTGGGCTGACTCCAGGAGAGCACATCACTGATCTTGCTGGGATCAACGGCTACACCTCCTGCTGAAAGAACATGGCCCAAAAGGCCACTTCCTTCAACCAAAACGTGCACTTGCTGAACTTCGCATACAACTGGTGCTCACGAAGCTTTCCCAATACAAGCTTCAGTTGCTCGGCGTGTTCTTCATCGTTCTTGGAGTAGATAAGAATATCATCGATGAAGACCACGAAAAACTTATCCAAATACTCCATGAACACCGAATTCATGAGATTCATGAACAGGGCAGGAGCATTTGTCAAGCCGAAAGACATGACGGTATACTCGTACAAACTGTAACGAGTAGAGAAAGCCGTCTTTGGAATATCCTCAGGTCGAATCCGAACTTGATGATATCCCACTCTCAAATCAATCTTGGAGAAAACTTGAGCTCCAAACAATTGATCGAAGAGGTCGTCGATGCGGGGCAAAGGATACTTGTTCTTTACCGTTACTTCATTAAGCGGACGGTAATCGACGCACATGCGTAAAGTATTGTCCTTCTTCTTTACAAAGATTGTTGGACAACCCCACGGAGATGAGCTAGGGTGGATGAAACCCTTCTCTTGAAGCTCACCAAGTTGCTTCTTCAATTCCACCAACTCATTCGATAGCATCCGGTAAGGCCTCTTTGAAATTAGGGCGATACCGGGCACCAACTCGATGACGAACTCGAGGTCTCGAACTGGGGGCATCCCAGGAAGATCTTCAGGAAAGACATCAGCGAAGTCACAAACCGTTGGAACTTCACGAATATCCAGAGCTGGCTTCGCTTCGTAGCGAAGAGATCACGGTCCTTGCGACCGGTGGCGAACACGCTCACGGATGGACTTGTGAGGTAGAGCGAACTTCTTAGCTGTCGATTTGTCCCAAATGTTGGGACAGCCAATCCATACCAAGAATCACATCCAAAGTCATCGAATTGAGGAGGATAAGATTTGCCAAAAATCCTACTCCCTCAATCTCAACAGAAACATCCCGACACTCAGTTTCAGCTCTCAACTCCGAACCGGGAGAGCGAATGAGCAATGGGACCAACAGAGGAGCAAAAAGAAGCTTACTAACAGCAGCAAAAGACTTAGATACAAAATAATGAGAAGCTCCTGAATCGAACAAAATAGTAGCAGGATGAGAGTTAACAAGAAGCGTACCCAACACGACGACAGGTACCTCCTGTGCTCCCTCAGCAGAGATGTGGTTGACGCGGCCGCTTCCCACGCCTTGGATAGCAGGAACAACCTTCTGATCCTGAGAATGTCCACTTCCTTGCCCGCGTCCTCCATTAGGACGAGGGGCCGCTCCGGTCTTCTTAGGGCAATTATTCGCATAATGACCCTTGATTCCGCAAGAGAAGCAAGTGACCTCAGCAGCCGGATTGCGGAGGCCACTTTGCTGACTCGCAGGTGCACGTGGTCGAAACACGGCCTGCGAAGGACAAGGTGCAGGTGCTGAAGCCTGAGGATGGGGCACCTGGGCTTGCCCGAAGCAGGGACGGGAGTTGGCCTTCGACAATTTCCGGGACTCCCACTTGCGCTTGTGGGACTCTACCAGCGCTCTCCCCTTGTGCTCCGCGACAATTGCCTTGTCGACCAAGGTCTGAAAGTCGGGGAAGTCAACGATAGATAGCTTGTCCTGCAGCTCCTCGGACAAACCATCCATGAACTTCTCCTGTTTGGCCTCATCAGTGGCCACCTCTTTTGGAGCATAACGAGCCAAATGGTTAAACTCGTACAAATACTTCGCCACTGACCTGTGCCCTTGCTTGAGCGAGAGAAACTCCTTCTTCTTGAGCTTCATCAAGCCGACGGGGATGTGAGCCCGACGGAAAGCAGAACGGAACTCCTCCCAAGAGACGATGTGGCCCTCGGGCTGCATCGCCAAGAAACTCTCCCACCACAAAAGGGCTGCACCCTCCAGCTTATGGGAGGCAAGGAGTGCCTTCTCCAGATCCTGACACTGAGCAACGTTGAGCTTCCGCTCAACCTGATGTAGCCAGTCGTCTGCGTCCAGTGGGTCCTCAGACCTAGAGAAAGTGGGCGGCTGAGTGCGAAGGAACTCCGAGAGTCCCCCTCGCGACTAATGTCCACCCCCTTCCCCTGATCCGGAGGCAACAGAAAGAGCGGAGGTAGTGCGCGCAATAGCCTCCAAGATCCTTGTCTGATCCATTCGATTTCGCTCGATCTGAGCGAGAACCTCGGCCATGGTCGGAGGAGGCGGGAGATCCTCATCCGGACTAGCTGATTGGCCTTGACCGCTTTGAGTCCTTCCCGCCATCCTGTTCTGAAGAGATGGGTTAGCAACACAACCCGAAAACTAGAAGCTAAAGGAAGCGACAGAAATGCCAATGACTAGGGGAAATGAAACATCCCCCTAATCGAAAGCCAACAAGACAGCAAATAAACGAACTCTAAAAGCTTGCAAAAAGGCTCAAGAAACAGCAAGAAACCACAAGACTAAAGCTCAACTTCCCAACACAACTAACCCGTATTGAATGAATGAGTAATCGGTTGAGAAGGCAAAATTTCAGAACACAGTTCTAGCTCTAACACTTCCACAAAGCAAGGTAAAACCAGCAAAAGAGGTGTTAGTTACTTAGCCAACTAGTATCACATCTTACCCTTTTATTCCCACAAGTTTTTAGTTGAATTATCCTCTCATTATCTACCTTATTTGCTAATAGAAGCTTGCTGTCCAAAATGCTTGCTTGCTGTCCAGATTTGAATTCCAGCTCCAAGCACTTCTATTCTTCATCAAAAGGTAGCCAAAACTTCAAAATTTCAACTCTCATTGGTTCCCCCAAAACCGAATTGAAACAAAGGCAACTATCTTTGGAAAGGAGGAGAGGAAAACAACTTTTAAAACTCAATCGAGAGCAAGGTGAGATAAGCAATCTAAGATAGGTAAGGAGTAAAATCTGAGAATTGACCTAAGCCTTCATAAACCATTTGATATTTTGAAACTAAGTTTTTCAAAACATCCTAAAGACGACCAAGCTAGGGTTCCTATGGTTAGTATGGTTCTGATACCAACTTTGTGAGTGTGAGACCCCGATGTTTATTAGGCTCATAATACTTAGTCATCCAATTGACCCTAGTATTATCAACCAAATAAACCCGGTCTCGAGAAATGTATACTCCCCAGAATGCAGTATACATACCTCACAACAAAAGAGTATATCAATTCCATACAACACATAGTACATAAGCAACAAACCAGAAGTTAATATTAAAATGGAATAGCTATTACAAAAGAGAGGCCCTTAGGCCAAATAGCAACAAATAAAAAGATAACAGCGGAAGCAAAAGTGCCATAAAGATGGCTATAACACAAAGCCAATCAGTGTGCCTTAACCCCTAGGCATCTGACCGGACCGCCAAGCTAGTCGTCGAAGAAACTGCAACACGTGGCACAGAAGTAAGGCTCTTGGAGCTCACCTCCGTCCTCTGCAACAAATTTGTTAAGCAAAGCAAATGAGTACAATAACTTGTTTATTGTACTCATAAAACTGACGTGTAAGATAACAGAACTATAATTTAGCTACATGCAAGCTTTATTTAAGTGGATGAGGCTTTGGACTCATTTTAGCACAAAGCAAGTTTCATTTGCAATAACATAATAGATTGAAGGCAATTTGATAAAGCATTTTTAATTGTTGAAATACAACGCGATAATAACATAATAACAACAACAAGAACAAACACGGAAGTGACTAACCCTTAGTCACCACAACAATAACATGAACTCCCGTTCATACCAACCCATCAAGTTTTAATTAAAAGGTTGAGACTAGTCTTGAGCGACCTTACCAAGCATGTCCATAACCTAGGGCGAGGCTATTGAATAGTTTTATCCTGCGAGGGTGTACCAATGTACCCACATGCCAGACCGCCTTTCCTTTAGGCACACTACCTTTGGTGTGCTTGGCACGCTAAATCCTCTGAGACATTTCCAATGGGCGATGCTAATTACGAGCATAACCCACGGGGACAAGACACATTAGACAGCCTAACCGGTTTGCCAATGCTCCTCCCAACACCACACACACAGATTTTATTAAAACATACCCACCAACCAGCTCATAATTAACACCTCCCAAAGTACTTAGTCAAGAGGTCCCATATCCCCTCGTGTGGTTATGCATAAAAGCGCTTGGCTTAGTGACCCAAGTACTCGGTCCTTAGGGACCCGGGCATACCACCACATTCCAAAAACCGCACCATCCATCCAATATGCCCAAGTCTAAATCGACATTTTATTTTCAGTTTTGATTTTACAAATTAATCAAAGCACAAGTGCTGGACATATAGGAGGAATAATTATACTTGTGTGATCAAGACCATCGACTATGTCGATGATGGCCCAATACTACCGATAGCTAAGCATGTCTAAGCAGTTTTAAGCGCAACTACTAAGTGATAAGAGCTCATCCAACGAGCTCAAACCACAGCGAATAACCTAGGCTCATTGGTAGTAGAGGATAACAATTCCTACAGATTATGCAACTATAGGAAAGCTAGCGACATTTAACACAAAGTAGCATGCATACATAGAAGTAAAACAAAGTAGTAAGCTTTAAAGTAATGGGACATGATGGGAGATGGTCAAACTGCTTGCCTTGTTGCTGGTCACTTTGTTGCGGAGGGTCACTTTGGGATCACCACAAATGTCGAAACCTAACGGAAGCGATAAAGAACCGATAAAACGACGAAAGACAACAAAGACAACACAGCAAAAGAACTCCAAATACTTTGAAATTTCTACAGCAGCAAGAGGGTGATTTTTAGGAGATTTTGCAACAAGAACCAATGGATTTGGATTCTTAATGCAAAAGATATGAGCAAAACAATTCTGCTCAGCCCTAAAAATACCAAACTGCACTATTCACTAATTTAATTATGAGGCAACATTTTCTAGAACAGTGGTGAGGCTGAAATTTTTACTGCAAAACCAGCACCTCATGAGATGAATAACACAATTGAGTTCATCTCATTTGGAGCTATTATGCACTTTCTATAATTTTTCAAAAACAAGAACTTGAACAAAATTATAATGCACAAGTCCTCATTTTTCTAACAGCAACATGCTCAAAACTAATTTTCTTAGTGAGTTCATTAATAGAGAAACCAACAAAGTTGGTCTCACTCAAAAACAACCTCTGAGCAGTAGTTATGAATTTTACAAGCTAAGCATTAATTTGAATGTATATTTAAAAGGGAGTTTTAAAATCTAGTGGCTAACTGTGCTCTGGAGCTGAACTCAACTTATAATCATTTTTAGATTAAAGTCAAGTTCAAGATAGAGCTAACACAACTTGAATGACCTCATTTGGATTTAAGAAGAAAAAGATATGAAATTTTAAAGTTTATACCTTATTACATTTATTATTAAGACTTTCTTGGCATTTCAACACTCACAAAGACATGGGAGGTCGTGAGCCACAGATCACAGATCTAACGGCTCGAGACCTCCCAAGAGAACAACACACACGCACATGGGAGGTCCAGAGGTCTGGACCTCCTAACCACACATCTTGCGAGGTGAGGGAGGTCGTGGCCGTAGATGGGAGATCAGCGGACCTAGCAGGGAAGGAGGTCGGAGCGGACCAGATCTAAAGGGAGGTCCTCAGCGGGAGATGACCTCGAGGAGGTCCCAGAGGAGGTCCTCAGCGTCCTGAACCTCGAGGAGGTGCAGGCCAGCTAGATGCGCCAAGGAGGTCTTGGGCGCTCCGGATCTCCTCGGAGGAGGTCTGGACATCCCGAGCTTCAGCGCCGCACATGTTTGGACGGGGCATTAATGCGCGGGACCACGAGGAGGTCCGCGCGCGAGGCTTTTAATGCGCGCAAAGGGGCGGGGTTAATGGCGGTTAAGGCGCCAATGATTGCGATGATTGGGCATTTAAAGCGGCGAAGTTATGTCCTAAAACGACAATGACACGCTTCGGGACATCAGACAAAATCCGGCGTGAAGAAGTGATCCTCGCCGGCGATGTAGAGCTCGCCGGCGAGATCAATAATACCGTTGGGTTCGCAATAACCATGCGCACCGCGGACCTCTCAGCAACAATAGCGGCCTTGAGCGCCGGGCGAGCGAAGGATATCGTCCCGCACGGCCTGTCTCTGAAAATGCAAAAAGCGAGCTCATGCGACAATCAAGCTTGTGCCAAGAAAAGCTCCGCGAGATCATTCATCGGGTGCCGCATCTAAAGGACTAACGAGGGTTTACGGTGGTCCTAAGGTCTTCAGGGAGGTCGTGGAGGTGGTGGCGGAGTTGGGAAGGCAGGGGCTCCACGGCCAAAGCTCGACTTCAAGCCCGACTTTGTCCTCCTCTGGCGCCCAAACAAACTAAGTTAGGGTTAACTTCGGAGGTTTGGGGAGCACAAAATGAGCGAGGGTGGAAGAGGGAGCCACTTGAACCCTTGAGCTACCGAGAAGCTCAAGGACATCAACAATGGCGACCACTAGTGAGGTGAGTGAGTGTTAGTGGAGGAGGAGCTCGACCACGCACAAAGTGCAAAGTGAGGTCAATTGTGTGCAAAGGAAGCCAAGGGAGGCTTCAAGGGTGCTATAACCTGATTGAAGGTGATGAGTGGGGCTAAGCTCCATGGTGAGCTTAGCCCACGAGGCTGTCCATGAGGTGGACAAGACATGGGGGCGACAAGAGGCGGGCTCGGGCTTGACTGAGAGGCTAAAAGTGACTGCATTAAATCTTGGTCGACAAAAAGAGTGATTGAAGTGTACCCCAAGGTCGGACCACGCATTAATTCTTGCTGCTCGAGTTTGCCGCGCGCGGAGGAAGGAGAAAACGGGGAGGACTTTATGGCGTTGGATAAGACACAGGAGAGGTCCTAACCATCGGATCCTATTTTGAACCGTTATGTTTTAAGTGGTGGGAGGAGGTCCCAGCCACACGATCAAGGTGAGGAGGTCGTGGCCCTCCGATCTCCTTAACGTGATAACGCGCGTGAGAAATGGGCGGGGAGGTCCAAAGCGTTGGATCTCCATCCAGCAGTGCGGACCTCGGTTGGGACTTAACATGCCTTGAACATAAGAGGCGAGGGAGGTCATGGCCTTTGGATGCAAATCAAGGGCATGGACCTCATCAAGCGGGAGGACCTTCTTGTAATATTTTTGAGAGAGGTCGTGGCCTTTGGATGTAAATCCAGCAGCTCGACCTCAAGTGATACAAGGGAGGTCGGGAGGCGGTTGGATGTAAATCCAGCAGCGATGACCTCGCCAAGGTGGAAGGTGGTTTTGAGGTTGGATAACCATGGGAGGTCGGGGCGGTTGGATCTTAATCAGGGCCAAGACCTCAACAAAGCGAGGAGGTCTTTGGGATTTAGCATGACGGGGAGGTCATGACCGTGGATCTTTGATCCAGCGGTGTGACTGATGAGGTGGGGAGGTCTTAGCGAGAGCGTTTGAGGAGGAGGTCGTGGGCATTGGATGTAAATCCAGCTCTCGACCTCAACTAAATCTGAAAGAGGTCTTCTGGCCGAATGCTTGCGGGGAGGTGGGGAGGTCCTAAGCAAGGTTGACTGAGAGGAGGTCGTGGCGGTTGGATGTAGATCCAACGACTACGACTGATCAAATGGAGATGAGGTCTGTTGAGGTGCAGACATGGTTGGGCTGGACCGACTTTGAACATAGCTAGCCAAGGAGCAGTCTGAGGGTTTTAAATTTTGTTTCTCTGATTGAGACTTTGCCAAATTGTTTGGGCTAGCAAATGAACTCCAAATTTGATGAAATTTTAACTGGAGCTTACTGACATTAAGATGAACCTGTAATAAAATTTCCAGAGGTTATTATGCAATGCATTTTTCTCAGGAAATTTATTAAGGTTGTTTAATGATTCATTTTGCCTCCAAAGTTTATCAACAAGTGCTATAACTCATGATATTTTTCAGAAGGGGTCCCATATCAGTTTTTGGGACCAAGGAAAAATATATTCCAAATGTTTGACACAAGATTTAAGATAATTGGAGAATGAGTTTGATTTTTGGTCAACAAGAGCTTTGTGTTTTTGAATTACACAACTCTTGGACAATAATTACATAAGATTTTAGGGTTTTTCAAGATGTGAGAAAAAGTTTTAATTTCTACACATATAATTATACTTGATTAACCCTAATTATACATTTGGGATGTTACAAAATCTCCCCCTTACGAAATCTCGTCCGAGATTTGGCTCACTCGATAAAAAAGATGGATAGTCCGCCTTGAGGCGATCTTCTCTTTCCCAAGTAGCCTCATCCTCGAAATGGTTTGACCACTGAACTTTAAGGAACTTGATGGTCTTATTCCTTGTCCTTCGTTCGGACTCATCGAGCCTTGAGCAGGGTGCTCGCGATAGGTCAAATCGGGTTGGACATCGAGAGTTTCCAGCGGAGCTTCCTCGGTTGGAACACGGAGGCACTTCTTAAGGCTGGGACACATGAAAACATCATGTACCCCTCAAGTGCAGTGGCAACTCCAACTTATAGGCAACAGCTCCTTCTTCTCGATAACGCGGTAGGGACCGACATATCGAGAGCCAACTGCCCTTGGCCTTGAAAGCGTTGATGGCCCTTCAAAGGAGAGACTTTGAGATAAACAAAGTCATTAGGCTCAAAAGCGTAACTCACGTCGGCGGCGATCCGCATAGCTCTTTTGCTGGATTGAGTGTGCATAGCAGCTCACGAATAAAATTTGGACTTGGCGCTCGGCCTCATTGATTGAGTCCGGGCCAAAGAAGATCTCTCACGGTCTCGACCAGTTCAACGAGGTCCTACACTTTCTCCGTATAAGGCCTCAAATGGTGCCATCGAGGCGGCTTTGAAAATTTGTTGTTATAAGAAAACTTCGGCGAATGGCAAGCATTTCTCCCAATGCTTCCCATAGGAAAGGACACAAGCACGAAGCATGTCTTCCAAAACTTGGTTGACCCTCTCGGTCGACCATCGGTTTGAGGTGAAATCTTGTGCTAAAAGCAAGATGAGTGCCCATAGCCTCTTGCAAGCTATGCCAAAAGCGAGGCGTGAAAAGGATCCACGATCCGACACAATCGTCTTGACACACCGTGCAAACTCACGATCTTGGGCGATGTAGAGCTCCGCCAAAAGACCTACGAAGGTCGGTCTTGTGGGAAGAAAATGTGCCACCTTAGTCAATCGATCGATGGCGACCCAAATGGCATCATTCTTCTTGAGGATGTGGGTAGACCGGTGATGAAATCCATTCGATCGAATCCACTTCCACTCGAGAATTGGCAAAAGGTGAAGCGATCTGCTGGGCCGATGCTCGGCCTTGACACGACGACATCGTCGCTTTTCGACAACGAACCGCAATTTCCCTCTTCATTCGGGTCCACCAAAATCTCTGGCGGAGATCTGATACATCTTTGTGGCCCCGGATGAATGGATAATGGCGAATCATGGGCTTCAGCGGAGGATCAAATTCCGCAACTCCATGTCCTTTGGAACCACAAGGCGTTGCGAACCTCACAACACCGTGCTCATCCTCGAAAAAGCACTTGGTTGTTCGGCCTTGACATTTGCCTTGATGTGGCCCACTCCAACATCCATTGCTGGCGGACTTGATCCGATCCACCAAGGTTGGTTGCACAACCATGGCGGCGAGATCCATGCTCAACTATCTCCAAGTTGAGGCATTTGGAATGCTTCGAGAAGAGAGCGAATGCTCCTTGAGCACTAAGGCATTACAATGCGCTTTGCGACTAAAGCGCATCGGCAGCGACATTAGCCTTGCCGGATGGTAGTGAATACCCATATCATAATCCTTGATCAACTCCAACCATCTCCTTTGCACGAGGTTGGTCGGGTTGGGTGAACAAATACTTTAGGCTCTTGTGATCGAATACACCTCTAGCGATTACTGATTAGGTAATGTCGCCAAATCTTAAGTGCATGAATCACGAAGCCAACTCCAAATCATGAGTAGGGTAGTTGAGTTCATGAGGTCTCAATTGCCTTGATGCATAGGCCACTACCTTGCCTTCTTGCATAAGGACACAACCAAGGCCTCGGCGAGAAGCATCACAAAAGATATCGAAGCCGATGGATATCGGGAAGAACAAGAGCGGGAGGCGGTGGTCAAACGCTTTTTGAGTATTGGAAACTTTCCTCACACTCAGCGGACCACACAAACTTCTTGTCCTTCTTGAGCAACTCCGTCATCGGCCAGCGATCTTGGAGAAGTTCTCGATAAGCGGCGATAATATCCCGCTAAACCGAGAAAACTCCGCACATCGGTGACCGAAATAAGGTGACTCCATGAAAGAACATCGCTGACCTTGCTAGGATCAGCAGCTCGCCTCTGCTGAAAGAATATGGCCTAAAAAGCCACTTCCTTCAACGAGAATGCACACTTCTTGAACTTGCGTCTGGTTGGTGCTCACGTAACTTGCCTAACACAAGCCTCGAGATCTTGATCATGTTCCTCATCGTTCTTGGAATAGATAAGAATATCATCGATGAAGACCACGACAAACTTATCCAAATACTCCATGAATACCGAATTCATGAGATTCATGAACAAAGCGGGAGCATTGGTTAAGCGAATGACATGACATACATACTCGTACAAGCCGTAGCGAGTAGAAAGCCGTCTTTGGAATATCCTCGGGCGAATCCGAACGATGATATCCCACTCTCGAATCAATCTTGGAAAACTCGAGCTCCGGTTAATTGATCGAAGAGATCGTCGATCTTGGGGCAATGGATACTTGTTCTTCTACCGTCACTTCATTAAGTGGGCGGTAATCAACGCTTATCGTAAAATGCAAATCCTTCTTCTTTACGAAGATTCTTTGGACAACCCCAAGGAGATGAGCTAGGGCGAATGAAACCCTTCTCTTGCAGCTCATTAGCTGCTTCTTCAACTCCACCAACTCGTTCGGTGGCATCCGTAAGGCCTCTTTGAGATAGGGGCGATGCAGGAGCCAACTCGATGACAAACTCGAGGTCTCGAGCAGGCGGCATCCTGGAAGATCAGCGGGAAAGACATCAACAAAGTCACAAACTGTTGGGACTTCGCTAATATCTAGGCGGGCTTCGCTTCAAGCGAAGAGATGAGGATCTAGCGACCGGTGAGAAGCAAACACTGCTCACCGGAAGAACTAGACAGAGAGATGAGCTTCTGGCGCAATCGATTTGTCCCATGTCTTTGAGACAACCAATCCATGCCAAGAATCACATCTAGACTCATTGAATGGAGAAGGATAAGGTTTGCTAAGAACCCTCGCCGATCTCGATAGGGACATCCTACACTCAATCTCGGCTCTCAACTCCGAACCGGAGAAGCGAATGAGTAAGCGGGACCGACAATGGAGAGGAAAGAAGCTCTCCAACAGTAGCAAAAGACTTCGAAACAAAGGAATGAGATGCTCTGAATCAAACAAAACGATGGCGGGGTGAGAGTTAACGAAAGTGTACCTAGCACGGCGTCGGGTGCCTCTGAGCCTCCTCTGCGGTGATGGCGTTGACGCGACCACTACCCACGCCTTGGGTAGCGGGGCGATCTTGGTCTGAGATGCACCACCTCGACCGCGTCCTCCATTAGGGAGGGGTGCTCTGTCTTCTTAGGGCATTGGTTAGCATAATGCCCCTTACGGTTGCATGAAAACATGTGACCCGGCGGCCGGGTTGCGGGGCCGCTCTGCTGACTTCGCAGTGCGTGGTAGGACACGGCTGCGAAGGGCGAAACGAGGCGGTGACCTCGGGGCGCCGAAGAGTGAAGTGGTACCCTGAGACTACCCGGCGGGGCGGGAGGAACTAGCCTAGATGACTTATGGGCCTCCCACTTGCGCTTGCGGAGTCCATAAGCTCTCGAGCCGCATGCTCGGCGACGATGGCCTTGTCGACCAAGGACTGAAAATCGAAGTCGACAATGGATAGCTTGTCCTTGACTCCTCGGACAAGCCACGCTGAACTTGCACCTTGGCCATATCGGTGTACCACATCCTCGGGGAGCATAACGAGCGGATGATTGAACTTCGTATACATACTCCATGGTGAGCTCGCCCTTGCTTGGCGCAAAAACTCCTGCTTCTTGATCTCCATCAAGCCGGCGAGGATGTGAGCCCGACGGAAGGCGGCGGAACTCCTCCCAAGAGGCGGTGTGATCCACGGGCTGCATGGCGAAAGTTCTCCCACCATGACAAAGCTGCACCCTCAAGCTGGTGCGATCACGAGCAGCGCCTTCTCGTGCTCCACAGCACTGCGCGATCTGGCTTCGCTCCACCGAGCGAAGCCAATCGTCCGCATCAAAGGTCCTCGGGCCGGGAAAAGGTAGGGGCTGAGTATGAAGAAACTCCGCGAGTCCTCCACGGGTGATGGGCATTCACGGCCCGGATCACGAAGCTCCGGAAAGTGTAGTGTTGTTGCGCGATGGCGTCGATAGAACTCTCCGGTCATCCGCGGTTGCGCTCTATTTGAAGAAGAACCTCGGCCATGGTGGGAGGAGGAGGAAGCTCCTCGTCCGGACCAGGTGGCCCTTAGCCGCTCTGAGTCGTCCGGCCATCTGTTACAAGAATTTTTGGTTAGCAACTAGACCGAAAAATTAAGCCTTAAAGAAAGCAAAAGCGATCGACTAGGGAATGGAGATCACCCTAAGCGAAAGCCAAAGCAGCGGGTAATTAAACTTTAACAAGCTTCTAAAAGACTCCAAAACAGCCAAGAAACACCAAAAGCAAGCTCAACTTCTCAACATAACTAACCCGTATTGAATGAGCGAGTAATTGATCGAGAAGATTAAAATTCAGATTGTAAAGTGAGAGCTAATGCTGCTAAAGAGCAAGGTTAAGGCAGCGAAATAAGTGTTAGATACTTAGCTAACTAGTATCACATCTTACCCTTTTATTCCCACAAGTTTTAGTTGATTAGCCTCTCATTATCTATCCTAATTAGACACCTTTGAGACCGCTGTCCGGAAATTTGATGCTTGCTGTCCAGGTTTCGCATCCAAGCTCCTTGTCGAATCACCGACTCCAGAACTTCAAAACCTTGTAGTGGGCAGCTCACACTTCAATTTGCCAATCTCATTGGTTCTCCCAAAAACCAGTGTTAATCGATACAACTATTTTGTAGAAGGAAGAGAGGAAAACAACTTTTAAAACTCAAATTAGAGTGGGATGAGAAGAAAGCTAAGATAGGTAAGGAATAAAATCCGAGAATTTACCTAAGCTTTCAAAACTCATTTGATGCTTTGAAAATAGGTTTTCAAAATATCCTAAAACGACCAAGCTTGCGTTACTACGGTCATAACGGCTCGATACCAACTTTTGTGAGACCCGATGTTTATTAGGCTCATAATACTTAGTCATCCAATTGACCTAGTATTATCAACCAAATAAACCGGTCTCGAAAATGTATACTCCCGAATGCAGTATACATACCTCACAACAAAAGAGTATATCAATTCCATACAACACATAGTACATAAGCAACAAACCGAAGTTAATATTAAAATGGAATAGCTATTACAAAGAGGGCCCTTAGGCCAAATAGCAACAAATAAAAAGATAACAGTGGAAGCAAAAGTGCCATAAAGATGGCTATAACACAAAACCAATCGGTGTGCCTTAACCCTAGGCATCGTGGGACCGCCAAGCTAGTCGTCGAAGAAAGCGCAACACGTGGCACAGTAAGGCTCTTGGAGCTCACCTCAAGTCCTCTGCAACAAATTTGTTAAGCAAAGCAAATGAGTACAATAACTTGTTTATTGTACTCGCAAAACTGACGTGTAAGATAACAGAACTATAATTTAGCTACATGCAAGCTTTATTTAAGTGGATGAGGCTTTGGACTCATTTTAGCACAAAGCAAGTTTCATTTGCAATAACATAATAGATTGAAGGCAATTTGATAAAGCATTTTTAATTGTTGAAATACAACGCGATAATAACATAATAACAACAACAAGAACAAACACAGGAAGTGACTAACCCTTAGTCACCACAACAATAACATGAACTCCCGTTCATACCAACCCATCAAGTTTTAATTAAAAGGTTGAGACTAGTCTTGAACGACCTTACCAAGCATGTCCATAACCTAGGGCGAGGCTATTGAATAGTTTTATCCTGCGGGGGTGTACCAATGTACCCACACGCCTGAGACCGCCTTTCCTTTAGGCACACTACCTTTGGTGTGCTGCAGCACGCTAAATCCTCTGAGACATTTCCAATGGGCGATGCTAATTACGAGCCGCAACCCACGGGGACAAGACACATTAGACAGCCTAACAGGTGCGCCAATGCTCCCTCCCAACACCACACACACAGATTTTATTAAAACATACCCACCAACCAGCTCATAATTAACACCTCCCAAAGTACTTAGTCAAGAGGTCCCATATCCCCTCGTGTGGTTATACATAAAAGCGCTTGGCTTAGTGACCCAAGTACTCGGTCCTTAGGGACCGGGCATACCACCACATTCCAAAAACCGCACCATCCATCCAATATGCCCAAGTCTAAATCGACATTTTATTTTCAGTTTTGATTTTACAAATTAATCAAAGCACAAGTGCTGGACATATAGGAGGAATAATTATACTTGTGTGATCAAGACCATCGACTATGTCGATGATGGCCCAATACTACCGATAGCTAAGCATGTCTAAGCAGTTTTAAGCGCAACTACTAAGTGATAAGAGCTCATCCAACGAGCTCAAACCACAGCGAATAACCTAGGCTCATTGGTAGTAGAGGATAACAATTCCTACAGATTATGCAACTATAGGAAAGCTAGCGACATTTAACACAAAGTAGCATGCATACATAGAAGTAAAACAAAGTAGTAAGCTTTAAAGTAATGGGACATGATGGGAGATGGTCAAACTGCTTGCCTTGTTGCTGGTCACTTTGTTGCGGAGGGTCACTTTGGGATCACCACAAATGTCGAAACCTAACGGAAGCGATAAAGAACCGATAAAACGACGAAAGACAACAAAGACAACACAGCAAAAGAACTCCAAATACTTTGAAATTTCTACAGCAGCAAGAGGGTGATTTTTAGGAGATTTTGCAACAAGAACCAATGGATTTGGATTCTTAATGCAAAAGATATGAGCAAAACAATTCTGCTCAGCCCTAAAAATACCAAACTGCACTATTCACTAATTTAATTATGAGGCAACATTTTCTAGAACAGTGGTGAGGCTGAAATTTTTACTGCAAAACCAGCACCTCATGAGATGAATAACACAATTGAGTTCATCTCATTTGGAGCTATTATGCACTTTCTATAATTTTTCAAAAACAAGAACTTGAACAAAATTATAATGCACAAGTCCTCATTTTCTAACAGCAACATGCTCAAAACTAATTTTCTTAGTGAGTTCATTAATAGAGAAACCAACAAAGTTGGTCTCACTCAAAAACAACCTCTGAGCAGTAGTTATGAATTTTACAAGCTAAGCATTAATTTGAATGTATATTTAAAAGGGAGTTTTAAAATCTAGTGGCTAACTGTGCTCTGGAGCTGAACTCAACTTATAATCATTTTTAGATTAAAGTCAAGTTCAAGATAGAGCTAACACAACTTGAATGACCTCATTTGGATTTAAGAAGAAAAAGATATGAAATTTTAAAGTTTATACCTTATTACATTTTATTATTAAGACTTTCTTGGCATTTCAACACTCACAAAGACATGGGAGGTCGTGAGCCACAGATCACAGATCTAACGGCTCGAGACCTCCCAAGAGAACAACACACACGCACATGGGAGGTCGGAGGTCTGGACCTCCTAACCACGCACATCTTGAGGTGAGGGAGGTCGTGGCCGTAGATGGGAGATCAGCGGACCTAACAGGGAAGGAGGTCGGAGCGGACCAGATCTAAAGGAGGTCCTCAGCGGGAGATGACCTCGAGGAGGTCCCGAGGAGGTCCTCAGCGTCCTGAACCTCGAGGAGGTGCAGGCGGCTAAGATGCGCCAAGGAGGTCTTGGGCGCTCCGGATCTCCTCGGAGGAGGTCGGACATCCCAGCTTCAGCGCCGCACATGTTTGGACAGGGCATTAATCTTGGCGGGACCACGAGGAGGTCCGCGCGCAAGGGGTTTTCTTGCGCATAAAGGGGCGGGGTTAATGGCGGTTAAGACGCCAATGATTGCGATGATTGGGCATTTAAAACGGCGAAGTTATGTCCTAAAACGACAATGACACGCTCGGGACATCAGACAAAATCCGGCGTGAAGAAGTGATCTCGCGGCGATGTAGAGCTCGCGGCGAGATCAATGGTACCGTTGGGTTCGCAATAACCATGCGCACCGCGGACCTCTCAACGGCAATGGCGGCCTTGAATGCGGCGAGCGAGAGGACAAATACGTCCCTGCAGGCCTGTCTGAAAATGCAAAAAGCGAGCTCATGCGACAATCAAGCTTGTGCCAAGAAAAGCTCATGAGATCATTCATCAGGTGCCGACATCTAAAGGACTAACGGGGTTTACAGGTGGTCCTAAGGTCTTCAGGAGGTCGTGGAGGTGGTGGCGGAGTTGGGGAAGACAGGGCTCCACGGCCAAAGCTCGACTTCAAGCCCGACTTTGTCCTCCTCTGGCGCCCAAACAAACTAAGTTAGGGTTAACTTCCAGAGGTTTGGGGAGCACAAAATGAGCGAGGGTGGAAGAGGGAGCCACTTTGGAACCCTTGAGCTACCGAGAAGCTCCAAGGACATCAACAATGGCGACCACTAGTGAGGTGAGTGAGTGTTAGTGGAGGAGGAGCTCGACCACGCACAAAGTGCAAGGCCGAGGTCAATTGTGTGCAAAGGAAGCCAAGGGAGGCTTCAAGGGTACTATAACCTGATTGAAGGTGATGAGTGGGGCTAAGCTCCATGGTGAGCTTAGCCCACAGGCTGATCCATGAGGTGGACAAGACATGGGGGTGACAAGGGGCGGGCTCGGGCTTGACTGAGAGGCTAAAAGTGACTGCATTAAATCTTGGTCGACAAAAACTGATGAAGTGTACCCCAAGGTCGACACGCATTAATTCTTGCTGCTTAGAGTTTGCCGTGCGCGGGAAGGAGAAAAACAGGGAGGACTTTATGGCGTTGGATAAGACACAGGAGAGGTCCTAACCATCGGATCCTATTTTGAACCGTTATGTTTTAAGTGGTGGGAGGAGGTCCCAGCCACACGATCAAGGTGAGGAGGTCGTGGCCCTCCGATCTCCTTAACGTGAAAACGCGTGAGAAATGGGCAGGGAGGTCCAAAGCGTTGGATCTCCATCCAGCAGTGCGGACCTCGGTTGGGACTTAACATGCCGCGAACATAAGAGGCGAGGGGAGGTCATGGCCTTTGGATGCAAATCAAGGGCATGGACCTCATCAAGCGGGAGGACCTTCTTGTAATATTTTTGAGAGGAGGTCGTGGCCTTTGGATGTAAATCCAGCACTCGACCTCAAGTGAATACAAAGGGAGGTCGAGGCGGTTGGATGTAAATCCACAAATGATGACCTCGCCAAATGGAAGGTGGTTTTGAGGTTGGATAACCATGGGAGGTCGGGGCGGTTGGATCTTAATCCAAGGGCCAAGACCTCAACAAAGCGGGAGGTCTTTGGGATTTAGCATACGAGGAGGTCATGACCGTGGATCTTTGATCCAGCGGTGTGACTTTGATGAGGTGGGGAGGTCTTAGCGAGAGCGTTTGAGGAGGAGGTCGTGGTGTTGGATGTAAATCCAGCGGCTCGACCTCAACTAAATGAAAGAGAGGTCTTCTGGCCGAATGCTTGGGGGAGGTGGGAGGTCCTAAGCAAGGTTGACTGAGAGGAGGTCGTGGCGGTTGGATGTAGATCCATGACTACGACTGATCAAATGGAGATGAGGTCTGTGAGGTGCAGAGACATGGTTGAAATTGGACCAGACTTTGAACATAGCTAGCCAAGGAGCAGTCTGGGGTTTTAAATTTTGTTTCTCTGGTGAGACTTTGCCAAATTGTTTGGGCTAGCAAATGAACTCCAAATTTGATGAAATTTTAACTGGAGCTTACTGACATTAAGATGAACCTGTAATAAAATTTCCAGAGGTTATTATGCAATGCATTTTCTCAGGAAATTTATTAAGGTTGTTTAATGATTCATTTTGCCTCCAAAGTTTATCAACAAGTGCTATAACTCATGATATTTTTGAGAGGGTCCCATATCAGTTTTTGGGACCAAGGAAAAATATATTCCAAATGTTTGACACAAGATTTAAGATAATTGGAGAATGAGTTTGATTTTTGGTCAACAAGAGCTTTGTGTTTTTGAATTACACAACTCTTGGACAATAATTACATAAGATTTTAGGGTTTTTCAAGATGTGAGAAAAAGTTTTAATTTCTACACATATAATTATACTTGATTAACCCTAATTATACATTTGGGATGTTACAGTGAGGACCCGGAAAATTTGGCTTGTAATGCTTAACCATCCACTTGGTCCTAGCATCGCAAACAAAATATCCCGCGTCTCGAGATACATGTACTTCCCAAGAACTTGCAGTACACATACCCCTTTACAAAATTATGCATCAATTCCATTCAACACATAGAACCAAAGCACAACTAAGCAAACCAAAAGACATACATAATAGAGTTATTACAAAAGGGGCCGACCGGCCAAATAACAACTAAGAGATAAATAAATAGTGGAAGCAAAAGCCATAAGATGGCGATAAACAAAAGCCAATTAGTGTGCCTTTAACCCACAAGGCAACCAACCGGGCCGCCAACCTAGTCGTCAAACCCACCGCATAGCTCACGAAAGTGGATCCCTTGGGGATCAGCTTCCTCCTCTGCAACAATTAGTTAAGCAAAGCAAATGAGTACAAAAATGTACTTGCAAGACTTACGTGTAGTGTAACAGGCCTATACATATGCTACATGCAAGCTTGTTTAAGTGGAGGATGCTCTAGACTCATTTTCAGCATAAAGCAAGTTTTCATTTGCAATAATGTAGTAGATTTAAAGCAGTTTTACAATCTGTTTTTATTTTACAAAAATAGCGAGCACAAGTAACAATAATAACAAGACATCCTGGAAGTGACTAACCCAATAGCCACCACAACAATAGCATGAATTCCCCATTCATACCACCCACATCAAGTTTTAATTAAATGTTACAGTCTAGTTCTTGCACGACCTTACCAAGCATGTCCATAACCTAGGACGAGGCTATTCGAATAGTTTGAACCCTACAGGGGTGTACCAATTTACCCACACGTCAGATCGCCTTTTCGCCAAGCTATTTAGCACACTTCCTTTGGTATGCCAGCACGGCTAAGTCCTACGAGACATTTCCAATATTGTGCATTAACTACGAGTTGCCCATATGGATAGAAACCCATACGTTGAGATAGAGTCATTGTAAAGCCAGAAGTCAACTACCACGATAGGGTAAAGCTCCCGGACAACTACAATGCCCTTCAGGGTGGAGAACCTAAACAGGATTCCACTCCCGCTCACCCAACACATAAACACAAGTTTCTTTTTCAACGCAACACACACACACAACCTCCTGCGACTCGGAGCTAACACATGCCAAAGTACTAAGTCAAGAGAGGTCCCATATCCCCCTCGTGTGGTTAGCACACAATAATCGCTTGGCTTAGTGACACAAGTAACTCAGTCCTTATTGACCCAGGCACCATTCCAGTCACACCATAAGATCACACCATCAACCATTGTGTTCAAGTCTCAAAATTTTCATTTTCATTTTCAGTTTTTGACTTTACAAAGTAACAAAGCACAAAGTGCTGAGCATAATGGTAATAATAATTTTGTGTCATCAAAGTTATCGACTAAGTCAATAACCGCCCAATTCTACCGATAGCTAAGCATTTCTAAGCATGACACCGTAAAGACAATAAAGAGCATAATTCAACCATCGGGCTCTAATTCACTAGCGAGATTAATAACTTATGTTTTGTGGCAGGGGATAAACAATTTAAGGGCAACCATGCAATAGGAATAACTACCTCTAATTGGGAAAATAAACTTTGACACAAAAGCATGCATACATACAATTTGTAAACAAAGTATTAGACTTTGAAAATAGTAGGATTATTATGATCAAACTACTTGCCTTGCTGAAGTTGCTCAATATGCTTCAGAGGATCACTTCCATTATTAACGGACTTGTCGGCACCTAACGAAAAGAACGAAAAGAACCGAAAAGAATGAAGAACACCGAAAAGACTTAAAAACCAAATTCACCCAAAATCCATGAAATTTACACAGCAGGTAGAGCATGATTTTTAAGGAATTTATCAATAAGAATCAATTGATTTGGATTCTCAATGCAAATGTTATGGCCAAAACAAATTCAGCCGGCTGGAAAATGCTGAAAAATTACAGTCGGATACTGTTCATCCGAATTTAATTTTTTAGCACAATTTTCCAAAGAGGTGTTGCACCTGGGATTTTTATGGTAAATAGAGCACCTCATGAGATGAACAACACAATTTGATTCACCTCATTTGGAGCTAGGATGCATTTCCTAGAATTTTTCAAAGACATGCAAAAGAGCACAAACAAAATGCACCCATAAGGATTTTAACAATAGTGGCATGCCTGAAACCTATTCTACAATTAAGCACACTAACAGAGGAACCCAACAAAATTGGTTTCACTCAAAAAGGATCTATAGGGAATTACTTATGCAATTTTCAAGTTAAATACAATTTTTAGAGCAACAATTAAAGCCTATTTCTAAACAAATTTACCAAACCATTTTCTAGAGCCGAACCAAGCTTCCAACTATTTTTAGATTAGATCTTAGTTCAAACCAAAGCTAACAAAATTTTAATCAACTAAAATGGATCTAAAACGAATTAGTTAAGCAATTTTGAAGTTTATTACCTTTTTCAGTTCACAAATAAAGCTCTCGGGAATTTTCCTAACCCAAACGACGCAGAAAATCATGGGCCGCTGATCTTGCACCGCACGGCCCAATGCGTTGGACTCACGTGCGTGTGCCCACGTGAAACCACACGAACGTGGACCGTCAATTTTGCATCCAGCGGCCCAGATTGAATCGCACGCGGCCGCGTTTGAATGCGCGCGCACGAATGCTCGCGCGAACGTGGACCGTAGATCGTGAGATGGACGGTTCACAATAAATGCGACATAGTGCAAGCGCATAGCCCACGCGAAATCTCAGCCACAGATCAAGAAATGGACGGCCCACAACGAAGCCACGCTGCGCACTCGCACAGCATTGACTTAAGCGCATGGGCCCACCAGTCACTGACTCACTAGTTCGCTTAAGACAACCATTAAGTGCGCTAACCAATGATTAAGCATTTAATGACGAGATCGTTGCCTAATGACGCCACTACAGTGTGCCGGCGCGTTCGACAAAACCCGAGCGCACTCTACGGCTCACCGCCGGCAACTCCGGCCACGGCGGTGCAAACCAAGGGCATGCCCAGGTCCGCAACAGCCTTGTGCACCTCCTGGGATGACTCACTGTGGCTGAGCCGACATAGAATGGCGGCGAGCCGATGAGGAACGGCGGTAACATACACGGCCACGACGACAACAGCAAAATGCTCCACAGCAGTTCAAAGAAGCGAGTGCCCGAGCCTCTAGGGACTAATGCGAAGCTACCTGAGCTCAGGAGAGGACCAGAGAAGGTCGGAGCAGCTCCAGCGACATTGAACCGCACCAGTGCGGAGGACGACGATGAGGGGATGGCGGCCTGAGCAAAATGAGCGAGACCGGGTCATCACATTAGCTTCAAAAGGGCTCACAGAGGGTCCACGAGCGAGGAATTGAAGAGCCAAGGTGCTTACCGGCGTTGAGGAAGAAATTGGCGATTTCGGCCGAATGTGAACAGCCCCCAAAATTTGACCTTCTCTGCGAACGTCAAAACAAATTAGGTTAGGGGATTTGCTCCAGGAGGTGAGAGGCACAAGGTGGCGCGAAATGAAAGCAATTGAACCACTGAAGCGCTGGGACGACAAAGGAGCTTCCATGGCCGTCAATGGCGGTTTGAGGCTTTCGGGGATTTGAACTCACTTGAGTAGAGAGGAAGCTAAGGCAAGTTAAGGCGACTATGAAAAGAGGAAGAGGAAGGGCTCGGGGGCTTCTTAACGCCCGAGAGCAACGGAGGAGCAAGGACGGGCCTTAATGGCGGAGGTGACTGGGAGCTCTGCTTAGGACGAAGGAGAAGGTGGGAATAGGAGGTACCAAGACTTTGGAGGGCGAAAAGAGATGAGCATTAAATGGGCTATGCCCCAGAGCGCTACGGCATGGGAGAGAGGAAGGGGACGATAGCCCCGGCGTTGGATTAGATCCAACGGCTCAAACGCACCCAGATGATCGCGGCTCCGCGCAAACGTGGACCGCACGATGGAGATCCAACGGTGGAAAATGAACGCGCCAAAGCGACCGAGCCGGTGCAGTTAGGTGGTTGGGTTCGACTGAGACAGGGTCGAGCTCGGACCCAAGGAACAGTGCACCAGATTTGGATTTGAATTTGAAGCTGAGTTTGGAAGAATTATTAGAGGTAGCAAACTAGCTCCAAAAATTCTAAAATTTTGACTAGAGGTTCCTCTCTCCAGGATCAACCTTACATAAAATTTCTAGAGATTTTTGTGCACTGCATTTTTCTTAAGAAATTCCTCAAGGTTTGTTCTAGGGTTTGACCAAAGTCAAACTAGTTTGACTTGCCTCCAAAAATTATCAAATAATTTCTAAAAATTATGAAATTTTTCGAAGGGGTCACATTGCAGCCCTAGAACCAAGGAAACATATTTCCGGGAATAGAACACAAGATTCTTGACAAGGGTTGAAAAGAGGGGATTGACTTTAGTCAATTGGAGATTTAGGTTTTTGAATTCCACAATTCCTTTGCAAGAATTACAGAAAAGTTCAAAAACTTCAAGATGCAAGAAAAGTTTTAACTTCTACTCATTTTCTTACATTTGAAACACACACCTAGATTTGGGATGTTACAGAGGGAGTCAAGGAGATTCTAATGCTTACCAAATCAGTGGCGGAGCGTGGGGTTTTGATCCTTGGTGACTTTAGGGCTCCAGCGAAGTAGGTGCTATGGGGCTCCTTCGGTGAAGTGGATGTGCGCACGAGCTTCGTGGTGAAGTGGCGATGCCGACGGTGGTAGAGACGAGGGCGGAGCGAACACAGTGGCGCCGGATTTGAGGAAGAACTGAGGTTTAACCGCCGGCGAAGAACTTCAAATACCAAGTGCGCAAGAGGGATTGGAGGGAGATGGGTTGGGGCACTGGGATGAGGAGAGGATGGTGATCCCGAGGCTCTATTTATAGGAGTGCGAGCGGGGTTGAGTCGCCGTGGGGAGCACGAAGCTCGCGCGACATGGCGGGGCAATTTGGGGGATTTGAGGTGAAGGAAAGGAAAGAGAGGGCCGTGTCGGAGGTAGAGGGAATCCAAGAATGAAATGTATGCGGCATCTCGGGATTTAACACCAGTTTCAATCTGAATTGGAAAGCTTTTGAAACACGCTAATGGCAGATGCGAGCACAAGAAAGGAACGTAGCGAGGAAGAAAGGAAGGTGGACAAAGGCACTGTAGCGGGCAGTCCCACTTGACAACGAAAGAAAGAAAAGGAAAGGAGTGGGTGACACGTTGGCCATTCGATTTATATCGAACGCTCCACAACACGGTGACGTTCCGACCACTCTGAACAGGCGATCGCAATCGGGTCGTTCGTTTTTGATCCAACAGTCGATATTAGCCGGGACGTTCAGACTGTTCGAAAGAGCCATCAAGATCGAACCATTCAAGCTTGATCCAACGGCTGAAAGGGTTTGAGGTGTAACGCGCAGGAGGAGTGGGCCGTTTTGGGCCGTGCGCACAAGGAATAGGATCGGGCTAAGTTGAAATCGGCCCAATCACTGTGTAGGACCGGAAAGGCGACTAGAGGGGGGGGGTGAATAGGAGCTCGCCTAATTTTCACCTCGTTCAGATTCAACACCAGATTCACCCCAATAACTATGAGAGCTATGAGGATCAATAGCAAAAGACTTGTGTTGAACTCGAACCAAAATCCCCAAAGCAAAGAACCAACAGAACCAAACCCTAACCTGGAAATCGGTCAGACCGTCGGCAAAAATTCGGTCAGACCGACGGGCGGTTTGACCGGCGTTATGAAAACGGTCTGACCGGCCCTAACCAGAAACAGTGCAGACAGCTCGGGATCCAAAACAAAAATTGATCAAACTTTTGATCCAAAATGAAGATTGATCTGAGGTTGAGAGGGTTTACAGCCACTCCATCCATGGAGGACAAAGCTCAATCCATGAGCACACAACTCAACTCATCTCCCTAGAGCCTTAAGCCTCTCCTCTTTCTCTAATACCCTAAAACCAAACTAGGGTTTACAAATGAAGTGCTTGGTGGCTGTATCACAGCAGCCACCCCTATTTATATGGAGGCCTAGCTTCTAGAGAGTTAACCCTAATAGGCTCCCGTTAAAGCCCAACACAAACGGGTCACACACACACGCATTTTAAAGCGGTGTCTTCAACTTCTTCGTGACCTAAACCGCTTCTCCACGCACCGTCTCGCGCCACGGTTTAGCCCAAGGTCACAAAGGCGGTATTTGGTGAAATTACCAAAATACCCCTTCTCGATCTTTTTCGAAGACCAAGTCCGAACTGCGCGAAACACATCCATGCTTCGCCACGTGTAGGTTGATCCAGCGGCTCTCATCGTGTCGACAAGTCTATCCCGTCCGGATCCCACTGGAATCTCCATGGCACTTGCACCGACCCCCGCACCGCTTGATCAACCAGTCGCACCGAACTGCCCGTTCGGTTATCCTTGTCCATTCTGTGTCACGCTTGAGTCCATTGATCTCACCCGACATCCTTGATCGTTCTGGACCTTAGCTCTCCAAGCTTAGTCCCGATCCTCCTCGCTGTTGACCGTCGTTGACCTCCAAGCAACCTGCACACCAATAGACAAGCAAATCGAATCCGGGAACAAGTTCTTCACAACTTGACCCACGTTAGTGAAAGCATGCAACATGCAATACATATGCACTGAAGCCCATGCCCTTAAGCTAACCCAACAAGCATCGCCAAACAACTCGACGAATCAAGTCAAAATTGGTCAGACCGCCGTTCTGGCTGGTTTGACCGCCCCTGGGACTTAGCCAGAATTTCGCTTAAGGCTTGGCCGGTCTGACCGCCCAAAATGTCGGTCTGACCGCCAGCAACCTGACAGAACAGATTCTTTACCGAAAACGCTTGAATCGACAAACCACAAATGCCATTGCCAATTGTATCATCATCCTAAGATCATGCACATATCCCCATGGTATCCACAATCTCCCCCTAGATAAACACATTGGCAATTTATCAGAAAATGTAGTTTTGAGGTTTGAAAATGAAAATACTAGACGTTTTCGCGCAAAGGCACAACTTGGTCCAAATGCAAGAAAAAAGCAAAGGAAATGACCAAGCTAGCTCTAGAATAGCATAGGTAAGTGAGATAAGGCAAAGAAAGAACAAAAGCTTCAAATTCCAGAGAATAGCCAAAAATCTCACTTAGGTCCATATGAAAGAACAATTGTTTTATTTGACCTTCAATCATCGTGAGTCTTCAAGAATTGCAATTCAAATTTAGAAAAGGCAATAAGACCAAAAGAATGCAATTGAGACGCTCCCACTCACTATGATCACTAAATTTCCAGAAACTCCATTCTCTCCCTATGACTCCAAAAAGCTCTAAAACAACATTTTTACCAATCTTTCTCCCCCTTCGACAATGAATTCATCATGGTGCATGGAAGAAGATAGAGCATGAATGGAATGGAATGGCTGCAGTTTTTCAATTTTTCAGTTTTTGTTTAATTTTTAGCAAAAAGGAGCCATTAAGATTATCCAAGAAGACTGTACAAGTATTACACCAAGCCATATTATGTGAAGAAGCTATGTTCAATCATGGCAAAACATGTACAGCAAAGCTAAGACCAAATTAGCAATAATCTGAGATTAAATGAATTGATAGCATGACAAGGTGGTCAAGATCATAGTTTCACTAAAGGTATCCAAAAATGAGTCAAGCCATGTCTATAAGCAAAATGGAGACCCGAAACTAGAAATTGAGTCAATTTTGAGCACTATGAGTTCAATTTTGAATCAATTGGTTCAAGCATTTAGAATTTAAGACTTTGAGCACTTTGCTGAAAATGATTGGTTTTATCTTAGTAAAGCAAGTCCTGGACTAGGAGCCATCCACAACTGCCTCCTAAGTTTCAACCAATTGCCAATTTGTTTTCTTAGCATTATGCTAGATCTCAAGCCTTGCCGCGACCATCCCAAGCAAGAAGCTTAAGAGAGTGGTCTAGGTCATCCAAAGCTCCCCCTGAGTTCATGCCTAGTGCAATGGCAAGCCGTCTCATGAGAAAGAATTGGTGAGATCAGTTTTTTCGCACAGAAAAACTCATTTTTCTTTTGCTTGACTTAAGAATTATCATAGCTCAAGTTACAACTCAAAATAAGTTCAAGACTCAATTAAACCTATATGACATGGCATGAATCATGAGAGGATCACTATAGCAAAACTAGTCACAAGATCTAACAAGTCATATTTTGATTCAGTTTGCTCACAGATAATAAAGCTAGCATGACAAAAGCTAAGCTATACAAGAAAAGCCATAAAAGAATTCTTAGCAAACTAGCACAAGACATGGCAGGGTATAAAGTATGAAATCATGTCATACATGGATAATAATCAAAGCTCCATAAGTTTATATTACAATGCAAGTTGCTGAATTTTAAAATGCATTATGGCACCATGAATGCAAAAAGAGCAAACTCCCCCTCAAAATAGGCCAAGAGGACTAAAACCCCCAAATCTCCCCGCAAAGAAGCAAAACGAGAAGAATCAAGAGCCTTAGTGAAGATATCCGCAACCTGCTGCTCAGACTCAACAAAGTGAAGCACAACATCACCCTTCTCAACATGGTCTTTAAGGAAATGATATCGAATGTCAATGTGCTTAGTCCTAAAATGTTGCACTGGGTTTTTGGCAATGTTTATGGCACTAGTGTTATCACATAAAAGAGGAACACTATACAAAGACAACCCATAGTCCCGAAGAGTAGATAAGATCTAGAGAACCTGAGAGCAACTACTGGCTGCAGCTACATACTCGGCCTCGGCAGTGGACTGTGCAACAGAGGACTGTTTCCTAGATGACCAAGAGATAAGAGATGTGCCTAAGAAATGACAAGTGCCAGAAGTACTCTTCCTATCCACTCTACACCCCACAAAATCAGTATCAGAAAAAGCTCGAATAGAAAGGGCAGAGTCAGAAGAATACCAAAGTCCAAAGTCAAGAGTGTCCTGGAGGTACCTGAAAATGCGACGCACTGCTTGACGATGAGAGGCGGAGGAAGCTTCGAATCGAAGCGCATGCACACACAAGAAATCGTATGTCCGCCTCGATGCCGTGAGGTAGAGAAGAGAGCCAATCATGCATGCGGTACTCCTTCTGGTCCACGGGCTCTCCATCCTCATCAGGGTCCAGCACGGTGGATGTAGCAATGGGAGTAGACATTGGCCTACTACTTCCCATGACGAAGCGCCGAAGAAGGTCCTTTGTGTACTTACTTTGATGAATGAAGGTACCTTCTTTTAGTTGCTTGACTTGAAGACCAAGAAAGAAAGTCAATTCACCATTCATGCTCATCTCGAACTCCCTGCTCATAGTATCTGAAAATCTGGACACCAAAGCATGAGAGGAACCACCGAATATAATGTCATTCACATAAATCTGAACCAACAGAAAGTCACTGCCATGCTTGAGAGTGAACAAGGTTTTATCTACCATTCCCATTTTAAAATCATTTTTAAGCAGAAAACTCTTAAGCCTATCATACCAAGCTCTAGGGGTTTTCTTCAGTCCATACAAGGCTTTTGAGAGTTTAAAAACATGGTTTGGGAACTTGGGTTTCAAAACCAGGAGGTTGCTTGACAAAGACCTCTTCTTCTATGAAACCATTCAGGAAAGCACTTTTGACATCCATTTGAAAAAGCTTAAAGCCCTTAGATGTCGCAAATGCTAGCAAAATGCGAATGGCTTCCAATCTAGCTACAGGAGCAAAGGTTTCCTCAAAGTCTAAGCCTTCTACCTGGGAAAAACCTTGAGCTACATGCCTGGCCTTATTGCGAACTACCAACCCATCCTCACTTTGCTTATTTTTGAAAACCCATTTTGTTCCAATTATATTATGATTGGGGTGGAGGTTCACTAAGGTCCAAACTTTGTTTCTTTCAAAATTTTCAAGCTCTTCATGCATGGCCTTGACCCAAGAAGAATCAGATAAAGAATGGGTGACATCTCGGGGTTCAAAAGAAATGACAAAAGCAGAATGTGCATGAGAATCAAGAGAAATAAACCTGGAGCGAGTGACTCGCTCATGAAGATCCCCAATGATCTGCTCAGGTGGATGCTGTCGCTGAATGTGAAGAGGAGGTCCTGGTGCAGAAGTGGCCTCTACCTCACGAACTGTGGAGATAGAAGCAGAGCCACTCAGGTCATCGGTGAAGATAGGAGGAGGCTGCTCAGCTGAAGCTGGAGTAGTAGAAGCAGGCTCTCCAACCATCTCAGAAGTGACTGGAGGATGGATTGGGTCCTCATCCTCAGAGTCATCGTCGACAAAGATGCTTTCTCGAATATCAAGAACCTGTGTACCTGCAGCATCGGGTCTAAGACCAAGACTAGCCTCATCAAAAGTGACTTCGTAAGTCTCAACAATTTTGTTAGTGTCAAAGTTAAATACACGATAGCCACGAGAATGAGTAGGATATCCAAGAAATATGCCATCAGAACATCTAGATTCAAATTTATCAAGGTTGCCATGTTTAAGAATGAAGCATTTGCAACCAAAAATCTTGAAATGAGAGACTTTGAGCTTATGACCAAATCTGAGCTCAAATGAAGTCTTACCAATAACAGATCTCAAGAACACCCTATTAGATATATAACAAGCAGTAGAGATCGCCTTAGCCCAAAACCTCCTAGGTGTGGAATGCTCATCTAGCATGGTCCTGGCCATCTCTACAAGGGTTCTGTTCTTCCTCTCTACAACACCATTTTGCTAGGGAACTCTAGGTGAAGAGAACTGGTGCTCAATTCCCTTAACAGTGCAGAAGGTGGCAAAGGAAGAATTCTTGAATTCTGTCCCATTGTCACTCCTAATGGCTCTCAAAGCTCTAGCAAGGTCAACAACAAGTCTAAGGACCAATTCTCTAAAATAGCCAAAAGCCTAGTCCTTAGAAACCAGAAAATAAACCCATGAATACCTGGAGTAATCATCCACAATCACAAGCACATACCATTTCCCACCCAGGTCAACTCTAGAAGGACCAACAAGATCTAAGTGCAAGAGCCGACCAGTCCATCTGTCATCACTAAGGTAAGAGGTGGATGAGAAGCAGAAACCATCTTACCATGTCTACAGGGTGAGCAAACAAGGTCTCTAATAGCCTTCAGCCTAGGCAAACCTCTAATCAGGTCCTTGCAACTGACTCTAGTCAAGTGATCGAAGCCTATGTGTCCAAGCCTACGATGCCACAACACTAGATCATGGGAGTCAAAAGCCACAAGACACCTAGGGCTAGAAACAGAAGAGACACTGAAATCAGTATAAAAGATCCTCTCAACCCTGGAGATCTCAAAGACAAGCTCACCCGAGGAGTCTAGAACTCTACACTCACCACTATTAAATCTCACTTCTAGGCCCTTATCAAGAAGCTGGGAAACAGATAAAAGATTATACCTCAGCTTACTTACCAAAGCGACGTCTTTGAGCATGAACTTGTTGTTGACGTGCACTGTGCCCTTGGCTGTCACGGTCCCAGTAGAAGCATCCCCAAATGTGATCAATTCATTGCCGGATGCACGTGTGAGGGAGGAGAACCATCTAGAATCTCCAGTCATGTGTCGAGAACACCCAGAGTCAACAAGCCATATGTCCTCCTTCCTCGCACGATGGACCTACAAAGCACGAACAGGAAACATCTGTGCCTCAGTACTGGGGTTAATGATAAAGGACTTGGGAATCCAATACTGAGTCACACAATGCTTGGGCAAAGTAGTAGAAGCAGCAGTGAAATTGTTAGAATTAAAATCATAAGAATGCACACGAGAACCACCTAGACCTCTCCGAATCGACCTACCAAAAGGTCGCTACTCCCCCTGTCTAGATGCTACCCGTGGTCTCTCCTCACGATATCCTAACCCAAAGCGCTTCCTAGAGCCACCAAAGGAGTCAAAGAAGTCATCTACAAACTTGACCCTATGTCTAGTAGGAAAGACAGGCTGCCTGGCTCTAGAGACTACAGTAGGTGAAGGAACTCCACTAATGGTTCTCAAAGCACTCATCCTCTCCTTCCTCTCAATCTTGGCTCTACAGAAGCAGAACTCAATAATGTAGCCATCCTTCTTGTAGAAGGTGCAATGGTACTTAACCTTTTAAGGGGTCTGACCTGTTGAAGTAGAAACACCTGTCTTGCTAGAAGGGGTTTGGGCAAAACCTGCAGACCTAAAAACTACCCTACATGGCTCAGGAGGTTCTACCTTAAACATACCACTCTCAATAGCTCTCACAACCTTAGGAGTATGGTTCTTGGAATGCTCTAGGGAATTAAATCCTAGTCCACTTTTCTTCACACTCACCTTAAATTGGTCAAGGATCATCTTGACATTCTTCCTCCCACCAGAAAATCTCTCAAGAGTCCTGTTAAGGTAGTCATTTTCTTTGACTAGCTCCATACATGAGGCACACTTATTTGACTTGACAGCCCTGTCACACCTTTCCTTATAGTGAGCTACCTCAGCTTTCAAAGCCTCACAAGACACACAATAGTCATCCCTAATCCTATCCAACTGCTCTTTGAACTTAACTCTAAACGCTTCTTGTATCTTATCTACATTATGCTCAACTTCAATACAAAGAGCACAAGAATCAAAATCAACAACTTTCTTGGAAGCAGTCATGGACATGAATTGTTCAATTTTAGCTTTCTCCTCTAGAGTCTTGTTTAAAGCATCATTCTCAATTGTGAGTTTAATACAGTTTTCACATGAAGCAGTTTTAGAATAAAGAACCATTTCAGTCATCTCCTTTATTTTAATCCTACTATCCTCACAATGAGAACACATGTGACTAGCATCAAATTTCTGTAATTCTTTGGTAGCACTATCCAATTTCAACTCAAGTAATGCACAATTTGAACAAGATGAATGAATAGCATCTACAGCAGTCACATCTAGAGCAATAGCATCCATGAAAACATGACTAGGACTCGACTTAAGAGAATCTAGTTCATCAAAAGCATCTTTCAGTTGATTAGCAATAGAGGAATGAGTAGATTTCAGATTTGCTAGTTCATTAAGCAAGCTAGAGCAAGAATCACAATCATTAGCAGGATTAATGGATTTGACCCTAACAACTTCTAGGTTCAAGTCATCAATCATGGTATCCTATTTCTTAATCATTTTTGCTTGCTTATTTAGTTTTTGTTTAGCAAGGACCAAAGCATGTTTCATATCAGCAAGTGAGGGATGTACCTCATCGGGATCGCTAAAAGGTTCGCCGTCGTTGGAGGAGTCGACGTCATGGCTGTCCCTAGACATGAAGCACATACCGGTGAAGTCCTAGGCCTTCTTCTTGCCATGAGAGTCATCGTCGTCGTCCTCCGTCTCCGAGTCCACATCGCTCATGTCAACACTCTCAAGAGCGGCAAGGACCTGGCTGACGAACTTGCGATAGTTGGGCTTCTTGACTTTCGTGTCTTTAGCTTGAGGACGCCTTCGAGAGTCCTTCTCTATCTTGCCCTTCAGCTTGGGGCACTTGGAGCGAATGTGGTTCGGCTCACCACACTCAAAACAAGTGACAGGGCCACCTCTCCTCCTATTCCTCACCTTGTTGTATACTCTAGAAAATTTTGTGGATAGGAGGGCTAGGTCATCCTCAGGTAGCTTCTCTAGCTGCTCATTACTCAGAGAATGCAAAGCGGACAAGGAAAAACCAGATGAGCCAAAATCCAATGAATCAGAAGAACTACCCTTAGATGGGTCGACCACCAAAGCCATCGACTCTGTCTTGGGGAGACGCGAGATAATGTCAATCTCATGCGTCTTCAACCTGGAGCAGAGCTTATCCATGGTAAGCTCACTCATGACAGTGTTGTCATTTATGGATGTGATCTTCATCCCCCAAACCTTCACATCAAGAGCACCCAAAAGCTGGCGTGCATTCTCAGACTCAGTGAAAACAAGATCTACTGCACGTAGGTCATGAAGAATGTTGGAGAACCTCCCCCACAGCTCATCTAAAGACTCACCAGGCCTTTGCTCAATCTTTGAGTATTCTTTCTTGAGCTGGTTCTGTCTCACTTTCTTGATCGCAGTAGAACCCTCATGGTAGTCACAAAGGGTCCTCCAGATCTTGTGAGCAGACCTCAAATGAGCCACGCGCTCAAACTCAGACCGACTAAGACCTTGGATCAGAAAGTTCCGAGCCTTGCTATTAGCCTCAACATCTGGAGTGATCACATCGTCATTGGCTGGCATGACATATGGATTTTTGACTTTAAGCCAAATAGCGTGCCCTTGAGCCTTGATGTAGGCATGCATGCATGCTTTCCAGTAAGCAAAATCAATTCCATCGAAAACAGGTGGTTTGGTTGAATACTTGTCAGTCGCCATGGCTTCAAAGACCGGTTAAGATCTATGAGAAGAGCTAATCGGGCTCTAATACCACATGTAGGGGAGTGAATAGGAGCTCACCTAATTTTCACCTCGTTCAGATTCAATACCAGATTCACCCCAATAACTATGAGAGCTATGAGGATCAACAGCAGAAGACTTGTGTTGAACTCGAACCAAAATCACCAAAGCAAAGAACCAACAGAACCAAACCCTAACCTGGAAATCGGTCAAACTGTCGGCAAAAATTCGGTCAGACCGACGGGCGGTTTGACCGGCGTTATGAAAACGGTCTGACCGGCCCTGACCAGAAACAGTGCAGACAGCTCGGGATCCAAAACGAAAATCGATCAAACTTTTGATCTACACGGCCAATCTTGACCAAACTTGGAACACACCATCCTAAGGATATTTGGAACCTATTCCAAGTAGCGATTGAGTAGATCCACGTCAAAGTTTCGACCTTTTTTCCATTCTACCGAAGGAAGGTTCAAAACCGGGCAAAAACGAAAACCTGATCTAACACTTGCTCGTGGGAGATTGATGATCTAGGTGATTTTAGATAAGTTCCCACATGTCACAGCAAGGTGGAAGAAGGCACGAAAGCAACCAAAAAGCACTAGATCAGAGAAACCTCCAAAATCTCAAATATAGAGCAAGAACGCAAAAGAGACTCATCTTTAGGAATCATCCATAGATTGATCTGAGGTTGAGAGGGTTTACAGCCACTTCATCCATGGAGGACAAAGCTCAATCCATGAGCACACAACTCAACTTGTCTCCCTAAAGCCCTAAGCCTCCCCTCTTTCTCCAATACCCTAAAACCAAACTAGGGTTTACAAATGAAGTGCTTAGTGGCTGTATCACAGTAACCACCCCTATTTATATGGAGGCCTAGTTTCTAGAGAGTTAACCCTAATGGGCTCCCGTTAAGGCCCAACACAAACGGGTCACACACGCATGCATTTTAAAGCGGCGTCTTCAACTTCTTCTTGACCTAAACCGCTTCTCCACGCACCGTCTCGCGCCACGATTTAGCCCAAGGTCACAAAGGCGGTATTTGGTGAAATTACCAAAATACCCCTTCTCGATCTTTTTCAAAGACCGAGTCCGAATCGCTAAACACAGACCATGCTTCGCCACGCAGGTTGATCCACGGCTCTCATCGTGTCGACAAGTCTCTCCGCCCGCATCCCACCGAAACCTCCATGGCGCTTGCAATCAACCCCGCGACCGCTTGATCAACCAACAAGACTGAATCGCCTGTTCGGTCATCCTTGTCCATTCGTACCACGCTTGAGTCCATTGACCTCACCCGCATCCTTGATCGTTCGACCTCGGCTCTCCAAGCTTAGTCCCGATCCTCCTCGCCGCTGACCGTCATTGACCTCCAAGCAACTCGCACACCAATAGACAAGCAAACCGAATCCGGGAACAAGTTCTTCACAACTTGACCCACGTTAGTGAAAACATGCAACATACAACACATATGCACTGAAGCCCATGCCCTTAAGCTAACCCAACAAGCATCGCCAAACAACTCGACAAATCAAGTCAAAATCGGTCGATCATTGCTCGCTTGGCCCGACCGCCTCGACTTAGCGAATTTAAGCTTAAGGCTTGGCCGATCCGACCGCCTGAATCGCTGGCCGACCGCCAAAGAACCCCGACAGAGCAGATTTTTGTCAAAACGCTTGAATCGACAAACCACAAATGTCATTGCCAATTGTATGATCATCCTAAGATCATGCACATATCCCCATGTTATCCACACACTGTTTGTGACTTTGAATTGATTTAACCATTTAAATAATCCTAATAATAATTAAAAAGGGCTTTAGAAAATAGTAAATAAAATCCAAAAATTATGAGAAAATTCACAGAAATTCTCTTAGGCATTTTGGATTTAAATAAAATATTTACATCTATTATTTGTAATAGATTTTGTAATTAAATTTGGTTTAGCTTTAAAATAATTAAGGAAAAGCTTTTAAAATTCTAAAAATCCACCAAAATAAATTAAGTTTTAATTTTCTTTGAAATTTGAAAAAATTGGGCTGTTGCAAACCTACCCCCCTTAAAGGGAATCTCGACCCCAAGATTCAGACTTGGCCAGCAAAAAGGTGGGGATACTCGGCTTTCAGATCTTCTTCTCGCTCCCAGGTGACTTCTTCTTCTGAATGATTACTCCACTAGACCTTGCATGAATAGATGACTTTGCTTCTGGTGATTCGTTCTGCCACATTGAGGATCTTGATTGGCTGCTCCACATACGTGAGATCTTCCTAAAGGTCGATGCTCTCAAGCGGTGTTTCTTCTGTTGGCACTCTGAGACATTTCTTCAGTTGAGAAACATAGAAGACGTCGTGGACTTCTGACAGGGATGTTGGCAGTTCCAACTGGTAAGCAACTTCACCTCTTCTTGCCAAAATCTTGTAAGGTCCCACAAATCTGGGTGTGAGTTTTCCTTTTGTCTGAAATCTTCTTACTCCTCCGAGTGGAGTAATTCTGAAATAGACAAAATCTCCTATTTCAAAGGTCAACTCTCTTCGACGGTTATCAGCATAACTCTTTTGTCGGGACTGAGCCACTTTTAGGCCTTCCTTTATTGCTTTAACTTTGCTCTCAGCTTCTTTGATCAACTCCGATCCAAAGAACTGATGCTCTCCTACCTAATCCCAAAGGAGAGGAGTTCTACACTTTCTACCATACAAAGCTTGAAATGGAGACATCTGCAAACTTGCCTGATAGCTGTTGTTGTACGAGAATTCTGCATAGGGCAGATTCTTGTCCCAACTTCATCCATAGTCTATGGCATAGGCTCGAAGCATGTCTTCAAGAATTTGATTGACACGTTCTATCTAGCCATCTATTTGTGGATGATAAGCGATATGATGCTGAAGTTGAGTCTGGTTCCCAAGGCTTCATGTAAACTTTTCCAAAACCGGGAGGTGAATTGGGAACCTTTGTCGTACACGAGCTTTTTGGGTACTCCGTGTAGATAAACGATCCTAGACATATACAATTATGCTAACTTACTACTCAGGTGGGTGGTCTTGATTGGGATAAAGTCAGCTACTTTAGTCAACCGGTCAGTTATCACCCAAATGGAATCACATCCTGATTAGGTCCTAGGAAGTTCGGTGATGAAGTCCATACCAATTTCCTCCCACTTCCATTCGGGAATTGGTAACGGTTGCAACAAACCAGCAGGTCTTTGATGTTCTGCCTTGACTCACTGACATACATCACAACGGGTGACAAACTCAACAATCTCCCGTTTCATGCTGGCCCACCAATATTTCTCTTTCAGATCCTGGTACATCTTGGTACTTCCGGGATGAATGGAGTAAGGCGATTCATGAGCTTCCTTTAGAATTGACAGTTTTATTTCCTGATGATCAGGCACACAGATGCAGTTTCCAAACCACACTGTTCCTTGCTCATGCTTAGAAAATCCTAGGGTTTTGCCTCTTCTCAGGTTCTTCTTGATTTCTTTGATGTCTTCATCTTCGATCTGCTTTTCTCTGATCTGATTCTGAAGAGCTGGTTGAACTTCCGAAGCGTTTACACACAACCTTGGCTGATAATCTCCAAGTTCAGGTGCTTCAGTTCTTCATACGACTCTGGCTGATTCTTCTGAACCAAAATGGTGTTGCAATACGCCTTTCTGCTCAAGGCATCTGCAACCACATTTGCTTTGCCCAAGTGATAATGGATTCCAAGGTCGTAATCCTTTATCAGTTTCAACCATCTTCTTTGTCAAAGATTAAGCTCTGACTGGGTGAAGATGTACTTCAGACACTTATGATCTATGAAAATCTCACAACGGTTACCAATGAGATAATGCCACTAGATTTTCAAAGCATGCACAATTGCTGCTAACTCAAGATTATGAGTCGGATAATTCCCTTCATGTGGCCTTAACTGCCGGGAAACATAAGCCACGACTTTGCCTTTCTGCATCAGCACACATCCGAGTCCTTGACGAGATGCGTCGCAGAAAATCTCAAAGTCCTTATGGATATCTGGTAAGACTAGCACAGGTGTAGAAACTAGTCTCTTCTTCAGCTCTTAGAAACTGTTCTCACAGGCATCTGTCCATTCAAACTTCTTCTCCTTCTTCAGAAGTTGAGTCATGGGTTTTGCGGTCTTGGAGAAACCTTCAATGAATCTGCGGTAATAACCAACTAATCCGAGGAAACTCCTCACTTCTGTGACAGATCTTGGCTGCTTCCAATCCATTACTACCTCAACCTTGGCTGGGTCAACTGCAACTCCTCCTACTGACATGATATGTCCGAGGAATGCCACTTGCCTTAGCCAGAATTCGCTCTTGCTGAATTTGGCATAAAGTTGGTGCTCTTTAAGTTTCTCCAAAATTATCCTGAGGTGCTTCTCATGCTCTTCCTCATCTTTTGAGTAGATGAGAATGTCATCAATGAAAACAACCATAAACTTATCCAGGAATTCCATGAACACCTTGTTCATCATATTCATGAAATAAGTAGGGGCGTTTGTCAAACCAAAAGACATTACTATAAATTCATACAGTCCATATCTAGTGGTCAAAGAAGTCTTCGGGATATCTTCCGGTCTAATCTTCAGTTGGTGATAGCCAGATCTCAAATCAATCTTCGAGAAGACGCTTGCTCCTTTCAGCTGATCAAACAGATCATCAATTCTGGGTAATGGGTACTTGTTTTTTATCGTCACCTCATTGAGCGATCTGTAATCCACACACATTCTCATACTATTGTCTTTCTACTTGACAAATAGTACTAGTGCTCCCCAGGGTGATGAACTTGGTTGGATGTAACCTTTGTTCTGCAATTCTTCAATCTACTTCTTTAGCTCTGCTAACTCATTGGCCGACATTCTGTAGGGTTGCTTCGAGATTGGAGCGGTCCCTAGGACTAAGTCAATTAAGAACATTATGTCCCTATCTGGTGGCATGCCGGGTAACTCTTCAAGGAACACATCTGGGTACTCTTGCACCACGGGTATATCTTCAAGCTTTACCTCCTTCAAGCTGGTTAGGATAGAACTTCCTCCGATTGAAGTCTTGGGCTTGAATTCTACTGAAATTCCTTGCTCATTGGTGAGAGTGATAGACCTATTAGCACAGTCTATCTGTCCTTGATTCTTGGCTAGCCAGTCCATTCTAAGGATTACATCCAAACCTTGGGAGTGCAAGACTATCAAGTCTATTAGGAAGGATACTCAAGATATTTCCAGGGTAAGGTTTGGCCATATAGAACTGGTTCTCATTTCCGAGCCCAGAGAATGGATTATCATAGGGTTAACTAAGAGAGAGATTGATAAGCCATATTTTCCCATAAACTTATTTGAGACAAAAGAATGTGAAGCTCCTAAATCAAACAAGACTAAAGCTAGTATCGAATTAACAAGGAACGTACCAAGAACGACATCCGGTGCTGCTTGGGCTTCCTCTGCGGTGACATGGTTCACACGTCCCTTCATGTACTGGACCATCGACTTTGGGGTGCCACTAGGGCTGGGACTCCTGATGTTGGCTTGGCGGGAGCTGTGGGTTGCTGCTTCTTCAGACATCTACTAGCATAATGTCCTAGCTCATTGCAGTGGAAACAAGTCACTCCTGCTGCCGACGAAGTCTGATTCTTCTGTTGGAATTGGCTTCCGGATGAACTACTACGGAAGCCGAAAGTGTTGGGGTGCTGGGCTTGAGCTGGAGCTCAAGGTGTAGAAGACTAGAATCTTCCACGCTGCGGTGGCTGAAGCTGAGTGAAGCGGGGCTTCAAAAGACCTCCAGAATTGAACTTCTGAGCAGCCATTCTCTGCTTGCGGTTCTCCATCTCTAGGTGTTTGCCTTCCGGGTAAATAGCTTTGTTCAGTAACTGTTGAAAGTCAGTGAAGTCCTGGGAGATAAGACGAATAGAGAGTTCATCGTTCAGCCCTTCCAGGAATCTTTCCTGCCTGTCCTCATCTCTAGCCACATCTTCAGGTGCATAGTGAGCAAGTTGATTAAACTTGTGCAGATACTCGCTTACTGTGTGGTTGCCTTGGCGAAGTGAGCGGAACTCCTTCTTCTTCAATGTCATCATCCCAACGGGGATGTGTGCATAGCGAAAAGCCTGCACAAACTCATTCCAGGTGATGGCTTGTGCGTTGGCATGCGAGATACTAAAATTGTCCCACCATTCAGATGCGGGACCATTCAGCTAGCACTACTATAGGACTAACATATAGCAACACAGGTATGTGTTGCTGTATGTACGAAAAAGTGTTGCTGTTGATTCTAGCAACACAAATGTTAAGTGTTGTTATAGGTGGCGTTGCTAGGATGAGCCTGTGCAACACAAATTAAATGTTGTTATACATAAGAATAGGTGTTGCTAACATATGTGGCCTGCAACGCATTTCTCTATTTATAACAACACATGTGGCACATATTTCAACAGCACTACAAACACTTGTCAGCAACATATTTTTATGGCCAGTTGCATATTTGTAGCAAATTCAACAACATAATGAAATAATAATTATTTTTGCAATTTATGAAAGTACACAAACTATTATCTCAATACTTTTCATTCAATGTTTGAGAATATAAAAATTATACAACTCAATATAAGAACACCGAAAAGATAGAATGCATTGCACATGGAAATAAATAAAGGTATTATCATTCACATCGTTCCATACATCAACTGGAGTTTGTTGAAAATGCTAAACATGATAACAAATCTAAATTGAGTCCTAAAAAGCCAAACATAAGTATCGCTAGCTAATCTTCATGAAGTCTCTTCTTCGTCTTGATGAGTTGGTGAGGAATAGATCCAAATAGAAAATTCAACCATTAACCTTTTCAACCTGCATGGACAACAATAAATTATAGGGGTATAAGTATGTATGATATAGAGATAACTCATTGAAAGTAAAGCAAGCAAAGACAAACATACAAAAGTTGAAGGCCAAGCTACTGTTTTTCCTTTTGCATCACCGATTGTCTTGTAGTGGTGCCATAGCCTTACCAACACCTCATTTTCTTCAATTGGAAAAGTAATACACAGTTTCCAAAATTGATTACTAAGCTTAACACCATCAACTTCTACATCTGGATCACAGCTTAACAAAGTTGCATATGCCATAGGCTCTTTGTTTGGATATTTGGTAGACGTTAGTACTACTATTGTACCAACCTATATTGACATGCAAGCGCAATTAAGATAAGAAAAGGAAATAGTTGTAACAGCTTAATCAGAACACTTCTATTATGCTTTCATTCCGTCATTGCAGTAGGACGTGCCTTTTTTGAACTCGCACGGCGTGGGATCTTGTTTTGAGTAAGTTGTTCTTGTGCCTTGTTCTTTGTGAACTATAGTGTTGGAGGAAGACACATTAGTTAGGCTATTTTGCAATAAGTACAAACTTTGCCATCACGATCACAAAGTGTTACATGCACATAAATAGGCTGAGCATAATTTATCTAAATCCAAAATAGAGTAACTAGTTTCAAAAGATGCATGGAACAACGATAATTAAATCAATGGTGGAAAGAAACTCAACACATCAAATATGTTAATATTTAATTACTTCCTAACAAGCCAAAAGAACAAAAAAATATTAATGGTTCAACCTCTTTGTTGGTAACCTCATGGTTCAGTGTTCAATAGCCACTATACTAGATGCTCAAGTTATCAAAAGTCATCTCACATGACATGTGCCAAGGGCACCTTAAGCCAGTTCTAACTATCTATGGTTATAATACCAATAATCATATTCTAAAAATATTGAATATACCTAAATGACATTAGATACTCAAAGAGCTATATATTGAAAGAGTCACCAATGCATCCAATACTATGAATCTACTTATCAGAACTTTATTTAAAACAACCAAAGTGAAATCACCTACTCAAAGAGTGGTGTAGTAAACAAAGAACATGTTTGTTACTGAGTCAGCACTAGGGTTTATTATCTTAATTTATAACTCTATAACTAATGCTGAATCACGTTTGAACAAAATGTTGTAGTAGTAAAAAAGAAGGAAAAACAAGGCATACGCATGGTTACCTCTTGTTGTTCACTTAGTGAGTCTTGTACAGGTACATCACATTCAATTCTCTGCATATTAAAATATGTGTCAGCAAGTGTTTGGAAAGAACTAGTAAGGTACCCATACGTTGCAACGGAATCTCAAAAGAGTGTGATACATATCATCAAACGTGATCTCAAACCATACAATGAACATCAATTTTATCTTACGCAAGTACGAAGGTTATTCCCAAACCATACATAGCCAGTGCTCGTGTGTTACAACGAAAATTCAATCTTCGTGCCATTGTGCACTCATCTTGTGAAGCAAAAAAAAACATTTTTGTATTCTTGAGTTTCAATAAATCGCCCCTGCATATGTCTCAAAACATAAAAAAACAAGGAAATTTAACTAAGTTCTATGTAGTTACATGCTTGGCCAAAACAACCCTTACAAAACCTTTGGCAATCATCTTAAAACAAGAGCATATATCATTATATCAGTAATAGAGATGGCAAGCCAGAAGGCATGAGGTTTCACATGAAAAAAAGCTTCACTTCACATCTACAACCTGGCAACATGTAGCCATAACATCCTTCCATGTCATTTAAGCCTGGAATCTACCGATCATTAAATCTAAAAAATGACAAGGTTTGAGGAACCCAATGCTAGAATATTTTGCCATGCGAAGACAAAATGTGCAAAGAAAAAACATGATTCATGCTAAATAATTTCCTAATTCAAGTGGACCAAAATAGCAACAAAATAATGCCACATGGGATTAAATGCATGCGTACCTAGGCATATATATATGGCTGAAGTCAGGAGGCATCGACATGAAACAAAGAACACTTGCCGGCAAAATGGGATAAAAAAAGCAGCACTATTCTTCCCTGCTTGAGTGGTTAAGCCTTGAGCCTTGAAGCAACAGTATGTAAGACTACACTGCATGGTCAATGATAAATGCCATACACATGGGGTTGATGTCCGATATTTTGTACACAGCCATCAGTGGAAAGAGCTAAATAGAATGGTTAACCAACCATCTTTCTTCCTTCCTTCCAGAATAGTTAACCAAGATGTTGAATCTTTTGGGCAAAAATCTTCTATACTAAATGCCTACTTAAGCAATTTACAAATTTAAGGCAAAAGCAAGGTGGCTAAATCACATGATGAGTTGATGACCAGCTTCTCAAAAAATCACATGATGACAATAATGACATTGGAAAACAAAACTAAGCAGAACTTGGTGGAATTGACAAATTGTAGAAGTAAGGCACTCATGACCACAAGGCACAAGGACACTGGATACCAAGCATAACAATTAACTGATGCACCTAGTACCAATCCCAATGTATCATAATACTACTTGTAAGTTGTAAACAAAGAACACTGCAACTCACCATTTCCATGTACTGATGGAACAACTCCGTGCAACCATCCTGTCTCCACTTACTTCCTTGAAATTTCCAGCAAAATCAATAGATTCCATATTATCCTACGCTTCAGCAAGCAGGTACGGTGTCGCAGATCAACAAATTCCAATTCACAGCAGCCGCAGCAGATCAACAACGACACCGGCTAATCAGGCAATCGGCTCAAAATTCTAGAAAGTACAGGTTCAGATCAGCGTGTGTAAGGACCCTGGAATATTGGAGGTTTATACCGAATAAAAAATCATACCAAAAGTATAATTCTTAATCAAGAACAACCGGTCCTTAATTAAAAATCATACTAGAAGCATAATTCTTAATTAGGTACAAATCCAACATTCAGGTTCCCGGATATATGTTATGCAATAGTTCCCAAGATCAGTGACCATTGCACATATATCCTTACACAACATTGCATCAGACATACAAGGCAAACATTTACATAATTACACATAGGGGATTACACTTCGGTTGGATTTACAATATTATGTGACTTTGGTTACAACAAAATTTAGCAGCGGAAACAAAATAAAACTACAAAAGCCACCAATGGCCCCATTACCCTCAGGCTATTGAGTGGAGATTAGAATTAGCTTCACTCGTTAGCGTCACCCTGAACGGCGCTAACGAGCATCTCATAAATGACCATCCTTACCTGCAACAAGAGGTTATAAAACCTGAGTACGGAAGGTACTCGCAAGACTTACACAAACTATGAAAAGAAAGTGTTTGATAGAACCTATCCAAAGGATTAGAATTCATACATGCTTAAGGTTGACAAAAGAAAGGTTGTAAAGGGTTCAGTTTTGCACAAAGCGATACATCTTAGTCCTATACTTACTAAGTTTTGACAAAGCAATTTTATAAATCAATTTGGACTAAAACAGTAAGTAAAAGAGAATGTAAACATAAATAATGACAACAATTAAAGTGGTTGTCCACTACTATCAACAACATTGCAAGAGTGCCTCTCATGTTGAAATAGTACCCATAACCAAGTGTTAATTCAAAATCTATACAAAGATCTATTCAACTCAAGCGTTGTCCATAACCGTGGACACGGCTATTCGAATAGTTTTAAACCCTGCAGGGGTGTACATCTTTACCCACACGACTTAGTTAGTCCGTAAGCCTCCTAATAATAGCACACCGCCTTTGGTATGCCTACCGTAAACTAAGATTTGGTGTTTTTCAACAAGTTGACACTATTGAGCCGAATACCCATGTGTGACCGATCCCGCCATTCAAGTTACTAATAGAACCTACCAACCGGGGTCCACATGTTGTGCCGGAATGCCGATTCAAAAATGTAAATTAAATGATAGAAAGTAGAGCTGTGCTAGCTGCACATATTAATCCGCAATCAGAGCCCTTAAGGTATGTACATGTGATGGAACGCATGTACGTCCTCACCCTCTTAAGAACATATGATACAGATATGAGATCAAACACATATGTCCTTACTTTCCTATTTTCCAACTCAATAGCATTAACCTTTTACTTAACCAAACAAGGCCCATACATCGCGCGTGGAAGTACGCTAGCTTGAATCGCCCAAATAATGTTCACCCTTAATCAATCCGCATAAGACAACCACATTTCCCAATCTCGCAATCGAGGCACCATCACTAGCATCCACTTGTCCGGATTTAAAATTAGTGAAAACAAACAAAATTTGATTTCAAATCAGATTTAAATAGACTGAACAAAGAATCAAAGTAAATGAAATTCATTTAGTGTTCCCAAGTTTGACAAGATAAGCTTGCCAAACACTAACGTTCTACAGACTGCATGGCTAAGCAATAACGGAAAACAAGTATTTACGTATAGAAGCACTACCTTAAGTTTGAGTGTATGATCAGATTAAAGGTAAGCCTCAAGTGTTAGGTTGTAACTATCTAGAGACAGATCACAAATAATTTTTAGAAAATTAGCATGCAACAGTATCTCTGTATTTTATAAATCTACAGTTCAAAAATTTTGGGATCAACATGGTGCAAAGAGGATGCTTGCCTTGTTAGAAGTCCACTTGTTCACTCTCAGAGACGTAAATGTTCACTCCATGCAATTTATAATCTAGAGAGAAAATACGAAAACAAATAAACACCGATAAAATTGAGAAATCCAAAATGCTCAAAAATGCATGACAGTTACATATTAATGAGGTTATGATTCTAGATGCATTTAGATATAGATTTTAGTTTAATTAGAGTTCAATTTCTTATGGACTTGTTGAAGTTAAATCAATTTCTAGTGTAACCATAACAATCGATTTATACCTAGAGTTTAGGTGATATCGCTTTCCTTAACAGGACACCTAGTACTCACAAACACTCTCTCTCTAGGCATTCTATGTATACATCCACGATGATCATACAGTCAAAATCAAGCCTCTTATATGTTCTCACGATTATTTTAGTTATTACTTTCTATTTAATGAGGAGGTTCCATGTAAGCCAGGTGAGACCTGTGCATAAGTGCGGGGTCTGCTCTAGGTAGACATACGTCTCACCGACACATGGGACCTAGCTCTTTTAATGGTTTAGGACCTTGTTAATTAGGCATTTTTAAGCAGACTATATTTAGTATAAACCCTAACTGATATGTTCATTAACAGGTTTTAGTTAATCACTGACTAACTGGAATGGCCTACTGCCATTGAGGTTATCACATTCGGATAGGAGCTCTACTTAAGGTTGTTCTCCCACTCGAACGCTAAAGCTCTACTAACTATTAATCACTAAGTAATCCTTATGACTATTATCATTTTGGTATTGATTGTATTTGTACTAGAAATGACCAATGGCTTACTGGTGTTTCTATTTAACCTCTAATTATCTAGGTTAACTATCTTGTATTATAAACTAACCACTTAAGTCATGCCATCCTATTATTCATTAATTATCTTAAGTGCAATGCCATGTTTAACTACATTACTTACTGTCTGGTTAACTACTCTTCCTTATCATTCTAATACCCTTTTAGCTAATCACTAACTAAACACTTGCTTATCTACTACTTGACTGATTCTGCAAATTGTTAAGTAATCTCCATCACTAATCACCATACTAACTATTTCTAGATCAATCATCCAACTGGTTGACCCTTACTGCCATATATGCATACAATATACAAAAGACATATACACACAGTGAAGTCTAAAGCTAGCAACTGGGTGTCTGAAGTTCAGAGGGAAACTGGTTGTTTCCCAAATGATGAACAGTAGCAAACCAAAACACAAAGAATAAAGGAAGTTTTTGGTGCCAACTGTGCCGCCTATACTCAATTTCTTCTTAACTTATACTCAAATTACATCCTACTGATGAAAGATTTTACTATCGTATCAAAATTGGATACAACATTGATTTGGAAATTATATCTGAAACACTAATCTATTCTGAAGGAACTAACACAGAATTTCTGACCATTCTTGATTAACGTCACCTAGTCCTTAGTTACCTGGTTATTGTTAGCTGAACTCTAAGCCATCAACACCAAGTAGATCCTCCTGCCATACACACACTAAGTCATTCACCCAGGCACTCATAGACACAGAACACAAAGAGCATAGAGCGCAGAGGAGGGGCCGAACAGGGAATGCTCAGGGCGGCTCGGGCGCACTTGTCGCCGGCGATGAAGACGGCGGTAGCTTGGCGATGAAGGGCGCGAGCACCACAGGGGCCGGAGGAGGTGTAGGGAGCCAGCAGTCGGGGAGGCGTCGAACAAGCCGAAGGTGGCTCGGGTTGGGGTGCGACGGCGCGGCTGGGGCCAAGGGAGACAGTGGCGACGGTGGCACCGGCGGAGCCATAGGGGCCGGGCCGTGTAGAGGGGAGCGGCACGGGTGTGGCGCACGGGCCAAAGCGCACGGGCCCGGAGCGGTGGCGGAGACATCAAGGCTGCAGACGGCGGTCTCGGGCTGGAGCCGGTGAAGAAGACGATGCAAGGGAGGGCGGCGAGACTCAGGGAGCCGTAGGCGCAGGCCGGAGGGGAGGAGCCAGGCGGGCCAAGGAGCCGGGGAGGACGGGTCGGCCGGACGGTGAGGACGGCGTCGGCAAAGGCGGGGCTAATGGTGGAGCTTGGCGCGGGGCGGGTGGCGCGGAGCTCAATCGGCGGCGTTCACGCCGAGGACGACGGCGGGCCGGACGGGGAGTAGAGGGGAGGTGAGGGGGTGGCCGGCTGTTGGGGAGGTGCCAAGACAACCGGAGGCAGCGACCAGGGGAGATGGCGCCAGGAGAGTAGGGCTGCGGCGCCATGGAGCAGGAGGAGGGGAAGAAGGAAGATTTGGGGAAGAAGTGGAAGGAAGAGCCGGCCCTGGTGGTGTCGACCGAATGGAGAAAGAGATTTGTGGGGACAAGCTACGAGATGGGAGGTGGCGTGGCGTGCCGTGCGTGCTTGGTTCGGCAGAGATGCGGGTGCGTGTCCCAGGGGCTACAGCGGCGAAGGAGCTGTGTGGAAGGGAGAAGCTGGTCAGCGGGCCCCACTGGCCAGTGAGAGGAAAAAGAAATGGAATTTTCAAATTTTCAGACAAATGACTGATGACTGATGGATAAGTGAATTGTTAAATAAAGTTATCAGGCTCCAAAAATTATAAAATTTCCAGAGAAGGTTTCTGATATATTGTAAATTTTTATGCAATTGTTTGAGGATTTTATGTTCTATGTATATTTTTCTACAAATTTTGTTCATGATTTATTCACTTATTTAAAATTCATTTAAAGTATATATTTATGAATTAAGTTTGAATTTTTCTCATGGTTAATTTGGATTCCAAAATTTTGGTAAAGTTCATTTTTATTTATGGTAATTATTCTAGTATTTAAATAAATTGTTTTCCATAGAGTTTTATGAGTTTTTATTTCAAATTTCTTTTGGTGACTTTAGTTTGAGTTAGAGGTTTACATTTGATTTAAAATTTTCAGATGCACAATTTATGCACATGCTCCAGAAATAATATGAAATGCATATAAGTACTGTTTATTAAAATTGGGCTATTACAGCATGCATCGTACCTTGAGGAGTACGGTGTCGCTGCAGAAGAGCTGCAGCCTCTCCATGGTGTCCGGGTGCAAAGCGACGATGGAGTTGTCATCATTGGTGGCCTCGTCGACCACCAGCCGGTTCTGTAACATCCCAAATGTATAAACAGGGTTATTCAAGTATAATTATATGTGTAGAAATTAAAACTTTTTCTCACATCTTGAAAAACCCTAAAATCTCATGGAATTCTTGTCCAAGAGTTGTGTAATCCAAAAACACAAAGCTCTTGTTGACCAAAAGTCAAACTCATTTTCCAATTATCTCAAACCTTGGGCCAAACAATTGGAAATATTTTCCTTGGTCCAAAAACTAATGTGGGACCCTCTGAAAATATCACGAGTTGTAAAATTAGTTTGATAAATTTTGGAGGTTCATCTTAATGTCACGAGCTCTGTAAAAATTTCATGAAATTTGGAGTTCAATTGCTACCTCAAACAATTCAGAAAGCCTCAAATGTTAGAAAATTTAATTTAAAACAGAGACTCGTCCCTTGGCCGAGCCAGACTCAAACCTCGGTCCACCCAACCCCATCGACCTCCTTTCCCATTTGATGAGGTCGAGGCCGCTGGATCCAATCCAACCGCCACGACCTCCCTCAACCAACAAGACTCCAGACCTCCCTTCGAGGTCCTCTTGACCTCGTGGACCTCCTCGGGTCAACGTGAGCGCTAGACCTCCTCATGTAAACCCGCGAGACCTCCCCCCCCGCATTCGGCCGCTAAGACCTCTCTTTGCACTTAGTTGAGGTCGTGGCCGCTGGATTTACATCCAACACCACGACCTCCCTCAAACGCTTCTCGATAAGACCTCCCCACCTCATCAAAGTCATAGCCACCGATCAAAGATCCACGGTCATGACCTCCCCGTGTTGAACTTCACGACCTCCTCTGAAAAACCTCACAAAGAAGGTCCTCCCGCTTTGTTGAGGTCATAGCCCTTGGATCGAAAAATCTAAGGCCATGACCTCCCCTCGGTTTCTTAAAATTGGGTGCGGTTAAGACCTCACAGAGGTCCGCACTGCTGATTGAAATCCAACGCTTTGGACCTCTCGTCCATTTCTCACGCGCGCTTCACGTGAAGTGAGATCGTGAGGCCATGACCTCCCCACGTTTGATCGTGTGGCTGGGACCTCCTCCCAGCCACTTAAAACGTAACGGTTCAAAAATAGGATCCGATGGCCAGGACCTCCTCGAGGTCTTATCCAACGGCCCATAGGACCTCCCCTGTTCTTCTCCTTCCTCTGGCGCGCGGGCAAGCTTCTGAGCAGTGCATTTAATGCATGTCTGAGCAGGAGGTACTGTTCATCACTTTTTCTTGACCAATTTAATGCAGTCGACTTTCCGCCTCAATGGTCAGCCCGAGCCTGCCCCCTTGTCAGCCCCAAGTCTTGTCCACTCCAAGACCGTGCCATGGGCCAAGCTCACAAGGAGCTTAGCCAGTGGTCCATGACCTCCTGTGCCCTAGTATAAAGCCCCATTGGGTTCCTCCCGTAGCTTCTTTGGCACACTTCCAAGCCTTAGCTTGCACCCGTGCCTTTTTGAGCTTACTCTTTCACTGACCTCCACACTTGGCCGCCATTGTTGAGAAGCTTGAAGCCCTTGGTGGTGAAGGCTTGCTCCAGTGGCTCCCTCTCAAACTCTTGCTCCATTGAGCTCCCCAAATCTCTCGGAGTTAAACCTAACTCATTGTTAGGTTGACCTTTTCAGGAGGGGCTAGTGGAGCTTGGAGCTGAGGCTTGGAGTTTGGAATTTGGACTTGAAGCGGTGGAGCTCTCCATCTTCCCCAACTCCGGCCGGCACCATCCTCAACCTCTTCGACATCTTTAGGACCTCTAGGTAATTCCCCTGGTAGTCCTTTAGTGCTGGCACCCGCGTGAATGCATGTTGCGGAGCTTATGTTGGGCACAAGCTTGATTGTCGCGCGGAGCTGCTTTTGCATTTTCGTATTTTGGCCGTGAAGGTCGCTCGTCTCTCTCGGCTCGCCGGCGATTAAGGCCGCCGCCGCCGTTGAGAGAGGTCCGCGGTGCGCATGGTTATTGCGGACCGCGGTACCATTGACCTCACCGGCGGGCTCTACATCGCCGGCGAGGACCATTTCTTCAAGCTCGGGATTTTGTCAGGACGTCCCGAGCGTGTCGTGTCGTTTTAGGACAGAGATCCTGGCGTTAATGGTGCTAATCATTGCTCAATCTCGCAATCATTGGCGTCTTAACTGCCTTAAATCCACCATTTATTGTGCGCAGTTAAGACCTCCCGCGCGCGCGGACCTCCTCGTGGTCTGCGCAAGATAACCTCTTGTCCAAGCACGCGTGCGCGCGCAAGCACGTGGTTGCGAAGCTCGACGCCCGGACCTCCTCCGAGGAGATCCGAGCGCCAAGACCTCCTTGGCACAATCTGGGCCGCCCAGCACCTCCCTCGAGGTCTGTGGCGTTGAGGACCTCCTCTGGGACCTCCTCGAGGTCATCTCACCATGAGGACCTCCCTTTAGACTGGTCCGCTCCGGACCTCCTTCCTGCTAGGTCCGTTGGATCTCCCATCTATGGCCACGACCTCCCTCACCTCGCGCATGTGCGTGGTTAGGAGGTCCAGACCTCTGGACCTCCCATCTGCAAGTGTGTTGTCCTCCGGGAGGTCTCGAGCCGTTAGATCTGTGATCTGTGGCTCACGACCTCCCATGTCTCTCGTGAGTTATAGAAATGTTAGTAAATTCTTAAGTATGAACTGAAATAAGGTATAAACTTTAGAATTTCATATCTTTCTCATTTTAATTCCAAATGAGGTCATTCAAATTGTGTTAGCTCTATCTTGAACTTGACTGTAATCCAAAAATGATTGCAAGTTGAGTTCAGTCCCAGAGCACAGCTTAGCCACTAGGTTTTAAAAACTAACTTTAAATATACATTCAAATTAATGCTTAACTTGTAAAATTCATAACTAATGCTCTGTAGATTCTTTTTAAGTGAGACCAACTTTGTTGGTTTCCTCTAGTAATGAACTCACTGTGAAAATTAGTGTTGAGCTTGTTGCTGTTAGAAAATGAGGACTTGTGCATTATAATTTTGTTCAAGTTCTTGTTTTTGAAAAATTATAGAAATTGCATAATAGCTCCAAATGAGATGAACTCAATTGTGTTATTCATCTCATGAGGTGCTGGTTTTACAGTAAAAGTTTCAGCCTCACCACTTTTCTAGAAAATGTTGCCTCATAATTAAATTAGTGAATAGTGTAGTTTGGTATTTTTAGGGCTGAGCAGAGTTGTTTTGCTCATAACTTTTGCATTGAGAATCCAAATCCATTGGTTCTTGTTGCTAAATTCCTAAAAATCCTCCTCTTGCTGCAGTAGAAATTTCAGAGGATTTGGAGTTCTGTTGCTGTGTTGTCTTTGTTGCTTTTCGTCGTTCTTATCGGTTCTTTATTGCTTTTTCCGTTAGGGTTCGACATTTGTGGTGATCCCGCTGAATCGACCCTCCGCAACAAATTGACCAGCAACAAGGCAAGCAGTTTGATCATATCCCCTCTAGCGTCCCATTACTTTAAAGGTTAATATGTTGTTTTACTTCTATGTATGCATGCTACTTTGTGTTAAAGGTCGCTAGTAATCCTATAGTTGCATAATCTGTAGGAGTGTTTATCCTCTACTACCAACGAGCCTAGGTTATTTGTTGTGATTTGAGCTCGTTGGATGAGCTCTTATCACTTAGTAGTTGCGTTCCCTAGTGCTTAGACATGCGTAGCTATCGGTAGTAATGGGCGATCATCGACTTAGTCGATGGTCTTGATCACACAAGTATAATTATTTCCTCCTATATGTCCAGCACTTGTGCTTTGATTAATTTGTGAAGTCAAAAACTGAAAATAAAGGATTGATTTAGACTTGGGCATATTGGATGGATGGGGTGGTTTTTGGAATGTGGTAGTATGCCCGAGTCATTAAGGACCGAGTTACTTGCGCCACCGCTCGAGCAATGTTGCGTGCTAACCACACGAGGGGATATGGGACCTCTCTTGACTAAGTACTTTGGGAGGTGTTAATTATGAGCTGGTTGGTGGGTATGTTTTAATAAAATCTGTGTGTGTGGTGTTGGGAGGGAGCATTGGCGCACCGGTTAGGCTGCTCTAATGTGTCTTGTCCCGTGGGTTGCGCTCGTAATTAGCATCGCCCATTGGAAATGTCTCGTAGGACTTAGCGTGCAAGCACACCAAAGGTAGTGTGCCTAAAGGAAAGGCGGTCTCATGTGGGTACATTGGTACACCCCGCAGGTTAAAACTATTCAATAGCCTCGCCCTAGGTTATGGACACGCCGAAACGCCTCGTAAGAACTAGACTCAACCATTTAATTAAAACTTGATGGGTTGGTATGAATGGATGTTCATACTATTGTTGTGGTGACTTGGGTTAGTCACTTCCGTGATGTTCTTGTTGTTGATATTATGTTATTATCTCGTTGTTATTTCAACAATTACAAATGCTTTATCAAATTGCCTTCAATCTATTATGTTATTACAAATGAAACTTGCTTTATGCTAAAATGAGTCCAAAGCCCCATCCACTTAAATGAAGCTTGCATGTAGCTAAATTATAGTTCTGTTATCTTACACGTCGATTATGCAGTACAATAAACAAGTTATTGTACTCATTTGCTTTGCTTAACAAATTTGTTGCAGAGACTGAGGTGAGCTCCAAGAGCCTTACTTACGTGCCACGTGTTGCGCTTTCTTCGACGACTAGTCGGTCGGTCCCAGATGCCTAGGGTTAAGGCACACCGATTGGCTTTGTGTTATAGCCATCTTTATGGCACTTTTGCTTCCACTGTTAGCTTTTTAATTGTTGCTATTTGGCCTAAGGGCCTCTCTTTTGTAATAGCTATTTTCCTTTTTAATATTAACTTCTGGTTTGTGGCTTATGTACTATGTGTTGTATGGAATTGGTACATTCTTTTGTTGTGAGGTATGTATACTGCATTCTGGGGAGTATACATCTCTCGAGACCGGATTTATTTGGTTGATAATACTAGGGTCAATTGGGTGACTATGTATTATGAGCCTAATAAATATACCGGGGTCTCACAGGTTCGGCGACTTCTTCCTCTCTAGGATCGCCGTCGAGTAGTCCTTCTTCCCCTTCCTACACCACCCCCACAATAAAAAAAACACCACCGCCAAAATAAAAAAAATCACCAAAAATCCCCCCAAAAAACCAAATCAGAACTGAAAACCCTAGAGGCCGCTAGATCGGATTGGGGCGGGGGTGGGATCTCACGGATCGGTGAAGAGAGAGTTGGGGCGGCGCAGATGTAGTAGATGTGGGGTGAGGGAGCGTGAGAGAGAGAGGAGAGGGAGGGCGGGCGGCGCGAGAGGGCCGGTGTGGATCTGGCTTTCCCTGAGTTGAGGTAAGGGGAGCTGCCAGTGAGGAGAAGGGTGGAGAGGAGATGACTGACCGGCCGGCGTGCCGCTCCGGCGCGGATGCGGTAGGGGCAGTGGCGTCGTGGACGAGGGGAGGAAGAGAGCGGCTCGGGTGGGAGAGGAGAGCGGCGTGGGTGGGGAGAGGTTGGAGGAGAGGAGAGCAAGGCTTGGCGCATTTATTTCACCAAACTTACCACCGTATTTTGGCCTGAAAAAAAAGGCTTGGCGCGTTTTGTTGCCCAAAATAAAAAGATGCAAATAAATTAGCCTGAATTAACCCTTGTTTTAAACATGAGGATTATTCTTTTGATTTCTTCTGGATTTACACTTATTCTTGTAAATTCTTATAAAATTCATGTGTTCCAAAAAGGGTAATGAAAGAAGGGGCTGTATAATCCATGATTACTACAAAATCCTATGAAATTACTTTTTAAATAACCCTTTTGGTCTTTTACGATTATAATTCTTGGATTTTTTTCCTGCAAATCTAGGCAACGGTCATTTTAAATAATATTATTTTAAAAGATATTTACAAAACTAAATAGTCGTCTCAAATAATTACAACAATGGCTTTTTGTCGCTAGTTCAATTGGTGACAGGAACCTATCGCCAGCTGAACTGGCGACAGGGACCCCTGTCGCCTCCTGTCACCGCTCCAACTACCTATCGCCAGTTCAACTAGCGACAAGAAGTGAACAGTCTTCCTGTCGCCAGTTCAACTAGCGATAGGTACCTATCGCCAGTTCAACTAGCGACAGGATGCCATCAATAAAATCCCCAAAAAATCCATCGAAAACTCATTTCAATTCTAGAAAAAAGCAAAAGAGCGGGGGAGAGGAAGAGAAGAAAGGTAGCAAAGCTCTGCTAGTTCATCGCGGAGGAGAGAGATTGACAGAGCATCAGATCTGGTCAACCGATCATCTTGCAGGTACATTTTGTTTGCAACTTTGTACATGATATCAAATTATGTAGAATTTAGTACATCATTTGCGTTGTAGCGAATAGAATTTAGTACATAGAATTAAGTAGAATAGCGACATAGACTTAATTATGTTTATATTTTCATTTGGCAAATATTTTAAAATATCCTCTAAATTAGAAGACCCTATTACAAATTTGTTTAAATTGCTGAGTAACCTAAATTGGGTTTACATTTTTGTTTGATAAATACTGTGTTAACGCCGATTTTTTTAAGTAGGATTTATGGTTTTTATACATGTTTTGTAGTCTTTACAATGCATGCACTTAATTTGTAAGTATGACGAATGCAGACCACTACATGTTGCTTGATCCGACGACAATCCCGACTGCCGTTGGGACAGGAGATTCTATCGGCAGCCAGTAAGGTCATGTAGTAGTATGTTCCCCTACCATTACTCTTTGAATGTCCACACTAACAATCTCTCTCGTCTACCCGTAGTCCTCGGATCCGCTATGTGGCTACTGCAGATGGATCGACCTAGAGATCCACCCACACGACTAGTGGACTCTCGACTGCGAGGAGTGGGATGCCAACAGGGACTGTGAGAGGAGGGAGGAGGAGCGTTGCACCGAAGTGCACAACCAGCATATCCAGCGGGAAACGCAGGCCCATCTCGAGGCGTGCAAGCGCCGGGAGTGTGAGGCTCGCGAGAGGGAGCGCCAGAAAAAGAGGGAATTGGCGGCCGAGGCCATGGTGGACAACGCCGAGCTTGCAAGGAAGGGCAAATGGCCCCGGTCCACGCAGTAGTCCGATCCTCTTCGTCCATATGTCCCATGTATTTATAATTCCCTAAAGTCATGCGTGTACCGTCCTTCGTTCGTTAGCCTGCGTGCCATGTAACCCCTCTTGTCGGATCAACTGTCGTGTTGTTATCATTGCGCCATTTCTCCAATATTGTGCACCGTGTTTGAATTCTCTAGCGCATCGCAATATCACTTATGTAACATCCCAAAACTTAGGTTTGTGTTTCAAATGTATAAAATTATAATAATTTTAAAACCTTTGATTGAATTTCATAAGTTTGCACTTGATTTCTGATTTTGTTTTGAAAATTTTAAACTTTTGACTTGAAATCAAGTTTCTATTTGATTCCTGAGAAATGTGTGCTTCAAAGTTGCTAGAAATAATTTTATAAAATACTATATTAATTATCACAGATTAACATAATTTTTCCCAAATTTTTAGAAGTTAATTTGACCATGTTAAGATCCTAGCTAAGTTGCTAGGGCAGTTTTAAAAAGGAATTTGAATCTGTTGTTTGGTGCATGAACAGTAGACAAAATTATTTTTCCTAAGTCTTAGTTGAACCTGAGATCACCCACAAAATGTTTCAGAATTTCTAGAAATTTATTTCTATATTTAAGAGCCCGGTCAAACTCTTAAATTCTCGGTCAAATCGGAAATCCAAATTCAACCCTAGCAGATCAGTCCAATTGGATCCATTGATTTTGGACTGTCAGATATGATCGCAACGGCCCGTTTGAGTGAAAGCCGTTCGGACCAGTCCGAATGGACCCAATCGCGTTGGGCCGTCCGATATGATTTAAACGGTTTGGATCCTCCGCGCCGTTCGGACCGTCCAACCCCGACCGAGCCCTAACTACCGACTCGGTTCGACTCGACCAGCTCTCTCGCGCCGTATCTTTTCAGTCGCTGACGAGCTGGCCCCACCTGTCAGCACTGTCGTCTTCCTCGCCGCTCTAGCTCCGCGACGCTGGCTTGCTCGCGTGCGTGCCACGCAGCTCGTCGCCGCCACCTCATGCTCCCGGGACTACTCTCGAAGCATCGCTGTAACTTCAAGAACCTCCCGAGCCAATCCTTTCTTCTTCTCTCGCTCTTTCTCTACCTCTCCACCCATTTCTTTCTTTCAGTCGGAGAAGAAACCGAAGGCAGCGCCGCCGTGTTGGAGTCGCCCTTGCACCCATGACCCCGCCATAGTGATCCTCACTCAACGCCGCCTCCATTTTACCTAGCCCGGGTCCTTGGTGTCTAGTGAATCGCCGTGGGCTCTCTCTTCATCTTCGCGTCCGGCGGCCACGACTTCGTAGGCTTGTCGGCGTTTCGGTAGGTTATCATCACTTTTGTCTTGTCCATCGTGTTTGCCTTGTCACGCTGAGTTTTCTCTCGTGTTTAATTGAACTTTGGTGCAACATCGAGGGAGTGCGACGCCTTCTTCTTCGGTTGTGGTCAAGCGCCGCCACATCGATTGTGGCCGCCACCAACCTTCTCCAGCATCAAGGACTTGTGCATATCGCTCCTGGAACCAAAGTGAAGCTGATGCACACCTTTCGAAATCTTCTTGAAGCTCATAACGCTTCCTCCGCGTGAGTCGACTTCCGTAGTGTTGTTGAAACTTTTGATCGATAGAAGATTTTGATTTTTGAAGTTTTAGTGTATTTTTGCCGAAATCCAAATATGAGGAGGAACAGTTGAATATGTGTTTGTAAATATCCATGTGATTTGGAAAGGAAAGTAGGTAGCAACTAGATTTCATAATGAAGCCGCTTGATAACAACAATGGTTGGAGTATATCTGTGTGTGTGGAAGTTTGATGTTGAGCATCACTAAAAGTTGAACCGATATGATATAATAGGTGGCTTATGCCCACATGATTGTGAAATCATTGGATGATAATGTGTCCTTGATGAAAGGGTTTTGGTAGGACCTTTTCAATTGTGTAGTAGACCCTTCTAAACTTAAGAGGTTGATGTAGGGAGGTTGTATGGTTTTGGTATACTCGCTTTTGAAGATGGGATGAAAAGGTAGTATGGAACAATTTGGTGAAACTTTGGGGGCTTTCTAATGGAATAGTTGATGATAAAGATTCATGTTCAGAGTGTATTATTCTTGATGTTAGTAAGATTATCTGCAAGAGATTGTGACTTGTATGTGTGGTGATGATTCTTTTAGAAATAAAGTAATTTGATCGTCTTTCGTAATTTTGATTTAGTAAAAGTGTTTCAAGTTTTGCGTTTGTGATCATTTGGACCTCTTGGGTTATGTGGTGATTGAGTTTGTTTCGAGCAGAGTGACATGTTGAAAGATTTTATTAGTTCTTAAGTGGTTCCTGTGATTTGGATTTTAAGAGCTTATCTTGTTTAAGCTGGCAAAGTGATGTAGTAATCACATAAAACAACTTTCCTTGTTAAAGGAAGGAGTGAAGTATAAGTATCTGAGATTTAAGTTGTTTCGTAACTTGCAGTTTATTTGAGTGTGCTTAAACCTTATGCATTTGTTCCATAAGAATGTATCAATTTTCAAAGGAATTACCTTCTTCTTATTTGGGGTTTGATCTTCCCTTCGTGCGGGACTTGTGCCCTCAACTATTGACTTTCCCTTTTGTTGTCTGAGTTCTTTGCCAAACTGACTATTTCCATTGGTCCTCTGTTCACTGCGAGTGGTAAATGTTCTTCTATGTGGTGAAAATTGTTTTCATTTGTTTTTCTTCTGAGAAAGGATGCATCGATTCGTTTCACAGGGGTCTTTCAAAGTGTTTGTTAATTGTTGATGTGAGACCTTGGGTTGCAAGTTAGTTGAGGAGTATTGGAGGATGAATTGATTTCGTGTTATAATTCTTGGAGAGAATTTCATTTAAATGGAATGTTGTCTTTGGGGACTAAACTGATTGTATTGTTGCAACTAGTAGAACCTATAGTGATTGTGATCCAAGATCTTTTGTTCACTTCGGGTGGAACATTAGAATTATCGAAAGTATAAAAATCTTGATCAATTTTATAGAGTATCACAATTTGGTAGTATTGCGAGGTTGTGAAGGTTATTCTTGATGATGTGGTTTAATGAGAGTGGGATTACAAGTAATCGAATCGTCATGTCAATTAATGGGATAATGGAAAATATTGAGTTAATGTCAAGAATGATTTGGCTTTAATGAGTAACCTTCTGAGAGTTATAATCTTTGTAAAGGTAAATTGGTCAAGAAAATATTTTCATGATGATGATAATGAGTGAGTATGTTGGAATTGTAGAATTTTAGGGATTTAATCTGAGGATTTCCCTATCTTTTATATGAGAAGTTCGTTGTAAGAGTCTTGGAGGTTAAATTTGGGCTTTGCATTGTTATGTTAGAACTTTGATCGCCTAATGATAATGTGAAGAAGTAGTATAAGGGTGGATTTCGAATAGTGGGATGATCATTGATAGAAATCTTTTGATAAAATACATGAGAATATGTGATGTGAATTCCGAGTTGTTCATTCTTAAAGGACTGAGGTAACGTGATTACGTGTGAAGATCCATTTTGGGATGCATCAGAAGTTATCTATCAAAGTAATTCTGTCGGTAGGGGAGTTGACTAGAGTATTGTTTCTGTGGGGTCGATAGAGCCTCTCTACAGAGGTGTGGTTGATGTATTTCGGTTTGAGCATAGCGTTGAGAATGCCAAGTTAAGAGAGATGGATTAGTGTGTTATGCGATGAATCAGGATTCCAAAAAGTTGAGAGAAATTTTATTTCTAAAAGAGAAATTGAGAAAAGAATATTTCTAGATCTTGACGCCTCTCTTGATTCTTGTATGAGCTATGTGTTTATGATAGATGTCTTTCACAAATTGAGCTTGGCTTTATGTTGGCATGCGTGGTTCTTATCAGTTCAGAAAGAATAAAAGAAATGATGGATTTGGATATTCGAGTGATTTCTCCTTTGGCGGACGTGGTGTTTATTTGCAAATTTTCTAATTTGAAGGTGGAAAGATTTTCGTGATAAATCTTCGATTCTGAATTTGACTCTTTTTAGTACCGAGTTGGTAACACTTGGTTGCGATGAGAGTCCTTCATTTTCAGTTGGGCTATGTCGGTAAAAGAGTGTGTTTAAAGCGAGTTCTGTTGTGTGTCCCTCGGTAAAGGAGGTAATCTTTGTTTGGGTGAAAAAGTTCAATTGAGAGGTGGAACAAGAGTTCAGTGTTCTATGCGCATGTTGCGTGGTTCGGTACCACTGGGGGGGGGTTGCCCCAAGGTGCATTGGGTTGTTTTCGCTAGTTGGCGTATCGCCAGGACTGTCTCGAGTCCGTGCGCGGAGTACGTAACGTCTTGTATGTTCTGGTGTTGAGTGAGTACCTGGGAGATCCAGAGTTTGAGGTTTCGTTAGTGCCGTTGACCACCGAGCAAGATCTCACCTTCGAGACTCATCTGATACGTGTACTGGAGAGGTCAGAGAGAGTCTTGAGGTATAGACATGGGTATACGTTATGGTGTTATGGTCACGTCGGTCTGAGCGAGAAGAGACTTGGGAGGTAGTCTCGCATGATCGAGCTTTAATCAAAGTTGTTCACGTCGGGTACATCTTGTGGGATATTAATTTTCAGTTGTGGTTGTTGTTGTTTTTCGAGTAGATGATAGGTAGAATTCGGGGTCGAATTCTGTTTAAGGGGATAGAATGTAATACTCCGAAACGCGTTAGAGAGAAAACAAACAATAGTTAAAGGGGTTTTTCTGAAATTTCTTCAAAATCTGGGCCATGGGCTCTTGGCCCACGGCACCAAGGCCCAAAAAGGGAGAAACACTAAATATGCTACAGTACCACGCCTTGCTACAGTGTGGCGCCATGCTACAGTACCTCCCATGTTTCCCCTTGCTGCCATCCTCTCCAAAGCACTTCCTCCTACTGTCTTGTGTGCGCCGGCCGAAAGCAAAAGAAAGGAAGAGAGGAGAAAAAGAGGGGAGGAGCGCCTCGCGGGAAATTCAGCGGGCTCACATGTCTCCAAGGGTATCAATTCGTTTCCCCGCTGTTTTGATGATGTTTAGATGCGAAATTAGATTAGTTTGATTGGATCGAGTTCGTCCTGTTGTAGATTCAATTCTGTCCAGAATATTACGTGGGCGATTTCGTATTCTTAGATGCTGAACCAGTAGTTTTGATCTCCTAGAGATATCTAGAGGCTGTTCTTAACTTTCTGTGGCCACCGAGTTCACTTGATTCCGACATTCGAGTCAAAAGTTATGACAAATTTAGTTTCTGCTGTTTAGATTTCTGACAAGATTAATCTGTTTTGTTATTTCCAAAAATATGAATTTGTAATTTGAAGAATCTGGGCTTTCACCCAACTAGGTTATTGTAGGTAATTTGATAACCTTTCCATATTGTTAAAGAACGATCAATTCGGAGTTATAGATTAAAAGTTATGATCATTTTAGTACTGCTGTTTAATCAATTAGGCAGTTTTTGTTCTGAAAGCTCATCTATCTGTTAGCATACTTTATTGGCCGAATTGATTTATCTCGTCAACTAGAGTTTTGTAGATTGGTCAGTTAAGAATCCACAGAAACTGGGCTCACCTCTTTTCGAGTTCCAGATCATGAGATATGTTAATTACCGTGCTGCTGTCCAGAGGCGGTTTAGGGCTGAATGCGTTGGTTTTCAGTTTAGAGTTTCTAGTTAAATCTTGATTCACCGGGGAAGTGATGTAGAACGTTGTTAAGTAGTGTCGTGTTCATCGCGTTCTTATTTCAATTATTTAATTGTTTAGGAGGTGAAGCTTCGGGTTTAGGAGCACCACTTTTTCCTGCTAACGCGTCGCATCGCGGGAGGCAAGTACATTGCTTATCTTAATGATTGTGATTGATGAATGCTTTTATGATTATACTGTGAGTTCTTATGATTCAAGAGAAGTTGGATTGTCTATGGTCTTTCATATGTGTTGAATCCATGATTGGAGATGATAATATTTAAGGTCATGTTCCTTCCATATGTGTGTTATCTCCATGATTAGAGAGCGTGTCTTTTCAACATACATATTTCATTCCATGCATTCATTATTCATGTTCCATCCACGGGAGTGGATTAAAAAGACCCATCAATTCTAGGATGGGCACGTAAGACCCACCATTCCAATGTGGGCCCCACTATTCCAATGTGGGTGTTTTGGGACACCCGTATGAAATGTTCTTCATACGGGACTTGGATCCCCGCATTTTTGTTAAGATGCGGGCTTAAGTAAACACTGACGGGTGTGTCACTAGCAATACCGGTATATGCATGTATTTAGTCCCTCCATTCCATTCACTCCATTCATTCCATTCATTCAAATACTCGTTCTGTGATTCCCTCATATTGTTCAATGATGTTGACTCGTTAATGTTTGTGGTATGTTCCATTTACTCGTTGTACTTGCTGAGTCTTGGACTCATTCTTGTGCTATTTGTTTTATAGGTAATCGTTGTTGTTGGCTCATTTGGGAGGGAGTAGACACGCACTACTCATTCATATCATCCTATTCAAGTTCAAGATTATAAATTAGTTCTATCTTTCACTCATTATTGACGAACTGTAATAAATAAGTTTAGATGGAGAAGGAAGGATACCTTCTCTATGATACGGTTGATTTATTATTGCTTGTGAACCTTGTTTAACGACGAACTGTAATAAATAAAATTAAATGGCAAAGGAAGGATACCTTCTCCATGTTTTGGATGTTTTATTTGTGCCTTTATATGATATCTTATTCGAGTTCTTCCGCCATGTGGTTGTATGTTAATGTATTTAGGTGACATCTTGGCTTCCAAATAGCCAGGGTGTTACACCCGTATGTGCCAATTCCGGGTCCAGAGCACCTCTACATCGCCAAATCCCTAACCTCACCGCCGCGCTCGCGTGCGGTGAACTCCAGTGAGCCGACGGCTGTCTAGGGTTAACCTAAATCATTAGAGTTTAATCACTTTTTAGTTGTTTGTATTACATGTAGGCCCCACTGTTTATAAAACTGATTAGAATTTAATTGAAATCCTTTGAAATCCCTGAGTCAGTGGCATGTGGGCCCTCTCGGCTGGCTAAGTGGAGGTGTATTTTTATACAATACGTGTTCTCTATTAGGAAGACGTATGCATAACACGCCTTCGGCGTCAACACAACTGAAGCTGGGTCAAGTTGACCTAGTCAACCCCTTGCTCAGACCCATCGGTCAGTGACCGTGGCAAGCTGAGCACGAGTGTTAAAATTATTTAATTCCTTTCGAAATACCAAATTGAATTACTTTTGTACTGAGAATTGATTTAAATTTAGAAAATTTTTAACTAATTAAAATCTACTCCAAATTGAATGAAACCAATTTTGTTGGTTTTCATATTTTATGTAATTTATAATAGAATAGATTCCAAGCGTACTTCTGCTCCAGAAAATTTGGGAATTGAATTAATGTCTAAAATGAATAGTTTTTACACTAGAAAATGAGTTTAAACTTCAAAAATTCCTAAGTAATTCATACTAACTCCAAATTGAGTGATTTCAATTTTGTTAATTCTATTGTTTCATGTACTTTAATCTGGTATAAGTATGTTTCTTGTTGCTATTCCAGAAATTTGTGGTGATTATTTAATTTGAATACTTATGCCTTTACCTTGTTTTAATCATAGAAAATTCAAATAAAATCCTTTTGGACGAGAGGATGGGGGGTGTTTCCTTCTCGTTTTACTTTGGTGCGGTTCTCATATATGTCAAGTAAATAAATATCCGCCATCTCAAATAAGCAGCAGCTTGGTTCCCCTGGTTATGAGGGCTAGCGTTGTGCACAATTTGGGCTGGTTGCGGGTTCGAGCCCTGTTGGGGGCTCATCTTTTTTTTCATTGACGGCAACAAAAAAGATTCTATTTCCACACCGTACACATTGCATTTCCAATATATATGTGAGCAACACATATTATATGATGCCATGAGACTCTTCAACACACTTTTCCGTAATGAGTGAACTATATGTTGCAAAGAGCCTCAACAACATATAGTATGTGATGCAAAAACATTGGAGCTACAACACATAGCCCATGTGTTGCAGAAAATGTGTTGTATAAAGTCAGCCCTGTTGTAGTGTAGTGAGAGGCAAACAAGACCCTCTCACGATCCGTGCACTGAGCTATGTCCAATTTCTTTCCAATGGCAAGAAGCCAGTCGTCAGCGTCCCTGGGTTCCGTACTGTCAGAGAACGTTGGTGGTCACATCCGCATGAACTCTGACATTGTTGCCCTTGGCGGAAGTGGAGGTGGAGGTGGTGCATGAGTTGCTGCCTGCACACTCTGGACATTGTTGAGGGATTGGGCCAGCAGGTCGATCAGGTGAGTTTCATTGGCCATCACCTGGCGCCAATCAGGTCATTCTACCGGTGGTGGTGGTGGTGGTTACTGGACAGGTTTTGCTTGACCAAGTCTTCAATATGCCATCATGATGCATATGAATGAAATCTTAAATTATCATAATCATGCATTCGCAACAACCTCACATATGAATAAACCTATTCATACTACAAGCATTCATGATCATTCACTTCATAATTTTCAAACATCCATAAATAGCACATAATTTGTAACACTATAAAACCTGAATATTAACCTTCATAATATCTTAGCAACCATGAACAGCACATATACTAATAGTATTAGCAAACAATGCCATTCACTCATATTAAGTCAATCAACCAAGGTACTTGCCTCAACCGTGAGACGGAAGACAACGACGGAAACCTCTAGCCCCGGGGGTCACCACCACCTGGCAACCATGAATTATACTAAAAATCAACCAAACTTGCACAACATTGCATTGGAACAAAACGAGAGCAATCGTTCCTAAACGAAACCCGAACATTAACCAATATACTCCCAAAATCCAAATCTGTCCAAACAGACAGCTATTAAATAAAAATCCATAACTTTTGTGTAAAAACTCAAAAAGTCATGAATCCAATTTTCCTGGAATCTACATAATCTTAGCTATGACATCTCAGGTGACCGAAAGGTCAAAATACGACATCTAATGCTTTGTTTTTAATCCCGAAGACCGTTCTGTCATCTTCGGTATCTCTGACTTGGGAAAATCATAACTTTTGTTTGGAACAGCCAAACTCATTGTTCTAAGACTCCCTGGAAACTAAAGAAAACCAGCTATCTCAATAAAATTATAAAAAATATTTTCACTGTACAACAATAGTTTCAAATAGCCAAGCCTTTCACCTCTGTCCACAATAGAAGGACAGATTACAGTAATAAATTTAAAAATTCATAACTTTTGATCTATCCATCCAAAATTTATGAACTTTACCTTCCTGGAATCATCATAAAGTTATATAAATATCTCATGGAGATCATCAGACCAAATTCGGCCATCTCCAAACTCTAATATACAGAACTACGACCGCTGCACAAATCCTGAGACTGAATTAGCACCTAGTCTTGCAAAATTCATAACTAATTCATCCTTTATCCAATAATTATGATTTAATACTTTCTAGAAAGCTAACGAAATTCTCCATCTATCTCTAGGAGACCCTAAACACTTAATCTGCCTGGAACTAACCCAATCTCACGAATCAACAGAACTGCAGTAGTACCGATCTATGACAGCAGGATACTACAATGATTAATCGGTAGCAAAACACATCTATAGAACCGAACTAACTACTGAGAATCACGATCTTACCCACGAAATCCCCCGCTAGACCACGTTGTAGTCCTCGTGAAGATCACCCCCACCTTCTTCTTCTTCCTCTCCCTCCTCCTCTCTTCTTCCCTCTCCTTCCTCTTCCTTATGGCCGGCCAATCTGCAGGGGAAGCACCGGAGGAGAGGGGAGTGCTACAGTATCGTCGTGCTACTGTGGCGGTGGTGCTACAGTACCGTGCTACAGTAATTAGGGTGCTAGGGTTTAGTTTCCCTCTCACATGGGCCCAAAGAGCTATGGGCCAAAGGCCCGAGTTCTAAAACTCCTCCAAAATTCTGAATTTTCCTTTTCTAATTACTCTTAATTTTAGAACTAGTCACTTATATGTTTTATATTTGAACGGGATATTACATTCTACCCCCCTTCAACAGAATTCGACCCCGAATTCTACTTGTCGTTCTATTCACAAGAATACTACAACTGAAATTAATCACATTCAACACGTACGCAATGTGAACAACCTTGGATTTTGGTCACGCATGCGAGATTTTTAACTCCTAAATCGCTTCCCTCTAGGACATATGCGACAACCTCACCTCGAAGGATATCAACATCTTACACCTTAACACTCGTCTTGACCTTTACAGGTTCTCTCAACACACAAGACTCAAAAATAAGGTCCCACTCGTTGGCTAATAGCTTTAATCGAAATCCCAAGCTTCGGACTGCTCAGGTACTCATTCAGCACCAGAACATACCAGACGATGCATACATCACGTATGGGCCCAAGATGGTCAAAGTGATACGCTCACTTCCTAATCCCCGCAATAGTCGAAAACAAGTCAATGTACCCTGGGCCAACTTCCCTTTTGTTACTATAGCACATAACATGCACAACCCACATAGAATTCTTATCCCACTTCTCAATCGGTTTCTTCATCTAACAAGGAGTACCTCCTTTAACTAGGAACATATAGCAAAATTCGCTTTAAACAACTATTTTATAACCAGAACCCCACTGAGAATAATGGATTCTCATTGCAACCACGAAATGGCAACTTCACACAAAAGGGGTCAAATTCGGAAGCAAAGATTCATCATGAAATCCCTTCCGCTTTCCAAGGAGACAGTTTACAAATAAACACCACATAAACCGAAAGAGCAACCACTCAAATGCCCAAAAGAAATACTTCCTTTATTCTTTCTGAACTGATAAGGACTACACATGCCATCACATACCACACGAGCTCAAATCTCTTAAATTGGCATACTCAAAACTATGCTCAAGCCGAAATAAATCATCCGCACCTTTGTATAGAGGCTCTATTGAACCCCACCGAAACACTCTAGACAACTCCTTCTCTCGACAAAATTAATTTTTTTTGACAGAGGGCACCCAATCGCCTCACAATAGATCTCACGCAATCACTTCACCTCAAACTTTTAAGAATAAATAACTTAGAATTCTCAGTACACCACTAATGTACTACATCAAAAGTGTTCTATCAATGATCATCTCATTGTTCGAAATCTGCCCTTTATTATATTTCCTCTACAAAATCATTGGGCGACTAAAGACCTAGCATAGAAAAATGCAAAGTCCAAATTTAAATTCTAAACTCTTACAACGAACTTCTGATATAAAAGATAGGGAAAATCCTCATATTGATTCCCTAAAGTTCCCACAATTCCAACATACTCGCTCATTAACATCATCATGGAAATATTTTCTTAACGAAATTATCTTTACAAGGATTTTAACTCTCAGAGGGTTACTCAATCAGACCGAGTCATTCTTGACATTAACTCAACATTTCACACTATCCCATTAATTGCAACAATGATTAAATTACTTTATAATCCCAGTCTCATTAAATCACATCATCATGAATCACCTACACAACCTGGCAATACAACCCAATCGCGACACTCTATAACTTGATCAGATTTCCACACCTTCGATAATCCCAATATTTCAACATAAACCAAAGTTCTGGGATTACACTTTACCATAGGTTCGACTTGGTCGTAACACCAATCAGTTTTACTTCAGCGATAAACATTCCATTTGAATCAAATTCTCTCCAAGAGTTATAGATCAAAACCAATTCACCTTCTACTACTCCTCCAATAGCTTGGTACCAAAATCTCACCACTACAATTACTTGACCACCACCGAACAATTGCGGATTATGCTTTAATTCTTTGTAACACAAATCTATTGATCCTTCCTCAAAAGGAAGAGACGAACAAGGACAAGTTTCAGGAAAACGTTACTCCTCGCAGTGAGCACGAGACCAAATGAAATATTCCAATAGCGTACCCCTCAAAAAGAGAATAGCACATATCAACCAATGAATAAGACATTTCTGTTGAAACTGAACAACTCTTGAGTGGAAAAAGAGAAAGTTTAAGCACGTTTTCAATTAAACCGCAAGTTACAAAACTTGACTCCAATCCTCAAATACTCCTACTACACTCTTTCCTTAACACTGAAAATAATCGTTTGAATATAACAACACTTTGCCATTTCAACAAGATAGGTTCTTAAGACCAAACGACAAGATCCACTTAAAACCAATAAAATCTTTCAACACGTCATTTTGCTCGGAACAGTTTCAACTACCACATAAATCATGAGACCCAAATGATCACAACCGCAAAACTTGAAATATTTTCATTTACGGGATATCAAGAAAGGCAATCAAATTATTCTCCTCTTAAAGGAGTCAACCTCACTCTCACAACCATATACTGTTAATCTTTCTAACATCATAATGCACTCCTAGCATGAACCAACACACCTTACTATCCCATCATCAACCTTTCCAAAAGAAACACAATAACCTATTTCATGTATATGTATATACTTTTCTAACAGGTTGCAATACTCAACTTAGTCAAGAGAGTATCTAAAGCACAATCCACGCTATCGACATAAACCGTCTTTTAGCAAGGGCATGCTGCCCAGGTTATCCTTGTAAAACACACATAAATAGGTTGCTATTAAATTCCAATCATTAACCTATTAACAATGCTCAACATCAGTTTAGTGCACACCAATCTAATCTAGCAGTCATCATAGACATTTAACGGTTATTCAGTTATGGAAAAATTTGTGGTCCTCTCTCTCTTTGCATTCCCACTAGCAAATGTAGGATCATCAAGTAGCCCTACAAAGAAACCTCCAGATTATTACCCACTAAGACAACAGTCAAATACATCCTTATCTCTCCCTTTCTACACAGTTAAATTAATCTGCTGAGATCAAGTAATCCAACAGATTTAGCAAACTAAACAATTGCAATAATCAACCCTCTCATCAAAACATACTATTATCCTACCACTCCACCATCACGTAAACATATATCCCAATTACATCCCATTAGTTCACTTCTTAGGGATGCTCAACACCATACTTCGATACATAATAATTGCACCTAGCAATTACATATGATCAGTACATATTCATAAAAGATAACTCCAAGATTAACAACCATTATGACAATAATCTAACACCTTCTGGACTTAACCATCCCAAAGGGTTAGACTAACACGTTGAGACCCGCAAATCCATTTTACCCAAAAAAAAACTTACCAAATTTATCACCTATGGTGATCAAACTAGTTCATCAATGTTACATACATTTAATAACCCTTCTGACTCCATTTAAGTATGGACATACTCTTAGTTACTACCCATCAGGTAATTACTCTATGACAGCATCAAATTAATCAACTTCAATTCCAATGTTCTGGGTTAAGACCAATCATGCACACGCCACAGATCCGACTTGATAACTCATACCTTAACAACGAACTTCTATGTTTACCATCTCTCGCTTAAACATAACAAGACAACATAGAAGGATTTTAATTCTTTTTAGAACAAAGGGCACTAAATTTCAACACTTGAAATAATCCCAAAAGAAACACAAAAGTCAAAGTTTTCACATGTTAAAGAACTTGCAACAGGAAACTTTCAATATCCGTAATACCAAAGTAATAAATTATTCATATTTTCCGATAAGAAGGACAGACCTCCCATGAAAAGATCAATCATGCTGTTAACCGACGCTCACACAAGCAACAATAGATCAGCATTTAGGAGATCAAGTAATCGCTTTACGGACCAAGGAGGACCAATGAAAACTTCACCAACTGTATTGTAAGCTCTAACTCAAGAAAAATCATCAACAAAGAATCAGAATTCAGAAGTGGCCTAATTCAAGCTCAAGAAGAGAACAACTTTTCTAAAGGAATTCACCCTCAACACCTATAGCTAGGGTAGTCGGGGTATCTACTCCTCTATTTCCATACCACGAATGGTGGTGTAACCTGGTAAAGCCCAGGGCCACAACCACCACCTCAACCTATCAATAGCAACTAGCAACACACATAACCAATATAATCAATTATAAGTATGCAAGATCATCTCATAACAATCATATAATTAGTTAATAAGCAATCATACTCAATTCATATCAGCGATCATCAAAACAATGTAACGGAAACGTAAATGCAATGATTAGCCCATCCCCATCCTACTGTGCACTAGTGTGTCAAACTTTTAAGTTGATTAGCCATTAGAAAATTTTAATTAATCTAGTCACCACAGACCTACAGCCCGCTCTGATACCAACTGTAACACCCCAGCCCCACAAGAGCCTGGAATGTTACTAAACTAAACTATAATCAATTTAAACTAGAACTATCTTCTAAAATCCGCAGAACCTCCTCTCAGATAGTTAACTATACCGGAGGTCCCAACAGACAAATATACCATAAGAGAAAGATCCAACATATGCTAATCAACTAAAACATAATCTTAAGCATTCAAGCTATGCTAACCATCATTATTACAATTAATCCAAGCATGAGGTGTAATCATAATTAATTCTCTAATCAAATTCCTACAACTACAAAAACTATTATTCTAAACAATTCGATGGTGAGTAGCTCGTGCCATTGTGCAACCACTCTAGGTTTATTCCCTTCCATGCATGCCGTTCTTATAAAGGGTACCTAAAAAAAACAAACAACAACAGCAAGAGTGAGCCCAAAGACTCAGCAAGTACAATAAATGGCAACAATAACATAAGCAACTGTAATCATTCACAATTCTTTACAACACTCATTTCATATGCTCATGCTATGCAAGATGCTCAAAAACACTTTCTCTTTCTCTTTCTCTTTTGCATTTTACGGTAATGCAAAGTATGCATCCGTCGATGCATACTCATGCTCGCCTTTCTAGCACAGGACCAATTGCCCATACTCCGCAAGTATGGGGATTAAAGCCCATGCTCCACGAGCATGGGGACCTTTTAGCCCGTCATAATCATGACGGGACTCAATAATTGCTTGGTCATCACATGACCAAGCCTTCAATATGCCATCATGATGCATATGAATGAAATCTTAAATTATCATAATCATGCATTCGCAACAACCTCACATATGAATAAACCTATTCATACTACAAGCATTCATGATCATTCACTTCATAATTTTCAAACATCCATACATAGCACATAATTTGTAACACTATAAAACCTGAATATTAACCTTCATAATATCTTAGCAACCATGAACAGCACATATACTAATAGTATTAGCAAACAAGGCCATTCACTCATATTAAGTCAATCAACCAAGGTACTTGCCTCAACCGTGAGACGGAAGACAACGACAGAAACCTCTAGCCCCGGGGGTCACCACCACCTGGCAACCATGAATTATACTAAAAATCAACCAAACTTGCACAACATTGCATTGGAACAAAACGAGAGCAATCGTTCCTAAACGAAACCCGAACATTAACCGATATACTCCCAAAATCCAAATCTGTCCAAACAGATAGCTATTAAATACAAATCCATAACTTTTGAGTAAAAACTCCAAAAGTCATGAATCCAATTTTCCTGGAATCTACATAATCTTAGCTATGACTTCTCAGGTGACCGAAAGGTCAAAATACGACATCTAATGCTTTGTTTTTAATCCCGAAGACCGTTCTGTCCACAATAGAAGGACAGATTACAGTAATAACTTTAAAAATTCATAACTATTGATCTATCCATCCAAAATTTATGAAATTTACCTTCCTGGAATCATCATAAAGTTATATAAATATCTCATGGAGATCATCAGACCAAATTCGGCCATATCCAAACTCTAATGTACAGAACTACGACCGCTGCACAAATCCTGAGACTGAATTAGCACCTAGTCTTGCAAAATTCATAACTAATTCATCCTTTATCCAATAATTATGATTTAATACTTTCTAGAAAGCTAACGAAATTATCCATCTATCTCTAGGAGACCCTAAACACTTAATCTGCCTGGAACTAACCCAATCTCGCGAATCAACAGAACTGCAGTACTACCGATCTATGACAGCAGGATACTACAATGATTAATCGGTAGCAAAACACATCTATAGAACCGAACTAACTACTGAGAATCACGATCTTACCCACGAAATCCCCCGCTGGACCACGTTGTAGTCCTCGTGAAGATCACCCCCACCTTCTTCTTCTTCCTCTCCCTCCTCCTCTCTTCTTCCCTCTCCTTCCTCTTCCTTATGGCCGGCCAATCTGCAGGGGAAGCACCGGAGGAGAGGGGAGTGCTACAGTATCGGCGTGCTACAGTGGCGGTGGTGCTACAGTGCCGTGCTACAGTAATTAGGGTGCTAGGGTTTAGTTCCCCTCCCACATGGGCCCAAAGAGCTATGGGCCAAAGGCCCGAGTTCTAAAACTCCTCCAAAATTCTGAATTTTCCTTTTCTAATTACTCTTAATTTTAGAACTAGTCACTTATATGTTTTATATTTGAACGGGATATTACAGGTTGAGTCGCCTTGGAGAGCACAAAGCTCGCGCGACATGGTGGAGCAATTTGGGGGATTTGAGGTGAAGGATAGGAAAGAGAGGGCCGTGTCAGAGGCAGAGGGAATCTAGGAATTAAATGCGCGCATCATCTCGGGATTTAACTCCAGTTTCGATCGGAATTGGAAAGCTTTTGAAACGCACTAATGGCGGATGCGGGCGCGAGAAAGGAAAGTGGCGAGGAAGAAAGGAAGGTGGATGAAGGCATTGTAGCGGGCGGTCCCACTTGACAGTGAAAGAAAGAAAAGGAAAGGAGCGGGTGACACATTGGCCATTCGATTTATATCGAACGGTCCACAATGCGGTGACATTCGGACCACTCCAAACGGGCGATCGCAATCGGGCCGTCCATTTTTTATCCAACGGTCGATATTAGCTGGGACGTTCTGACTAGCCAAAAGAGCTATCAACATCGGACCGTTCAAGCTTGATCCAACGGCTGAAAGTGTAACACCCTGGCTATTCAGAAGCCAAAATATTACCTTAATAATCTAACATACAGCCATATTGTGGAAGAATTTAAATAATATCTCATCTAATGGCATAAAGAGATCAACATATAATAGAACAAATGCAGGAATATAATCTGAATCCAACGACAGTTCACAAAATTCAATTAATCAAGTCTACTGAATTCACTAAGATAATTATATCAAAGGAGTAATCAAGGATCACAAACAGTTATTTAATCAACCTTAACATAGAGAGAGATATCATCCATCATCAAACTCTATTCATTACAATTCATCACTTAACGAATGAAAAATAGGAACAAAATCATATTATTGAAACTTGAATATTGTGAAGTGAATGAATTATGTGTCTACTCCCTCCCAAGAATGCCATCATCAGCGAATACCTAGGATAAACAAACAAAGGCAAGAATGAGTCCGAGACTCAGCAAGTACAAAGAATAATTTGAACTACACTGAATATGAACAATACAGTATCATTAAGAATATGAACATAGAACTAAAAGAAACATATGAATGAATGGAATGAATGGACTACACTTCTGCTTATACCGGTATAGCCAGTGACACACCCGTCGGTGTTCACTTAGGCCCATATTTAACAAAATGCGGGGATCCAAGGCCCGTATGAAGAACGTTTCATACAGGGATCCAAATCTGCCCACATTGAAATGGTGGGTCTTACATGCCCATACTAGAATTGATGGGTCTTTATTTTCCACTCCCGTGGAAGATACATAAACAAATGAATGAATGGAATGAATCATGAATAATGAAATACACCCTCTCTATAAACATGGATTAACGGATATGAAAGGAACATGAAGCATTGAATCTACTCATGGATCATAGAAATAATAGTATGAATACAAGCACTCAGCATTCACCAACATAAAAAATTACAATGTACTTGCCTTCCGCTCTGCGAAGCGTTATGAGGCCAAACGGATGCCGCTACACTCGAAATTCCCCCTCCTACACAAATTAAATACTTTAATAAGGAACCATGCGAATAGGACGTCACTCGAAACGCTTAATTGCAGCATGCTAAACCCAAGGCTCACAAAGTCGATCTACTCAATTAAACCGACAGACTAGCAGGACGACAATCTGGACAGTAGTACTAAATAAATCATAACTATCATATCTTTTGAACCGTAAATCAGATTTGAGTGTTCTTGGCGGCTATGGAAAGCTAAGAACAATTCCTATAAAACTCTAGGAGATGGACATCTCAAAATTGGCCTCCAAGAATATGATATCAGCCGCGCAACATTCTGGACAGAACCGAACTTCTAGTAGTAGCAAAACGATCCAATCAAACTAGTCGAATTTGCATCTATTACAACTTAAACAGCGAGGAGAATCCATCATTACTCTTGTAGAACCTTAGGAAGACGCTGATCAAAACCCACGAAGAGGATCTTCTCCCTCTTCTCTTTTTTCCCCTCTTCTCCCTTCTCTTGTCTTCCTCCTTGTGGCCAACTGCTGCGGGAGAAACCTCCGGAGATGGCAGCAATGGAGGGCTCGATCTTGAGGGATGGAGAGGGAGGCGCCAAGGGTGAGAAGGGGGCAGGGGAGGTGGCGGCCAAGGGAGGGAGAGGGGTGGCGGCTTGGGTGGAAAAGGGGAGGGAGGAGGAGGTTTGGGCTAGGGTTAAGGGGAGAAGGGGGCGGCTTGGGCCATGGGCCTTTGGGGTGCCTCCCCCTTACTAGCCCGCTTCATGGCCGACCACAAAGCAGCCCTAGCTTGGGCCGGAGGCCCAAGTTCCCAATTTCCAATGAAATCCCTGAATTTATTTTAATTTCCCTCTCCCGAACAAGTTTCTCTCTTAACGAAATTTGGGATATTACAGAAAGGGTTTGAGGTGTAACGCGTGGGAGGAGCGGGCTGTTTTGGGCCGCGCACATGTGGAATAGGATCGGGCTAAGTTGAAATTGGCCCAATCACTATTTGTGACTTTGAATTGATTTAACCATTTAAATAATCTTGATAATTAAAAAGGGCTTTAGAAAAATAGTAAATAAAATCCAAACATTATGAGAAAATTCATAGAAATTCTCTAAGGCATTTTGGATTTAAATAAAATATTTACAACTATTATTTGGTAATAGATTTTGCAATTAAATTTGGTTTAGCTTTAAAATAATTAAGGAAAAGCTTTTAAAATTTTGAAAATCCACCAAAACAAATTAAGTTTTAATTTTCTCTAAAATTTGAAATAAATTGGGCTATTACAGTAATTTATCCCTACGTGTTGGTTTGAGGGGGAGTTGGTTCTCATCTGATCTTTCCTTGTTCATCTGATCTTTCCTTTATCTTTTTCTGAACTTGCTGATCTTTTTGTTCTTTTTAGGCTTATTAAGTTTTTATTGCATCTCATTGTATCATATTGCATTCATATGAAAATCACAAAATGATGCATTGTAATATAAGCTTTTCTGCTTGTCTTTTAAATTGATGAAGCTTTGCTTATTACCCTCTTGAGCTTTAGTATTTCAATTCTTGCTCAATGTCATGTCTAGTTCTTTGACTTGCTAGAATTATCATGCTTTTACATGTGTAGCTAAGTCTTTGCTAAATGAGCTAGAACTTTAAAACAACTTGAACTAAAAATTGCAATTTATGGATTTTTTAGCTAATTGCGCAATTAGTGATCCTTTTATGATATTGGCCTTGTCAAAATTGCTTTGTTAGCTCTTGAATCTAGGATTGAACATCTCTTGAGCTTCTTGTTCCTGTGTGAATCTAAAATTGCTCTTGTACAAAATGAAAAATTAAAATTTAAGATTTTTATGTGGTTAAATTGTGCCAAACTATTCTCACGAGACTGCATGTCAAAGACATGAACTTGGAGATAGTTTAATGATCCAGACGATCTCATAGGGACTGCTTGTCAAAATTGACATGAATCTTAAGATTTGTCACCCTGATTGAAGCTTAGGAAGAGTTTCTGGATGGCTCCTAGCCCAGGATCTTCTTCACTAAGATAGACCTTTAATCAACTTCAATATTCATTGCAAATGAAAAACTGTTGTAAAAATTGGGTGATTGAGGTATTTTGAGCAAAATGATTCAATTTAGGACTGTTTGTCGCTAGGATGGTCGTTGTTAGCTTCTTGATCTCACATTGACATTCTGACATGGTCATTATCACTTTAGGATCCCTGTTGATGAACTTGCTAATTTTTGAAGCTTTGCTTAAATTATTACAATTCATTGCTTTATCTCGAGCCTTCTAGCTTAGCTTTGATATATATGTTTTAACATGATCTTGCCAGCACTTTTAGGCTTGATATGTATTGAGTTTTAGTACAAATGCTAGTTTGCTCTTTTGGGTAATCTCCAAAACTTCTTGTACTAAAAGTTGAAAAATTAAAAAAAAATGAAGCCACTCCATTGCATTTCATGCATGCTCTTTCTTATGTTTTTTTCCTCATTTCTGCATTTTTCATCTCTGGATGAGAGGAATGTGTGATTCCTTGATGACTCCATTGTCAAAGGGGGAGAAGTTGTAACAAAAATGTTTAAAAGGGGGAACTATTTGGAGAAAAAGGGAGAAAATAGAACTTTCTGAAAATTGATGATCATAGTAAGGGGGAGCATTTAATTTGCATCCTTATGGTCTTATTGCCATTTCTGAACTTAAATTGCAATCCTTGGAACCTCACAATGCTAAAAGGTCAAATTGAACAATTGTTCTTTCATATGTACACTTTGGTCGAAGGAGTCCTCTACAAACGAGGTAATCAAGGGATTCTAATGCGATGCATATCGTAAAAAGAAGTATTAAATCTGTGGATATCATGGGGATATGCTCACGATCATAGGATGATGATACAATTGGCAATGGCGTGGAAGGTTTGTCAAAACACTGCTTTTGAAGAAAAGTTCGATTGTCAGGGCTTGGTGGTCGAGGCCAAGCCAAGCGGTCATCGACCGGCCAAGCCTCGGGTCAAGTGGTTGGCGGTCAGACCGACCGTTGAGCGGCAGTCTGACCAGCCATTAAGTGTTTTTGAGTTTGGAGCTGGGCCAAAAATAGAGGGTGTAGGCAAAAGAAGGGATTCTTCTACACTTGGTCTCACAATTTTTGGAGCTTCAAGTCAAAAGATCTATTTGTTTGAAATTTCTAGAGAAGCCTCATATTTCTAAGTTGAAATTTTGGCTAAGTCCCAGCTGGACGATCAAACCGGCCAACAGGTGGCGGTCAAACAGGCCAGGGGGTGGTCAGACCGGCGATGGGTGGTAGTCTGACTGGTTTTGACTTGTTCGTTGACCATCTTGGCGGCAATGATTGTTTGGTTAGGCAAGTTCATGGGTTTCGGTGCATATATGTTGCATGATGCATGTTTTGACTAACGTGGCTCAAGTTGCAAAGAACTTGTTCTCGGAATCGATTTCTTTGTCTATTATTGTGCAGGAAGCTTGGAGGTCAACGACGGTCAACGTCGAGGATGATCTGGACTAGGCTTGGAGAGCTGAGGTTCAGAATGATCAAGGATGCTGGGTGAAGTCAAAAGAAGACTCAAGCATGACGCAAAATGGACAAGGATGACCGAATAGGAAGTTCGGTGCGACGGGTTGTATCAAGTGGCGCGGGGGTCGGTGCAAGTGCCATGGTGGTTTCGGTGGGAGCTGGATGGGAGAGACTTGCCGACATGAAGAGAGCCGTTGATCAACCTACACGTGGCGAAGCATGGGATTGCTTCATGAAGATTGGACTCGGTCTTCGAAGAAGGATCGAGAAGGAGTATTTTGGTAACTTCACCTACATACCACCTTGATGACCTTTTGGCTAAACCACGGCGCAAGACGGCGCAAGGAGAAGTGGTTTAGGTCAAGAGAAGATGAAGACGGTGCTTTGAAATGCGTGCGTAAGTGAAACCCGTTTGTGTGTGGGCTTAACGGGTGCCCATTAGGAATATCCTTCTAGAAGCTAGCCTCCACTATAAATCGAGGAGGGTGCTGGTTTTGCACCCCGTCAACCCCCATATCTAAAACATTAGTTTGTGTTTTAGGGTTAGGAGAGAATAGTGGAGAGGTTAGGGTTCTAGGGAGATGGATTGATTGTGTGCTCATGTGTTGAGTCTTTGTCCTCCTAGATGGATTGACTGTAAACCAACATCAATCTCAAATCAATCCAAGCAAGATTCCTCAAGATGAGTCTCTTTTTGTTCTTACTCTCTATTTTGTGATTTGGGGCTTTCTTTGATCTGTGAGTTTTTCTTTGGTTTCTAGCCTAGATCTAGCTTGCTGTGACGTGTGTGAATACATCTAGGATCATCTTAATCATCAATCACCCATGAGCAAGTGTTTGGATCATATTTTAGTTTTGACTCGGTTTTGGAGCAACCTTCACTCAAACGGAAAAAGGTCGGAACTTTGGCAAGGATCTTCACGATCCTTGATTGGAATAGGTTCCTGACATCCTAGAGAAGGTATATCTCAAGTTTAGTAAGGTTTGGAGTTGCGAATCAAAAGTTAGACCGATTTGTGATTTTGAGTTCGAGCTGATTTTACTGTTCATTTTACTAGTGGTCCGACCACCAACTAGTTAGAGGTCTGACCGATTTGCCAAAGGTCAGACCACCAACTACATGGAGGTCTGACAGCCCAACTCTTGGGGTTTTGAGTTTTTGTGATTTTGGTCTATTTGTTTCGGGGTTTTGATTGAATTCAATACAAGTCTTCCACTATGCTTGTATATTGATCTTCATAGCTTTCATAGCTATTAGAGTAAAATTAGTATTGAATTTAATCAAGGAGAAAAACAGATCGTGCTCCTATTTACCCCTCCCCCCTCTAGTCACCTTTTCGGTCCAACAAAATCTCCTTCACGAAATACAAGGAGCCATTTATGGAACTCATACTTCTTACAGTACGCTGGTCGGAAAAGCCTTGTGAGACCCCGACGTTTATTAAGCTCATAATACTTAGTCGTCCAATTGACCCTAGTATTATCAACCAAATAAACCCAGTCTCGAGAGATGTATACTTCCTGCAATGCAAGATACATACCTCACAACAAAAGAATGTATCAATTCCATACAACACATAGTACATAAGCAACAAACCGAAGTTAATAATAATAAGGAATAGGTTATTACAAAAGAGGGGCCTTTTGGCCAAATAACAACAAACTACAAAGATACACAATGAAGCAAAAGTGCCATAAAGATGGCCCAAAATAAGAGCCAACCAAGGTGCCTTTAGCCCACAAGGCAATCGACCGGACCGCCAAGCTAGTCGCTCTCCCAACCACCAAGACAACACAAAAGTAAAGCCCTTTGGGCTCTACCTCCTCTGCAACAAAGTTGTTAAGCAAAGCACATGAGTACAATAAATTGTTTATTGTACTGCAAGACCGACGTAAGATAACAGTAACTATAATTTAGCTATATGCAAGCTTTATTTAAGTGGATGAGGCTTTGGACTCATTTAAGCACAAAGCAAGTTTTCATTTGCAATAATATAGTAGATTGAAAGCATTTTTAATTGTTGAAATAACAACGAGATAAATAACATGGTAACAACAACAAGAACAACCTGGAAGTGACCAACCCAAGTCACCACAACAATAGCATGAACTCCCCGTTCATACCAACCATGTCAAGTTTTAATTAAAGGTTGTAGTCTAGTCTTGAACGACCTTACCAAGCATGTCCATAACCTAGGACGAGGCTATTCAATAGTTTTATCCCTGCAGGTGTACCACTGTACCCACACGCCGATCGCCTTTCCTTTAAGCACACTACCTTAGGTGTGCCGCACGGCTAAGTCCTCTGAGACATTTCCAATGGACAATGCTAATTCGAGTCGCACAACCCACGGGGAGAAGGAGACATCACACAACCTTCCCGGAAGCTAATGCTCCCCTCCCACATCACACACACATTTTATCTTTAAAAACACACCAACCGAGCGACCCCAATTAACACCGCCCAAAGTACTTAGTCAAGAGGGGTTCCATATGCCCCTCGTGTGGTTAGTACGTGAAATCGCTGGCTTAGTGACCCAAGTACTCGGTCCTTAGGGACCCAGCATACCACCACATCCAAAACCACGCCATCCATCCAATATGCCCAAGTCTAAATCAATCTTTTATTTTCAGTTTTTGATTTTACAATTAATCAAAGCACAAGTGCTGGACATATAGGAGTAATAATCAGTTTTGAGTGATCAAGACCATCGACTAAGTCGATGATCGCCCATTTCTACCGAAAACTAAGCATGTCTAAGCAATTTAAATCGAAACTACTAAGTGATAGGAGCTCATCCAACGAGCTCAAACCACAGCAAATAACCTAGGCTCATGGTAGTAGAGGATAAACAATTCCTACAGATTATGCAACTATAGGCGTGCTAGCGACATTTAACACAAAGTAGCATGCATACATAGAAGTAAAACGATATATTAAGCTTTAAAGTAATGGGATAATGATGGAAATGATCAAACTGCTTGCCTTGCTGTTGCTGGTCAATTTGTTGCGGAGGGTCACTCTCGGGATCACCACAAATGTCTAAACCTAACGGAAAGGCGAGAAAGAACCGATAAGAACGATTTAAAAACAACAAAGACCGCACAACAAACGAACTCCAAATTCTCTGAATTTTCTACAGCAGCAAGAGGGTGATTTTAGGAATATTGCAATAAGAACCAATTGATTTGGATTCTCAATGCAAAAGTTATGAGCAAAACAATTCTGCTCAGCCCTAAAATACCAAACTGCACTATTCATTAATTTAATTATGAGGCAACATTTTCTAGAACAGAAGTGAAGCTGAAATTTTTACTGTAAAACCAGCACCTCATGAGATGAATAACACAATTGAGTTCATCTCATTTGGAGCTATATTGCACTTTCTATAATTTTTCAAAAACAAGAACTTGAACAAAATTATAATGCACAAGTCCTCATTTTTATAACAGCAACAAGCTCAAAACTAATTTTCACAGTGAGTTCATTATTAGAGGAAACCAACAAAGTTGGTCTCACTCAAAAATAATCTACAGAGCATTAGTTTTGTATTTTACAAGTTAAGCATTGATTTAAGTGTATATTTTAAAGTTGGTTTTAAAATCTAATGGCAAATCAGTGCTCTGGAGTTGAACTCAACTTACAATCATTTTTGGATTAAAGTCAAGTCCAAGACAGAGCCAACATACTTTGAATGACCTCAAATGGATTTAAAATGAGAAAGATATGCAATTTTAAAGTTATACCTTTCTCGCTTCACAATTTAACAACTTTCACTAGGACTTTCTAAAAACTCTAAAGACACAGGGAGAACATATGCGGCTCAGATCAAACACGGGGAGGTCCTCAACGGTTGAGATCTTCCAAAGGAAGATCCAAACTATCAAGATCTCCCTGAGGAAGATCTACATCGTCAGGACCTCACAGGGGAGGTCCTGGACGGTCCAGATGTTCCAAGGGAGGTCCTTGATGGTCCAGATCGTCCGAGGGAGGACCTTGACGGTCAAGATCTACCCGGGAGGTCATGAAAGGCTAAGATGGCCGGGGAGGTCCTAAGCGGAGGTCTAAACGTCACAGACCTCCAGGGAGGTCTGGACGGCCAAGATTGCGCAAGGAGAGGTCTTGGACGCTCCAGATCTCCTCGGAGGAGGTCATGGATGTCCCAGAGCTCGCGATAAAAATTAGCGCACGCGCACGCGCTTGGACAAGAGATTAAATGCGCGCTGGACATCAAGGAGGTCCGCGTAAGGAGGTCTTAAATGCGCAACACGGGAGGATTAAATGCAGCTAAGACATGCCCATGATTTCAATGATTTGAGCACATGATTAGTGCATTAACTCGGCGGATCTTTGTCCGAAAAACGGCAATAGCGCCGTAGTTCTTGTCCGACAAGATCTGAGCTCAAAGAAGTGGTTATTGCCGGCGATGCGGACCTCACCGGCGACAACCAAAGACATCCCCGGGTGCGCAATAGTGTTGCGCACACCATGAGCTCACTCTCGGCGGCGGCAGCGACGATTTTAATCGCCATGGCGAGCCGGAGAGGACAGAGATGACCAGACGGCCAAAAGACAAAATGCAAAAGGAAGCTCCACGACATTCAAGCGTGTGCTCAACAAAAAGCTCCGCGACATCATTCAAGCGGGTGCCAGCAACTAAGGGACTAACAGGGGGAGTACCTGGAGGTCCTTAAGATGCCGGGGAGGTCGTGGAGGTGATGACCGGAGTTGGGGAAGACAATGAAGCTTCACGGCCCAAGGCACCAGCTCCAAGCTCAACTTTGTCCACCTCTGAAAAATGCCCAAACAAATTAAGTTAGGGTTAACTTCCAAGAGGTTTTGGGAGCAAAAGTGAGCGAGGGTTTGAAAAGGGAGCCACTGGAACTTCTTGTGCCACTGAGGAGCTCCAAGGACTTCAACAATGGCAGCCACCAGTGAGGAGGTGAGTGAGGGAGGAGCTCAGCCACGCACAAGATGCAAGGCTGAGATCAGTTGTGTGCAAAGGAAGCCAAGGGAGGCTTCCAAGGGATAATTTATAGCCTGAGGTGATGGTTATGAGCTGGGGCTAAGCTCCATGGTGAGCTTAGCCCACGGGTTGGTCCATGGGGTGGCAAGGACATGAGGTTGACAAGGGGGCAGGCTGTCCGACTGAAGAAGTGAAAGTCGACTGCATTAAATGCGGTCACAGAGAGTGTGAAAAGGACACAATGGCGGTAGCGCGCACTCCACTGGCCGAGCACGATGCGTGACCAAGGTAGGAGAAGAACAGGAGGTCCTTATGACCGTTGGATAAGACACAGGAGAGGTCCTGCCCTCCGATGTCATTTTTGAACCGTTACGCCAAAGGACGGGAGCAGGTCCCACCACACGATCAAGGATGGGAGGTCGTGGCCTCCGATTTCCTTAATGTGTAAGCGCACGTGAGAAAATGGGACAGAGGTCCAAAGCGTTGATCTCCATCCAACTGCAGTGCGGACCTCTGTGAGGTCTTAACTGCATGCAACATAAAAGCTCGAGGGGAGGTCATGGCCTTTGGATTAAAATCCAAGGGCACCGACTGATGGGGAGGTCTCGACACGCACAAGGTGAAAGGGAGGTTCGAGGCCTTGCGCGTGAGCGCAAGGAGGTCTTAGCCTCCGATTTGGATCTAAGGGCTCGAGAGATGGTCCGAATCGCCCATTGATTATCGATCATGAGATGTAAATCCAACGGCCAATAAAGGGTGGTCCGAACAGCCCCTTTGATTCGTGCGGTGAGCAGAGATCCAAAGGTGGAAAAAGACAAGGGAGGTCATGGCCGTGGATTTTCGACCCAAGGGCTATGACCTCAACAAGGCGGGAGGACCTTGCTGTAATGTTTTTCGGAGGTGGTCGTGGCCTTTGGATGTAAATCCAACGGCTGCGACCTCAAGTGAGTGCAAAGGGAGGTCTGATAGTTAGGTTGAGAGGAGGAGGTCACGACCATGGATTTCCAATCCAATGGCTGTGACCTCACGTAGGTGCGATGCCTAAGTGGTTTAACAGCGAGGGGAGGTCAGGGCCGTGGATCTTGAATCCAAGGGCCAAGACCTCAACAAGGTGGGAGGTCTTCGCGGTGTTGACCGCGGAGGAGGTCGTGGCTGTTGGATGTAAATCCAACGGTCGCACCTGATCAAGGTGGAGAGGAGGTCTGTTTGGGTGCAGACATGGTGGGCCGACCACTTTGAACATGGCTAGCCCAAGGAACAAGTAGGCTTTTGAATTTAGTTTTCAAATACCGGACTTAGCAGAATTATTTGGGATAGCATTTCAACTCCAAAATTCATGAAATTTTTACAGGAGCTTGTTGACAAGAAGATTAACCTTACATAAAATTTCCAGAGGTTATTATGCAATGCATTTTTCTCAGGAAATTCATTAAGGTTGTTCAATGATTCATTTTGCCTCCAAAAATTATCAAACAAGTTTTACAACTTGTGATATTTTTCAGAGGGGTCCCACCTCAGTTTTAGGACCAAAGAAAATACTTTCCAATTGTTTGGCACAAGATTTAAGATAATTGGAAAAGGAATTTGACTTTTGGTCAACAAGAGCTTTGTGTTTTTGGATTACACAACTCTTGGACAAGAATTACATGAGATTTTAGGGGTTTTCAAGTTGTGAGAAAAAGTTTTAATTTCTACACATATAATTATACTTGATTAACCCTAATTACACATTTGGGATGTTACAAAATCTCTCCCCTTACGTAATCTCGCCCCGAGATTTGGCTCACTCGATAAGAAAGATGGATAGTCCGCACGCAGACGATCTTCTCTTTCCCAAGTAGCCTCATCCTCGTAATGGTTTGACCACTGAACTTTAAGGAACTTGATGGTCTTATTCCTTGTCCTTCGCTCAGACTCATCGAGTCACGCGAACAGGTGCTCGCGATAGGTCAAATCGGGTTGACATCGAGAGTTTCCAACGGAGCTTCCTCGGTTGGAACACGGAGGCACTTCTTAAGCCGGGACACATGGAAAACATCATGTACCCTCAAGTGCAGCCGGCAACTCCAACTTATAGGCAACAACTCCTTCTTCTCGATAACGCCGTAGGGACCGACATATCGAGGAGCTAACTTGCCCTTGACGCCTAAACATTGATGGCCCTTCAAAGGAGAGACTTTGAGATCAACAAAGTCATTAGGCTCAAAACGCAACTCACGCCGACGGCGATCCGCATAGCTCTTTTGCTCGATTGAGCTGCGGCGCAAACGCCACGTAATAAGCCGGACTTGGCGCCGGCCTCATTGATTGAGTCCGGCCAAAGAGAGGTCTCTCACCGGTCTCGACCAGTTCAACGGGTTCTACACTTTCTCCGCATAAGGCCTCAAATGGTGCCATGCCGAGACCGGCCCGAAAGTCGTTGTTATAAGAAAACTTCGGCGAATGGCAAGCATTTCTCCCAATGCTTCCCATATGAAAGGACACAAGCACGAAGCATGTCTTCCAAAACTTGGTTGACCCTCTCGGTCGACCATCGCTTTGGGGGTGAAATGCCGTCTTTGAAAGCAAGACGAGTGCCCATAGCTTCTTGCAAGCTATGCCAAAACGAGACGTGAAAAGGATCCACAATCCGACACAATCGTTTTGACACACCGTGCAAACTCACGATGCGGGCGATATAGAGTTCCGCCAAAAGACCTACCCGGTTCGGTCTTGACGGAAGGAAATGTGCCACCTTAGTCAATCGATCGATGACGACCCAAATGGCATCATTCTTCTTCGGGATGTGGGTAGACCGTGATGAAGTCCATTCCGATCGAATCCCACTTCCACTCAGAACCGGCAAAGGTCAAGCGATCCGCAGACGCCGATGCTCGCCTTGACATGACGACACGCGTCGCGACTTCGAAGAACGAACCGCAATCTCCTCTTCATTCGGGTCCACCAAAATCTCTGACGAAGATCTTGATACATCTTTGTGGCCCCGGGATGAATGGATAAAGGCGAATCATGGGCTTCGCGGAGGATTAAATTCCGCAACTCCATGTCCTTTGGAACCACGAGGCGTTGCCCGAACCTCACAACACCATGCTCATCCTCAGAAAAGCACTTGGTTGTTCCGTTCATGACATTTGCCTTGATGTGGCTCACTCCAACATCCGACTGCTGAGCGGACTTGATCCGATCCACCAAGGTTGGTTGCACAACCAAGGCAGCGAGAGAACCATGCTCAACTAACCCCAAGTTGAGACGCTGAAATTCTTCCAGAAGAGCGGGCTGAAGCTCCCTGGACAACAAGGCATGGCAATGCGCTTATGATTAAGCGCGCAAGAACGACATTAGCCTTGCCCGGATGGTAGTGTATACCCATGTCATAATCCTTGATCAACTCCAACCATCTCCTTTGCCCGAGGTTCAGTCAGTCAGGTGAACAAATACTTAAGGCTCTTGTGATCCGAATACACTTCACAACGACACCGATTAGGTAATGTCGCCAAATCTTAAGTGCATGAATCACGTAAGCCAACTCCAAGTCATGAGTAGGGTAGTTGAGCTCATGAGGTCTCAATTGCCTTGATGCATAGGCCACTACCTTGCCTTCTTGCATAAGGACACAACCGAGGCCTCGACGAGAAGCATCGCAAAAGATATCGAAGCTTCGATGGATATCGGGAAGAACAAGAACGGAGCGTGGTCAAACGCTTTTGAGTGTTTGGAAGCTTTCTCACACTCAGCGGACCACACGAACTTCTTGTCCTTCTTGAGCAACTCCGTCATCGGCCATGATCTTGGAGAAGTTCTCGATAAAGCGACGATAATATCCCGCTAAACCGAGAAAACTCCGCACATCGGTGACCAAACAGTTGACTCCATGAAAGAACATCGCGACCTTGTTAGGATCAACGGCTACGCCTCCGCTGAAAGAATATGGCCTAAGAAGGCCACTTCCTTCAACTGAATCGCGACTTGTCAACTTCGCAGACAACCGGTGCTCACGTAGCTTGCCTAACACAAGCTTCAGATGCTCGGCATGTTCCTCATCGTTCTTGGAGTAGATAAGGATATCATCGATGAAGACCACGACAAACTTATCCAAATACTCCATGAATACCGAATTCATGAGATTCATGAACAAGGCAGAGCATTGGTTGCGAATGACATGACGGTGTACTCGCATAAGCCGAAGCGAGTAGAGAACGCCGTTTTGGAATATCCTCGTGTCGAATACTTAACCTCGATGATATCCCACTCTCAAATCAATCTTGGAGAAAACTTGAGCTCCAACCAATTGATCAAGAGATCGCCAATGCGGGCAATGGATACTTGTTCTTTACCGTCACTTCATTAAGTGGGCGGTAATCGACGACATCATAAAGTACCATCCTTCTTCTTTACGAAGATTGCCGGACAACCCCAAGGAGATGAGCTAGGCGAATGAAACCCTTCTCTTGCAGCTCACTTAATCGCTTCTTCAATTCCACCAACTCGCTCGGTGGCATCCGATAAGGCCTCTTTGAGATAGGGCGTACCGAGCCAACTCAATGACAAACTCGAGGTCTCGAACGGGTGGCATCCCGAAGATTCGCAGAAAGACATCAACGGTCACAAACTGCTGGGACTTCGCTAATATCTAGAGCGGCTTCGCTTCAAGCCAAGAGATGCGGATCTAGCGCCTTCAAAAAGCTTAACCCGCCGCGAGGACTAGATAGAGAGATGAGCTTCGGCAAGAATCGATTTGCCCCATGTGCCGACAACCAATCCATGCCAAGAATCACATCAAGACTCATTGAATGGAGAAGGATAAGGTTTGCTAAGAAACCTACCCTTCGATCTCGATAGGAACATCCCTACACTCAGATTCAGCTCTCAACTCCGAACCAGAGAGCGAATGAGAAGGGACCGACAATGGAGAGAAAAGAAGCTCTCCAACAGCAGAAGAAAAGACTCGTAAACAATGAATGAGATGCTCTCAATCAAACAAAACAAAGAATGGATGAGAGTTAACGAAAGTGTACCTAGCACGACGCCGGGTGCCTCCCGAGCCTCTCCGCAGCGGACGGCGTTGACGCGACCACTACCCACGCCTTTGGGTAGCCGGACGATCTTCGGTCCCGAGTCGCACCACCTCTGCCCGCGCCCTCCATTAGGACGAGGGGTCGCCTCGCCTTCTTAGGGCATTGGTTCGCATAATGCCCCTTCGTTGCATGAGAAACATGTGACCCCGGCAATGGGTTATGGGGCCGCTCACGACTCGCAGTGCACGGATTGAGACACGGCTCATGATTTAACGAGGAACAAGGGTGTAACCTCGGGCGCCAAGAATGAGACCGGTACTTCGAGACCGCCTCAAGCGGGACGGAAGAATCGCCTCGATGACTTATGGGCCTCCCACTTGCGCTATGGAGTCCATAAGCTCTCGAGCCGCATGCTCACGACGATGGCCTTGTCGACATCAAGGTCTGAAAATCAGAAAGTCGACAATGGATAGCTTGTCCTTCACTCCTCAAACAAGCCACGCTCAACTTGGCTCATTAGCCATATCGGTGGCCACGCCTCGTGAGCATAACGAGCTAGATGGTTGAACTCAGAGACATACTCCATGATCGAGCCACGCCTTGCTTGAGCGCGAAGAAACTCCCCGCTTCTTGATCTCCATCAAGCCGGCAGGATATGAGCCCGACGGAAAGCAAGACGTAAACTCCTCCCAAGAGACGGTGGTTCTGCGGGCTGCATGGCGAGAAAGCTCTCCCACCATGACAAGGCTGCACCCTCGAAGCCGGTGCGATGCAAACAACGCCTTCTCGTGCTCCCCGCATCGCGATGCGGAGCTTACGCCCACCGCAGACGGCCAATCGTCAGATCCAACGGGTCCTCGACCGAAAAGGTAGGAGGCCGAGTACGAAGAAACTCCGCGAGTCCTCCACGCGGCCGATGGGCGCTTCCTTGCCTGCATCCTCAAGCTCCGGTAAGTGTAAGGTGGTTATGCGCGATGACGCCCAAGAGAACTCTCTCACATCCGCGCTGTTGCGCCGATCTCAAGAAGAACCTCGCCATGGTCGGAGGAGGAGGAAGCTCTCGTCCGACTAGCCGATCGCCTTGGCCGCTACGAAAAGGCCCGCCATCCTGTTACAAGAAATTTTGGTTAGCAACTAAACTCGAAAATCAAAGCCTTAAGGAGAAACAAAAGCGATCGACTAGGGGAATGGAATATCACCCTAAACGAAAGCCAAAATCGCGAGTAAATTAACTTTAGAAGCTTATAAAAGACTCTAAAAACAGCCAAGAAACACCAAAAGCGAGGCTCAACTTCTCAACTCAACTAACCCGTATTGAATGAACGAGTAATTGATCGAGAAGATTAAAAATCAGATTGTAAGATGAGATCTAAAACTATTAGAGAGCAAGGTTAATGCAGCGAAATAAGTGTTAGATACTTAGCTAACTAGTATCACATCTTACCCTTTTATTCCCACAAGTTTTTGTTGATTTAACCTCTCATTCTCTACCCTAATTGGAACCTTTGAGCTTGCTGTCCGAAATTGACGCTTGCTGTCCAGATTTTGCATCCAAGCTTCCAAATAAATTGTCCATTCCAAGCTTCAAAACCTTGTAAATGGGCAGCTAACACTTCAATTTGCCAAACTCATTGATTCCCCAAAACCCCATTAATCGATAACAACTATTTTGTAGAAGGAAGAGAGAAAACAACTTTTAAAACTTAAATTAGAGTGAGATGAGAAGAGAAAGCTCAGATAGATGAGGAGTAAAATCTGAGAATTTTCTTAAGCTTCCAAAACTCATTTGACACTTTGAAATTAGGTTTTCAAAATATCCTAAAGGCGACCAAGCTTATGCATTACTACGTCGAACGGCTCGATACCAACTTTTGTGAGACACCGACGCTTATTAAGCTCATAATACTTAGTCATCCAATTGACCCTAGTATTATCAACCAAATAAACCCAGCCTCGAGAGATGTATACTTCCTGCAATGCAAGATACATACCTCACAACAAAAGAATGTATCAATTCCATACAACACATAGTACATAAGCAACAAACCGTGGTTAATATTAATAAGGAATAGGTTATTACAAAAGAGGGCCTTTGGCCAAATAACAACAAACTACAAAGATACACAATGAAGCAAAAGTGCCATAAAGATGGCCCAAAATAAGAGCCAACCAAGGTGCCTTTAGCCCACAAGGCAATCGACCGACCGCCAAGCTAGTCGCTTCTCCCAACCACCAAGACAACATTAAAAGTAAAGCCCTTTGGGCTCTACCTCCTCTCGCAACAAAGTTGTTAAGAAGCACATGAGTACAATAAATTGTTTATTGTACTCGCAAGACCGACGTAAGATAACAGTAACTATAATTTAGCTATATGCAAGCTTTATTTAAGTGGATGAGGCTTTGACTCATTTAAGCACAAAGCAAGTTTTCATTTGCAATAATATAGTAGATTGAAAGCAATTTGACAAAGCATTTTTAATTGTTGAAATAACAACGAGATAAATAACATGGTAACAACAACAAGAACAACCTCGAAGTGACCAACCCAAGTCACCACAACAATAGCATGAACTCCCGCTCATACCAACCATGTCAAGTTTTAATTAAAGGTTGTAGTCTAGTCTTGAACGACCTTACCAAGCATGTCCATAACCTAGGACGAGGCTATTCAATAGTTTTATCCTCGCAGGTGTACCACTGCACTCCACACGCCGCATCGCCTTTCCTTTAAGCACACTACCTTAGGTATGCCGCACGGCTAAGTCCTACGAGACATTTCCAATGGACAATGCTAATTCGAGTCGCACAACCCACGGGAGAAGGAGACATCACACAACCTTCCCGAAGCTAATGCTCCTCCCACATCACACACACATTTTATCTTTAAAAACACACCAACCGAGCGACCCCAATTAACACCGCCTAAAGTACTTAGTCAAGAGGGGTTCCATATGCCCTCGTGGTGGTTAGTACGCTAAATCGCTGGCTTAGTGACCTGTACTCGGTCCTTAGGGACCTGCATACCACCACATCCAAAAACCACGCCATCCATCCAATATGCCCAAGTCTAAATCAATCTTTTATTTTCAGTTTTTGATTTTACAATTAATCAAAGCACAAGTGCTGGACATATAGGAGTAATAATCAGTTTTGAGTGATCAAGACCATCGACTAAGTCGATGATCGCCCATTTCTACCGAAAACTAAGCATGTCTAAGCAATTTAAATCGAAACTACTAAGTGATAGGAGCTCATCCAACGAGCTCAAACCACAGCAAATAACCTAGGCTCATGGTAGTAGAGGATAAACAATTCCTACAGATTATGCAACTATAGGCGCATAGCTTACATTTAACACAAAGTAGCATGCATACATAGAAGTAAAACGATATATTAAGCTTTAAAGTAATGGGACAATGATGGAAATGATCAAACTGCTTGCCTTGCTGTTGCTGGTCAATTTGTTGCGGAGGGTCACTCTCGGATCACCACAAATGTCTAAACCTAACGGAAAGGCGAGAAAGAACCGATAAGAACGATTTAAAAACAACAAAGACCGCACAACAAACGAACTCCAAATTCTCTGAATTTTCTACAGCAGCAAGAGGGTGATTTTAGGAATATTGCAACAAGAACCAATTGATTTGGATTCTCAATGCAAAAGTTATGAGCAAAACAATTCTGCTCAGCCCCTAAAATACCAAACTGCACTATTCATTAATTTAATTATGAGGCAACATTTTCTAGAACAGAAGTGAAGCTGAAATTTTTACTGTAAAACCAGCACCTCATGAGATGAATAACACAATTGAGTTCATCTCATTTGGAGCTATATTGCACTTTCTATAATTTTTCAAAAACAAGAACTTGAACAAAATTATAATGCACAAGTCCTCATTTTTATAACAGCAACAAGCTCAAAACTAATTTTCACAGTGAGTTCATTATTAGAGGAAACCAACAAAGTTGGTCTCACTCAAAAATAATCTACAGAGCATTAGTTTTGTATTTTACAAGTTAAGCATTGATTTAAGTGTATATTTTAAAGTTGGTTTTAAAATCTAATGGCAAATCTGTGCTCTGGAGTTGAACTCAACTTACAATCATTTTTGGATTAAAGTCAAGTCCAAGACAGAGCCAACATACTTTGAATGACCTCAAATGGATTTAAAATGAGAAAGATATGCAATTTTAAAGTTATACCTTTCTCGCTCACAATTTAACAAACTCACTAGGACTTTCTAAAAACTCTAAAGACCGGGAGAACATATGCTCAGATCAAACACGGGAGGTCCTCAACGGTTGAGATCTTCCAAAGGAAGATCCAAACTATCAAGATCTCCCCGAGGAAGATCTACATCGCCAGACCTCACAGGGAGGTCCCGGACGGTCCAGATGTTCCAAGGAGGTCCTTGATGGTCCAGATCGTCCGAGGGAGGACCTTGACGGTCAAGATCTACCCGGGAGGTCATGAAAGGCTAAGATGGCTTCGGGAGGTCCTAAGCGGAGGTCTAACGCCACTGCACTTCCGTGGAGGTCTCGACGGCCAAGATTGCGCAAGGAGAGGTCTTGGACGCCCAGATCTCCTGAGGAGGTCATGGATGTCCCGAGCTCGCGATAAAAATTAGCGCGACGCAAGACGCCGCTTGGACAAGAGATTAAATGCGCTACCGGACATCAAGGAGGTCCGCGTATGGAGGTCTTAAATGCGCAACACGGAGGATTAAATGCAGCTAAGACATGCCCATGATTTCAATGATTTGAGCACATGATTAGTGCATTAACTCGGTGGATCTTTGTCCGAAAACGGCAATAGCGCCGCAGCTTCTTGTCCGACAAGATCCGAGCTCAAAGAAGTGGTTATTGCGGGCGATGCGGACCTCACCGGCGACAACCAAAGACATCCCCTGCGCAATAGTGTTGCGCACACCATGAGCTCACTCGACGGCGACGACGATTTTAATCGCCATGAGCCGGAGAGGACAGAGATGACCAAGACGGCCAAAAGACAAAATGCAAAAAGGAAGCTCACACGACATCAAGCTGCAGTGCTCAACAAAGCTCCGCGACATCATTCAGCGGTGCCAAGAACTAAGGGACTAACAGGGGAGTACCGGAGGTCCTTAAGATGCCGGGAGGTCGTGGAGGTGATGACCGAGTTGGGGAAGACAATGAAGCTTCACGCCCAAGGCACAGCTCCAAGCTCAACTTTGTCCACCTCTCAAAAATGCCCAAACAAATTAAGTTAGGGTTAACTTCCAAGAGGTTTTGGGAGCAAAAGTGAGCGAGGGTTTGAAAAGGAGCCACTGAACTTCTTGTGCCACCGAGGAGCTCCAAGGACTTCAACAATGGCAGCCACCAAAGGAGGAGGTGAGTGAGGAGGAGCTCAACCACGCACAAGATGCAAGGCCGAGATCATTAGGTGCAAAGGAAGCCAAGGGAGGCTTCCAAGGGATAATTTATAGCCTGAGGTGATGGTTATGAGCTGGGGCTAAGCTCCATGGTGAGCTTAGCCCACGGGTTGGTCCATGGGGTGGCAAGGACATGAGGTTGACAAGGGGCAGCCTGTCTTGACTGAAGATGGAAAGTCGACCAGATTAAATGCGGGTCACAGAGAGTCGCTGAAAAGGACACAAAGGGTCAGCGCGCTCCAACTCCACTGGCCAGAGCACGCATGCGTGACCAAGGTAGGAGAAGAACAGGAGGTCCTTATGACCGCTGGATAAGACTCGGGAGAGGTCCCGCCCTCCGATGTCATTTTTGAACCGTTACGCTCAAAGGATCGGGAGCAGTCCCACCACACGATCAAGGATGGGGAGGTCGTGGCCCTCCGATTTCTTAATGTGTAAGCGCACGTGAGAAAATGGGACAGAGGTCCAAAGCGTTGATCTCCATCCAACGGCACGGACCTCCCGTGAGGTCTTAACTGCATGCTAACATAAAAGCTCGAGGGGAGGTCATGGCCTTTGGATTAAAATCCAAGGGCACCGACTGATGGGGAGGTCTGACACGCACAAGGTGAAAGGGAGGTTCGAGGCCTTGCCAGAAGCGCAAAGGAGGTCTTAGCCTCCGATTTGGATCTAAGGGTTCAGAGATGGTCCGAATCGCCCATTGATTATCGATCACGAGATGTAAATCCAACGGCCAATAAAGGGTGGTCTCGAATAGCCTTTGATCTCGTGCGCTGAGCAGAGATCCAAAGGTGGAAAAAGACAAGGAGGTCATGGTCAGGATTTTCACCCAAGGGCTATGACCTCAACAAGGCGGAGGACCTTGTCAGTAATGTTTTTCGAGGAGGTCGTGGCCTTTGGATGTAAATCCAACCACGCGACCTCAAGTGAGTGCAAAGGAGGTCCGATAGTTAGGTTGAGAGGAGGAGGTCACGACCATGGATTTAATCCAATGGTCTGTGACCTCACGAGGTGCGATGCCTAAGTGGTTTAACAATGAGGGGAGGTCAGGCCGTGGATCTTGAATCAAGGGCCAAGACCTCAACAAGGTGGAGGTCTTCGCGGTGTTGATCATGGAGGAGGTCGTGGTGTTGGATGTAAATCCAACGGCCGCGACTGATCAAGGTGGAGAGGAGGTCTCTGTGGGTGCAGACATGGTCGGGCCGACCAAATTTTGAACATGGCTAGCCCAAGGAACAAAGGTAGGCTTTTGAATTTAGTTTTCAACAACCGGGACTTAGCAGAATTATTTGGGATAGCATTTCAACTCCAAAATTCATGAAATTTTTACAGGAGCTTGTTGACAAGAAGATTAACCTTACATAAAATTTCCAGAGGTTATTATGCAATGCATTTTTCTCAGGAAATTCATTAAGGTTGTTCAATGATTCATTTTGCCTCCAAAAATTATCAAACAAGTTTTACAACTTGTGATATTTTTCAGAGGGGTCCCACCTCAGTTTTAGGACCAAAGAAAATACTTTCCAATTGTTTGGCACAAGATTTAAGATAATTGGAAAAGGAATTTGACTTTTGGTCAACAAGAGCTTTGTGTTTTTGGATTACACAACTCTTGGACAAGAATTACATGAGATTTTAGGGTTTTCAAGTTGTGAGAAAAGTTTTAATTTCTACACATATAATTATACTTGATTAACCCTAATTACACATTTGGGATGTTACAAAATCTCTCCCCTTACGAAATCTCGCCCCGAGATTTGGCTCACTTCGAAAGAAAGATGGATAGTCCGCACGCAGACGATCTTCTCTTTCCCAAGTAGCCTCATCCTCGTAATGGTTTGACCAATCGAACTTTAAGGAACTTGATGGTCTTATTCCTTGTCCTTCGCTCGCACTCATCGAGCACGCGAACAGGGTGCTCGCGATAGGTCAAATCGGGTTGACATCGAGAGTTTCCAACGGAGCTTCCTCGCTGGAACACGGAGGCACTTCTTAAGCCGGGACACATGGAAAACATCATGTACCCCTCAAGTGCAGCCGGCAACTCCAACTTATAGGCAACAGCTCCTTCTTCTCGATAACGCTGTAGGGACCGACATATCGAGGAGCTAACTTGCCCTTGACGCCAAACATTGATGGCCCTTCAAAGGAGAGACTTTGAGATCAACAAAGTCATTAGGCTCAAAACGCAACTCACGCCGACGGCGATCCGCATAGCTCTTTTGCTCGATTGAGCTGGCGCAAACGCCACGAATAAGCCGGACTTGGCGCCGCCTCATTGATTGAGTCCGCCAAAGAGAGGTCTCTCACCGGTCTCGACCAGCTTCAACGGGTTCTACACTTTCTCCCGCATAAGGCCTCAAATGGTGCCATGCCGAGACCGGCCCGAAAGTCGTTGTTATAAGAAAATCTCGGCGAATGGCAAGCATTTCTCCCAATGCTTCCCATATGAAAGGACACAAGCACGGCATGTCTTCCAAAACTTGGTTGACCTCTCGGTCCGACCATCGCTTTGGGGTGAAATGCCGCTTTCGAAAGCAAGACGAGTGCCCATAGCTTCTTGCAAGCTATGCCAAAACGAGACGTGAAAAGGATCCACGATCCGACACAATCGTTTTCGCACACCGTGCAAACTCACGATGCGGGCGATATAGAGTTCCGCCAAAAGACCTACCCGGTTCGCCTTTGACGGAAGGAAATGTGCCACCTTAGTCAATCGATCGATGACGCACCCAAATGGCATCATTCTTCTTCGGGATGTGGGTAGACCGTGATGAAGTCCATTCCGATCGAATCCCACTTCCACTCAGAACCGCAAAGGTCAAGCAGCCCCGCAGACGCCGATGTTCGGCCTTGACACGACGACACGCGTCGCACTTTCAAAAACGAACTTCGCAATCTCCTCTTCATTCGGGTCCACCAAAATCTCGGACGAAGATCTTGATACATCTTTGTGGCCCCGGATGAATGGATAAAGGCGAATCATGGGCTTCATGGAGGATTAAATTCCGCAACTCCATGTCCTTTGGAACCACGAGGCGTTGCCCGAACCTCACAACACCATGCTCATCCTCAGAAAAGCACTTGGTTGTTCCGTTCATGACATTTGCCTTGATGTGGCTCACTCCAACATCCGACTGCCGAGCGGACTTGATCCGATCCACCAAGGTTGGTTGCACAACCAAGGCAGCGAGAGAACCATGCTCAACTAACCCCAAGTTGAGACGCTGAAATTCTTCCAGAAGAGCGGGCTGAAGCTCCCTGGACAACAAGGCATGGCAATGCGCTTTATGATTAAGCGCATCGGCAACGACATTAGCCTTGCCGGATGGTAGTGTATACCCATGTCATAATCCTTGATCAACTCCAACCATCTCCTTTGCCCGAGGTTCAGTCAGTCAGGGTGAATAAATACTTAAGGCTCTTGTGATCCGAATACACTTCACAACGACACCGATTAGGTAATGTCGCCAAATCTTAAGTGCATGAATCACGTAAGCCAACCCAAGTCATGAGTAGGGTAGTTGAGCTCATGAGGTCTCAATTGCCTTGATGTATAGGCCACTACCTTGCCTTCTTGCATAAGGACACAACCGAGGCCTCGACGAGAAGCATCGCAAAAGATATCGAAGCTTCGATGGATATCGGAAGAACAAGAACGGAGCGGTGGTCAACGCTTTTGAGTGTTTGGAAGCTTTCTCACACTCAGCGGCCACACGAACTTCTTGTCCTTCTTGAGCAACTCACATCGGCCATGATCTTGGAGAAGTTCTCGATAAAGCGATTTATAATATCCCGCTAAACCGAGAAAACTCCGCACATCGGTGACCAAACAGTGACTCCATGAAAGAACATCGCCGACCTTGTTAGGATCAACGGCTTACGCCTCCCGCCGAAAGAATATGGCCTAAGAAGGCCACTTCCTTCAACTGAATCGCGACTTGTCAACTTCACAGACAAATGGTGCTCACGTAGCTTGCCTAACACAAGCTTCAGATGCTCGGCATGTTCCTCATCGTTCTTGGAGTAGATAAGGATATCATCGATGAAGACCACGACAAACTTATCCAAATACTCCATGAATACCGAATTCATGAGATTCATGAACAAGGCAGAGCATTGGTTGTCGAATGACATGACGGTGTACTCGCATGCCAGAAGCGAGTAGAGAACGCCGTTTTGAATATCCTCGGTCGAATACTTAACTCGATGATATCCCACTCTCAAATCAATCTTGGAGAAAACTCGAGCTCCACCAATTGATCAAGAGATCGCCAATGCGGGCAATGGATACTTGTTCTTTCCGTTACTTCATTAAGTGGACGGTAATCGACGACATGCATAAAGTACCATCCTTCTTCTTTACGAAGATTGCCGGACAACCCCAAGGAGATGAGCTAGGCGAAATGAAACCCTTCTCTTGCAGCTCACTTAATCGCTTCTTCAATTCCACCAACTCGCTCGGTGGCATCCGATAAGGCCTCTTTGAGATAGGGGCGTACCGAAGCCAACTCAATGACAAACTCGAGGTCTCGAACGGGTGGCATCCCTAAGATTCATGGAAAGACATCAACGAAGTCACAAACTGTTGGGACTTCGCTAATATCTAGAGCGGCTTCGCTTCAAGCGCCAAGAGATGCGGATCTAGCGACTTCAGCTTAAAAGCTTAACCCGCCACGAGGGACTAGATAGAGAGATGAGCTTCTGGCGCGAATCGATTTGCCCCATGTGCCGGGACAACCAATCCATGCCAAGAATCACATCAAGACTCGCTGAATGGAGAAGGATAAGGTTTGCTAAGAAACCTACCCTTCGATCTCGATAGGAACATCCCTACACTCAGATTCAGCTCTCAACTCCGAACCAGAGAGCGAATGAGAAGCGGACCGATAATGGAGAGAAAAGAAGCTCTCCAACAGCAAAGAAAAGACTCGTAAACAAATGAAGGACCTGAAAGGCGACTAGAGGGGGTGAATAGGAGCACCTAATCTTTTTCGCAAAGAATGGATTCAACTTGTAAATCACTCCAATAGCTATGAGAGCTATGAAGATCAAAGATTAAGCACAGAGGAAGTCTTATGTTGAATCCACTCTCACCCCCACAAACCAAGAAACAAAAACAGAAGTTCTCGAACAAATCAGACAATCGGTACAACCGCTAGTAAACGGCCGGTTGTACCGCAGTCCCAGACAACCGCTAGTAACGGCGGTTGTACAAGATCCCAGATAAACCGCGCAGTTAAGTCTTGCTTCATCCGATTGTCCCGAACAGTAAAATCCGCCGGGTTTCAAAGCCAAAATCAACGAACTTTTGATCTACGCGCCAAACTTGACCAAAATTGAACCACACCTTCCTCAAGATATTAGGAACCTATTCCAAGCAACGATTTCAGAGATCCATGCCAAGGTTCCTATCCTTTTGCATTTGAACGAAGGTGGGTTCAAAACCGGGCAAAAGAGCAGAAATCTAAACAAAACTTGATCTAACGACTTGCTCGTGGGTGGATGATGATCTAGATGACCTTAGATAGGTTCTCACATGTCCCAGAAGCAAGATCAAGAGGAAGAACCAAGCAAAAACTCCCGAATTGAAGAAAGCCCCAAAAATCACAAAAAGGAGAACGAAGAACAGAGAGCACTAATAGAAGAAAACTTCAGATTTCCATTCATTGAATCAAGAGCTAAATACAAAGAGATACATCCCCATACGCATGGACATTAAAACAAGAGGAATGATTACAAGTTCACCAATCCATCCTCTCCTCTCCCTAAGCCAAGAACTCACATGGGAGAGCTACAAAGGGAACAAGCAGGAGCACCCACCGCCTCCACCAACACTCTCAACCACTAAAGCCTAAAGCAAAAACACCACTAAAGACTCTTTTGACTCTAGCAAACCCTAATTCCTTTTCAAGTGCTCAAGAGGGCATGCAGCCCTCCAATCCTTTATATAGCCTTGGCTAACGGGTCTCCTCCCGCTACGCCCGCTAAGTCCAACGGAGCTCGCCTTCGCCAGTGCGCCTTTGCGACTTCCGATTCGCCTCTTCAGACCTTCCGAAGCTTCAAGGCCCTTGTCTCAAGACGCCGCAACCACCTCGAGTCCACGCTGCCTTCGACACATCCCGACTGTTCGACCTCGGCGCCACTGCGCTTAGTCCAATCCAATCGTGTCTCGCCACGACTCCGCCGACGCCCCGCAGCCACACGCATAAGAAACACGAAACCGGAACAAGTTCTTCACAACTTGACCTAACGTTAGCTCAAACATGCAATATGCAACACATATGCATGAACACACTTGGATATGACCTATCCCAAAACTCAAATCACCAAAATGGCCGAAACTCACAATACAATCCAGACAACCGCCATGTTACCACGGATCAACCGCGACCGGCCAGATCGCCCCAATACTCATGGCCGTTCCGATTTCCAATGAAGACCGTAACACGAAAAACAACTTCTCGAATTCTTCAACCGCCATTTACCAATCGGTATAACCGCCTCATGGTCGCATCACCATAACACGCCGGTCGTTCGATTTTCCGACAAATGTAATGACTTCATTTAAAATGCGGAACCACGCAACGACAAGGTCCGACCACACAAACCAAACTCGATCGACCTAAAACCTTTGTCAATTACTCATCACTTTCATGGAGACACGACCACATGGTCTCTCAATCTCCCCTTGATGAGAATATTGACAAACCCGTAAAAAGCTTTTAAGAAGAGTTTGAGTTTGAAGAAACCAACATGGTCCAAGAAATGAAATGAAGCTAATGACCATGTCGATGTATGAACGCAAGAGCAACAACCGAAAGAGCAAATTGATCTCCAAAGCTCTAAACTGTTCCCCACGACTTTTTTCTTCTCTATTCTCCCCTTTTGGCAATAAACGATCAAGATGCAATAGAGAGAATATGACATGTTAATGGATGAAAATGGTCAAGTTTGTTTATTTAAGCATTTTGAGCCATGAGAATTATCCATAATGACCAACATGTAATACACCAAGCCATAACTTAATAAAAGGCTATCTAGATCATGACAAGATATGTATAAGCTAGCTAGAACACATAGATGACAATCTAAAAATGAGGTACATTATGTGAGCAAGTCAAGTCATCAATGAGCAAAGTCTCGCTAGAGATATCCAAGGATGATGCAGCCATGTCAATAAGCTAAGCGGAACTAAGAAGCTTAAATTGAGACCAAAAAGAGTGCTATAAGCTCAAGATTGAAACATTGGTTAAGTACTTGATTCTTTTGATAGCTTTAAGCAAATTTGGGCACAAATGATATATTATCTTTGAAATTCAAGGTTGTTGACAACCAGATTTTTGTTTTATCATGTGCTAGACCTCAAGCCTTATGCGACTACTCCAAGCGAGAAGCTTAAGAAGATAGTCTAGGTCACCCAAAACTCCCCTAAGTTCATGCCAAGTGCAATGGCAAGCCGCCTCATAGGAGAGAATTGGTGAGATCATTTTTTTCGACAAAAGAGATCTTTTGCCTTTTAACAAGTTGTACTAACTCATGCATCACCAAGAGACTAAAACAATCTTTCTAAGGCTCAATATAGATTCATCACTCTACCCAAATTTATTTGACATGGCATGAATCATAAAAGGATAGCTCAAGAAAGACTAATCTCGAAAGTGCTAACATGACAAGTTTTAGTTTGTTGAGCAATTTTAATTAACTTATCATGGCAAAAGCTAGGCTACACATATGAAGTCATGATAAATCTAGCAAATAAGCACAAGTCATGGCAAGGTGTAAAGCATTGTAAACATGTCATAGCAGGATAATAATCAAGGCTCAATGTAGTTATATTACAATGCGTAAGATCCAAATCCCCCTCAACATTAGATGCAACTTTTAGTTCAAGTTGAGTTAAGTCAATATTAAGCCCGTAAGCTCCCAAATGAACTCCCTTGAACCAAAACAATAAATCGAGAAGTCGGCAAAGAAAACATAAAACAAAGTACCTTAAAGCATAGATAAGATATAGAGAATACTATGGCTCAGATCGACTCTCATCTACCCCATATGACTCTAGGACTATCAACCGCCCACTTAACACACCTAGGAGCAAACACGCACTGCCTACCCGAGGGTGGCCCAACCTCGCTAGAACCTACAAGAAGTGAGTGAGCTCAACCTAGTGAGATAAGTAATGCCTAATAAGCAAGATCCTAGAATCACAAGATAAGAGCAGAAATCTAAACAACTAGACAAAAGAGGCACTCTAATCTATGCTAGGAGGACTAATCCCAAATGCACCCAAAATGCAATGCAACAAAGAAGGAGCAAGAGCATAAATAATATAGAAGAACAAGAAACCCAAAGCTCCCTCACTACAAATCCATAAGGACAAACCACCCCAAGCTCTCCCACAGAGTCAAAACCTCGAACTATCCAATGGCTTGGTGAAAATGTCACCAACCGGTGGTCACTTCCACAAACCGAGCACTATATCGCCTCTTCTACATGGTCTCTAAGGAAGTGGAAACGAATATCGATGTGCTTGGTCCGAATGCCGCCTTTGGTTCTGGCAATGTTAATCGCAGAAGTGTTATCACAAAAAGTGGAATATCGCCGATAACTAACCCAAAGTCCCGCAGGTCGAAGCCATCCAGAGCACTTGACTACAAAGAATCGGGCGCAAAGAACATACTCGCCTCTGCGGTGGATCAGGTAACACTGCATCGCTTCCTTGAAGACCAGAAACAAGAGAAGTGCCAAGAAATTGGCAAAGCGAAGTGCTCTTCCTATCTATCCTACAACAAATAAGTCGTGATCCGAAAAGGCTCTCAAGGAAAGACAGATGAGGAAGAGTACCGATACCATAGTCAATGGTAGCTCGCAGTATCGAAGATGCGCTTAACCGCCGGGCGGTGAGAAACGCGAGGAGAAGCTCGAAAACGAGCGCACAAACACACGTAAAAATGTATGTCCGGTCTCGAGGCAAGGAGGTACAAGAGGGAGCCAATCATGCCGCTAAACTCCTTTTGATCAATCGCTCGCCATCCTCATCTGGTCAAGATAGGTCAGAGAAGCCATGGGAGTCGACACAAAGCTTACCATCACTCATGTCGAGCGCCAGAGGTCACGAGTGTACTTTCCTTGATGAAGAAATGTACCTCCCGAGTCTCGCTTGATTTGGAAGCCAAGGAAGAAGGTCAACTCACCCATCATACTCATCTCAAACTCGGTGCTCATGACATCCGAGAACCGGGAAACCAGAGTATGGGAAGAGCCGCCAAAGATAATGTCATCGACATAGATCTCGACGAGCAGAAGGTCAAGGCCATGCCTATGGATGAACAAGGTCTTGTCAACTATACCCATCTCAAAACCATGACTTATCAAGTAGGACTTAAGCCTCTCATACCAAGCTCGGGAGCCTGCTAAGTCCATACAACTTTTGAAAGCTTGAAGACATGGTTAGGTATTTGGGGTTCTCGAAACTGAGGTCGCTTGACGAGACTTCTCCTCAATAAGGCCATTGAGGAAGGCACTCTTCACGTCCATCTGTAAAGCTTGAAACCCTTAGAAGCCGCAAAGGCAAGCAGATTCTAATGGCTTCAAGTCGAGCTCTGAGGCAAAGGTCTCTCAAAGTCTAGACCTCAACCTGGGAAAACCCCGAGCTACTAATCTCGCCTTTGTTTCGATGATTACCCCATCCTCACTGCTTGTTCTTGAACACCCACTTGGTTCCAATGATATTGTGGCCTCGTGGGGCTCAACAAGCGACTGCACCTTGTTTCTCTCAAAGTTCTCTAATTCTCATGCATGGCATTGACCCAAGACTCATCGAAAAAGGCGTGACAAACGCCCTTGGGCTCAAAGGAGGCAACAAAGGCGAGTGGAGACAGAAATGAGAAAGGCTGATTTTGAGCGGTAACACGCCGAAAAGATCTCCAATGATCTGCTCTCAAGGATGAACTTTCGATGTGTCTAGGAGGTCCTGGAGAGATGAAGAAGTGGCCTCTACCTCATGAGCCGACGAGGTAGGAACAGAGCCACTAGCTCCAGAGGAAGCGTAAGGCAGGGTCGATCACCTCGAGGTGCGGTGGAAGACGGCACCTCAAGGAGTGGATGAGAGACAGATCGTAGACAACCGTCATCTCCATCGCCCTCATCATCCACAAAGATGGTCTCTTGACCGCTCTAAAGAACTCGAGATATCTGCCTAGTCCCCTGACCGCCTCGTCAAAAGTCACCTCGCAGTGTCTCTACCATTTTGCTAGACTCAGCCTGCACTTATAAGCCCGCCAAGAAGTCGAGTAGCCTAGAAAGATACCGCCACAGAACGTGACTCGAACTTGTCTAGGTTCCCGGACTTCAAGATAAAGCACTTGCAACCAAACACACGAAAATGAGAGACACTGGCTTTCGCCGTATCTCAAATTCATAAGAAGTGCGTGTAGGAGTGCCCAAGAAAAACTCGATTCAAACATGGCATGCGGTCGCAATGGCTTCACCCAAAACTTCCTCGGTGTAGAGTACTCATCAAGCATCGCCCGCCATCTCAACTAAGGTACGGTTCTTCCTCTCCACAACGCCATTTTGCCGAGGGACGATGGAGAAGAGAACGGTGCTCTACACTGCCTCACCGCAGAACTCTCAAAGTAGGAATTCTTGAACTCCGTACATTGTCATCAAGGATCGCCAGAAGGCACCCGGAGCTCAACAGACAAACCTACTAAAAGACCTCGGAAATGTGAAAACGCCTCATCCTTCGAGGCTAAGAAAACACCCAAGAATACCTCGAAAAGTCATCGACCACGACAAGCACATACCACTTCCTCCCGCCGATCAAGACTCGAGCCGGTCCCATCAGATCCATGTGGAGCAATTGTCTGTGTGCATCGGTCATAGTAATCGTGGACCGAGGATGAGAAGCGGCAACCATCTTGCCGCGTGCTTAAGATGGAGTGCAAACAAGATCTTTGACCATCTTGAGTTTCGCACCACTTAATGAGATCATGGTCGCTAACTTTCGGGTCAAATGGTCAAATCCAATATGACCAAGTCTCCTATGCCGTAAAGAGAGATCGCGGGACTCGTATAAACCAAACACCGGAGAGGATCACCGAAGAATCGAAAAATCAGCACGAAAGATCCTCCCATAACGAGAAATCCCGCAAACCGGATTACACCAAGAGTCAAGAATTTTGCAATTGTTTTTCTTAAAGCTCACCTCGAAACCGCCATCGAAGTCGAGAAACCGAAAGCAAATTGTACCGCAGCTTACTAACCAAGGCAACATCTTAAGAATAAAGGAAGCATTAATACGCGACAAGACCTTTGGCGATGACGCTGCCTGCATTTAAGCGCTCCGAAGGTGATCGCCTCATCACCGAGCGCGGGCTAGGAGGAGAACCAACGGAGTCTCCGGTCATATGACGAGAACAACCGAGTCTACAAGCCAAACCTTCTCCTTCCCTACCCGCGAACTGAGTCAAACAGAGAGTAAAGTCTCAAGATCGATAAATCAAAAATGATTTTGGCACCCAATATCTTGAATAACACGCCGAAAGCGATGAAGTAGTCAAGCCCGATCGACCTCTATCTACCCTACGCTCTCGTCACTCAAAGCGTAAGGTCTAAGAGTAGACCAAGTCGTTCTTTGGGTCCGATCGCTCTGAAGGAGCGAGTCGAGCACCGCAACATGTTGAACACGCCATGTAGCTATCTCGATGGGGAAAACGAGAACTACCTCAGACGGCGGAAGTCACGATCGAAAGCAAAGATGAGGATCGAAAACCGTAAAACTCGAAAACCAAGTCCTCGATGCTTTGCACAAACCCATCGAAGAAACAAGTCTAGACCTCGTGTTGGTCTTAGGTGCACTCAAGGTCCGGGGCCGACCACAATGCGCCTAAGAGACTCAACATGGTCTCTACGCGATCTTGGCGCTACCAAGCATCGACGATCAGGTGTCCATCCTTCCGACGTAAGGTGCAATGATACTTCACCTTCCGAGAGGTAGAAGCAAAGATGTGAAATTACCTTCTTCGTCAAAATCCCCACCGCCTCCACCAACACTCTCAACCACTAAAGCCTAAAGCAAAAATGTACCACTAAAGACTCTTTTGACTCTAGCAAACCCTAATTCCTTTTCCAAGGCTCAAGAGGGCATGCAGCCCTCCAATCCTTTATATAGCCTTGGCTAACGGGTCTCCTCCCATTACGCCCGCTAAGTCCAACGGAGCCCGCCTCGCCAGCAACCTTGCGAATTTCCCGATTCGCCTTCTTACGACCTTCCGGAAGCTTCAGCGCCTTGTCTCAAGACGCCTCGCAACCACCTCGAGTCCACGCTGCCTTCGACACATCCTCGACTGCTTCGACCTCGGCCACCTGCGCTTAGTCCAGATCCACGTGTCTCGCCACGACTCCGCCGACGCCCCGCACCACACGCATAAGAACACGAAACCGGAACAAGTTCTTCACAACTTGACCTAACGTTAGCTCAAACATGCAATATGCAACACATATGCATGAACACACTTGGATATGACCTATCCCAAAACTCAAATCACCAAAATGGCGAAACTCACAATACAATCGGTACAACCGCTTATGTTACCACGGATCAACCGCACTCGGCCGTCATCGCCCAATACCAAGGGCCGTTCCGATTTCCAATGAAGACCGTAACACGAAAAACAACTTCTCCGAATTCTTCAACCGCCATTTACCAATCCAGTACAACCGCCTCAAGGGTCGTATCACCCATAACACGGCCGGTCGTTCGATTTTCCCGACAAATTCGAATGACTTCACGAAAATGCGTGAACCACGCAACGACAAGGTCCGACCACACAAACCAAACTCGACTGACCTAAAACCTTTGTCAATTACTCATCACTTTCATGGAGACACGACCACATGGTCTCTCAACAAATGAATGAGATGCTCTGAATCAAACAAAACAAAGCGGGATGAGAGTTAACGAAGTGTACCTAGCACGACGCCGGGTGCCTCCCGAGCCTCCTCTCGCAGTGACGGCGTTGACGCCGACCACTACCCACGCCTTTGGGTAGCCGGACGATCTTCTCGGTCCCGAGCCGCACCACCTCCCCGCCCGCGTCCTCCATTAGGACGAGGGTCGCTCTGCCTTCTTAGGGCATTGGTTCGCATAATGCCCCTTCGTTGCATGAGAAACATGTGACCCGGCAAATGGTTATGGGGCCGTCTGCGACTTCGCAGTGCACGTGATTGAGACACGGCCTGCGCGATTTAACGAGGAACAAAGGTAACCTCGGGCGCCAAGAATGAGACTGGTACTTCGAGATCGCCCGGCGGGACGGAAGAATCGCCTCGATGACTTATGGGCCTCCCACTTGCGCTATGGAGTCCATAAGCTCGAGCCGCATGCTCGCCGACGATGGCCTTGTCGACCAAGGTCCGAAAATCAGAAAGTCGACAATGGATAGCTTGTCCTTCACTCCTCAAACAAGCCACGCTGAACTTGGCCTCGCCATATATCGGTGGCCACGCCCTCGGGAGCATAACGAGCTAGATGGTTGAACTCAGACATACTCCATGATCGAGCCACGCCTTGCTTGAGCGCGAAGAAACTCCCCCTTCTTGATCTCCATCAAGCCGGCAGGATATGAGCCCGACGGAAAGCAAGACGAAACTCCTCCCAAGAGACGGTGTGGTCTGCGGGCTACATGGCGAAAGCTCTCCCACCATGACAAGGCTGCACCCTCGAAGCCGGTGCGATGCAAACAAATGCCTTCTCGTGCTCTCGGCATCAAGGCGATCGCGAGCTTACGCTCCACCGAAGCCAATCGCTCAGATCCAACGGTCCTCGACCGGGAAAAGGTAGGAGGCTGAGTACGAAGAAACTCCGCGAGTCCTCCACGCTGGCCGATGGGCGTTCCTTGCCCAGATCCTCGAAGCTCCGAGTGCAGTGGTGTTGCGGCGATGACGCCCAAGAGAACTCTCTCACATCCGCTGCGGTTGCGCCGATCCGAAGAAGAACCTCGGCCATGGTCGGAGGAGGAGGAAGCTCGTCCCACTAGCCGATCGCCTTGGCCGCTACGAAAAGGCCCGCCATCCTGTTACAAGAAATTTTGGTTAGCAACTAAACTCGAAAATCAAAGCCTTAAGGAGAAACAAAAGCGATCGACTAGGGAATGGAATATCACCCTAAACGAAAGCCAAAATCGCGAAAGTAAATTAACTTTAGAAGCTTATAAAAGACTCTAAAACAGCCAAGAAACACCAAAAGCGAGGCTCAACTTCTCAACTCAACTAACCCGTATTGAATGAACGAGTAATTGATCGAGAAGATTAAAAATCAGATTGTAAGATGAGATCTAAAACTATTAGAGAGCAAGGTTAATGCAGCGAAATAAGTGTTAGATACTTAGCTAACTAGTATCACATCTTACCCTTTTATTCCCACAAGTTTTTGTTGATTTAACCTCTCATTCTCTACCCTAATTGGAACCTTTGAGCTTGCTGTCCGAAATTGACGCTTGCTGTCCAGATTTTGCATCCAAGCTTCCAAATAAATTGTCCATTCCGAAGCTTCAAAACCTTGTAAATGGGCAGCTAACACTTCAATTTGCCAAACTCATTGATTCCCCAAAACCCCATTAATCGATAACAACTATTTTGTAGAAGGGAAGAGAGAAAAACAACTTTTAAAACTTAAATTAGAGTGAGATGAGAAGAGAAAGCTCAGATAGATGAGGAGTAAAATCTGAGAATTTTCTTAAGCTTCCAAAACTCATTTGACACTTTGAAATTAGGTTTTCAAAATATCCTAAAGGCGACCAAGCTTGCGTTACTACGGTCAGAACGGCTCTGATACCAACTTTTGTGAGACCCCGACGTTTATTAAGCTCATAATACTTAGTCGTCCAATTGACCCTAGTATTATCAACCAAATAAACCCAGTCTCGAGAGATGTATACTTCCCAGAATGCAGTATACATACCTCACAACAAAAGAATGTATCAATTCCATACAACACATAGTACATAAGCAACAAACCAGAAGTTAATAATAATAAGGAATAGGTTATTACAAAAGAGGGGCCTTTTGACCAAATAACAACAAACTACAAAGATACACAATGAAGCAAAAGTGCCATAAAGATGGCCCAAAATAAGAGCCAACCAAAGGTGCCTTTAGCCCACAAGGCAATCGACCGACCGCCAAGCTAGTCGCTTCTCCCAACCACCGCACAGACAACACAAAAGTAAAGCCCTTTGGGCTCTACCTCCTCTGCAACAAAGTTGTTAAGAAAGCACATGAGTACAATAAATTGTTTATTGTACTGCAAGACCGACGTAAGATAACAGAACTATAATTTAGCTATATGCAAGCTTTATTTAAGTGGATGAGGCTTTGGACTCATTTAAGCACAAAGCAAGTTTTCATTTGCAATAATATAGTAGATTGAAAGCAATTTGACAAAGCATTTTTAATTGTTGAAATAACAACGAGATAAATAACATGGTAACAACAACAAGAACAACCTGGAAGTGACCAACCCAAGTCACCACAACAATAGCATGAACTCCCTGTTCATACCAACCATGTCAAGTTTTAATTAAAGGTTGTAGTCTAGTCTTGAACGACCTTACCAAGCATGTCCATAACCTAGGACGAGGCTATTCGAATAGTTTTATCCCTGCAGGGTGTACCACTGTACCCACACGCCGCATCGCCTTTCCTTTAAGCACACTACCTTAGGTGTGCCGCACGGCTAAGTCCTCACGAGACATTTCCAATGGACAATGCTAATTCGAGTCGCACAACCCACGGGAGAAGGAGACATCACACAACCTTCCCGAAGCTAATGCTCCCTCCCACATCACACACACATTTTATCTTTAAAACACACCAACCGAGCGACCCCAATTAACACCGCCCAAAGTACTTAGTCAAGAGGGGTTCCATATGCCCTCGTGTGGTTAGTACGTGAAATCGCTTGGCTTAGTGACTCCAAGTACTCGGTCCTTAGGGACCCAGCATACCACCACATCCAAAACCACGCCATCCATCCAATATGCCCAAGTCTAAATCAATCTTTTATTTTCAGTTTTGATTTTACAATTAATCAAAGCACAAGTGCCGGACATATAGGAGTAATAATCAGTTTTGAGTGATCAAGACCATCGACTAAGTCGATGATCGCCCATTTCTACCAAAACTAAGCATGTCTAAGCAATTTAAATCGAAACTACTAAGTGATAGGAGCTCATCCAACGAGCTCAAACCACAGCAAATAACCTAGGCTCATGGTAGTAGAGGATAAACAATTCCTACAGATTATGCAACTATAGGCGTGCTAGCTTACATTTAACACAAAGTAGCATGCATACATAGAAGTAAAACGATATATTAAGCTTTAAAGTAATGGGACAATGATGGAAATGATCAAACTGCTTGCCTTGCTATTGCTGGTCAATTTGTTGCGGAGGGTCACTCTCGGGATCACCACAAATGTCGAAACCTAACGGAAAGGCGAGAAAGAACCGATAAGAACGATTTAAAAACAACAAAGACCGCACAACAAACGAACTCCAAATTCTCTGAATTTTCTACAGAAGCAAGAGGGTGATTTTTAGGGAATATTACAATAAGAACCAATTGATTTGGATTCTCAATGCAAAAGTTATGAGCAAAACAATTCTGCTCAGCCCATAAAATACCAAACTGCACTATTCATTAATTTAATTATGAGGCAACATTTTCTAGAACAGAAGTGAAGCTGAAATTTTTACTGTAAAACCAGCACCTCATGAGATGAATAACACAATTGAGTTCATCTCATTTGGAGCTATATTGCACTTTCTATAATTTTTCAAAAACAAGAACTTGAACAAAATTATAATGCACAAGTCCTCATTTTTATAACAGCAACAAGCTCAAAACTAATTTTCACAGTGAGTTCATTATTAGAGGAAACCAACAAAGTTGGTCTCACTCAAAAATAATCTACAGAGCATTAGTTTTGTATTTTACAAGTTAAGCATTGATTTAAGTGTATATTTTAAAGTTGGTTTTAAAATCTAATGGCAAACTGTGCTCTGGAGTTGAACTCAACTTACAATCATTTTTGGATTAAAGTCAAGTCCAAGACAGAGCCAACATACTTTGAATGACCTCAAATGGATTTAAAATGAGAAAGATATGCAATTTTAAAGTTATACCTTTCTCAGTTCACAATTTAACAGCTCACTAGGACTTTCTAAAAACTCTAAAGACCTGGGAGAACATATGCGGCTCAGATCAAACACGGGGAGGTCCTCAACGGTTGAGATCTTCCAAAGGAAGATCCAAACTATCAAGATCTCCCTGAGGAAGATCTACATCGTCAGGACCTCACAGGGGAGGTCCTGGACGGTCCAGATGTTCCAAGGGAGGTCCTTGATGGTCCAGATCGTCCGAGGGAGGACCTTGACGGTCAAGATCTACCCGGGGAGGTCATGAAAGGCTAAGATGGCTTCGGGGAGGTCCTAAGCGGAGGTCTAAACGTCACAGACCTCCAGGGAGGTCTGGACGGCCAAGATTGCGCAAGGAGAGGTCTTGGATGCTCCAGATCTCCTCGGAGGAGGTCATGGATGTCCCAGAGCTCGCGATAAAATTAGCGCACGCGCCGCGCGCTTTGGACAAGAGATTAAATGCGCGCTGGACATCAAGGAGGTCCGCGTGCGGGAGGTCTTAAATGCGCAACACGGAGGATTAAATGCAGCTAAGACATGCCCATGATTTCAATGATTTGAGCACATGATTAGTGCATTAACTCGGCGGATCTTTGTCCAAAACGGCAATAGCGCCGCAGTTCTTGTCCGACAAGATCTGAGCTCAAAGAAGTGGTTATTGCCGGCGATGCGGACCTCGCCGCGACAACCAAAGACATCCCCGGGTGCGCAATAGTGTTGCGCACACCATGAGCTCACTCTCGACGGCGACGACTTTAATCGCCATGCGCCGAGAGGACAGAGATGACCCTACGGCCAAAAGACAAAATGCAAAAGGAAGTCCACATGACATTCAAGCGCAGTGCTCAACAAAGCTCCGCGACATCATTCAGCGGTGCCAAAGAACTAAGGGACTAACAGGGGAGTACCGGAGGTCCTAAGATGCCGGGAGGTCGTGGAGGTGATGACCAGAGTTGGGGAAGACAATGAAGCTTCACGCCCAAGGCACTAGGCTCCAAGCTCAACTTTGTCCACCTCTGAAAAATACCCAAACAAATTAAGTTAGGGTTAACTTCCAAGAGGTTTTGGGAGCAAAAGTGAGCGAGGGTTTGAAAAGGAGCCACTGGAACTTCTTGTGCCACCGAGGAGCTCCAAGGACTTCAACAATGGCAGCCACCAAAGGAGGAGGTGAGTGAGGAGGAGCTCACCACGCACAAGATGCAAGGCCGAGATCACTAGGTGCAAAGGAAGCCAAGGGAGGCTTCCAAGGGATAATTTATAGCCCGAGGTGATGGTTAGAGAGTGGGGCTAAGCTCCATGGTGAGCTTAGCCCACGGGTTGGTCCATGGGGTGGCAAGGACATGAGGTTGACAAGGGGCAGCTCTGTCCGACTGAAGGCGGAAAGTCACCAACATTAAATGCGGTCACAGAGAGTCGATGAAAAGGACACAAGTGGCAGCGCGCATTAACTCCACTGCTCGAGCACGCATGCGTGACCAAGGTAGGAGAAGAACAGGAGGTCCTTATGACCGTTGGATAAGACCAGGAGAGGTCCTGCCCTCCGATGTCATTTTTGAACCGTTACGCCAAAGGACTGGAGCAGGTCCCAGCCACACGATCAAGGATGGGGAGGTCGTGGCCTCCGAATTCCTTAATGTGTAAGCGCCGCGTGAGAAAATGGGACAGAGGTCCAAAGCGTTGGATCTCCATCCAACGGTACGGACCTCCTGTGAGGTCTTAACCGCACGCGAACATAAAAGCCTGAGGGGGGAGGTCATGGCCTTTGGATTAAAATCCAAGGGCACTGACCTGATGGGGAGGTCTGATACGCACAAGGTGAAAGGGAGGTTCGAGGCCTTGCGCGTGGCGCAAGGAGGTCTTAGCCTCCGATTTGGATCTAAGGGCTCAGAGATGGTCCGAATCGCCCATTGATTATCGCATCATGAGATGTAAATCCAACGGCCAATAAAGGGTGGTCGAATAGCCCTTTGATCTCGTGCGTTGAGCAGAGATCCAAAGGTGGAAAAAAGACAAGGGAGGTCATGGCCGTGGATTTTCGACCCAAGGGCTATGACCTCAACAAGGCGGGAGGACCTTGTTTGTAATGTTTTTCGAGGTGGTCGTGGCCTTTGGATGTAAATCAACTACCGCGACCTCAAGTGAGTGCAAAGGAGGTCTCGATAGTTAGGTTGAGAGGAGGAGGTCACGACCATGGATTTCAATCCAATGGCGTGACCTCACGAGGTGCGATGCCTAAGTGGTTTAACAATGAGGGGAGGTCGTGGCCGTGGATCTTGAATCAAGGGCCAAGACCTCAACAAGGTGGGAGGTCTTCGCGGTGTTGATCATGAGGAGGTCGTGGTCTTGGATGTAAATCCAACGGTCGCGACTGATCAAGGTGGAGAGGAGGTCTGCATGGGTGCAGACATGGTCGGGCCGACCAGCTTTGAACATGGCTAGCCCAAGGAACAAGTAGGCTTTTGAATTTAGTTTTCAACAGTGGGACTTAGCAGAATTATTTGGGATAGCATTTCAACTCCAAAATTCATGAAATTTTTACAGGAGCTTGTTGATAAGAAGATTAACCTTACATAAAATTTCCAGAGGTTATTATGCAATGCATTTTCTCAGGAAATTCATTAAGGTTGTTCAATGATTCATTTTGCCTCCAAAATTATTAAACAAGTTTTACAACTTGTGATATTTTTCAGAGGGTCCCACCTCAGTTTTAGGACCAAAGAAAATACTTTCCAATTGTTTGGCACAAGATTTAAGATAATTGGAAAAGGAATTTGACTTTTGGTCAACAAGAGCTTTGTGTTTTGGATTACACAACTCTTGGACAAGAATTACATGAGATTTTAGGGGTTTTCAAGTTGTGAGAAAAAGTTTTAATTTCTACACATATAATTATACTTGATTAACCCTAATTACACATTTGGGATGTTACAAGCCTTTCGACAAGGTTTCTACTGACCAACAACCCTCTATGATGCCAAAGAGTTGGTTAAGAAGTGTATACAATGCCAGTTTCATAGCAGGCAAATACACCAATTGACTCAGGCATTGCAAACCATACCTCTCTCTTGGCCTTTTGTAACCTGGGGGCTTGATATCCTATGATCGTTTCCAAAGGCACCAGGAGGCTTTGAGTTCTTTTTTTATCGCTATTGATACATTCACAAAATGGATTGAAGCCAAACTTGTGACTGGGATAACAATGAAAGTAGCCAAAAGGTTCATGATGAGAAGTGTAATTACTCGATTTGGTGTTCTAAGTCGAATAATTACAAATAATGGTACATAATTTTTTAGCGCAAAATTCCAAGAATTTTGTGAAGAGTTGGGTACCAAGCTGTGTTACGCTTCTGTTGCCCACCCACAAAACAACGGGGAAGTCGAAAGAGTGAACGGCCAAATCATACAAGGAATCAAAACTCGAGTCTTCGACCAGCTTATAAAGTGCTCGGGGGCTTGGGTTAAAGAATTACCTCAGTATTATGGGCAATTCACATGACTGCTAGCTGGGCTACAGGTGAAACACCACTTTTCCAAGTTTTTGGGGCTGAAGCAATGCTTCCACCAGAACTAAAGATTAGGTCGACAAGGGTGGAAAATTATAATGACTTTGGCCAGGAACAATTTCGAGCAGATGACATCAACCTACTCGAAGAGAAGATGAATCAAGCCTTAATCCGTTCAGCGGTCTACCAACAAGCCCTGTGCAAATACTTTGATCATAAGGTCCAACCTCACAGCCTTGCTATAGGAGACTTAGTATTGAAAAAGATAAAATTGCAGTCTAATCGGAACAAACTTTCCCCCAAGTCGGAAGGTCGTTACATAGTGGTCAAAGTTATGTGACCAGTCACGGTACGACTAGCAATAGAAGATGGCTGAGTCCTCTCTAACTCTTGGAACATCGACCAATTACGCAAATTCTATACATAACTTCTTACTTTCTCAATAAAGTTTGTGCTTTCTCCAATCTTTATTGTCTTACATTGAGCAATGCTTTGATGATTTTTTCGATCATATTTTATAACAACTTGGTTTTCCTTAAACTGGTCGAAGGAAGGTAACATCAACTAGTTGAAGTATTTCCTCTCTGCATGTGGTCCTGTCCACAAGAAGGAACTTTCTAGCGTCGACTCGTTTTTAACTTTTGTTACCAACAAAAAGAAACTAGGTTCAACAAAATCTGGTCGAAATAATTTACAACAAGATCTTTTCGACTTAGTTTACGTTCTCTCAAAAAATTATCTAAGTGGACTAAGCTTCTAAAATTTGTTGGGCTACTTTTGGTACACTCGATTCGTTTAACCTAGTCGGAGGAAGAAAGACCACCTACTCGAAGTCTTTCCTCTCTGCATGTGGTCCTATCTACTAGAAGGAACTTCCTAGAGTCGTGTTTTTCTAACTTTTGCTATCAGTACAATGCAATTGAATTCACCAAGTAAGGTCGAACGATTTTTAGCATACTTTTTTTTAGTTTATCCGAGTAATGTTGATGCTCTCGATTTGATTCACCTAGTAGGAGAAAGCAACTCACCTAGTCAAAGTATTTCTGCATGTGGTCTTTCTCACTAGAAGGAACTTCCTAGTGTCGATCTTTTACTAACTCTAGTAACCAGTACACGACAATCACGATCGACAACAAGACTCGCATAAACACCTCCTAAGCAAACCCTTTTTTACACTATTTACTTAGTTTATATAACTAAACTAAGCAAATAGTCGGGGGATAGGATAAAGTTATTAATATGACTTCAATTCTTAGTCTTAAATTCATTTTTTTTTCTTTTCTTTTTATTGTCTTATGAGTTACTAACTACTCGATGAGACAATTTGCAAGAAAAAGAAGGTTTATATTCATAAACAAAATATTGTCTTTACAATAATTTTCTCTATTTACAAACTACTTTAACAAAGGAGATCCAATTTGCATCTCCTCCGCGACCTTCTTGTCGACCAATTTGCACTTCTTCAATCACCAAGACCTCTGCTTTAGGGCGCAATAAATCGCTTCGATTGGTTGTAGGCTAAGATTACGGTCATGTGCTTTGAGTTTTGCCAGAGCATAACTCACTGCACTTTCGACCGCCTCTCTTATTGAGTCGGCTTGATTGGTCTTTAGAGTTGCTATCAACTCGTGCAAAGTTCCAACTTGTTGTTCAATGGCACTCGTATGGGCAATCATGGTATCTTCAAGAGAAGTGACCTCCTTAGCACCAAGTCCTCCAAGCACATTGTTAAGGAGGGAAATATTGTCTTGAAGGTTGATCTTCATTGACTTCATTTCCTCCTGACTATGAGTTGAAACTTCTTGGATTCGTTTGATTTTGACTGTTTGCTCTAAAAATAAAGTACGACCAGTTAGAAAGATACTTCATAAATACCAGTGAAAAAACTGGTCGTAGGTAAGAAATTACTTACCTACTAGTCGAGAATCAAGTTTCTTCACATCGTTGTTGTGGGAGGCATTCTTTGTGCATCGCTCATCACACGACTTTATGCTCTTGTCTTTTTTCTTTGCCGATATATGAGAGCTCGTTGACAACCAAGGCATTTTGATTCGACCTCGGTTTTGAGTTTACTCATTTCGACCTCTTTTTCTAAAAAGAAAAAGAGTTAGAAAAATAAAATAAAATCATTAAGATGAACAATCTTAAGTTCAAAACTTACTGTTTATCTCATTCTACAACTTGCAAGTTGCAGAATTTGCCTCCTGAAGTTTCTTCAACAGGTCTTGGTTTTCTTCTCTTAGCTTCTGCGTCTTGACTTTTTCGTAGTCGAGTGCATCAGCTAAGGTTTTTTTTGTCACTCTTAAACCTGCAAGGGTGAAAATAAACATGAGAACTGGACAAGTAGTCGAACGAAAAAAGACTACATGTGATAGTAACTTACTATCCCATTACCTACTCGCAAAGTTCACCTTTTTGCTCTCTTAACAGCATAAGTTGTCTGTGGTATTCATCAACAGTGGCAACTCGTTCAAAAGCCCTCTAAACAAAGAGAGATAGCGAGTGCCAGGAAAAATCCAAATATGAAGTTGTTTGGTATCAAGTACTTACAAAAATGGTTGACTGAGCAAAATTGGCACACACTCTCTGGGAGTCATAAAAAATATGTCCCCTTTTAGGAATATCCTTAGGGTGTGCGACTCGGTCACAAGACCTAAATGAAGATCCTACAACAGGTGGTCCAAAGAAAGCTGGGAATAGGTTGAAAGAGTCTTCTACGTCTTCGTCATTGTCATCAGTAAATGTGACTCCTCCTTGAGGGCCTGGAGGAATACCTTCATCCACAACCCCCTTCCTGACACGGCGGTCAGAGGTTCCTCCTCCATCTTGACCGAATGCTTCTGGCGATTGTAGGACCAAGTCCCTTGTTCAATTATTGATATCCTCAATAACCGGCTCGATCACCATAGCAACCGAATCATCCACCATCTTCACCTCTGCTTCCACGGGCACATCAGTGATTGTAGCTTCTCCAGCGGCAACAACTTCTTCCATTGCAACCACAAGGACATGGGTCGATTCATCGACCACCTCCGATGTTGTCTCTTCAACTGCAGGAGAAACAATTATTGTCTCTACGACTGCTAGAGAAATGATAGCAGGCCTCTCGATAGAAGTATCCCTGGGAGGCTAGAGAAGCAGAGCTAAAATTGCAAAGAGAAAAGAAAATATGTCAGATTGTAGAAACAAATGGTAAAAGCTACTTTTATGCTTTTGATTTTTATATACCTTGGCTTTCTGGACACAATCTTGAATCTAGAAGAAACCTTCCCCAAAGAAGATTTCCTTTTCTTTGTCTCTTCGACTGCCTCAATTCTTGTGACACCTTCAGCTTCTGGAACGTTTTCAGTGCCACAAGATTGAGAGGTCAAAACTTCTTCGACCACGTTTGGTCGAAAGTCTTGCTGAGGGGTTGGGACCTCTATGACCACGCCTGGTCATAGGTCTTGAATGAGAGCAACAGCTCCCAAAGCTTCCTACCCCTCTTGATGGTTGAAACTTGTTTTGATCACCTGAGGGATAGCACTTGCCTCGACCGTAGGCTCTGCTGCCGCAGTAGTATCCTTCACAAAACACACAAAGCTTTTCTAGTTCTACTTTTCTAATTACTTGACAAAGCCATGAGAAGCAGAAACTAAAAAAGTCTTGTTGTCATAGTAGAATGGTACCTTGGTCTTAGGGGCTTTGTGCATAAGCACCTCGACCGCTCCTCTTTTCTCCGCAGCGATCATGTTTGCAAAGAATTGACCAAAGGGGCTGGTCAAAGGGGGAGCAGAGCTTGAACCTTCACCTTGCTTATCAGCGGCCTTCACATGGAATTGCTTTTGGCCAGAGGAGCTCTAACTTCCTCTGACCCTAATTCGACAGCTCTCGATTCAACCCCTTGGTCGTCTTGATGGTCTATCATGCTTACTTTCTGCAAAACTCAGAAAAAGAACATTACTTAATGGTCAAATTCTACGACTATAGAGCCTTAAAGATGAAATCCATTTTGATGACCTTTAGGCGGCCTTCCCTTTCCTCTGCGGACATGACCACCAGGATTCGAGGAACCCCTGTAGTGGGTGTTAGATCTTTCTCACAAACGAGTTTGACTCGGGTGTCAATATCTTTTTGTGAGAGATCTAGAATGGTAAAGAAAATAATCGACAATCAAGCTCGAAATTAATCAAAATGAGCTGAATTGAATTTTTCTTTACCTTCCTCAAAATCTTTGGTTGGATCGATGGTCCCTAAGTACCTCCACATGGGGTGTGCTCGGTTGATCACTATATCTCTTTACCACTCATGATCATTATATTGTTATGCTTTTACTTTATTTAATTGCAAGCAATATGAATGGTTATGATTTTATTCATATTGAAGGATATGATAATGTTAATAATGATGAATCAATGAATAGTTGTACATTTATAAACATCATTGTATATGAGAAGGTGGTCATGTTGATCACAACTCCATGGGAGTGGAGGTGGTCCCCGATCCTTAAGGAGGACAGGCTTGAGAGTGAATATTATCACGAGTGTTCACTCACGCTATACCGGTATACGTGAAAAAAGTGCATATGGACATGTAGTGTAGAGATGCATTGAATGAAAAGTATTTGATGATTGTGTATGAGAATAAAGAGAAGAGAATTGAATGATTGAGCATGAAAATAAAGAAAAAAGAGCAATTGATGTTGATGATGTTATTGTTTACTGCTGATTAAGCATTGCTCATTGTTTATTATTGTGCTTGTTGAGTCGTGAACTCACCATTGCTCTATTGTTGTTTTTAGGTGACCATTGACGATACTTCACTTGAGAAGGGCTAGCACACTTGAATCCACATTATACACATGTTTACTTGATCCATTGGATATGAGAACTCATTCTATAGTTTGATGATTTATAGCTAAGACATGATAGTATTTGTTAGTCTTAAAAGATAGGTTGGAGTTGATTATTCTTTTAATAGACTTGATTGGATTGGTTTTGCATCGATCTTTGTTTATTACCTTGCCATGCTTCTTATGAGTTAATTATCCATGAATGTAGTAATTTAGTGGTAATGATTGTTAAATTTGATAGTTAGTATAGTTTAGTGGCATTCTGGGTTCCGTGTCGGGTCGGGGTGTTACACGCCATTCCCCCTCTCACCTATAAATGGCCGCCCTGAGCCTCCATCTCTCCCTCCTTGCCATTTCCCCTCCCCCTCCTCTTCTCCACCGAGTGCAACCGCAAGGGAAGCGTCGTGCCCTTTTGGGCCACTGCGCCGCCATCGCGCTGCCACCACCTCGGTAAGATCATCTCCCCGCCACCTGCGTCACCATGTGTTCCGAAGCATGAGCAACCTTTCCCCTATTAATTGTGCCGTTTGTCCATAGGAACATGCCGACGCCTTCATCTTCCTCGCTCCTGGCCAACTCCGCCATTCCCGCCACCGCACCTCTCTAATTGCTCCTGCCTCAAGCACCCCCTCACCTCCCTTGAGCTCTCCCGGTTGTTAATTGCATCCCTCTCCTCCTAGGTTGTCGCCACCATGAGAAGCATACTTTCATAATATAAGCAATTTTGCAATTTATAAGGACATATAGTAATAGAAATTAGTGGTTGAAATCATGAAATGTCCTTCTTTGACAGAGGGGGTATAAATTAACCTATTTAAAGGCTGAAGGAAAGCGTAGTCGGCCGCCCTGTCCACGTCACCTAGAAAAATGCAGCCGTCGGATCGCCCCACCATCGGCTCCGCGCCGTCCGATCCTACCCGATGCGCTCGGTGTGAAGGGGTGGCCCTCACGTGTCCATGTCACTCTGAAGACCCCTCATCCCCCCGCATCTCCTCTCTCACGTGATTGCGGTGCTCCCCTCGTTGATTTCCCCTCCGCACACCCCCTCGGTCTCCTTCCGCAGCTAACCCCACTCCCTCTCTCTTCCTCCCTAGCCACCCCTCAGTCTCCCTCACCGGTCGCCCTACGTTGCGTCGCGCAGCCTGGCCTTTGGCCTCCTCTCCGGTCCGCATCTCAATCAGCGCGGGCGGTCCCTCCCACTCCTTCCCCCGCCGCTCCCCGCTCCTAGCAATTGGTGCTGCTTCCCGCTCCCAGCGATGCCATCCGTGCTGCTGGCAACGATGCCGAGCAGTAAGATGCCGTGGGGGATGTTGCTGGGGCTCGGGGACCAGGTTGTGCACGGCGTGGACTCGCGGCTGCCTCCTCCCCACTCTGCCCTCCTCCGCCTTCCCTCTCCAGTCGTCGGCCTCCCCTGGCACCCCTCTCCAATGGCTACCTCTTCTTCCCCCATCGCCCCCTCGATCTCCTTCGCCAGCCGCAGCCGCTCCTTCACTCTACCTCCCCCGCCGCTCCCCGCTCCTAGCGATTGGCACCACTATTCGCTCCCAGCGATGCCGTCTGCGCCGCTGGCGATGATGCCGAGCAGTAAGATGCCATGGGGGAGGTTGCTGGGGCTCGGGGACTAGACTATGATGCCGTGGGGGATGTTGCTGGGGCACGAGGACTAGGCTGTGCACAACGTGGACTCACGGCTGCCTCCTCTCCACTCTGCCCTCCTCCGCCTTCCCTCTCCAGTCGTTGGCCTCCCCTGGCGCCCCTCTCCAGTGGCTACCTCTCCTTCCCCCGCTGCCCCCTCGATCTCCTTCGCCAGTCGCCGCCGCTCCTTCCCTCTACCTCCCCTGCCGCTCCCCGCTGCTAGCGATTGGCGCCGCTCCTTGCTCCCAGCAATGCCGTCTGTGCCGCCGGCGACTATGCCGAGCAGTAAGATGCTGTGGGGGAGGTTGCTGGGGCTCGGGGACCAGGCTATGCACGACGTGCACTCGTGTCTGCCTCGTCCCCACTTTGCCCTCCTCCGCCTTCCCTCTCCAACCATCAGCCTCCCCTGGCGCCCCTCTCTAGCGGTGATCTCAAAAGGAAGAAAGCTTGAATCTTTAATCAAAATATGGAATATATGATGTTTTTGGTATTGATTGCTTTGTGGTTTGCTAAGGTTTACAATTGTGTTTATGTGTGCTTCTCTGATGACCATGGCATGCCATGGAAGATGGATTGAATGCATATATTTCATGAAGAATATATATCTCGAAAGGAAGAAAGCTTGAATATTTAATCAAAATATGGAATATATGATGTTTTTGTTATTGATTGCTTTGTGGTTTGCTAAGGTTTACAGTTGTGTTCATGTGTGCTTCTCTGATGACCATGGAATGCCATGGAAGATGGATTGAATGCATATATTTCATGAAGAATATATGATGACATGATGTATTTTGTATTTATTGCTTTGTGGTTTGCTAAGATTTACAGTTGGATCCAAGTGTGCTTCTCTGATGACCATGGCATGTCACGGAAGATGGATTGAATACATATATTTCATGAAGGTTCAATTGTTACAAATACTGATTTGTGCCCTTAGTGTTTTTTTAGGGAGCCAATTGAATTGATGTGAAGTGACAAAACTTACAAGTATGTATGGTGATGTTTTTGCTGCATCTTCCAGAATACAACTTCTTTGAAGGAGTGCTCTACTACAGGCCTCACTTTGATCAACTGTTCAAAAGGACTGGAAGCTTGGACAAGAGCTCTGAAGGTACCACCCGTTTCCTTGGTTCCTTAACAAAACAATGGCTCATGACCCTGACTATATACATCCTCACCTGCAGTGGTTCAGGAACTCCAAAGGTTGTCAAGCTAGAAAAAAAATGTTGGGGATAAGATATGCATCATATTAGAATTCATGTTGTACAGAAGAGACTCATTTTTAGTAACAAGGTTTTTGTGCCCCTATAGTCCGTATTGTGTTTCATATTCAACGTTATTCATCTTTTGTTATTTTTCAGCTACCACGTTTGATGATGCTTATCATGATTGTATTCATGCCAGATTTCTATTAAAGTCTCAAGCGCATTTGCTGGCACAGAGAAACATGTGTTGGATGCAACAAGACATTCTATCCAATTGAGAGGGTACTATTTTGTATTATAACTAACAGTCTCAATTACTTTTCTGTAGTTTCCTTTACTTGACAACTTGCTTGCGCTAAGTTCATATTTATGAAAACAACGTTTCCAAGTTGGACACTCAATTATTGATCTTTTTGCTTAAAGATAAGAAAATGCGATGCAGACATATCGTAACTCTTGAACTTGCATGAATAACGGTATTCTGACTGCGATGTACCCACCAGTTCTACAGGTTACTGTCGATAACATTATGTATCACAAGAGCTGCTTCGAGTGCTGCCATGAAGGATGCACCATCAACCCTTCAAATTACATTGCGCATGAAGGAAAACTCTACAACAGGCACCATCATATTCAGCTAATCAATGAGAAGGGAAATTTCATCCAGCTATAGAACGATCACGAGAAGACATCACAGGAGAATTTCATTTCACAAAAACTGTGCCCAAGTCTCTTATCTACTTACCAGTGCACGGAAGGGTTTTTTTATGATGAAACTACTATGAAAGATATTAGATTTTTACATAGGATATGTACCATTGGAACACCGACTACTGAACTTGCCACTTCTAGATTTTTTTTAACCTACAATCATGACCTAATTTCGCATGTACAGACGGATTACCTACCTATTGTATTGCTATTAATTTTCTTTTGTTTGCATATTAGCTTGCTGAACAGTCCCTACCGAGTTGTTTAAATTCATGGAATAAGTACATCGATTATCTATGAACATAGAGCTGTCCAAGAGGAAAACACTTAATAGAAAATCAATATACATGTATGGACATAATTACTATTGCAGTTTGTGACTGGACAGATTAACTCTATGCAAGATAACATACCTGCCAAGTTAGCTGATGTGCATCCTTAACCCATCTACTCAATCATGTATTTGTGTATTCGTAGGAGTGGAAGAAGATCGTCTATGTTCATTGGTTCTCAGAAACTCACTTTCAACTATCCAAGACGAAGAGGACCTATTAGGTGTGTTTCTCTTTAGATGCCTTTAGAACTAGCTATTAACCTATTACAAATGTCCAAATGACGTGCTCGCTTACCATTCAAATTCCCGTTATTGTTATTCGAGCTTACGTGTTTACTCCATAGTTTTTACTCCGCTGCCTACGTGCGTTTCTATCAAGATAGACTGCTACAATTTTCCTTACTATTCGCAATACTTCGATTGAGCCAGTTATTACAGCGTTTGTGATTCTATCTTTGTCCATGTTCAGTTTTTAAAATACAAACAAAATGCTTTCATGTTTACTTTTAGTTGTATAGTTAAGTGTTGCTGATGGGCAAAGTTGCAGTTAGCACCTATAGGTTTTTTAAATGTCATCTACTATGTTTTTTGTAGTTACCTAACTTTTTTTGATGGCATGGTTTCTAATTCACACATATGCCACGTTAGATACATATATTTATAAGGGTGTGGTGGTGCATCTTAAGAACCATGATGTGGGAGTAATAATTTTGTTTAGAAAATTATATCATTTTTTAAATGGTTACCTAACTTTTTTCGATGGCATGGTTTCTAATTCACACACATGCCACGTAAGATACATATATTTATAAGGGTGCGGTGGTGCATCTTAAGAACCATGATGTGGGAGTAATAATTTTGTTTAGAAAATTATATCATTTTTTAAATGTCTAGGTAGCAACACTGGAGAAGGAAGAAAATGCAAGCTAAGTGAATTATATGTCTATTTTATGTGCATATTTATGCAGCATATGTCTTACATGTTGTGCTAAAAGTTTATGTATGTGTTCATTGAAACTAATTTTTGTGCCTAGCAATGTTTACATAGAGATGTTCTCTTATAAGGTCCACAGAAATTAACCACTCCAAATGTTAAGCTAAGAACAAACTTCTACTACGAACATATAAATGTACATTAAACCACGGTTCTTAGATAAATGTACAAACTACATTTATTAGCTATGGTATTTTGCTTCGTATTATTTCTAACCTCTGGTTATTTCACGCTCCTATTACTCCCATCTTACCTGCCGCGGCAATTGGTGCAGGTTCCATTCTAGTTGTAATGTAAGGAAGACATCCCTTGCGGCCTTGCGTGATGTTACTTGAACATCATCGTGTTAGCCTGTCCGTTCTTGAAAGAAAGAAACTAGTTAACCGTTTCTATTGTTATATTTTGAAATTGATTGTTAATGGAAAATTTCATCATATTATAGCTTCTAATAATTAGTCTATGATTCACGTTTGTATAATATATGTTTTCCGTACGCATCAACGTTGCAACTTGGTCGATCGCTACCATATTTAGCTGTCAGCGTGCTGGTTTAATTAATCAAACAAAGCTTGAAGACTTAAGTACAACATATAGCAACGATATCGTTTTCATTTTCTCCGGAAAAAAAGATACCGTATCCATTTTGCCTTGAGGGTCATTTTTCCTCTATTAATTTGGCTCCACAAGCGATGCGGTTGTGCAAGGCAACTTTTCTGATTAGTATAGCGTTTTCCTACCGTCTTTGTAGATGTATCAAGCGTGTACCTATCAAATATATGTGTTCATTTGCGGGGGTCCTCCGATCGGTACTGCAGTCCGTGAAACCAGAGAGCTGCCTAAAATGGCACGGTGGCACGATAAAATAATAAAACTATACCCTACGACCGAATTGGTAAACTTGTCATCGATTCTACACTCAAATGATGTGGTGGGCCACATGACGGGCTCCCGTTGGGCGGTAGGTCAGCCGGCCGCGTGGCAGGACAGACCACCTACAACATGATGGGGGCGCGACTGAGGGGATCCGGGCGATGGAAGCACGTCAGGGTGCACGTGTGGCTTGTCGGCATATCTACAGTGTCATTTTTGCTAATTCGCTCGCGGTGGCAGGGAAAAGGGGACTAATTTTGCTATTTTGTAAGCCAAAAACTCAGAGAGTTATCAGGGGTACGATAGGTATTCCAGTCTGTGAAAGCAGAGTGACAGTATTCCAGTCTGTGAAAGCAGAGTGACAAACTAAGGGTATGGTCGGTTCCTAGCCAAACGTGCCACACTTTGACACATTACATGGTTGTTTGGATCCCAAGGATTAGGAATTAGTTTTCCAAAAATATGTTTTATTACGAATTTTAGGAAAACTAATTTTAGGTTGTTATTCTATTAGGTTTGGTTTATAGATTACGTTGTTTGGATCACATAAACCTAAAATGTGTTTTATTAATGTCTTATTTGCTTGAGGTCACTTAATCATCGGAAACCAGAAGCCATGGCAAAACAAAGTTAAAAAAATACAAAAGAAATGGCTAGGATTCGACGGCAATACTTGATATATATTTGTCTTCATGCTCTATCAAGTTGTACTAAAATTCTGAAGCGAGAACAAAATTAAGGAAAGGAAGAACTTTACTAGACATGGCTGTGCATAACATGATGTTTGGATACTGAAACAAAAAAAACTTAAGAAAAAATATATATATATTGGGATGCATGGTCAGCGGGGTGCATGTCTATGGGCTCTGTCGACTTGCAACAGCGTCGAGCACATCCCTTCAGGCGACGAGCCGATGAGCAGTCATGGACACGACAGTGCCGACGACCCACGCAGGCAGCCTTGTGGATATCATGGGGATATGCTTACGATCTTAGGATGATGATACAATTGACAATGCCGTTGAAGATTTGTCGAAACACTCGTTTTCGGCGAAATTCAAGTTCTGACAGACAGTAGGTGGTCAGACCGGCCAGGTCGACGGTCAGACCGCCTTTGTGGCGATCTGACTGGTTTTGCCAGGAGGCGGCGGTCTGACCAGCTAGAAAGGTGTTATTGAATTTTATGCCGGGCCAAAAATAGAGGGTATAGGCCAGAGAGGGGATTCATCTACACTTGGTCTCATAATTTTTGGAGCTTCGGGTCAAAAGTTCTAATCGTTTGAAATTTCCAAAGAGGTTTCGGATTTCCAGTGAGAAAATTTGGCTAAGTCCCCTTGCTGGGTGGTCAGACCGGCCAGATGGCGGTCAGACCAGTCATGGGTGGCGGTCAGACCGGTTTTGCCCTGTTTCACTGGCCGGTTTGGCGGCGATGTTTGTAAGTTCGGTCAAGTTCATGGGTTTCAGTGTATATGGGTTGCATAATGCATGTTTTGACTAACGTAGGTCAAGTTGCGAAGAACTTGTTCCTGGAATCGATTTCTTGGTCTATTGTTGTGTAGAAGGCTTGGAAGTCAATTACGGTCAACGGCGAGGATGATCAGGACTAGGCTTAGAGAGCTGAGGTCCAGAACGATCGAGGATACCGGGTGAAGTCAATGAACTCAAGCATGGCGCAAAATGGATAAGGATGACCGAATGGGAAGTTCGGTACGACGGGTTGCATCAAACGACGCGAGGGTCGGTGCAAGTGCCACGGTGGTTTTGGTGGGAGCTGGATGGGAGAGACTTGCCGACATGAAGAGAGCCGTTGATCAACCTATATGTGGCGAAGCATGCCATTACTTCATGAAGATTGGACTCAGTCTTTGGAGAATGATCGAGAATGGGTATTTTGGTAACTTCACTAAAATACCGCCTTCATGACTTTTAGCTAAACCGCGGCACAAGACGACGCAAGAAAGACAGTTTAGGTCAAGAGAAGATGAAAATGGCACTTTAAGAAGCGTGCGTGAGTAAAACCCGTTCGTCTGTGGGTTTAACGGGCACCCATTAGAGATGTCTTTCTAGAAGCTAACCTCCACTATAAAAGGGGAGGGTGCTGGTGTTGCACCTCCCAACCCTTGTAGCCTAGAAACCATAATTTGTGTTTTAGGGTTAGGAGAGGAAAGTGGAAGTATTAGGGTTTTTGAGAGTTGGATTGATTGTGTGCTCAAGTATTGAGCTTTTGTCCTTCATGTTGGAGTGGTTGGAAACCAACATCAATCTCGAATCAATCCAAGCAATATGTCCTCAAGATGAATCTATTCTTGTTCTTGCTCTCTCTTTTGTGATTTTTGGGTTTTCGTTGATCCATTGGTTTCTGGCCGTGATCTTCCTTACTGTGACATGTGGGAATGTATCTAGGATCATCTTGATCATCTTCTACCCATGAGCAAGTTTTGGGATCAATCTTCAGTTTTGCTAGGTTCTTGTGCCCTCATTCTCTCATCCTTGAAATTTGTGGAACCTTGGCTTTGATCTTTCCGATCGTCGATTGGAACCGCCCCTTGGAGAGGTTAGACCGCCCAACTCATTGAGAATTGAGTTTTTGGTTTTTTTTGTTATTTTGCTTCGGGGTTTCAATTGGATTCAATACAAATCTTCCACTATGCTTGTACATTGATCTTCATAGCTCTCATAGCTATTGAAGTGAAAAATGTGTTGAATCCGATCAAGGTGAAAAAAAATATCGTGCTTCTATTTACCCCAATACTACAAAAAGGCTAATAGTGGACGCCCCATTACAGACGGTTGACCAAAACCGTCTGTATTACATGCAATCACAGATGGTTTTGGTTTAGAGACCGTCTATGTTACTGGCTGTGCTAAAAACCGTCTGTGAAGAGGTAATATCACAGACGGTTCATATTGAAAACCGTTAGTGAAGTATCACAAACAGTTCTAAACACGAACCGTCTGTGATAATTGTAGACTTCACAGACGGTTTTTTATTATAACCGTCTGTGATAATATTGCTTCAGCTCTCAAGTGATTTTTTTCGTCGCCCAATGAGTTTCTTCGTCGCCAATGCGTCTCTTCATCGCATCAATGCTTCTTCGGCTCCCCGATGCATCTCTTTGTCTCATGCGCTAAATTTATTCCTTGTTTTATAAAAATGATCATCCGTCATCGAAGATGATCATCCCACATATAACTCTCTCTATATATACTTCTAAAGCAGAAATGGCTTCCTCTTCTGTTTCCTTGTCGCCGGCATTGATGGCCTACCTGGCTATCCTGTACGAGCACCTCTCCGGCCGTACATTGGCGGATGCTGTGGAAGGACACTGTTTCAATAGTGTTCTCACTCCTCTGTCTAAGGATTAGCCGGAGCAGGTTACAACCACCTTCCACCGTCTTGACATCCTCCTTCGCTGCATCTTCCGAGTGATCTCCCACTTCCGGCGAGTTAACCGCACCATTGACGTGGTCCTCCACAATGATGTTGCACGTCTCTAGGAGGCTTGCCGTCACTTGGACTGCTTAATCAAGGTGGCGGGCGACCGAGTCGACCATGTCGAGACCCCTCAAGCAAGGGAAGAGAGCCTATGGACTTAATTCTTTTTGATTCAATAGTTCGAGGGTCTTCGGGAGACACTCGAACAAGCGCGTCAGCAGGTGGACGCATTTCGGGCTTTGTTTATTGATGATCACGAACCGTCCGATGCCGCCGTCGCCGCCTATGAAGTTTTGAAGACAGAGATAGCAGCCTACCTCTACCACTAGAAAAACTTTGTTTATTTAGGTTTCTATTTTTTTAATCTTTGTAAGAAGCGATTGGCCACCTATTTGGCCATATGTAAATTCCAAAATAAAAAAAAATCTAGTTTAGAGGTGAAGTTACTATATTATATGTTGAACTATATATCACAGACGGTTTAGTAGAACAAATATCCGTCTGTGATATGTATCATAGTTAAAGCATATTTTCAGCAGTATTTAAATGACAAAATTGACATATAAACATGTAATTTCTCCGTGTCATGTAAATGTATACATGATAATATGCTCAAAACATAGAACTTGAGAACAACCATATCACAGACGGTTCCATAATAGAACCGTCCCGTCCGTGATATGTCTCATATCACAGACGGTTCCATAATAGAACCGTCGATGATATCTCTTTATTAGTAGGAGCCCGCTAGGGTTTGCGTCCTAACTCGTCACTCCCTAGTCCCCAGCGCCATTACTCTCACCTGTTCCCCTCTCCACCCGAGTGCCCCCGACCTCAACGCCGCCACCCCTGACATCAACGGCGCTAGTCCAATCGAACTCCCCCAGGCCAAATCCACCTCCCCGCCGCCAGATCTGCCTTCCCTTCTTCGTCCTCTCCCCCCAGCGTACGTGACCTCGGCTACGTCTCCACCGACTTTGACACCGCCGCCCCCGACATTGATGACTCCGCTCGAGCTGCGCCTTCTCCCAACCCCTGTGCCTCCTTGCACTCTGCTCCAACCCGACTGTGATTTGAGGCCTCGTTGTTTGGGGCCTCCTGCTCCCTAGACTCAATCCCCCATTCCCTCACTCTCTCTTTCTGTTATTTTAGTTTCAAGCTTGAGCTTGTTTTGGTTTACTGATGTGAGTTGATTATTTACTGATGTGGTTTAATTTATTGATTAAGCATGGTAAATGAAATGGACGTGGGTTAATGCATGGTGGAGGTGTTATCACTAGTATTGCGTTACACTGAGGTAACTACTCCCCTCTACTCTCTATCGCTTCCCTCCCCTTGCTCTGTGATGTAAACTGATGGCTATTGGTGTATGTGCATTTTGTGCATCTTTCTTAGTTCATGCTGTAGGTTCAGATTGACAAAAATGAATGGGGCAAAATGGTGAGTTTAGTTAATGCTCTCTGATGGATACTCAGGGTTATTGATGCTGGTTCTTTATGCTTGGTTGGGTTACATGAGATATGGTCCGGATGGGACAAAATATCAGTCTGTACACATACAAATTTTTGTATATGTAACTAATCTTATGGTATGTTCCTATATGGTATTCTGCTTTTGAAAGCTATAATTAACTTTCCAAATTTGTAAAGGCTACGCAAATTTGTAAAGCTGCAATTAACATACAAATTTCTGGAATTTTTACCTAGCTTGTGTCTCTGATCATCAAATATTTATTAATTGGTGTGTATTCTATTCCAAAACAAGACCAAATAAGTCAAAAACTACTACAACACCTCTTCACCTATCTCTCGCTATTCATTTCACCTTTGTCTGTGTAACTACGTTCACGCCGGTTAAGTTCTCCTCCCTTGCGTCCTAGGTATGTCCTACCATTCCATTCCTGATCTCTTCTCTATAAAGTCTCTAGCGATGGTATGCTTGTGCCTTTAAAACCAGCTTATATATATATATATATATATATATATATATATATATATATATATATATATATATATATTATATTGTTCGTAGTCCCTAGCCACTTTGGAAGTCGTGAGAAGGATGAGACAGTAGCCACGAGCAACTTCATTGTGCCTGCAAGTTCAAGAAGCATAGCTGCTAGAAGAGCATGTGGACATACAATTACTTGGATGCCATCGATAGGTAATTGGACTTGACATCAAGGAATGGTTGGTTGCTAATACATGAAGCCACTTCCCAATCGAAGTACCTGCACATCCACACCATGTTCAGAAAGTGGCGTGGATGCGCAGGTACTCTGACTAGGAAGTGACTTAATGTATCAGCAACCAATCATTCCTTGATGTCAAGTCCAATTACCTATCGACGACATCTAGGTAATTGTATGTCCACGTGCTCTCTTGGCAGCCATGCTTCTTGAACTTGCAAGCTCGATGAAGTTGCCTGTGGCTGTTGTCTCATCTTCTTCACGACCCCCCGAATTTGGCTGGGGGACTATGAACAATATATATATATATATATATATATATATATATATATATATATATATATATATATATATATATATATATATATATATATATATATATATGAAGTCGGTTTTAAAGGCACAAGCAGCCACTACTTGGAGACTTTATAGAGAATATATATCACATACGACTTTATCTACAACTGTCTGTGATACATCAGCTATCACAGACGGTTTAATCTACAAACCGTCTGTGATAGTTAACTATCACATACGGTTTTGAGTTAATAACCGTCTATGATAGTCTGCATCATAGTCAGTTTGAAAACCGTCTGTGATGACATCATGTCATTACTGACCTATAAACTCAGATAGCTCACAAAACCATCTATGATGACCTTTTTTTAACCATCTGTAAAGACCTTTTCTGTAGTAGTGCCCCCTCCCCTCTCTAGTCGTCGTTTCGGTCCAACAAACCTACATACTTGCTTCATTAACACACATTAGATGGGAGCATGTATGGAGCTAGCTGGGAGTTGCGATCGAAGTTACAGATCCCTCATGTCGTGTAGAAATCTGACGAGGCACTGAAGCCTAACTTTGTTATGCGGCAGAAAACGTGCGTGCAATACACGACTGAAAACGAGGATAAGCTATCCTGGTTTTGTGAAAAACAGGTACTGAGTAGTTTTCCAGAAAACTCATGTTTTGAGTTTTAGCCAAAACTAACTTTTGTTATGTTGGTTTTATCCTCTTCTACCAAACACAGTTTTAGGTTGTTATGCTCTTAAACTTGTTTAGCTAAATCTGGTTTTAATAAAGCGTGAGATCCAAACAAGACGGTACGAGTTAGCCAAATCTAACCAAGTTTGACATCTATTTGGTTCGTAGCCAAAGGTGTGACAAGATTCCTTTTCTGTCATTCAGGTCTTACATGTAAGTGACTCAAAACAAAAGTATGTCAATATTCCTTTTTGTGAGCCAAAGTGTGATGCTGATTTTTATGTACTAATCTTAGACGAATTTGGCCCAAAAAAAAAATGTAGCGACTTTGACAACCTTAGTTTGTATCCCTCAGTCCTCATCGTCCTGTGCCTCCCTAGCCTGCCGCCGTGAGATCCACCAACAGCCATCTCGGTGCCCATCCATGAAGCTATAATTTTCATTGAGCTGGATATCTCTTTCCTGTAAAGGGCAATTTTAGTTTTGATCTCAAGTTCATGGTGTAAAACTGTGTACAGTAGGACGACATAAACCTGTAGTCTATATAAACTGTCCTAAGCAGTATGCCAAAGTAGCTTAGATATACCGAGTGCAAGTTGGGAGATGCAGAGCGCTGTGATGACCACCTTCTCCTTGAAAGCACGACACTGCAACATGAGCTGCCATCTCGCAGCAGGAGCTGCTGCTGCATCATCACGACCGATCGGACGACGTCCGGGTGTCTCATGGTGGTGGCGGCAGCCGGGCCGCGCCGTGCTGCAATGCCGGCAAGCACAGCAACTTTCAGCAGGAACACAAGATGAGGCTGACGATCGCTTAAGCAAAAACCCCTGCGGTTTCCACCCATGTATATGGGGATGTTTCTTCCTTTACTACTCCAACACAGCAGCCTCCTCCCAACAACAGGTTAATCGATTCCTTTCTCTTTTCTACCTATACAGTTTCTTCTTCTTTTAGATAATTCTACCTATATACTTAGTATAATTCGTTATATTTAAGGAATTATGGGGGTCTGTCCACATGTACACTCCACTGTTTTCCATTAAAAAAAAAAATCCGTCAAGTTGAGACCGTTGGATGTAGAATCAACGGATCTCTTTTCCCTCCCTCCGGTCTCTATTAGTTCATCACCACGGCTCAAACGAACCAACGCAATCTACTCGTTGTCGTCGGCTCATCACCAACATATCGGGCTGTGCCACTGCCGCGCACCGTCTTTGCTTTGATCCCATATTCGTCGGTAGCCAGGGAGGGAGCCAGAAAATATTTATGCGGGGTCATATGGTGAAAACTAAATATCGATAGATGTTAAGTATAAATATTTTGCTATTTTACATAAATAAATTAAAAGCTATATAGAAGACTTCATCAACCATAGAGGACCAGGACTACTACTGGTCCCTTCGACTCCGTCCCTGGCGGCACTAACTAGGGATGAAAACGGATCGGATACGGACAGATAATTGCTCTGCCATATTTGTTTTCATATTTTTTTCGGGATGCGGATACGAATACGGATACAAATAATATCGAATCTGAATCTGAGCGAATCTGAATCGAAACGAATCTGATCCACGGATATTTTTTTGGAACATAAAAACCCCTTAAATTGCATGCCAGAAATTAACGAAAACATATAACTAGTTTGTTTGATGCAAACATTCATGAATTGTTCATATTTTCAACATCCAGAGTTACTTCATGGTCCTTGTAAACTACTTCTGAGCAAGTTTTATCGATCCTCTAGATATTAAGTACACCTTACCAACCTCAATTAGGTCATAAAATTGATCAAGCACCGAATTGTCTTTAATATGCTGGATCCCATGATGCAACTGAGATTGTCTTTTCTAACTCATCCACCTTTCAAAATAAAACAACACCAGTTAGATTGACACCCGAATAATTGTACATGAATAAGGAAATAGATACCCCTATTGAAAGATAAATAAATCTAATATATCATATGCAGTTATGCACACCCTGCCACTCCCCCAATCTTAACTCATACAGGTTCTTCTTCTTTGCTTCTCCCTCAATCTTCCCATTCCCCACTCCACATCTCACCTCACCTCACCTCCCTCCACTCCTGGTGCCACCATTCCCTCATGGCTCCCCTCCAGCCACCGGCTCCTAGCGCTGCCACCGCTGCTGCCTGATCCGCCACCACCTAAGCCACTCGGCCCTGCGTGCTCCACCTACGATGTCTCCTCTCTCTGGCTAGCTCGGCGCCTAGCGCCGCCGCTGTCTCTGGCCCTCCCCTTGGCTTCCCCGGCACGGCCTCCGGAGGAGGAGCTGCCTCAGGCTGCCTCTCGGCACCGGTGGATGCCACATCTGCGCCTACGAGGCTTCGACGAGATGGACCCCACTGCCGCCCTAGGTCGATGCTCGCCGGTGGTTGTTCTTCTTGAGTCGAGGAGATGGTGGGCGCCGCTGCCACCACGTGCCTGCACGCGCCGACGTAGCCAGCGCACCGCACTGGCGCCGGGTTGGGACGAAGGGCTGAAAGGCAGGTTCTTGTTCTCCATCGCCGGCGTTGAGGATGAGTTCTACGTCGTTGAGGATGAGTTCTACGTTGTTGGTGGCCAGTCCGGAGGCTTGGATGCCGGCTTCGTGAAGACCAAGATGCACAAGGAGTCTTGGTGTATAGCCCTCTCATGGGCGCGTGGCGGAAGGCGGCCCGATCGCGAACGCAGCGGTCTCGGTAGTCTTTGGGGGTGTTTGAGATGTCCGTCAGCCGCAACATTCTCCGGACGTGCCTAAGTGAGGTCTGGATATCCAGACCAGCTCTTATCCGGATAATCCAAATTCGTATTCGTATCTGCCGGATATCATGTCTATCGTTTTCGTTTCCGTTTCCGACAAAAAAATCCGAATTCGTTTCCGATCCGAAAAGTATAAAAAAAAATCCGATCCGAGACCATCCGAATCCGTTTTCGTCCGGATCGGACGGAAACTATCCGATCCACTTTCACCCCTAGCACCACCGTAGTCGCGACACACAAAAGACCCCCGGCGCAACACTCAGCGTCCATCAAAATATGTGATTAGAGGCCTGATGGACCCATTAAAACCACTTTGTGGAAGCCAGAGTCGGAGACACCATCAAGAGAAATTCGACCGGTTATTGGAGAAAACAGTCAAATGTTTTTGGCACTACCAATGGATTGTGGTTATGTCGGACTCGGATTCCGAGAATCCAAATCCTCTGTGAACACATTGTGCTATTCTGTAGATCAGTAGATATCACTCACAGGCACATTGCTGGATCAATCATACAAGGCGTGAACTAAAACATTCAAATATAATACAACATAGACTGACATAGACCACATCGAGTCGAGTTTTACAAAAGGGGCCGAATAAGGTCAACTTGATTACATTACATAAAAGCACGTAAACTACAGCGGAAGCAAAAGGGGAGTAGAGCTCATCTCACCATAGGCAAGCGACTGGGGCAACCTGTGTACAACAGATATTAACCAAGAGTTGGATAATATCGGCTGTACATAAGTACCAGCGAGTCCACTAGACTAGGGCAAGACCTAGACTATAGATCTATGCTACTCTTCATCGTTTCCTTATCCATCAGCTTCTGGGTCCTCATAATATGCGTAGTTTCCTTGGTCTTCATTATCTGAAGGGTTTGAGGAGAGTAAGAGTGAGCACAACTTCCGTGCTCGCGAGCCAATACACATAATGCAATAGTATACATGCAAGGCTAAACAAGGTTAGCTCGGGTTCTTTTATTTGCTAAAACAATGTTTTCAATTATCATAATTACAAATTTCTATCACTTAGTATTTTAACCAAATTTCATTTTTATTAAAAGAGTAATTGTGCAATATTTGTAACAGCAAAGGTTACCTCCACCTTTATGCTTATTTTGATCACAGTTACATCCACCACTTAACAACACTGGGGTATTTCCACCCAGGAAAAATCCAAATGCCACTTTACATCAGCCCGACAAGCTTTCATCCCACCCACAAATGTTTTTGAAATAGAACTAACTCTAGCAAGTTCCTATGTCCGTCTTTGACCGTAGACACGGCTATTTAAATAGTTTAGACTCTGTAGAGGTTATACATTGTACCCACAAGAGATAGTCATACTCATTACCCCACATGATTCCATAGTCATGTAGTTGAGCGATCGTCACAGTAACCTTTCTAAGTATCTCGCCCTTTCCATCATATCACCCATATGGGGTTACGCCCATACGTTGTGCGGGATGTTCACCACAACGACTAGCGCATCTGGCCTTGGCCACAACGACTAGCGTAGCTGGTAACTTCACCTTACCACGGTGTCCCATTCAAGCTAGAACTATCACACGCTTGCACGTTCCCATTACCCATCCAGCGAGATGACATCCAGGGTTTAATAAATTTACTAAGCCAAGTTGTAATTTGTAGACTTGTGGTTGTACTTGTTTTACACAGGAGGTCGTGACAAGATTAAGTCCTTAATTCATCTGGGTGGTTCATTCCGCATATGGTGTCTCGTGCTACATTCACACCCACCATCCATTCCATCCGCCTAGATGTGGTAATAGCAAGTTATTAGGGTTTTGAGGAGTAAAACCAAATTATTTCATCCATTTCAGTCATGGACCACCAATGACTGTCCAAAATCATTTAATGTTTGAAGAGATGATGATTGGGGTATTTAATACCCCGATACTTAAGCAAGATTAGCTAGCATGTCGCTCAAGTACAACCTATAGCTAGTATTACCACATAGTTACTAGGGTAACATGGAATAATGGATTCAAATATCATTGGATGACATATTAATTAATTAAGCATCAAATGGGTATTTAACTACCTTAAGCTTTAACATACATTTGATTAAAGAATTAAAGCATGCAATTTTGGTAATTTAAAAATAATATAATTTACATAAAATGTAGGATCAAAATGATCAAAGCATTGACTTGCTTTGGTTATAGGCAAGAGGATCTTGATATTCTTGTGCTTAATCAACTTGGAGGTCTTCCGCGTCTTCGAATCCTATTCGGACGAACGTATCGGAAAAGACGCAAACAAGCAAAGAGAGCAAATAAATAGACAAGAATAAACAAATGAACTCCAAATTAAACAAGACCTGTGCTATTAGCAAGATCTTGAATTTACAAAATTTTAGAAATAAATTTCATAATTTTTGGAGCTATAACGGAGGAGAACAGAATTTACGAAGATTGAATTGAATTTAAAAGGGAGAGAGAGGGAGTTCGGTGCACAGCACAGTGCATAGACCGGGTTCATGCGCATGGGGCGCTGGTCCACGGGAACAGTGAATCATGGGGCCCACTTGTCGGTCATAGGGGCAAAACCAAAAAGTAAACCGGCCATTACTTCTTTGGCCAGGCCTAGTGGCAGTGTAACAAAAGGGCTACATAGGGCACCATTAAAGCTAATGATTGTTGTTAGGTTTTTAAGGACAGCCATTAACGCTAATGATGGAGGAACAGTGCATGTCCAAACAGGCCAGCATAGCGAGGCTTTCACGGGCGCGCACGACCGGAGTTTGCCGCCGGCGAGGGTGGGCATGGTGGGGGCAGGCGGGCATGCCGGCGGTGGTCCAGCACCAAATCAAAGAGCCCGCGGCGAGAGGAAGCTGATGACGTGGGTGGCGCGGCCAGGGAAGGGCCGGAACGGCGGCGCGGTGGCGAGGAGCGACGGCGGCAGCTCGGTCATGGCGGAGACGGAGTTCCGGCGGCGCCTAGAGCCAGTGGAGGTGAGCACGGGGAAGAGCGCACCAAGGCGAACTCACTGGGTTGAAAAGGAGGGCCGGAGGAGAACTGTGGCCGACGGCGGATCGTGGGGAAGTTGGCGGCCGGAGGGGGGAAGACGGGCAAATACGGTGGCTGTGGTGGTCTAGAGGCGAGGAGGCTTGAGGGGAAGTGATCCTCGGTGTTGGTGGCGCACGGCGATGGTGGTGGCGGCGCCGGAAGATGGTTGGAGCGGCTAATCGGAGGTGGAGGTGGCGGCGACTGAAAAAGGGGAAATGGGGATTTTGCGGTGGAGCTTACCCGGTTCCAAGGGGCGGCGTGAGGGAGAAAGAGGGAGCACAGGAGGCTCATTTATAGGCCAAGGGAGGAAGGAGAGCCGTTGGGGAGGGAGGTGAGCGCACGTGTAGTCCTGAGACGGCACGACGGCTCTCTGCGTGCGGAGGCGATAAGGCGAAGGGATGGGTGAGGCGCAACGAGGGGCGTAGACTTTGGAGGCCAGAGTGCTGACGAGGGCGCGTAGCTGATGATGCGGGCATGGGCCGGCGAGGGCGCAAGGACAGCCATGGTGTCACGGCCACGCCGACTCGACGTGACAAGGCGAAGGGCGGGGTTCCGAAGTCGCGGCTAGGGTAGCGGAGTTGGCAACGGCAGGCGCACGCATGAGGGAGCCGGTGGCATCGTAGAGGGCTCGTGGGTGTCGCCAGAGGGGCGTGGTGGCAAGCAGTGGCGTGCGCAGCGAAAGAGAGAGCCGCTCAGGCGGTGTTGACCAAGGAAGAAGAAGGGAGGTGCTGGGTGCGCCGCTAGGCCAGTTGAGCCAAAGGAAAAGAGAGGCCGGAGGCGGCCGAGCTAAGCAGGCCGACAAGAAGAAAAGGCCGGGAGAGAAAAGAGGCCGACCCAAGAAAGAGTGGGTTGAGCCTAGAAAAGAAAGAAGGCCAAAAGAGAAATGGCCCAAAATTCAAAAGAGAGAGAAATCCAAACCTGAATTTGAATTTCAGAATTCAACAAAGTTTGAAACACAAACCCAAGCTTTAAAGAAGCTAGAAGATTTTCGAAAGTAATCGCTAATTTCAAATACGAACGAAAACGAAAACCGAAATAGTATACACTATTTGCCGTCCGAAAACGGGACGTTACAGGTTACTCCAAAGACCGGGGATGCAGAGTTCCAGATCCTGCTTCCAATCCGGTTGGTGGATATCCTCAATTTGGGATAATAAAAACTATATTGGTTTGGCACTAAATCACTATATAAAATGTAGAAACAAATTATTAATGTACTTCTTAATTCAATCTACCTACATATAAAATTTAAAGTTCAAATTCAATCTATGTTAGGGGTAATCAACCGAGAAATGTAAAAATGAAAAAAATGGACAAAATTTATTTACAATAAATACATTTTTTAATTTTGAGTTCGAGGTCGAAGTTAGAAGGTCCTGCGATAGGGGCTATCAATTCATCTAGTGACGGAAAATTAGCGAAATTTCAAACACTCTTCTCGGTCCTTGGTTGAAGATCTAACTACTCTCATCACTTCCCACACTTCCAATATAAATCCACCCCTCACCCCCGGACAAAGACTGGAATGAAGAATTATTCTAGCCTAGACCAAAAAAAAAGTTTAATAAACTCCTAAAAGTACATAAACAAATAGGACAAAAAATTGCAGCAAAGCTTTCCTAAAATTGCATATTGCTTAGCACTATAATTTTAGGTGACTCAAAGATAAGAAAAAAATCAGGTGACTGAAAATTAGCAAAACCGATACTCAAAACACTCCTTACTATTTTTCATAATATTCCTCTAACTTGTCAGTAGATGGAAATAGGTTCCAATTGACCACAAATAGATTTACATACAACTTGTATAAATGGTGAAAAATCGTCAAGTCTTCTATGTGGTTAATACTAGCCACCGGCCGCACACAGTTCCCTATCCCTCGTGCCTCGGTCCGCCTAGTAACTATTACCCCTCTTGGCACAAAATAATGCTGTTTTAGATATGTGCAATCAATCTTTCTAAACTTTGTTTATAGATATCTTATTAAATATTTTGATTTGATACGTGAAAATCATATGTTTAGATTTGTCTCGAAAATTAGTTACATAATATTATAATTTTATTGAATTTTATAACTGTACCACAATAGAAATAGTTGTCAAGGTTTCCTTTTGGGAATCATGTAAATGTTCAAAACGATATTTGTTTGTAACGGGATGGTATAAACATTGAATTCAGTGAAGAAATAGGTAAGCTCTGCTAATCTGCATAAGATTCATTAATCACTTGTTGATATGCTCACTTAAAGTATTGTTGTTAGCAGACATGGATGGTACAAGCAGACAAGCAGAAAGAAGAAGTGGCAAAAATGATAACAAGTTTGACTACTTGTAGCCTGCTCGAGAGGCTACATCTCATCGCTGCATTGGAGCGTCTTTGTGTAAATAATCTTTTTGAAGAGGAGATTAATCTTATGTTAAGTCAAATTAACAATGCCAATGTCAGCGACTGTGATCTTCGTACGGTAGCTTTGTGGTTTTACCTACTGCGTAAACATGGATACAGGGTTTCACCAGGTAAGACAGGTCCAATTCGGAATAATTGTGTACTCTCTATGTCATACTGAGGACGTTATCTCTATTATATAATAAAAATCCATACAGATGCTTTAGAACTGCTAAGAAAAAAAAAAGATAAATAAACTAGAAATTCTCATAAAAAAATCCGGTCTTTAATTTAGTGGAGCACAATTATAAGCATAAACCACAATCACTGGATGTTATAAAAAAAATGATAAATATACTAGAAGTTCTTATAAAAAAAACAAACATCTAGCCCTCAATCCTGTGGATCCTGATTAAAGCTACAGTATATATTGTGGCATGTGATGTTACTACTTGAAGATATAAATTATTTGTAATAAAAAAACAGCGAAGATAGTTCTTGTGTGCGGCTAAGCAACATCGTCCAAAAAAAGATTAAAAAAACAAACATACATTCTAATCATATTCATTTACTATATATTCACACAGTACAAAAGAAGTTCTACACCACTTATTTTGATGGGTCGAAACTATAATGGTGTAAATTAAGGGTATGTTTGGATCTTTAATAAAATATGTTTGGTACGTATAAGTTAATTTCATAGTTCAATTCCGGCCAGAACAAGGAAAGATTACTGTATTCCAAATGGGGCCTAATAAATGTAATGGATAGTGCGTACAATATATTGGTAAGATTAGAACGAGACTTGAGAGAGTCCTATAATTTTAAAATTCCCATGTTCTAACCTCATGATGGTTACAATAACCCTTAAAATATCAAAAGGATCCTAGAAATAATCCCGTTAATCGATGAAAATTAATGATCGGTACAATAACCCTAAGAAATAAAATATCCGAGAAAATTCTCTCACTAATTAAGAAAAGACAAAGAATATATGCCACTTATTTTGGTGGTGATGGGTTATATTGGTGTAGATTAATAGGATATAAATATTACAATGGCGGTAGTTATACAACACATAACTATATTTCAATTATTAGTGTTAGTGTTGTATAACAAAAGCAATTGTATATTCGAATATAAACACAAGTATCGTAGTATCTAGCCGCGCAATTGTGCGGACAATTCGGCTAGTTGGACTAATGTACCAAAGCTAAATGGTAAATTGGTAATCTGCAACTGAGAATTTGAGAAAAAAAAAGTTGTGTAGAGTGGATTGAAGGAAAATATATGTGAAAAGATTGTACTCCCTTCGTTTTTTTATATGCGTTTTAGAATGTGCACATGCACCCTTTTACAATTTTGACAACTAATATACAGAAGATTAATTATCCGTATTTGTAATGTGGAAATGATATTACTAGATTTTTCATGAAAAAACTTTTATGTCATTAACATATAATGACAAAAGTTATGATTAAACATATGTATTGTAGATCGTGTTGATGTATAAAAGGATGAATAAAAAAACAAACAAGGGAGGTATACTAGACTACTAGTTCCCAGCGCTGTCAATCCTAGAAGAAATCCGCTGAAATGATAATATAGTAGTATCATGGGCAGCGCACAGTGATCGTGGACTAAAGAAACTTTAATGCATAGTTATAATATAGATGTTGAATTTTTGACTGGGTACAGTGTGTAACCGTGGTGATATCTTCGTGTTCATTTTATTCACTATTTTACACCAAACCTTTCATATTAACACTTCCAGTAGTAATATTGTAGCAATGATATCTCTTTCTAGCTTTTACATCACGATTGTAGTTTTTTTGTTCGTTCTACTCTTTCTTTTAATTTCACAAAATGATAGCAGAGAAATTCGATTTCAAATTACAGATGTGTTTGCCAAGTTCAAAGATGAAGAGGGAAGTTTTGCAGCGCACACTCCAGGGGAACTTCTGAGCCTTTACAATGCTGCACATTTCAGGACCCACGGAGAGACAATACTTGATGAAGCTATATTGTTCACTCAAAAGTGTTTAGAATCAACGTTGCCCTATCTTGAAGGAGCATTAGCACATGAAATAAAATGTGCACTTGAGATGCCCCTCCCTAGAAGGGTTGGAATATACGAGGCTAGTTATTATATCTCTACCTATGAGAAAGAGGCTACAGTGCATGAAATGGTATTGCAACTGGCAAAGTTGAACTTCAATCTTATGCAACTTCAATATCAAGAAGAGTTGAAAATCATTACGAGGTGAAGTGATTACTATTATTTCAATTTCTGTTCCATGTTAAACTTTCAAACGGAAAAAAGGGCTGATCCTTATTAATCTAGAGATAGATATTGCCATAATTTAAGTTTATATTCCTTTAACGTTCCATTAATGTACAGGTGGTGGAAGGATCTACAAATTCAATCGAGGCTCCCATTTGCTCGAGATAGAATTGTGGAGTGTTATTTGTGGATGTTAGGAGTATACTTCGAACCAAGTCATTCACGAGGCCGAATAATATTGACAATGGTGATTGCCATTGTGACCCTCTTTGACGATATTTTTGATTCCTATGGAACTCGAGAAGAGTGTGAATTATTTACCAAGTGCATAGAAAGGTTTGTATTTATTTTCTAGACGAGAAAGATTTTTATTCTCATCTCACCAAAATTGAAGTCATTTTTTACGGTGAGCTACAAAAGGACACAATAAAGAAAAAAAACAAGCTATTTTAAAATAGATAAATTTTACAGTATGTGATGTTAGTCACGCCACCTGACCTCCTCGGAATTTTTTTTATTAATTAATCATTTTTAAAATTTTATTTTAAAGTTAACCTTCGGTGAACTTTATTTCCAATTTTGACCTCTTTGGTCACGCTACCACCTGTGACGTGATAAAATAACATTGTCACGTTATAGGATAAGTCCGCTAAATAGCATTTTTGGTAACGCCACTGGTCGTGGCGTGACCAAACAACACTGTCACGCCACCACCCGTGGTGTGACAAAAGCTTCCCCCAGATACGGGCTGGCTTGACAGCATTGTTTTGTCACGTCACGAGTAGTGGCGTGACCAAAAAGGCCAGTATTGGAAATAAAGTTCGCTAGGGGTTAACTTTAAAATAAAATTTAAAAATGATTAATTAATACAAAAAATTCACCTCCTCGTGATGGCATCTCCTACCTTTCTCCCATCCTCCACCAACTCCACTGCTGCGTCCAACACTTCCACCATCCCAACCCCACCTCTCAACAGCTCACAGTGCCACACACTTCCACGAAAAAAAAATGCAGTGGAATGGGGCCTCACCGTAAAGCCCCGCCTCATCACCGTTCATCTTATCCCCCCCCCCCCGATCCAAGGACTCAGGGGGCGGGGCCTCACGGAGGCCCCGCCCCATAGAATTTCCTTCCCACTTCCACCATCCCAACCCCAACTCTCAACGGCTTATAGTGCCACCCGCCGCACTTATGCTGTCTTTTAGGTCCAACAACACTTTCACCATCTTGCTACACCTCCTCCACTACTCACCCACTGCCCTCAAAACCTAATCCACTAATCTCTATCGTTGTGCCTCCTACCGCTGTCGTCGACCCTCTCCTCTGAAACCACGAATGGCAGCTTCCTGGCCGTCCCACCACCACGCCCCATAACTTTGTAGTCGGGTCTCGATGAATCCCAAACCGAGTTTTTGGCTAATCTAGCCCTTTTGTGACCCGTAATAACAAATCTAACAACGTAAAAACCGATTTTGCAAAAATGGCACCGCTGGCGTACGGTCACCGTGCGCCAGCGCCCTCACGCCGCCACGTGGCCCGTTTTTGAGCTGAAAAAAATTAATTAAATCGAATTTGGATGGACACGTGTCGGCGCATGACGGGTGTTGGCGCGTTGCCACCGTCTTGCCGACGCCACGCCACGTGGCGTCGTGGTAGGCGCCACGGTCACCGTCGGCGCCAAATACATATCGGCAAGACGGCGGCATTGGCGTCTTGCCAATAGCGCCATTTTGCAAAATCGATTTTATGCGGTTAGATTTGTAATTACAGATCATAAAACGGCTAGATTAGCCAAAATTCTCCCAAACCCTACCCAATGAACACCGCCCTAACTCTTCGTTGGTTGCCGCCGTCACTTGAGAGAAGCGGCGCCTCGATCTTGTACCACAATCCTCCTAACAAGCTACTAGTAGCTATGAAGTGATACCCAATTTTATACATGCAACCGGCAAAACATCAACAAAAACATTATATACCATTGCAAAATAGTTTATTTCATTTGTGGCATTGTAAAAATGCAAGACTCTTTTTATATTGTCGTTAGCCACTGTTTCTCGTGTGTTTTTATATGGAGGCAGTGGCGAAGCTACGATATCGGTGTTGGGGGTGCACACACCAAGCAACATCTAGTACCATTAGTTCAAACTACACATCACCTAACGGAGCTAGGAATTTGCATGTTAGAAGTAAAAAACCTCAAGTAAAAAAAAGGATGTAATAGTCTACTAGCATCTTTTTGCATGTCATTACTATAGTAATAAATTAGGAAAATAACTTGCATAACAATCTGAATGTAAGAAAAAAAATTGCTCCATGTACTGATTTAGTACTGCAACTGTATTTCACTATTAAATCTTAAATCAATAGAAGAGAAGAGAGAAATGAATGGATGTGACATGTGAGGGACGGATCCATTCCCGTGAACTCACCCTCATACACACCTGCAAAACCGCCGCTGGCCTTAGTGAGGGCGCCGCCCGCCCACTCGCCCTACTGGCTGCCGTACGCCGCCTTGCCGCGATGTATTGCCGGCCACGACGTGTGCACACCAAGGTCTCCATCCAATTTCAGTCCAATTAAATAGCATCAAATTTGAGATGAAAACGAAATCAAAGGACCAAAAGCATGCCATCATAGCATGTGCTTTCCCCCTCGTTCTTTAGGAAGGGATATTTTTCAATAGAAAATCCATAAATTAAGCCTTGAGTTACTATGACTGTGCACTGATGAGTGTCGCACCACCTACTACTGCTTGCTGCTCCTGTGTCGCATCGAGTCACCTGTTGCTGCTCTCCGCCCTATGCCGACTGCTGAGCCACCGAGCCGCAGGGACCAAGTGGGGAGGAGAGGAGATGATCAGTGATTTAGGGTTGGAGATTAGGGAGGAGTTGGAGTATTGCAGATGGAGATGGCTGTGGGCTGGTGAGTGGTGTGGTACCTGTGGGCTGGTGGGGGCACGAGCGGGTCATGGGTTATGAGCTAGGCTTCTAAGAGGGTACACACTTATGGCCCAAATGCAAAACTGATATCAAAAATTGTTTTTTGATTTTTGGGTGTGTCTGGGCGTATCAGGCACCCTGCCGGCTTCGCCCATGTATGTAGGGTTACGTTCTTAGGTTTTTGAAAATAACAATTTGTAAAACCCCTGGCCCTTCAGCTCAAAAGCATCCTCTTCGTTTCATTCACCCAAATAGCTACAGTGCTGAAGGGTAGAGTAGAGGGCCTATTGAGCGTTGGCGTTCGCGTGGCAAGTGTGGTGCCCAGCAGTAGTGCAACCCTGCTGCGGCAGTAACACAACAGCGCATGGAAAAACGTTTTTCATTATTTTTCCATGTCACGACCGAAATATATTGTTTTGCAATGGAACATATAAAATTTATATTTTCTTCAAAGGCATATACAAAAATTGTCCTTTAAAATATGAACTTAAAATGTTAATCGAACAAAAGTTTGGCAATTTGAGCATACTTCAATAATAATTATAAGATACTCCAAAGTGAGTTCCATAAAAATTTCATGAAAGTCCATTTTTATAGCAATATTTGTGTGTGTGTGTGTGTATATATATATATTATTTTATATATATAAAAGGGTATATAACAAAATAAAGGGCTTCAATGGAATTTTTTCAATCAAGTCACATTGAAGTATCTTATAATTGGTATTTAAGTATCTTGAAAGTGATAAAGAAGTATAATATATTCGTTTAAATGGTATATTGGAAGTGGGAGTACATACTCCTAGAAGTACGAAATGGGTGTCATATATATATATATATATATATATATATATATATATATATATATATATATATATATATATATATATATATATATATATATATGTGTGTGTGTGTGTATATATATATGTGTGTGTGTGTATGTATGTATGTATGTATGTATATGTATATGTATATGTATATATGTATAGAAATACTAGCGAACGCTATACCGTCACTAGATAAAGTAACGGGATAGCAACCCGATGTCAGATTTAATCCCTACAAGCAGTTACACCATCATGGACTTGGTCAGCTCAACCTTATCCATCCCCTTCCCGTGTGCACGAGATATCTCATTCTCCAGTTCTATCTACTGCAACCGAGCTCCCCACCCCAATCGGAGGAGGGCGCCTAATGGCACAGTGGAGCAACGTGGCGGGCGGAGGAGGCTCTCGTCTCCTTTCTTTAATCCTTCTCCCAAACCCAGCTCTGATCCCCACTAATCCCACCCATAATCCCCTTTCATCGACGATAACCACGGTGGATCTTGGACACCAAATCGCTCCCCCATGTTGCTGCAGCGGCGGTTCTTCTTCTTCTTTTGGGCGTTCTGTATGGATTTGGTCACCACGTTTGAATTCGATTTGACCATCTCGACCTGTAGCAGTTACTAGAGCAACTGCTCAAGCTGTTGGTTCTTGGTGATTGGCTTATTGGTGTTCTTGTGTTGGTTTGGGGATTAGGAGCATTAGAATCCTACTTATCCAGGTTCATGAAGTTTCATCACATGTCTCATGAAGTTTCATTCCAAGTTTCATCGTGTTTCATGAAGTTTCATCCTAAGTCTCATTAAGTTTCATGAAGTTTCATCTTAAGTTTCATCGTGTTTCATCAAGTTTCATCGTATTTTATGAAGTTTCATCCCAAGTCTTATTAAGTTTCATGAAGTTTCATCCCAGGTCTTATAAAGTTTCATCCCAAGTTTCATCAGGTTTCATCGTGTTTCATTAAGTTTCATGAAGTTTCATCCCAAGTCTCATGAAGTTTCATCCCAAGTCTCATGAAGTTTCATCCCAAGTTTCATCGTGTTTTCTGAAGTTTTAATCCCAAATAACTGGATGAAACTCATTGAAACTTTGTGGAAACTATTCGAAACTTTCTAAAACCTAGTGAAACATAATGAGACATAACAAAACATCATAACAAGGAGCCATCTGACACTTCATGAGATTGCTATACCGTACTCCTGGGAGTACGTACTCCCACTTCGAATATACTACTTAAATGAATATATTATATTCTTTATCATTTTCAGTATACTTAAATACCAATTATAAAAATACTCCAACGTGACTTAATTGAAAAATTTTCATTGCAGCCCTTTTATTTTTGCTATATACCCATTTTCATATATAAAAAGAAGTATATACATAGATTTTGCTATAAAAAGTGGCATTTAATGAAATTTTTCATGAAACTCACTTTGGAGTATCTTGTAATCATTATTGGAATATGTTCAAATTGACAAAGAGGTATCATCATACAATTTAAGTGGTATAGGTGGGAGTACGTACTCCCAGGAGTACCATACCATTTTCTCATATATATATATATTTGTGTACGAAAAGACTGTAGGATTTGAATTTCCTACACAGTAATCTTTTTCTTGATATATATGTGCAATGTCGGTGAAAATTTAATGAAAGGAAGTTCAACCAGCGTACGTCTTGATGAATAATTACGGATTTTTAACATTTTTTTATCATTATGGATATATAAAATCAATATAATTAGTGGGAAATATTCATGTCCAGTTGGGATCCAAAGGGTGCTGATGATCTCCCAGAGTGCATGCAATTTGTGTTGGAAAATGTTTTGGACAGCTATGAAACGATCGAGCATGAGCTAGCACAGGAGGAGAAATACCGTATGATCTACCTCAGAAACTTTGTGAGTCATCTTTTCCATCTACATATATATCATGTATTCATCTCCCCCGGAAAGATTATCAGAAAACCATATGGTTACCTTCCATTATATATACTAGTCCTCGACCGGTGCGCCTGCAAGAGCTAGCAATTTTTGTAATTTTTTTATGTTAATGCAATATATTATCGCATATTTCTAAAAATGGGATTCTTGCAATCAAGGGTTGTCTTGGAGGCGGAAAAGTTAAATTCATGAATTAGAAAACATAGGAATTGATGTGGAAAACTATAGGAATTGAAAATATAAGAAAAACCATAGGAATTTAAATTAAGAGAAAATTGCACTATAGGTCTCTGAACTTGCGAGGTTATGTCACTTAGCTCTCTGAACTTGTATTTTACTTTCTCAGCCCCCTGAACTTGCGAGGTTATACTACTTAGCTCCCTGAACTTGCGTTAAAGCGAAGTTCGTCGGATGCGATGCTGGCGACGTCGTCCCCTCCGAGTCTAGTGGACTCGTCACCACCCCGTTCCGGTCGTGTTCATCATCCTAGTCACCTCACGCCGACAAAAACGGATTCTTTGGGCCCGAGAATGCACCATGCTCTCATTTTCGCCGGGGCTCCACCGTCGCAGCTTGTCACCGGCCTCGCCCTTGCCTCCTCTGAGTTTGCTGTGAGATAGAGAGAAGTACATTCTCAGTGCTAGAGTAGGGGCACATTACTTCTCTCTTTCACACAGTGATTCGCTAGCTCAGCCTTTCCTGTTACAAACGGCCAAATGGACTTCATGTAGGGTCAGTAGCTTCTGCTTTAGCACTAGAAATGTACTTCTCTCTCTCTCTCTTATGGCTGACTCATAGGAGGCTAGGGCGAGAGCAGAGGCAAGCTGCGACAGTGGAGCTCCGTCGAAGACGCAAGCATGGTGTGTTCCTAGGCCCGAAGAATTCGTTTTTGTTGGCATGAGGAGACGGAGACGATGAACACGGCCAGAACGGAACAGTGACGAGTCCACTAGACTCTGAGGGGACGAAGTCGTTTGTATCGCATCCGACGAACTTCACTTCAATGCATGTTCATAAAGCTAAGTGGCACAACCTGGTAAGTTCAGAGGGCTAAGAAAGTAAAATGCAAGTTCAGTGAGCTAAGTGACACAATCTCGCAAATTTAGGAGGCTGAGAAAGTAAAATGCAAGTTTAGGGAGCTAAGTGGCGCAACCTCGCAAATGCAGGAACCTACAATGCAATTTTCTCTTACTAGTAGTGTGCCCGTGCATTGCAACGGAACCTCAAAGGAGAGTAATACATATCAGCAGATGGGATTCTAAACCACGTAATAAATATCAATTTTCTTTCACACATATATAAACAGAAACATTAACTCCACCTATTGCATCACCTGCTACTACTGCTATCCGGAAATTAAAATTTTTAGCTCATAGATAGTTTACCTTTAGAAATTAAAGTTTATGTCGACTTTCCTCCCTGATGCACTACCTATTTCCAGCCACCGCCTGGCAAGGAAGAGTGCTACACGTTGTCAACCACCTTCTTTCACCCTGAACCCAAGCTGCAACTTCATTCTCACGGCCATTGTCCTCTGCAGCCGACGCTAGGCACATCGTGGCTAGGAGATGGGAGGCCGGGGGAGGCGGCGGTGGTAGGGTCGCGGTGGTAAGCGAGGAGGCGACGATGATTGCTCAAGATGTTTTCATTTCCATTTGAAGGCATTAAGTACATGTAATCCAATCGGTGCATTTAATTAGTCGGAAAGATTGGATGATCAAGGTATTTTCTTTTTTAGATTAATGTGTGAATTTCTAGATTTTTTTTTCTTTTTTTTCGATTAGTATGGTAATTTCTATCTTTTTCACTCTAGGATTAACTTCAGGCCTGTAGGAGAGCTTGCAATTAGTACACAAACATGTTTTAAATGTATTTCTATTTATCTCTTTTATGTGAATTTCTCTATATGCTTCATGTCTTTAATTCGCAGACAATAGATCTGGTTAGAAATTTCAATAGGGAGGTGAAAATGCGTGAAGAAAGCTACGTCCCAAAATCCGTTGAAGAGCACCTACAGGTTTCAGCAAGGACTGGCGCATGCCACCTGCTGGCTTGCGCTTCATTCGCTGGAATGGATGATACAGCAACAAAGGAATCTTTTGATTGGGTTTCCACTGTGCCTAAAATGGTACAGGCGCTTTGCATCATTCTGAGGCTAGTAGATGATCTCGAATCATACGAGGTAACGTTTCTCACTGATTAGTTAATAATTGGATCTTTGAAGCCTGCCTGCAAATGCATGATTGCCATTTTTTTTGGATCGTGAATTTCGCACTGTAACGGATTATCAAGCTATGTGGTTTGGCAGTGCTGAGGGAATTTTCAGAAAAATCTTAGATGCATGCATTGCTTGACATACGGCCTATTACCAATATATATGTTTAACTAAGTACTAATTGTGTATGCAGCGGGAGCAAATGACGCCTCATGTTGCTTCGACAATCGACAGCTACATGAAACAATACAATGTCTCAATTGAAATGGCATGTGAGAAGATACAGGAACTGAAAGAGGAAACATGGAAAGACCTCAATGGCGAGTGGTTGAAGCCAGATAATACCCATCCGAAGAAGTTACTGGAGGCGATATTCAACCTGACGAGAACGATGGAGTTCATTTATAACCAAGATGACAACTTCACAAACAGTCACAACCTAAAGGATACCATACGCTCGCTATTCGTGGAGACTTTTACAATTATCTAGTACCAGCAACCACCAAATAAAATTCTCTCTCCAATAAAGAGATGAGCTCATCCACCTGCACCATATTTTACGTACACTATTGCGATTTGGAGTTCTATGTTTGGTATGTATTGAATGATTTTTTACAAAAGCTATCTCGATCATGCAGACCTACTATTGCGTAAGTTCGTGCTTCATTTTACTGTTAATATGAGTGTAATATCCCGGTTTATACTAGAGAGATTATTGGAACTAGAAAGATAATTAAGTGAATTAAAAAGAAAAAATTAAGAAAATTAGCACAACTAAGACCTTGGGCCTTCGGCCCACGGCGTCTTGGCCCAAGTGGGCTGGCTATAAAGGGGGGCTAAGGGGGGCAGTGGCGTACGTAGGACAAAAATAGAGTGCGTGCTTATGGGAAAAGACTAATATGATAAAATTATACCAAACATATAAAATATATTTGAATGTCCAATGCAATTCAAATTCATACATAAATAAACAAAAAACAGAGCAAGAATGTAAAATAAACTTAAGGTAGTACCTGACTAATGAACATAACAGTATGAATGGCTATAAATACGTGGGAGTAGCAATCTGTGGAACAAAAATAGCTAAATTAGTGAGACAATCAGAAAATTATGACTAATTAAAAAATTGAAATGAAATGGAAGTATGGAACATATCGCAAAACCACTAGCTATGACTAGGAGCTAGAGGCAAGTCCATTCTACAAGATTTCATCTATTGAAAATGATCCATGATTATTTTATCATCAATGCTTTTGAATATCTCTAGCTCAGTGTAGCACACCATCAAGTCATTAAGCCATTCATCGGAGATCAAGTCATTAAGCCATTCATCGGAGACTTTGTTGTGCAAGTCTGTCTTGATAATTTTCATTGCCGAAAAGATTCTTTCAACTGATGTCGTTGCCACACGAAGAATCAATGTTAGCTCAATGAGACGATAGACCAATGTGAAGGTTTTGTCTTTTCCAGTTTTAACCATCTTTTCGGCGAGCCTTGCAAGGTCACGATATCCACGGAATTCTGCACTTCTCCTAACATTGAGGATGTAGTTTTGAAGCTGAGTTTTTTATCTCTAATTTCATTGGGATAATCTTCAATTGGTATGCGACATGCTGAATCGACAATGATGTAATCCGGATTAAAATCAATTTTCGAGGCTTCTTTGGTTGAGTTGTGCTCTCATTGGTTCGAGAAGTACTTGTATTTGGATTGTTGGAGAAATAACTATGCAAAGTTCGTTTGTCCATCTTTTATAAATCTACAACAAATTTTATAGAGCACTACGTACATAAAACAAGACTATACAAGTAGACAACATCACAAGTTCACAACATCATCTCAACACTCCAATTTTCAAGTTTCTAAGTATTTAAATGAGCGAGCCAAACCACTGTCAAGTATCAACTTTAGTACTTTAGCCGATTAGTGATTACCTCTATCCCCAGCTCCTTATCTCCTCAATGCAGTCCTCATTCGGTCATTCCTCAAAGCTCCTCCTTCATCATTTCCTCCTCGGCTCTTGAGTCGAGTCCTGCAGAGTGAGGAGTGCCCAAGACCCCGAGTGCCGACAACCGCCCCACCCGAGTCCTGACTACCTCACAGCCTCTCATGGTCGTGCCTCACCAATCTAGCAGCCTCACGCGTCCGCGCCTCCGTCGGCTACGTGCGCCCCAGAGCGGCAACGCCCAACCATGCCGCGCCCGCCTTGCCATGGTCTGGCTCATGACTCAGTGCGACATGCCGCCACAGTCGCTCACCCCTTCGTGCCTCGCCCGCCCGTCGGGCAATTGTGTGCCATGCGCGTGCCACGTGCCCACGTGAGTACTAAGTTTTGCTGTGAAAGTGTGAATGGCTGAATGGGGGAAAGAATTAGGGATTTTGGGAGTGGGGAATGGGGAATTCGGGATTGAGACGTTGAGTTGATGCAGGGAATGCAAAAATGGGCCCTACGATAGTGGATTGTGGAAAGAATATGGCCCAAACGGCCCTTCCTTCTTCTGAGTTCCTTCTTTTTCAAATCTTCAGTGCTTTCTTTCATGGCTACTGCCTGCTGCTCCTTCCTTCCTTCTTGTTCTTGCTTGCACCGTCGCTAGTCGGTGCTTTGTCCATGGTAGCAGGGGGTTTCCTAGGGGCGCGACGGCTAGAGCCAATGCGCATGCCCCTACACGCACCGGTCTTGCGTCTGCCATTAAAGGGGGGGGTAGCTCTCAAACCCTAAGACACCCCAACCCTGCCATCCACCTCCTACCATCGCCTATCGTGGTAGCCCTTCCTCTACCAAGCGCCTGCAGCCAGGTTTACCGAGCCGCGCCTTGGCAGCCAATTCGACAACCATCTTCTACCGTGGCAAGGAGAGGGAAAGAGAGGCTAGTAAGGGTTTGCCCAACAGAGGAAAAGAGAAGGACAAAAGGAGAAGAAGAAGAAGAAAAGTAAGGAAAATAGGAGGATTTTCGTGGGTTCTTGTGATCTGTTGTGTTCGTCATGGGTAAACTCTGTTAATCCTTACGATTTGCCATGGTTTAGTCATTGTTTTGGTTGTAGATCGTTTTCCTTAGGGTAAGATTGTTTTTCGGTATGGCCTAGTTCGTTGAGGTTAGATGCACAACATTGTAGGGCGATTTGAGGTACTTAGGCTTGGATTCAGATATCGGTCTAATTAGAGAAAAGTTAGATAATCTTGTTAGCTTTCCGAGAAGATCTATATCATTAAAATCGGAGTAGCGAGTGAAAAATTACGGCCTCGGGAAGGTCGTTGTCTAGAATTTGGACGTAGCTTACAGACGTTGTGAATGTGAGTCAGTTTCTTATAGTAAATGGCAGAATTAAAATTTGGTGATAACTTGAATAAGTTATGAAATTTTGTTTAGTTTCCATAACTAGTATCGTTCATGCTTTTTCAAGTTTTAGAATTAAAGATACGAAATTGTGAAGCGGGCTGTCCTGACAGGTCCTGGGAGGGTTTTCGAGAAAAGAAATGGGGAAGAAAACAGTAGAATCAGAGGTTCGTCATAACTAGGAAGTTGTAGGATTTTTAGTGATGATTCTACAAAGTTTTAGTTGGTTGAATTTGGAGTTTAGATGAATAAGTTATAGAGTTTTTACTATTGGGACAGCGGGTAGTGTGTCCTGTGGTTTTGGGTTAATTGGATCGGTTCAGCGTAGACATGCGATGACGATAAGTGTAAAGTGTGGGTGTTGTAATGTTGTGATTTGTCTTGCATTATTTGTCTAGGGAGTGTGGCTTCTAGTACCTTGCCGCCTCCTCGCTATCTAGCTCCAAGGGGATAAAGAGGCAAGTGTATGGTAGACAGCGATCGATGGTGGATTGATGTACTCTTTATTACTCATTACCATTATATTATTTTTGTTTCATCTTATTTAATTGCAAGCAATATGAGTGGTCATGATATTAATTGTATTGATGTAGGACCGAAAAGGCGCCTAGAGGGGGGTGAATAGGATCTCGCCTAGTTTTCACCTCGTTCAGATTCAACACCAGATTCGCCCCAATAGCTATGAGAGCTATGAGGATCAATAGCAGAAGACTTGTGTTGAACTTGAACCAAAAACCCCAAAGAAGAGAACCAAAAGACCAAATCAGTCTGTAATCGGTCGGATCACCGACAAAAATTCATTAGGCGATGGGCGGTTTGACCAACAGAGAAATCGATCGACCGCCCGACTGAAAACAAGTGTAGACAGCTCGGGATCCAAAACGAAAATCGATCAAACTTTTGATCTACACAGCCAAACTTGGAACACACCTTCCTAAGGATATATGGAACCTATTCCAAGCAGCGATTGAGTAGATCCACGTCAAAGTTTTGATCTTTTTCAGTTTTACCGAAGGAGGGTAAAAAAAACTGAGCAAAACGAAAAACTTGATCCAACACTTGCTCGTGGGAGATTGATGATCTAGATGATCTTAGATAAGTTCCCACATGTCACAGCAAGGTGGAAGAAGGCACGAAACCAACCAAAAACCAAAGGATCAAGAAAAGACCAAAGATCACAAATATAGAGCAAGAACACAAAAGAGACTCATCTTTGGGAATCATCCATAGATTGATCTGAGGTTGAGAGGGTTTATAGCCACTCCATCCATGGAGGACAAAGCTCAATCCATGAGCACACAACTCAACTCATCTCCCTAGAGCCCTAAGCCTCTCCTCTTTCTCTAATACCCTAAAACCAAACTAGGGTTTACAAATGAAGTGCTTGGGTGCTGTTTGATAGCAGCCACCCCTATTTATATGGAGGCCTAGCTTCTAGAGAGTTAATGTGGATATCATGGGGATATGCCCACGATCTTAGGATGATGAGACAATTGGCAATAGCATTGAGGATTTGCGGAATCACCCGTTTTCGGCGTTGCTCCAGTTCTGTCAGGCCTCTGGCAGTCTGACCGGCCATGGTGGTGGTCAGACCGGCCATACCTTGTGTGGTTTTTCTGGAATGGTGGCTGGCGGTCAGGCCGGCCAGGGTGGCGGTTAGACCGGCCAGTGGAGCGGTCTGACCTGCTTTGCCTGAGCGGTCAGACCGGCCACTTTAATGACTCTGGATTTTGGAGTTGGGCCAAAAATAGAGGGTGTACGTAAGTGAGAGGGTTCTTCTGCACTTGGTCCCATAATTTTTGGAGCCTCCAAGCAAAAGTTTTATTCGTTTGAAATTTCCAGAGAGGTTCGGATTTCCTTGAGAGGAATTTTGGCTAAGTCCCAGGGGGCGGTCAGACCGGCCTTGTGCTAGCGGTCAGACCGGCCAAAGTGGCGGTTTGACCGGTTTTGGCTTGTTCATCGACCAACTCGGTGGTGATGATTGTTTTGTTAGGTCAAGTTCATGGGTGTCATTGCATATGTGTTGCATGATGCATATTTTGACTAACGTGGGTCAAGTTGTGAAGAACTTATTCCCGGAAACGGTTTATTGGTCTATTGCTGTGCAGGTGCCTTGTAGGTCTATGACGGTCAGCGGCGAGGAGGATCGGGACTAAGCTTGGAGAGTTGAGGTCCAGAACGATCAAGGATGCTGGGTGAGGTCAAAGGACTCAAGCGGGGCGCAGAATGGACATGGATGATCGAACGGGCGGTTCGGTGCAGCTGGTTGGATCAAGTGGCGCGGGAGTCGGTGCAAGTGCTATGGTGCCGGTGGGATCCGGACGGGAGAGACTTGTCGACATGGAGCCATTGATCAACCTACACGTGGCAAAGCATGGGATTGCTTCACGATCTGTGGACTCGGTCTTTTGGAGAAGGATCGAGAAGGGGTATTTTGGTAATTTCACCAAATACCACCTTGGTGACCTTTTGGCTAAACTACGGCGCGGGTCGGCGCATGGTGAAGCGGTTTAGGTCAATCGATGATGAAGACGGCGCTTTGAGATGTGTGCGTGTGTTAACCCATTTGTATGTGGGGTCTAATGGGTGTCATAATGGAATATTATCTAGGATCTAGCCTCCACTATATAAGGGCTAAGTGCTGGTTGCACTCGGTAACTCTTGGCCATTTAGTTAACCCTATTTTGTGTTTTAGGGTTTGGGATGAAAGGAGGAGAGCTTGGGTTCTAGAGAGGGATTGAGAGTGAGTGCTCTTGGAGAGAGCTTTGTCCTCCTTGAGGGAGTAGCTGTAATCATTCATCTTCTCAAATCAATCCAAGGAAGATTGCAAAAAGATGAGTTCTTATTTGTTCTTCCTCTCTATTTTGTGATTTTGGGGCTTTCTTCGATCCGCGGGTTTTTGATTAGTTTCTTGCGTAGATCTAGCTTGCTGTGACATGTGGGAACCTATCTAGGATCATCTAGATCATCAATCAACCATGAGCAAGCTTTTGGATCTAAGTTTCGTTTTTGCCCGGTTTTGAACCCACCTTCGCTCATATTGAAAAAGGTCAGGACTTTGGCTTGGATCTGGACGATCGTTGCTTGGAATAGGTTCCTAATATCCTTAGGAAGGTGTGTCTCAAGTTTGGTCAAGTTTCATCGTGTAGATCAAAAGTTAGGCCGATTTGAGTTTCGGTTTTCGGGCTGTTCCTTCTGTTCTGGACGAAACCGGTCAGACCGATTTTTATACGCCGGTCGGACCGCCCGACCAAATTAAGTTTGGCTGTTTTTCTCTGTTCTTCAGCCAATCGGTCAGACCACCAGTGATAGCGGTCAGACCGCTCAGCCTCTGTGGTTTGAGGTCTTTTGATTCAATGCTTTGGGGTTTGGATTGAATTCAATACAAGTTATCCGCTGCACTTGTACTTTGATCTTCATAGCTTCCATAGCTATTGGAGTGAATTGGTGTTGAATTCGATCTTTGTGAAAAAGTGAGCGTGCTCCTATTCACCCCCCCCCCCCTCTAGTCGCCTTTCCGGTCCTATAGTTAACCCTAATGGGCTCCTGTTAAGGCCCAACACAAACGGGTCACTCACGCATGCATTTTAAAGCGTCGTCTTCAACTCTCTTGACCTAATCCGCTTCACCATGCTCCGTCTTGCGCCGTGGGTTGGCAAAAGGTCACCAAGGCGGTATTTGGTAAAATTATCAAAATACCCCTTCTCGATCTTTTCCGAAGACCTAGTCCGAACAGCACGAAGCACTCCCATGCTTTGCCACGTGTAGGTTGATCTAGCGGCTCTCATCGTGTCGGCAAGTCTCTCCCATCCGGTTCCCACCGGACCACCATGGCACTTGCACCGACCCCCGCACCGCTTGATCAACCAGTCGCACCGAACTACCCGTTCGGTCATCCTTGTCCATTCTGCGCCCCGCTTGAGTCCATTGACCTCACCCGGCATCCTTGATCGTTCTGGACCTCAGCTCTCCAAGCTTAGTCCCGATCCTCCTCGCCATTGACCGTCGTTGACCTCCAAGCAACCTGCACACTAATAGACAAGCAAATCGAATCCGGGAACAAGTTCTTCACAACTTGACCCACGTTAGTGAAAACATGCAACATGCAACACATATGCACTGAAGCCCATGCCCTTAAGCTAACCCAACAAGCATCGCCAAACAACTCGACGAATCAAGTCAAAATCGGTCAGACCACCCTTGGGACTTAACCAGAAAATCCCTCGAGACATGGCCGGTCTGACCGCCGATCTGGCCGGTCTGACCGCTAATGACCTGACAGAACTGAAACTCTACCGAAAACGCGAAATTCGACAAACCGCAAAAGACATTGCCAATTGTGTCATCATCCTAAGATCATGCATATATCCCCATGATATCCACAATCTCCCCCTTGATGAACACACTGGCAATTTCCCAAAACTGCAAAGTTTGAGGTTTGAAATAGTAATTACCCGACGTTTTCGCACAAAGGCACAACTTGGCCCAAATGCAAGAAAAAGCAATGGAAATGACTAAGCTGGCTCCAGAATAGCATAAGCAAGTGAGATAAGGCAAAAGAAGACAAGAAGGCTTCAATTTCCAGAAAATTCCAAAATCTCACTTAAGGTCCATTTGAAAGAATAATTGTTCAAATTGACCATTGATCATTGTGAGGTTCCAAAGATTGCAATCAAGTTCAAAATAGGCAATAAGACCAAAAGAAAGCAAAACAGAAAAACTCCCCCTCACTAAGATCCTCATTTTTCAGAAGAACTCAATAACTCCAAAATTTCTTCTTCCCCTACATCAAACACACTCTTTTTCTTAACATTTTTGCTATTTCTTCTACCCCTTTGACAATGGATTTATCAAGGAATCACAACAAAAGCAGAAAGTGAGAACGAAGCATAAGAAAGAGCATACATGAAATGCAATGGAGTGGCTTCAATTTTTCATTTTTCAATTTTTGAGCACAAGAAGCTTTAGAGATTACCCAAAAGAGTAAGCTAGCATTTCTAAATATTGCACAACCATCATATCAAGCCTATCAGCGCTAGCAAAATCATGTTAAGACATATATATCAAAGTTAAGCATGAAGGCTCAATATAAAGCAATGAATTTTAACAATTTAAGTAATGTGTCAGATTTAGCAAGTTCATCAACAGTGATCCTAAAATGATAATGGCCATGTCAAAATGTCATTTGTAAGACCAAAAAGCTAGTAAAGACCACTTAAGGAGACAAACAAGTCCTAAAATGAATCAATTTGCTCAATTTAGCTCAAACGCCCATTTTTCAACAATTTTTCATTTGCAAAGAATTTTGAAGTTGATTAATGGTCTATTTTAGTGAAGAAGATCCTGGACTAGGAGCCATCCACAAACTCTTCCTAAGTTTCGACCAAAAGGTATATCTTAGTGAAGAAGATCCTGGACTAGGAGCCATCCACAACCTCTTCGTAAGCTTCTACCTGGGCGACAAATCTTGAGGTTCATGTCAATTTTGACAAGCAATCCCTATGAGATTGTCTGGATCATCAAACTATCTCCAAGTTCATGTCTTGGACATGCAGTCTCGTGAGAGTAGTTTGGCACATTTTAACAAGGACAATCTTGCAATTCAATTTTTCTTTTTACACGAGAGCAGTTATAAATTCTCAGCAGAACAAGAAGCTCAAGTAATGATCAAAACTAGATTTAAGAGCTAACAAAGCAATTTTGACAGGGCCAGTGTCACAAGAGGAGCACTAATTGCGCAACTAGCTAAAAGATCCACAAATTGCAGTTTTTCATTCAAGTTGATTTAATGTTCTAGCTCATTTAGCAAAGACTTAGCTATACATGAGAAAGCATGATAATTCTAGCAAGTCAAAGAACTAGACATGGTATTGAGCAAGAATTGAAATACTAACGTTCAAAGGGGTAATAAGCAAAGCTTCATCAATTAAAAGATAAACAGAATTCTTATATTACAATGCATCTTTTTGGATTTTTTTTTATAAGAATGCAATATGATACAATGAATGAAAAAGAGCAAACTCCCCCTCAAAACAGGCCAAAAGGACTAAAAACACCCAACTCTCCCCGCAAGAAAGCAAATCGAGAAGAATCAAAAGACTTAGTAAAAATATCTGCAACCTGCTGCTCAGACTCTACAAAGTGAAGCACAACATCACCCTTCTCTACATGATCTCTAAGGAAATGATATCCGATATCAATGTGCTTGGTCCTAGAGTGTTGCACTGGGTTTTTGGCAATATTTATGGCACTAGTGTTATCACAAAAAAGAGGAACACTATCCAAAGACAACCCATAGTCCCGCAGAGTAGATAAGATCCAGAGAACCTGAGAACAACTACTCACTGCCGCTACATACTCAGCCTCGGCAGTGGACTGTGCAATAGAGGACTGCTTCCTAGAAGACCAAGAGATAAGAGAGGTGCCTAAGAAATGACAAGTGCCAGAAGTGCTCTTCCTATCCACTCAGACACCCATAAAATTAGCATCGAAAACGCTCGAATGGAGAGAGCGAGAATCGAGAAAACCAGAGTCCAAAGTCAAGAGTGTCCTAGAGGTACCTGAATATGTGACACACTGCTTGACAATGAGAGGCACGAGGGGAAGCCTGAAATCGAGCGCACAGACACACAACAAACTGTATGTCCGGCCTCGACGCCGTGTGGTAGAGGAGAGAGCCGATCATCTTCTCATACTCCTTCTTCCTCTGAGCTCTCCATCCTCATCGGGATCCAAAGACGGTAGAAGTGGCAATCGGAGTAGACATTGGCTTCTTCGCTTCCCATGTCGAGCGTCGATGAAGGTCCTTTGTATACTTGCTTTGATGAATGAAGGTACCTTCTTTGAGTTGCTTGACTTGAAGACCAAGGAAGAAAGTCAGCTCGCCCATCATACTTATATCGAATTCCCTGCTCATAGAATCTGAAAATCTAGAAACCAAAGTATGAGAAGAACCACCGAATATAATGTCATCCACATAAATCTGAACCAATAATAAGTCACTGCCATGCCTGGGAGAGAACAAGGTTTTATCTACTATTCCCATTTTGAAATCATTTTTAAGCAAGAAACTCTTAAGCCTATCATACCAAGCTCTAGGGGCTTGCTTCAAACCATACAAGGCTTTAGAGAGCTTAAACACATGGCTTGGAAATTTATGATTTTCGAAACAAGGAGGTTGCTTGACATAGACCTCTTCTTCTATGAAACCATTAAGGAAAGCACTCTTGACATCCATTCGAAACAACTTAAAGCTCTTAGATGTCGCGAAAGCTAACAATATGCGAATGGCTTCTAATCTAGCTACAGGAGCAAATGTCTCTTCAAAGTCTAAGCCTTCTACCTGGGAATAACCTTGAGCTACCAAATTTAGCTTTGTTACTTAACTACCAACCCATCCTCACTTTGCTTATTTTTGAAAATCCATTTTGTTCCAATAACATGTTGATTAGATGGGGGTTCAACTAAGGTCCAGACTTTGTTTCTTTCAAAATTTTCAAGTTCTTCATGCATGGCATTGACCCAAGAGGAATCAGATAAAGCATGGGTGGCATCTCGCGGTTCAAAAGACGCAATAAAAGCAGAATGTGCATGAGAATCAGGAGAAATAAACCTAGAGCGAGTGACTCGCTCATGAAGATCCCCAATAATCTGCTCAGGTGGATGTTGACGCTGAATATGAAGAGGAGGTCCTAGTGCAGATGTGGCCTCTACCTCATGGGCTATGAATGTAGGAGCAGAGCCACTCGTCGCGCCGGTGAAAGTGGGAGGAGGCTGCTCTCCTGAAGCTGGTGAAGTAGAAGTAGGCTCTCCAACCATCTCAGTAGTGCCTTGAGGATGGATTGGGTCCTCGTCCTCAGAGTCGTCGTCGACGAAGATACTTTCTCGAATATCAGGAACCTGTGTATCTGCAGCATCGGGTCTAGTACCAGGACTAACCTCATCAAAAGTGACTTCACAAGTCTCAACAATTTTGTTAGTATCCAAATTAAACACGCGGTAGCCACGAGAATGAGCAAGATATCCAAGAAAAATGCCATCATAATATCTAGATTCAAATTTATCCAAGTTGCCATGTTTAACAATGAAGCGCTTGCAACCAAAAATCTTGAAATGAGATACTCTAGGCCTATGACCAAATCTAAGCTCAAAAGAAGTCTTGCCTATGATAGATCTCAAAAACACCCTATTAGACACATAACAAACAGTAGAGATCGCCTCAGCCCAAAACCTCCTAGGAGTGCTATGCTCATCTAGCATGGTCCTAGCCATCTCTACAAGGGTCCTGTTCTTCCTTTCTACAATCCCATTCTGCTAAGGAACTCTAGGTGAGGAGAACTGGTGCTCAAGTCCTCTCTCAGTGTAGAATGTGGCGAAAGAAGAGTTCTTGAACTCTTTGCCATTATTACTCCTAATGGTTCTCAAGGCTGTAGGGAGGTCAACAGCTAATCTAAGAACCAACTCCCTAAAGAAGCCAAAAGCCTCATCCTTAGAAACCAGAAAATATACCCATGAATACTTGGAGAAATCATCCACAATAACAAGCACATACCACTTCCCTCCTGTAGACTGAACTCTAGAGGGGCCAACTGTATCTAAGTGCAAGAGCTGACTAGGTCCATCGGTCATCACTAAAGTAAGGGGTGGATGAGAAGCAGAAACCATCTTACCATGTCTACAGGAAGTGTGTGAGAACCCGCATAATTAAATTAAGCTAATCATCAGTAATTGGTAATTAGCTTAAGTAAAAATCTCATTAAACCAATCTCAATCATATCTCAGTTGGTGTTAAATCGCATAATTAACACAATGGACATTATAAATTGTGCATTTATCATTTCACATCACCAAAATTTATACAACAGTCCAGTTACAAAAAGGAATTAAAATATTACAATTCAATTCTGAATTACAAGATTAATGCCTCAACTCATTTACAACCTCAATTACAAGCATAAAACAATTTACAAGTCAATAATCTTGCATTCATTGCACTGAAGTCTTCATTGCCACAATGCCACCTCATCTAATCAATTTCCACTTTCCCTTCTCGTGCAACCAAAAGTTTAGAAATCCTTTAGCAAAAGCCGACAACAGGAGTATTAGTTAGATTGAAGAGAGTTGCCGTCAGTCTACTCGAAGTCCAATAGGATTACCGTATAAACCTTGGTCAACCGGTCCCGCAATTACCACAGTACCCTGACCAACCAAAGTTAGTCGGCCCTTGATAATTATGGTATCCAGGCAAACCCAGGTGAATAGGCAACCGTACTTCCGAGGGTCTCATCATCCGGCATTCCGAAAGCCCAACACCCACCTTTCCAGTTTGCCTCAAACGCATTAGAATCCAACAATGCATTCCCATTCATTTCTGCCCTCTGTTCAAAACATCACCGGCCACCGAATCCAACACCCACAGTGTATCATTCCGATCAACCGCAAAGTCCCAGTATCGAGCCCAACCATAATAATGCCTCGATACAAAGCACCCAGCCCACCGAAGCCTTTCTTTCCCCAAAAGCCAACACAATTTTTGCAAGCATTTAGTTCACAGTAGAGGGCAGCCATGTATAGAAGGTAGTAGGAATTAGGGTAAATAGGGTTATGGTAAATAGGAATAGGAATGCCGTAAAAACGAAATTACCACAAGGCAGGATGAGATCAACCACGACCAAAGGATAAGATCACCCACGCCCAAGCCATTCCCCATTTCCCATTCTCACGACCACAAGAGAGAGGGAGAGCGACCAAGAGCTCAACCATCTCACCACCACAAGGAGGAAGAAGGAGAGGCACAAGAGGAAGGGGAGCACCAAAGACGAGGTCGGCGCTACCACCCTTTTCCCTTTCTCGATCCCAAAAAAGGTAACCCACCATCTCCCCAATCCATCAATAGTTCCCATCATCGATAATGCATCATGTTTAGCCATCCAAATTAAGCATCCTCAATCTTGCACATTCATCAATCCCAATCCTTCATCACAGAGCAATGGAGGAGCAAGGATCAGAGAGCACAGGGGGGGAGTGATACCTCAGGGAGCCTCAGCCTAACCCATCCCCATCACCTCCACTTTTGCATCATCAGGTAGCAGCCGAACCACCTCCAGCATCATGCATATGCATCAGTTTAACACCAGCAAGCAAAATGAGTAAATCAAGTAATTATGAATTAATCGAAGTGAGGTTAGGGGAGGAAGGAACTGGCCGGGAGCGTGAGGCGAGCGGTGAGGTCGGGCGAGCCACGCTGGTGCAAATGAGTAGGGGAAAGAGAGGAGCCGCAGAGAGGAGCTCAGGGCTGCCTTGCCGCGCCGAGAAGGGTCGGGCGAGGGGTAACCAGAGGAGGCCGTGGGGTCTTGGCAGAGAAGAGGCGGGCCGAGGTGCCGGTGGGGGCCGGTGAGCAGGGAGGCGGCGCGGGTTGGAAGGGCAGCAAGCCGTGGCCAAGCCAAGCGGCGGCGGCCGACCGGAGGACACGCAGCAGCAAGGGTGGCGTGGACCGGTGGATTCGGAGGTGGCGGGCTGAGGGCGACGGGCGATGGCGGCGACCAGCGCAGGGATGGCGCGGGAGCCGAGGGGCGTCTGGAGGCGGAGGACGGGTGAGCGGGCGAGACTGCAAGCAAGTGGCGGCGGCGTGGCCGAGGCAGCAGCAGGCAGCGGCGCCAAGCACCGAGCTAGGCCGGGAAGGGGAAGAGCGCGGGCCGAGTCGGCCAGATGGGAGCCAGGAGGTGGCGCCATGAGAAAATGGAGGAAGGGGGGGCCGGCGGTAGCAAACCCATGAGGAAACCTTGGGGAGAGAGAGGAAGAGATAGAGGTGGGGAGGACTGGATTGGAGTTGGTTTGGGGAGATAATGGATTTCAGGGAGAAAGCCTGGGGGTGAGAGTCGGTCGATTGGTAGAAATGGTTGAGTGGGTGTGGCCAGTTGAAGAAAAATAGAAATAAGGGTTAGAATAGAATAGAAGTAGATTAGGGGTAGAAATAAGTTAAGGTTAGAATTAAGATTTAAGTGTTAACTTTTGAGCATATCAGTATTAAACCAATACTCTGATACGTTAGCAATAGCTTAACCATGTTAGAATGATTAGGATAATCAACTTTGCGTTTATTTAGAAAGTTGAAGTTTTGCTTCCGCGCTTAACTAAAATCAAATAGAAATTGTGTGCAAATAAAACGTGTCAGATTTATTAGTATGCGATTATGTGTAGTTTTCTCTTCGATCAATTAGTATGAGTATCATCAATACTAACCCTAGACTCGGTGTTCTAGAACGACCATAGTTGGGGGAGTGCTAACCTCACGGGGTTTCGAAAGTGTTATTAAAATAAAATCCGCTAACAAAAAGAATCATTCCACTAGCATGCACATAGTCCCGCATATTATTGCTAAATATTTAATTATGTATTTATTATTTCGTACCATCGTATAAATTGCAGCGGGTGAACCAACAGGAATAGCTAATATCGATTTCATCGACGACGATCTTTCCTACAATTCCGCAGGCAAGCTACTCCCTTGTTCATTAACATAGCTATATTAAATGTAAACCGTATATTGCTCTATCTTATATGTATTGCATCAAAACTATTTTCTCAAAAATCAATTTGAATGAATGAGATGAAAATGAAAAGATAAGAAATATGAAAGAGATGAAAAGAATTAAGGAATGAGAAAGGAAAAGATGAAAGCTAATAGGTTGGTAAAAGGGGGCCCGGGTGAGGAAACACGACGACGATGATGATGATGATGAGGTAAGAGGTGGGCCCCTTTTTACTGGTGGTTATAATATAAGGACAAACAAAACTCTTACTCGGTCAGAGGCCGTAAATTAGTACCAACCATTTTCCCGTTTCGGCGGGCAGAAAATGCTACCTCTTTACGTAATTATGATCTCCACAATGGGTCACATTGGAGTGTTGGGCACGGAAGGGAGCCGCCCCAAGGGGGAGTGTTGAGCACGGACGATAGCCGCCTCAACCAACATTACTGAAACTCGGTGTATGATGAGGTCAGCAACGTGATTAAATCAGCACCGACGAAAGGTAATGGGTGGAGACTTAATCACGTAATTGGAAAACGTTCTGTATTCTGAACTCGAACCCACATCAAAGGAAATGCAGGGGACCCGACTCATTTAGAGCTCAGAATTACTATGGGTAAAGTGGTACAAGCTTGCGTAGTGCTATCAAATCATGAATTCATGCCAGTCTCCTGGATTGGAGTCTACGGGAACCGTCGGGGGTCTATCTTCTCTCCGAGTAATCAAGTAGTCTTTTCGGAATTAAAACTGCAACCTAAGTTTTAATGACTATTTTCAGAATAAGAGAAGAGAAGAGGTAGGAATTTGATAAGGACAAGAAATAGATTCATCAGATGCATTTTAGCTATTAATGCTTGCTGAGTACACTATAGTACTCACTCTTGCTATCTCTCCCTTTGCTTAGATCCACATCCGGCCGGGAGCTATCCTGGGCGGGATGAGGAGCTTGCAGGTACCAGTGCAACCGTAGAAGGGGGAGGCGCTCATCATGAGGACCAGGGCGATATGAGCGCCATCTTTGACTCGTGGGACGAATAGGTGGCCAGTGCATCAGTGCAAGCGAGTGCAGCAGAGAAGCTTCCTTTTGTAGTTGTTTAATACTTGTAATAAGAACTATAGTCTTGTGTGGCTAGTTCTGTAATAAAGATGTACAGTTTCTATCTTATTGTTTTGCTGCGTAACTCTGATAAATGGCTTACTATTCGTTGGAGCAGTGTTCTACTGGGCAAACGAATAGTAATCCGTGTGCCTAAGTGTGATTACCCTCGGGGTAATGACACGGGGCGTCGCAAAGTGCACACAAGGTCTCTAACAGGCTTAAGCTTAGGCAACCCTCTAATCAAGTCCTTGCTACTGATCCTGGTCAAATGGTCAAAGTCTATATGTCCAAGCCTATGGTGCGACAATACTAAATCATGAGAATCAGAAGCCACAAGACACCTAGGGCTGGAAGCAGAAGAGATACTGAAATTAGCACAAAAGATCTTCTCAAACCTAGAGATCTCAAAGACAAGCACACCCGAGGAGTCTAGAACTTTACACTCACCACTCTTAAACCTCACTTCTAGACCTTCATCAAGAAGCTGAGAAACAGATAGAAAATTATACCTCAGCTTACTTACCAAAGCGGCGTCCTTAAGCATGAAGTTGTTGTTGACGCATACTTGTGCCCTTAGGTCATCACAGTCTGGTAAAGCATCCCCAAATGTGATCAACTTGTTGCGGATGCGTGTGAGGAGAAGAACCATCTAGAATCTCCACCATGTGTCGAGAACATCCAGAGTAAACAAGCCATATGTCCTCCTTCCTTGCACGACGGACCTACAAGGCATAAGCAGGGAACATCTGTACCTCAGTACTGGGGTTAGTGATAAAAGACTTGGGAATCCAGTACTGAGCCACACGATGCTTAGGAACAGCAGAAGAAGCAGCAATAAAATGGTTAGTGTGATAATCATAAGAATGCGCACGAGCAACACCTAGACCTCTCCGAATCGATCTACTAAAAGATCGGTACTCCCCCTATCTAGATGCTACCCGTGGTTTCTCCTCACGATATCCTAACCCAAAACGCTGCCTAGAGCCACCAAAGGAGTCAAAGAAATCATCTACAAACCTAGGCCTATGTCTAGTAGGAAAGACAGGCTGTCTAGGTCTAGAGACTGTTGTAGGTGAAGAAACTGCTCTAATGGACCTCAAAACATGCACTCTCTCCTTCCTCTCACTCTTAGCTCTACGAAAGCAGAACTCAACTATGTGGCCATCCTTCTTGCAAAAAGTGCAGTGATACTTGACCTTTTGAGAGGTCTGATCAACTGACTTAGAAGCATCTATCTTACTAGAAGGATTTTGGGCAAAACCTGTAGATCTAAAAATTATCTTAGATGACTCAGGAGATTCTACCTCAAATAAGCCACTCTTAACAGCTCTTACAACCTTAGGTGGGTGATTCTTAGAATTCTCTAAGGAATTAAATCCTAGGCCACTATTGTTCACACTCACCTTAGATTGATCAAGGATCATGTTTAGGTTCTTCTTCCCACTAGTAAATCTCTCAAGAGTCCTGTTAAGTTAGTCATTTTCTTTGGCTAGCTCTTTACATGAGGCACACTTATTTGACTTGATAGCCCTATTATATCTTTCCTTATAGTGAGCTACCTCAACTTTCAAAGCCTCACAAGACACACAATAGTCATCCCTAATCCTATCCAACTGCTCTTTGTACTTAACTCTAAACGCTTCTTGTATCTTATCTACATTATACCCAACTTCAGCACAAAAAACACAAGAAGCAGAATCAACAACTTTCTTGGAAGCAGTCATGGACATGGATTGTTCAATTTTAGATTTCTCCTCTAGAGTCATGTTTAGAGCATCATTTTCAATTGTGAGTTTAAGACAGTTTTTACATGAAGCAATTTTAGAATGAAGAACCATTTCAGTCATTTCCTTCATTTTAATCCTATTATCCTCACAATGAGAGCAAGTGTGACTAGCATCAAATTTTATCAATTCCTTAGTAGCACTATCCAACTTCAATTCAAGCAATGCACAGTTTGAGCAAGATGAAGGAATATCATCTACTAAAGTCACATCTATAGCAATAGCATCCAAGCAAGTATGACTAGGACTCGACTTGAGAGAATCTAGTTCATCAAAAGCATCTTTTAGTTGATTAGCAATAGAGGAATGAGCAGATTTCAGATTTGCTAGTTCATTAAGCAAGCTAGAGCAAGAATCACAATCATCAGCAGGATTAATAGATTTGAGCCTAACCACTTCTAGGTTCAAGTTGTCAATCATGAAATCCTGTTTCTTAATCATTTTAGTTTGCTTATTCAGTTTTAGTTCGCAAGAATCAATGCACGTTTCATCTCATTTGGTGAGGGCATACCTCGTCGGGATCATTTGCCAAGAGCTCGCTAAATCGTTGGAGGAGTCGATGTCGTGGCTGTCCCTAGCCATGAAGCACATACCGGTGAAGTCCTGGGCCTTCTTCTTGCCATGAGAATCATCCTCGTCGTCCTTCATCCCCGAGTCCACATTGCTCATGTCAACATTCTCAAGAGCGGCAAGGACCCGGTTTACGAACTTCCGGTAGTTGGGCTTTTTGACTTTTGCATCTCGAGCTTGAGGACGCCTCCGAAAGTTCTTCTCCTCCTTGCCCTTAAGCTTGGGGCAATTGGACCGAATGTGGTTTGGCTCACCACACTCAAAGCAGGTAACAGGGCCACCTCTCTTCCTGAACCTGACCTTGTTGTAGGCTCTTGTGAATTTTGTGGATAGGAGGGTTAGGTCATCCTCAGGTAGCTTTTCTAGCTGCTCATCACTCAAGGAATGCAAAGTGGACAAGGAAAAACCAGATGAGCCAAAATCCAAAGAATCAGAAGAGCTACCCTTAGAGGGGTCAACCACTAGAGCCATCACATCTGTCTTGGGAAGTCGTGAGATGAAGTCAATCTCATGCGACTTCAACCTCGAGTAGAGCTTATCCATAGTAAGCTCACTCATGACAGTGTTGTCATTGATGGAAGTGATCTTCATCCCCCAAACTTTCACGTGCAGTGCACCCAAGAACTGGCGTGCATTCTCAGACTCAGTGAAAACAAGATCCACAGCACGCAAGTCATGAATGATCTTTGAAAACCTACCCAGCAACTCATCTAAAGATTCACTAGGTCTTTGTTCGATCTTTGAGTATTCTTTCTTAAGTTGGTTCTGTCTCACTTCCTTGATTGTGGTAGAGCCCTCATGGTAGTTAGCGAGGGTCTTCCAGATCTCATGAGCAGACCTTAAGTGAGCGACACGCTCAAACTCAGATCGACTAAGCCCTTGAATCAGAAAATTCCGAGCCTTGCTATTTGCCTCCACATCAGGTGTGATCACATCGTCATTCGTTGGCACTACATAAGGGTTTTTAACCTTAAGCCAGATTGAGTGCCCTTGAGCCTCGATGTAGGCATGCATGCGAGCCTTCCAGTATGAAAAATCGACTCCATTAAACACAGGCGGTTTGGTGGAATACTTATCAGACGCCATGGCTTCTCAGACCGGTTAAGATCTATGAGAAGAACTAACCGACTCTGATACCAATTGTAGGACCGTAAAGGCACCTAGAGGGGTGGTGAATAGGATCTCGCCTAATTTTCACCTCGTTTAGATTCAACACCAGATTCACCCCAATAGCTATGAGAGCTATGAGGATCAACAGCAGAAGGCTTGTGTTGAACTTGAACCAAAAACCCCAAAGAAGAGAACCAAAAAGACCAAACTGTAATCTGGTAATCGGTCAGACCGCCGGCAAAAATTCGGTTAGACCGATGGGCGGTTTGACCGGTGTTGGGAAATTGGTCTGACCGGCCCTGACCAGAAAAAGTGCAGACAGCTCGGGATCCAAAACGAAAATTGATCAAACTTTTGATCTACACGGCCAAACTTGACCAAACTTGGAACACACCTTCCTAAGGATATTTGGAACCTATCCCAAGCAGCGATTGAGTAGATCCACGTCAAAGTTTTGATCTTTTTCAGTTTTATCGAAGGAGGGTAAAAAAACTGAGCAAAACGAAAAACTTGATCCAACACTTGCTCGTGGGAGATTGATGATCTAGATGATCTTAGATAAGTTCCCACATGTCACAGCAAGGTGGAAGAAGGCACGAAACCAACCAAAAATCAAAGGATCAAGAAAAGACCAAAGATCACAAATATAGAGCAAGAACACAAAAGAGACTCATCTTTGGGAATCATCCATAGATTGATCTGAGGTTGAGAGGGTTTACAGCCACTCCATCCATGGAGGACAAAGCTCAATCCATGAGCACACAACTCAACTCATCTCCCTAGAGCCCTAAGCCCCTCCTCTTTCTCTAATACCCTAAAACCAAACTAGGGTTTACAAATGAAGTGCCTGGGTGCTGTTTGACAGCAGCCACCCCTATTTATATAGAGGCCTAGCTTCTAGAGAGTTAACCCTAATGGGCTCCCGTTAAGGCCCAACACAAATGGGTCACTCACGCACGCATTTTAAAGTGTCGTCTTCAACTCTCTTGACCTAATCCGCTTCACCACGCTCCATCTTGCGCCGTGGATTGGCAAAGGGTCACCAAGGCGGTATTTGGTAAAATTACCAAAATACCCCTTCTCGATCTTTTCCGAAGACCGAGTCGAACTCGCTGGCACTCCGTGCCATGCGTGTCGGCTGATCGGCGACTCTCATCGTGTCGGCAAGTCTCTCCCATCCGGTTTCCACCGGACCACTATGGCACTTGCACCGACCCCCGCACCGCTTGATCAACCAGTCGCACCGAACAGCCCGTTCGGTCATCCTTGTCCATTCTGCGCCCCGCTTGAGTCTATTGACCTCACCCGGCATCCTTGATCGTTCTGGACCTCAGCTCTCTGAGCTTAGTCCCGATCCTCCTCGCCGTTGACCGTTGTTGACCTCCATGCAACCTGCACACTAATAGACAAGCAAATCGAATTCGGGAACAAGTTCTTCACAACTTGACCCACGTTAGTGAAAACATGCAACATGTAACACATATGCACTGAAGCCCATGCCCTTAAGCTAACCCAACAAGCATCGCCAAACAAATCGACAAATCAAGTCAAAATCGGTCGATCATTGCTTACGGCGGTCGACCATACAGGACTTAACCAAAAATCCCTCAAGACATGGCGGTCGGATCCGATCGATTGGCGACCGCCAATGACTTGACAGAACTGAAACTCTACCGAAAACGCGAAATTCGACAAACCGCAAAAGACATTGCCAATTGTATCATCATCCTAAGATCATGCACATATCCCCATGATATCCACAATTGATGAATTCAAGAATGTTGGATGACGATATTATTGATGAACTTATGTTAAATTGAGCATTCATAAGCATCATTGCTTGAAGAGAAGGTGATCATGTTGGTCACATATCTACCTTGTTGGTAGACTCCACGGGAGTGCAGGAGGTGTTGGTGATATGTCCTAGAGGCAATCATAGAGATAATTGTATCACGTCTATGTTTATGAGTTATTGAATAAATGTTATTATGTTCCTTGAATGAATCATTGGTTATAAAGATTAACAAGTATGTGACTTGTTGGTGAAGCTCTTTAAACTTATATGATGTTATTCTAAAAGTATCCCTGGTCGGATGCCACTAGTTGAAACACTAGTGACTTATTGATCAGCACATATAGGGATATAGGGATATCAAATCAATAATGTTAACACATGTTAGAGAACATGGTGTTGGATTGACCCACCTTGAGTCACTATTGAGATTGTTACGATTTTATGTGTCATTAGTTGGTCTCAAGCAATGATGATGTATAATCCTTAGACCTGACATCAGCATGGTTTCCTACATGTATAATAGTACACTTAGGGGTTGCCAAACGCTACTCCGTAACTGGGTAGTTATAAAGGTAGCTTTCGGGTAAACTATGAAACATGCGGAGGAATGTGACTAGTTAGATATGAGATTTGCCCCTCCTAACATAACAGGAGAGATATCCATGGGCCCTTCGATGTGGTCAGATAAAGAAAGTGCATGGCCATGCCACTAGTGGTCGAAGAGCCGACCACATGAAGTTATCTGTCACTTGATCGAGAAAGTATGTCCATGGATGACATATATCTCACCTGGAGTTCAACCAGATATCGTGAGGCAAAGGGAGAATACACGAGCAGGGCGTTCAGCTCAATCAGATACGGACTAGTCGGATGGAGATACGAGTTGGTTGTAGACTGGTCGAACATGATCACTGACTAGTCATAAACTGGTTGTAAGGAGTTACGAACTGGTCATGACTAAATATGAACTGGTCGTATAGAGATACGAGTTGATCACAAGTGACAAGGACCTACTCGTAGATCATATTGCATTTAGGTTCGCCCGATTTATTTTGTGTGTATTCGGGAATCTTATGTCCTGCTAGGAGTTGTTAACGACTCATGATCGGAAAGGAGTTTCTGAGTCGCAACTGATTACGCATGAACCTATAGGGTCACACACTTAACAAGTTGGAATAAACATGTTCGGATAGGATCCATCATTCGCTCTATATAAGGAGATACATGAGGCTATTGGGATATACAACAGACACGCAACGTGAGTTGCTCCTCTGAAACCCTAGCCACCATCTTCTTGAGAGAGCTCCACCGTGTGAGTTGCTGCTAGCACACCAGCATACGGTGTTCCATCCCTGGACGTGTGGATACCGTAGAGGCGCTACTGCGGTTGCTATTGTGCTCAAGGACGATCCATGTTGGGACCCTGGATAAGCAACTCTGGGATCCTCTGTGCATTATGAACTAGTCCTATGATTAGTAGCTAGTCCACACAGTTGCAACATAGATGAAATCATATCCATACAACGAAATAGCTAATGAAGTAGACAAATTAATACTTAGTAGCAAAAGGACCTTATGGTCAAGTCTTACAAGGTTTGCCACGCTGGGGTAAAGACAAAAGATACACTTGCAGCGAAAACCAAACAACTCGTGGAGGCCATATGACATGCCCACAGGCAATCGAGTGGAGGATGCGACCTAGTTCGCATAGCCTTCGAAATAGTCTTCCTCGTAGAACTCAATGCTCCCTTGGTCTTCTTCGACGACTGATCAACAAAAGGCATATAGCCGTGAGTACATAAAGTACTCAGCAAATCGTAGGGAACAGAATGCAAATAGTATTCATGCAGGGCTTGACAAGGATAGCTTTATGTTTAATTTGCAAAAAGCGGTATTGACATTATATACAATAAGTAGATTGTAAAGCATAATTTGAAAGATTAATACATAAGTAATCAAGTTCCTTTGAAACAACTCGTGAACACCCTATTCACTTCCCAATCATCAACCAACCACTCGCATCCATCCAACCCAACATTTTTCAGAAAATCTACCCCTCGTGTGAAATCACTAGGCATTGTCCATAACCGGGGACACGACTATTCGAATAGTTTTACACTCTACAGAGGTTGTACAGCTTGACCCACAAGAGATAATCATCTTATACTGTCCGCCCACACACTTCCGAAGTGTGCAACTAAGATATTATCACAAGGCATTTACAAAGCTCCATTTTGACTCTGTTCTGCTCGCTAAGGATTCACCTTCCTGGCCCCCTCTTGCGCCGCTCATTAATCCAAACAGAACCGACTCAAAACACTACTAATTAGTTGGCCAGGTCCACCCCATCCTAGACATGTGGTTGCACGGTATGACCTAGATCAATGGCGCAAAAAGTTATGTCCTTAGTGGTTACTCAGGCGAGACTTTCCGCATCCCAATGTGCTTCTCACACCCACCTTTGCCACCGACTACTCGTCCGAGTATAAATCACTTTCGTTCAACCCGGCCAAATGACAACCCTTGCCATGGCACAATAAATTTTATCACTAGTCGCTCGCACCATAATTGACACAACTGTGACTTCGCACCACAGTTACAAAACAGTGGCATTGTACCACAATTCCATATATCATTAAGTCAAATTTATCATCATTGAATCATGTGATTGAGAGACATCGTATAATTAAAGTATGACTAAGTATAATACGCACCCATGTTTGTATTACAATAATATCCAACTAAGGTTACCCAACCTATGGTGTTTAAGATTACATGTCAACATGTCGTTCACAATTAATCAAGGAGTCGAACTGTCAAGTAGGTGTTTAACTATTCCCAAAACCATTTTTATACAACTAGCCATGCATGTTGATATAAATCAATATAATTTTAAAAATTGGGTATGACATGATCAAAGGTCTACAACTTGCCTTCGTTGAAGAGTTGAGATGCTTTGGTCGAGGTCGTTGGGTCCAATAATTCTTCCGAAACGCCGGAATCTATACATGCAAAAAGAGGCGAATAAATAAAATAACTCCAAATAAAACAAAAAAGAACCAAACTAGAACCAAGAGAAAGGTACTAAATTTAGATGGATTTAGAAAATTGAATCACTCGAATCAGAGCTCGAACGAAGGAGAACGAGTCCTCGGAAGGAGGTTCGACTACAGGTGGTCGGAAGGAGGTTCGACTACCTGGTCGGAAGGATGTTCGACTGACTAGTCGGAAGAAGGTTATCGGCGGTGATGAAAGGAGCAGTGGCGAGAACACCAGCGGAGAGAGGGGGGAGGCGAACTCGAGACTCACGGTGGCGAGGCGGTTGAAGACGGCATGGGCGCTCCGAGGAACTCTTCGGCGGCGAGGAGGTCGAAGACGACGCGGGCGCTCCGGGGAACTCTTCGGCTGCAAGGAGGTCGAAGACGGCGCGGGTGCTCCTGGGAACTCTTCGGCGGCAAGGAGGTCGAAGACGGCACGGTCGCTCTAGGGAAAACTTGAAGCACGAGAGAGAGAGAGAGAGAGAGAGAGAGAGAGAGAGAGAGAGAGAGAGAGAGGGAGTTGAGGCAAAAGCAAGAGGAGGCAAAGGGCTCCATCGTGCTCCATTTATAGAGGAAGGAGGGGCACCGCGCGACAAGATGGAGCAGCGGGATTCATGGCGGCGTGACGGAGACGACGACATTTAATGTTGTGACGACCCGAGCCAGGCTGACCCGAGAGGTCCCTCAGAACCTCTAGGGAGGTTCGTAAAGGACTCCCAAGACGTCCCGAGAGATCCCTCAAGACCTCCTGGGAGGTCCGTAAAGGACTTCCTAGGATGTCCCGTGGGGCATCCCGGTTGGACCACCTGATGGTCTGGGGTCCTGACCTGAGGAGGTCGTTGGACCTCAGACCTCCCCAAGCTCCACTTCCTGACCCGAGGGAGGTCCAAGAGGAACCAACCTAAGGAGGTCGTGGGGCTTGGGGATAAGCCTCAAGTCCTCTGCGATCTAAACCAGCCCCTAGAGATCAATGACTGGTTCTCGCAGCAAGCAAGTGATAGCATATACATCCACAAAAACTTTATTAACATCAAAAGAGAGTTGATTACAAGGGGTTGCTTACAAGCTCCAGCAACCAAGAGCACAATACACAGCGAAAAACCAAAATGGACAGGCTCCAACCATTACACCAAAGGTGATTGGCTGGAGGGCGCGGCCTAATTGACTTGGTCATCCTCATCATCAAAGAAATCTTCACCTGCTCAATTCATCAATCAAGCAAGAGTGAGCACAACAACTGTGCTCGCAAGTTACACCCGTCAAATAACAGCATGACATGCATGAGGATATTTCAAAGGAAGACATATTAGGGTTGTTTTGCGTAAAGCCAATTTTATTTCAAATACAAGTACTAAGTTCCAAGGCAATTACAATAAGTAAAAGTTTATTTTCGAAACTCCATTTTCAGTAGGATAACATTCAACATCAATATGGTGAAGGATACCCTCCTGTCACATGGCTCCCCGCCCAATAACCATTTGGATAGAAATCCAGAATCAGTTTCAAAAGTCCTTTGAAAACCAAAACCAAAAGCTAACTTTGAGTGGCTTTGCTAGCATGTCCATGACCGCGGACACGGCTATTCGAATAGATTTAGTCTCTGCAGAGATTGTACACTTTACCCACATGACATGAATTCTCTAGTTTGCTTGGCATCCATCGATACCACCTCACACTTCCTTTGGTGAGAGGTCTAGAGCACATGACAAGGCCTTTACAAAGCATTACTCCAACGCAGTCCACCCTTGCTAAGGTTTCACCCCCTTTGGACTACCCATCCACAGGGTTCAGGCCCCCTCTTGCGCCAGGTGGGACTACAACGGTCATAACAAGACTACCCACCGCATCCACATGATCAACCGCGATGGAGCTTTGCAAATTAATTAGCCAGGTCTCACGCCCCATTCCGGAGACATGTGGTTGCACGATTGTGGCATAACCCATTATAGGCATAGCAAGATGCGGCTCAAAGACCGGTCCTCGTATGGCTTGGGCGGCTATCACAAACCCCTGGGCCTCAACCCTACCCGAGTTGAGCCCGTGCATACCCTGCACCAAGCAAACAACCAACCCGCCCAAGGCCAAAACCATTTGTCCATTTCTGTTTTTCCAAAACATTTATCAAAACTTCCATGACAACCCAATGCCATGGCTTTGAAAACATTTGATATTTTGGTCTGATGGAAGAGACATTGCCCAAATCAAGATTTTGGTCTAAGCAAGACTAAGCTTTCATTTTTCATAAACCTCTGGTCCTTGCTATTACAAAAACCAGATTTTATCTAGGGTGACAAGGTGGTTGATTCAACATAGACAGTGGCCATACAAAGGAATCAGGTATAGCTATGAATTGAAAGATATGCATTGAAATAACTTAGTGAAATAAGCATGCATACATCTTTGAAAACAATATAAATATCTTGAGGTAATTGGTGCAATATGATCAAGAGTGTAACTTGCCTTACTCAAAGTCTTGGGCTTCTTCCTCCCCGTCACAGAACTCTTGCTCCTCATAGTCTTGACGATCTACACGGTGAAAAACCAAATATTCAAATAAAGCTCCAACAAGAACCCAAGAAACTCCAAATAAGCTCAAATATAAAACCAACAGAGAGGTTGGGAGGTCCAGAGGAGGTCCCAAGAGCTCACTGGAGAGGTCCTGAGAGCTTGAAGGGAGGTCCAAGGACTGCTCGGTTGAACCAGAGAAGAGAAATGAGGAAGAAAATGAGAGAGGAAGGGCTGTCCCAAATATATATAGCCGAAGCCAAAGGTTTCCCACGGTGTGGTGTTCAGGAGTTGGTAAGGAGGATAATGGAGTAGGCAACAGATGTGACAAAATCATGGCATGAGTACTGCAAAAGTGGGGGCATTTAATGTGATTCAACATGCATTAAATGTGAGGAAGACTTCCATGCACAAGGACACAATCAAAGGATAAAAGAAAACTAGGTGTGGCTACCAAATGGGTCCAGCCAAGACCCGCCAAGGAGGTCCTCCGAAGACCTTGAGGAGGTCCCGCAGAGGACAAGGGGAGGTCCTCACCCACTAGGGCAGGTCCTGACGGTTCGATCTCCAAAAAGGAGGTCCAACGGCCAAGACCAAGTGCAAAAGGGGAGGTCTGCGGAGGTTAAGAGGAGATCCTCACCTGCAAGGGAGGTTGGGACCGTTGGATTAAGTCCAGGGGGAGGTCTGAACGGTTAGGATCTCCAAGGGGGAGGTCCTAACGGTCAGATCCGCAAAGGGGGAGGTCTGGACGGTTAAGATCTCCAAGGGGGAGGTCTTAACGGCCAGATCTACAAGGAGAGAGGTCCGGATGGTTAAGATCTCCAAAGGGGAGGTCTTAACGGTCAGATCTTCAAGGAGGGAGGTCTGGATGGTTAAGATCTCCAAGGGGGAGGTCTTAACGGCCAGATCTTCATGGAGGGAGGTCTAGACGGTTGGGACGTTCGGACCGTCCGAACGCCACAACAAATCGGACCGTCCAGCAAAGATCTAAGGGCTCAGAGAGGGTGGGACGTTCGGACCATCCGAACGTCTCACCAAGATCAAACCGTCCAATGCAAATCAGACGACTCACAAGCGATAGAGGTGCAAATAGACAAGGAGGAGGTCCTGGAGGACCCGAGGAGGTCCAATAAAGGTAAGGGGAGGTCCTAGAGGACATGGGGAGGTCCTGAAGGACACGGGGAGGTCCGATAAAGGTAAGGGGAGGTCCTAGAGGACATGGGGAGGTCCTATAGGACACGGGGAGGTCCGATAAAGGTAAGGGGAGGTCCTGTAGGACACGGGGAGGTCCGATAAAGGTAAGGGGAGGTCCTAGAGGACATGGGGAGGTCCTGTAGGACACGGGGAGGTCCTATGAAACGGTAGCACCGCAAGGTGCGTGCGGTACTACCGGGTTGGCACCGAAGAAAAGTTCCAAAGAGAGTTCCAAGGATTAAAGGAGGTAAGTCCAAGGGGTCACAGTGGGGTTCAAAAGATACAGAGAGTGAGTTCAAAGGGATTTGGGCCAGGTTTAGACTTAGAGAGGTCTAGACCTGGGGAAGAACCACGGAGGGAGGTGTAGTCCTGGGAAGATACAGGCACTTGGGGAGGTTCGGACCTACAGAGGTCCGGCCCAGTGATGATCAAAATCTGGACAGAAGCAGGAAGATCACCAAAACTCCAACAACGCAATAAACCATCAAGGACTTTTAGTTGAAGTTTGAGTTAGTCAATTGAAATCCATTCTGAAATTTCAAGTTAAGCTTCGAATTCTCATCAAAACAAAATGGTTCTTTTTATTTTGAAATCTTCAAAAAGACTCTGAGAACCAGGGTGTTACAAACCTACCCCCCTTAAGGGAATCTCGACCCCGAGATTCAAGCTTGGCCAGCAAAGAGGTATGGATAATTTGCTTTAAGGTCTTCTTCATTTTCCCATGTGCCTTCACTTTCAGGATGGTGGCTCCATTGGACTTTGTAGGTTCGAAGGATCCTGCTCCTGGTGACACGCTCCATGACATCCAAAATTTTGATTGGCTTCTCTACATAAGTGAGGTCCTCTTGGAGATCAATGCTTTCCTGTAGGGTGTGGTCTTTAGGTACTCAAAGGCACTTCCTCAATTGGGACACATGGAACACATTGTGCACTACCGACAGAGAAGTTGGCAGCTCAATTTGATAGGCAACTTCACCTTGCCTTGCCAATATTTTGTATGGCCCAACAAACCTTGGTGCTAACTTTCCTCTTGTTCGGAATCTCCTAACTCCTTTGAGTGGAGTTACCCTAAGGTACACAAAATCTCCAACTTCAAAAGATAAGTGCCGACGACGTGTATCGGCATAGCTCTTTTACCGAGACTGAGCTACTCTTAAGCGCTCTCTTATGAGCTTCACCTTTTCCTCAGCTTCTGTGATGACATCGGGTCCAAAGAATTGGCGCTCACCCACTTGATCCCATAGGAGAGGAGTTCTACATTGCCTCCCATACAGAGCTTCAAATGGAGACATCCCCAGGCTAGCTTGGTAGCTTTTATTGTAGGAAAACTCAGCATAGGGGAGGTTTTTGTCCCAACTCTTTCCATGGTCCAATGCACAAGCTCTGAGCATATCCTCCAGAACTTGGTTCACACGCTCTGTCTGGCCATCAGTTTGAGAATGGTATGCTGTGCTGAAATTTAGCCTTGTTCCCAAAGCTTCATGTAAACTTTTCCAAAACCGAGAGGTGAATTGGGAACCTCTGTCGAACACTATCCTCTTGGGCACACCATGTAGACAGACAATCTGAGCCATATATAGCTCTGCCAGCCTGTTGCTCCTATAAGTGGTCCTGACAGGGATGAAGTGTGCCACTTTGGTTAACCGATCAACCACAACCCATATAGAGTCATAGCCCGATTGGGTCCTTGGCAAAGCAGTGATGAAGTCCATCCCAATTTGCTCCCATTTCCACTCGGGAATGGGCAAGGGCTGAAGTAAACCAGCAGGTCTTTGGTGCTCAACCTTGACCCTTTGGCATACGTCACGACGTGCCACATACTCAACTATTTCTTTCTTCATGCCGACCCACCAATATCTTTCTTTGAGGTCTTGGTACATCTTGGTACTCCCTAGATGAATGGAGTAATGTGACTCATGAGCTTCTCTAAGTAGGAGTTGCTTTATGTCTTGACAGTTCGGCACACAGAGCCTTTTGCCGAACCAAAGGATGTCTTGCTCATCTATTGAAAATCCAGGAGCTTTTCCTCTTTCTAGGTTGTCTCTAATCTCTTGGAGGTCTTTATCCTTAGCTTGGTTCTCTTTGATTTGTTTCTGGACTACGGGCTCAATTTCTAGCACATGCACAGAGCCATGATCCACAATTTCTAGATTTAGGTGCCTCATTTCTTCATACAATTTGGGCTGGTTTTCTTGGACTAATAGGGTATTGCAGTAGCTTTTTCGGCTCAAAGCATCAGCTACCACGTTTACTTTACCTGGGTGGTAGTGAATTCCAAGATCATAGTCCTTGATAAGTTCCAACCATCTTCTCTGTCTAAGGTTGAGGTCTTATTGGGTAAAGATGTACTTTAAGCTCTTATGGTCTGTAAAGACCTCGCAGCGATTACCAATAAGGTAATGGCACCAAATTTTTAGAGCATGCACCACTACCACTAATTCTAGATCATGAGTGGGGTAGTTAACCTCATGAGGCTTTAATTGCCGAGAAGCATAAGCTACCACCCGACCTTCTTGCATCAACACACAGCCTAGGCCCTGCCTAGAGGCATCACAAAAGACTTCAAAATCCTTCTGGATATCCGGCAAAATCAACACCGGAGCAGAGGTCAACCTCTTCTTTAATTCTTGAAAACTTTGCTCACATGCTGAAGTCCACACATATTTGCTTTCCTTCTTGAGCAATTGGGTGAGAGGTCTTGCTATCTTTGAAAACCCTTCAATAAATCTACGATAATATCCTGCCATACCAAGAAAGCTTCTTATTTGAGACATTGATTTGGGTGGCTTCCAATCTAACACATCTTGAACTTTGCTAGGGTTAACTGTCACACCAGCTGCCGACATGACATGGCCCAAAAAGGTGACCTCTTTCAATCAAAAGTCACACTTGTCAAATTTTGCATATAGCTGGTGGTCCCTAAGCTTATCTAGGACCAACCGAAGGTGACCTTCATGCTCTGTCTCAGTTTTAGAGTACACAAGAATGTCATATATGAAAACAATGACAAACTTATCTAAGTACTCCATAAATACTTTATTCATCAAATTCATAAAGTATGCCGGAGCATTGGTTAATCCAAAGGACATGACTGTGAACTCATAAAGTCCATACCGAGTTGAAAATGCTGTTTTTGGGATGTCCTCTGGTCGAATTTTCAACTGGTGATAACCTGACCTTAGGTCAATCTTGGAGAAAACTGCTGCTCCTTTTAGCTGATCAAACAAGTCATCGATCCTGGGCAAAGAATACTTGTTCTTGATGGTAACATCATTGAGAGCTCTATAATCCACACACATGTGTTGTGTACCATCCTTCTTTGCCACAAAGATCTCAGGAGCTCCCCAAGGAGAGGAACTCGGCCTCACAAAACCTTTACTTTGCATTTCTTCAATCTGCTGCTTTAGCTCAACAAGGTCATTTACTGGCAATCTATATGGCCTCTTGGAAATAGGTGCTGTCCCTGGGACTAGGTTAATGACAAACTCCAATTCTCTGTCCGGAGGCATTCCAGGTAATTCACTAGGAAACACATCGGGGTACTCCCTTACGACAGGGAGATCTTCAAGCTTAACCTCCCTCAAACAGGCCAAGCTAGGATCGGCCCTAGGAGAGCTCTCAGAGCTAAATTCAACTTGTACCCCTTGCTCATTGGTGAGTACAATGGACTTGTTGGCACAATCTATTTGACCTTGGTTCTTAGATAACCAGTCCATTCCAAGAATCACATCTAACCCTTGGGAGTGTAGGACTATCAAATTTGCATAGAAAGGTACTCCCAAGATTTCCAAGGAAAGATTTGGGCACAAGGAATTTGTCCTCATTTCTAAGCCCGGGGAGTGGATTAGCATAGGATTTACTAGAGGAGTTATAGCTAACCCATTATTACCCACAAACTTTAAAGAGACAAATGAATGAGAAGCTCTAGAATCGAAAAGAACGGAGGCTGGTATGGAATTAACAAGAAACGTACCAAGGACCACATCCGAAGCATGTTGAGCTTCCTCAGCCGTGACATGGTTCACATGTCCCTTGATAAATTGTGTTGAAGTCCTCATTTTAGGATTACCACCATGTGCTGAACTCCCTTGGTTGGCTCGGTTTGGAGGGGTGGCTGTTGCTTGAGGCTTCTTTGGGCACTTATTAGTATAGTGCCCCACTTCATTGCAATAAAAGCAAGTTACCCTAGCAGCAGGAATTGGGGGCGGCTTGTTCTGAAATTGACCTCCTGGAGAGGTCTTATAAGGGCTGAAAGTACCAGGCCACTTGGCTTGCATTGGAGACCTGGAGGGGGAGGAGGTCATAGGCCTCTTAGGCTGAAATTGAGAGGTCTTTGGCCTGGAGAAACCCTCTGATCTGAACTGCTGAGCTGCCTTCCTCTTCTTATGATTTTCCATCTCGACATGCTTGCCCTCTTGCCGAATTGCCTTGCTCACAAGTTGTTAAAAATCTGGATAGTCATGAGCAAGGAGCTGGACTGAGAGATCATCATTAAGTCCTTCCAAGAAACGCTCTTGCTTGGACTCATCCGTGGCCACATCCTCAGGTGCATACCTTGCTAGTTGATTAAACTTGTGAAGATACTCACTTACTGTGCAGCTCCCTTGGTGCAAGGATCTGAATTCCTTCTTCTTTAACAGAATCATACCATGAGGTATGTGTGCACGGCGAAAAGCTTGCACAAATTCCTCCCAAGTTATAGTTGGAGCATCAACATGGGATTGAGTGAAATTATCCCACCACTTAGAGGCTAGTCCATGGAGTTGATGAGAGGCAAACAAAATCCTCTCACGATCCGTACATTGGATCATGTCCAGTTTTCTTTCCACTGCCCTGAGCCAGTCATCAGCTTCCATAGGCTCAGTAGTGCTGGAGAATGTGGGTGGCCTCATCCTCATAAACTCAGAGATATTTGTCCTAGGAGGTGGTGGCACATACACAGGAGGTTCGGCTACTGCTGCTGCTTGGAGGTTCTGAGTGTTAGTGACAGACTGAGCTAGCAAGTTGATCAACTGTGCTTGATTTGCCATCATTTGGCCCCAGTCTAGACCTTGAGCTGGTGGAGGAGGTGGTTGTGGCACTGGGGTCTCTGGATCATCCCCAGAGGTTCGGCCTTGACCACTAGTGCTGCCACTGCCTCTAGTTGTCACCATCTGCCAGAGGTCCAAGGGTAGGAAAGAGATGAGAGAACCAAGGGGGAAGGGTTTAAGGTTAAAACAACTAAACCAGTGCTAACCAAAAGCGAGAACTTCAGCAACCAAACACGTACAAGTACTAAACGAGGCTTGCTGCCCTCAAGGCTGCGAGCCAAGAAGTCATGGTTATGAGTGGTGGTCTTTTGCCCAGAAAACCCCCATGGGTAACCTTTGCAAAGGACTACCACTCAATGCCACCAACTGGGAGGTCCTTAATGCTACAACAATGATCTAAGTCGGCCCTATGGATATTTCCAGAAAAGGAGTTCCATTGAACTTTACAAAACGTTGAGGCAAGCAAAAAGATAAGGAGGAGATAAGGTGAGAAAAGATACAGAGAAGGGGATAAGAATAGATAGATGACTCGGGTAAGGAGAGAACATTTTATTTCTCTTGTTTATTAAAATACCTTTGAACTTTTCTTCTAACGGCCATTTTACTAGGCTGCGACCTACAGTCAAGATGCTCTAATACCACCTGCGACGACCCGACCCAGGCTGACCCGAGAGGTCCCTCAGGATCTCCAAGGAGGTCCGTAAAGGACTCCCAAGATGTCCCGAGAGATCCCTCAGGACCTCCTGGGAGGTCCGTAAAGGACTTCCCAGGACGTCCCGTGAGACATCCCGGTAGGACCGCCCAGACCTCTCAGGAGGTCCGGTTGGACCACCCGAAGGTCTGGCGTCCTGACCTGAGGAGGTCGGTGGACCTCAGACCTCCCCAAGCTCCACTTCCTGACCCGAGGGAGGTCCGAGAGGAACCAACCCGAGGAGGTCGTGGGGCTTGGGGACAAGCCTCAAGTCCTCTGCGATCTAAACCAGCCCCTAGAGATCAATGACTGATTCTCGCAGCAAGCAAGTGATAGCATATACATCCACAAAAACTTTATTAACATCAAAAGAGAGTTGATTACAAGGGGTTGCTTACAAGCTCCAGCAACCAAGAGCACAATACACAACGGAAAACCAAAATGGACAGGCTCCAACCATTACACCACAGGTGATCGGCTGGAGGGCGCGGCCTAATTGACTTGGTCATCCTCATCATCAAAGAAATCTTCACCTGCTCACTTCATCAATCAAGCAAGAGTGAGCACAACAACTGTGCTCGCAAGTTACACCCGTCAAATAACAGCATGACATGCATAAGGATATTTCAAAGGAAGGCATATTAGGGTTGTTTTGCGTAAAGCCAATTTTATTTCAAATACAAGTACTAAGTTCCAAGGCAATTACAATGAGTAAAAGTTTATTTTCAAAACTCCATTTTCAGTAGGATAACGTTCAACATCAATATGGTAAAGGATACCCTCCTGTCACATGGCTCCCCGCCCAATAACCATTTGGATAGAAATCCAGAATCAGTTTCAAAAGTCCTTTGAAAACCAAAACCAAGAGCTAACTTTGAGTGGCTTTGCTAGCATGTCCATGACCGCGAACACGGCTATTCGAATAGATTTATTCTCTGCAGAGATTGTACACTTTACCCACATGACATGAATTCTCTTGTTTGCTTGGCATCCGTCGATACCACCTCACACTTCCTTTGGTGAGAGGTCTAGAGCACATGACAAGACCTTTACAAAGCATTACTCCAACGCAGTCCACCCTCACTAAGGTTTCACCCCCTTTGGACTACCCATCCACAGGGTTCAGGCCCCCTCTTGCGCTAGGTGGGACTACAACAGTCATAACAAGACTACCCACTGCATCCACACGATCAACCACGATGGAGCTTTGCAAATTAATTATCCAGGTCTCACGCCACATTCTGGAGACATGTGGTTGCACGATTGTGGCATAACCCATTATAGGTGTGAGGACCCCAGAATATTGGAGATTTATACCGAATTAACAATCATACCAAAAGCACAATTCTTAATCAAGAACAACCGATTCTTAATTAAAAATTATACTAGAAGCATAATTCTTAACAAGGTACAAATCCAATATTCAGGTTCCCGGATATATGTATCACAATAGTTCCCAGGTTCCAGACCATTGCACATATATCCTCAAACAACATTGTATCATACATACAAGGCATACATTTACATATTTATACATAGCATGTTACAATTCGGTTTGGAATTCTACAATATCAAGTGACCTTGGGCCACAACAAAAGCTAGCAGCGGAAACACAACTAAACAGCAAAAGACCACCAATGGCCTCCCATCACCCTTAGGTTATTGAGTGGAAGTTAGAACTAGCTTCACTCGTTAGCGTCGCCCTGATCGGCGCTAACGGGCATCTCATACAAATAACCATCCTCATCTGCAACAAGAGGTTATAAAACCTGAGTATAGAAGGTACTCGCAAGACTTACACAAACTATAAAAAGAAAGTGTTTGATAGAGCCTATTTAAAGGATTAGAATTCATACATGCTTAAGGTTGACAAAAGAAAAGCTGTAAAGGGTTCAATTTTGCACAAAGCGATACATCTTAGTCCTACACTTGCTAAGTTTTGCAAGGCAATGTTATAAATCGATTTGGACCAAAACATTGCATAAAGAGAAATGTTATCAAGAGTAATAACAATGTTTAAGTGGCTGCCGACCACCAAGGTATTGCATGATCACATATAAGTGGTCACGCCACACTACAATATTCATGAACACAATTCATGCCGAAGTAGTATACTGACCAAAGTGTAATTTAAAATTTATACAAAGATTTGTAATTCAAAAATTTATACAAAAGTTTGTAACTCACAATCTATACAAAGATCTATTCAACTCAAGCGTTGTCCATAACCGTGGACACGGCTATTCGAATAGTTTTGAAACCCTGCAGGGGTGTACATCTTTACCCACACGACTTAGCTAGCCCGTAAGCCATCTAGAATAAGAGCACACTACCTTTGGTATGCTAGCCGGGTAAACTAAGATTTGGTGTTTTTCAACAAGTTAACACTATTGAGCTGGAATACCCATGTGTGACTAATCCCGCTCAGTTCAAGTTACTAATAGAACCTACCAACCGGGGGTCCACATGTTGTGCCGGGAATGCCGACCCGATCAACAAAATGCAAACTGTGCTCACTGCACATATTACGTCGCAATCGGAGCCCTTGAGGTATGTACATGTGATGGAATGCATGTACGTCCTCACCCTCTTAAGAACATGTGATATAGATATGAGATCAACCACATATGTCCTTACTTTCCTATTTTCCAACTCAATAGCACTAACCCTTTACTTAACCAAACAGTGCCCATACACTGCGCGTGGAAGTATGTTGGGGCTTGAATCGTCCAGTCAATGTTCAGTCCTTAATCAATCCAAACAAGACATCCACATTTCCCAATCTCGTGCACAAAGGCACCATCACTAGCATCCACTTGTCCAGATTTAAAATCAGTAAACATAAACAAAATTTGTTTTCATTTCAGATTTACATAGGTGAACCAAGAATCAAAATAGATAAAATTCATTTAATGTTTCTGTGTTTGGTAAAATAAACTTGACTACACTACGATCGCATGGCTAAGCATTTCTGGAATAAGTAATTAAGTATTGAAGCACTACCTTAAGTTTGAGTGTATGATCAGATTAAGGGTAAACCTCAAGTGTTAGGTGATAACTAATTTGATCACAAATAAATTTTTAGGAAAATAGCATGCAACAGTGTCACTGGTTTTTTATAAATCTACAGTTCAAAATTAGGATCAACATGGTGCAGAGAGGATGCTTGCCTTGATAGTAATAAACCTCTTGTTCAGGTTCTTGTTGCTCAGTAATAATTTCAACCACTTCAGAAGAACCAGAATCTAGAACACCAAAAATCCAATGAATAGCAAGAAAATGGCAGAGAGCAAAATGCAGAAAAGAGTGCATGATCAATAGCTCAATGCATATTTAACAACATGCTTAAGTTATATCTAATTTACATAAGGACAATAGCATACCGCCGGCTCCTGCTAATACAATTGGTCACAAGTTAGAGTTTAAGCTAGAACCACAATTTCAGATTTGGAACAATATTGAAAACAGGGCAAAATGACAAATTGGCTGCTTACTACATTGTGAGTAAAAGTATTATTTTTGGTGTTTATGCTACAGCTAAATTAGTGAAGTTAACCACCTAACTTATCAATTTTACTAATAAGAAATTGAGGGTTAAACTTTGTTGTATGTCACAAGATGACCGCAAGAAAATGCAAAGACCGAACTGAGATTCGGTTAGCTAAAGTTTCAGATTTTAGCAAAGCTGAAAGTGGACAGATTTCAACATGGTCGGCAAGAAACGGCAAGGCCGAACTGAGATTCGGTTAGCTAGAGTTTCGGATTTGGAAAAACTGAAAACTGGGACAGATTACAATGGTAAAGTTTGCTGCTTTCTCAGATCATGAACAAAATGATGCTTTAGCTTAAGTTAATGCTAACTAGTAAAACCTAAAGCCTAACTTTTTACTTGATACCAATAACTGACAGCAAGTAGCAGAAATAGAACAACCTGCTGCATATTGTCAGTTTGCTGAAAACAGAACAGCAGAATAGGGATTGGAGATTTAAGGTTGATTTTGAAATACTCTAAGCACAAGACTTTTGCTGAGGCTAAAGCTAACCTTAAACAAGAATAATAACCCATTTTAATACTTGTTGATACTTAATTGTTCAAGAATTAATATTCAGTTCCGAGCTACAATTTTTGATGTTGAAACCGAAAATGGGACAGATTAAAAGAAAAAGATTTGCTGTTCCATTAGACTATGACAAAAGAATACTTTTGATTAAGTTACAGCTAGGTGAGTACAATTCAAAGCCTAGCTTACCGCTTAACATCATTTAACTCTAATGATTCAATTTCGGTTCAAATTGAAACTGCAGTTTTCAGATTTGCAAAAACAGAAAACAGGGCAGATTTCAGATAAATGGTTGGCTGCTCTAAACCTACACAAGAAAAAGTGCTATGCCTAAGTTTAGAGTATTCTCAAATAGGTTAGGAAGCTAACTTACCAATTACCAGCATTAATTGACAAGAATTAAAGAGTTAAAGATCTAAGAGGTTGCTGCACTGTTGGTTTAACCGAAAACAGGACAGATTGCAAAACTGAAACTTGCTGTTTTATAATACTATGCACAAGTAATATTTTTGGTTAAAGTTGTTGCTAAACAAGTAAGATAAAGTCTACTATCATTCGTTAGCACTAATTGATAAGAATTGGAGGTCAAGAAGCTTGCTGTTCATGCTATTGGCTGACTGTCCACAAAATAGCAAAACTAGAAATTGTAGTCTCAGGCTGATTTGGAAATGCACTAAGCAAAGGATTCTAAATTGGAGCTAAAACTAATCTTCAGAGTAGATAATACCCTAAATCAACCCTTGCTAACATTACCTTCAAAGATTAGCAAAACAAAGGAATTGATACAGCTTTTGTTGGTCTGTCTGACAACAGCCAACAGAGCATTAAATTTGGCCATTAAGCTGATTTGGGAGCATCAAACATAAAAGAAATTGCTGCTTATGCTACTAGGATTTAGTAGGTAGCTCACTACACTGAGAGGTTGAATAAGAAAGATTTAAAAGCTCTAAACGATATGAAAGACCAAAAGCTATAAAAAGAACTTTTCAGTCAAAGTGAGATTTGAGTACCACATGCACAAGTGAGTGATTCAAGTGAGCTACTGAGGTCCTTAGGAAGCTCAAAAAGAAAAGAATTGAGGTCATAGCTCACCAGTGCAAAGTTGGAGAAGAAAAGTTGCAGTTTTCAGCCGAAAACAGTGCAGATTCAAATTCCACTCCTCCTATTTAACCAAAACGAAAATGGTGGAGGACTTAAGCTATTGAGATCACAGCTCATGATCTTGACAAGAAAGAGTGAAGCATACCTCACCGGAGCAAGAAATCACCAAGAGGTTGCTCCAGCCGGTTCGGTTCAACAGAGAGCAATCCACCTGCTTAACCTGCAATTGTTGCCACAATCCACATTACAAAGTGAATTGGGTATGCAAGCATGCAGGGATAACAGGGGGGAAGGCAAGGGATGCTTCACTGGACAAGAAATGGATGAGGGAAGCTCCTTCGGTCAACAATGTCAGAGAGCCCAAACACTAGGGTTTAATGGAGGTTGAACCTCCAGTGCAGATGGAGAGGGTTCTAGAGATGGATGCGTGGCAGCTGGATGACAGGTGGCAGCGGCCTGGCCACAAGCTCCCGGTGAAACGCCCCCCATTCTCCGGGCCCTGGTCGGCGACGGCGCCCAGCAAGAGGAGGGAGAGATAGAGAGTGTGTGCTGTTGCCCTGTGCTTCCTTTGCTAGTAGCAGCAAAATATCCCACGGCAGCTCCTTGATCAGCAGTAGCAAAGCACTCGGTGCTCAAAGGGAAAAGAAAAAGATCAGCCGTCCAAAAGGAAATGGGTGGTTGGGATCAGATTTTGGCTAGAAAATGGAGATTTTTGATTGTAACAACATATCCAAGTTTTAAAATGAATGTGATGCTGCTACTAAAAGCATCAGACATCGCTTATTAAAACTGGTCATTATAAACCTACCTCTTAAGAGAATCTCGTCCCGAGATTCCTGTAGTTCGAAGTTGGAAAGGAATGAAGTTAAAATGATTCTTTTGGAAATATAACTTCAATTGTCTTTATTTCTTTCAAAGACAGAAAAGAAAGATTCTAATAACCAACATAGTGTTGCTATTACATCCTTCTTTTACATTGCTTTGTCTAACCTTGCCTTTCTTGATTCAAAGGCAATTTTTAAACAGCAAAGAGGTGGGGGTGCTCAATTCTCATTAGATCTTCGCACTCCCACGTGGCTTCATCCTCTGAATGATTAGCCCACTGAATTTTTAGGAACTTGACGGTGCGGTTTCTTGTCCTGCATTCCATTTCATCGAGGATACGCACCGGTTGCTCTTGATAGGAAAGATCTGGTTGAAGATCAAGATTCTCATAAGCAGTGGCCTCGGTAGGAACACGAAGGCATTTCTTCAGCTGAGAAACATGAAAAGTATCATGCACTGCTGAGAGTCAGGTAGCTCCAATTGATATGCCACAGCTCCTCATTTTGCCACGATTCGGAAGGGTCCGATATAACGAGGTGCTAGCTTTCCTTTTACCTGAAAGCGATGAGTGCCCTTCATGGGTGATACTTTAAGATAGACATAATCATCTACCTCAAAACTTAACTCACGATGACGATGGTCAGCATAGCTCTTCTGACGAGACTGGGCAGTTTTTAAACGGTCTCGAATCAGATGAACTTGCTCTTCAGCTTCCATTCCCAAGTCTGGACCATAGAATGGTCTTTCACTAGACTCGGACCAATTCAATGGAGTCCTACAAGCTCTTCCATACAAGGCTTCAAAAGGTGACATTTGAATACTTGCTTGGTAACTGTTATTGTAGAAAAACTCCACATACGGCAAAGATTTCTCCCAATTCTTGCCATATGATAGCACACAGGCTCTAAGGAGATCCTCCATCACTTGATTCACCCTCTTAGTTTGACCACTGGTTTGAGGATGATAAGCAGTGCTGAAGGAGAGTTCAGTCCCCATAGCTTGATGAAGACAATTCCAGAAATGAGAAGTGAATTGAGGTCCACGGTCTAAGACAATGACTTTCGGAACACTATGGAGACAAACAATCTTAGCAATATAGAGCTCTGCTAATTGCTTGCCATTGAAGGTGGTTTTGACGGGAATAAAATGAGCCACTTTCGTCAGACGATCAATGATCACCCAAATGGCATCAAACCCATTCTGAGTTTTTGGAAGGCCGGTAACAAAATCCATACCGACTTCCTCCCATTTCCAATGTGGAATAGGCAAAGGTTGAAGGGTACCGGCTGGCTTCAAGTGCTCGGCCTTAACCCTTTGACAAATATCACATTCAAAGAACATATCGAGCAATTTGCCTTTTCATCCTGCTCCACCAAAATGTCTTCTTCAAGTCCCGTACATCTTAGTGCTTCCAGGATGCAAAGAAAACTTGGAATTATGAGCCTCTTTAAGAATTAGCCCTCTCAGCTGAGGATCTGAGGGTACAACCAAACGATTACGATATTGGATGATACCTCGGGCATCTTCGGAAAATTCATTGGCTTTACCCGCCTTCAAATTTTCCCTAATCTTAGCTACCTCCGTGACGCTTTTACGAGCTTCCAATCTGATCTTCAAGTGTAGATTTCACTTGTAAGGCGGTGAGAGTTCCTTCTTCTACCATTTCGAGACTTAAGCGAAAATCAAGACATAAGCTCTTAGCCGAGGTACAGCTTGACAAGCGCTTGCATTGGGACTTTCGCTAAAGCATCACCACAACATTGGCTTTGCTCGATGGTAATGAATACCCATATCATAGTCCTTGATCAATTCAAGCCATCTTCTCTGTCTCATATTCAAATCAGTTTGAGTGAATATGTATTTCAGGCTCTTATGATCAGTATAGATTTCACAACGATTACCGATGAGGTAATGTCGCCAAATCTTTAAGGCATGGACTACGGTTGCCAATTCCAGATCATGAGTAGGATAATTCACTTCATGAGGTCGCAACTGCCTGGATGCATATGCCACAACTCGGCCCTCTTGCATAAGCACACAACCAAGTCCATGACGAGATGCATCGCAATAGATATCGAAGCCCTTATGAACATCTGGTAGAGTAAGAACTGGAGCTTTGGTCAGAAGAATTCTCAAAAGCTGAAAGCTTTCTTCACACTCACCTGACCACTCGAATTTCTTCTCCTTCTTCAAAAGCTGAGTCAGAGGCCTCGAAATTTTGAAAATTTTTTCAATGAACCTATGGTAATAACCCGCAAGTCCAAGAAAACTTCGGACTTCGGAAACATTTTGAGGCTGTTTCCAGTCTAGTACATCTTGTATTTTGCTGGGATCAACAGTGATACCTCCTTTGGATAACACATGTCCCAAGAATGCGACTTGCTTGAGCCAGAAAGCACACTTGCTAAACTTAGAATATAGCTAATGTTTGCGAAGTGTGTCCAACACAAGTCTCAGATGCTACTCATGCTCTTCAGTAGACTTGGAATAGATAAGAATGTCGTCAATGAACACGACAACAAACTTATCCAAGAAATCCATGAATACTAAATTCATAAGATTCATGAAATACGCCGGAGCATTTGTTAGACCAAAAGACATAACAGTATACTCGTACAACCCATAACGAGTAGAGAATGCTGTTTTAGGAATGTCCTCAGCTCTAATCTTGATCTGATGATAGCTCGATCGCAAATCAATTTTAGAAAAGACTCGAGCTCCAGTCAACTGGTCAAAAAGATCATCAATTCGAGGCAAAGGATATTTGTTTTTGATAGTGACTTCATTCAACGGACGGTAGTCCACACACATCCGCAAAGTCTTGTCTTTCTTCTTGACAAAAATGGCTGGGCATCCCCAAGGTGAGGAACTCGGTCGAATAAATCCCTTGTCAAGTAATTCTCCAAGCTGTTTCTTCAATTCAACCAGCTCATTAGGAGGCATACGATAAGGTCTTCTAGATATGGGAGCAGTACCAGTGACTAGTTCAATTACGAACTCCACTTCCCGATCCGGTGGCATACCGAAGGTCTTCGTGAAAGACGCCGATATTCACATACAACCGTCATCGACTCCAAGGTAGGGGTGGTATCGACTTGCAACGCACAAAGATGAGAATTGACTACCTTGGATTGAAAAACTAATCAAATGCCGTCTTCATTAGTTATAGAATAGACCGTCAGCACAATTAATTTGCCCTCGATTCTTAGATAGCCAATCCATTCCCAAGATAACATCCAACCCTTTAGAGTCTATCACAATCAAATCGCCCAAAAATCTACGCCTTTGAATGTTTATGTTAACATTACAGAGATTTGATCGATTTAAAACCGATCCCGTGAATGAATAACATGCGGTGGGTGAAGTTGATGCACGCCCAAATGATGTTGAACAAAAAGTGCCTACTAACAAAAGAATGGGATGCTCGTAATCAAATAAAACAAGAGTTGAACCGAATTAATTAGGAGCATACCGAAAACAACATCGTGCATCACGCTTCTTCCGCGGTGATCCGTTCACACGACTCGGCCGAGCCGATCGACTTGACAGAGGGCTTTGAGATGGCGCCGATGCACAAAGCACCGAAAAGGTCGAACAAAGGTAATCCACGCCTTTTAGCATGACACCGGTTGGCAAAATATCCAGACGTCCCGCAATGATAGCAAATCACACCAGCCCGACATTGCCGACGATGGGTGGCCGATTCCCACCAGATTTGGGCTGCCCTGCATGGCGATGGACAAAATGCAAACACCGGGCGCCTTGGTGGAGCCGAGCCGGCGCCGAAAAGATTGAGGCTGCCACAGACGTGGTCTTATTGAACGACTACTAGCTGCAAACTGGGTAGCCTTCTGCCGCTTCCGCGACTCCTCCAAAGCCTTGCTTTTAGTCTCAACAATAATGGCTTTGTCGACGAGGTGCTGAAAATTTCTGAAGTCTTGCACTGCCAGGGCCAACTGCAGTTCTTCAGATAATCCATGCATAAAGCGGTTTCGACGACAAAGGTCAGTCGAAACATCATCAGGTGCATACCGAGCAAGGGAGTTGAGTTCATACAAATACTCAGTCACCGACTTTCGCCCTTACTTAAGTGCGAGGAATTCCTGCTGCTTAGCCAACATCACCCCTTCGGGAATGTGAGCTTCACGAAAGGCTTCTGTGAACTCATCCCAAGTAAGGACATGTCCAGCAGGTTGGGTGGCAAGAAGGTTGTCCCACCAAACGCTAGCTGGCCCATTCAGTTGGTAACTAGCATATAGGACTTTCTCCCTTTCAGAACATTGAGCAATCAACAGCTTCTTTTCAATCTCCCGAGGCCAATCCTCCGCTTCCATCGGGTCTTGAGAGCTGGAAAATACTGGCGGGTTAGTCCGCTGAAAATCAGCAAGACTTCTGTGCGCATGATGGCCTCCTGCTCCGCCAGCGGGTGTGGTAGTGGAAGAAGTGTTACGCGCAATTTGCTCCAGAATGCACGTTTGGTCCATCCTGTTGCGCTCTATCTGCATAAGCACATCAGCCATTGAGGGCGGCGGAGGAAGCTCCTCTTCCTGGCGACCACCTTGTGTACCATGAGAACCAGAAGGGTCAGCCTGCTCCCCTGAGAGTAGGGAATTGGGGTAGAGAATCTCTCCTCTTATTGTGCTCGCACGCGAGTAGTAGGTCCTGTCATACTGTTACCACACAATGGTTAACAACATCACAAGGATACCCTCAAGCAAACACAAACAAGATTGGATAGAGAGAAAGAAATACTAAACTCCCACATGCATAATGATATGAAATGCATCAAATTAACACCAAAAGAACCACAAACTCCATTATATAACAGCAAAAGGTTTGGCCCCACATATTTATACAAGTCGGCCAACCAAGGTCAAGGTCCACAACCAACAGGCCGAAATACATAATTTACAAGATTACAAGCTGCCCTATTATTTTTAATACAAGACAGCTACTGGCTGGTTACTACTACTTCCTAAACATGGTGCTCATCATCCATCCTCTACGAATAATCATTGCGGTTAAAATTCACCGGAAACTCATTTAACAAATGAGCCTCAGGTGAACCCGTGTCTGTGGGGTTCGATGGACTGATGAGACGCCGAGGAGAACCTAGCAGCAGATGACGACCTCTAGGAGGTGCAGGTCGCTGTGTGCGAGGAAAGCTTGCAGACATCCGGGCTTGGCGACACTGTCCAAGGATAGGAACAAGTCTGGCCACCTCAGGAAGTCGAAATCCCGGTGGTGCAATAGCAGCTGGAGGGATCTCGTTGTTACCATAAAGCACGTTACGGGGGACGCGATTCATGGCAACACCAAACCTCAGATACTCCTGAGCTTCATGCAGACGACGGCGGGTTTCCCACAGCTCATACACCAGGCAGCGATGAATTTGGTGCATAATACGAACCAACCTCGCTAACTCGCGTACGTATGGGTCCTCTCCAAACTGAATCTCATCGAACGTGCTCACATCTGCTCTAGGACCTTGTTTCAGGAAGTGAACATAGGGTGGCTGAGACAACTCCGTCAAATCATGACAAAGGAGGCCCATCGTCCTACGAGCTGCTTCCTGAACGGCCATAGACTCAGAGGTGGCATGTACATGGATACAGTATGGAATGCTACCCACCACCTGTCTTGCAATCACATTGATGATAGCTCGGTACTCCTCCATCCCGGGTCCTCGATCACGATGATAGATGGCATACTCCAGCTGATAGGTGAAATTGGCTCGCCACATCATATCTTGCAGCAAAGCCGGAAATCCATCTACGTCCTCAGCTCGGGTCTCCTTAACCAAATACCAGCCGCTCATCTATAGACAAAAGACAAGGTAAGCAAGCAACTTATCTTGGAAAGCCAACAGAAGGTTAGATAAGAATTGATACTAAGGAGGATAAGAAATAAAAGATAGCATACTTAAATTTTCAAAAATTAGTTATGTTAAAATAATTTCACAGAAACTCGCTAATGATAACGACCATGCTAATTCTAACCTACAGTTAACGTATGCTCTGATACCAACGCTGTGAGGGCCCCAGAATATTGGAGATTTATACCAATTAACAATCATACCAAAAGCATAATTCTTAATCAAGAACAACCGATTCTTAATTAAAAATTATACTAGAAGCATAATTTTAACAAGGTACAACTCAATATTCAGGTTCTCGGATATATGTATCACAATAGTTCTCAGGTTCCAGACCATTGCACATATATCCTCAAACAACATTGTATCATACATACAAGGCATACATTTACATAATTATACATAGCATGTTACAATTCGGTTTGGAATTTACAATATCAAGTGACCTTGGGCCACAACAAAAGCTAGCAAATGAAACACAACTAAACAAAGAAAAGACCACCAATGGCCTCCCATCACCCTCGAAGGCTATTGAGTGGAAGTTAGAACTAGCTTCACTCGTTAGCGCCACCTTGATCGGCGCTAACGGGCATCTCATACAAATAACCATCCTCACCGCAACAAGAGGTTATAAAACCGAGTATGTAGGTACTGCAAGACTTACACAAACTATAAAAAGAAAGTGTTTGATAGAGCCTATTCAAAGGATTAGAATTCATACATGCTTAAGGTTGACAAAAGAAAGGTCAGAAGGGTTCAATTTTGCACAAAGCGATACATCTTAGTCCTACACTTGCTAAGTTTTGCAAGGCAATGTTATAAATCAATTTGGACCAAAACATTGCATAAAGAGAAATGTTATCAAGAGTAATAACAATGTTTAAGTGGCTGCCACCACCAAGGTATTGCATGATCACATATAAGTGGCTGCCGGCCACACTACAATATTCATGAACACAATTCATGCCGAAGTAGTATACTGACCAAAGTGTAATTTAAAATTTATACAAAGATTTGTAATTCAAAAATTTATACAAAAGTTTGTAACTCACAATCTATACAAAGATCTATTCAACTCAAGCGTTGTCCATAACCGTGGACACGGCTATTCGAATAGTTTTGAAACCCTGCAGGGGTGTACATCTTTACCCACACGACTTAGCTAGCCCGTAAGCCATCTAGAATAAGAGCACACTACCTTTGGTATGCTGGCCGGGTAAACTAAGATTTGGTGTTTTTCAACAAGTTAACACTATTGAGCTGGAATACCCATGTGTGACTAATCCCACTCAGTTCAAGTTACTAATAGAACCTGCCAACCGGGGGTCCACATGTTGTGCCGGGAATGCCGACCCGATCAACAAAATGCAAATTGTGCTCACTGCACATATTACATCGCAATCGGAGCCCTTAAGGTATGTACATGTGATGGAACGCATGTACGTCCTCACCCTCTTAAGAACATGTGATATAGATATAAGATCAACCACATATGTCCTTACTTTCTGCTTTCCAACTCAATAGCACTAACCCTTTACTTAAGCAAACAAAGGCCCATACAATTGCTGCGTGGAAGTACGTTGGGGCTTGAATCGTCCAAATAATGTTCAGTCCTTAATCAATCCAAACAAGACATCCACATTTCCCAATCTCGCACAAAGGCACCATCACTAGCATCCACTTGTCCAGATTTAAAATCAAGAAACATAAACAAAATTTGTTTTCATTTCAGATTTACATAGGTCAACCAAGAATCAAAATAGATAAAATTCATTTAATGTTTCGGTGTTTGGTAAAATAAACTTGACTACACTACGATCGCATGGCTAAGCATTTCTGGAATAAGTAATTAAGTATTGAAGCACTACCTTAAGTTTGAGTGTATGATCGATTAAGGGTAAACCTCAAGTGTTAGGTGATAACTAATTATTAATGATCACAAATAAATTTTTAGGCAAATAGCATGCAACAAAGTTGTCACCGGTTTTTATAAATCTGCGCTCAAAATTAGGATCAACATGGTGCGTAGAGGATGCTTGCCTTGATAGTAATAAACCTCTTGTTCGTGTTCTTGTTGCTCAAGAATAGTTTCAACCACTTGTAAGAACCGTAATCTAGAACACCAAAAATCCAATGAATAGCAAGAAAATGGCAGAGAGCAAAATGCAGAAAAGAGTGCATGATCAATAGCTCAATGCATATTTAACAACATGCTTAAGTTATATCTAATTTACATAAGGAGAATAGCATACCGCTGGCTCCTGCTAATACAATTGGTCACAAGTTAGAGTTTAAGCTAGAACCACAATTTCAGATTTGGAACAATATTGAAAACAAGGCAAAATGACAAATTGGCTGCTTACTACATTGTGAGTAAAAGTATTATTTTTGGTGTTTAAGCTACAGCTAAATTAGTGAAGTTAACCACCTAACTTATCAATTTTACTAATAAGAAATAGAGGGTTAAACTTTGTTGTATGTCACAAGATGACCGCAAGAAAACAGCAAGACCGAACTGAGATTCGGTTAGCTAAAGTTTCAGATTTTAGCAAAGCTGAAAGTGGACAGATTTCAACATGGTCGGCAAGAAACGGCAAGACCGAACTGAGATTCGGTTAGCTAGAGTTTCAGATTTGGAAAAACTGAAAACTGGGACAGATTACAATGGTAAAGTTTGCTGCTTTCTCAGATCATGAACAAAATGATGCTTTAGCTTAAGTTAATGCTAACTAGTAAAACTTAAAGCCTAACTTTTTACTTGATACCAATAACTGACAGCAAGTAGCAGAAATAGAACAACCTGCTGCATATTGTTAGTTTGATGAAAACAGAACAGCAGAACAGGGATTGGAGATTTAAGTTTGATTTTGAAATACTCTAAGCACAAGACTTTTGCTGAGGCTAAAGCCAACCTTAAACAAGAATAATAACCCATTTTAATACTTGTTGATACTTAATTGTTCAAGAATTAATATTCAGTTCCGAGCTACAATTTTTGATGTTGAAACCGAAAATGGGACAGATTAAAAGAAAAAGATTTGCTGTTCCATTAGACTATGACAAAAGAATACTTTTGATTAAGTTACAGCTAGGTGAGTACAATTCAAAGCCTAGCTTACCGCTTAACATCATTTAACTCTAATGATTCAATTTCGGTTCAAATTGAAACTGCAGTTTTCAGATTTGCAAAAACCGAAAACAGGGCAGATTTCAGATAAATGGTTGGCTGCTCTGAACCTACACAAGAAAAAGTGCTATGCCTAAGTTTAGAGTATTCTCAAATAGGTTAGGAAGCTAACTTACCAATTACCAGCATTAATTGACAAGAATTAAAGAGTTAAAGATCTAAGAGGTTGCTGCACTGTTGGTTTAACCAAAAACAGGACAGATTGCAAAACTGAAACTTGATGTTTTATAATACTATGCACAAGTAATATTTTTGGTTAAAGTTGTTGCTAAACAAGTAAGCTAAAGTCTACTATCATTCCTTAGCACTAATTGATAAGAATTGGAGGTCAAGAAGCTTGCTGTTCATGCTATTGGCTGACTGTCCACAAAATAGCAAAACTAGAAATTGTAGTCTCAGGCTGATTTGGAAATGCACTAAGCAAAGGATTCTAAATTGGAGCTAAAACTAATATTCAGAGTAGATAATACCCTAAATCAACCCTTGCTAACATTACCTTCAAAGATTAGCAAAAAACAAAGGAATTGATACAGCTTTTGTTGGTCTGTCTGACAACAGCCAACAGAGCATTAAATTTGGCCATTAAGCTGATTTGGGAGCATCAAACATAAAAGAAATTGCTGCTTATGCTACTAGGATTTAGTAGGTAGCTCACTACACTGAGAGGTTGAATAAGAAAGATTTAAAAGCTCTAAACGATATGAAAGACCGAAAAGCTATAAAAAGAACTTTTCAGTCAAAGTGAGATTTGAGTACCACATGCACAAGTGAGTGATTCAAGTGAGCTACTGAGGTCCTTAGGAAGCTCAAGAAGAAAAGAATTGAGGTCATAGCTCACCAGTGCAAAGTTGGAGAAGAAAAGTTGCAGTTTTCAGCCGAAAACAGTGCAGATTCAAATTCCACTCCTCCTGTTTAACCAAAACGAAAATGGTGGAGGACTTAAGCTATTGAGATCACAGCTCATGATCTTGACAAGAAAGAGTGAAGCATACCTCACCAGAGCAAGAAATCACCAAGAGGTTGCTCCAAACGGTTCGTTCAACAGAGAGCAATCCACTCGCTTAACTCGCATTGTTGCCACAATCCACATTACAAAGTGAATTGGGTATGCAAGCATGCAGGGATAACAGGGGGGAAGGCAAGGGATGCTTCACTGGACAAGAAATGGATGAGGGAAGCTCCTTCGGTCAACAATGTCAGAGAGCCCAAACACTAGGGTTTAATGGAGGTTGAACCTCCAGTGCAGATGGAGAGGGTTCTAGAGATGGATGCGTGGCAGCTGGATGCCAGGTGGCGCTGCTCGCCACAAGCTCCCGGTGAAACGCCCCCATTCTCCGGCCTGTGCGGCGACGCCCAAAGAAGAGGAGGAGAGATAGAGGAATTTTTTGTAAATAATCTATTTTTATTCAAAATACAGAAATAATACTGCTTAATTTTTTTCAGAATAATCTCTAGTCGCCATCCCATTGGGCGACTAGAGCCTCATGGGTATAGTCGCCAAACGGATGTGCGACATTAGTGCAAGTCGCCCAACCAAAGGCGACTTAGTTAAAGTCGCCCAACCAACCAAGGCGATTTAAGCTCCTAAACTCACAATTATGTAAACCCAATTGGAACAATTGTGTTAAAATAGATATTACATTTTGTAGGTATTGTATTTAGCAAATCGTATTATATGATGTTATTTTTGTAAAGATAAAAGTGTGGTGACAACGTTGGTTGGTCTGCTTTTATTTTCAGAGAATATGAAGGGTACGAAAATATGTCGACTCGCAATAACATTTTGTGATCGTCAGATATTGTTGTAGAAAAGGCCAAATTTACAGAGAATTTTGTGAGGACGATTCAGATAGTAATGAATGGTAAGTAGATAGGTAAGTGATATTCGAAATACGTAAATAATATAGGCTTGCTTTCATGGCTTAGCGGAGACACGGAACGAGAAGTACATTAAAGTCCGCGATGTAAGCACATTACACGTAGTGACATGGCATGATGGTTCGTAATTGCTTTAGTCATCCTCGCTACTACTACGGACACCATGACGTAAGCATCCGGACCATATAAGTATACATGCCTTTAGGGATAATAAAAACAAGAGGGTATGACGGGTACTACTACGTAATGACCGACCTCATCACATGACCGGGCCATTTTCCCTTTCTTGCTAGCTCGGCGTTGAACTCTCGCCGGCCTTCCCTTCCCTTGTCGCGGATCGCCCACGCCGGGCCGGTATGTCAAGTCGCCCATATCCTGCGATTCGATGATGTAAGTGCACCGTATAATGAGAATCGTAAGAAGGATTTAACTTCTTCATAACTAACGTCGTGGATACGGATTACTGGCGGGCGACCGGATACGTTGTGGGCGGCCGGTTCACCAAGATGAGCCTTTCCCTTGCCTTTGTCGCGGATCTGCATATGTCGGGTGGGTATGTCAAGTCGCCCATGTCTCGCGATTGTATGATGGATGTAAGTACACCGCATCGAAACCTTACGTAATAAGGACGCCCACCGAGAACACTCTATGTGGGTTGCCTTATGTTCAATCTCCTAAAGCATGTAACTAAATGGTGGACGCGTTATTGCGGTTGCCTTTTATTGAGTTGACATGTTGTATTGATGTGTCGCGTGCTTTAAGTTATATGCATCAAGAAATATGCAATGTATGAACGAAGTTCAAAACCAAGCTATTCCATATTATCCGATAGAATTAAGATAAAACATACTAGCAGTTGGGTAGTTGCTTACAAGAACCAAAGTACAATTACGACACAATTAGTTCGGCATTTGCTTACAAGAACCAAAGTTACATCAACTACAAGTTACAACAGAGTAGGAAATGTAATACAAGTTCCTACGTGTCGCCAGCGCCTTTGCAAGTTCTCGACAGTGTGCCCTTCCCGGCGGCAATGCTGCAACGCCTACCCGCCGCCGCAGCTTTCCCTTCGCCCATATCGTTCGAATCGACGACTCTGCCGACGGCCCTTCCCTCTCAATAGGTCTAGATCTCGAACCCAAGTCCTATTTGCAATATCCAATGTGGAGAAGTTACCGACAACCCCGAAGCCTCTTAGCTCGCCGCACCACACCTGCCAACCTTTTCCTTCATGAAGTACTCAGATACAAAGTTAAATGGGTCCATGCGGATCGTCCCCACACGCCGAGAACATGAGAGCATGGCTTGTGAAGAAGCTTTAGCTTGTTGCATGTGCAGCTAGGTTCATTCACATGGTCTCCAAGGCATACCTCATGGGTAATAAGAGACCGAGCCGCTCCGAATCCGCTCTGCCTCGGAGGATCACGTCGAATCGATGTTCAGATTGCCCATTACGAAGACCGTGTGCGATCGAGCCTTCGGTCTTGGCTCGCATGTATGTACTAATCTTCGAGCAATAGGGGTCTGTGGGTTGGTGCGATGAAGTGCCGATTTGCATGTCTTTCCTCGAAATATCCGACAGTACCATGCGTAACGCCTTCAACAATGGCGATAAGAGGCACCGCTCGAGCTTCTCTTCGCCTCGGCCTCCTCTTCGCCTCGGCCTCCTCTTACGCTTCAAGAACATCGCCACCGCGTGTTCGTTATGAACCACACGCATCAAGGTCCGAAGCCGCTCCACCAACCCGACGGAGCCGCTTAAGGGCTCGCGAGAGTTCTTCGACATGCTCGCACGAGTAGCACACGATCAGTAGCCACGGCGCCTACAAATTTCCTTGCAGATATGCCTTCCATGCAACCGCGCGCATCACTCGCTCAACTCCCACCGAATGTGCGGGGAGACCTACTCCAAACCCCTTGTATCACGACACTCCACACCTCGGGGTCCAATGAGAAGGTTCCGTGAGCGCTTTAGGACATCTCCGATTCGGTATTCTCCAGATTCGGTGTACCAAATCGACTTGCTTTGGAAATCACTTAGGTCAACACCGCACGGACCTTCACGAACCGCACCAACACCGTAATGCACTTTCAACTGGTCGGCTCCGACATGACTACAAATATTACAAATGTTGCAACCAAGTGATTTCTCAACATACATTTCCCATATACTTGCTAAACAAACAAGTAGCCGAGAATAAGAACAAACAAGAGTATTACCTTGAAGCGAGACCTTCTTCAGAGGAACAAGCTCCTTTCCCGCAAACCGCCTCTCCCGAAGCTCGCCTCCTCGCAAGCTCCTCTCCTCCTCAACCAGACCGCTCGCTTGTCCGCCGAGAGAAATGGTGAAAGAAACCATGAGGGACTGGCCGGCTTTCTATATGACCGTGTAGTCGCCATCCGCTGTAACGACTTGGCAGAAGTGTGCCCAACGTTGAGCGACACGTGACTAGTCATTGAACCGCTGTAACGACTTGGCAGAAGTGTCGCCCAATGGTTGAGCGACACGTGGATTAGTCGTTGAACCGCTGGATGACTTGGCAATAAGTACAGCCCAACGGTTCATAGTCGCCAACCGCTTCACCTAACGATTCAAACTAATATATTAATAAGTAATAGAACTATGGTAGAGGGAATGCATAGACAACCATATCATAGTCGCATTTAAGGAGAATACGCCAACACAAAATACAAGTTATATAACAATGGTAGATGGAATGCATAGACAACCATGTAATAGTTCCTACAAAAGACAATACGTAAACACAAATGACGTAATAGTTCCTACGAAAGACAATACGTAAACACAAATGACGAAACCCCCATCACCACCACATTGCCACCCGCAAAGACTCCGCTTCCATCGCCGCCACGCCCCACACCCGTCCGCGCCAAAGAAGACGCCCCGCTTGGTGCGGTTCTGCATGGGCGTATCAAATAAGGTACTGTCAGACGACTGCTGGGTCAGACGGGCCATCATCCGCACATAGCCCTCATGGGCGTTAGCCCACCGTGCCACCCACGGCCCATCTTGCCCGCCATCGCGCCCTAGTGCCACCCTCCTACTATGCTCGCTAAACGTAGCATTGCAATTGGAAGCAAACGTTACGGAAATGTCAAAAACATATGTGAACAGTGTTGCATGTAACTTACGCATGGGTCGACTCAGCACCCTCGCCCCGACGGAATCGAACAACTCGGCGGAGGCCGAATCGGGCGATCACCACAGCATCGCGTAGTCTCGCCCGCCAACCGGATATGCGCACACGACGGCTCATGCGGTGTCAAGACGTCGACGAACCGGTCTAGCGATCAAATGCCAATCCAACCACCGTGGTCTTGAGCCATACCGCAAATTAAGAAATTAAAAGCATTCATATTACTTACGATTTAAATTATATTCCAATGGGAAATAAATCATATTTGATATGTTCAGTAGTGCCACCTAAACACTTTGCCCCAACACAATGACACAATTTTTCCTACGAAGGCTATATTACGTTAACGCCTATACCGATCGCTATGGATTAAGTAGATATTTATTACATCATCGCTACTATGCGTATTTATAATGCGTGAAGCTTTCGGAGAAAAAAAACAAAATTTCACATGTTTGATAATCCTCGTGTTTGGAACCATGTATCGCGATTTACCATTCTATAAACTAGTATTTGCGAATGCATGAGTTATCGACATGTTTATCATTTTATAAACTAGCATTTCTAAAAGTAACATGTTATCATTCATCTAGCCCAGACGCAATTAGCGCAAAGACGCATAACAAGACAACTAAAATTTGACATGTTTGATAATCCTACGTGTTTCAACCATGTATCGTGTATTTAACATTCTATAAACTAGCATTTGCGAATGCACGCGTTATCGACATGTTTATCATTCTATAAACTAGCATTTAGAAAAGTAACATATACGCAATTAGCACAAAGACGCAGAATAGTACAACTAAATTTATTTTTACTAACTCATTTTTCCTTCATGTTATCTCTCAACATTTGCTAACGCACCATGGTTACTAACTAATTATGCCATCTCTAGATATTTGCTAACAATATGTCATTACACATAAAGTTGATTGCTAACCTACCATGGTTTAGAAAAAACTTATACAAAGTAATATCAAAACTTACCGACCCACGCTCTGGCTCCTCTTCTTCCCTGCTCTTCTCCTTTTCTTCCCTCCTCTTTCCTTCTCCTCCTCTTTTTCCTCTCTTTCTCCTCTCTCTCTCTCCTCTCCTCTTTCTCTGCGATTTCGCTACCGAATGGCGACGGTTCGGCCATGATTTTATAGTCGCCCCAAGTCGCCATACCGTATGGCGACTTTTGCTTAGTCGCCACCATGTCGCCATACGGTATGGCGACGACCTTAAGTCGCCGTGCGGTATGGCGACTATGCCTCGAAAACCTTCAATGTCGCCTTCTTGGGCGACTTGAGAAGTCGCCCAACCGCACGGCGACTAGAGATTATTTCAGAAAAAAATTAAGCGGTATTATTTCAGATTTCTAATAAAAATAGATTATTTAAAAAAAATTCAGAGATAGAGAGTGTGTCTTTGTTGCCCGTGCTTCCTTTGCTAGTAGCAAAGAAAATATCCCACTGCAGCCTCCTTGATCAAGATAGTAAAGCACTTTCGGTGCTCAAAGGAAAAGAAAAAGATCAGCCGTCCAAAAGGAAATGGGTGGTTGGGATCAGATTTTGGCTAGAAAATGGAGATTTTTGATTGTAACAACATATCCAAGTTTTAAAATGAACAGTGATGCTACGAAAAGCATCGTATTACTGTTTATTAAAACTGGGGCTGCTACAATAGGCATAGCAAGATGCGGCTCAAAGACTAGTCCTCATATGGTTTGGGCGGCTATCACAAACCCCTGGGCCTCAACCCTACCCGAGTTGAGCCCGTGCATACCCTACACCAACCAAACAGCCAATCCGCCCAAGGCCAAAACCATTTGTCCATCTCTGTTTTTCAAAACATTTATCAAAACCTCCATGACAACCCAATGCCATGGCTTTGAAAACATTTGATATTTTGGTTTGATGGAAGAGACATTGCCCAAATCAAGATTTTGGTCTAAGCAAGACTGAGCTTTCATTTTTCATAAACCTCTGGTCCTTACTATTACAAAAACCAGATTTTATCTAGGGTGACAAGGTGGTTGATTCAACATAAACAGTGGCCATACAAAGGAATCAGGTATAGCTATGAATTGAAAGATAGGCATTGAAATAACTTAGTGAAATAAGCATGCATACATCTTTGAGAACAACATAAATATCTTGAGGTAATGGGTGCAATATGATCAAGAGTGTAACTTGCCTTGCTCAAAGTCTTGGGCTTCTTCCTCCCCGTCACAGAACTCTTGCTCCTCACAGTCTTGACGATCTACACGGTGAAAAACCAAATATTCAAATAAAGCTCCAACAAGAACCCAAGAAACTCCAAATAAGCTCAAATATAAAACCAACAGAGAGGTTGGGAGGTCCAGAGGAGGTCCCAAGAGCTCGCTGGACAGCTCCTGAGAGCTTGAAGGGAGGTCCAAGGACTGCTCGGTTGAACCAGTGAAGAGAAATGAGGAAGAAAATGAGAGAGGAAGGGCTGTCCCAAATATATATAGCCGAAGCCAAAGGTTTCCCACGATGTGGTGTTCAGGAGTTGGTAAGGAGGACAATGGAGCAGGCAAGAGATGTGACAAAAGCATGGCATGAGTACTGCAAAAGTGAGGGCATATAATGTGATTCAGCATGCATTAAATGTGAGGAAGACTTCCATGCACAAGGACACAATCAAAGGATAAAAGAAAACTGGGTGTGACTGCCAAGTGGGTCCAGCCAAGACCCGCCAAGGAGGTCTTGCGAAGACCTTGAGGAGGTCCTGCAGAGGACAAGGGGAGGTCCTCACCCACTGGGGGAGGTCCTGACTGTTAGATCTCCAAAAAGGAGGTCCAACGGCCAAGACCAAGTGCAAAAGGGGAGGTCTGCGGAGGTTAAGAGGAGATCCTCACCCGCAAGGGAGGTCGGGACCGTTGGATTAAGTCCAGGGGGAGGTCTGAACGGTTAGGATCTCCAAGGGGGAGGTCCTAACAGTCAGATCCTCAAAGGGGGAGGCCTGGACAGTTAAGATCTCCAAGGGGGAGGTCTTAACGGCCAGATCTACAAGGAGGGAGGTCCGGACGGTTAAGATCGCCAAAGGGGAGGTCTTAACGGTCAGATCTTCAAGGAGGGAGGTCTGGACGGTTAAGATCTCCAAGGGGGAGGTCTTAACGGCTAGATCTTCAGGGAGGGAGGTGGGTGATAGCGAGGTAGGAAGCGGGGGAAGCGGGAGCCATTGGATTCCCATCGAACCGCCCAAAGTAATTGGGCTGTTCGGACCACCCGGCTAGCATTGGATCTCAGCCCTAGAACTAAATTGGGCAGTCCAAAATGGTTGGGACGTTCAGACCGTCCGAAAGCCACAACAAATCGGACCGTCCAGCAAAGATCTAAGGGCTCAGAGAGGGTGGGACGTTCGGACCATTCGAACGTCTCACCAAGATCAAACCGTCCAATGCAAATCGGATGACTCACAAGCGATAGAGGTGCAAATAGACAAAGAGGAGGTCCTGGAGGACCCAGGGAGGTCCTAGAGGACATAGGGAGGTCCTGAAGGACACGGGGAGGTCCGATAAAGGTAAGGGGAGGTCCTAGAGGACATGGGGAGGTCCTGTAGGACATGGGGAGGTCCGATAAATGTAAGGGGAGGTCTTAGAGGACCTGGGGAGGTCCTGTAGGACACGGAGAGGTCCGATAAAGGTAAGGGGAGGTCCTAGAGGACATGGGAAGGTCCTCTAGGACACGGGGAGGTCCGATAAAGGTAAGGGGAGGTCCTAGAGGACATGGGGAGATCCTGTAGGACACGGGGAGGTCCAATAAAGGTAAGGGGAGGTCCTAGAGGACATGGGGTGGTCCTATGAAATGGTAGCACCACAAGGTGTGGGCGGTACTACCGGGTTGGCACCGGAGAAAAGTTCCAGAGAGAGTTCCAAGGATTAAAGGAGGTAAGTCCAAGGGGTCACAGTGGGGTTCAAAAGATACAGAGAGTGAGTTCAAAGGGATTTGGGCCAGGTTTAGACTTAGAGAGGTTTAGACCTGGGGAAGAACCACGGAGGGAGGTATAGTCCTGGGAAGATACAAGCACTTGGGGAGGTTCGGACCTACAGAGGTCCAGCCTAGTGATGAACAAAATCTGGACAGAAGCAGGAAGATCACCAAAACTCCAACAACGTAATAAACCATCAAGGACTTTTAGTTGAAGTTTGAGTTAGTCAATTGAAATCCATTCTGAAATTTCAGGTTAAGCTTCGAATTCTCATCAAAACAAAATGGTTCTTTTTATTTTAAAATCTTCAAAAAGACTCTAAGAACCAGGGTGTTACCAATGTGCACGTCGCGACGGCGTGGCGGAGACAACAACATTTAATACGCAGACAACATTTAATGCGCACGTCGCCGGGGAAAAGGAGGGAGGAAAGAGAATGATGAGGACATCAACCCTAAGGATGCAACCACTACTTCAATCCACTGCACTGCATCCTCTACTTCAACTACATCTTCCGCAATTAGACTTTCGGCCACAGCAATGCCATATTCCCCAATTGGACCATGCTACTTCTACTCCTACGAGCCGAGCTACGTCTACATGCCATGGCGCTACGTCTACATGTCATGGTGCTACGTCTACATGCCATGGTGCTGCATCACCAATTATTGGCCACTGGCTATGTAATGTATGGGCCGACTTGGCCCATAAGGCCCATATACCGGTCGGCCACCCTAGGGGGTCCGTACTGTTCACATGAAGAGTACCTCCACCGTAGGGTTCCCACCTCCTGGCCACCCTCCTCATATAGGAGCCACCGTCCTTTAGCAAAATTCGGGTTTTGTTGATTGAAGTTTAGCTTTGCTACTTTATACTTTGTCCTCTTGTTCAACGAGATCAACAGCGACATTGTTCTTCGGAACCCCACTTATCAATACAATTTTAATTCCTATTTGCAATTTCAGATTGCTTATCTGTCTTGTTTGTGAGGACCCCAGAATATTGGAGATTTATACCGAATTAACAATCATACCAAAAGCATAATTCTTAATCAAGAACAACCGATTCTTAATTAAAAATTATACTAGAAGCATAATTCTTAACAAGGTACAAATCCAATATTCAGGTTCCCGGATATATGTATCACAATAGTTCCCAGGTTCTAGACCATTGCACATATATCCTCAAACAACATTGTATCATACATACAAGGCATACATTTACATAATTATACATAGCATTTTACAATTCGGTTTGGAATTTTACAATATCAAGTCACCTTGGGCCACAACAAAAGTTAGCAGCGGAAACAAAACTAAACAGCAAAAGACCACCAATGGCCCTATCACCCTCAGGCTATTGAATGGAAGTTAGAACTAGCTTAACTCGTTAGCGTCACCCTGATCGGCGCTAACGGGCATCTCATACAAATAACCATCCTCACCTGCAACAAGAGGTTATAAAACCTGAGTACAGAAGGTACTCGCAAGACTTACACAAACTATAAAAAGAAAGTGTTTGATAGAGCCTATTCAAAGGATTAGAATTCATACGTGCTTAAGGTTGACAAAAGAAAGGCTGTGAAGGGTTCAATTTTGCACAAAGCGATACATTTTAGTCCTACACTTGCTAAGTTTTGCAAGGCAATGTTATAAATCAATTTGGACCAAAACATTGCATAAAGAGAAATGTTATCAAGAGTAATAACAATGTTTAAGTGGCTGCCGGCCACCACGGTATTGCATGATCACATATAAGTGGCTGCCGGCCACACTACAACATTCATGAACACAATTCATGCCGAAGTAGTATACTGACCAAAGTGTAATTTAAAATTTATACAAAGATTTGTAATTCAAAAATTTATACAAAAGTTTGTAACTCACAATCTATACAAAGATCTATTCAATTCAAGTGTTGTCCGTAACCGTGGACACGGCTATTCGAATAGTTTTGAACCCTGCAGGGGTGTACATCTTTACCCACACGACTTAGCTAGCCCGTAAGCCATCTAGAATAAAAGCACACTGCCTTTGGTATGCCGGCTGGGTAAACTAAGATTTGGTGTTTTTCAACAAGTTGACACTATTGAGCTGGAATACCCATGTGTGGCTGATCCCGCTTAGTTCAGGTTACTAATAGAACCTGCCAACCGGGGGCCCACATGTTGTGCCGGGAATGCCGATTCGAAAAACAGAAATTAAATGACAGAAAGTAGAGCTGTGCTAGCTGCACATATTAATTCGCAATCGGAGCCCTTAAGGTACGAACATGTGATGGAACGCATGTACGTCCTCACCCTCTTAAGAACATATGATATAGATATGAGATCAAACACATATGTCCTTACTTTCCTGTTTTCCAACTCAATAGCATTAACCTTTTACTTAACCAAACAACGCCCATACACTGCGTGTGGAAGTATGCGTTTGGGCTTGAATCGCTCGATCAATGTTCACCCTTAATCAATCCGCATAAGACAACCACATTTCCCAATCTCGCAATCGAGGCACCATCACTAGCATCCACTTGTCCAGATTTATAATCAATGTAAATAAACAAAATTTGCTTTCATTTCAGATTTAAATAGACTGAACAAAGAATCAAAATAAATGAATTTCATTTAATGTTTCCAAGTGTGGTAAAATAAACTTGACAACACTACAGACTGCATGGCTAAGCAATTCCTGGAATAAGTACTTTATTATAGAAGCACTACCTTAAGTTTGAGTGTATGATCAGATTAAAGGTAAGCCTCAAGTGTTAGGTGGTAACTAACTATTAACAGATCACAAATAAATTTTTACTTAAGTTAAAACTAAGTTAGTAAAGATATGAGCCTAACTTCTCATTTATAAACTTTACTAGTAAAAATAGAAGCTAGAACCTTGCTGTAGATGTTGCCAGCAAGACCGGCAAGAAAACAGCAAGACCGAACTGAGATTCGGTTAGCTAAAGTTTCAGATTTTAGCAAAGCTGAAAGTGGACAGATTTTAGCATGGTCGGCAAGAAAACAGGAAGACCGAACTGAGATTCGGTTAGCTAAAGTTTCAGATTTTGGGAAAGTCTGAAAATAGACAGATTTCTAATGAGCATGGTTGCTAATTTCTACAAACCACAAGTTAATGAAGTTAATAGCCTAACTTATTACTTATAAGCTTTACTAAAAGAAATGGAGGGCTAAATCTTGATGTAGGCTGTCGGCCTGCCCAGCAATAGCAACAAAAACTGGAATTGAATTTCGGTTAGCTACAGTTTTAGGTTTTAGCAAAAACCGAAATTTTGGACAGATAGCAAAGGAATGTTTTGCTGCATCATTATACTATGACAAAAGAGTATTTTTGATTAAGTCACAGCTAAATGAGCAGAATTCAAAGCCTAGCTTACCACTTAACATCATTCAACACTAATGATCCAATTTCGGTTTAAACTAAAACTGCAGTTTTGAGACGGCAAAACCAAAAAGCAGGCGATTTCATTTTCAAATCAAATCGACAGATTACAAAAAAATGGTTTGCTGATTCTAAACACTCACAAATAAGATGCTATGCTTAATTTAGAGGAACAGGAGCTCCAAAAGGATATCAACCGTCCAATTTAATAGGAATGGCTGAGATTTGAAGAGAAGTTCAGACGGTCCGAAATTCACCGCCTCCCTCGATGATTCGATCCCGATCCAACGGCTCAGATGCATCGCGACGTTCGGATGGTCCGACGTTCATGCTAATCTGGGCGGTTCGTCGAGAATCCGACGGCTCAAGATTTCGGCTAGAAAAGGAGAGTTTTAGTTTGTAGCGAAATGTCCAAGTTTCAAAATAAACAGTGATGTTACGAAAAGCACCTTATTACTGTTTATTAAAACTGGGGCTATTACATTGTTCTTATGTACTTCTTCGGTGTATGCAGGAATTGATCTTTGTGATCAGGTCATCCGGGTATTCATGCACGGTTGATAACGACTTGTCGAGCAGTTCAGCAATTGTGTGGTTTTGAGCCTTGCGAGTTCGTAGCAGGATCATGAGAGTTAAGTGACTACTACCGAACTTATCTTCTCATCGAAAGATCGGGCCAAAACAGGACCTTCGTGGTTCATCAGAGAAGGTGAGCAGGGGGCTAACAGGCGGGGCTGGTAGAAGCCGAGAGGGTGGTCTAAACTAAGAGGTGGTCGAGATCGAAAGGCTGGTTGATGAGGACATCCCAACCTTCAATGACCACGCTGAAGATGATCATCTCGGCGACCAAGATATTCTCAAGGGCCAACAATGTCAAGGACCAATCACGAGAAGACGTGATAAACAAATAGTTGATCAGGTGAACGCTAACTTAGGACTTATTCCAGATCTCAATAACTTAGTAGTGCTTCCAATGTCCTCTTCTTTGATTGAACTCAGGTGCATTGGAGAGGAACAAGGAGGTCCAGAAAACCAACGAGTTTTGCAATCATTATCTGCATGAATTATAATGTTTTCAGCCAGAATACACCAGACCATTGGATAGCTTGTCAAGTCTATTTTCCTACGCTTCAAACCGTGCATTATTTGGAGTTGTGTAATGAAAGTTATGGTCATTTTAGTAACAGGTGCACATGCTGATAAATGCTGCGCGAAAACTGAAGACTCTTTGAAAGCTTGAGCACCAACCTGGCATGTTTCACTATGCATATCCTATATGGATGGAAAGATAATCAAGTCTATTTTCACCTCCAACAAATGGTTCGTCATTTGGGCTTCCGAGGAGATAGTTATTGCTGTTTTACTAAAGACTGCGTAGAAGTTGAGCAAACGCGCGAGAATTCGAGAAGACTCCTTGAATGCTTCAACCAGTTGGCCTTCCACCTTCCAAACGTGGTGACTTATGTTCATACCCAACTAGGAGAGTTGTTCCTAGTATATATACCCCTCTACTCCCATCCATGGAGGTACCTTTGATATTTCAACAAACCAATATATGAAATTGCAGCAAGACTGCTGAGTGCCTTGCTCCTTTGTTCTTGTGAGTTCTCTTGGATTCGCAAGGAGATTCCTCTGGGATCCCCTAATTCGTGCTCTCTGCTTCCGGGTGTTTTGTGTGGATTAATTCTGGACTGTGGTTATGTGATTGTTCGGATAGCGGATCGGAGTCCAGAAGGCTTCGGATCGTCTCTCCCCAACATTTGGTCGCATCCAACCTTGGCAGGTTAAAGCTAGTTACCCTTTTCCGGTGCTCACAACTAGTTATCCTCACTGTTCACAGCAAGATTCGCTTTGTTCTTCAACCTATGCCGTGAAGATCGGGCCACCCCTAGCATGTACGCATCACTGGTTGACACCGAAAGGGTGGTCGACACTGAGAGGGCGGTCGACACCAAGAGGCGGTCGAGACCAAGAGGCGGTCGAAACCAAGAGGCGGTCAAAACCAAGAGGCAGTCAAAACTAAGAGGGTGGTCAAAACCAAGAGGCGGGGTAGAAAGTTACGGGCCGACGGGAATTCGGAACAAACAGAGGAAAGGGATTTTAAATACTAGAGAACTCCAATAAACTCAAAATAAACCAAATTTTGAATTAGTTGAAGTTTGATTATTTCATATTAAATTTCTTTTAGTTTCAAAAATTTCCAAGTTAAGCTTTAGCTATTCAACAGAACCAAATGGTTATTTTTATTTTGATTTTTTTAAAAAAAATCCCTAAAAATTAGGATGTTACAAACCTACCCCACTTAAACAGAATCTCGGCTAGAGATTCGGGCTGACTAAAGATTAGGTTTGAAAACTCGGCCTTTAGGTCCTCTTCATGCTCCCAAGTGGCTTCCTCTTCAGTGTGATTGCTTCGCTGAACCTTGCAAAAACGGATGATCTTACTTCATGTCACTCACTCTGCCACTTCTAAAATTTTGACGGGATACTCCTTGTAGGTGAGTTCTTCGTGCAGGTCAACTGCTTCCAATGACATGTGCTCTTCTAGCACACGCTGACAATTCTTTAATTGAGACATATGGAAGACATCATGCACATCTGACAGCTGAGGCGAGATCCTCAATTTGTAAGCAACTTCTTCTCTTCTGACTAGACTTGGAAAGGGTCCAATGTATCTTGGTGCAAGCTTCCCGCTTACCCTAAAGTGATGCATTCCTTTGAGAGGTGAAACCTTCAGGAACACGTGATCTCCAGGTGCAAAAGCTAAGTCTCGACGACGGTTATCAACATAACTCTTCTGCCTGGTCTAAGCGGTCCTCAGCTTTTCTCTAATCGATCGAACTTGATCTTCGGCTTCTTTCAAGATATCTGGTTCGAGTACTTGTCCTTCGCCTAATTCAGTCCAATACAAGGGTGTTCTGCACCTTCTTCCATAAAAAGCTTCAAACGGGGACATCTACATACTTGATTGATAACTGTTATTGTATGAAAACTCTGCATAGGGCAAACTTTGATCCCAACTGGTCTTGTTTGCTAGAGCATAAGCTCTCAGCATATCTTCTAGGATTTGATTTACTCTTTCTGTTTGGTCATCTGTCTACGGATGGTAAGCTGTACTAAAATTCAGGTTTGTACCCAAAACGCTATGCAGCTTTTGCTAGAATCTTGAGGTGAACTGGGATCCTCGATCAAACACGATCTTCTTGGTACACCATGCTGACATACTATCTTTGCCATATACAATTCTGTAAGTCTGTCTCCTGAGTAGGTGGTCTTGACTGGAATAAAGTGAGCAACTTTTGTTAGACGATCTACAATCATCCAGATAGAATCATAGCCAGCTCTGGTTCTCGGCAGATCGGTGATAAAGTCTATACCAATTTCTTCCTATTTCCATTCAAGTATGCTTAATGGTTGCAAGAGTCCAGCAGGTCTCTAATGCTCGGCTTTAACTCATTGGCAAACATCACACTGTGCTATGCATTCAGCAATCTCACGCTTTATACTAGGCCACCAATAAAACTCCTTGAGATCTTGATACATCTTCGTGCTTCCGGGTGAATGGAATATAAGGTTTCATGAGCTTCCTTGAGTATCAACTGCTTAAGCTCTTTCTGGTCCGGTACATAAATACGTTTATCAAACCAAATTGTTCCTTGCTCGTCTTCTGAAAATCTTAGGGATTTACCCTTCTTCATGTTGCTCTTTATTTCTTTGATATCTGCATCTTCAGTCTGAGCTTTTGTAATCTGATCTTGTAGAGTGGGTTGCACTTCCAAAGCAGCTAAGTAACCTTCTTGAACCAATTCAAGCTTGAGCTTCTGAAATTCTTCGTGTAGTGCTGGCTGACTTTCCCTGATCATCAAAGTATTGCAGTAGACCTTTCTACTTAAAGCATCTACTATGAAATTAGCTTTGCCTGAATGATAATGGATTCCTATGTTGTAATCCTTGATCAACTCTAACCATCTTCTTTGCCTCATATTAAGATCAGCTTAAGTAAAAATGTATTTCAAGCTCTTATGGTCAGTGTAAACTTCATAGCGATTACCAATGAGGTAATGACGCCATATCTTCAAAGCATACACTACGACAGCCAACTCTAAGTCATGAGTGGGATAATTTGCTTCACGAGGCTTCAACTGACGGGAAGCATATGCTACTGCTTTCCTTTCTTGCATCAGGACACAACTGAAACCTTGTCGTGAGGCATCACAGAAAATCTCAAAGTCCTTTCGAACATCAGGCAAGATCAACACTGGAGCTGTGGTCAAACGTCTCTTCAACTCTTGAAAACTTTGCTCACTTTCTGGCGTCCAAGCAAATTTCTTCTCCTTTTTCAGCAACTGGGTGAGGGGTCTTGCTATTCCGGAAAATCCTTCTATAAACCAGCGATAGTATCCTGCCACACCATGGAAACTTCTGACCTAGGGCACAGACTTGGGTGACTCCCAGTTAAACACATCCTTGACCTTGCTAGGGTTGACGATGACTCTTTCTACAGACATGACGTGTCCCAATAAGATAATTTTCTTCATCCAAAACTCACACTTGTCGAATTTAGCATAGAATTGATGATCTCTAAGCTTATTCAGGACCAAGGGAAGGTGCTCTTCATGCTCTTCTTCACTCTTGGAGTATATTAGAATATCATCAATAAAGATAATGACGAACTTATCTAAATACTCCATGAATACTTTATTAATCAAGTTCATAAAGTAGGCAAGAGCATTGGTCAATCCAAAAGACCTAACCGTGAACTCGTACAGTCCATAATGGGTGGAGAAAGCTGCCTTAGGAATATCCTCCGAACGAATCTTCAGCTGATGATAACCCGACCTCAAATCTATCTTGGAGAACACCTCGGCTCCCTTCAACTGGTCAAATAGATCATCAATCGTAGGTAGAGTGTACTTGTTCTCAATGGTGACTTCATTGCGTGAGTGGTAATCCGCACACATCCACTGGGTACCATCCTTCTTTGCAACAAAGATCACTAGGGCTCCCTAAGGTGAAGAACTTGGTTGGACAAAACCTTTATCTTGCATCTCCTCGATCTACTTCTTCAGCTTGACTAAGTCATCAACTGGCAAACGATAGGGTCTCTTAGAAATTAGTGCAGTTCTCATAACTAGGTTGATGACAAGCTCTAGGTCCCTGTCTGGTGGCATTCCAGGTAATTCATCCGAAAAGACATCTAGAAAATCTCCAACCACTGGCACATCTTCCAAAGATACAGCCTTGACACTACAGACTAAAGCTCCATCATGCTTTTCCGTGGAGGCTTCAAATTTTACCTTGGTTCCAACTAGACTGACCAAAGTGATGCTTATACCACCACAATCCAAAATGGTATAGTGATTAGTAAGCCAATCTATACCCAAAATCACATCTAGGGACTTGGTGTCGATGACTATGAGGTTAGCTAGAAATTCTACCCCTTCTATGGTCACTTTAACTTTTGGGCATCCTTGGTTCATACTTAGCTCTGAACCGGGGGATTGAACCAATAAGGCATTTTTAAAAGCTAAAACCTCTAACTGATGCTTTGCAGCAAAACTTCGAGAAACAAACGAATGCGAAGCTCCAGAATCAAACAAAATAGTAGCAGGTATTGAATTCACTAGGAACTTACCCAGAATGAGGTCCAGGGCTGTCTGGGCTTCCTCCACCATGACATGTTTCACATAACCTCTTCCAAAAGGCTAAGGTGATGAGGACATCCCTACGACTACTACTTCAAGTATACATGAGACTATTCATAAAGTACCAACTAGTCCAATTACTAGAGCCAGAGCCAAGCTATTGAACCAACAACTGCTTTTGTTTCTTAATGAGCTTCTTTATTGACTATAATGAGAATTGGTTACTACCTCAAGCAAATACTTTGAGCATTCTCATATTTGAACGTTGTGAAGATTTCGGATGCAAAGAAATGGAGGAGAACCCTAGAATATCAAAGGAAGTCATCTTATGATGTCTCGGCGAAGTCTACAAACCTCTACGACCAGGTCTGCTAGCTCTACGAGCAGGTCTGCTAGGTCTATGACTAGTTGCCAAAGACCTACGACCAGTACTCGGAAGGAGCTATTCTAGGCGAAAGCAGCACTCGGCGGGAGCAGTACTGGGAAGGAATAGTACTCAGAAGGAACTGTGCTAGGCAAAAACAGTATTTGACATGAACCGTTTTTGGTGTGAACAGTAATTGATGTAAACAGTACTCGGTGTGAACAGTACCTTTCTATTAGGACTTGGATTCGTAGTCCTTGGCCGAATCAATTAGTTGCACCAGCCCTAATTTGAGTAGCGTGACCTAGGGGCTGCATATAAATACCATTGCGACCCCTCATGTATGGGGGACGATTATTATTAGAAATAATAGATTGCAAAGTTTTGCCCTTGTTATTGTTGGCCGAACCAACTTGAAGGGGAATTGGGAGTTCAATCAAGATCGTTCAACTTTTCTGCTGGCAATTGGGAGCACGGTGATTTCACTTGGTGGTCAGTTGTAACATCCCAAATCTGGATGTGTGTTTCAAATGTAAGAAAATGAGTAGAAATTAAAACTTTTCTTGCATCTTGAAGTTTTTGAATTTTTCTGTAATTCTTATAAAGGAATTATGGAATTCAAAAACTCAAATCTCCAATTGACTAAAGTCAATCCCCTCTTATCAATCCTTGTTAAGAATCTTGTGTTCAACCCCTAGAAATTTTTTTCCTTGGTTCTAGGGAAGCTGTGTGACACCTCTAAAAAATTTCATAATTTTTAGAAATTATTTGATAATTTTTAAGAGGCAGTCAAACCCTAGAACAAACCTTGATGAATTTCTTGAGAAAAATGCAGTGCATGAAAATCTCTAGAAATTTTATGTAAGGTTAATTCTAGAGTGAGGAACCTCCAATCAAAATTTTAGAATGTTTGGAGTTATTTTGCTACCTCTAAATATTCTTTCAAACTCTGCTTCTAATTCAAAACCTAAATCTGTGCACTGTTCCTTGGGTCTGGGTCAGGCTCGAGCCAATTGACTCGACCCAACCGCCTAAGTGCACCGGGTCCGTTCCTGTTGGCGCGGGCGTTCTAGACCGTTGGATCCCCATCGGGCGGTCCTTGTTTGCGCGATGCCTGTTGGTTTGGCTCGACCCACTCACTGTTGGAATCGAGCCGCGCCGATTTCCTTCGCTGGCAGGTGGGCCTCGCGCCGCTATTCATCCCCTACCTCCGGTCGCTCCCGTGTGCGCGCCATGGCCAGCGCAGGGCGTGGGCGACACAACGCCGGGTCACCTCTCAACGACTCTTTGCTACAAGCATTAATTGTGCACCGTGCTTTTGCCCCCGAAAGTCTCCTTCCTCTGCTCTTCACCTGCTCCCATCGCGCTCGGCATGTCCATGGCAGGCTTGACCGTGGAGGGGTGTTGCCGTTGCTCTCCTTGCTCCTCCGGCTATTTAAGCCCTCAACTCCCTTCCTAGGCTTCCTTCAAACACCCCTCAGCTCTAGCTTACTTGCTCTTGGTTTGCTTGTGCGAAAACACCAGTAAGCCCCCTTGGCCGCCATTGTTGCACCTTGAGCTCCTCGGTGAAGCCAGTGGTCCAGTGGTTCTTCAACCTTTCTTCTTGCTCAGCTTGGAGCTTCTCAGCACCGTGGTCATTTCCCCTAACTCTATTTTAGGTTGCTTTCACAAAAGCGGCTTAATTTTGGGTTTTGGATCTTTTCGGCCGAATCATCCCTCTTCGTCCTCAGCTCCGGTAAGTGCTTCATTCTTCAATTCCTTGCTCGGGGACCTTCTTTGAACTATAATGAAGCTATCTTGATGACTCGGTCTCGCTTATTTTGCTTAGGCCGCCATTTCCACTTCATATTCCTCGGCGCCGGTTCTGTTCATCGTTGCCGGAGCTCCTCTGTAACGTCCCGTTTCTCTTAGGTTCTTGCTCAGTTTTCAAAATAAAAGTAACCATTTGGTTTTGTTGAGAACTCAAAGCTTAACCTGATATTTTGAAAATTTGGAGAGTTTAACTTGAATTAATCAAACCTTAGCTAAGCTCCTTGTTGGCGCTCTCTGGTTGGTTGTGGCTCTCGGTTGTTCTTCGCTGTCCCTTGGGTGTTTTCCCTCCGTAGCTTCTCTGTGAGCCTCTGGGTGTACCTCTTCTCTTCTAACTTCCTTTGTTGGTTTGAATCTCTTTGAGGCTCAGACCTCCCCCTCTATTCAGACCTCCCCTTTGCCTTGGTTTTCCTGCTAAGGATCCAGCTCGGGTTTGTGTTTCAAAACCCCTTTGATCCCTCAAAGCTAAGCTTGGCTTTGTTTCCTTTGGACCTCCCCGTGGACCTCTCCACGTTCATTTGTAACCCCTGAGTTCTTTGGGGCGTCCCAAGTCCCTCTGGGCTTCCCCGTGCCCGTATGGACCTCCTTGTATCCATATGGAACTCCTTTGGACCCTTCTGCGTCCTTTAGGACCACCCCCTTGTTGAGATCTGGCCGTTAGGACCTCCTCTCTGGAGATCTTAACCGCTCAGACCTCCCCTTTGTTCAGATCTGGCCGTTAGAATCTCCCTTTGGAAATCTTAGCCGTCCAGGTCTTTCCTTTTGTTTGGATCTAAAGGTCCCGACCTCCTTAGGTCCAAGACCTCCTTAGTACTTGAACCCTCCGTTGGCTCCTGCGGTTATACCACTTAAGGTTTTGCCTTCCTCACCTAAGGACCGTCCGATGTTGTTCGGGTGGCCCGATCCAAAGGGCACGTTCGCTTGGTCCGAACGTCCCCTTTCCCTCCTAGCCGTCCGATTTAAATCAGACGGCCTAGTCCCGTTGACCCGTTCGCTCGGTCCGAACGACCCCTTTGTTTTGTGCCATCCGATCTGGATCTAACGGCCTCAGCTTTTCCTCGCGTACCCTTGCCTCCGCGGACCTCCCTTGGTCTTTGAGATCTTGATCGTTAGACCTCCCTTTTGGAGATCTAATCGTCAGGACCTCCCTACGCCCTTTGATCTGGACCATTGTGGTCCTTCTCTTTGAGATCTTGACCGCCCAGGACCTCTTCCTGGCTGTTTTGCAAGGACCACCTCCTCGATCCTTGCTGGTATTTTTGTAAAGACCACCCTCCTAGTCCAGAGTATCCTTTGTAATCAGGACCTCCTCGTTGTGAGCCTTGCGGACCTCCTGTCCAGGACCTCCCTTCGAGTGTTTTGGACCTCCTGTCCAGGACCTCCCCCTTTGAGTGTTTTGGACCTCTTGTCCTTAGGACCTCCCTTCGAGTGTTTTGGACCTCCTATCCAGGACCTCCCCTTGAGTGTTTTGGACGTCCTGTCCAGGAACTCCCTGTGGTCTTTTGCGGAGACAGCCCTTGTGGTGGGGCCATCCCTTTGACCGGTTGCGCACCCTTTTGACTGGCCCCACTTACCAGCCTCTCTCAACCTTGTTATTATTGCTCTTGCCTCAGAACTCTGTGCGCATTTAATAGGTGTCGGGTCACATTAAATGTAGTCACATCTGAGGTACCTTATTTAATTCTTTAAGGGCAAGCCACCCTCTAGCCCCTGATTGCCAACACGTCATTGAACCTCTTTCTTGGTGCATTCCACCAACTCTGGCTATATATAGCCTGGGTGGGCAAACCCTTGTAACCTTTTGCTCGCTTGCCAACCTTGCTCCTGCCTTGTTCGCTCCAGGCTTGTGCCCAGAGCTTCACCAAGGGTTAGCTGTAGGAGTTGGCATTTTCTCTGGAAGACCTCCTTACGGATCTTTGCTGGTCTTTTGCTTAAAGACCACCCTCTCTTGCCTTGGACCTCCCTTCTCGTTTTGGGTTTTGCCTGCTTTGGGTTTTTTGGTTGAGTTTTGTTTAAGCTCTTTTAGTCTTCTTTTGAAGTTCTTTGGCCTAGTGTAGATTTGCTTATTTGACTTTTCTTGACGTGTAGATCACGAGTTCGAGGAGTTCTTGGATCCAGCTCTTCTAGCCGAAGGTTCTCCACTGCTTGACCAAGGCAAGCCACAGACCTCCTTTTGATCATTTTGAACCTAGTTTTGCAAATATATTTTGGTTTTACTTTATCATGCATGGCTATGTTTATAAGAAAATGTTTGGGCTGTAGTTACCCTCCTACTTGCTGTTATGCCTCCTTTATACCTTGTCCCAATCATGTTGACATGTTCACCTTGTAAGCCTTAGGCTGGGTATTTAGTTGGTATTCCTTGTTATTTGCCAACATGGGGCCGTAGGTTATATATTGCTTCGCTCTAGAAATCGTGGGACTGTGAATCATGTTTCATTCCTAATAATCTTGATTAATGAGCTATGGAACACGTGGTGGGTGCCATTTATTATGCGACTATGGCGGGATGCCTAAGTTGTGATTGACTGTGGTGTGAGACCACTTTGTTAAAACTGTTGTGCCAAGACTTGGTGGTCTTTTGGCAAGGGTAATTACAAAGGGTTTTGCTGAGGCAAGAAGGCAGGGAGTGAGTAGTGGGTGCTATGCACATCTGGGTTTGTGGAAGCCTTGCCTTAGCACAATTAAGGACTTAATTTTGTGTCTGTTGATCTGGGCCAAATAGTGCAACCACAAGATAATTTTATGGGAATGGTCTAGGCTGAATAATTAGCAATGAGATGGCTTGGGGCTGTTGTGGTTGAGCGTGTGATTCTTTGGCGCAAGAGGGGGCACCCCACAACCCTGCGGACTTCTAGACCAAAAGGGGGGAATTACGAAACCTTAGCGGGCAGCTCTGAGCCAGTTCAAAGCTTTGTAAAGGCCTTGCCACGCTCTCTAGACTGCTCACCTTCGGAAGTGAGCAAGGGTGACCGGAACCCGTCCCGCTTGAGAGATCGTGGATTGTGGGTAAAGTTGTACACCTCTGCAGAGTGTAAAATCTATTCGAATAGCCAAGTCCTTGGTCATGGACATGCTCAGTGAAAATGGTGCAAGGGGTAGATGTTTCAAAAGTTTGTGCCACTGGACACTTCAGCGAGATGCCTTGACTTTGCCTCGAAGAGACCTTGGCTGGCTCCAGAGGGGTCAGGGTTGGCTCGGGTAGTGGTCCAGGGGCTGGTTCGGACCTCTGGAGTGGGTGCTCTAGAGTGGTTTTTGGGTGAGGACCTGGTCACGGGTGTGACCAGACCTCCTCCATTTTTGCTGTGGATGTGAGTTGGTGCCCACTCCACTTTTTCTAACATCAAATGTATTATGTACTATTGTTTTACCTTGCTGCTTTCCAATATATTATTGTTACTATTGTCAAAACCTGGCTTTGCGCAAACTAACCATACAGCTCTCAATTGGTAAGCCCTTGCATGATTATTATTGCATAAATGCTCCCTGTGACTTGCTGAGTGCATTCAAAGTACTCATGGCCTAAGCCCTGTGTCAAAGCAGATTATGAAGATGATCCAGTGCAAGGCAGTGCAGACCTCTTTGAGGAGGAGTTCTTCGATGATCCAGCTGCCTAGGACGTCCTCCACCCGATAGCCTGTGGGGCTTGTTGGATGGCCTCTGCGTGCTTTTGTTGTTGGAGCTTTAGAGCTCTTTGTTGCCAGTTGTAAGTCCTTGTTGGTTTTGTAAGCCCTCAGTGGCAGACCTCTTGTTAACAAGCTTGACCATAAGGTCCTGTCTTTTATTAAGTTTATTTGTCTGCTTCATCTTTGTGTGACCTCGTGGTTGTGGTATTAGCTTGTGTTCCTGTGTGAGAGCTAGCTGTTGTTGTCCTGGGACTAGCTCGGATGCACAGGGGCAGGACCTCCAGGAGGTCCTACAGGACTTAGCCTAGGAGGTCCTGTCGGATCTCTCTAGTGATATACCTGGAGGTGCTACCGAAGGGTTGCGAGCAAAGACCTCCAGGAGGTCTTAAAAACCTCCTCGGAGGTTGGTTGCGGGCCAAGACCTCCAGGAGGTCCTGAAGACCTCCTAGGAGGTCCTGGTGGATCTCCTCGGGAATGCACCGAGCAGTGCTACCACTCCTCTCTGTGGTGGCACCGCAGCGCAAAAAAAAAATGGTCCTCCCGGACCTCTTGCGGTATATCACAGGGTGGGTCGTCACATCCTCCGTCCTTCTCTGTCCCTCACCAGCGCTCAGGTAGCTCCTGTGTAGTCCCTAGAAGCTTGGGCACCACTTCTCTGAACGGCTGTGGAGCTATTTTGCTGGTTGTCTTTTGGCCGTGTTGTCACCGCCGTTCCTCTCCGGTCGCCGCCGTTCTAGGCCGCCGCTGCAGTCGAGAGTGCCACCGTTAGGTGCGCAAGGCTATTGCTGACCCATTCCTGCCTTTGGTTGCCACCGCCGTGACCAGAGTCGCCGGCAGTGAGCAAATCTTTGCACTAGACGTGTTGTCGGACACGAGCGACACTGTAGCGGCGCTATTAGGACATAGATTTCGTCATTAACTACGTAATGATTGGCTTAAGCACTTAATGACTGCCCTAATCTGGCCAATGCGTCGCTGACATGAGGGCCCCGCGCAGTTAAGTCATCGCTGTGCTCGTGCGCAGCGCCGAGATCATTTTGGACCGTCCGATCTAGATCCAGCGATCCAGATTGGTTAGAATGTTCGGACCACCGAGCCTCAGCCATCCATTTCTTGATCTAGAGCTGGGATTCGCGTGGACTGCACGCGCGTGCTGTATTGTTTCGCTGTGGGCCGTCCATTTCTAGATCAGCGGCCCAGATCGATTTGAACGTTCGGACCGTCCGAACGTCTATTCGATCTGAGCCATCCATCTTTAGATCAACGGTCCACGTTCACACGAACGTTCGGACCTTCGAACGTATCCTCCGTTGTGGACCTTTGGATCTAATCCAACCGTCTAGATTGAGCGCGGGCATTCGCGTGCGTTGTGCACCGTGCGCATGGGCCGTGCGATTCAAGATCAACGGCCCATGTTTTTCCACGCCGATTTGGTTTATGGAAATTCCCAAGAGCTTTATTTGTAAACTAAAAAAGGTATTAAACTTCAAAATTGCTTAACTAATTCGTTTTAGCTCCGTTTTAGTTGATTCAAATTTTGTTAGCTCTGGTTTGAACTAGGCTTTAATCTAAAAATGGTTGGAAGCTTGGTTCGGCTCCAGAAAATGGTTTGGTAAATTTGTTTATTTGTAGGCTTTATTTATTGCTTTAAAAATTTATTTAACTTGAAAAATGCATAAGTAATTCTCTGTAACTCCTTTTTGAGTGAAACCCAGTTTGTTGGTTTCCTCTATTAGTGTGCTTAATTGTAGAATAGGATTTAGGCATGCTACTGTTTTTAAAGCTCTTGTGGTTGCATTTGTTTTGTGCTCTTTTTCATGTCTTTGAAAAATCATAGAAAATGCATCCTGGCTCCAAATGAGGTGAATCCAATTGTGTTGTTCATCTTACGAGGTGCTCTGTTTACCATAAAAATTTTAGGTGCACCACCTCTCTGGAAATTTGTGCCAAAAATATTAATTTCGGGTGAATAGTAAACGAAGTGAATTTTCTAGCATTTTTCTAGCCGGCCAGAATTGTTTTGGCCATAACTTTTGCATTGAGAATCCAAATCAATTGGTTCTTGTTGCTAAATTTGTTAAAAATCATGATCTTCCTGTTGTGTAAATGTCATGGATTTTGGTTGACTTTGGTTTTTGAGTCTTTTCGGTGTTCTTCCTTCTTATCGGTTCTTTTCATTCTTTTCGTTAGGTGCCGACGAGTCCATTGATAACAAAAGTGCTCCTCTGCAGCAAACTGAGCAACTCCAACAAGGCAAGTAGTTTGATCATAATAATCCCATTACTTTCAAAGTCTAATACTTTGTTTACAAATTGTATGTATGCATGCTCTTGTATCAAAGTTTATTTTCCTGATTAGAGGTAGTTATTCCTATTGCATGGTTGCCCTTAAATTTTTCATCCCCTACCACTAAACATAAGGTATTAATCTCACCGGTGAATTAGAGCCCGGTGATTGAATTATGCTCTTTTATTGTCTTTACAAAGTCATGCTTAGAAATGCTTAGCTACCTAGAATTGGTGGTTATCGACTTAGTCGATAACTTTGATCACCTAAAATTATTATTACCATTATGCTCAACACTTTGTGCTTTGTTACTTTCTAAAGTCAAAACCTAAACCTAAAATGAAATGTTTAAGACTTGGGCATAATGGTTGATGGTGTGATCTTATGGTGTGGTGGAATGGTGCCCGGTCAACAAGGACCGAGTTACTTGTGTCACTAAGCCAGCGATTATTGCGTGCTAACCACACGAGGGGATATGAGACCTCTCTTGACTTAGTACTTTGGCATGTGTTAGCTCAGTCGCGAGGAGGTTGTGTGTGTGTGTGTGTGGAAAAAACTTGTGGTTATGTGTTGGGTGGCGGAAGTGGAATCTGTTTAGGTTCTCCACAATCAAGGGCATTGTAGTTGTCAGGGAGCTTTACCCTCAAATGGTAGTTGACTTTCGGCTTTACAATGACTCTGTCTCAACATATGGGTTTCTATCTATACAGGCGACTCGTAGTTAATACACAATATTGGAAATGTCTCGTAGGACTTAGCCTTGCTGGCATACCTTCGGAAGTGTGCTTGATCTTGTGGCAACAAAGGTAGTCTGATGTGTGGGTACATTGGTACACCCTTGCAGGGTTCAAACTATTCGAATAGCCTCGTCCTAGGTTATGGACATGCTTGGTAAGGTCGTGCAAGAACTAGACTATGACCATTAATTAAAACTTGATGTGGGTGGTATGAATGGGGAATTCATACTATTGTTGTGGTGGCTATTGGGTTAGGCACTTCCAGGATGTCTTGTTAATATTGTTACTTGTATCTCGCTATTTTTGTCAAATAAAAACAGATTGTAAAACTGCTTTAAATCTATTACATTATTGTAAATGAAAACTTGTTTTATGCTGAAAATGAGTCTAGAGCCTCCTCCACTTAAATAAGCTTGCATGTAGCTATGTATAGGCTGTTACACTACACGTAAGTCTTGCGAGTACATTTTTGTACTCATTTGCTTTGCTTAACTAATGTTGCAGAGGAGGAAGCTGATCCCCAAGGCATCCACTTTTGTGAGCTGTGCGGTGGGTTTGACGACTAGGTTGGCGGCCCGATTGGTGGCCCGGTTGGTTGCCTTATGGGTTAAAGGCACACTAATTGGCTCTTGTTTATCGCTATCTTATGGCTTTTGCTTCTGCTATTTAGTTAACTCTTTTTAGCTGTTATTTGGCCGGTCGGCCCCTTTTGTAATAACTCTATTATGTATGTCTTTTGTTTTGCTTAGTTGTGCTTCGGTTCTATGTGTGGAATGGAATTGATGCATAATTTTGTAAAGGGGTATGTGTACTGCAAGTTCTTGGGAAGTACATGTATCTCGAGGAACGAGATATTTTGTTTGCGATGCTAGGACCAAGTGGATGGTTAAGCATTACAAGCCAAATTTTTCGGGTCCTCACAAAGTTGGTAGCAGAGCCATACTGACCGTAGAAACCCTAGCTTGGTCGTCTTTAGGATGTTTTGAAAAACTTAGTTCAAAGTATCCAATGATTTTTAAAAGCTTAATTAAATTCTCATATTTTACTCCTTACCTATCTTAGATTGCTCATCTCACCTTGCTCTCAATTGAGTTTTAAAAGTTGTTTTCCTCTCCTTCTTTCGAAAGATAGTTGTCCTTGTTCATTTTGATTTTTGCGGGAACCATTGAGAGTTGTAAATTTGAAGTTTTGGCTGTCTTTTGATGAAGAATAGAAGTGCTTGGAGCTGGATTTCATATCTGGACAGCAAGCAAGCATTTTTGGACAGCAAGCTCTTAATTAGTAAATAAGGTAGATAATGAGAGGATAATTCAACTGAAACTTGTGGGAATAAAAGGGTAAGATGTGATACTAGTTGGCTAAGTATCTAACACCTCTTTTGCTGGTTTTACCTTGCCTTGTAGTAGTGTTAGAGCTAGAATTGTGTTCTGAAATTTTGCCTTCTCAACCGATTACTCGTTCATTCATTACGGGTTAGTTGTGTCGAGAAGTTGAGCTTTAGTCTTGTGGTTTCTTGCTGTTTCTTGAGCCTTTTTGCAAGCTTTTAGAGTTCTTTTCTTTGCTGTCTTGTTGGTCTTCGATTAGGGTGATGTCCCATTCCCCTAGTCGTTGGCTTTTATTTTGTTTTCTTTAGCTTTTAGTTTTTGGGTTTTGTTGCTAACCCATCTCTTCGGAACAGGATGGCTGGAAGGACTCGAAGCGGTCAAGGCCAATCAGCTGGTCCGGATGAGGAGCTCCTGCCTCCTCCGACCATGGCCGAGGTTCTCGCTTAGATCGAGCGAAACCGAATGGATCAAACAAGGATCTTGAAGGCTATTGCGCGCAATACCTCCGCTCTTTTTGTTGCCTTCGGATTAGGGGGAGGAGGTGGACATCAGCCGCGAGGGGGACTCTCGGAGTTCCTTCGCACTCAACCGCCCACTTTCTCCAAGTCTAAGGACCCACTGGACGCAGACGACTGGCTACATCTGGTTGAGCAGAAGCTCAACGTTGCTTAGTGTCAGGATCAGGAGAAGGCACTGTTTGCCTCCCATCAGCTGGAAGGTGTAGCACATTCGTGGTGGGAGAGTTTCTTGGTGATGCAGCCTGAGGGCCACGTCGTCTCTTGGGAGGAGTTCCGTTCTGCTTTCCGTTGGGCTCACATCCCCGCCGGCTTGATGAAGCTCAAGAAGAAGGAGTTTCTCTCGCTCAAGCAAGGGCACAGGTCAGTGGCGGAGTATTTGTACGAGTTTAACCATTTGACTCGTTATGCTCCAGGAGTGGAGGCCATTGATGAGGCCAAGCAGGAGAAGTTCATGGATGGTTTGTCCGAGGAGCTGCAAGACAAGCTATCTATCGTTGACTTCCGCGACTTTCAGACCTTGGTCGACAAGGCCATTGTTGCGAGCACAAGGGAGGCGGGAGAGTCCCTGGCGCAAGTGGGAGTCCCGATAGTCATCGAAGGCCAGCTCCGTCCTGCCGGGCAAGCCAGTGCCCCATCCTCGAGCTTCAAAGACTGCACCTCGTCCTTCACAGGCCGTGTTTCGACCACGTGCACCTGCGAGTCAGCAAGGTGGCCTCATAATCCATTGCCGAGGTCACTTGTTTCTCTTGCGACATCAAGGGTCACTATGCGAATAGTTGCCCTAAGAAGACCGGAGCGGCCCCTCATCCTAATGGAGGACGCGGGCAAGGAAGTGGACATTCTCAGGATCAAAAGGTTGTCCTTGCTATCTAAGGCATGGGAAGCGGCCGCGTCAACCACATCTCCGCTGAGGGAGCACAGGAGGCGCCTGACATCGTGTTGGGTACGCTTCTTGTCAACTCTCATCCTGCTACTGTTTTGTTCGATTCAGGAGCTTCTCATTCTTTTGTATCTAAGTCTTTTGCTACGGTTAGTGAGCTTCTTTTTGCTCCTCTGTTGGTCCCGTTGCTTATTCGCTCCTCCGGTTTGGAGTTGAGAGCTGAAACTGAGTGTCGGGATGTTTTTGTTGAGATCGAGAGAGTAGGATTTTTTGGCAAATCTTATCCTCCTCAATTCAGCGAGTTTAGATGTGATTCTTGGTATGGATTGGTTGTCCCAACATTCGGGACAAATCGATTGTGCCAAGAAGTTCGTCTACCTCACGAGTCCGTCCGGTGAGGAGGTTCGCTTTTCACCGAAGCTGCAAGGACCGCATCTCTTCGCGCTCGAAGCAAAGCCAGCTCTGGATATACGTGAAGTTCCAACGGTTTGTGACTTCGCTGATGTCTTCCCCGAAGATCTTCCTGGGATGCCACCAGTTCGAGACCTCGAGTTCGTCATCGAGTTGGCACCCAGTACCGCCCCGATTTCAAAGAGGCCCTACCGGATACCACCGAATGAGTTGGTGGAGTTGAAGAAGCAACTTGGTGAGCTTCAAGAGAAGGGTTTCATTCACCCTAGCTCATCTCTGTGGGGTTGTCCAGCAATCTTTGTAAAGAAGAAGGACAATACTTTGCTCATGTGCGTCGATTACCGTCCGCTTAATGAAGTCACGGTAAAGAACAAGTATACGTTGCCCCGCATCGACGACCTCTTCGATCAATTGTCTAGAGCTTAAGTTTTCTCCAAGATTGATTTGAGAATGGGATATCATCAAGTTCGGATCAGACCTGAGGATATTCCAAAGATGGCTTTCTCTACTCGTTACGGTTTGTACGAGTACACCGTCATGTCTTTCGGCTTGACAAATGCTCCTGCCTTGTTCATGAATCTCATGAATTTGGTGTTCATGGAGTATTTGGATAAGTTTTTTGTGGTCTTCATTGATGATATTTTTATCTACTCCAAGAATGATGAAGAACACTCTGAGCATTTGAAGCTTGTGTTTGGAAAGCTTCGTGAGCACCAGCTGTATGCGAAGTTCAGCAAGTGCGCATTCTGGTTGAAGGAAGTGGCCTTCTTGGGCCATGTTCTTTCAGCAGGAGGCGTAGCTGTGGATCCTAGCAAGGTCAGCGATGTGCTCTCTTGGGGTCAGCCCAAGTCGGTAACCGAAGTTCAGAGTTTTCTTGGTTTAGCGGGATACTATCATCGCTTTATCAAGAACTTCTCCAAGATAGCGAAGCCGATGACTGAGTTGCTCAAGAAGGACAAGAAGTTCTTGTGGTCTGCTGATTGCGAGGAGAGTTTTCAAGAACTCAAGAAGCGTTTGACCACAGCTCCCATTCTCGTTCTTCCTGATGTTCATCAAAGCTTCGATATCTTTTGCGATGCTTCTCGTCGAGGACTCGGGTGTGTCCTTATGCAAGAAGGCAAGGTAGTGGCCTATGCATCGAGGCAATTGAGACCTCATGAACTCAACTATCCTACCCATGACTTGGAGCTAGCTGCTGTGATTCTTGCACTAAAGATTTGGCGACATTACCTAATCGGTAATCGTTGTGAAGTGTATTTGGATCACAAAAGCTTGAAGTATTTGTTCACCCAACCAGATCTGAACCTTAGGCAAAGGAGATGGTTGGAGTTGATCAAAGACTATGACATGGGTATCCACTATCATCCGGGTAAGGCTAATGTCGTTGCCGATGCGCTTAGTCGAAAGGTGCATTGCAATACCTTGTTGCTCAAGGAGCAGCAGCCTGCCCTTCTTGAAGAATTTCAGCGTCTCAACTTGGGATTAGTTGAGCATGGGTCCCTTGCTACCCTGGTTGTGCAACCAACCTTGGTGGATCAAATCAAGGCTGCTCAGCAATCGGACGTTGGAGTGAACCGAATCAAGGAGAATGTCAAGAATGGAACAGTCAAGTGCTTCTCAGAAGATGATCTTGGTGTTATGAGGTTCGGACAGCACCTTGTGCTTCCAAAGGACATGGAATTACGGAATTTGATCCTCCGCGAAGCCCATGATTCTCTTTTATCCATTCATCCCGGGGCCACGAAGATGTATCAAGATCTCCGGTAGAGATTTTGGTGGACCCGAATGAAGAGGGAGATCGCGAAGTTCGTTGCCGAGTGCGACGTGTGCCATCGTGTCAAGGCCGAACATCAGCGTCCAGCAGGCCTACTTCAGCCTTTGCCAGTGCCTGAGTGGAAGTGGGATTCGATCGGGATGGATTTTATCACCGGTCTAACCAGGTCACCGAAGAAAAATGATGTCATTTAGGTTGTCATCGATCGATTGACAAAAGTGGCTCATTTCCTTCCTGTCAAGACAGACCTTCGTGTAGGTCTTTTGGCGGATCTCTACACAGCCCACATCGTGAGTTTGCATGTGTGCCTAAGACGATTGTGTCAGATCGTGGTTCTCTGTTCACTTCTCGATTTTGGCACAGTTTGCAAGAGGCTATGGGAACTCGCCTTTCTTTTAGCTCTTCATATCACCCTCAAATTGATGGCCAGACCGAAAGGGTCAATCAAGTTTTGGAAGACATGCTTCGTGCTTGTGTTCTTTCCTATGGGAAGCATTGGGAGAAATGCTTGCCATTCGCCGAGTTTTCGTACAACAACAACTTTCAAGCCAGTCTCGGCATGGCACCTTTCGAGGCCTTATACGGGAGGAAGTGCAGAACCCCGTTGAATTAGTCTGAGACCGGCGAAAGACCTTTCTTTGGCCCGGACTCGATCAATGAGGCCGAGAGTCAAGTCCAGCTTATTCGTGATCGTTTACGCATGGCTCAGTCAAGGCAAAAGAGCTATGCGGATCGCCGTCGTCATGAGTTGAGTTTTGAGCCTAATGACTTTGTTTATCTCAAAGTCTCTCCTTTGAAGGGCCATCAACGTTTCGGCGTCAAGGGCAAGTTAGCTCCTCGATATGTTGGTCCTTACCGCATCATCGAGAAGAAAGGGGTTGTTGCCTATAAGTTGGAATTGCCTACTGCACTTGAGGGGGTACATGATGTGTTCCATGTGTCCCAGTTGAAGAAGTGCCTTCGTGTTCCAACCGAGGAAGCTCCGTTGGAAACTCTCGATGTCTAAGAAGATTTGACCTATCGCGAGCACCCTGTTCGCATCCTTGAAGAGGTTTAACGAAGAACAAGGAATCGTGCCATCAAATACCTTAAAGTTCAGTGGTCAAATCATTCCAAGGATGAAGCTACTTGGGAACGGGAAGATCGTCTACGTGCGGACTACCCATCTTTCTTTTTCGAGTGAGCCAAATCTTGGGACGAGATTTTTGTAGGGGGAGGGGGGAGGTTTTGTAACATCCCAAATCTGGATCTGTGTTTCAAATATAAGAAAATGAGTAGAAATTAAAACTTTTCTTGCATCTTGAAGTTTTTGAACTTTTCTGTAATTTTTGTAAAGGAATTATGGAATTCAAAAACTCAAATCTCCAATTGACTAAAGTCAATCCCCTCTTATCAATCCTTGTTAAGAATCTTGTGTTCAACCCCTGGAAATATTTTTTTCCTTGGTTCTAGGGAAGCTCTGTGACACCTCTGAAAAATTTCATAATTTTTAGAAATTATTTGATAATTTTTAAGAGGTAGTCAAACCAGTTTGACCTTTGGTCAAACCCTAGAACAAAACTTGACAAATTTCTTGAGAAAAATGCAGTGCATGAAAATATCTGGAAATTTTATGTAAGGTTAATTCTGGAGTTAGGAACCTCCAGTCAAAATTTCAGAATGTTTTGAGTTATTTTGCTACCTCTAAATTTTTTTCTAAACTCAGCTTCCAATTCAAAACCTAAATCGGTGCACTGTTCCTTGGGTCTGGGTCAGGCTCGAGTCAATTGACTCGACCCAACCGCCTAAGTGCACCGGGTCCGTTCCTGTTGGCGCGGGCGTTCTGGACCGTTGGATCCCCATCGGGCGGTCCTCGTTCGCGCGATGCCTGTTGGTTTGACTCGACCCACTCGCTGTTGGAATCGAGCCGCGCCGGTTTCCTTCGCTGGCAGGTGGGCCTCACGCCGCTGTTCGTCCCCTACCTCCGGTCGCTCCCGTGCGCGCGCCATGGCCAGGCCAAGTAGCGTGGGCGACTGATCTTGAGTCACCTCTCAACGACTCTTTGCTGCAAGCATTAATTGCGCACCGTGCTTTGGCCCCCGAAAGTATCCTTCCTCTGCTCTTCACCTGCTCCCATCGCGCTCGGCATGTCCATGGCAGGCTTGACCGTGGAGGGGTGTTGCCGTTGCTCTCCTTGCTCCTCTGGCTATTTAAGCCCTCAACTCCCGTCCTGGGCTTCCTTTAAACACCCCTCAGCTCTAGCTTACTTGCTCTTGGTTTGCTTGTGCGAAAACACCAGTAAGCCACCTTAGCCACCATTGTTGCACCTTGAGCTCCTCGATTAAGCCAGTGGTCCAGTGGTTCTTCAACCTTTCTTCTTGCTCGGCTTGGAGCTTCTCAGCACTGTGGTCATTTCCCCTAACTCTATTTTAGGTTGCTTTCACAGAAGCAGCTTAATTTTGGGTTTTGGATCTTTTCAGCCGAACCATCCCTCTTCATCCTCAGCTCCGGCAAGTGCTTCATTCTTCAATTCCTTGCTCAGGGACCTTCTTTGAACTATAATGAAGCTATCTTGATGACCCGGTCTTCTGTTCATCGTCGCCGGAGATCCTCCGTCCTTCTCTGTCCCTCTCTAGCGCTTAGGTAGCTCCTGTGTAGTCCCTAGAAGCTTGGGCACCGCTTCTCTGAACCGCTGTGGAGCTATTTTGCTGGTTGTGCTTTGGCCGTGTTGTCACCGCCGTTCCTCTCCGGCTCGCCGCCGTTCTAGGCCGCCGTGCCGTCGAGAGTGTCACCGTTAGGTGCGCAAGGCTATTGCCGACCCATTCCTGCCTTTGGTTGCTGCCGCCGTGACCGGAGTCGCCGGCGGTGAGCAAATCTTTGCACTGGACGCATTGTCGGACGCGAGCGACACTGTAGCGGCACTATTAGGACATAGATTTCGTCATTAACTGTGTAATGATTGGCCTAAGCACTTAATGACTGTCCTAATCTGGCTAATGCGTCGCTGACATGAGGGCCCCGTGCAGTTAAGTCGTCGTTGTGCGCGTGCACAGCACCGAGATCGTTTTGGACCATCCGATCTAGATCCAGCGATCCAGATTGGTAAGAACGTTCGGACCACCGAGCCTCAGCCGTCCATTTCTTGATCTACGGTTGGGATTCGCGTGGGCTGCGCGCGGGTGCTGTGTTGTTTCGCTGTGGGCCGTCCATTTCTATATCAGCGGCCCAGATCGATTTGAACGTTCGGACCATCCGAACGTCTATTCGATCTGAGCCGTCCATCTTTAGATCAACGGTCCATGTTCGCACGAACGTTTGGACCTCCGAACGTATCCTCCGTTGTGGACCGTTGGATCTAATCCAACCGCCAAGATTGAGCGCGGGCATTCGCGTGTGCTATGCGTTGTGCGCGTGGGCCGTATGATTCAAGATCAACGACCCACGTTTTTCCGCGCCGATTTGGTTTAAGGAAATTCCCGAGAGCTTTATTTGTAAACTGAAAAAGGTATTAAACTTCAAAATTGCTTAACTAATTCGTTTTAGCTCCGTTTTAGTTGAGTCAAATTTTGTTAGCTCTGGTTTGAACTAGGCTTTAATCTAAAAATGGTTGGAATCTTGGTTCGGCTCCAGAAAATGGTTTGGTAAATTTGTTTATTTGTAGGCTTTATTTATTGCTTTAAAAATTCATTTAACTTGAAAAATGCATAAGTAATTCTCTGTAACTCCTTTTTGAGTGAAACCTAGTTTGTTGGTTTCCTCTGTTAGTGTGCTTAATTGTAGAATAGGATTTAGGCATGCTACTGTTTTTAAAGCTCTTGTGGTTGCATTTGTTTTGTGCTCTTTTTCATGTCTTTGAAAAATTATAGAAAATGCATCCTGGCTCCAAATGAGGTGAATCCAATTGTGTTGTTCATCTTACGAGGTGCTCTGTTTACCATAAAAATTTTAGGTGCACCACCTCTCTGGAAATTTGTGCCAAAAAAATTAATTTCGGGTGAATAGTAAGCGAAGTGAATTTTCCAGCATTTTTCCAGTCGGCTAGAACTGTTTTGGCCATAACTTTTGCATTGAGAATCCAAATCAATTGGTTATTATTGCTAAATTCGTTAAAAATCATGCTCTTCCTGCTGTGTAAATTTCATGGATTTTGGTTGACTTTGGTTTTTGAGTCTTTTCGGTGTTCTTCGTTCTTATCTGTTCTTTTCGTTCTTTTTGTTAGGTGCCGATGAGTCTGTTGATAACGAAAGTGCTCCTCCGTAGCAAACTGAGCAACTCCAATAAGGCAAGCAGTTTGATCATAATAATCCCATTACTTTCAAAGTCTAATACTTTGTTTACAAATTGTATGTATGCATGCTCTTGTGTCAAAGTTTATTTTCCCGATTAGAGGTAGTTATTCCTTTTGCATGGTTGCCCTTAAATTGTTCATCCCCTGCCACTAAACATAAGGTATTAATATCACCGGTGAATTAGAGCCTAGTGGTTGAATTATGCTCTTTTATTGTCTTTACGGTGTCATGCTTAGAAATGCTTAGCTACCAGTAGAATTGGGCGGTTATTGACTTAGTCGATAACTTTGATCACACAAAATTATTATTACCATTATGCTCGGCACTTTGTGCTTTGTTACTTTGTAAAGTCAAAAACTGAAACTGAAAATGAAATGTTTGAGACTTGGTCACAATGGTTGATGGTGTGATCTTATGGTGTGACTGGAATGGTGCCCGGGTCAACAAGGACTGAGTTACTTGTGTCACTAAGCCAAGCGATTATTGCGTGCTAACCACACGAGGGGGATATGAGACCTCTCTTGACTTAGTACTTTGGCGTGTGTTAGCTTTGAGTCGTAGAAGGTTGTGTGTGTGTGTGGTGTGGAAAAAGAAACTTGTGGTTATGTGTTGGGTGAGCGGGAGTGGAATCCTGTTTAGGTTCTCCACACCAAAGGGCATTGTAGTTTTCCAGAAGCTTTACCCTACAGTGGTAGTTGACTTTTAGCTTTACAATGACTCTGTCTCAACGTATGGGTTTCTACCCATATGGGCGACTCGTAGTTAATACACAATATTGGAAATGTCTCGTAGGACTTAGCCATGCCGGCATACCTTTGGAAGTGTGCTTGATCTAGTGGCAACAAAAGCGGTCTGACGTCTGGGTACATTGGTACACCCTTGTAGGGTTCAAACTATTCGAATAGCCTCGTCCTAGGTTATGGACATGCTTGGTAAGGTCGTGCAAGAACTAGACTATAACCTTTAATTAAAACTTGATGTGGGTGGTATGAATGGGAAACTCATGCTATTGTTGTAGTGGCTATTGGGTTAGCCACTTCCAGGATGTCTTATTAATATTGTTACTTGTATCTCGCTGTTTTTGTCAAATAAAAACAGATTGTAAAACTGCTTTAAATCTATTACATTATTGCAAATGAAAACTTGCTTTATGCTGAAAATGAGTCTAGAGCCTCCTCCACTTAAATAAGCTTGCATGTAGCTATGTATAGGCTGTTACACTACACGTAAGTCTTGCGAGTACATTTTTGTACTCATTTGCTTTGCTTAACTAATGTTGTAGAGGAGGAAGCTGACCCCCAAGGCATCCACTTTTGTGAGCTGTGTGGTGGGTTTGACGACTAGGTTGGCGGCCCGGTTGGTCGCCTTGTGGGTTAAAGGCACACTAATTGACTCTTGTTTATCGCCATCTTATGGCTTTTGCTTCCGCTGTTTATTTAACTCTCTTTAGTTGTTATTTGGCCGGTCGACCCCTTTTGTAATAACTCTATTTTGTATGTCTTTTGTTTTGCTTAGTTGTGCTTCGGTTCTATGTGTGGAATGGAATTGATGCATAATTTTGTAAAGGGGTATGTGTACTGCAAGTTCTTAGGAAGTACATGTATCTCGAGGCATGGGATATTTTGTTTGCGATGCTAGGACCAAGTGGATGGTTAAGCATTACAAGCCAAATTTTCCGGGTCCTCCCAACAGTGAAGTCAGCGCGTGTGTTCTTGCGAATTATAGAGAGCTAATCCTTGCACGGGCAACGGAAGATCACTACGATTCAAGAAGGACACGTGTGTATCTTGATCCTACGTTGCGAAGATCGGGCAACCCCGTATCATCTTGGCATCAGAGCTCCGTTTACTCGGTAGGATTATTTGTCTTTAGTTTTAGATTGGTTTTCTTGCTGTTCTTTTTCCTAGAGTCCATAAACTGAAAATTGCAACACAAAAAATTCCAAACCCTAGTTTCAATATGTTATTTCTTGTGAGTTTCGTTAGGTTTTAGTCGACTAGAATTTTTGTTGAAGTGTCGATCTACGTGTTTTCTTTGCGTCACTTTGTCTTTGAGTACACAGAATCCCTACAAAAATTTTAACCATGATCGTGAGCTTGGTCGTACTCGTAGCCATCCAACCCGCACCATCTATCTTGTGTCGTGGTCATGGGCGTGGTCGTAGCCAACGATGACCCACACTAGGATGTCTGTTTTGGTTTGGCTGCAGTAACTTCATTATATCTTTTCATCTTTGAGACTAGCTATTGATAATTGTATTAGGGCTGTTCTTAGGCTTATTTACACTTGCTGAACTGTGAGGCTTGTGCAATCAAGAGGTGAGCAAACCCTAATCCGGCCATTGCAAAAGCAAAGAAGAAAAGGCAGCCGAATACAAGAAAAGCCACGGCTTGACAAAAGTATAAAAAAAGAGAGAAAGAGAACCAACCGCAAAATACCAGTACCAACTTTTCTTTTCGGTTGCTCTAATAGCCGAAGGGTAGAGAGCATTGTTCATGCGGTTTTGAGAAAGAAGAGGGAAAAAGAAAAGATGCTGGCCGAATTTTGGGAAGAGTAAACCCTAGACCGTAATTTCATATTGTGTATTTAATCCCTTTGAGCAATCTTGTGCCCTTACCTTGATATCTTTGCAATTGGCTAGCGTCTCTCCTAGTACTTGGTGCAAAACGAGATAGTTTCATCTCAATTTCAGATTACTTTTCACTAGCTCATTCTTTTGTTTGCATTAAGTCACATTTATCTTTGCGCGTGCGTTCATACACTTCACTTAAATCATGTGGATTAGCACCTAGGGAAAGTGTTCTAGCTTGGATTATTACTTAGCTTTACAACAACTTGAATTTCAGATTGCATAGGTTATACACTTCCATACCTAGCTCCACTAAAAATAACCGTTGTTGTGCTCAGTGTGAAACCCTCTTAAATTCGCTTGATCATCATAATTGCTGGTCGTAGACCCACCAAGTGTAAGTTTGTCGGCCTTAATTCACTTCGGAAGGGTAAAAGCTTTGCTTGGGAGAGGAGAGAGTGAGATTGAGTGACTTTTACACACAACATCCATATATATATAGCTGCTATTTTTGTTTCTTTGTATAACTAACCATGTTAGGGGGAGAAGAACAATAGGCCAAGGAAGGTGAGGTGAATGACCCACAAGCGGTCGTTAAGCAATTCCAATTTGGAGCACTTCGTAAATACTTCCACCGCGAGTTGCACAAAGGGCTTGATCAACTCTATGAAAAGCATGATGCCTTCGCTAATCATATCGCACAAAAAGTACAAAACTTGGAGTTACAAGCTGATCAAAATGCACGCCAATTGCGGGAGGACATTGGAGCACTCACTAGGCTTATCCAAGTATGCAACAGAGGCGATGAAGCAAGCGTTCAAGGAGGTGAAACTGCTGCCCAGGCACCTATTGAACCGCACCATCGAGTGGTGGTCAATGCAGTACGACCACCACTGCTTGGGGGACGTGGAGGAGTTTTTGGAGCACACCGAGGTCATGGTCCTGGCCAAGACGAAGGTCATGGTCACGGTTGTGGCCAAGGCAGGGGTCAAGGAGGCGTTGCACTTGAGCAAGACTGGGACGATGACCTTGCATTGCGTCGTAATGACCACTATCGTCGACCACACAATGACGATGATGGTTTGGGCAGACTCAAGTTCTCCATGCCCAAATTTGCAAGTGGTACTGATCCCGAGGAGTATCTCACTTGGGAATTGAAGGTTGATAAGATTTTCCGCATGCATAACTATTCTGATGAAAGAAAGATACAATTTGCATCTCTTGAGTTTGAGGGTTATGTTCTGGATTGGTGGGAACAAGTGATCAATCTACGAGCCAAGAATGGTAAAGACCCTGTCACTTCATGGCAAGAAATGAAGTGTGAGATGCAAGCACGCTTTGTGCCTCGTCATTATAAACGTGATCTTTTTGATAAATTGCAAGATATGAAGCAAGGATCACACTCTGTGGAGGAATACTACAAGGAGATGGAATTAGCCATGATCCAAGCCAAGGTTCAAGAACAAGATGAGAAAACCATGGCACATTCCCTCTCTAGTTCGAACCACACTGTGTAGCATATTGTCAATTTTCAGCCTTATAACAATCTCTATGAGTTAGTACATCAAGCTACAAAGGCAGAACGACAATTGTAAGAAGATGCAAGGTTTACAAGATCTTCGTCCTTTGCTGCTCGTACACCAACTAGCAGAGGTAAATTTGTGCCCAAATCACAAGTTAGCAAAAGCACAACTTCCAGTGGTGGTTCAAACTTTCGGCCATCATCTAGCAAGAAAGTGGAAGCCACTCCCAATGCAACGAAGACTTCATATCCGGCAGCTAGTGGTACTTCATTAGTGGGTTCAACCGCGAAGAGTAGTGCTATACAATGCTTCAAATGCCTTGGTCATGGTCATATGCAAAGGGATTGTCCAAATAACAAGGCAATGATGATAATGTATAATGGAGATTATGATTCGACTAGTGAGGACGAAGGTGAGCATCTTGCTGATCTGGCGAAATATGATGATGCCCATCGTGAGGCAAAGGAGAAGGAGGAAAATGAGGTGGTATATTGTGATCCCGGAGTTGGTCCTATACTCACGTGCACTCCATCAGTGTTGAGTGTCCAACCAAAATACAACGATGAACGGCGCTGCAACCTTTTTCAAACAAGAGCTCAAGTTAGCAAGGATGACAAGTTTTGCAAGGTAATCATTGATGGTGGGAGTTGTCACAATTTGGCTAGCAAAAAACTTTGTACTAAGGGAAAATTAGCTCAATAACATCGCGTTAGAGCGTAATCGGAGGAATGACACTCCGTTCGCACTGGAAAATGACATCGCGAACACCAAAAAATTAGACGAATGACATCGCCGCTAGTTCCTTCCATTTCCAAAATTTTTTAAATATAGAAACTGAGCTCAAAAAATTATCAATTGTTTTGTGGAGCCTCCCGACACAATTTAATTACTTGTGTTTTTTTTCAAAACTTTATACGTTCTGATTTTGTCTCTAAAATTTATTTAACTATACTATTTGTAGGAATTTTTTAATATATAAAATGAGGTCCAAACATTATGAAAATTTTCTTTCAGGCTCCTTACATAGTGGACTTGATTGTGTAATTTTTCTAGAATTTTTTAAAAAATAATTAATGCAATTTCATAATGTCCTTACATTATGAAATATTAGACTCCTCACACAGTGGACATCATGAAATTGTATTACTTAATTTTGTAAAATTTTTGAAAAATTACACAATTAAGTCCAATGTGTAAGGAGTCTGAAAAAAATCATAATTTTTGGTGGGTTTGGATTTGGGCAAAATGGATGGTTGGTGGGTGCAGGTTTATGCACGGGCTCAATCCAGGTAGGGTTGAGGCCCAGGGGTTATGTTGGAAGTTGCCCAAGTCAGTTAAGGACTAGTCTTTGAGCCGCATCTTGCTAAGCTCCACCGTACTACCATATGTTCTGAATGGGTAGGACTAGGCTTAATAATTTGTAATATCTTATGGTTATTTGTGCCATATTGTTGTGTGGGTGTCGGTTAGATTGTAGTCCCACCTGGCGCAAGAGGGGGCTCCCAGAGGATGGATAATCCAATGGAAGTGAAACCTTAGCAGGCATAAATACTTTAAGGTAGAACATTGTAATGACCTTGTAATATTTGCTTAGTCGCACGCCTTCGGAAGCGTGTATTGGCCGACATTAAAAGCAAATTATCTCTTGTGGGTAAAGTTGTACCACCTCTGCAGAGTGTAAAACTATTCGAATAGCTGTGTCCACGGTCATGGACGTGCTGAGCAAAGCCACTCTAAGTTAGACTTTCTTTTTGGTTTTAAACATGTTTAACAAACAATTTGAGGATGGTAAATCCTTGTGGTAAAATTGGGCGGTTAGCCATGTGATAGGAGGGCATCCTTCACCATTTATTCATGGAGGTTATCCACTATAAAACTGTCAATTTTAAAATCTGATTTTAGTTATAGATTGAAAATAGCCTTGGGAACTAATATGAGTATTTAAACTTAAAATACTGCTTTATGCAAAATAAACCCTGCCAGTCTCACTTGCTTACTTATACATGCATCATAATTCTTTATTGGGTGTAACTTGCGAGCACGGAAGTTGTGCTCACTCTTACTGAATAATCTTTATTCAAGAGAAGACTTCTATTAGGACGGTGAGGACCTAGACGTTTAGGCCTACGCCCCTAGACGATTTCAGGTGAGGAAGACTGTGAGCCTGATGAGCTCATTAGCGCCGATTTAGGCGATGCCAACGAGTAGTGCTTTTATTTAACTCCCAGTCGGTTGCTGATAGGTGTAGGACATACCATGCTGGACATTTTAGTTTATTTACTTGCTTCCACTGTCACTTTATGATATCTTTGATTCTGGCCAACCGTGCCTTTTGTAATAGTCGTAGACTTGAACTATTATGTTGTATGTCTTTTGGAGCTATGAATGTATGATTGTTGTATGGATGTGATCAATGCTATATGTAAGTTTGGGGCGTGCTGGTCACTGATCGTGGGAGCCAACATGATCTCTTGATCGTTGTTCGTGGATTCCGATTTAACTCTCTAAGTGTAGTGCTTGGACTGTGGGGGAACCAATTACCATGTAGCACTCGCAGCGGTGCAGCGCGCATGATCGTCGGGGCTCTAGTGTTCGGTCTAGCCTCTCGCTTAGGTGGAGTTAAGCTGGAATCCATTCACGTGCAGACCATGAGTTGCCTCCATAAGGCCGGGTATGCCTCAGTCTTACGGGAGTAATCCCGGGGGCTCCCACATCTTCATAAGGCCTTAATTGCCTAGACGCATAAGTGACAACTCTTCCTTCTTGCATCAAGACACATCCTAATCCTTGACGCGAAGTATCACAATAGATATCAAAATCTTTGCAAATATCTGGCAGAATTAGCACTGGTGCTGAAGTCATACTCATCTTCAATTTTTGAAAACTTTCTTCACAAGTTGGGATCCTAGTGAACTTTTTCTCCTTTTTCAACAACTGCATGAGAGGCTTAACAATCAGTGAGAATCCTTCAATCAAACAGCGATAATATCCTGCCATTCCCAAGAAACTCTGAATCTATGTTACAGTTTTGGGCTGTTCCCAATGTAATACTGCCTTAACTTTACTGGGGTCAACTGCTACTCCCTCGGCTGTCATCACATGACCAAGAAAATCAACTTCATTTTTCTAGAAATCACACATACTAAAATTTGCATACAATTAATGCTCCCTTAGTTTCTCTAGGATTAACCTCAGGTGTTCAGCATGCTCCTCTTCTGTCTTGGAATAAACCAAAATATTATCAATGAACAATACCACAAACTTGTCCAGATATTCCATGAAAATTTTATTCATCATGTTCATGAAATAGGCAGGGGCATTAGTCAAACCAAAGGACATGACTAAGAACTCATAATGTCCGTATCACGTTGAGAAAGCGATATTCGGTATATCCTTTGGACAAATCTTCAACTGATGGTAACCTGATTGCAGATCGATCTTTGAGAACACTCCACCTCCTTTCATTTGATTAAACAAATCATCAATTCAGAGTAATGGATACTTGTTATTGATGGTGACTTCATTGAGAGATCGATAATCAATTCACATTCTCATGCTTCCATCCTTCTTTCTGATGAACAAAACTGGCGCTCCCTATGGTGACGAACTAGGTCTCACAAAATCTTTCTCCAGAAGTTCTTCTATCTGCTTCTTCATTTCTACTAGCTCATCGGCTGGCATCCGATAGGGTCTCTTCGAAATTGGTGATGTTCCTAGCAGTAGATTGATGACAAACTCAATGTCACGGTCCGGTGGCATTCCTGGTAATTCCTCTGAAAACATATCTAGATATTCTCTGACAATAGGCACATCTTCCAAAGCAACAGTCTTCAGGCTATTGACTAGCAGATGTCCACCACGCACTGAGGTGGCTACAAACTCCACCTTGTTTCCCTTGATATCCTCGATCATTACGGCTCTTCAGCCACAATCTAGTACAGCTTTGTGCTTTGATAACCAATCTATGCCAGGAATGATATCTAAGGTCTAGGTGTCTAGAACAATAAGGTTGGCTAGAAACTCAACTCCAGCTATCAGTAACTTAGCTCCTAAACATCCCACTTTAGAAATTAGCTCTACGCCAGGTGACTGGACTAACAGAGTATGCTTAAGGTGCATAACTTCTAAGTTATTCTTAGTTGCAAAAACTCCAGAAATAAACAAATGCGAAGCTCCAAAATAAAAAAAAAACTGATGCAGGTACTGAGTTTACCAAAAACCTACCCAGTACAACGTGTGGTGCTTCCTGAGCTCCTTCTAGAGTGACATGGTTGACACAGCCTCTGACCACAGACTGCGGTGCTCCTCCGGATTGACCGATGGTTTGAGAAACTCCTTGATGGTTGCTCTACGCTGGTGTCTTAGCGGGGATAGCTCCAAGGTTGAGGCGTACAGGAGTGATTGTTCCCTTCTATGGGAATTGGTTGGCAAAGTGGCTAAGCTAACAGCAAGAATAACAAACTCTTGGTACATTCTGCTGATTGTTCCCTGGATTGGGGTTGGCTAGTGCAGGGTTGCGAAAGTTCTGAGCAACTAGACGAGGTATTGAAGTTGGTGCAGGCGTCCTGAAAGAATTCTATAGCGGAAAACGATTAAACTACTGCAACACTGTTCTTGCCTTCTGCTGTGATTGGTGACTTCCTTGCTGAGCCATCCTGCATTTGTAGTTATCTACCAGTTCTTTGCGTTTGTCCTCTAGGACTAAAACTTTGTTGACCAGCTCTTGGAAATCTGGAAAGGTATGAGCGATCAAACTGACTTGTAATCCAGTATTCAATCCCTTCAAGAAGTGACTCTGGCGAGCCTTGTCGGTGGTGACATCTTCTGCAGCATAGCGAGCTAGCTGAGAAAATTTATTAAGGTAGTCAGTCACTGACATAGCTCCTTGCTTGAGAGTGCGGAACTCATCCTTCTTCAGATCAATCATTCCTTCCTGTACATGTTACTAACAGAAGGCTGTGGAAAACTCTTCCCAAGTAATATTTTGTGGTGTCTCGCGTGCTGCACAAAAGTTTTCCCACTATTCGACAGCTACGCCTTCCATCTGGTGAGTGGTATACAGAACCTTCTCATGGTCACTGCATTGAGTGATCAGCAGCTTTCTCTCAATGACACGAAGCCAATCATCAGCTTCCACTGGTGAGACATGCCCAGAAAAGGTTGGTGGGTGAGTTCTTATAAATTCAGCAAGCTTGGATGGTCCATGGTGACCATGAGCGACTGGAGCTCCACTGTGGTGATTGTGGTTACTGTTCTGATTGTTCATACTCTAGATTTGATTCATCATGGTGTACATCATCTGTGTTTGTGCTAACATGAAAGCTCCAAAATTCTGCAGATCGATTGGGGTGCTTGTGGTGGTATTGCACCTGCAGGAGTCTGTTTATTTTCTTTTGATCCCTGAGTTCCAGATCCACTTGCTGCAGCCTGACAAGTCTGAACCATCTGGTGAAGCTCCATGGGTTAGGTAAGGTAGCAAGCACAAGATGAGTTAAGAACCAATTGAGAGGGAGGTTAAACCCAACACACATATCTCAAGAAAACCAACTGAAATAATTTTATTAATAGGGTCTTAGCATGGCTGCAACAAGTGCCTAAGGGCCTTTGCAACTCATACTCTAACACAAGAAAATAAGACAAACCTAAGCACACAATCTACCGCCTAAAGGGTGACTCTCCAAATCTAAAACTAGAAGTGAGCTGGCATCCTCACAAACTGATCCTGATGCCTCGGGGTCGTGCAAGCGAGAATAGGCATCCCCAGTGCAGTACGCCTAGCTCCTCCAAATCTGACCTCTGCTGGCTCTTCTGGGCCTTCTTATGGATCTTCTTCAGGATCCTCCTCTAGTTCTTCTAGCTCTTCAGGATCTTTTTCTTCTTATTCCTCCTCAGGCTCGTGCTGCCCGTAGAGAGCTTCTTCTAGCACGACGACCCTTTCCTCTGCTCCCTCCAAGTGCCTAAGGGCCTTTGCAGCTCATACTTGCAAAGAAGAAATAAGAACGAACCTAAAGACATAATCTACCACCTAAAGGGTGACTCTCCTAACCTTTGTTGGGTCACGGGTAGGCTACGATAGCTACAAATCAAAATTTTCTACCATGTAAACCAGGAAGCCAAGCAAGTAGATGATTACAGATTATTACCACTAGACGCGCAGAGCAGCAGAAGAAGTGTTGGAGCAGCCTGGTCCAACATAGAGCGCATCGATGTAGTGGTCGTAGTCGATCGTCCATCGTCCTTGCGAGTCGATCGCCTCCTCTAGCAAACTCTGCAGTTCTTTATGAAGATCGTGGATCGTCCTCAAGCGCAACAACGACCGCAGTAACGCCTCTATGGTATTCACACATCCAGGGAAGGAACAACCATGAGCCGATGTGCTAGCACCAAGTCACACGGCAAAGCTCTCAGGAAGTTGGCGACTAGGGTTTCGGTGGAACAACTCAACTCACGACTTTCGTGTGTCTCGCCTGTTACGTTCACCTCTCCCTCCCAACAGCCTCATGCATCTCCTTATATAGTGCTCGTGACAGATTCTATCCCAACACGTTTGACGAATTGTATCTGTACTTGTTTGTTCCAACCTGTTAAGTGTGTGACCCTATAGGTTCATGCGTAATCGGTTGTGACTCGGAAACCATTCCCGATCACGAGTCATTAGCGGTTCCTAGCAGGACACAATGATTCCCGAATATACACAAATTATATCGCATTTAATCTTAATGCAACATGATCTACGACTGTGTCCTATCTCTATATGACCGAGCCTCATATTTGGTCACGACTCATTCGAACTCCTCACGACTGTGTTTCGACCACTCTATGATTTCGTTCGACCGATCTCGACTAGCTCGACCAGATACGACCGATCCAGAATCGATCGAACTAAGCGACCTACTCGTGTATTCTCCCTTTGCCTCACGATGTCTGGTTGAACTCTAGGTGAGATTTTGTGTCATCCATGGACTGTTCAATACTTTCTTGATCGAGTGTCGGATAACTTCACTTGGTCGAACACTTCGACCACTAGTGGCATGGCCATGCACTTTCTTTATCCGACCACAATGAGGGGCCCAGAGACATCTCTCCTGTTATGTTAGGAGGGGCAAATCCCATATCCGATCAGTCACATTCATCTACATGTTTCATAGCATACCCGAAAGCTACCTTTATAACTACCCAGTTACGAGTAGTGATTGGCAACCCCTAAGAGTGCTATTACACATATAGGAATCCATGCTGATCTCAGGTCTAAGGATTATACATCATCATTGCTTGAGACCAACTAACGACACATAAAATCATAACAATCATAACAGATTATCCAATATTATGAACATAATAAAATATAATCATCTCTATGATTGCCTCTAGGGCATATTTCCAACAACCTTAAGTTGGCTAAGCCTGACTAAACTTTAACTTTAGCGAACTCAGATGCTAAGGCAGCCTCCACAACCACGGCAAGGTTCTCACACTTTCTTGAGACCTAGAAGTGAGTTGGCATCTCAAGAACCGATCCCGATGCCCCAAAGATCGTGCAAGAGAACAAAGGCCCTGGTGTAGGCATAGCTGGCTCCTCTGGTTCTACAGGCTCTGCTGGCTCCTTAGCTTCTTCCGGATCTTCCTCTGGCTCTTCTTCTTTAGGGTCTTCTTCTTCCTGATCATCCTCATGCTTGTGCTGACCGTAGAGGGCTTCTTCTAGCACGGCGATCCTTTCTTCTGCCATCTACAAGGTCTCGTGGACGCACTCTAGATGGTAAGAACAAACTTAAAAACAGCGGGGAGAGGAAAAATTCCAGCAATAGTTGAGTCAAGAAAGACATGAGAGGAGTTAAGCAGTTCAATTAATCTTGCAAGTTAATTTTGCTTTAGAAAATAATTTGGACACCCTAAAACGGCCGATCTAACTAAGGTCAAGACCTACAGTTAGTATGGCTCTGATACCACCTTTGTCGGGACCCAAAAATGCAACTCTGGACCCTCTGTTTGTAATGCACTAGTCTAGGATCACGCTAGTGCACACAGTGTCAACATAGATAAATATCGATCCACACAAGATGATTAATAGCATAAACGAGTAATTTGATTAACAAATAATGGTTTTGACCTTGTGGTCGAGTTTACACTAATTAAGCCACCCAGGGCTGACAATAAAGAAATAAGCAGCGAAACAAATAACTTCAGCAGAATCCCATCAATTCACCACAGGCAACCGACTGGGATTAAGACCCTAACGATCAGGCATTTGTTGGGTCACGAGTAGGCTATGATAGCAACAATTCAAAAATTCTACCACGTAAACCAGGAAGCCAAGCAAGTAGATGATCACAGATCGTTACCACCAGACACGTAGAGCAGTGAAAGAAGAGTTGGAGCAGCTTGGTCCAACATAGAGCGGGTCGATGTAATGGCTGTAGTCGATCGGCCAGCATCCTCGTGAGTCGATCGTCTCCTCCAGCAACCTCTGCAGTTCCTTATGAAGATCGCAGATCGTCCTCAAGCGTAACAGCAACCACAGTAGCACCTCTACGGTATCCACACGTCCAGGGAAGGAACAACCATACGCCGGTGTGCTAGCACCAAGTTGCACGGCAGAGCTCTCAGGAAGATGGCGGCTAGGGTTTCGGTGGAGCAACTCACGTCAACTTGTCTATCTCTCAATAGCCTCAAACATCTCCTTATATAGTGCCCATGACGGATTCTATCCGAACACATTTTGTTTCAACCCGTTAAGTGTTTGACCCATTAGGTTTATGCGTAATCGGTTGTGATTCGAAAACCCTTTCCGACCATGAGTCGTTAGCGGTTCCTAGCAGAACATAGCGATTCCCGAATACACACAAATTATATCAGATGAACCTTAATGCAATATGATCTATGACCAAGTCCTCATCACTTATGACTAGGTCCTATCTCTATACGACCAGTTTATATTTGGTCACGATTAGTTTATAACTCCTTACGACCAGGTTACGACCACTCTATGATTACGTTTGACCAGTCTATGACTAGCTCATATCTCCATACGACCAGTCCATAACTGATCGAACTAAGTGACCTACTCATGTATTCTCCCTTTGCCTCATGATATCTAGTTGAACTCCAGGTGAGATGTTGTGTCATCCATGGATTGTTCAATATTTTCTTGATCGAGTGTTGGATAACTTCACGTGGTCGAACACTTCGACCACTAGTGGCATGGACATGCACTTACTTTATCTGACCACAACAAGGGGCCCAGAGACATCTCTCCTGTTATGTTAGGAGGGGCAAATCCTATATCCGACCAGTCACATCCCTCCGCATGTTTCAGAGCATTACTAAAAGCTACCTTTATAACTACCGAGTTACGAGTAGCGATTGGCAACCCCTAAGAGTGCTATTACACATGTAGGAAACCATGCTGATCTCAGGTCGATCTCAGGTCTAAGGATTATACGTCATCATTGCTTGAGACCAATTAACGACACATAGAATCATAACAATCTCAATAGTGTCTCAAGGTGGGTCTTATCCAACAACATGCTCTCTAACATGTGTCCATATTATTGATTTGATATCTCCATATCCATGACCTATGAAACATAGTCATCAACTAATACATATGCTAGTCTATTCATATGTGTTCTCATATGTTTCTGACCAGGGAACGTTTAAAAATAATCATCGCAGAAATATAGAGTTTCACAATCAAGTCGCATACTTGACAATAAATATTAACAATATTATTCTAGGAACAAGATAACATATTATCCAATGTTGTGAACATAATGAAGTATAATCATATCTATGATTGCCTCTAGGGCATATTTCCATCAGCACCTTCGTAGAACTCCTCAAATGTAGGCGAAGACTCCTCCACTTCTGTTGATTGATTATAGCAAGCACGAGTACACAACCGTACTCACAAGTCATACCATAGAATGCAATTTATACATGATGGCTTATTCCAAAGAAATGGCTTCTGTAGTTCTTTTGCAGAAATGCAACATTTGTAATTGAATATGACTATTAGATTAAAACATGAAGTAAAACAAATAAATAATATTAATTTAACAATTTGATTTCACAAAGACACAAAGCCTAAACAAGTTATCACACAGCCATATGACTTAGATCACACAGCTCCGTTCCTAAATGTTTTATGAAAATCTACCCCTTGTGTGAAATCCCTGAGCATGTCCATGACCGCGGACATGGTTATTCGAATAAATTAATTAACACTCTGCAGAGGTTGTACACTTTACCCACACGATACAACTAGTGTAGCTAGCACTAATCATAAAAAAATGTTTCAGAAACTTTATCTCAGACATTGACACTCCCAGTGTGCTTTACCGCTAACACACACCATTGGACAGGGAAGCAGCGAACCATCCCGTGATGCAACTACCTGGTAGTACACACCTCCACCCATCACTGAGTACCTAACCTACAACCTGAGTAATCAATGTCAAGAATCCATAACTTACTTAGTTAGGCATGTCCCATACCAGGCATGTGGCCGTACAGTAAGTCTCAGTTTAATAGTGAACAAAGTTAAGTCCTTAATTGATCAAGGCAAGACTTCCAATTTCTAACTATGACACGGAGATTACCATTCACATTCACAAAATCCACCAATTCACATAGTGCCACTTGCCTCCGTCTAAATCTTTTCCCACCTTGTTGATTAAGTGCAATACATGCTACCAATGAGTAATGACACACAACGCACACAATTTTATCACAAAGTTCCACAAGCACTTAGTCAGGTTTATAATTGCAACTCACATGAGATGTTGACTCGTGGCATGGCTAAGCAATCTACTCATATCTAACCAACCTACATTGGTACTACAATAATACCAACTAATAATGAACCAATCTAGAGTGACAAAAGATTATGACATAACAATAGACAAGGTGGACATAACAAATTGGATTAATAACTAAACCCAAAATCATTTAAATAAATACTTAAAGTAAATGCAGTAATTTGAATCAATATAACTTTTGAAAACTGGGTTCAATATGATCAATGGTATAACTTTCCTTGGAATTGGTCTAGGTACTGATTTTGCTCTTGAGGTGCTCCTTCTTCTTCAAAGTTCTCCGAAGTATCAACGTCTACTCGCAAATAAAGCAAATAAATAAAACAAATAAATAACAGAGGCAAAACAAACTCCAAAAATTAAATAAAAATCTCATATAAATAGATCTCAAATTTATAGGAATTTAGAAATTTGAATGGGCTCAATTGGAGTTTGGATGCAAAAGATATGAGCTTTGGAAGTTTGAATCTAAAGAAAAACCTTTAAAACGATTATTTGGAATTAACCCGAATTATCTTTCAACAGAAAATCCGTATTAATGACATCAGCTAACGTCACTAGGGTTTTCCAGTCGAAAAGAATAAAAAGAAATGTGGGCTGACAATTGGGTCCCACATTGCATTGAGATGGTCTACCATGGACCGGTTTCAAGGAGGTTTGGATTGGATGGTTTTTTTGGGTGTGCCACATGGCATGACACTCGGACGCCATGTAGGATCAAATGGTGATGTGGCAGTCTAGCTGGCGGCTGACTCGGTTCAAAGCAGAAACGAGCAAGGTGGTGGCAACCATGGCCAGCGACGAAAGCTTGCGTCGTCGATAGCTAACCACAGCGAGGGAGCTCCGACGAAGCAGCAAAACGAAAACCCTAGATCATAACGATGCTTTGGGTGGCATTGGCTCGGCGAGGATGACACCATGTCGTCGGTGGTGGCGACTTTGGTGGCGGCAATGTGCACGATCATGGTGGTGAAGGTGAACCAAAGCCGTCCGAGGCAAACGAAGGTGAGCACCAGATTGGCGAAGGCATGAGGATCACCAAAGGCTGCTCCGGGTGGCCAAAGGTTAATGGACGGCGAAGAAATCAGAGGATGAACCTTGCGGCAGTGGTGAGTTTCTTTGGCTCGATTTGGCGCGACGGAGAAAGGAACGGATCCAGCGCTTTAGGGTTTCAGTGGAGAGGGTTAGGGCGAAGAGATTGACGCGAGGGAGCGAGTTTATATAGAACCGGAGATGGGATTTCTAAAGGACACGGCGGCGCTGCGCGTTCGTGAAGGACATGGACTCCAGAGTCCTTGATGAAGACGACTCTGAGGTGGCACTAGCGGCTGGTCCACCGGTCAGAGGTGCAAAGAAAAGGAAAGAGAGCGGATGCGGCTTGGGCTGGTGCACTCGCGCGAAAAAGAAGAAAGGCCGAACTAGGCTGGCTAAACACGCATGCGGAATTGGGCTGAGACGGAAAGGAAATGGGCCGAGGAATGGGGATTTGGCCCAAAGGATTAATCCGAGATTTTAATTAGTTTTCTATTTTAGAAAATAGCAAAAATTCCAAATGACAATAGAAAATAGCAAATGAACTTAGAAAAAATCTAGAAAATATATCCAAGCACATAGGATCCAAATAAAATAGTTTTGACATTTGTTGATGTTGGGATTATTCACATTAAATGGTTTTGATACTAAAAGTCCAAGTTAAGCTTTTGAATTAAAATCAAATAAATCCAAATGGTGAATTTTCTCCCTACTAACTATTCAAAAGGTTTTTAAAGCTCAGAAAATTGGCATGTTACACGCTACTTCTAGGAGTAACTGCCACCACATCGTCAACTACTTAAAGAAGAACGCAAGCGGCAGAAGGCAATCGAATCCACTTCGGGAGATCAACATATGATTGGATTTTAATAGCATAGCAAGTATTACGCTCAATGTAAATAAGATTAGTCCACTGCCTTGTCAAAGGCACCCCCTATAATAGCCAGTTCATAGCAATAAAATAGCAGACCCATTCTCTCCCAAGAACTCTTTGCCATTTTCCTTTTTTTTCATTTCATAAGATCGACGACTTGATTCGCGACAGCTGGCGCCATCTGTGGGGAAGAAGGCGTTGAGTTCTTGAAGATTACTTCGCTCAAGCATTCCTCATCCACTTCCTTTGATCCAACAATGCTCATGCGAACATGGCAGGGACTTGGGATGAGGAAACCTGGTTCGACTTGGCGGACTACTCCAACCTCGACATGGACGCATGCATCCACGCCATGAAAGAAAATAGGATGTCATCACCCTCATCCTCCGCTGGCTCGCTAGTTGCAGATATTGACGAAATCGACCAGATGGATGAGGATACACCGCCACCAACAATGGCACTCTCAGAGGAACTGCTCGTTCCGACCAGTTCGGAATATCCGAACACCTCTGTGAGCTCGGTCAATCTGACCGGCAGAAGCAACAATGGGAGCCCAGCATGGCAACTAGAGAGTCCAAGTACTCTCGATATTGTCATGGCGACCAGTATTCACCAACGGCTCCTATGTATTCCGAGGGCCAAGCGACATCTCGTAAGGCTATCAATGAAGCTATCACCGATTGCTGGCCATGTGGGCATGGTGAAACTCAACATACGATCGGTAGTACACTGGATCAGACTAAGTCCACCACAAAGCCCGCCAGAGGCGGTAATCTCCGACCGCTCTCCATCGTGGAATCTCCTTGCAGAAGCGCTGGAAGGCTCTCCCTTAGCTACGATAAGAATTCCTCGGAGGATCACTGTTGGCACCATGAAGTCAACACAATCAGAGATACCAATCCGGATGCCTTGCATTATCCTCCATGGGTTAACTCGCCACCATGGTGGAAAAGGTACGGGCGCTCAAGCACCAACTACCAGAGGCAATCGAGCTAATGGACGTGCATCAGTTAATTCACCTGTTCCTACCCTACCGTAGATAAGGAATTAGGCAGGGCCATCTGGGAGGTCCAGGGATAACTCAACTCATCGGACACCCACTGCAAGTGGAAATCTGCCACGACTTTCGGTAACGATACAAAACCTGTAACGAGTTCGAGATATTTTGAATAACCAAGACCCTGCTTTAGCAGGAACTCCAGGTTATATCTAGCTTGCAGATCAAGTGTTGGAGATCCTCCAACAAACCATGCAGCGTATAGAAATGTATCGGGAGCAGAAGAATTCACAAAGTCACACGATGACCTCATCCCAACGCTTCTCTCTCAGTAGGGAACAACATGGTCGAGCGACACCAAGGCCCGCTCGTAGATTCCGACCAGGAAATCACGAGGGAAGACGGCTCTTCAGAGCAGCCACACCTCCTCCTCATTAGGAGGAATGACCACTTGATTCAGGCGACCTCAGGCATCATCTGAACCAGAGAAGGCGCCACAACTCAATTACGGGCTGCCGAGCATTTTTTGGCAGGTCTCCAAGCTGTTCGTTGGTCGGACAGGTTCCAACCAACCAACATAGAGAAATTCAAGGGACTCAGAACCCGTTAGAATTTCTTCAAATTTATTCTACTACCATCAAGGCCGTTGGTGGTAACGATAACGTGATGGCAAACTATTTTTCCACGGTCCTTGAAGGGTCTGCCCGGTCATGGTTGCTTAACCTACCAGTAGGATTGATCTATACTTGGGAGCATCTCTACAATACTTTGATCGCTAACTTTCAAGGGACGTACGACCACCTCGAAAAAGAGGATGATCTTCATCGGATGAAGCAGAAGACCAATGAAACTCTTCCACAGTATATCAAGAGATTCAGTCAGGTCCGTAACTCCATCCCAGAGATCGTAGAATCTTCTGTCCTACAAAACTTCAAAGCAGGGCCGAGGAATCGCCGGATTATGGAGGATATTGCAATAAATGCTACACGAACAACTGTCCAACTTTTCGACACGGCAGACAAGTATGTGGCCGCTAGTGAAGCGGTCAAATGGTATGAAGCTATTGATCGGAAGGATAAAAATCCCCAGTCGGGTCTGGAGAAGCAGGAGAAGAAAAGCAAGAAGTCTCTCAAAAACAAAAAGAATCGCAAGCCTAACAACAAGGAAGTCCTTGTGATTCCAGAAAAATATACCAAGGGCTAGAAAGATTTCATTGATCATAACAAAGCTAAGGCTCCGACCAGTAACTTCAAGAAAAATAAGAAATAGTGTCCACTTCACAAAGCGGCAGGGTATGATCTATGCACCTACCGGGCCTGGCAAAGTAAACTTGAGGATTACTATTCAGGTAAAGGGCCCTTCCCCTCCATAACAAAACTCAGAGAATCAAGCTCCAAGAAGGACAAGGATGACGACGAAGAGATGGATTACCAGGAGCCACAACATACGGTGGATATGATCTTCAGAGGATCCTCTTTGTATGACTTCAGACATCATCTGAAGGTTGTGGAGCGAGAGGTCAACCTTGCCGAGTCTCCGATCACTATCAAGCCATCCAAGTGGTTAGAAACTGTAATCTCCTTCAGCAAAGAAGACTGCCCCATCCCGTCGACTCGATCAGGTAGGTTTCCTATCGTAGTTGAACCTTCTATTAACAATTGTAAAGTTCATCGAGTCTTAATATTTTGTTTGCGGGAGCATTGGAAGAGATGCAGATCCCAAGGTCCAAGGTAAAACTTGTGAAATATGCCTTCCATGGCATAGTTCCTGGTTCTACCACCAAACCGATAGGACAGCTGTCCCTACCGGTTAAGTTCGGAAGGCCCGACAACTTCCGAACAGAGAAGATTTCATTTGATGTAGTCTATTTTGAAACCGCATACAATGGAATTCTCGGTCGTCCGGCTCTAGAAAAATTCCTGATAGTCACGCACTACGGTTATCAGAGTCTAAAGATGCCATGACCAAAAGGTGCCATCGCAATTCGAGGAGATTGAAAAATGGCTTATGCATGTGATAGGAAGTCCTTAGAAAAGGTCGATGAGCTCCCAAATAGGGAAACTAACCCGTCACCCACGCAAGTCAAGCACTCGAGGCCAAAGATGGCGCAAAAGTCATCCGACCAGATCAAGGAGGTACCACTCGGCAAAGGCGCTCCTCTGAAAAGCGCCAACATACCGTCTAGGTCAAGAAGCGCTGATGCACCTGCCCAAAAGGTACTGGTCGGGGCAGGACTCAACCTCAAATAGGAAGAATCGCTCGTCTCCTTCCTCCGAGCAAATCAGGACGTATTCACCTGGCAGGCGTCCGACATGCCCGGAGTCCCTAGGGAGGTGGTCGACCACATGCTAGCTCTCTAGCCTGACAAAAAACCGATCAAGCTGAAGCTCCGGTGTTTCGCACCTGATTGGGAGGAAGCAATCTAGTCGGAGTTTAACAAGCTCCTCAAGGCTGGGTTTATTCGTGAAGTCGACCACCCAGAGTGGCTCACCAACCCTGTAATGGTTAGAAAAAGCAATGGGAAATAGCGAATGTGTATTGATTTCACAGACCATAATAAAGCTTGTCCGAAGGATGACTTCCCCTTCCACGCATTGATCAACTTGTAGACTCCACTTCCGGGTATAAGTTGTTAAGTTTTTTAGATGCACACTCAGGGTACTACTAGATTAACATGAGTAAAGTAGATGCAGAGAAAACTTTTGTCGGTGTTTTAGAACTGATCTTACGTAAAGATTGTCTGATTCGGGGGTCTCCAAGACTAAAATCACGCAGAGAGATTGACACGGGATTTTTATACAGGTTCAGGCCTTCTCCGGAGAGAATAACAACCCTACTCCTGTGTGTATGTATTGAGTAGTTACAATCAGTAGAAAATGCTACAATTTTCCCTGCTACTCAGTGTGTATGTCTGATTGTATGTCTCTAATCGGCCCTCCCCTCATTATCTCTGGCCATAGCCCTTTATAGTGTTCGTAGAGGTAGCCGTTTCTCGAGCCAAGAGGTGCCCCATCATTCCAAGTAATGGGCGCATTGTTGGTAGTAATCGCCGGGGTATTAACTCCTCCACGTCGCCTGGCAGTTTCTAGTCAGAGATAATGGTGTGTATTGTGCAGTTATTCCAGAGAATAACAGCATATATTGTCTACTTAGATTCCCTAATCAATTGGGCCTACTTGTCCGCGGGCTTTATTGATCATAGGGTGGTCGTAGTTGACTTAGTCGTAAAAGGGCTTACGACCATGAAGTAGTCATGGAATAACTTACGACTTGGGGCTGGTCGTAGAAGAACTTACGACTAGAAGGTGATCGTAGTAGCACTTACGATCATGAACCAGTCGTAGAAAGACTTACGACTATGAGGACAGTCGTAGAATAGCTTACGACCAGCTAGTTGGCTTCTCCCTTATGATTACAAGGGGTATACTCAAGAATTGTATGATGTCATATTCACCCATAATAAGAATTATAGATAAATAATAAAATGAGGATTATTAGATCCTCGTCATCTAGCCCCCCAGCTTCAAGTGAAAGTTCTTACTTGGGAAATGAGTCATAGATGAACTTACGACCACAAAAAAGTGGTCGTGAAAAGATGGTTGAAGGAAAAAGCTCTTCGAGTCTGTATATCATTTGACCAGAAATATACTTAGTCAAGAAGGCTGTTGAAAAACCTTTACGACTATTAAATAGTCGTAGAAAAAACTTACGACCATAAAGTAGTCGGAGTACAGTAATCGGAAGAAAAACCTTTACAACTGGTATTTTATTTGACCAAAAAAGACTTGGTCAAGAAAGTAATTTCGCTTAAGGTGTGAAGACAACATCGGTTTTCTTGAACAGACAAGTTCAAGAATCTCAATCGATTCTCCCAAACCTGTCCGTTGGAGCAATTCCTGAAGCAGCGGGAACCGTTGGTTTTCCACGACGTTTCCTTTCACGTGTGCGGTTATAAAAACTTATCGCAGGGGTGTTTTTAGGGTTCTTACTTTTCCCCAAATTGCTTCAATTGTTCATCAAGTTCTCGCCTTCTCCGCTTTCGACCAAATCGTGCCTTCTCCTTCAATCCTTGCAAACTCAAACTCATCCCCTGCTGAGAGAAATGGCCGGGGCCGCTTCCCAGTGGGCTGAGTTGGAGATGGATACGGTGAAGATGTAGGCTCTCGTTGCCGCTGGGAAGATCCCAGAGAAGATCCTAGTCAAGTGGATTCCAGCTAGGGGTGCAAACGGAGCGGATACTTCCCGACCGACTGACCGACCGAAAAAATGTGGGCAAAATTTGGATATTTTTTCGGATATCCGGATGTTTTTTTCGGATTCGGATTTTTTTTAGCGGATACGATTCGGATTCAGATAGTCAGTTATCCAGTTTATTCGGAACTATCCAGAATTACATTCAGATATAACCGATAACTATCCGACGATTATCCGATTTTTTCGCGCAGAGCTCCTACCGCGGTGGGACATCTCCCGCGGTCTCGCTCCACGAATTACTCTCGCGTCAAAAAAATAAAACATCTCGCCTCCGGCCCTCCGCCTCCCTCTGCTTCTACCTCGTCCCCATCGCCCTCCTCCCTCCCGATTTGCCTTGCAGAGCCCACGGAGGCGCTCAATGAGCTCTGCGATCTGGTGGCCACAAGACCGATCTCCTCCTCGCCGACAAGCTACTTTGGCTCTCCTCACTTCTTCACTTGGCCGTCGGGTCTCGCGGTCAGCGCGCCTCTCCACTCCCTCATCGCCTCGCACACCTCCTCCCCGCAAGCACCCCCAGTAGCGCCTCTCCCCCCGCCGTTCCTCACCTTCCTGGCCTCCCACGCTTTACATGCCGCCGTCCTTACAGCCGTAGTCCTCGCCTCCACGCCCTTCCTCTCGAGGCTCCTCCCTCCTCCGCCCCCGCCGCCTCCCCGCCCTCTCATCCGCCCTCTCCGCGCCCTCCTCACTTGCTGGCGTTGCCGACCCGCCTCCTTGCGCGCTTCGCCCGCGTTCCTCTCCCCCATGGCGCCATTGCCGCTCCTCCCTGAGATCTGCGCGACTGTCATGCCCGGCCGCTCCTCGAGTTCTCGGGCTCTGATGATGCCATGAAAGGCCAAGGGAAGGGAAGGGGAGGACGCACGTCGGCGGAGAATGGAGGGGTTAGGGAGGTGGTCTTGAGGCTCGAGGAGGAGGAGGAGGTCGATTCACTGGAAGCGAAGGAGTTCGCGTTCAGCCGATCGTGCATATCTTTGTGGGGGCGAGGTGGGTTGGAGGTCGACAAGGTTGGGAAGGTCGAGAATGCCGCCCAGACAAGAGTTCGATCGCTCACGGATTTCCTCAAGGTGAGGTGTTTTCCTCATCTCTACCTCCCCCACCCGCGCCTCCGCTGCAGCCATCATCCTCCTCGCCGCAGGTTTTGATGGTCATGGTTTTGATGCATTCACTGAAGCTTCAACCGTGGAAAAGTTGACCGTATTTAGAGGGTTCTTTTTCGTAATCGGGTAATCCATTCTTTGGTCTAGGAGTGGTTTCTCTGCTGCTTTGTTAGTCATTGGATTCTTGCACTTGGTGATAGCAAGATCCTTACTCTCATTGGGAGGATGACACTTGGAGATGGGGCAATTTTCTTTGTTTATTTCTCACACAATGCCATGCCAACTTTGAGGGGTTGGGGATACAAATTATAGGTCGCTAACCACCAAGCATATGCTAAGATGCTAGTCTAAGATCTTGTCCTAAAAGCGGTCTAAGATCTTTGTCCTAAAAGCGATCTAAGATCTTTGTCCTCTAAGATCTTTGTCCTTGAAGGGCAAGAAAAGCAAACACACAAGACTTATCCAACAAGTCTGAGAGACTTATTCATCATTCTCCCCTAAGTCTTGTGCGTCGTCTTGTGGGAGAGTTGAACCATCCCGATCTGGAGCGGAGCTCGAGGAATTTGACCCTCCCAAGAGGCTTGGTGAGCGTGTCCGCAAGGCGATCCGTGGTGTTGATGTAGCTCGCCTTGATCTTGCCTTCATCCAAGCACGACCTCGGATGAAGTGGTACTTCACCGGATGTGCTTGCTCCGTTCATGGAAAATGGGGTTCTTTGCGAGCAGGCGGACTTGTTTCCACCACTGGCGCCACCGCTTGATGTCTCTGCCGGAGATCACCAAGCGATCGAGCGAGCAGGCGCTGAGTCGGCGGTGGAGGCCGCTATGTACTCGGCCTCACACCGACAGGGCCACCACTGCCGCTTGATCGATTGCCGATTAACGAGGCACTTGCCGAGGAAGAAGAGAATCCGCTTGTGCTCTTCTTTGGTGTCGATGTCGCTGCGTGGTCATTGTCGTTGTGCCGATGAAGTCTTGTGCCAGGACACCTCGGGTAGTGCAAGCCGTGGTCGGAGGTGCCCGCAACGTGGCGGAGGATCCTCTTCACGGCTTCTCGCCGATGCTCGTCGTCGGCCATTTGCATGAACCGACCGCGTGCCGACGGCGAACGCCAAGTCGATCGGCGTGTGGACAAGGTAGCGAAGGTCGCCCACAATGCGCCGCAGATCTTGTGTCGCGCCCACCTCCACCACCGCGGTCTTTGTCGCGGCTCAACTTCACCTCTCCTCCATAGGAGTGTGGGGTTTTGGGTTGCGATCGGCGAGCCCGCCACTCAACGATGCGCTTGGCGTGGCGATCTGGCGAAGGAGATCTGGGTCTGTCTGGTGGACCTCGATCCCGGTAGAAGGAGAGGAGCCCCAAGTCGCTCATCTGGAAGGCGGTCTTCATCTCCGCCTTGAACGCCGACCTCGGCCTCCTTGGAGCCGGTGATCCTGAAGTCGTCGAGGTAGACGCCACCCACCGGCGTTGCCGCCCTTGCCCCGCCGCAGACCGACCTCGTGTGCGCTCTGCTGGAACCCCATTTGCATAAGGGTGGAGTCGGCTTAGCGTTCGGGCTCGTGGTGCTCGCCGCAAAGTCGTGAGGGCCTTGCGCAGCGGAGGACCTGCCCTCCTTGCGGGATGACGAATCCGGCGGTGACGGACATAGACCTCCTCCTTCAAGTCACAGTTGAGGAAGGCGGACTTGGCGTCCATGTGATGGGCGTGCCAATCCTCCCCGGTCGCAAGTGCGAGGAGAAGACGAACGGACTCCATGCGCGCGACGGGTGCGAAGCGTCGTCGAAGTCGATCCTCTCTGCCGCATGAAGCCTCGTGCCTGGCGAGCCTTGTGCTTGACGATGGCGTCGGCTTCATCCCGCTTCAGCGAACACCCACTTAAGGGTGATCGCGTGGTGGCGGCGGGATGATCCGCCCGGCTCCCACGTCCGGTTCGCTCGATGGCGTCCATCTCTTGCTTCATCGCGACACGCCACTCCGCGTCTCCTCCTCCTCGGCAAAGGCGCGGGCTCGCCGTCGTCGCCGCGCCAAGTCGCTCGCCTCGAAGTCGTCTTTGCGCCATCGAGGACGGGCAGCTTCGCCGAGATGTTGTCCATGGTGCGGTAGCGCGAGAGGCTCGCCGTCGTGGTGGGCGTCGACGCGATCCTCGCTCGTGGGACAATGAGTAGCGAACTCCACCGTCTTGCCGCTAAATCGTGGACCGGCTGTTGGGGCGATCCGGTGGTGTGGGCTGGCGTGCGAGAGTGGTGAGCGATCGGGAGTGGCGGTGGTGGTGAGAGTGGGCGAAGCCGGTGCGAAGGTGGTGGAGCACTCGCCGGGCTGGTGGCGGCGAGATGTCGAGCTTCGGTGAAGACGAATTGCTAGCTCCCGGCTCTCTCGAAATGGACGTAGTCGACAACGAAGTCCCTGGGAATCGAAGTCGAATCGTCGTCCACCGCCTTGTCCCATGTCCAGCCTCGCCCTTCGTCGAACACAACGTCACGCGAGATGCGGACGCGCTGTGTGTCAGGGTCGAGGATGCGGTAGGCCTTCGAGCCCTCCGCGTAGCCGATGAACACTCCCGGAGTGCTCCTGTCGTCGAGCTTGCCGAAGTGGCCAAGCTCCTTGGCGAACGCGAGGGAGCCGAAGACCCGCAAGTGAGAAACCGCCGGCTTGCGCCCATGCCAAACCTCGTATGGCGTCCTGCCGTCGAGTGCCTTGGTAGGCGAGCGGTTGAGGATGTAGACGGCTGTCACCACCGCCTCTCCCCAGAAGACAGCCGGCATCCCCCTCTGCTTGAGGAGGGCCCGAGCCATCCCTGGCAACCGCTCGTTGCGCCGCTCGACGACGCTGCTTCTGCTGCGGTCAGTATGCGGTAGCGAGTAGTGGCGCTGAATGCCCTCATCGGCCAAGATAACGCGAATTCAGCTGCCGTGAATTCGCCGCCGTTCTTCAGTCGCAAAGACGCTGCAGTTTACTCTGGCCAAGACTCTGCCTCGCGGCGGCTGCGTGGCGCTTGATGGCGTCCGCACCTCTCCCTTGCCGCCGAGGACCATCACCCACATGTAGCGGGAGGAGGTCGCCGACGAGCGGCAGGAAGTAGCGTCGTCCTCCGGTGTGGCGGTGTCACCGGTCACACAAGTCCCGTGCACGAGCTCGAGCCTCTCCTTGGCTCTAAACTCGCTTCGGGGGAAAGAATCGCCGCTGCGCTCAACAACACGCAGACGCCGCAGAAGCGCTTCCACATGGTCAAGGGCGGCAAGCCTCGCACCATCTCCGTGGCAGAGCCGCCGGGGCCTCGAAGTGAAGGTGCCCAAAGCGCTTCGTGCCCTTGCCACGCCTCGTCGTCCGACGAGCAATGAGACAGAGGGTTGTGCCACCGCACGTGAAGGATGTAGAGTCTATTTGCGCCTGGTTACCTTGGCAAGAAGGCGGCGGCGAAGATCCCAAATCCGCGACACCCGTGCTCGATCTCGACATGCGAGCCGTTCTCATCCACCGCCCCAAGCCGATGATGGAGTTCTGCAGACGGGGATGTAGTAGACGCCGGTGGCGCAGCACATGCTCGCCAGACACGGTGGTGAAGATGACGGAGCCGACGCCCTTGATTGTCACGCCGGAGGCGTCCCCAAACTTGACGGAGCCTCGAACGTTTGAGTCGAGCTCGGAGAAGAACTCCCGCCGCCCGGTCATGTGGTGGGTGGCGCTGGTGTCGAGGCACCACCCGTCGGTCTTGTTGTTGCCGGAACTGTCGCCGAGGAGGGCATGTGCTTTTGGCTCGTCAAGGTGGAGGAAGGCCGCTGCGGCCGGTGCAGCTGGAGGTAGTTCGATGCTCGCATGAGCAATGAACAGAGCCGGCTGCTCCTCCTCCTCCGCCTGCGCGACGTGGGCCTGGCCGCGTCGTGGCTGTCGACAATCCTTGGCCCAATGACCAAGCTTGCCGCAGTTGTGGCAAGAGTCGTTCGTCTTGGCTTTTGCTTGCCGCCAGCCATACTGGCGCCTCACGGTCATCACCTGCGTGGTCGTCGACAATCCTTGGCCCAATGACCAGGCTTGCTGCAGTTGTGGCAAGAGTTGTCTCGTGCCGGCTTTTGCTTGCCACGCTTGCGGCCGCCTGTCGTGGAAGAAGGCTCCCCCTTCTTCCTGTCACCTTGGCCGGCAGCCCACTGCTCCCGAGTGAGGAGGAGCTTCCCGCCAATGGTGACGGGTCCCGAGAGACGCCAGGCTCATCGTCATCCAACGACCTTGAGGCGACCGCGCCTCCTCGATCGTCATCGTGGAGAGGTCTAGCGAGACTTCGTCGGCGAGCCATCTGCTTGTACTTCTCGTGGGCCAATGCGGAAGAGCTTCTCCACGCCTCTCCTCGCCGTGAGGTGTCGCCGCTAAACCGCACCAACTTCTCGCAACAGAGTGTTGAGGCGGAGAGCAAAGTCATCAACGTCCTCACCGCTTGAAGGCGAGTTCTCCCACTCGTGCGTAGTGCTCGCAATGTAGACTTGCGGGCGCGGTCATTTACCGATCGTCTTTGCGGCGATGGCGTCCCAAGCCTCTTTAGCGATCGCTTGTTGGTAGCGAAGCGCATCTCGGCGGGGCTGCGGCGATGAGAGCATCCAGCGCCGTCGATCTGATGCGTGGTCGGCGTCTCCGTGCGGACGCATCCCACATATGCCGCACTGAGCTTTACCCTCATCACCGCGAACCACTCGGCGTAGTTGGTCTTGGTGAGGTAGGCCACCGCCGCCGGGGCCGCGTCCTCGACGACGACTGGTACTCGTGGTGACCACGGTGCCGAACAACCGGAGAGAGAGCGTCGCTCGTGAAGGCCGCGCTCTCCGTCGACCAGACTGCCGCCGCCATGTCGTCTCCTCGAGAGCGCCCGCCGCTCGTCTCATACCGTCTGGTTGCCGCTGCGCTCATGGGCGTCTTGTGATTGCTCATCGCGCCACTCGCCTTGCGCCGCCTCCCTCTCCAGCAGCTCAAGGTCCGCGTCGGCGCTATCTTCAGCGAAGATGGGCTCTTTATTCTTTGCCAGCGTAGAACCTCGACCTCATTGCTGCCGCCGCTGCTACGCTGCGCCGCCGCTGCCGCTTCCGCCTCCGCTGCGGCTGCTTTGCCGGCTCAATTCTTTGCCGACCTCGGCGCCCTCGCCGCCGCCGCGGCCTTTGTCTTTACCGCTTCGCTTCGCGTTCCTCGCCACAGCGAAGTTCGCTTCTTCCGCCCGCCAAGCGTGCTCGAGGCGATCGAAGGCCGAGATCGCCTGCGGACATGGCGCGCCTCCGGGAAGCTAACTGCGTGGAGAGAGAGCTGCTGCTCTTGGTTGGGGGCTGGGCCGAAGCGAGGTCGAGAAGGGATTGAGCGAGAGATGCTCAAAGTTGCGAGATAGGCCGGCTCGATACCACTTGTTAGTCATTGGATTCTTGCACTTGGTGATAGCAAGATCCTTACTCTCATTGGGAGGATGACACTTGGAGATGGGGCAATTTTCTTTGTTTATTTCTCACACAATGCCATGCCAACTTTGAGGGTTGGGGATACAAATTATAGGTCGCTAACCACCAAGCATATGCTAAGATGCTAGTCTAAGATCTTTGTCCTAAAAGCGTCTAAGATCTCATTCCTAAAAGCGCCTAAGATGCTATCCTAAAAGCGCCTAAGATCTTTGTCCTCTAAGATCTTTGTCCTTGAAGGGCAAAGCAAAAGCAAACACACAAGACTTATCCAACAAGTACAGAGACTTCATCACACACAACCAAACCGCATTATTCCGGTTTCTCATGTATCGACTAAGGTAAACTTACGTCACGAAATTCGATAGTTATGTTTACCACGAAATTGTTTACAATGTTATAGCTTACACATCTTTGTCAAGCTATTGTTATAATCATAATATGTTTGAGTGGCCTCTTGTGCATTTTTAGCATTTGGTTAGGAATCCTCTCTTGAATTGAGCAACTTTGGATGATATTTTACGCAATAATGAACTAATGCGATGCGATCTCGCAGAGAAATCATATTATGTCTTGGCGGCGTCAGTGAGGATATGGGTGAAGATATCCTACCATATCTAGATCCTTGATATGCAAGATTAGTTAGGTCTTTGCAGAAGCGATCCTCGGAACTCCGCAAGAGACATGCATGGTTTGTATAGTAAAAAAATTAAAATTGCTAAACAAGTTATGTATACAAATGACTGCCAGGTCTACTATATTCGAGAGTTTTCTTCTTTGCCTCAGTTCTCGGTTATTATTTTGTACTTGCAAATGGTCTACTGCAGGATTTATGTACAATATGTACAGATTTTATAATTTCTGAGCTTTGGACATCAAACTTTTTACAACATCAGGTTAGTCCATTACTGTTAAATGACTTGTCTTTGGGATCATATATATTGACGAGAACATTTTTTTATAATGAAATAATCATAATTTGTCTCCTCCTTAACCATTTTTCTCTGGAATTATTCTTTTCTTAATGTTCGTAGTTGTTTGCAGATAGTCAAGATTATGGTAGTCGTGGGAAACGTGTCAGAAATGCTTGCTGGGGCTATCTTTGTCAAAGTGCCACACTAGAACTATGCGAGGTAAGGAGCATCCATGGGGATTTTGTTGGTTAAAAAAGGGGGCTTCCCAAATATATTGTTCTTGTAGGAATTTTGGTAACTGCCAGCTTTCAAATACACTCTTCATCAATAATTTTATATTGTTTATCGTAATTCCCATCTAAATTTTATTATAGTGTTAATAGATTGGATTTATGGTAGATATTCTCCGATCTCCATAGAGCTCACTGAATTAAGAATTTGTGGATTGAACTTGTCATGCATGCATAAAATTTCAGCAATGGCTTGTTGTGTATTGCATGAATCAACAGATTCCAAAATTAAGAAAAAAAAACTTTCCTACAGTACCGTTTGATGACCCTCCCATATGGGCAAATGCTTCTTTAGTATAACTCTAAAATTTGTTTATGTGTTATCCATTGGTCTATCTAAAATGGTCTTGCCTCAGTAAACTAATGCCATATCTCTGAATAATATTTCTGATCTTATTGGTGATTATTAAAGGTGAACATTTCAAATAGCATGTATGAAATCACAAGAACAAAAGTGAAGTGTTTTATATGGATGATGAAATATATTGTGCATGGTGTAATGCTAAATTAAAAATGTATTTTTGTGTGGATGGTATGGTCGAGCCTCAAGAGAAGATGTTTACCATCTTGTTTGCTACTAAAAAATATGCTACCCGAGGTTCGAGAGATCAATTCGGAAGGGTTCGCAGTGAGTATCATGTTCTCTTGCAAATTTCAAACTTTGGATTATGAATCAATTAATGGACTATAAAGCATAACTTTTAATTGATAAGAATTATTGTTGTTTCTGTTTATGTGCCATTCTTTTCATGGAGAATTAGGAAGCAGTGAAACATCATGATAAAGTGACTTCACAATTCTTTCCATTTTTGGCTGCTTTAATCATCACGTGTTAATGCTACAAGATTTCATGATCTCAAGCGTTGGTCGATCCAGGACTCAAACCTGTGGGGTCAAGTCTTATAAAATCTTGATTTTTATGAACTTATTTAGAAATGTCAATAATAATATGGCATGTTTGCAAAAACTCATGGGTCGATTGCCCCGGAGATAAAGGCCGATCCGCCGCTATCGCAAGTTGCAATGATGCAAGATTTTTCGTGTATATCATAGCAAATGAACTAGTGTTCTCTTATGTAAATAAATCAAAGTTGATAATTCAGGTCATTATACTTATCCGGCAATATGGCATGCGTGAAAGTAAAGATGTAATCGTGGAGGAAGAGTGCAATCCGATCTTCTGCAGGTTTTGATATACTATTTTACATAAGCTGTTAGATCGATAGTTTTTTTGAACTACATGACATTATTTCGTCATCCTTTATCTTTACTATCTCGCATATGATGCGCCTCTATGCAAAGGGATTACAAACTAGTACTTATCACGCTCAAAACTTTTCATTCAAACTCTTGTGTTTGATCAATCTCTTTAGATGATAAATCATATTTGATTGCAATTGAATCTTCGATTATTCTTTTTGGAATTTTTGTTAACTCTATACTTGTGATTGTATCACATTTGTCTTTTGGAAAATCGATTTTACATTTGCAAAGTTACTTATCTAATGGATGGCTTTCTTTTGAATCTTTTATTTATAACTGAATCGTTTTACCAAATTTACATATAATATTCTTTACTTTTCTTGTTACGAAATTGGGTTATTTTATGAGCGAGAAGAGGATGTTCATCATTCAATTATATCGATCTTCAAAATGGGAACTTCGAGATACTGGTAATGGCAATTTATTGCTTGAAGGTCAACTAAAAATTCCTTTGTGTTATCTGCTAATAAAGTGCTTTAAATTTTGTACGAAGTATGTTGGTTGAGTTGCTTTTTGTTCTACATTATTGATGGAGCTTCTAGATGGTGCCCTTTTTTAAAAAAAATGATGTCCTTCCTGTAGGTTCTCAGAAGCATTAAGACTGATTCGTCCAAAGAAATACTTATACATTGCTCTGTGCATCACACTTTCAACGTGAAATGTCCCTTGTCAATGTTTTAGCATCGTCATTATCCCTGGATTGCAATTTTCTGATTCACTGATGGCAATGTTGTGTTGCGTGTGTAGTAGTTTAGTTTGTGAAGGCAATATTATCATTAGCCTAGAGTTTCCAGTTGAGATAAAAAAAAATGGTGTTAAAGAATAATTTGGGCACAATATAAGAAATATGACGTATTCTATTTTTCTAATAATTTCTTTCACTTCAGAACTAACGTTGTAGTGTTTCCTGACTGCAATATGAGGTACATGTTGGAAATTTCTCAAGAAACTATGTTGTTTTTCACATTGAATAAGCAATATTGTAAGGTTTTGAATGGTTGCAATATGTCAGAACATTTGCCTTCTAACCTGCTACTGGCCAGTAGGTCTCCTAGTGGCTTAGCTATAAGATAGCAGCCTATCATAATACTTTTGCAAAAGGACTAGTAGATAGGAGTATCGTTATTGATTTTGATGTGTGAGTTGATTACTAGCCTTTTCTGTAAACATAGGATGCTTATCTTCCACAGCGACTGTTAGATAAATTGATGTATATCTACAACTATGTAGAGATGGCAAGGGTCATTGGAGTTCCCATTTCATTTACTGTTGTCAAGGGACAAAGTATTAAGGTGACAACAACGAGAAATCTTTCTAATGAAAATATTCCACTCTAGTATTCTAACAAGAATTTCATTTGTTCCTCGAGTCCTCTCCGCCTACTCAGAAAACAAAAGCAGAAAAACCTTGTTATACCAAATATAAAGGGTCAAGGATCTGGACAAGATACCTTTGAGGGTGCAACTGTAACTCTTGGGTCTAATTCCCTATATCTTTGTCATCCGTTCTGTGACTAAAAGTGATCATGTTGTTCAGAGATTACACATAAAGACAGACCAATAGGCTGAGATGCGTGCAAAGCCAAGAAGAGTAGAGCATGTACATTTTGCTTTCTTCCTCAATAGGTATAGCATTTTCAGATTTTTCACCTTTCTTTATTCCGTGAAAAATTGCAGATGTCAAAATTGTGTCATTTGCAAGACTGGATTAATGCATGTTTTGTCATATGCGTGACTTAATTAACCGTGTGTGTGTTTCAGTAGGAAAGTTGCCTACGAAGAATGTAGATCAAGGTGGTCCAATATAGACAAATGGATTTGACCGTGCTTCTATTACAAATCAATGGGCTATAGGTAAATACAATGTTCTTTTATAGAGCTTTATCTTATCTTATCTTTTTTTTAAAAAAAAGAAGGGCTTAATCAAGTCACTAATACTTAGTTAAATATAATCTCTTTGATATGGGCTATAGGTAAATACAACGTGCTTTTATAGGGCTTAATCAAGTCACTAATACTTCGTTAAATATAATCTCTTTGTGAACTTGTGACTTACTAGTTAGTAGTTACACAGTTACACTTGTTTACTTAGCCCCTGTCATGCACTTGCTAGTTAGTAGTTAGTAGTTAGTAGTTACTACTACTTGCTTAACTAGCCTATGTTATTGTGTGATATATTTAAATTTGTTTGTTAAACTACTAATCTAGTTGCATTTTGGACATGTAATATTGTTGATTGATCTTTATTTGTGCGATATATATGGTTTATATTTTCGCGCAATATCCGAATAAGTATTCGTGACCGAGACAATCCGTATTCGCCGGCATGTATTTGCTCAGATTCGTGACCGAGACTATCCGCATTCAGATTCAGATCCGAAGCCGTCCGTGATCCGATTCCGAATCCGAGAAAAAATATGGAAAAGGATACGAGATGAGCGATATCCATCCGTATCCGCTCCGTTTGCACCCCTAATTCCAGCTGCCGGGCAGCATTGGCCGTCGGGGGAGATGGGGCAAATCCCTGTCTTCCAGGCGTACTGTGAGTGTGGCCTTCGATTGCCTGCTCATCCTTTCCTCACACTCGTACTCAAACATTTTCAGGTGGAACTGGTTAATCTTGGTCCTAATTCCATCACTATGTTAAGTGTATTCGTGTACTTGTGTGAGGCTTACCTAGGGATTCCAGCGGACCTTGAGCTCTTTCAGTATTATTACGGAATGGCTCGACAAGCTAGAATTGCCGAGAGTTGTGATCTGAAGCTCCATGACAGAAAGTCGAAGGAGTATATTCAAATGTTCACCCGGTCATCGTGGCCGGGATGGAGGAAGAAGTGGTTTTACTGGAAAACCACTCAAGAAGACAGCCTTTCTTTTGTGGGGAAGGCTACCGAGAAGGTCCCTTCCTGGGATTCGACTCTCAGAGATCTTGACCGAATTGCCCCCTACATTCAAGCTATCAAAGACTTGAAGAGAGATGGGCTCACCGGGTGGCATGTGGTGAAAGATTTCATCACACGCTGCATTAGCCCTTTGAAGAAACGAGCACCTCCTATGTGGAGGTATACGGGGCAACAAGACCCAACCAGGGACTACGAGGAGGGTAAATGAATCTCCGACTTAGCTTTCATTTTGGTTATCTTCAGATTGGACTAACGAAAATCTTATCTGTTTGTTTAGACCTTTCACAAAATGAGATTGACGTCCAAGTCAAGCTTATTTGCGAGAAAGCTCCACCACCCAATGTGGTAGTTCCCCAAATTCTAGCGGTCGTATCCACAGAGGAGAAGATAGAATGCCTAAAGGTAATCAAGGGTTGATTTCATCTTTAGGATTTATTAGTCGTAGAAAATACTTACGACCATGGAGTAGTCGTGGAATAACTTATGACTTATGGCTGATCGTAGAAGAACTTACAACCAGGTGGTGATCGTAGCAGCACTTACGATCATGAACCAGTCGTAGAAAGACTTACGACTGCTTGGTTGGATCAGGAAAATGTCGTAGTAAAACTTATGACTGGATACTGGTTATAGAAAATCTTATGACGAATTAGTAATTCTTCTTTTTCTGTCTGCTGCAGAAAGTAGGCATGGAGAGTCGTCAAGATGACGAAGAGAACGTCTTGTTTACCGTTGGGAAACAGACGGTGGTGGAGGCAATCCAGGCTCCTCCAGCTAAACGGCGGCATTCTGAGAGAGTCACCGATAAGGAAGGCACAGGCTCAAGATCTTCCGCTCCGACTAAGCCCCTCGCACAAACTGCTATGATTGAAGTGGAGGAAACTGCGTAAGCTAAAGAGATTGAAGCAGCTGAACCTCTCAAGCGCAAATCCCACAAGACCAAGGTACCATTTTATTATGACAAGAAAGCTTTTGTTGTTTCTACCTTTCCTGGCTTTGTCAAGCAACTAGAAAAGGAGAACTGGAAGTATTTTATGTCTTTTGCGAAGGACAATGCTGCTCCAACAGAGCCTACGGTCGAGGGAAGCGCTGTTCTTGAAGTGGTCAAGACTGGTCTCAGCCTTCCAGAAAATCAGGAGACCCACCAGGTGGTTCCTGCTCGAGACCCACGACCAGACGTGGTCGTGGGTAACCCTATCCTTCAACTTGAATCTCGACCAAACGTGGTCGTAGAGAAAAAATCAAAGAAATCTTGCGTTGGGAAGTTGACACCCAAGTTCTTGGTTAGGTCCAGTGTGCAGAGGTATGTAAGAAAGATAAAAGTGCAAGAAGTATTTACCTTTTGTTTTCCACAACTTAACGTGCTTTTAATTTTGCGATCTTAGCCCAACTCCTTCACCCAGGAGGACTTACATCAAGAGGCCACTTGTCACTTCTCCGGCGGATGAAGGAGAAATGTGGCGATAGTAGAAGGATCGTCCATTGCGGGTGGTGGAGGAAGTTCTTGGCTGCTTGTGGTGGCTACTCGACCACTGTGGCGATCGTGGAGATGTAGTGGTAGAGGTGGTGGCAGAAGCCTCCGGTTATGGTGATGGAACATCCGATCATCGTTCCGGGAAGGAAGTCGCTGAAGACGTTTCCCCTAGTTTCCGAACAGATGTTGCTGTCACCGAATCAGAAGAAGAGGAGTACTTCAACTTCTGTTCTGATTTCTTTAGACCTGGTTCTACTATCGGATCTTCTACCATTCCACCTCACGACCGAGTCCCCCACCCTAGGGATATTCCTACCAGTGGGACATTTTTGATAATGCGCGTCTCGAAAAAGTTTGGTGGGACCAAATCGACAAGTTGGATGAGCTGAAGGATCCAACAAGTGTATTGTCCATGTTTGCTTGGAGGAGTATGAATGTAAGTTTTTGACAGCATTCATATACTCTGGTATTCCTCACATTTTACTGTCTATTCTTTTTGTAGAGAGCTTTGCAACAAATTGCCACTGTTTGTGAATACAACCGGCAGTTTGTCAAGCTACGATAAGAAAAAGTGGAACTCTGCGAGCAGGCAGAGAGATGGTAAGTCACTGATACTAGTAGTCAATTATATTTTGACCACTTATACAGTGTTTATAGTAGCACTCGTAGAAAAAACTTATGACCAAGTACTGGTCGTGCATGTACTTACGACCGTAAGGTTGTCGTAGAAAAGCTTACAACTACCTAACTGTTGTAGGAAAGCTTACAACCATAGGAGTGGTCGTAGAAGAACTTATGACCATTTGGTTAGTGCTCATGTCCACTTTTAACCTTTGCAGGTTTAAAAGCGACGAAAAGGCCTTGGCCGATTCACTCGACTATGAGAAAGTCAAGATGAAAAAGCTAAGGGATGAGAAAGAAGACCTTCTGAAGTAGTTTCAGGAGGTCAACTCTACAGCTGAACAGTTGCAGGGAAAAATAAACAGTAAGTGTCAAACTTAAGACTACTTATATTGTAGATCTTTACCTTTGTAACTTCTGCCTCTTTTCAGAAAAAGAGGATGAAATGAGACCTCTTCAAAATGAGGTTAGTGAAAAGACCTTGGTTGCTCGCGAGATTTCTCGCATTGCCAAGGACAAGGATCAACAAATCGAGATGTTGAAATCTCAACTAGCAGGTAAGCAGCTCTTTACCTTTATCTAGTTTTGTTTATTAATCCTTCACGAGTTCTTTTCTCTTTTTTTTTAATTTCATCTCTTTTCAGAAAAGGAGATCGAAGTGGGTAGGCTCAACACTAAGGATCAAGAAAAAACTTTGATTCTTAATGAGATTACCCACATTGCCAAAGAAAATGCAAAGGATATCAAGCTATGGGAGGATCGGTACGCCAAGATCATCGTTTCCCATGAGGATGAAGTCAAGAAGTTGGATTCTCGACTAGCAGGTAAGTAAACCTTTGCCTGTAGTGAATTTCATTTTGTAGTCCTCTAGAAGTAACTTTTGCTTGACCAGTGTTACTCTTTTCAGAGCAAATAGCCGAAAACAAACAACTTCGTGAGGCTTCGACTTGTTAACAAGAGGAGATGATGTCGACGAAGAACAATCTTCGAAACAACATCTCGCTCCTAAACAATATACTTGGTGAGCTACGTGGTGAGGGAAACACTCCTCAAGAAGACACGACAGCTACTCACACAAGTACGATTGATGAACAAGTCAGGACTTTACAAGAGTTGGTGTCCACTCTGAAGGCCAACCAAGCTGACCCAATAAGGAAAGTGGTCGAAGGTGTAGTAAGTTATGCTTTGGCAAAACTTAAAGCTCGTGACCCCAGCCTAAACATGCAACCAATTGAAACCGATTTTGACTGCTCTGGAGCGGAAGCAAATCGGTTGATTGAAGAAATGCAGCCAGTTGGTAGGAAGGTTTTAGAGGAGATGCAACTGGGATCTCCTACTTCAGAATGACCTGTAAAAGAGACCTGAAAAGATAAGCTTTTGTTGATGTAATATATAATCCATCCTATTTCCTGTAAACCATCTTGTCGAGTGGTTAGTAACTCAAAAGATAATTAACGAAAGTAAGACTAAGAATTGAAGTAAAGATAATTACTTTATCTTAGCCCCCGACTATTTGCTTAGTTTACTTAGATAAACTTAGTAAATAGTGTTGTTAAGGGTTTTCTAAAAAAGAGATAGGTTTAGCTAACTTGTAGTTTTTCAATCATGACTATCATGCACTGGTCGAAAGAGTAGAAACGAGTCGACACTAGGAAGTTCCTTCTGGTGGGCAGGACCACGTGCAGAGAGAAGAGGCTTCGACTAGGTAATGTTTCCATCTCTGACCAGATTAATCAAATCAAGAAAGATCAACTTTAGTTAGTGACGAGGATTAAAACCTCTGTGTATTGTTTTAATACACAATAAAAGACCATACATCTTCATGGTCGTAACCCCTAACGCTAACGACCTTCTTGGTCGTAAGGATTCCGAGAGGTTACATAAGGGTACCACTGGTGGGACAAGGTCTCAGACTAGTCTCCTACCGTAATCGCCGAAAACGCTATGAACTGATGTTTATAACTAACCCCGGATATATTCTTACCGTGCGATGAATATAGCATGTGTTGTATAATTCATACCACACGGTTAGATAATCCTAAAGACACTGACAACAACTACCAGATAGTTTGATGTCTCTCGGACACTAAACCGTCGAGCAATTAAACACATTGTTAACTGTGCACTAAGCCCCGACCAGTCGCAACACTTCACCAGGGACACCTCCTCCAAGAGTAACTGCCACCTCTTCGGAAGTTACTTAAGCATGAAGCACAGAAGACCAAAGGGCGAGAGGCGAAAGCGAAACATCAACACAAGTTCTACAGATCAAGAGGCAAACTGAGACAAGCAAGATAGCAATCTTTACATCCAGTGTAATTAGGATTAGTCCCTAGTCGGGTCAAGAGCACCCCCCCCCTTTGTAAATCCAGTTCATATCAATAAAGAGCGGTCTCATTTTCTCCCAGGAATTATCGTGTCATTTTCCCCTTTTATTTTCATACGATCGGCGATTCGATCATCGACAGCTGGCGCCGTCCATGGGGGAAGAAGACGCAAGTTTCCTGAAGAAACTCTCCGCTCATCAAATCCTCGTTCATTCCCCGTAATCGCTGATGCGACTATGCCCGAGGTTTGGAATGAGGAGAATTGGTTCGACCTGGCAGACTACGCCGACCTCGACATGGAAGGATGCATCCATGCCATGCAAGAAAATGGCATGTCATCCTCCTCCTCCACCAGTTCGCACCTCGCCGACGTTGGCAAAGTCGACCGGATGGATGAGGATCCACCATTACGACAAGTGGCGCTTCCAGCCATTCCAACCAGCTCGGAATATCCGGAAGCCACTCCAAGCCCGGTCCTTCCGACCGGCCAAACAGGTGATGAAATTTCAGCACCGCAATCCGAGAATCTCTATACCCTCGATGAGATTATGGCTGAAAGATATTCACCTACAGCTTCTAGCAATTCTAGGAGCGAGCCGACACCTGGTAACGGTGTCGATGAAACCTCCACTGGTCGTAGGCCATGTGGGGATGATAAGGCTCCGCATACGATCGACGGTTCGTCGGATCAGGCTGAGTCCACCAAGAAGGCCTCAGGAGGTTCTCATCTCCGACTGCTCTCCGTCGTGGAAACTTCTAGTAGAAGTATTGAGAAACTCTCCATTAGTTACGATGGAAGCTCATTGGAAGATCACTACTGGAGGCACGAGGTCAATGCAATCGGAGATGCAAATCAAGATGCCTTGCACGGTCCTACACACTCTGCCTTATCACCACATATTGATGGAGATGATACAGGCCGTCAAGCACCAACTTCCAGAGGCAACAGAACTGATCGACGTCCATCAGTTAACTCGCCTGACACTACCCCGCCTAGAGTAGCTGATAGGACACAACAAATCCGGAGGTCGGGAGAAGGTTCAGACCTACGTACACCTACGACCAGTCTAAACCTCCCGAGACCTTCGGTAACTGTACAAAACTTGTGACGTGTTCAAGATATGTTGAATAATTCTAGCCATGCTTTAGTAGAAACTCCAGGCTTTGTACAACTAGTAGGCCAAGTATCAGAAATTCTCCAACAGACCATGCAACGCGAGCGTCGCATCGAACAAAGGGTCTCAGGGAGTCAAACCATGACTTCATCCCAACGTTCCTCCCTCAACAGAGGACAGCATGGTCATGCCAGGGAACAATCGATACCAGGACCTCCTCGGCGATTCCGACCAAGGAGTCACGAGGGGAGAAGGCTATTCCAGGTAGCCACTCCCCCCACCACATCGGGAAGAACTACCGCTTGGACCTGATGATCTCCGACATCGTCTAAATCAAGCAGGCGGTCAAAGGCATCATATCAATGTCTACGACCGGATCGGCACAACGGAGCTCCAGTTTTCCAACCTCAGGAACCGGTCTCCGACTGATTACAATCCGGCACCTTTTCAAAGAAGGCACCATGAATCGATCATGGGTTGTCGAGCCTTCTCTGCAGGGCTCCAAGTTGTGCGTTAGCCTAACTGATTCCGACCGGCCAACTTGGACAAGTTCAATGGGACCCAAAACCCATTGGAGTTTCTCCAAATATACACCACCGCCATCAGAGCTACTGGTGGCGATGAGAATGTGATGGCTAACTATTTACCCACCATGCTCGAAGGGTCTGCTCGGTTGTGGTTATTAAACCTACCGGTCGGATCAATCTATACTTGGGAGCAACTCTGCGACCTTTTAATTGCCAACTTCCAGGGTACGTACGACCGCCTTGGAAGGGAGGACGATCTCCACCAAATCCGGCAGGGCTCTGATGAGACGCTACGTCAATACATCAAGAGGTTTAGTCAGGTTCGTAATTCCATACCGGAGGTCGCAGAGTCATCTGTTATCCAGGCTTTTAAAACAGGTCTGAGGAATCGACGGTTTACGGAGGACATAGCCATGAACCCTCCACGAACAACCGTGAACTTTTTGGCATGGCCGACAAGTACGTCACCGCTAGCGAAGCAATCGAGTGGTGTGAAGCCATTGATCGGAAAGACAATGTTCCCCAGCCCTGCCTAGACAAACCAGAGAAAAAGAATAAGAACTCTCTCAAGAGGAAAAAGAACCGCAGGCCCGACGATAAGGAAGTCCTAGCGATTCCTGAAAAGTTCACAAAGGGTAAAAAGGACTATACTGGTCGAAGCAAAGCAAAGGGTCCGACCGAAGCATTCCAGAAAAACAAGAAGTGTTGTCCACTTCACCAGCATGCAGGGCATGATCTACGCACCTGTCGAGTTTGGCAAAAGAAACTAGAGGATTATTATGTAGGTAAAGGACCATTTCCTGCAATACAAGAACCCAGAGAAACGAGTTCCAAAACGGACAAGGATGGCGATGAAGAGATGGAGTACCAGGATCCTCAACACATGGTCAACATGATCTTTGGCGGGTCTTCTTCCTACGAATCAAAATGTCATCTGAAGGCCATAGAGCGGGAGGTCAACCTCGTCAAATCTCCGACCATCATCAAACCATCAAAGTAGTCGGGCACGGCAATCTCCTCGACTGGACCAGGTAGGTTCCCTATTGTTGTTGAACCAACTGTTAATAATTGTAGGGTTAACTGAGTCTTGATAGATGGAGGTAGCTCTTTGAATATATTATTTGCGGGGGCTTTAGAAGAAATGCAGGTTCCTAGGTCAAAGGTGAAACCAGTGAAATATGCCTTCCATGGCATAGTTCCTGGCTCCACCGCTAAACCGATAGGACAAGTTTCCCTACCGGTTACGTTTGGAAAGCCTAATAACTTCCGAACGGAAAAGATTCTGTTCGATGTGGTAAACTTTGAATCCGCATACAACGGAATCCTTGGTCGACCAGCATTAGCAAAGTTCTTGATAGCCACGCATTATGGTTATCAAAGTTTGAAAATGCTGGGACCTAAGGGAGTCATCACAATTCGAGGAGATCAGAAAATGGCTTATGTGTGTGATCAGAAATCCTTTGAACTGGTCGATGAACTTCCGACCAGAGAGGCTAATCCATCTACCATGTAGGTCAAGCACTCAAGGCCGAAGATGACACCCAAGCATTCCGACCAGACAAAGGTAGTACCACTCGACAAAGGCGCTTCTCTAGATAGTGCCAAGTAGCCACCTGGATCAGGAAACACTGACTCATCTACCCGCAAGATTCTGGTCGGGGCAAGACTCGACCCCAAATAGGAAGAGTCGCTCATCTCCTTCCTCCGAGCAAATCGTCGTATGTTAAGCTAGCAAGCGTCCGATATGCCTAGAGTCCCCAAGGAGGTGATCGAGCATGGCTAGCTCTCGGCGACAAAAACCGATCAAGCAGAAGCTGCGGTGTTTTGCACCTGATCGGAAGGAACCAATCCAATCGGAGATTGACAAACTCCTCGAGGCTGGGTTTATTCGTGAAGTCAACCACCCTCAATGGCTCGCCAATCTGTGATGGTTAGAAAGAATAATGGGAAATGGCGAATGTGTATCGACTTTGAGATCTTAATAAAGCATGTCCGAAGGATGATTTTCCCCTTCCACGCATTGACCAACTTGTAGATTCCACTTACGGGTGTGAGTTACTAAGTTTTTAGATGCGTATTCGTGGTACCATCAGTTAATATGTGTAAAGAAGATGAAGAGAAACTTCCTTCATCACCCCATATGGCACTTCTTCGCTATGTTAAGATGACATTTGGTCTCAAAACGCTGGTGCAACTTTTCAAAGGTTGATGCAAAAACCTTTAGTCCACAAATAGGTCGGAATCTAGAAGCCTCGTTGATGATCCGGTCATAAAGAGCACCAACACTAGCGATCACGTTCTGACTTACAAGAAACTTTCAACAACTTGAGAAGGCATAACCTCAAGTTGAATCGAAAAAATGTGTGTTCGAGTTTCTGTTTGAAAACTGCTTTCGGTTTCCTAGTCTCGACTCTGTATTGAAGCAAATCCAATAAAAATAACGGCCATCGACGGATCGCCCCGACCACCTAAAAAGGAGGTCCAAAAACTAACCGGTTGTATGGCAGCACTAAGTCGTTTCATAGCAAGGTTAGGGTAAAAAGGATTACCTTTCTTTAAGCTTCTTCGGAAACATGGAAATTTCGAGTGGACTAAAGAGGCAAACGATGCCTTTGAAGAACTTAAAAAGTACCTTACGAAAACCCTGGCTTTAGTCTCTCTGAGATCGGGGGAAACATTGCTAATTTACGTGGCAGCAACACCACAGACAGTTAGCGGTGTACTCGTCGTAGAAAGGAATAACATCCAACGACATGTTTATTACGTAAGCGAAGTCTTACATGGACCAAAGGAAAGATACCCACAGATGCAAAAGTTGCTCTATGGTCTCCTTATGTCTTCAAGGAAGCTAAGGCACTGCTTTCAGGCCTACAAAGTGGCCGTACCAACCGGGTATCCCCTTGGTCAAGTCCTTGGAAACAGGGAATCATCAGGACGAATAGCAAAATGGGCGGTTGAGCTAGGGGCGTTCGACCTCCATTTCATCTCACGAACAGCAATCAAGTCCCAGGCAATAGCAGAATTCATTGCCGAATGGACAAACCCTGAACCCACCCAAGGGCCCGAGTACGAACACCACGATGAGTGGACAATGTACTTTGACGGCTCCTTGATGCTAAAAGGCTCGGGAGCTAGAGTTGTCTTGATATCCCCTACTGGCGAACACATCAAGTACGCTCCAGTTAAATTTTCCTACCACAAACAACATGGTAGAATATGAAGGTTTACTGGCAGGACTCGAAGCGACCTATTAAACAAGGATTCGCAGATTACTAGTGAAAGCGATTCTCAACTAGTAGCGAATCAAGTAGGGAAAGATTATCAATGCTCGAGTACCAAGATGTCATCTTATCTGGCGGAAGTACGGAAACTCAAAAAGCACTTCTTCGGTTTTCAGATCCAGCATATTCCTAGAAAGGAAAACTTTCTAGCAGACCAATTGGCATGGATGGCCTCCACGAGGTCGTACACAACGATCGCGAGAACATGGATGCTCCACAGGTCGTTGACGGTTGGTGCTGTCACGATCAAGGTAGAGACTGGATGACATCGATCTACAATTATCTTCAACATGACATAATTCCAGAAGATGATGTAAAGGACGATCGTATAGCATGAAAAGCCAAATCATACACTCTTATTGAACGTACCTTGTATAAACGAGGATCTCACGAAGTGTTGATGAGATGCATATCTCAACCGGATGGCATTAAGTTGCTAACCGAAATCCATAAAGGAGTCTGTGGAGCACATCATTCCTACAGAACACTGGTCGATAAAGCCTTCAGGCAAGGATACTACGGGCCAACTGCCCTTCATGATGCAAAAGAGCTCGTGATGAAGTGCATACAATGTCAGTTTCTTGTGAGAACCCAGAAAATTCGGCTTGTAATGCTTAACCATCCACTTGGTCCTAGCATCACAAACAAAATGTTTCGTGCCTCAAGATACATGTACTTCCCAAGAACTTGCAGTACACATACCCCTTTACAAAATCATGCATCAATTCCATACAAACATAGAACCAAAGCACGAACTAGATTAAACAAAAGACATACCTAGTAGAGTTATTACAAAAGGGGCCGACCGGCCAAATAACAACTAAAGAGAGATAAATAAACAACGGAAGTAAAAGCCACAAGATAGCGATAAACAAAAGCCAATTAGTGTGCCTTTAACCCACAAGGCAACCAACCGGGCCGCCAACCTAGTCGTCAAATCCACCGCACATCTCACAGAAGTGCATCCCTTGGGGATCCGCTTCCTCCTCTGCAACAATTAGTTAAGCAAAGCAAATGAGTACAAAAATGTACTCGCAAGACTTACGTGTAGTGTAACAGACATATACATAGCTACATGCAAGCTTATTGAAGTGGAGGAGGCTTTAGACTCATTTTCAGCATAAAGCAAGTTTTCATTTGCAATAATGTAATAGATTTAAAGCAGTTTTGCAATCTGTTTTATTTGACAAACCGCGACATAACAAGTAACAAATATAACAAGACATCCTGGAAGTGGCTAACCCAATAGCCACCACAACAATAGTATGAATTCCCCATTCATACCACCCACATCAAGTTTTAATTAAATGTTATAGTCTAGTTCTTGCACGACCTTACCAAGCATGTCCATAACCTAGGACGAGGCTATTCGAATAGTTTGAACCCTGCAGGGGTGTACCATGTACCCACACGCCATACCGCCTTTTTGCCACTAGATCAAGCACACTTCCTTTGATATGCCGACACGGCTAAGTCCTACGAGACATTTCCAATATTGTGTATTAACTACGAGTCGCCCGTATGGATAGAAACCCATACGTTGAGACAAAGTCATTGTAAAGCCGAAAGTCAACTACCACTGCAGGGTAAAGCTCCCAGACAACTACAATGCCCTTCGGTGTGGAGAACCTAAACCGGATTCCACTCCCGCTCACCCAACACATAACCACAAGTTTCTTTTTTAACACAACACACTCACAACCTCCTGCGACTCGGAGCTAACACACGCCAAAGTACTAAGTCAAGAGAGGTCCCATATCCCCCTCGTGTGGTTAGCACGTAATAATCGCTTGGCTTAGTGACACAAGTAACTCGTTCCTTGTTGACCCGGGTACCATTCCAGTCACACCATAAGATCACACCATCTACCATTGTGCCCAAGTCTCAAACATTTCATTTTCATTTTCAGTTTTTGACTTTACAAAGTAACAAAGCACAAAGTGCTGAGCATAATGGTAATAATAATTTTGTGTGATCAAAGTTATCGACTAAGTCGATAACTGCCCAATTCTACCGTTAGCTAAGCATTTCTAAGCAATATCAACACGTAAACTACTAAGTGATAAGAGCTCATCCAACGAAATCTAAATCACAGCAAGATATTCCTAGGCTTAGTAGTAGAGATTGAACATTTACCTACAGAATATGCATCTATAGGATCAACTAATCGATTGATAGTTTAACAACAAAATAGAGCATGCATACATATCATTTGCAAACAAAGTATTAGACTTTAAAAGTAATGGGATTGGATATGATCAAACTGCTTGTCTTGCTGAAGTTGCTCAATATGCTGCAAAGGATCACTTCCGTTATCAACGGACTCGTTGGCACCTAACGAAAAGAATCGATAAGAACGAAGAACACCGAAAAGACTCAACAGTCAACTTTCGCCAAATACTCTGAAATTTTTACAGCAAAAAGAGCATGATTTTTAAGTAATTTAGCAACAAGAACCAATTGATTTGGATTCTCAATGCAAAAGTTATGGCCAAAACAAATTCAGCTGGCTAGAAAATGCTGAAAAATTACAATCGGGTACTGTTCATCCGAATTAAATTCTTTAGCACAATTTTTCAAAGAGGTGTTGCACCTGGGATTTTTATGGTAAACAAAGCACCTCATGAGATGAACAATACAATTGGATTCACCTCATTTGCAGTTAGAATGCATTTTCTATGATTTTTCAAAGACATGCACAAGAGCATAATTAAAATGCAACCACAAAGATTTTAAAAGTAGTGGCATGCCTAAAACCTATTCTACCATTTAGCACCCTAACAGAGGAAGCCAACAAAATTAGATTCACTCAAAAAGGATCTACAGAGAAAAAATTATGAAATTTTGAAGTTAAATGCAATTTTTAGAGCAACAATTAAAGGTTATTTCTAAACAAATTTACCAAAGCATTTGCTGGAGCCGAACCAAGCTTCCAACCATTTTTAGATTAAAGCTTAGCTCAAACCAGAGCTAACAAAATTTGAATCAACTCAAATGGAGCTAAAATGAATTAGTTATACCATTTTGAATTTTAATACCTTTTTCAGTTCACAAATAAATCTCTCGGGAAAACCTAAAATCAAATTGGCGTAGAAAAACACGGGCCGTTGATATTGCATCATACGGCCCAAGATGAATGGGACGGCCTTGGCCTTGCCATGAAATCAATCGAATGTGGTAGTTGAGATTGAATCCAGCGGCGGATTGAATCTGGCGGCGCGTTTGAGCAGCACAAGCCTGAACACCGCGAATCTTAGCCGTGATGCGGAGATGGGCGGCTCAGATTAGCGATCACGTTGGAGGTTAAACGTCCATGCGATCTGAGCCGTAGATCTAAAGATGGGCGGCTGCGGCTAACACCGCCGCGGTCGCGACTTAACGCTGGGGCCCATCGTCGGCGACTTCAGAGCTCAGCAAAGATGGCCATTAAGCGCTAAGCATTGATTAACACTAATTAAACTGATGATTAGCCTTAATGATGTCCTAAACGACACGCTTCTGATGGTATCTTTGCGTCCGTCTGAGCCCGATGGCTACCACGGCTCGCATGCGTATTTTATGGACCACGGCGGCGCAAACCAAAACCGACTCGGGCGCAATAGCAACACGCACCCACTGGTACCACTCACGCCGGCAGTGACGGCCCAGAACGGCGGCTAGCCGGAGAGGGGCGGCGCGGCAACGCACGGCCGAAAGCGAAAATGCAAAGGAGCTCCGCAGCGGTTCTGAGAAGCGGTGCCATAGCTACTAGGGACTACCAGCAGGGTTACCTTAGCACAGAGAGGCACCGAGGAGGTCTGAGCCGCGCCGGCGATGAAGCACCGCGACGGCGATGAAGACGACAACGCGGGGAAGACAACCTGAGCAAAAAGAGAGGGACCACGTCATCGGGATAGCTCCAACATGGCTCAAGAATGGTCCCAAAGCGAGCAATTGGAAAATGGAGGACTTACCGGAGTTAAAGACGAAGAGGGGTGAACCTCAGCCGAAAAGGGAAAATCCAAAATTTAGCTGCTTCCTGAAGAGGCAAACCAAAATTGAATTAGGGTTATTACTCCAAGAGGTTAGAGGAAAGAGTGGAGTAGAGGATTGAGTAAGGAGCCCTTTGAGTCGGGTTTCACCGACTCAAAGCTCAACAATGGTGGCCGAGGGGCTTCGGAGAATGGAGCTCAACCAAGCGGAGGAGCAAGGCAAAACTAAAGGGAGCTAAAAGAGATGCAAGGGAAGCTCGGGGGCTACTTATAGCCAAGAGGACAAGGAGGAGGCGACGGCAACCCCACGGTGGTCAAGCTGCCATGGAGGCAGCTTGAGCGGCGGGAGTGAGAGAAGAGGACTTTGAGGCGGGAGGCGACAAGCAATAAATCTGAAGAGCCGTTGAAGGACAGTGGAAGCGAGCAGGCGCTGCAGAGCTCCACCCACACCTGCCATGGCGCTGCATGCACGCGAGAGCGAGGAAGGGGACGAAACAGATCTTGGCGCGACGACGACGGTTCGATTCTGATCCGACGGCTCATCGCTATCTGAGACGATCGCGGCTCAGCATAGCGTGGACCATCGATGGAGGTCAACGGTTCCAATCTTTCGCGCATACGCGTCTGTCTTTGTACCGCTAGGTGGTTCGGCCGAGACAATTGGCTCGAGCCGAGTCCAGTTCGCGCTTAGAAACAAATGAAACCAGTTTGAGTTTGAATTTGAAAGCTGAGTTTGGAAGAATTTTTAGAGGTAGCAAGCTAACTCGAAAAATTCTGAAATTTTTACTGAAGCTTCCATACTCCAGGATTAACCTTACATAAAATTTCCAGAGATTTTCATGTAATGAATTTTTCTCAAGAAATTCCTCAAGATTTGTTCTAGGGTTTGACCTAAGGTCAAACTGGCTTGACTTGCCTCCAAAAATTATCAAATAATTTCTAAAATTTATGAAATTTTTTCAGAGGGGTCACACAGCATCCCTAGAACCAAGGAAAAATATTCCCAAAGGTTGAACACAAGATTCTTGACAAAGTTGAAAGAGAGGATTGACTAAGTCAATTGGAGGTTTAGGTTTTTGAATTCCATAATTCCATTACAAGAAATACAGAATATTTCAAAAACAACAAGATGCAAGAAAATTTTTAATTTCTTCTCATTTTCTTACATTTGAAACACATACCCATATTGTGTTACATTTGAAACACAGACCTAGGTTTGATTATATTTGAAACACAAACCTAGATTTGGTTATATTTGAAACACAACCCTTATTTGGGATGTTACATTTCATAGCCGACAAGTACATCAGCCGGCGCAAGCTTTACAAACAATTCCTCTTTCTTGGCGTTTTGCAACCTGGAGACTAGACATTCTGGGACCTTTCCCAAGAGCACCCGGGGGCTTCGAATTCCTTTTCGTCATGATTGACACGTTTACAAAATGGATTGAAGCTGAGCCTGTTATTAAAACTACAACTGAGGCCGCTAAGAGATTTCTGACAAAAATATGATCACACGATTTTGTGTACCCAGTCGTATAATCACAGACAACGGTGCCCAGTTCTCAAGCGGTCAATTCTAAGAATTCTACGATGAACTTGGTATCAAGGTTCATTTTTCTTCGGTTGCTCACCCATAGAGCAATGGAGCAGTTGAGCGAACCAATGGTATCATCATGCAGGGGACCAAACGCCGAGTATTTGACCAGTTAATCAAACGGTCAAGAGCTTGGGTCCAAGAACTTCCGTTTGTATTATGGGCCGTTCGAACCACGACTAGTCATGCGACCGGTGAAACGCCATTTTTCTTGGTTTATGGTGCTGAAGCCATGCTTCCTCCAGAACTAAAACTTGGCTCTGCTCGAACTGATTGTTTCAACGAAAGCGATCAAAATGAACAACGACTCGACGATATCAATCTCCTTGAAGAACGACGAAACCAAACCCTGGTACGATCAGCAGTATATCAACAAGCCATACGAAGGTACCATAGTCGTAAGGTGCAACCTCGCAACCTTCTTTAGAGGTGATCGGTTCTCGGAAAATTGAGAATTAGGCAAATCGCAACAAACTTTCTCCCAAGTGGGAAGGTCCTTACTGCTGTGGTCGGTTACAGGACCGTGTTACATCGACGACTAGCCATGTCGGACGGGCAAGTTTTGTCAAATTCTTGGAACATTGATCAATTGTGTAAGTTCTATATCTAATTCTTTTTTACATTATTTCAATTCTTTTTATTTCATTAGTGCATTCATTCATTTCTTTTCGACGAGTGATATGGTTTATATATCTATACCTATATTCTGGTCACCTATTATTGTTGTTTAAGATGGTCGGAGAAGACAATTTTTTCTCTCTGATATCCTTTACCAGGATCTCTGTTACTCTTTGGCAACGACATCTGTGTCATACGCTGTATAGGTCCTAGTCGTGACCATTCCATGAATGATTCCACACGCGACCATACGAGTAAACAGACCATAATACAAAAAAAACTTCATGTAGTGCTTTATACTATTAAGATTATAAAGACTATATTTCTTCATTTCAAAAATCTGTTCTACTCTCGTTTGGCTACTAGTCGGGACACGGAAAACCTCCTAGTCGAAGTCTCTCTTTTTTCGCACGTGGTCTTGCCCACTGGAAGGAGCTTCCTAGCGACGGTTCTTTTCTTACGATCCTTGCTGCCAGTCGGACTTGAGCCTGAGCACGTTTTGCGAAATATTTTTCTATATCTTCTATTCTTAGCAGTATTTTTCGACCAGTTTTGGGTTGTATATATAAATACGACCACTTATCTTTTTTGCATGCATTCTTGCATTTCTACTTTTGTCAATGCAACAAATCTTTTTTTTCGACCATAAACAATTTTGTTTGGTATTTCGATTATGACAAACAAAAGATCTATAACTAGTCGAAATCATACACTGGTTCCGACCAAAATGATTTACTAGTATTGTTACAATCAGTTTTGTCTTGTGATCAGTATAAACCCTCAAAACAATGGTTTCGACTTTTTATTTCTCCTTCGTGGCTAACTGCTTGTTTAGTAAAGCTCTTCTACTACAAAGCAGCAGGGGCTAGAGAGTATACGAGAATTTCAAAAAAAAAGTCAACGGGATAAAAAGATTATTGTTGATGACACAAAGGTAAGTTTTATTTACAATTCTTATATTACAATGCCCTACTCTTGAATATCTCGGACTAATTCTTGCTTCATGGAGATCGACCTCCATCTCCTCTACAATTTTGTCTCCAAGTGGCCTAAGTTCTTCCATAAGCTTGGTAGCCTCATCGAGCACGCTTGAAATCATCTTCAACGGCTTGGATATTAATAGAGGGTTTAAGCCTTGATTTGCGGTATAAAACTAACTCTAATAACAACGCCTTTTTTTCATAGTCAGGCATAATTCTCTCGAGTAGTTTTGAGCGGACCAACGAGATCTCCTAGAAGTTGGCCCATGTAGTTCATTTTCTCTATTGGATCTCTTAAATTAGGCATGCTTGATCCTGATCCCATATCAAAGATCATCTTGTTCAAAGCATGAATCTTTTCATCAAGATTCTTCACAAGAGCGCCTCCTTTCCTACTCAAATTCGAGCCTTCTCGGTTACATTGGTAACTTCGTTTGCTCTACGAGTAAAACAAGTAGTAAAGCACAACATGATCAGAGGGAGATAATAAGTCAAGTTTACGACCTATTACCTTCAATTTTCTTGTTAAGTGTGTCATTCCTGGTCGATGCCTCTACAATCGACCGGTCCTTAGCCTGATTCTCTTCTTCGAGCAGAGTTATTTTGGCTTTATCGGCCACGATTTCTTCTTTTATTTTCTCCAAATCTATCGAATACGATGAGGGAGAATAATTAGACAAGGACAAAGTATTGAAGAAAGAAAAAGGTTAAGTGGAAAGTTCTTACTTTCCAATTCGGAGTGTTTCTACTCCAAATCTTTAATCCGCTGGATTAGTCCTTCGACGACAGCAAAGTTCTCGACCAGATGCTACACAACTAGCATTTCCTCTTTAAGTTCCCCGTAAAACTTTTAAGAGAGACTATGAAACTGGTCGTAGATACTTACCCGGATTGACAAATCATTATAACCGCCAAATATTGAATCAGGATGCATTTTGATTTGATGATCTGATATTTTTCCCCATGCTTCGTCAAGCTCCTTATCCTCGATAAATCAGGGGTGAAAAGGGAACTTGTCAGGTTGAGAAGGATAACCAACATTGATTGGAACCTGTTGAGGGCCTTTAGGGACATCTACCTCCGCAAAAGGAGTTAGAACCACCAATGGATCCAACTCGACCGTTGGCTTTGACACCTGCTCGGGGGCTTCTTCGACCCTTTGTTTCCTCGGAACTTTGTCTGGGAAGTGCTTTGGTCAATAACTTCCACAGTCTTAGGGTCCTCGGGAAGATTCGGTTGGAATCAGCGGAACACCGAAGACCTATACAAAACAAAGAAGGGGAGTTCAAAACACCAAATCATCAAGAAACTATTAAAGGTATGCACATATCGACCTCTTTCATTTGTGCATACCTAGTTAATTTCTGGATTTGACTTTGAAGCGCGGTAGAGTAAATTACATCGCCAAACTTTCCTTTTCTTCTCAACCAAATTAAATCGATTACGAATCGGCAAGGTTGGTTAAACCCTCACATCCTCTGAAAAGATATCAGAGGCAATATCCTCGACAAACTGGTCGAATATAGTATCCCTGACCATCGAATTGAGAGGAATGATTTCATCAACCTCGGATCGCTTGTTTCAATAACAAGCGTATGGTTATAAACGACAAGCTGAGTCTATAGTTTCCTTGACTCGCTCTGCGGACCTTCATTTTTCCACCTAAATCAAAAACGAATTTGGTTAGGTGATGAAATTTTTTATCTAATATATATATATTCTTCTTTCATGCTCTATTACCTTGGGAGATTCATCTTCTTCCAGTGCATCAGAGCACAAATTGGTCGGAGCTACGGTGGAATGTTGATCCTCACCTGATTGTACAATTCGCAATCCGATCGACTACAAAAATAGAGAAAGATCAATGAACTGGTCGGAGAATATATATATATACATGATAAAAAAAGGTTTGATTATCTACCTTAAGTCTTGCCAATCTCTCTTCAACAGATACTATTGCCAAGATGTCAGGGAATACTGCCTTTTCACCAGGCTCCCTAGTGCAGATCATCCTGATCCGCTCTCTGATTTCCTCAGTAGAAAATCCTTTAAAAAAAAGGGAAGGAAGAAAGGAAACAAGAGTAAATTTTATGGTATTACGATAATCAAATAATGAATCATACTGGTCGGAGCTTTTTTCAAAGACTTACCACCTCCTAAGATAGCTTCATCACGACCAATGGACCATAGCAGGGAATGAGTCCGGAGCCTCAAAGGACTAATCTGGCATTTGGTAAAGTCCCTCACCACATGCCAGGAAGTCAAGCCCTTGACCCTCAGGTCACAGATGGCATTCACCCATCTTTCGACCACTCCTGCCTTCTCCACGGTCTTCCTCCACTTGGGATTCTCATTCGCCTTAATTCCGGCGAAGTAAAAGCCATCATCCTCAGCTTAGTCATGTAGAGCGACTCTTTTTCCATGACGACCACGAGGATTCGAGTACATTTGGATGTACTCATTGGCCTTCCCGTCATGAAGACGCAGCGTGCATTCCCTAGGAGTCCCCGTGGATTTCCCCGACATCGCCATCCGATAAAAATATCTGAAGAGCCTCAAATTTGGGCGCACTCCTAGGTATGCCTCACATAGGTAGATAAAAATATTAATATTGGCGATGGAATTGAAGGATACGGGTAGGCTACGATAGCAACAATTCAAAATTTCTACCGCGTAAACCAGGAAGCCAAGCAAGAAGATGATCACAGATCGTTACCACTAGACCTTGAGAAAGGCGAAAAGAAGCGTCGGGCGGCTGGTCCGACGAAGAGCGCGATGATGTCTTGAGTCGTGTCGATCGTCCAACGTCAAGCACGTTGATGCAATGGTCGTAGTCGATCGTCCAGCGTCCTCACGAGTCGATCGTCTCCTCCAACACCTCTGCAGTTCCTTGCGAAGATCGCGGATCGTCCTCAAGCACAACAACATAGAAACGCCTCTATGGTATCCTCACGTCCAGGGAAGGAACAACCGTACGCGCCGGTGTGCTAGCACCAAGTCGCACGGCAAGGCTCTTAAGAAGATGGCGGCTAGGGTTTCGGGAGAGCAACTCACGTCAACTCGTCTAATGCCCAACAGCCTCATGCATCTCCTTATATAGTGTCCGTGATGCGATCCTATCGAACACGCTTCTGAATCAGTATCAGTCTTGGTTTGTTCCAACCCATTAAGTGTGTGACCCGTTAGGTTCATGCGTGGTTCGGTTGTGACTCGGAAACCCTTCCGACCACGAGTAAATAGCGGTTCCTAGTAGGACATAACGATTCCGAATACACACAAATTATATCGAACGAACCTTAATGCAATATGATCTACGACCAGGTCCCCATCACTTACGACCAGGTCCTATCTCTATACAACCAGTTCGTATTTGGTCACGACCAACTCGTAACTCCTTATGACTTGGTTTTGACCACTCTGTGATTACGTTCGACCAGTCTACGACTTGCTTGTATCTCCATACGACCAGTCTGTAATTGGTCGAACTAAGCGACCTACTCATGTATTCTCCCTTTGCCTCACGATATCTGGTTGAACTCCAGGTGAAATATTGTGCCATCCATGGACTGTTCAATACTCTCGATCGAGTATCAGATAACATTATGTGGTCGAACTCTTCGACCACCAGTGGCATGGCCATGCACTTTCTTTATCCAACCACTTCGAGGGGCCCAGAGATATCTCTCCTGTTATGTTAGGAGGGGCAAATCCCATATCCAACTAGTCACATCCCTCCACATGTTTTATAGCAAACCCGAAAGCTACCTTTATAACTACCCAGTTACGAGCAGCATTTGACAACCCCTAAGAGTGCTATTACATATGTAGAAAACCATGCTGATCTCAGGTCTAAGGATTATACATCATTATTGCTTGAGACCAACTAACAACACATAGAATCATAACAATCTCAATAGTGTCTCAAGGTGGGTCTTATCCAACACCATGTTCTCTAACATGTGTCCACATTATCGATTCGATATCCCTATATCCATGACCGGTGAAACATGGTCATCAATCAATACATGTCTTGATCGTTGGAGTCACTAAGCGTTAGACCGGTGACATTCGACTAGGGATACATTTAGAACGACATCATCATAAGTTAAAAGAGCTTCACCAACAAGTCACATACTCATTTAATCTTCATAATTGATGATTCATTCAAGGAACAGAATAACATTTATCCAATATTATGAACATAAAGAAATGTAGGCATCTCTATGATTGCCTCTAGGGCATATTTCCAACAGGAATTAGGGGCCAAATTCAACAATTCCACCTCATAATACTCTAAAACACGAGGAATGAATTTGTGCACCGGTACCCTCAGCCCGCACTTGATGTGAGCAAGGAAGACTGGAATTTCCCCATCTTCGCGACTCGGAAAGTGCTCCCCGGCCGCTGATCTCCATCCGATCAGATTCTTGTTTGGGAGCATTCCTATCTTCTCCAACGCTCTAAGCTTCTTCTCATTCAGGTCTGAAGCCATCCACTTTGTGATTTGATCCGACATAGTAAAATTTCTCAAAGGGATGAGTAGTGGTCGGAGGAGGCTTTGAGGTCAAAAAGGCAATAAGAAATCGGAAAGATTTTCTTAGCAAGGAACTAAAGAGGATTTGGAGAGGATCTGGAAGCATAAAAACTCTAGAGCCCAGCAATGGAGGTTTTTATAGCTTCGGGTCTTTAACTGCAATGGGGATTGATAAAAAAAAAAAAGGTCCAACGGACGAAAAACTCTTAGGTTCCCAAGGCAGGTTCTCAACTTTAAAGTGAACACAGACCACTTCGTATATCACGACATTAAATGAGGTCTGCCCGACATGACTTTGTCGGAGGAAAAGTGTTCACACGACCTGTTCATTTAAAGTTTGGGGGCTAGCTAACGAGGATTAAAACCTCTGTGTATTGTTTTAATACACAATAAAAGACCATACGTCTTCATGGTCATAACCCCTAAGGCTAGCGACCTCACTAGTCGTAAGGATTACGGAGGTTACATAAGGGTACCACAGTGGGACAAGGTCTCAGTGCCTAGTCTCCAGGCCGAATCGCCGAAAACAGCGCTATGAATCGATGTTTATAACTAATCCGGATATATTCTTCCGTGCGATGAATATAGCATGTGTTGTATACTTCATACCACACGGTTAGATAATCCTAAAGACAACGACAACAACTACCAGATGGTTTGATGTCTCTCGGGCACTAAGCCGTCGGCGATTAAACACATTGTTAGCGTGCACTAAGCCCCAACCGATCATAGCGCTTCACGAGGATACCTCCTCCAGGAGTAGCTGCCATCTCTTCGAAAGTTACTTAAGCACGAAGCACAGAAGACCAAAGGGCGAGAGGCAGAAAGCGAAATATCAACACAAGTTCTACAGATTAAGAGGCAAACTAAGACAAGCAAGATAGCAATCTTCACATCCAGTGTAATTAGGATTAGTCCCTAGTTGGGTCAAGAGCACCCCCCCCTTTGTAAATCCAATTCATATCAATAAAGAGCGGTCTCATTTTCTCTTAGGAATTATCGCGTCATTTTCCTCTTTCATTTTCATAAGATCGGCGATTTGATCGTCGACAGTTAGATAAACGTCTGGAGTTCCTTTTTAAAAATTTGCCCAACTTATAGCAATGCACTTAGTATGTCCATTCTGGTAACGAGAGTTAGAAACAGAACGGCGCTAGGAAGTTCCTTCTAGTGGGCAAGACCACGTGCAAAGAGGAAAGTCTTCGACTAGGTGTTGCAACTTCCTCCGACCAGTTAAAACAAATCAAGTTTATCGAGAATAGTTGAGCAAATTTGAAAAGTGTACTCAGCTTAATTTATTTTTCAAAAGGATGAATGAAGAAATAAAGTAAGGTACTAAGAGTTGGCTTGTTATTGTTTCGACCATGCTTACAACCCAAGTTCTTTATGCTGGCAGCAAAAAAAGAGGAACGAATCGACCCTAGGAAGTTCCTTCTAGTGGGCAAGACCACATGTAGATAGGAAAGTCTTCGTCTAGGTGATGTTACTTTCCTTTTGACCAGTAAAAAGATGAACCTGGTACTGGCCGTAAAATGTGTTACGATCAGTACTTTGTCGCGGAAAAAACTTACGACTAGAACTGGTCGTAGGGGGACCTACGACCATGGCATGGTGGAAAGAAATATCAAAGCGCTACTCAAAGTAAGACAATAAAGATAGAGAGAACCTAATGCTTTATTGCTTGTGTAAGACCAAGAGGTTTTTGGTCATGATATTTGATGATAAACACATTGACAACAAGCTAGACTTAGTCTCAGTACTTAAGGATGAATACATTGTCTCTGGAACTTGTTTGTGCTCTTCAACTGACTAGCATTTGAGTTACATGGGTTTACATTGAAAATCGATTCTTGTTAGGATTATCGGTAATCTGGCTTTGTACATGCGGAACTATCGAAGTCGCGGTATGACCGCGGGTGTCTGTGGTAGTACTGCATGAGTCTTGTTTTCGAGCGTGTTTTAGCTCGAATCATTAAATCGATCTGGGCGTCCACGTGGCAAAAGGGCTTTGTTACGAAGTTTTGAGCTTTTTTCGTGTTGCGGTAATACGGCGTTGTTTTCACGGAACTACCGCTGCGGTAGTACATGCGAGTAGTTCTGATAGTCTGTAAGCCATTTTCTCTGGTGCGTTTTGCTCGGTTCGTTAGATCTTAATCTAACGGTGATATTGAGATGAGCGTTCGACCGTCCGAACGTCTCAAGAATGTGAGCCCTTGATCTGAAATCGGCTGTTTTTGTTGTAACATTCGGACCGTCCGAGACGAATGCTTTGTGAGTCGTTGATTTGAAATCAAGGGTTGATATTCACGGAACGTTCGGACCTTGAGCGATAAATGCTTTGAGGTTCGTGAGAAGTTTTGCAAAACAATCATACTGCGTGATGAATGCGTAGTAGTACCGTGGTGTCCTAGAATACTGGGTGTGTTAATGGCGGTAGTACCGCGCTTGGTTTTTCGAAAGAGAAAGCTTCGGCAGTGCAGTTAAATGAAAATCGGATGATCTGGAGTCTTGGAGCGAACGACCAAGAAGCGGTATATTTGCACTTTGAGCGTCGGTAATACCGCACAAAGGTATGACCGTAATGTTGCGTATGGAAATTCGAGAGCATGTTTTTGGAATATCTTGAGATTTCTCAATGAGCGGTAGTTCCGCAGTGCTTTGAGCGGTACGACCACATGTGCGGTAGTATCGGACGTATAATGGCGGTAGTTCCGATTATGCTCTGGAAAGTTGTCGTTTTGGGGTTTTGACTGAGGATATGTTAAATTCGTGAGCTATATCTTATTGCATGTTGCATGATAGTGTTTATGGGTGTGAGTGAGCTAATGGATGGTCAAGTTGGATAACTTGTGCCAAGAATTGGTTTCCATGGTCTTTGCATGTGCACGTTAGGTGTTGAGGACGAATCACGGTCGGTGATGAGGATTGACTTCGGACTAGGATGGGGAATCGAGGTCTTGGAAATCATGGATGTCAAGAGGTGGTTTGGATCGTCTTTGGAGCACGTGGAGATCAAGGGTGCCTTATTTGGAAGCTACGGGATGGAGTCACGGAGGCTTCTGGCGTGGAGTTTTTTTGAAAGACAGATTTGGAAGGAGTTCCAAATCTGATTGTTTTGAGATAGAGTCCGTATTGGTGTCGTGTTGGACATGGATAGGACTCTAGGCTATAAGAAGAGGCAGAGGGTGCGCCTTGGGTAGGGGTTTTTGATGTTACGATTTAGTGAGATAAGTTTTTGACACAGTAGCTTTTCATCTTTGGCGAGCTACTACTGCTTTTACTAAGGTTTTGAGAGGTCTTTGAATTGTGGCTTTGAGGAGTGCTTGCTAAGCACTTTGTAGACCTAAATCAAATTAAGAAATAAAGCTCGAAATTGCTTCATCTTGTTTTTGATTTGTTGTTCATACATGCTTTGAGGTGATCTCTGTTGTGAAGCTACACAAGAGTCATCGAGTTTCGGAGTTCTTGTGCACAAGAAGAAGTTTGAATTAGGGGTCAATTCATTTGCAATCATTCAACCCCCCTTTTGATTGCCATTACGATCCTACAAGTGGTATCGAGCAAGGTTGCAATGGCATCGGATCGAGATCGATTCTCGGAGTAAGCCACCGTATTTCGATGGATCGGATTACATCTATTGGAAGACTTCGTATGGAAGTTTTTCGCAAGCTCAAGGTAATTTTATTTGGCGTAAGGTAGAAGCTCCTTATGAAGTCCTGCTTTGTGATCACCAATAACAATCTGCGATGTTGAAGCAAATGCTAAGGCTAGAAATATTTTGTTGCAAGGTTTAAGTAGGAATGAGTTTGTTAGAATTGCTAATATAAAATCTGCTAACAAAATTTGGACAACACTTGCTGATTGTCATGAAGGATCAAAATCTGTTAAAGGTGTTAGTCAAAATCAATTCAAAAGGAGTATTCCAAATTTGAGATGAAACCGGTGAATCTGTAGATACTCTTTTGATCGCTTCAATAAAATCATTAGTGATTTGCAATGCATTGATGTGATTTATTACGATTCGACAATGCTAGATGATTTTGAATGCTTTGGATATGTCTGTTTGGGAGGTCCTAGTTACTACAATCAATCATTCTGTTAATATGGAAACACTCACTTTGAATGATCTCTATTCTAAGATGAAAACACATGAGATTGATATTTTGGCGTAATACACAAGTCAAAATCATTGGGTTTAGTGACTAACCAAATCGACAGTTCATCTAGCTCTTCTAGTTTCTCTTTGTCTGCTTTGAGTGCTATTTCAGATGAACTATTGGAAAAATTCCCAGAAGAACAGCTTGTGCTCTTCTCAAATAGGGTGACTAAAGCAATCAATAATGTCAGATCAAGGAGAAGAGGAGGTCCAATCAGATGTTTTGAATGTGGTGAGCCTAATCACATTAAGGTAAATTGTCCCAAATTAAGAGGCAAGGAAGCTAAGGATGATAAAACACCAGCTTGGCGTTCAAAATTCAAGTTTGATTCAAGCAAAAAGCAAAATTATCGAAAGACTGTCAACAAGGTTCTTTCAGCACTTTAGGAAATTGGATTAAGCGATGTTGATTCAGACAGCGACAATGAGGAAGACAAAAAGAAGACAAAAGAGGCCGATTTCACAGGGATGTGCTTTATGGCAAGTAGTGAAGAAATTAATGATGATGATGATCTCTACAGTGACCCTGATGAGGTACAACAATTGAAGAAGGGGAACATATGGTTGGTTGATTCAAGATGTCCTAGGCATATGACTGGTGATTCAAAATGGTTCTCCTCCCTCACTAAGGCATCCATTGATGAACTGATTACTTTTGGAGATGCTTCAACTGGAATTGTGATGGCAAAAGGTACTGTGCGTGTTAATGACAAGTTCATTCTCAAAGATGTTGCTTTGGTAAGTAAATTGAAATACAACTTGCTTTCGGTTTCACAATTGATAGAAGAAAATCTTGAGGTAAGCTTTAGGAAAGATGCTTGCAGGGTTTTAGATGCTTCTGGAGATCTTGTGTTTAATATCTCTCGGTTAGGGAAAGTTTTTAAAGCTGATTTCAATCATTCTCTTTCACCTAATGTTAGATGTTTGGTAGCTTCTGAATCCAGAGATCTTTTCTTTTGGCACCGTAGACTAGGACATATTGGTTTTGATCATCTTGTTCGAATTAGTGGAATGGATCTCATTAGGGGGCTGCCTAAACTGAAAGGTGATAAAGGTCTTGTTTGCTCTCCTTGTCGACATGGTAAGATGGTTGCTACTCCACATTTTCCTATTTCTGTAATCATCACAGATGGCCTTGGACAATTGTTGCATATGGACACTGTAGGTCTCTCAAGAGTTCAATCTACTGGAGGTAAATGGTATATTCTTGTGATTGTTGATGATTTCTCTAGATATTCTTGGGTGTATTTTATGGTGTCTAAGGATGAAGCTTTTGGTCATTTCAAAGATTTATTTCTCATACTCAATAATGAATTGAATGGTGCTTTGTGAAAGTAATAAAAAGTGATAATGGACCTGAATTTAAAATTCTTTGTTTGCTTCATACATTACGAGAAAGGTTTGGAACATCAATTTTCTTCTCCACGGGTTCCTAGCAAATGAATAGCGTTGTAGAGAGGAAAAATAGAACCTTGGTTGAGATGGCAAGAACCATGCTTGATGAACATGCTACGCCTAGGAAGTATTGGGCGAGGCTATCTCAAGCGCTTGTCATGTCTCTAATAGAGTATTTTGAGAGCCTCACTTTGCACAAGACTTCTTATGAGTGAGATTTGGTAAAAAGCCTAGTGTTTCTCACTTGAGATTTTTGGATGCAAATGCTTTATTCTCAAGCATGGTAATCTAGACAAATTTGAATCTAGATCAACGATGGCATATTTCTTGGATATCCTCTTCACTCACGTGGCTTTCGAGTGCTTAATCTTGAAACTAACAAAATTATTGAGACTTGTGAGGTTCGTTTGATGAGGTCGATTTAGTTCTAGAACCCGACATTTCAATACCAAGCTCGGGGGAGTCCAAGAGCATATTCCTTGATGAAGAAGATGATATTGATTTTGGTAATAATTCATCTCCAATGCCATCACCGCTAATGATCACCACCTATTGTTGCGCCACCACCAAGTGATGAGCAGATAGTCGAAGGTATTCATAATGAAGAAGGCAATTGTAACCTTCGCACCATTGAGAATTCAATGAGTTCATCCTCGAATCGATGATTGGTGACATTCATGAAAGGGTAACACGTTCTAAGTTTACTTCTCCTGACTCACATGCTCATTCTGCTTTTGTTGCCTCTTTTGAGCCTAATGATGTAAGTCACGCTTTATCTGATGAGTCTTGGATCAATGCCATGCATGAAGAATTAGAAAACTATGAGCGAAACAAAGTCTGGACCTTAGTTGAACCTCCTCATGGACATAATGTAATTGGAACTAAATGGGTTTTTAAAAATAAACAAAGTGAGGATGGTGTTGTTGCTAGAAATAAGGCTAGACTTGTTGCTCAAGGATTTTCTCAGGTAGAGGGTCTTGATTTTGGTGAAACTTTTGCCCTCAGGCAGTTAGAAGCCATTCAATTCTTTTAGCCTTTCTTTGCATCTAAAGGATTTAAATTGTTTCAAATGGATGTTAAAAGTGCTTTTCTTTATGGCTACATTGAGGAGGAAGTTTATGTTAAGCAACCACCTGGCTTTGAAAATCCTAAGTTTCCTAATCATGTCTACAAACTCTCAAAAGCTTTATATGGTTTGAAACAAGCTCCTAGAGCATGGTATGAGAGGCTCAAGCTTTTTCTATTAAAAAATGATTTTCAAATGGGCAAAGTAGACAAAACTCTGTTCACACTTCGACATGGCAATGATCTATTACTTGTTCAGATTTATGTGGATGATATCATCTTTGGGGGCTCCTCTCATGCTTTGGTTTCCATGTTTTCAGATACTATGAGCAGGGAGTTTGAGGTAAGTATGATGGGGGAGTTAACTTACTTCTTAGGATTGGAAGTAAAACAGACCAAGCAAGGCAATTTCATTCACCAAACCAAATATACAAAAGACTTGCTTAGGCGTTTTGACATGGCAACTTGCAAACCCATCTCTACACCAATGGGGTCTACAAATGTTCTTGACCCAGATGAAGAAGGTGAGGCAGTGGATCAAAAAGAATATAGAAGTATGATTGGTTCTCTACTCTATTTGATTGCTTCAAGGCCGGATATACACTTTCTTTGTATGCTTATGCGCTCGATTTCAAGCATCACCTCATGCATCTCAATCGACAATTTGTGAAAAGGATTCTCGGTATCTCCAATCAACCTTAGAATTTGGTCTTTTCTATTCATCTTCATCTGTCTTACTTTGCGTGCATTCTCGGATAGTGATTTTTGCGGGTGTAGGATTGATAGAAAAAGCACATCCGCACTGTCACTTTTAGGCACATCACTAGTGTCTTGGTCTTCATGAAAACAATCTTACATTGCTCAATCAAGCTGCTGAAGTGAGTATGTTCTTCTTCTTTGCTAGTCGCTCTCAAGTCCTTTGGATTTCTTCTACTCTTAGAGACTTTGGTTTAGAATTGGGTCTTGTTCCACTCTATTGTGACAACACTAGTGCTATTCACATTGCTAAAAATCGATTGCAACATTCTAGAACCAAACACATTGATATCAGATTTCACTTTCTCAGAGATCATGTTGAAAAAGGTGATATTGCTCTCCACTTTGTTGAAACTGATTTTCAGTTTACTGATATTTTCACTAAGCCGCTTGATACTTCTCGCTTTGTTCGTTTGCGGAGTGAATTAAGTATTGTTCATCCTATGGGCTTATTTTGAGGGGGAGCTGTTTTTTTAAAAAAAAAATTCAGGAGCTTTATTTATTCATTAAGTCCAAGCCATTGAAATCAAAAGAGTTGTAGAGCTATCTTTATCATATTTGTTCATGTGCTATGTAGCTTTGATCTAGACTGGTTTAATACACTTGCTACATAAAGAACTAAAACATGATATGGCTGAAATCTTTGACTTGATTGATTATTGGTATCACTTTATGTTGATTATTGAAAAGGATAAGCTTCTTTGTGAGTCTTATTTTAAGTTTTGGATTTGAAGCAACAATATCTCTCATTTCAATTCTCTGTTGCTCACTCAATTTGGCATGTTATATATAAAAATAATAATAAAGGGTTGAGACAAAGAACATGAAAAGATGTGTGCTTCAAGCATGCCATACATAGCTGTGTATCACAAAAAACAAGGAGTACATAACAGTGCTCACACGAAAAGAAGTGTGCTTCAAGCATGCCATGCACAGCTATGTGTCCTTGACATAAAAAAAAAGGGGGCACAAAAAGTGCTCTCAATTAAAAGAAGTATGCTTCAAGCATGCCACCCCTGAAAAGAAGTATGTTGCAAACATGCCACATGCAAATAAGAATTGAAAGTGAAGCAAGAGGATGTTTCATGAGACTGTAGCTCATCCAGATTTAAAGTTTGTCACACTGTGTAGCTTTCACTTTTTGGTGACATCTATTTGTGGTCTTATAATCTTTTTAGTCATTGTGTGATATGCCTATCATGAATCTAAATTGTCTTATCACTTTGAACTACTTGTCTGGACATTGCTATATGGTATATGCATTTATATGAATTTGTTAGCTCTACTCAACCAAATTGGCTTGGATAATCCAGTAAATTGACTTGCAAAGCTTCTGGACTTTTACTCTTCATGTTGCTTCCCTTTCTGCTCTTGATGATCACATTGCCAAAGGGGGAGAAAACTGAGAAAATCTTGCAGAACTTTGATCTTCTAGTGTTAGAGGAAGTCTTTCAGCTGCAGTTCACTTTGCTTGGCAGCTTTGACTCATTGTCACCTCCTTTCACTCACTCACCTTTGATTATTAAAAGTATTGTCAATATAGTCATCAAGGGGGAGATTGTAAGACCAAGAGGTTTTTTGTCATGATATTTGATGATGAACACATTGACAATAAGCTAGACTTAGTCTCAGTACTTAATGATGAATACATTGTCTCTGGTTTGTGCTCTTCAACTGACTTGCATTTGAGTTCTGTCAGTTTCTGTTGAAAATAAGTTTTTGTCGGGATTATCGGTAGTCTGCTTTGTACATCTTGGAACTATTGAAGTGCGGTATGATGGCGGGTGTCTGTGGTAGTACCGCAGGTCTTGTTTTCGAGCGTGTTTTAGCTCGAATCATTAGATCGATCCGGAGCGTCCACGTGGCAAAAAGGCTTTGTTACGAAGTTTTTGAGTTTTTTCGTGTTGCGGTAATACGGCGTTGTTTTCACGGAACAACGCTTTCTTGTAATACCGCGAGTAGTTCTGGTAGTACCGCAAGCTATTTTCTCTGCAGTGCGTTTTGCTCGGTTCGTTAGATCTTGATCTAACGGTGATATTGAGATGAGCGTTCGGACCGTCCGAGCGTCTCAAGAATGTGAGCCCTTGATCTGAAATCGGCGATTGTTTTTGTTGTAGCGTTCGGACCGTCCGAGGCGAAAGCTTTGTGAGTCGTTGATTTGAAATCAACGGTTGATATTCACGGAGCGTTCGGACCTTGAGCGATAAATGCTTTGAGGTTCGTGAGAGTTTTGCAAAACAATCATCTGTGATGAACGCGGTAGTACCGTGGTGTCCGTAATACTGGGTGTGTTAATAAGCGGTATTACGCTTGGTTTTTTTAAAAGAAAGCTTCGACAGTGCAGTTAAATGAAAATCGGATGATCTGGAGTCTTGGGCGGAGCGGCCAAAAGCGGTATGACCGCGCTTTGAGCGTCGGTAATACCACACAAAGGTATGACCGCAATGTTGCGATATGGAAATTCGAGCATGTTTTGGAATATCTTGAGATTTCTCAATGGCGGTAGTTCATGATGCTTTGAGCTGACGACCGCATGTGCGTAATCTGGGACGATATAATGGCGATAGTTAGATTATGCTCTGGAAAGTTGTCGTTTTGGGGTTTTGGTGAGGATATGTTAAATTCGTGAGCTATATCTTGTTGCATGTTGCATGATAGTGTTTATGGGTGTGAGTGAGCTAATGGATGGTCAAGTTGGATAACTTGTGCCAAGAATTAGTTTCCTTGGTCTTTGCATGTGCGGGTTAGGTGTTGAGGGCGAATCACGGTCGGTGGCAGGATTGACTTCGGACTAGGATGGGGAATCGAGGTCTTGGAAGTCATGGATGTCAAGAGGTGGTTTGGATCGTATTTGGAGCACGTGGAGATCAAGGGGTGCCTTATTGGAAGCTACGGGATGGAGTCTGGAGGCTTCTGTGGTGTTTTTTTTTGAAAGACAGATTTGGAAGGAGTTCCAAATCCGATTGTTTTGAGATAGAGTCCGTATTGGTGTCGTGTTGGACATGGATAGGACTCTAGGCTATAAGAAGAGGTAGAGGGTGCGCCTTGGGTAGGGGTTTTTTTGATGTTACGATTTCGTGAGATAAGTTTTTGACCTATAGCTTTTCATCTTTGGCGAGCTCTACTACTGTTTCTTGAGGTTTTGAGAGGTCTTTGAATTGTGGCTTTGAGAGGTGCTTGCTAAGCACTTTGTAGACACAAATCAAATTAAGAAATAAAGCTCAGAATTGCTTCATCTTGTTTTTGATTTGTTGTTCCTTCTATGCGCCTGAGGTGATCTCTGTTGTGAAGCTACACAAGAGTCATCAGAGTTTCTGGAGTTCTTGTGCACGAGAAGAAGTTTGAATTAGGGGGTCAATTCGCTGCAATCATTCAAACCCCCCCCCCCTTCTGATTGCCATTACGATCCTACAGTTTGGCTGGTCAAATTACACGTAGAACTTGCGTAAGTGGTCGATATTCCAAGAATTTGAAAGAATTCACCCGTCTTCCATTGCTAGTCGTACCGAACCTAGTCGCATAACTTCGACCACTGTCTCGGGATCATTGTCGGGTATGGAACCTTTACGAAGATACTCGTAGATGGGAGCCATCTAGGTATCTTAAGTATTCTAGAAATTTGTCTCAATAGGAGGTGTCTCGGTTCTTGACCGAGGACATTCTTTGGAGTTCCTCCGGAAGACTCCTTTTGGTATTATAGATCGGGAAGAAGCTATTCGAGCAAAAGGTGTCATGCGAGAAATTATCCTTCGAGGATGAATTGTGCCCGAAACCGAAAAAATGCTTTTCAAGCTTACGGACTTCCGATAAGTACCGAGACATTGTCGGATTATAGCACTGCTAATCCTTTCTGACTTGATTCATGACCAGTTGAGAGTCTCCTCTCACGAGTAGTCGGCGAATCGAGAGCGCTTTCGCGGCTCGTATGTTAGCTAGCAAACCTTCGTATTCTACCACGCTGTTAGTGGCCTGAAAGTTTAATCGTATGGCATACTTTAAGGTTTCTCCGGTAGGAGATACCAAGACCACCCCAGCCCCCGAGCCACTTAAAGTAAGCGACCCGTCAAAGTACATCATCCACTAGTCGTGGGTATCGTACTGGGGATCCTAAACAGGTTCAGGATTTGTCCATTCGGCGACAAAGTCTGCCAAGATCTGGGATTTAATGGTCGTTCAGGACACGAAATAGAGGTCGAACTCCCCAAGTTCTACTAACCATTTTGCCATGTGTCCCGCTGTTTCCCTATTCTGAAGGATCGCTCCTAAAGGAAACTCAGACAGTACAGCTAGTTTGTGCGCCTAAAAATAATGCCGCAGTTTCCTCGAAGACATGAGGAGGAAATATAGAAGTTTTTGGACCTGTGGGTAACGCTACTTAGGCCCATGTAAAACTTCACTTACGTAGTAAACCGGTCATTGTACGTTTTCATGTTCTACGACCAGTACTACGCTCACTGCCTATGGCGTGGCAGCTAGATAAACTAAAAGCGTCACTTCTGACTTTGGAGAAACTAGAATAGGAGCACTCGTAAGATATCTCTTGACATCCTCAAAGGTTGCGTTAGCCTCTTTCGACCACTCGAAACCCTCATGTTTCCTTAGAATTTTAAAACAAGGTAGTCCTTTTTCTCCCAGCTGTGCAATGAAATGACTTAGAGCCGCCATGCACCTTGTGAGTTTCTGGACTTCTTTCTTCGTGGTGGGAGGGCGCATTTGTATAATGGCTTTTATCTTTTCAGGATTTGCTTTGATTCCCCGTACAGAGACCAAGAATGCAAGCAATTTTCCTGAAGAGACCCCGAACACACACTTCTCAAGATTGAGTTTTAATCGGTGCTTTCTAAGGTTGTCGACTGTTTCTTGTAAGTCTGAAATATGATTAAGTTTCTTGATGCTTTTTACGACTAGATCGTCAACATAGGCTTCAAGATTTCGGCCCAGTTGAGGTAAAAAAGTCGATTGCATCAAGCATTAAAAAGAAGCACCAGCATTTTTTAGACCAAATGGCATTTTGACATAGCAAAAGATACCAAATGGTGTAATGAATGCGGTCTTTTCTTCATTGTCTAGGCACATATTGATTTGGTGATAACCAGAATATGCATCTAGAAAACTTAATATTTCACAACTAGCAGTAGAATCAACCAACTGATCGATGCGAGGTAAAGGAAAATCATCTTTTGAACAAGCTTTATATAGATCAGTAAAGTTGACACACATACGCCACTTGCCATTCGACTTCCTAACCATTACAGGGTTAGCCAACCACTCTAGGTGGTCGACGTCTCTTATAAAGTCTGCTTTAAGTAGCTTGTCCAATTCTGATTTGATAGCATCTCGTCGATCAGGGGCAAATCTTCGTAATTTTTGTTTTACGGGTACTTTGTCAGGCCGTAAAGCTAGCCTATGCTCGATCACCTCCCTAGGGACTTCGGGCATGTCGGATGCTTGCCACGCGAAGACATATGCGTTAGCTCGGAGGAAGGTGACGTGGGCGTCTTCCTACTTGGGGTCGGTAGTATCCCGATCTGACGATCTTGAAGGTTCCTCTGCGTCGGAGGAACCTCTTTGACTAGTCGTTCGGCTTTGATCTTGACTTTGAAGCCCGACTTGGTAGTCGAAGGTCGGCTTTCTTCTCGAGTTGGTTTACATCCGGCCATTTCGAGGATCGGCGATCGCAGTATCGCCATCTTCTTATCACAATGGATTGTGATCACTCCTTTGGGACTGGCATCTTAAGACATTGATACCCATAATGAGTTGTCATCAAGAATTTTGCCAATGTTGGTCGTCCGAGTATGGTGTTATATGTCGATGTCGAAATCGACCACATCAAAGGAGATCTTCTCGTCACGAAATTACTTGGTGAACCAAATGTTAAAGGAAGAAAACTTGACCAATAGGTTTGGCGAAGACCACGGTACAATACCATGAAAAGAGTATCTTACCGGTCTTACCTTAGTCCTGGGTACCTGTATCCCATCTAGGGCACTCGTAAACAGGATGTTTAATGAGCTACCACCATCAACTAACACTCGATTGACCCGACAGTTGTTGATGGTAGGTTCGACCAGGTCGAGTCGAAGGAATCGGGCCATCACCTTTCTCGAAGGAGATGGTGACTTTCGACCACTTCGGCAATTTATTGACGATAGGAGAGTCAATGGAGTTTACCTCGCATTGGCAGACTTTAAGTTTGTCGCTTTGACTCAGATATCTGATGATCCTCCATAGATGTGCTCCACGGTATCTGCGGATCTTGAAATGGCATCTCCTCGTCGTCATCTGACGTCTTACGACCACTCGTTTGCCCTACCTGCTCGAGAGTGGGAAGTGGTCCTTTGCCATTGTAGTAGTCCTCAAGTTTTTGTTGGAAAACTCAGCAATTGCGAAGATCATGTCCTTCTTTTTTGTGGAAAGGACACCACCTAGGTTTGTCATTCTTCCGATCAGGGTGCTTACCTTTGCCTCAATCAGAGTATGGTTTGGAACCGCGTGGCTCCTTATAAACTTGGCCAAGACCTCCTTGGGCTGATTGACTTGAGGTTTTGACCCTTTGCCTTGTTTTGAACTTCTTGGCCTTCTTCTCTTTCTTCTTGCTACCTTCGCTTGGCTCTCGAGGAGTATTGTCTTCTCGATCGATGGTGTTGTTCCATTCGATTGCCTCGAAGCGATCGCATATCGATCGGCCATCTCGAAGAGTTAAACCTTGATGGCGGGAGGGTTCAAAGCGATGTCCTCCGTTATTCTTCTACTGCGGACTCCCTATTTGAAGGCTCTGATAACAGATGAGTCAGAAACCTCCGGAATGGAATTACGAACCTGACTGAAACGCCTGATGATTTGACGTAGGGTCTCATGGTCGTTCTCTCTCATCCGGTGCAGATCGTCCTCCTTTCCAGGGTGGTTGTAAGTGCCTTGGAAATTCACCAACAGAAGGTCGCAGAGGTGTTGGCACGAGTAGATCGACTCGAGTGGTTGATTTAATAGCCACGACCGAGCAGATCCTTCGAGCACAGTTGGAAGGTAATTTGCCATTACATGTTCTCCTCCACTTTCTTTGCTTTCGGATAGGCTCATTGTGTAGATCTGAAGGAATTCGATAGGATTTTGAGACCCATCGAATTTCTCCATGTTTACTGGTCGAAAACGAGGCGGCCAGTGAATTGCCCGGAGGTCAGGTGAAAACGCCCGACATTCGGTAATAACTTCCTAACGTCTTCTTTGCAGGAAAGAAGGATTGATCTCACCAAGCGATCGTACCCAACGATACCTAGTGGTAGGTGGACCTGACCTATAGTAGGACTCAGTCTTACAAGGGAAATACACCTCGTATTCCATCTGCTGCTGCAGATTTTTGTATCGGAGTGGTGATCGATCACCACTCCTGGAAGCTTGTTGATTGTCAGTCGTTTGAGGGACTCTTCTCCGAGCAGGAGAACGATACGACTTGTTGTTGTGCCGATCTCTACGCGGTGACTTGTTCAAATGACTGGTAGCTGAGGAAGTTGTATTGCTACGACTTCCTGAATGATTTTTGCGAGGGGACTCTAGTCTTGCCATCGTACTCTGAAGCCTTTGTGTGATCTCTTCAGCGAAGAGATCATAGCTTGGCGCTCGAGCAAGCTCTTGAGTTGGATTCTCAAGCAAGTCTTTGATGTGTTGGAGTTCTTGAGCTTCCTTTGACTAGTACTGAGCGCGCCCAGGTAGATTTTTCTAGGCGACAATCTTCCTCCGTCGAACTGTCTCAAAATCAGATTCTTGATACTATCTCAATGAAGCGTGATTATGTCGAGAATCTCCCTCACGCTCATCAAAGTGTTGGTCCTGTCCATCACCGGCGGTGCTCTTGCCATTACCACAAGTGGGCGCAGTGTGTGATCTTTGGGGAGCATCTCTACCTCGGTCTCTAGGAGAGTGATCTTTATCTGAGGGAATGACGAAGACCTCCCGTTGATGACCTGCACATTCACTCGAGGCCTCCCCGGTTGAGGAGTAGTCGAGAGTCACCATCTGACGACTCAGAGTAAACCCCTCCAGGAAGGGGAATTCTGGGTCATAACCGTCTCCATCCGTAGGTAGGTCCTGTGGAGGGATGGTCGAATTTGCAGAAAAAGCGTGCTTGATCCCATTCTCTGCGGGGTTAACCGGAGAGATAGGATCACCAGATGCTGATGAAGCCCCGGAATAAGGGCTTCTAGAACTTGCCTTGTCAGATCGGACTGTCTTGGAGGGACTCGAACACTTGGAGGAAAAACTCTCGTCGTGTTGTGAGTCTGCCTGGGTGCAGTTCCGTTTGTGGTCGGATTGACCCTTGTCCTCGGAGAAAACTGATTCCTTGGTCAGACGTATTGCTGTTGTGGGGGATAAGGATCCCTCCTCAACTCCATCGGTGGGATGATCTCCTGGAGAATGATCTCCGGAGGCGGCATCACCATCGGATGATGCATTACTCGGCTCGTAGTTGAAACCGGCATCTATGTCGATGTCTGTGTAATCTGCTAAGTCGAACTAGTTCTTCTCGTTCCATTCTCCTGCCATGAGTGCATGAGAATTGGAAAAAGAGAATGTGTTGACAAGAGATTACCGGAGGAACCCCACGGACGGCGCCAACTGTTGGTGTTTTAGAACCAATCTTACGTAAAGATTGTTTGATTCGGGGGTCTCCAAGACTGAAATCACGCAGAGAGATTGACACGGGGATTTTTATATAGGTTCAGGCCTTCTCCGGAGAGAATAACAACCCCTACTCATGTGTGTATGTATTGAGTATACTGGTTACAATCAGTAGAAAATGCTACAATTTTCCCTGCTACCCATTGTGTATGTTCGATTGTATGTCTCTAATCGGCCCTTCCCTCATTATCTCTGGCCATAGCCCTTTATAGTGTTCGTAAATGTAGCCGTTTCTCCAGGCCAAGAGGTGCCCCATCATTCCTAGTAATGGGCGCATTGTTGGTAGTAATCGGCGGGGTATTAACTCCTCCACATCGCCTGACAGTTTCTAGTCAGAGATAATGGTGTGTATTATGTAGTTATTCCAGAGAATAACAGCGTATATTGTTTGCTTAGATTCCCTAATCAATTGGGCCTACTTGTCCAGAAGCTTTATTGATCATAAGGTGGTCGTAGCTGACTTAGTCGTAAAAGGGCTTACGACCATGAAGTAGTCGTGAAATAACTTACAACTTAGAGCTGATCGTAGAAGAACTTACGACTAAAAAGTGATCATAGAAACATTTACTATCATAAATTGGTTGTAGAAAGACTTACGATTACGAGGACAGTCGTGCCGTGCTCGGTGTTCCCTCTGATCGTGCTTTTCACAGACGCCGATGGGGCCCCGCGGCGCGTCCGATCCAGATCCAGCGCCCTCGGCGCTGCGTCTCCATGGCAGCCACGCCTTGCGTGGCACCGCTCCATGAGGTGGGTGGTGTTTTCGCAGAAATCCCGGTGCTCGCACGTTACCGGTTCTGTCGCCTTGCGCTTCACAGCTAACCGCTTTCACACGCAGACGAGGACGAGGAGGAGCAGGGGAGAGACGACGCGGCGGGCTCGGAGGAGTCAGGGGAGGCGGCCGGTAACTCCTTTTCCCACTCGCTGAGAGGTAATCTCCGCGTGTACGGATGCTAGCTGCTTGTGTTGAGTGAGGTGAAGTGATTGCTCACTGTTGGTGGAATCTGTTGTTTGGCAGAGTGCCAGAAGCAGCGGCAGATAAGGGCGGAGGAGGCTGGGTTGGTGCGGCTGCCGGCCTCGCATGAGCTCAGCAGCGGTGGTGTTGGGGGCATCGAACTTCTCGTGCTCTCGCCGAGGTGTTTGGTTGGGGGTAACGTGGGAGGGATGCGCAAGAGTTCAACGGCATCATCACGGAGCAGATCAGGCACGTTTCCGAGCCCTGGGACCCTGAACTACCACTGACATTGCACCGGCAGCACGCAGTACCCCAAGGGGTGGAGCTCAGAGCGGGTGCCGCTGGAAGCGGGTACCAATAGGAGGTATGGGGGCAGTGGGGTTGTGCTTCCTTTCAACAATGGGAGGAAGCTTCCGTCGAAATGGGAGGATGCGGAGAAGTGGATCCTGAGTCCGGTTTCCTGTGATGGGATTGGGAGGATGTCGGCACCAGCACCGCATCATAGACGGCCCAAGTCGAAGAGTGGGCCACTTGGCCACCAGGCCGGTGTTCCGGGAGCTTATGCGGCTGTTTCACCACTTGTTCCCTGCTTTGATCGTGTTCTGGCTGCAGCTAATTTTGCAGCGCATTCGCCTTTCTCTGCTGGGGTTCTCATGCCAGAGCACGTGCGCAATGGTGACTTCAACAGTGGAAGAGGCTGTTGTGGGGATGATGGCAGCAGCAGATCGTATTCGGCTGAGAAGGAGCCGTATATATTGAGATCTGCAAGTATACATGCGTGGACAGAAACACTTATGGAGGCATCTTCCTTTGCTCATATCTCAGAAGAAGCTACGCAAGGTTTGAGTTAGCCCCTTCTCATCAGTGTCACTTCATTATTTTAAGTTCCCTTTTCATGATTGTTGTTGTTGTCTACTCTTTATAGTTTGTTCCAACGATTTGTATAATATTGGCCGAACATGCTTGATATAAATTTAGCAACTTATGGCATTGGTTGCCTAGTGTGATCTGATATTTCAAGGAACAGCTTGTCTGTTGTCACACGCTTTACATGTGCTGAGTTTCCCATTGAGGCTGGGATAGGCCAATTCCCTGTGCATAATTAAATGGTCAGCGGGTTTATGAGAGGCTTTGCCGTTTTGGTATCAACAAGTTGGATTTTTGGTATCAACAAGTTGGAGTTATGCACTCTATACTGGTTGGTGAGGTCCACTTACAATAGTATTGCTTGCCAGTTTAACACTTGCAATGAAAGATATTGTTTTCATTTTTGAAACTTCCCTAGTTTGAGGCAGTCTTAACTGTGTACATTTCTGCTACTTGGCATTTAATTTGGTCACACTACAACAAGACCAATCTATTCCAACACACACCACCAACACATATAGCATATGTTGTAGGAAAACTCAACCGCAACACATATTCTCATGTAGCTACGACCCAAGTGTAAAAAGCTCCAAACATACTCAACACTAGTATGTTACAACTTTAATATCCTCAAATTAACTCTTAAGGGCCTATGCGTAAATAAACAAAAGAGGATATGTGAAAGCGGGGTTATTTTAGAGTTTTAGGGGGAGTTGGCTCATACCGGAATAAAAGGATCGTGGGGGAAGTGGGCTTTAGAAAACCCTAGCAGTCTTTTATTTTTGCTCCCACCCGTGCGCCGCCAGCAGTTATTCCTCGCGATCGCCGGTGCGCGTGCGTAGGAAAAATCCAGTCGACCCTCGCCGCCGTGTGTAGCCGCCTGTGCGTTGGCTCGCCGAGCGCACGCAAGAAATCGCCAACACCGACCGCGTGCACGTGATTTTCTTCTTTTCTGGTGACCGCCGGGCGTAGGTTTGACTCTGCTGTTTTCTTGTTTCTGTACTACTTTGATTTGATAAGTTGTGCTGCTGTCTAGTCGATGCTACATGGCTATGATTAAATTAGTAAGATATACATGCGTGAATTCCATAGATTGTAGTAGGGAGAGAGAAAGAGATTAATTTCAATAGTGATTATTTTAATAGATGCTTTGATTAGGGATGCAGAACTTTGAGTATTTTAATGCTATGAATTTTTAATTGAAGAATTAAGGGAGAGAGAAACTAGCTAGTGCTGATGTATTAGGTAAGAAGTATTACATGGTGCTACAGTGTTTAATTACAGATCAATGCATTGTTATAAATATTTAATTGCTCTACTGTTCACGCAAGAAGTCCAGTGCTGTGCGTATGTACTAGTGGCTGCTAGAATTGACTAGATATTTTGTGTGCTGTTTGACTAGCATCTTTTGATGCATGCCACGGTTGGCATGATGAATAGGGTTGCATGGCAGGTTATTCCATTTGATTAGGTAAGGCCGTAGTAGCTAATTGGGTTTGCAAGCATGCGTCCCATTGGATCGAGTAGTACTGCTTTGATTATTTAATTGGATGGGTTAGGTGTACTGGTTAGGGATGCTAAGAATATTTAATTGCCAAGAATATTTAATTAGAGTATGGAGTTAGTGCTGCATGCAAGTTTCACTACTTTGGTTATTTAATTTGTATTGTAGCAGGAGAGAGAGATAAATTGGATATTAGATATTGTTGTATGCATACGTTTCTTTAATGGGAGCAGTAGATAGAGAGAGATTTGAATCGAGATTAATTAGATGTAGGAGCGATGTCAATTAAGTGTTGTTCTTGTGATGCTGTATCTTGTATTGAAATTTGAGTGTCTATTGTAGGAGAGACGTCGTGCTTGTTGCCATCTTCTAGTCAGACCGTGCGTCGTAACTAGTAAAGGCAAGTGCATGGTAGACAGCGATCAATGATTGATCACTGTATTTATTTATCGTTCATTACCATTATTGTTGTGCTTTTATTTTTTATTTAATTGCAAGCAATGGAATGGTATGACAATATCTTGTTGACAAACATGAGGAAAATTGGATATGTTGAATATGATGAAACTATGCATCTTTACATTCATAAGCATCTTTGCATATGAGAAGGTGATCATGATTGATCACAACTCCACGGGAGTGGAGGAGGTCCCCGATCCCTAAGGAGGAGCGGGCTTGAGAGTGAACGTTGTCGCGGCGTTCACTCATGCTATCTGCTATTATCTGTGAAAGAAGTGCATGTGGACATGTAGAGTAGAGTTGCATAGAGACATGAGATGAATGTGTGTGAAAACAAAGGAAAGAGAATGGTATGAGAATATTAATAGAAGGACATGTGATGATAATGAAGTTATTGAATACTGTTGTTTTATCATTGTTTGTTGTTTATTGATGTATTTGCTGAGTCATGGACTCACCCTTGCTCTTTGTTGTTTTTAGGTGATCATTGAGGCGTCACGATTGAGAGGACTAGAGCACATGGAATAGTTTCATACTTGGACACATGATTATTTGCCATGAGAACCATTTGAGTCATTATCACTGGACTACTTTTTAGAACATGTTAGAATTTGAATAAACTTAGATGAATGTTTGGACTAGTCTATTTTGTTCCAACATTTTGGATTCACTGGTTGGTGTTGTTTTAGACGTATTATCTTGCTATGTTCCCCTCGCTTATTTATACATGCTTGATCAGTTTTTTATTCATGTTCTACGGTGACCCATGGATGGTTTTTTTTTATTGCTTTGTTTGCTGAGATTTTATAGTGTGTTGATGAATATTTGTTGGCTAAGGGTAGCTTAGTGACATTCTAGGCTCGATGTTGAAATTTGAGGTGTTACAGTTGGTATCAGAGCGGGCTTTAGGTCCGTGGTGAATAGATTAACTACTTAGGTAACCTAAAATTGCTAATTTTTTTTTATGATTAGTAAAACAACTAAAAAATTTGCTAATGGTAAACTAAATTAAAATTTTGACACACTAGTGCACAATAGGTTAGAGAGTGGGACGAGTATCGCTTTATGCTTATGTTATGTTGTATCTTGATGCATGATTGGATATTGACCTTTGAGCTTATTGTGTGTTATTGATTGTGGTTGATAGCTATGCCGAGAGGTAGAGGGCGTGGTCGTGGTGGCATGATCGTGGAGGCCGCGATGGAGGTCGGGGCATGGGCGTGGTCTGTGGAGCCACCACTGTGGCGATTAGTCGATGGTCGAGGAGAGGAACTACGATGGAGGGGGTTGCTGTTGACCCGCCTCCAGTTGGGGGCCAAGATGAGACCCCCGCCTTGCTGAGAGAGTTGGTGGGAGAGATTCGTGCTCTCCGTCAGCAGTCTTGGCCCCTAACTGCTGCGACATCTGTTCTTGCTCTGTGCTCCCCACCGCACTTTTGGCGCGGATGACCCTTCGAGTGGATGGGGTTGAGGTTGGATCCATTTGACTGGTCGGGCACACCGGTCGAGCGTGGATGGGTCTGCGCTACATGGAGAGGCGCTTTGGAGCCTTGGAGATGTCCTCACTTCAGAGGGTCCGTTTTGTAGCCTTTCAGCTGAAAGGGCAAGCTTACATTTGGTGGGACGGTGTGGTGTCTTCGAGGACCGCCGCTCAGGGGCCCGTCACTTGGGAGGACTTTGTTGATCAGTTCAAGGCAAAGTTCTACCCCTACTCCTTCATTGAGAAGATGGAGGTTGCCTTGACGACTTTTGTTCAGGGGAAGAGGTCCATTGCTGAGTATGAGGCTGAGTTCAACAGCTTGGTTCGTTTTGTCCCGTCAGTGGCAAACGATGATCTTCAGAAGGCCAAGAAGTTCCGTCGGGGTCTCAACTCTGAGTACCGCCATGTGTTGGGAGCCACTCCAATCCGTGACTTCAGCTCTGTTGTGGAGCAAGCTAGGGGCATGGAGTTGGAGATGCAGCTCACTAAGGGGCAGCAAGCCTCTGGTGGACTGGTTGCTTCTAGTGGTGACCAGAAGAGGAGCTCTGGTGAGGGGAGTGGGTCTGTTCAGCGACCTGCTTTCAAGAAATTTAAGGGAGGACTGCAGTCCTCCAAGTTTAAGCAGTCGAAGACATTTTCTTCTTCGACGTCTCGTCCTTTTGCAGGTACTCCAGCTCTTCGTCCTGTCGCAGGACAGGGCATGCTTTGTTTCAAGTGCGGTGATGGTCACCGTGCTGCTGAGTGCTCCTGGACGGGAGATTGTCGTCAGTGTGGCCGACCGGGTCACAAGGAGCGGGTGTGTCGCCAGAACCCCGCTAGTGTGATCAAGTGGGAGCCTATCCAGCTTCGCTTGATGGGCCTGCTCGAGATCTGTCCGGATGATGGTCGCTCTGCACCGCCACTTCGTCGACTTAGGCGCCTCGGTTTGGTACTATTGGCGTGCGCCGCCTCGCACCATTTCAGTTCTTGCGACCACTTTACTGCACCGCCACAAAGAGATGGTCGGGCTCTCGCCACCCCGACGCCGTCTTCTTTCACCACGGCGCCACAGAGTGTCGTCATGCCTACCGCAGAGTCCGCTGGTCGCCTGACGTGGTGATGTGTACTTTGCTTGTGGATTCGTTTGATGCTTTAGTCCTTTTGATTCAGGTGCTACCTATTCGTTTGTCTCGATGGTGTTTGCTAGAAAAGCAAACTTGAGTATCTGATTGATTTCTCGATCGGTGTTGGTCGGTTCTCTGGGTATTATTGCGAGCTCCATGGTTTGTCCCGGTGCTCTATTGTTATCGATGGGGAGAAGTTCACGGCGAATCGATGGTCATTCGATTGGAACCTTTTGATGTTATCTTGGGCATGGATTGGTTGCACTCTTACCGAGCCGTGATATCCTGTTTACGTAGGGCGGTCTCTGCAGGAACTTCGCCCGAGAGACTTTGACCTTCAGTGAGTGCGCTCGCGCTCTCTTTCGGTGTTGGCGGTCTGCTTCGGTCAACGTCACGATTAAAACGGGCTTCTCTTAGCTCTTGCCGAGAAACCGAGCATGGCCATGGATTGAGGAGATTCCGGTGGTTAGTGCCTATCCAGATGTTTTCCTGGCTGAGCTTCCGGGCATGCCACCTGCGCGAGACGTGGAGTTTCGCATTGATCTTGTTCCGGGCACTCGGCCTATCTCGTTGTCTCCATATTGATTGGCACGTCCGTTTCAGGATGAGTTGAAGAAGCAGTTGGACGATTTATTGGCTAAGGATTTGATCAGGCGTAGTGTATCGCCATGGGGAGCTCTAGTTCTGTTCACAGAGAAGAAGGATGGGAGTTGGCGCATGTGTGTTGATTATCGTGCGCTTAATGCAGTCATGATTAAGAACAAATATCCATTGCCACGCATTGAGGACTTGTTTGATCAGTTGAATGGAGCTCAGGTGTTCTCCAAGATTGATCTCCAGTCAGGGTATAATCAAATCCGTGTGCGTGAGCAAGATGTAGAGAAGACAGCTTTCTCCACCAGGTATGGGCATTATGAATACAAAGTTATGTCTTTCGGACTAACTAATGCACCTGCCGTTTTTATGGAGACCATGAACAGCATGTTGCACGAGTATCTGGATGACTTCGTGGTGGTGTTCATTGATGATATTCTTATCTATTCCAAGACCAATGAGGATCATGAGCGTCACCTGAGGCTAGTATTAGAGACTTTGAGAGAGCACAAGTTCTATGCCAAGTTGAAGAAATGCGAGTTCTGGATTTCAGAAGCGGGTTTTCTAGGTCATGTGATAAATCCTCAAGGTATTGCTGTTGATCCTAGCAAGGTCTCTACAGTGGTGGATTGGAAGAGGCCGACTAATGTGAAGGAGGTGAGGAGTTTCTTGGGTTTGGCTGGTTACTATCGGCGTTTTGTGCAGGATTTCTCTATCATCGCCAAGCCGATGTCTCAGCTTACTCAGAAAGGTGTGAGATTCCAGTGGACTGATGAGTGTGAATGCAGTTTCTGCACTTTGAAGGAGAGGTTGGTGACATCTCCTATTCTCACCCTTCCCGAGCCAGGGAAGCGGTTCACGGTCTTTTCAGATGCGTCTCGAGTGGGTCTTGGTTGCGTTCTTATGCAAGATGGTAAGGTGATTGCTTATGCGTCGAGGCAGTTAAAGAAGCACGAGCAGAATTATCCCACACATGACTTGGAGTTGGCTGCGGTTGTCTTTGCTCTCAAGATTTGGAGGCATTATCTGTACGGTGAGTCTTGTGATATTTTCACAGATCACAAGAGTCTCAAGTATATCTTCACTCAGAAGGATCTGAATTTGAGGCAAAGGAGGTGGCTGGAATTGATCAAGGATTATGACCTTACTATTCAATATCATCCAGGCAAGGCCAATGTTGTTGCTGATGCTCTTAGTCGCAAGGCGACTCCCGCTACTCTAGATTGCCTCATTGCTGATTTTGATCGCATGGGGATATCCTATTGCTATCGGGCACAAAGACATGTTGAGACACAGTTGATCATTCATCGGCTATTCTGCATCGTGTCGCGGAAGCACAAGCAGAAAGTGACCGGTTATTGCAGGAGGTCAAGAAGCGTCTGGATCGAGGCAAGGAGGAGATTTCAGCATAGATGAATCTGGTGCTTTATTTAAAGGCCGCCTTTGTGTGCCACAAAAGGCGGAGGTCAAGGATGACATCTTGAGGGAGGCTCATCGCACCCCGTACACCATTCATCCTGGTGAGACTAAGATGTATCGAGATCTGAAACAAAATTTCTGGTGGAAAAGGATGAAAGTGGATATTGCTAATTATGTGGCTTCTTGTGGTGTTTGTCAGCAAGTGAAAGCCGAGCATAAGCGTCCTGCAGGGTTGTTGCAACCTTTGGAGGTTCCCCAGTGGCCTTGGGATGATATCTCTATGGACTTTGTGGTGGCATTACCTCGTTCACCACGAGGGAAGGATGCAATTTGGGTAGTGGTGGATCGTTTCAGCAAGTCTGCGCACTTTATTCCTATTCGCACGACAAGTTCAGTGAGTGATCTAGCTCCTATTTATGTGTGTGAAATAGTGAGACTGCATGGTGTGCCAAAGACCATAATTTCTGATAGGGATGCGAAGTTTGTCTCCAAGTTCTGGGAGAGTCTGCAGAGTGCGTTGGGCACACACTGCCTTAGTCTGACGTTTCACCCTCAGACTGATGGGCAGTCAGAGCGCACCATTCAGACTTTGGAGGACATGTTGCGGTCTTGCGTCCTATCTTGGAAGGGTAGTTGGGAGGATCAGTTGCCTCTTGCAGAGTTTGCTTATAATAATAGCTACCATTCCAGTATTAGAGCCGCGCCATTCGAAGTTCTGTATGGACGGAAGTGTAGGTCGCCACTTTGTTGGGACGCAGATGGGTGAGAAGGCGATTTGGGTCGGACCGATTGAAGACCGCTGAGCGTGGCCATGGTGAGACAGAATCATTAGCGACCCAGTAGTAGATGTAAAAGCTATGCAGATGTGAGGAGGCGTGACTTGGAGTTTGCGGTGGGTGATCAAGTGCTCTTGAGAGTGTCTCCCACCAAAGGCATTGTCCGATTTGGTACTAAAGGGAAGCTTAGCCCGAGGTACGTTGGACCGTTCCTGATTATTGCAAGAATTGGAAAATTGGCTTACCGCTTGGATCTTCCTGAGTCCATGCGCGGGGTTCACAATGTGTTTCACGTCTCCATGCTGAGAAAATTTTTGAGAGACCCAGAGCATGAGATTTTGTTGGAGCCGTTGACTATCAAGCAAGACCTCACAATTGAGTCGCGTCCGGTGCGTATTCTAGAGAGGTCAGAGCGAGTGCTAAGGCACAAGACGTTGGTATACGTCAAGGTGCTATGGACGCATCAGACTGAGAGAGAGGCGACTTGGGAGTTGGAGTCTCGCATGCACGAGCAATATCCGGAGTTGTTCACATCGGGTACGTGTGATTTGTTGTTTAATTTCAGTTGTGGTTGTTCTTCGAGTAGAACGACGAGTAGAATTCGGGGTCGAATTCATTAAGAGGTAGAATGTAATATCCTCAAATTAACTCTTAAGGGCCTATCGTAAATAGACAAAAGAGGATATGTGAAAGCGGGTTATTTTAGAGTTTTAGGGAGTTGGCTCATCCGAATAAAAGGATCGTGGGGAAGTGGGCTTTAGAAAACCCTAGCAGTCTTTTATTTTGCTCCCTTGCGTCTTGCCAAAGCAGCTATTCTCGCGATCGCCGGTCTGCGTGCGTAGGAAAAATCGATCGACCCTCGCCGCAGTAGTCAGTCAGTCGTTGGCTCGCCGAAAGTGCACGCAAGAAATCGCCAACACCGACCGCGTGCACGTGATTTTCTTCTTTTACGGTGACCGCCGGCGTAGGTTTGACTCTCTTTGTTTTCTTGTTTACGTACTACTTTGATTTGATAAGTTGTCTTTCTTTGTCTAGTCGATGCTACATGGCTATGATTAAATTAGTAAGGTATACATGCGTGAATTCCATAGATTGTAGTAGGGAGAGAAAGAGATTAATTTCAATAGTGATTATTTTAATAGATGCTTTGATTAGGGATGCGAGAACTTTGAGTATTTTAATGCTATGAATTTTTAATTGAAGAATTAAGGAGAGAGAAACTAGCTAGTGCTGATGTATTAGGTAAGAAGTATTACATGGTGCTACAAAGTGTTTAATTACGATCAATGCATTGTTATAAATATTTAATTGCTCTCTGCTCACGCAAGAAGTCCAATCTTTGTCGTATGTACTAGTGGTCGCTAGAATTGACTAGATATTTTGTGTCTTTGTTTGACTAGCATCTTTTGATGCATGCCACGGTTGGCATGATGAATAGGGTTGCATGGCGAGTTATTCCATTTGATTAGGTAAGGCCGTAGTAGCTAATTGGGTTTGCAAGCATCGTCCCATTGGATCGAGTAGTCTGACTTTGATTATTTAATTGGATGGGTTAGGTGTCTTGGTTAGGGATGCTAAGAATATTTAATTGCCAAGAATATTTAATTAGAGTATGGAGTTAGTGCTGCATGCAAGTTTCACTACTTTGGTTATTTAATTTGTATTGTAGCAGGAGAGAGAGATAAATTGGATATTAGATATTGTTGTATGCATACGTTTCTTTAATGGGAGCAGTAGATAGAGAGAGATTTAATTAGAGATTTGAATCGAGATTAATTAGATGTAGGAGCGATGTCAATTAAGTGTTGTTCTTGTGATGCTGTATCTTGTATTGAAATTTGAGTGTCTATTGTAGGAGAGACGTCGTGCTTGTTGCCATCTTCTAGTCAGACCGTGCGTCGTAACTAGTAAAGGCAAGTGCATGGTAGACAGCGATCAATGATTGATCACTGTATTTATTTATCGTTCATTACCATTATTGTTGTGCTTTTATTTTTTATTTAATTGCAAGCAATGGAATGGTATGACAATATCTTGTTGACAAACATGAGGAAAATTGGATATGTTGAATATGATGAAACTATGCATCTTTACATTCATAAGCATCTTTGCATATGAGAAGGTGATCATGATTGATCACAACTCCACGGGAGTGGAGGAGGTCCCCGATCCCTAAGGAGGAGCGGGCTTGAGAGTGAACGTTGTCGCGAGCGTTCACTCATGCTATACCGGTATACGCGAAAGAAGTGCATGTGGACATGTAGAGTAGAGTTGCATAGAGACATGAGATGAATGTGTGTGAAAACAGAGGAAAGAGAATGGTATGAGAATATTAATAGAAGGACATGTGATGATAATGAAGTTATTGAATACTGTTGTTTTATCATTGTTTGTTGTTTATTGATGTATTTGCTGAGTCATGGACTCACCCTTGCTCTTTTGTTGTTTTTAGGTGATCATTGAGGGCGTCACGATTGAGAGGGACTAGAGCACATGGAATAGTTTCATACTTCAGACACATGATTATTTGCCATGAGAACCATTTGAGTCATTATCACTGGACTACTTTTTAGATCATGTTAGAATTTGAATAAACTTAGATGAATGTTTGGACTAGTCTATTTTGTTCCAACGTTTTGGATTCACTGGTTGGTGTTGTTTTAGACGTATTATCTTGCTATGTTCCCCTCGCTTATTTATACATGCTTGATCAGTTTTTTATTCATGTTCTACGGTGACCCATGGATGGTTTTTTTTTATTGCTTTGTTTGCTGAGATTTTATAGTGTGTTGATGAATATTTGTTGGCTAAGGGTAGCTTAGTGACATTCTAGGCTCAGTGTTGGGCTGGGGTGTTACAACAACACTTTGTAGTGTATGTTACAATACTTAATAGACATGTTGCTAGGTCAACCTACAAATTTTATGACCTATTTACCACCTAATGTTATATTATTAATAAAAATAAATTGCTAATTACAATAGTATGAAAGATGGGCTAAGATACTTGGTTGTATTAATTCTACTAATCTGCTTATTTGTTTTTTATTAGAAAGGAATGTGCATGCTATCAGAGTGCGATTGTCGATTATCTCACCATGGCAGTTACATTCAATGTAGAGTGACTATAAGTTATTACTTTTGTAGATCTATTGATTTTTATAATATTATAGGTAGACTACTTCAAGATCAATGACATCTCACAAACAAGAGTTCAATATTGAAGAAACATATTGTTTGGCTTATATATCGCTCTATTTTTAATTTTGTGATTTTCGATTTACTTTATTAATAATAATAATAAACCATCGTTTTTTAAAATTATGAAATAAAGTAAACGCACAAAAATCCTGCTCTAGATTTACTTTTTATTATTAATGAAAAACCACCGCTCTTTAAAAATATGAAACCATTGGAAGGACACAAAATTTATTTTGTTGGAACAATACTCGAACCTAGACCTGTACATTAGCATTCAACCCCACAACCAACCGAACAACTTCTAGTTCCGTTCTATATAGAGGGTATCAGTATCCTACCAGGTAAATGGAGGAGGTTTTGGGGCGAGCTCAACTAGGCCACGTCACCCCGATTTTTTCCCCCGTCGGATCACGCGCTTCCTTGCGTCGCGCCGTCCAATTTTTTTTTTTGCGTGCCAGCCGTTCCTTCGCGTCGTCCCTGCTGGTGGAGCGCTCATCTCTTCTTCTTTGGTTTTGTCGCTCCTGGGCCTCGTCACCTCCTCCTCTTTGGTTCCACGCGCTCGGCCCCCTCCACCTTCACCTCCCCCGATCCCACGACCCCCGCTACCATCCTGTCCACCTTCCCTTCTTGTTCCCCTCCCTCGCCTCCCACTCCGTCGCTGCCTCCTCCTGCTCCTTCGCCTCCCCTCCCGATCCCTCCGCCCTCGTTGGCGCTGTCGCTCCCTCTCCACCCAGTAGCCGCTCCTTGGCCCCACCCCTCGCGCGCTCTAGCGTGCGGTTGCTTCGCCGCCTCCCCTCCTCCGCCTTCTTGTTCCCCCCCCTCTATCTTTGATCAAACGCTGGTTCGAGGAGGACACCGCATCTAGGTAAACGCCGCTAGCCACACAACCCCCTTTCTCCTTTCTTGATTGGTTGCTTGCCTACTTGCTGTTGTTCTTTCTACCAAATCCACAGTTTGTGTTTGAGAGTTGTTTCAGAAACGAGGGGGAATTGGGCAGACGGTGGATGATGCACTTCTCATGTTGTAAGATTCTTGGAGCACGTAGAGAGGCTACTACATCAGAAATATGCCAGCGATGGTGAATGAAATTAGGTTACTTCTCTTCCTTATCAGGACTTATTTTTTTCTCCCAGAAGCTGCTCCTAAAAGTTTTATCTCATGATGATTATTTGGGCCATGGCCGACATCTTGACAATGATAGAGTAAGTTTTGACGTTGTTATCGGATAGCACAATCTCATAGTTAACAACTAATGGTTCAAGACCTTCGATCAGATGAAATTAATTTAGGTTAGTCATGTTTGAATTAATGAATGTGTGGTGAAGTGCGAGATCTGGTTGGATCAAAAGTTTATTGGAACATTTCAGTTGGTGAGGTTTCTGACTGCTCAAGATGAACATCACCTTCGAGAGCTCAGTAAACATTGAAGTTTTTTTTCTTAAAAAAGGAAGATTCGGCATTTATGATTGGACTATTCACATTCAGTCCCACAATACCAAACACTTTCTAGAAATGATAAACCTATACCTATGATGTCAAGGTATTCTTTACTTCAGTAGTGTTTTCAGTTGAACGATTGTCACTGAAGTAGTCTGATACTTTCAACAGAGCTTAAAGAGCTATTTCACACCCTAGTAAACTAACTACGAAAGGTTACTAGCAAGAGATCAAGTACAGAAGTACTCCATGCAGATTGGTATTTTCTTAATTCAGCAGCTTTTCATATAACACAATCCACTTTCATCAAGCAATAAATGACCCTTGCAAACAAATAAATATGTCATAAGGTCACAATAATTTTTAATGATTGCAAATGAATACTAATTGTACCAAACATTATTGATATGCCAATGAAAAAGAATTAAATGTGAAACGATATCCAGTAGATTGGAAAGAGACAGCCCACTTTCACCACCCGCAGACATGGTTAAAGGTATTGCTGGAATTGCAAGAACTTGAATCAGCAAACATCATATCATTAATATCAAATTATCAATCCAAAGTTCCAACCCTGATGTTAGTATCTATATGGCAAAAGTCTATAGCATACATAGTAGTAGATCAAAGGTGGAGCAATTCGCTTCAAACTGACTTGCTAGGAAAGAAGCCATAACATCAAAATCGAGATCAAAGGTTGATAATTTCATAATATACCTCCAATCCAATCCTGCATAAACAAGTACGAACAAAGCATATCCATTAGGGCCATAGCCTATCAATAATGGTGGTGTTGCTCCCCGAATATCTATAATAATGTACCCAAACACAAAGTAAATAATATAAAATAAAATAATGAACTTTGTAGTTCATAGACACATTTTTCATGGTTCATATACACACATAAAACATAGGCATGTCTGTTAAAAAACTGAACATAGCCATACATGTGCTGGAGACCTAGAGTAGATCAAGAGCATGCATTCGCTACTGATACTTGCAAGACACATCACACAACTGAATTACAATATGAAATATTTCCTAGCCTTTCCAAATTCTAACACAAAACTGGCATTGTACTTTTAGTTACCTGAATGTGTTCCTAGAAGTATCGACAATAAAAGCATAACTCGGGCCTGCGAGTAATCACTGAGATAAATCAAATTAAAGTTACTATTCATGAAAAAGTGAAGCAAAGCTGTAAGTAAAGATTGTTAAGGCAAGTAACACCTGGGATCCATCTGGCCTAACACAATGGGCAACTTCCATAGTATTCAGATTTTAGGAATACGTAAGAAGCAAAGCTACGAGTAGTGAGCACTTGGCTGGTCAAGCAAAGGCAATGGCATGGCAAGAACAGTGTTGAGGAGCAGTAGCTCATCTCTTGAAGAAAACTATATTGGCAGATTAGCCATCCAGACAGAATGAAAATAGATTAGACATCCACACAAAGTAGAACCAAATTAAGAAGCCACAAGCAAACTAACCTGAGAGACATTGGCCTCCATCCAGAGGTAGGCATCCTGATAGTGGCATCATCGGCAATCCGGCGAGGCTGATCGATCAGATCTAGCGATAAAAAAGAAATGCGAAAAAGTGGTGAGAAGAAAGAGGAAAAAAGGAGGTGCAGCAAGGCTGGAGGCGAACCTTTGCAGAGGAATACTAGTCGCGGATATGGCAGTAGCGGTGGAGCAACCACACGGGTGGGGGGTGCTGGGCTTTGAGGAGGCGGTGGGGCGGGCCAAGGTAGTCAGGAGAGGAGGCGGGCGGTGGGGCAGACTAGGCGGAGGAGGCGGTTGGGCGGGGCCAAGTGAGTCACGAGAGGAGGCAAGGCAGGGCGGCACAAGGAGAGGAGGCACTGGGCGGCAAAGAGGAGGAGGATCGCTCACTCAGGGGAACTACCGAAGTCTAGGAGGTGTTAGGGGGCGGCGGCGAGGATATGGTGGAAGAGGCTGCAGGGAGGTGAGAGGACGACGAGATTTGAGTGGAGGGGAGAAGCTAACTGCTGAGTTGAGTGGGGTTAGTGTTTGCTAAATGGGTTAGGCTCTAAATGTTGGGATGTATTCTAAACGTCTCGAGAAACGTCTTTATGTGCTATCTGATTCTGGGTGTAGAGATGCAATAAAAGCGTCTAAATAAAAATGTCTCTAGTAGACTATTTTGTTGTAGTGGTGCTGCTGCTGTTTGATGTTGTTGTGTGGTGTTTTGGCTTCATGGGTGCTCCTGCGGTAGAGGGAGAGAGAAGCTTCTTGGATGCTCCTGCGGTAGAGGGAGAGAGAAGCAAAGGGAGAAGGAGAAGAAAGGAGGATGAGGCAGCATGTACTGCTGTGCTGCTGCCAGGAAGAAAGAAGAAACGAAGAAGAAAGAAAGAGAAGAAGGAAGAGAAGAGGAATTAGGGTTTTGTGATCCAATCTCCTTCATCCGTTTTTAGGAGTAATGATCTAGAAATCATTGCTACATTATTAGATCACTGTTTATTCAAGGTTTATGGTAGATCGTTAGCAGGAATTGGAGTTTTGGTTATGCCTTATTTCGATTAATTGTGCTATTGAGGCTTGCAAGGCAGTTCTGATGTATCTACGTCCTGTTTCATAGCCCTGCCATGTTAGAAAAGTTGTAGGTTATTGTTTAAACTTTCCATAGAGTACAATATCACTGGATTTGGTTAAGTGGTGTAAACGTTATGGCTCCTGGAGCACTGCTGTCTAGAATTCCAACGCCGTTAACAGCAGTCGTGTGGTTTGCTTTATTACGTAAAGTAGATAGTTGAATTAAATTGTGGTCATAACTACAAATAGTTAGATAATTTTCTATAGTTTCCTGAAGTGGTAAGATCTGCTAATTTTCATGTAGTAGTAAAATAGATATAAAATTGTTAAGCCTACTATTCAGTAATGTTCTAGATTGATCTTTGGGGTTAAAAACAAGGGTTTTGACGACATAATCAGAGAATTTGCATTACTAGGAAAGTATAGCAATTTTTTTTGTAGATTCCATAGAACATATAGTTTTCTATGTTTGGATTCCAAGATTAAAAGTTATAGTCGTTTGATCACCGAGATAGCGGATGGGTTGTCCGGTGAAGAGTGGTTAATTATGTCGGGTTTGCGCGTTGAAGAAATGTTGATTTGTTTTATGTTCTTGTAGTATTTTTTACAAGTTTTTGAGGTGAAATATTTGCTTTGTCCAGGGAGAGTTGCTTCGAGTTCGGTGTCGCCTTTCTGTCATTCCAGTTTCCGTGGCTAAAAGACAAGTGTATGGTAGAGCGGTAGACATCAATTTGTTTGCCACTTGCCTTTACAATTAAATTCCCATGATATATTTATGCTTTATTTGTGCCTATTTCAATGTCATAGTATTGATGATAATGCTGATGATATGACCACGGTGATGATATGGTAATGATGATGATATGACCATGGTGATGACATGGCAATGACGATAACATGATGATAAGTTAATGGATAATGAAAAACATTGCATCAATTGCATTCATCATGAAAGGATTCCATATGAACCAGGTCGGTGAGGACGTCATTTAACTCTTCTGGTGAGGTCGGTGAGAGTTATATGACTAGCCTAGAGAGCTCTATAGAAATGCATACGTTGGTAGGGATTCCACGGGAGTGGATGATAGACACCATATGAAAGAGGACGGGGCAAGAGTGGTTCATCGATGGGTGATCACTCCACTATACTGGTATAAGCTAAGAGATGTGTATGTGGACATGTAGTATTAGCCAAGCATTGCATACATGAAAAGATGATGATGTTAAATTATTACAGGAATGGTGATATTAAGTAAGTATATGAACGATGATGATAATGATCTACTTGAATGATAAGTTGTTTGTTTATTGTTGTATTATGTACTTCGTAAGTCTTGGACTCACTCTTCCTTTGTTGTTGTTTTAGGTGATCAATGAAGGTGACCTACATGGGATGGAAGTAGCACATGTGCGTCACATGCTATCAATCACAATTTATCATTATTTAGTTGCTATCATTAAATTTAGAGACTTGGTGCTCTCACCTAGATTCGATTAATAGACATGGATTTCATTAGCTTAATGGCTGAAACTTGATTGCTTTAGTTATGGTTTGTTTATTGTTGGACCGAAAAGACGACTAGAGAGGGTGAATAGGAGCACGATCTCTTTTCACCTTGATTGAATTCAACACGATTTTCACTCAAATAGCTATGAGAGCTATGAAGATCAATGTATAAACATAGCAGAAGACTTGCATTGAATCCAATCAAAACCCCGAAGCAAAACGACCAAAAACATCAAAAACTCAATCCATAAAGTGTTGGGCGGTCAGACCACTCACCAGGGGTGGTATGACCTCTTACCATGGGCGGTTTGACCTCTCCTAAAGGGGCGGTCTGACCTCCAGTTCTATGAACAGTAAAATCAGCCCAAACTCGAAATCACAAATTGGTCTAACTTTTAATTCACAACTCCAAACTTCACGAAACTTGAAACATACATTCTCTAGGATGTCAAAAATCTATTCCAATCAAGGAACGTGAAGATTATTGTCAAAGTTCTGACCTTTTTTCGTTTGAGTGAAGGTTCTTTCAAAACCGAGTCAAAACCAAAAACATGATCTAAAAACTTGCTCGTAGGTAAAAGATGATCAAGATTATCCTAGATGCATTCCCACATGTCACAGCAAGCAAAATCTAGGCCAGAAACCAAAGGAAAATCAACGGATCAAAGAAAGCCCAAAAATCACAAAATAGAGAGCAATAACAAGAAGAGACTCATCTTAAGGAATCTTGCATGAATTGATTTGAGATTGATGTTGGTTTACAACCACTCCATCCAGGAGGATAAAGGCTCAACACTTGAGCACACAATCAATCCAACTCTCTAGAACCCTAACCTCTCCACTTTTCTCTCCTAACACTAAAACACAAACTAGGGTTTTAGATATAAGGGTTGGGAGGTGCACAACCAGCACACTCCCCTATTTATAGTGGAAGCTAGTTTCTATAAGGATATCCCTAATGTGCATCTGTTAAGCCCACACACAAACGGGTTTCACTAACGCATGCATTTCAATGCATCGTCTTCATCTTCTCTTGACCTAAACCACTTCTCCTTGCGCCGTCTTGCACCACGGTTTAGCCAAAAGCCATTAAGGCGATATTTAGGTGAAGTTACCAAAATACCCGTTCTCGATCTTTCTCCAAAGACCGAGTCCAATCTTCATAAAGCAATCCCATGCGTCGCCACATGTAGGTTGATCAACGGCTCTCTTCATGTCGGCAAGTTTCTCCCATTCGGCTCCCTCTGAAACCACCATGACACTTGCACCGACCCCTGCGCCGCTTGATGCAACTTGTCACACTGAACTTCCCGTCCGGTCATCCTTGTCCATTTTGTGTCATGCTTGAGTCTTCTGACTTCACCCGGCATCCTCGATCGTTTTGAACCTCAGCTCTCCAAGCCTAGTCCCGATCATCCTCGTCGTTGACCTCCAAGCTTCCTACACAACAATAGGCAAAGAAATCGATTCCGAGAACAAGTTCTTTGTAACTTGACCCACGTTAGTCAAAACATGCATCATGCAATACATATGCACTGAAACCCATGAACTTGACCTAACCAACAAACATCACCGCAGAGCTGGTCGGCGAACAAGTCAAAACCGGTCTGACCGCCACCTAGCCGGTCTGACCGCCCAGCAAGGGACTTAGACAAATTTCCTCCCTAGAAATCTGAAATCTCTCTGAAAATTTCAAACAAATAGAACTTTTGACTCGAAGCTCTAAAAATTATGAGACCAAGTGTAGAAGAATCCCCTCTCTTACCTACACTCTCTATTTTTTTGTCCAGTCCAAAAATCAACAAAACCTTTATGGCCGGTCAGACCGCTGCCTCCTGGCCGGTCTGACCGCCAGCCTCTTGGCCAAAGCCCAGGCCGTTTTGACCGGCCATCTAGGCTAGTCCGACCGCCGACCTGGCCGGTCTAACCGCTTACAGCCTGACAGCAGCAGGACTTTGCCGAAAACGAGTGTTTCGACAAACCATCAACGCCATTGCCAATTGTATCATCATCCTAAGATCGTGAGCATATCCCCATGATATCCACAATCTCTCCCTTGATGAACACAATGGCAATTTCCCACAAATGTAAGTTTGAGTTTTGAAAGTGAAAATACTCACGTTTTTGCGCAAAGACACAACTTGGTCCAAAAGCAAGAGAAAGCAATGGAAATGGCCAAGTTGGCTTCTGATTAGCATAGGCAAGTGAGATCGAGTAAAAGAAAGCAAGAAAGCTTCAATTTCCAGAGAAGAGTAAAAAATCTCACTTAAGGTCCATATGAAAAAACAATTGATCAATTTGACTTTTGATCATTGTGAGATTCCAAGAATTGCAATTCAAGTTCAGAAATAGCGATAAGATCATAAGAATGCAAATTAAATGCTCCCCCTCACTATGATCATCATTTTAGTTAAATTTTATTTTCTCCATTTTTCTCCAAATAGCTCCCCTTTTTAACATTTTTGTTACATCTTCTCCCCCTTTGGCAATAGAGTCATCAAGGAATCACATCTTCCACTCATCCAGAAATGGCAAATACAGAAATGAGGAAAAAGTATAAGAAAGAGCATGTATGAAATGCAATGGAGTGGCTTTATTTTTTTTGTAATTTTCAATTTTTAGAACAAGAAGCTTTGAAGATTACCCAAAAGAACAAGCTAGCATTTCTACTATTACTCAATACATATCAAGCCTGAAGGCGCTAGCAAGATCATGTTAAGACATATATATCAAAACTAAGCTAGAAGGCTCAAGATAAAATGATGAATTGCAACAATTTAATCAAAGCTTCAAATTTAGCAAGTTCATCAACAGGGATCCTAAAGTGATAATAGCCATGTCAGAATGTCAATGTGAGATCAAGAAGCTAACAACGACCATCCTAGAGACAAAAAGTCCTAAATTGAATCATTTTGCTCAAAGAACCTTAATCACCCAATTTTTTACAATAATTTTTATTTGCAATGGATATTGATGTTGATTAAAGGTCTATCTTAGTGAAGAAGATCCTAGACTAGGAACCATCCATAAACTCTTCCTAAGCTTCAACTAGGGCAACAAATCTTGAGGTTCATGTCAATTTTGACAAGCAGTCCCCATGAGATCGTCTAGATCATCAAACTATCTCCAAGTTCATGTTTTTGACATGCAGTCTCGTGAGAATAGTTTGGCCCAATTTAACCATATGAGAATCTTGAAATTTGATTTTTCATTTTGCACAAGAGCAGTTTTAGATTCACAGAGGAACACGAAGCTCAAGAAATGTTCAATCCTAGATTCAAGAGCTAACAAAGCAATTTTGACAGGGCCAGTGTCACAAAAAGATCACTAATTGTGCAACTAGCTAAGAGATCCATAAATTGTAATTTTTAGTTCAAGTTATTTTAAAGTTCTAACTCATTTAGCAAAGACTTTACTACACATGTGAAAGCATGATAATTCTTGCAAATCAAAGAACTAGACATGACATTGAGCAAGAATTGAAATACTAAAGCTCAAGATGGTAATAAACAAAGCTTCATCAATTTAAAGGATAAACAGTAAAGCTTATATTACAATGCATCTTTTTGTGATTTTCATATAAATGCAATATGATACAAGGAGATGCAAGAGAAGTTCAAAAAGCCTAAAACGATCAAAACGATTAGCAAGTTCAAAAAAAGATCAAGAAAAGATTAGATGAACAAGGAAAGCTCAGAAGAGAACCAACCCCCCCCCTTCAAACCAACCCATAGGGGTAAATTACCCCTAACCCACTCAAGGTGGCAAACCTAGTTGGGTCTAAAGGCTTGGTGAGAATGTCAGCTAACCGAGCCTCGGACTCCACAAATTCTAACACAATATCACCCTTCTCTACATGGTCTCTAAGGAAGTGATAGCGAATGTCTATGTGTTTGGTCCTAGAATGTTGCACAGGGTTCTTAGCAATATTAATGGCAAAAGTGTTATCACAGATAAGAGGAACACTAGCAAATGTTAACCCAAAGTCCTTAAGGGTAGACACCATCCACAAAATCTGACTACAGCAACTAGCGGCAACTACATATTCAGCTTCTGCAGTGGATTGAGCAACAGAGGACTGCTTCCTAGAGGACCAAGAGATGAGAGAAGTGCCTAAGAAGTGACAAGTGCCTAAGGTACTCTTCCTATCTAGCCGACAGCCCACAAAATCAGAATAAAAAATCCCCCGAATGGATAAAGAAGAAGAACAAGAATACCAAATGCCATACTGGAGGGTAGAGTGAAGGTACCTGAAAATACGCTTGACGGCTTGGCAATGGGAAGTCCTTGGAGACACCTGAAACCTCGCACAGAGGCAGACCGCGAAGTGGATATCTAGTCTTGAGACCATTAGGTAAAGGAGGGAGCCAATCATGTTGCGGTACTCGTGTTGATCCACAGCTTCTCCTTCCTCGTCTGGATCCAAAACAGTCAAAGTCGCCATGGGAGTAGCGATCAGCTTGCAGTCACCCATCTCGAAGCGCTTAAGCAGATCCTTGGTGTACGTCGTCTGATGGATGAAGATCTCTTCCTTGCATTGCTTGATTTGAAGCCCTAGAAAGTAGTTGAGTTCTCCCATCATACTCACCTCAAATTCCCTAGACATGGTCTCAGAAAAAACTGGAAACAAGAGCATGAGAAGAACCACCAAAGATAATATCATCTGTGTAAATCTGAACAAGCAAGAAGTTATTGTCATGCCTAAGAACGAATAGTGTCTTGTCTACTTTACCTATCTCAAATTTATTCTTAAGCAAGAAGGTCTTAAGTCTATCATACCAGGCTCTATGGGCTTTCTTAAGACCTTACAAGGCTTTGGATAGTTTAAAAACATGATGAGGATACTTGGGATTCTCAAAGCCTGGGGGTTGCCTAACATACACTTCCTCCTCTATGTAACCATTCAAAAATGCATTATTGACATCCATATGGTGCATCCTAAAGCCCTTAGATGTAGCAAATGCAAGCAGAATACGAATGGCTTCTAATCTAGCAACAAGAGCAAAAGTTTCATCAAAGTCTAACCCCTCAACTTGGATAAAACCCTGAGCTACTGTAACATCCCAATTTCTTGAGTTTTTGACAATTTAAAATTAACCATTTGATTTTATTAAATTGCTAAAGATTAACTTGAAATTTAGAAATCAAAATCAATTTAATTTGAGTTAATCAAACCTCGATTAATTAAAAGTTGGTTTATTTAGGTTTTCTGTATTTTACTTGGATTTAAAGTCAAAATTATTATTTTAAGTATTTTATTGGATTTAGAAATGATTTTTTTCTTTTGTCCCTAAGCTAAAACTATTTTATTTGCAAAATTAAAAGCAAAAATTAAGCTGAAAATATTTTTATTCAGTTCTAAATAATTCAAGGGACTTCTGTGTATTTTCCTAGAATGTTTGGACTATTTTAGCTATTTTCTAAAAGGCTTTTGCTTTTCTAGCATTTATTTTATTCAAAGAGGATTTAAAATCCTCTATCCGGCTTTGGGCCGATTTCTTCTTTGGCCCACTCCCCATCCCCGCTTTCGGCCCAGCTGTCCTGGCCCGCTTCCGTCGACGCCGTCCCAAGCGTCAACGCCCGTCCCCTCCCCGCGGATTCTCCGGAGTATGCAAGCTCTCCCTTAATGGCCGACTTGACCTCCTCCTCTAGGACCTCCTCCTCCCTGGAAATCCGAAACCTCTCTGGAAATTTCAAACGAATAGAACTTTTGACTCGAAGCTCCAAAAATTATAAGACCAAGTGTAGAAGAATCCCCTCTCTTGCCTACACCCTCTATTTTTGGCCTGGTCCAAAAATCAACAAAACCTTTATGGCCAGTCAGACCGCCGCCTCCTAGCCGGTCTGACCGCCAGCCTCTTGGCCAATGCCTAGGCCGGTCTGATCGCCAGAGATGGCCGGTCAGACCACCACAAAGGCCGGTCTGACCGCCGACCTGGCCGGTCTGATCGCCTACAGCCTGATAGCCGCAGGACTTTACCGAAAATGAGTGTTTCGACAAACCTTCAACACCATTGCCAATTGTATCATCATCCTAAGATCGTGAGCATATCTCCATGATATCCACATTTATTTTGTTTTGTTGCTAATCATTATTCCTAGGTGCATGGTTTCGGGCGTTCTCGGGCGTATGGTCCTGAGCATTCTTGGACACGAGGTCCCAAGCTGTGTGAAAGTTTATCCTTTATGCATTTATACTATTATGATTGATAAAATGTAGCCCATTATGGGTTTTACACTACTACAGAAAAGGTCTTCATAGACGGTTCAAAAACGTCATCACAGACGGTTTCGTGAGCCATATGAGTTTATGGGTCAGTGATGACACGAGGTCATCACAGACGGTTTTCAAACCGCCTGTGATGCATACTATCATAGATGGTTATTAACTGAGAACCGTCTGTGATAGGCAACTATCACAGACGGTTTGTGGCTGAAACCGTCTGTGATGATCGATCATCACAAACAGTTTGTGGATGAAACTGTTTGTGATGACTTTTCTCTATAAAGCCTCCAAGCAGTGACTGCTTGTGCCATTAAAATCAGCATCATATATATATTGTTTGTAGTCCCTCAACCACTTTTGGGGGGTCGTCCATGCAGCATGAGAAGGATGAGATAGTAGCCACGGGAAACTTCATTGAGCCCATGCAAGTTTAAAAAGTATGGATTCAAGGAGATCGTTAGGACATCCAATTACCTAGATGTTGTCGATAGGTAATTGGACGTCGCTATGTTCAGAAAGTGACATGGACGTGCAGGTATTCCGACTGGAAAGTGGCATCATGTATTGGCAACCAATCATTCTTGAGCATGTAATTGTCTTTAAACCCAACAAGAACACCAAGCAACCATTCTCACATTTCAAAAGAATTCTCAACTTGTTGCTTGGTGTTCTTGTTGAGTTTAAAGACGATTACATGCTCAAGAATTGTTGGTTGCTAATAGATGATGCCACTTCCCAGTCGGAGTACCTATGCGTCAACGTCACTTTCTGAACATAGCGACGTCCAATTACCTATCGACAACATCCAGGTAATTGGATGTCCTAACGCTCTCCTTGCATCCATACTTCTTAAACCTGCATGAGCTCGATGAAATTGCCCGTGGCTACTGTCTCATCCTTCTCCTGCTGTGTGGACGACCCCCCGAAAGTGGTTGTGTTCATGCCGGTTTTAATGGCACAAGCAGCCACTGCTTGGAGACTTTATAGAGAAGAGAGATTATGAATGGAATGGTAGGACGTACCTGGGATGCAAGGTAGGAGAACTTGACCGGCATGAACACAGTTACACAGACAAATGTGAAATGAATGGCGAGAGACAGGTGAAAAGGTGAAGTAGTAGTTTTTGACTCATTTGGTCTTGTTTTTTAATACAATACACACCAAGCCTAACCTTTACAAATCTGAAAAGTTAATTGCAGCCAAGCTCCATCCGAACCACATCCAATGTAAGCCAACCAAACACAAAGCTAGAACCGGCATCAATAACCCTCAGTATCCATCAGAGAGCATTAACCAAACCCACTATCCCCATTCATTTTTGTCAATCTGAACCCACAGCATTAACTAAGCAAGATGCATAGAATGCACATACACCAATATCCCTTAGTTTACATCATAGAGCAAGGGGACTATTAATATGAACTAATTATCAATTCAATTTCGGCATAAGACTATTAACATTATTGAGCAGTTCAACAGCTAGCAAGGTGCCACTAGCCAACAATCATCTGCATGATCATTGCATTCATTTATATTTATGATTTCTCTATACTTCTCTCTACATGTATGTATTACACATTTACACTTCTCTGCAATGATGCACTTCTCTTCATGTATGTATGTGTGTATTACACATTTAGCATCTGGGCTCTGGCCAATGGCCATCACCATCAGCATCAACCAACAACCAGACAACATCAAAAAGACAAGAAGGGGACTTACGCGTTAGTGGGAGAGCCGGAGAGACTAGAGACGCGAAGGAGGTCCGAGGTAGCGCAACAAGCTGGCGGTGAGAGGGAGGAGGAGCTAGAGCTGCGACGTAGGGAGGAGGAGCCAGGGCCGGCGGCGCAGCGAGGGGGACTAGGAGTTTGATCTAGCGGCGCAGGGAGGAGGGAGCTTGATCCGGAGGTGCAGGAGCTGGCGGTGAGGGAGGAGGAGCTCGGTTCACATGAATATCAATAGCACAAACCAATAGGTGATAGATCTGTCTTACCTCGACATCGCCGGTGAAGAGGTAGCCGGGGTCGCGTATGCCGGGGGGAGGAGGAAGAAGGGAAGGCACGCGTGTCACCGTAGTTGTGGCACAACGGTGACACTGCAAACGACACTTTTATCGTACGAGTGTCTTGTGCAATGAACCGTGGTGTCACAACCGTCAGCGACGGGAAGAATGCATGGCAGCATCGGCGACGGGGTCACTCAGGTGGGGAGGGGAATGGACGAGAGTAAGGGCACTGGGCAGTGACGAGTTAGAGCGCAAACCCTAGCGGTCTCCTACTAATAAAGAGACTTATCATAGCTAGTTCTATTATGGAACCATCAGTGATACTTATCACAGACGGTTCCACGATGGAACCGTCTGTCATATGGTCTCATATCACAGACGGTTCGTTATTAAAACCGTCTATGAAGTATCACAGACGGTTGTTTGTTGAAACCATCTGTGATACTTAGTAATATCACGCATCGTTTTATTCGTAACCGCTGCGTGATAGTTCACGCATTTTCAACATGAACTGCTCGTGATATTACCTCTTCACGATTTGCGGTTTAGCATTGCTGACCAAGAATACGATGGTAGCAAAAGCAAAACCATCTGTGATTGCATGTAATATAGACGGTTTTGGGCAACCGTCTGTGATGAGGCATCCAGTATTAGCCTTTTTGTAATAGTGTTATTCTATGCAAAGGTTGCTGGAATTATAAGTTAATATGGCTTAATTTTGAGAGTGAAAAATGTATAGGTGACATTCTTGGCTCAGTATTGGGGCGAGATGTTACACATGAGATGAGCAAATGAGCTTACAGAGTACAGTTGCATTGCACTAATGAAAAGATGATAATAGAATACATGAATGCCAAGCTTTATGTGTGTTTACTATTCTATGTGTAGTTGCTAATTCTTGGATCCACTCTTACTTTGTTGTTGTTTTTAGGTGAACATTGAAGGCTACATATATGGGATGAGAGTAGCACCTACACATCACGTGCCATCAGTCATGAAGTTGTCACTATTTAGTTAATTCAATTATACCTTAGGGCATCTCCAATAGTGAATTTATTGTCGTCTCTTAGCTATGACACGTCAACAAAATCAATTGGTATCAGGGCATCTCCAAGATGCGCATCAGCAGAAAAGCAATAACAGATCAAAACTGATCCAGATACGAATAGATGAAGGGCAAGAAGCCGACCCGATGCGAAGAACATATCGGATCGCAAAAAAAACAGATGAACGGGTTGCAAAACACACATAAGAGCTTTGATACCAATTGTTAGAACTTTAATTCTGATCTAAACTAGATGATCAAAACTAACAGGATCACATATGTGGTAATTACAACACTCATAAAATCTGTAAACGCGGAAGCATACCTGATGACGATGCCATTGTTCGTCGTAGGGATGATCTGAAACAGTAGATGTGCAGGTGCTCAATCTACCTAGGGTTTGGTCTTTCCCAGCAAGATGTAAGCCACAAACTCCAACTATAAATGGGGATAGGTGGTATGGCATAAGTTACCTTGCTGGGAGGACCTGACCCTTATTTATAGTCTTTGGTATGGAATCCTATCCCGTCCCATAATTTGAGATAGATTGCAAATAGGTCTATACACAGATTTAAAATCTAAGTCCATATTTTCCTTAACAGATACTCGGGCTCTTAATAAATACTTTATTTGATTACTTTATATATTTGAGCCAACCAAAGAATAGATAGCTGATGTGTATATTAACTCATGTGGGTCCACAAACGGGAAATTAATCCAACAATCTCCCACTTGGACTAAATGAGTAAATATATATCAAAAACTTTATGAGCTCCAAAAAATGCTATCTATGTCTTGAGCATCTTTAAAACAATCCGGTCCATCAATTATATCAACATAGGATTAAAGCGGTCTTCGTCACTTTAAAGCGTAACTCAACCCATCAATTGTCACATATGTCAACATACAAGAATGACATGGATCAAATATGAATATGTAGCATGGAAATTACATGAGATGCGATCATAACATGCCTATTTCCAACTGGTCCAACTTTATACCTTATGAGATCAAAACATCTTCTCAGAACCAAATGAGATGATATGAATTCAGAGTAAAAGATAATAAACTTTATTTCTCTAGAGAATATAACTGAAGGTCTTTATACTAAACTGATATTGTCACATGAGCATAAGGAAAAATTACAGACTCCCACTTGAACTGAATTCCATAAGTGAAACCACACCCATATGAGCAACATGCTCGTGGAACACTTTAGGTGTCAAGCCTTTAGTGAACGGATCCGCAATCATGGAGTCTGTACCTATATGCTCAATAGACAATTTACCACTCTGAATTCTTTCTTTCACAACTAGGAACTTGATGTCTATATGCTTAGATTTAGATGAGCTCCTGTTGTTATTAGAATACATAATTGCAGACTTGTTGTCACAATACAACTTTAGTGGTCTGTCGACCTGATCCAAAATTCGCAGCCTTGTGACAAAGTTCTGCAACCATATCCTATGATTTGAAGCCTCATTAGCAAGCAACATACTCAGCTGCCATTGTGGACGGGGCAACGAGTGACTACTTAGTGCTTTTCCAAGAAACCGCACCTCCACCAAGTAGATAGATGTAACCTGAAGTGGATTTGTGAGTATCTTGGCAACCAGCAAAATCAGAATCAGAATACCCAATGATCTCCAACTGATCTGATTTCTCATATGTGAGCATGAAATCCTTCGTCTTTTGCAAATACCGCAACACCCGTTTTGCTGCGACCCAAAGATCCAATCCTGGATTGCTTAAATACCTACTTAGCATTCTAACAATATATGTTGTATCTGGTCTAGTGCAAACTTGAGCATACATCAAGCTCCCTATTAAAGATAAATAGGGGATGTTCTGCATTTTCTTAGCCTCAAAATCATTCTTAGGACATTGGCTAAGACTGAATTTTTCACCTTTGGCCATAGGGGTATCTAAAGGTTTACAGTTCTGCATGCCAAATCTTTGCAATACCTTATCGATATAATTCTTTTGTGATAATCCAAGTACACCTTGAGAGCGATCTCGGCATATTTGAATTCCTAATACAAAAGAAGCATCACCAAGATCCTTCATCTCGAAATTTTTAGTAAGAAACTTCTTGGTTTCATGCAACAAGCCTATATCGTTACAAGCAAGCAATATGTCATCAACATACAGAACAAAAAATATGAACTTACTCCCACTAAATTTATGATACACACAATCCTCAACTGTATTTACCTCAAAACCAAAATAGATAATAGCCTCATGAAATTTGTGGTACCATTAGCCGGGAAGCCTGTTTGAGCCCATAGATGGATTTATTTAATTTGCATACCATTTGTTTCGGGTCACCGACCACAAAGTTTTCTGGTTGCACCATATAAATCGTCTCATTTGTTTCCATTTAGAAACGTTGTTTTTTACATCCATCTGATGAAGCTCAAGATCAAAAAATGCCACACGTGCCATAATGACCCAAAAAAAGTCTTTTGAAGAAACCGGAGAGAAAGTCTCTTTATAGTCTATGCCTTCCTTTTGAGTGTATCCTTTAGCAACAAGACGAGCCTTATTTCTTTCCACATTGCCTTTTGAATCCCGTTTGGTCTTAAATATCCATTTGCAACCAATGGGTTTCTTTCTTTTTGGCAATGGGACGAGATCCCAAACATCATTGTCCTTCATGGATTTTAACTCTTCATTCATAGAATTGATCCAATTAACTGAATTTGGGCTTTGCAGGGCTTTTTGGAGATTGATATGATCTTCTCCCAAAATTCCACTACAAGCCTCATTCTCCTGAAGAAAGATAATGTAATCATCAAAGATTGCACTTCTTCTTTCTCTAGTGGATCTCCTTAATGGCACTGGTTCTTGAGGTTGATGAATTTGTTCTTCTATAGGAACATCATTTTGTGGAGGAACCTCATGGACATTATTTTGAATTGCATTTTCCTCAATAATATCGGGTAAAATAACCTGATCCCGATCATTATTGGGAATAACCAAAGGAAGAGAAAATAAATCCCCTTCAGAAACTTCTTCAAAAATAATATTCCTAACCATATCTCCCCCTTCAAACTCAACATCCTCAAAAAAAACCGGGCATTTCCCGTTTCAAAAATTGTCTTAGTAGTGGGATCATAGAATTTGTAACCCCTTGATCTTTCAGAATATCCAACAAAATAGCTACTAACAGTTCTTGAGTCCAATTTTCTTTCGTTAGGCATGTACGGCCTTGCCTCAGATGGACATCCCCACGTACATACATGCTTGATGCTAGGCTTTTTGCCTATCCATTTTTCGTATGGGGTTTTGTTAGTTGCCTTCGTTGGTACTCTGTTGAGTAAATAAGCTGCAGTTTTCAATGTCTCTCCCTAGAGAGACTCTGGTAAGGTAAAATGAGTAAGCATACTCCTCACCATATCCTTAAGAGTCATGTTTCGCCTCTCAGCAACACCGTTCATGCTAGGAGATCCCGGCATGGTGTACTGAGGGACGATCCCGCATTCCTCTAGGAATTTAGCAAAAAGGTCCTGGACGTTGTTCACCTGATCCGTCAGTTCTGCCATAGTATTCTCCACCACGGTCAGATCGAACAGCCTTAATTCTTTTGCCAAGTTGGGTTTTCCACCTCAGCCTTAAAATTGTTGAACACATCTAGGGACTGTGACTTCTCATGAATAAGATAAATATAACCATATCGCGAGAAGTCATCTATGTACATGATAAAATACCTTTGTCCATTCTAAGAAGCCGTAGGGAATGAACCGCAGATATCTGTATGTATCAGTTCTAGCACATCTGAAACTCTATTAGCACTTAACTTCCACCTTCTTGCCATCGCCCACATAGATGAATCTTTCAGCATCACTTGGCTTTCAGCAGTTTAGGCAACCCTTTATTGACACACTGATGTTAGAAGTTGCACCGGAGTCTAACTAACAAGTGCATTCAGGTACAGAAGTTAAGTTAACCTTAGAGCTGACAATAGCAAAAAAATTCTACATTTCTTTGCACGCCAAGCACGATATTTGGTACAATACTTCTTTACGTGACCATCATTCTTACAAAATAAACAAGCCAATTCAGACCATTGTTTCTTCATTATAGATGGCACACCTGCAGCTTCTTTGCTCTTCCTCTTGTTATTTTTTACTTTAGGGGTCATAGCCAAATGAGCACCTTTTGTTCTATCTTGTTACCATCTATCCTCCTCTTGCAGACAATAGGGGATGAGCTCATTAAGGGACTGATTATCCTTTTGACAGTTATAGCTCACCTTGAACTGATGGTGTGCAGGAAGGGGTATCAAAATTAAATGCACGAGCAAATCCTCAGATAGCTCTAACTTGAGTGCCTTTAATTTTGAAACAAGATGAGACATTTCCATAATGTACTCCCTTATGTTTTCTTTACCTTTATACTTTATTGAGACAAGTTTTGTCAAAAGTGTACTTGATTCACCCTTTTCATTTTTAGCAAACCTTTTGCTCAAGACTGTCAAGGAAAACCTTAGCTGTAGTGGCCTATTTTGATGTGCTATCCTGAAAAAAAAATATGGAATAGCACGCCTCATGATGATAAGACTCATGCGACTTGAACGATCCCACTTCTCATACTCTTTCTTTTCCTCAATGGAGTTGTTAGCCACAAGAGTAGCGGGTTGTTCTTTACAAAGTGCAAGGTCTAGATCCATTACCCCAAGAACACTTAAAATGTTCTCTTTCCATTCTTTAAAGTTTGCACCAGTAAGCATAGGTATAGAATTGATGCAAGCATAAATATTGGAAGTAGGATTTTCAACTGAAAATAAAAGAATAAATGCTCACATCATGACATGAATAAAGTACTTAAGGCTTGATTCAAAATTTGGTATATACCATCACGCAAGATACCTAGCGCTCTATTAATATTTAGTCTTTGGATAGAAATATTAACTTGCAAGTGGTAACCTTGATATAGCAAACAAATATTAACAGTAAATCCTGTCAAACAATATGCCTTACTTTGGTCCGACTTATTGTTCACATGGAAACTTGATAACTGTTACATATTTGTTGCCACAGTTGTATATATAATTCGGCCAAATACTGACTTTCCTTTGGGCCAATCATTAGATGCATGAATTATACATACAAAAAATGCCTAGTTGTTCTGAATAAATTAACCTACATAACAGATGTTGCTTTAGTAACATAGAACTTCAGTTAACCTATGCAGAACACTAGCTGGCCAAATTTGAATCAATCCATCATTCATGAAGAGGGCACATTATTGAGAGTCCACAATTTATACCAAAATGCACAATATAATCCTCATAGCACCGGATACAATTAAAAACAAAACTTAACCAATCTTGCATTTAAATGATAATACCTAGAAACAGCATATTGGCTAATCTGAAGCCTTAATTGATAATGCCAGAACTTACTGTTGCTAGAGTTCATATCACAGAACAAAATTAAATGCAATTAACAAATTAATCCTGAACTGAGATTGATACCAGATAGTAACTGACTTGCTCAGATCAATTAATTTGCATAGATTGAAACCATATTGCATATAATTGATAATCTCTGAAATAGCAAGAATTAACCATAATATTCAACCCAGTTTGCACCATTAGATAACATCAAATGGGCTAATCTGACGACTTAAATTGCATCATACCAAAAACTGCATACTCAGAACTAGATAATCTGGAAAAACATCTGCTAATTGTCGTCGGTGCAAGCTGAGGCCTACAGTCGCACAAGCAGCAGAAGTCGGAGGTTGCGCGGCGGTGGCGAAAACCGGAAGTCGCTCGGCGACGTGGAGGTGGCAGCAAGCCAAAAGGGTACTCGGCGATGCGGCACAGGGAGCAGCGGAGATGTAGTGGAAATCAAAGGTGCTCGGTGTTGCGTGGCGGCGGAACAAAAGGGCGCGTAATGGCGTCGCCGAGGCGACGCAAAGCACGAGGGTCGCAGCGCGGTCGCGGCGAAGCTTAGAAAAGGGCGAGCGGACCACGCGGCAGCGGAGCGGAGGCGCTGGCGGCAGCGCGGCGCGGCGCCATCGAGAGGCACATGGGCGGCAAGATCTGGAGGAGCGACACGGGCCACGGAGCTAGAGGGTGGCGAGGGCCGGAGCCGCAAAGCGCCGGGAGGTGGCGGAGAGCCGAAACCGGAGGCGGGCGGCTTGAGCTCGACATCGCCGGCACAACCGGAGGCGGCAAGCCGCTCAGAGGTCGCCGGCGCAGATCCGAAGTCGCTAAACCGAGGGCACTCAGCCACTTGCAAAGGCAGCGGAGGCCGGAGGGCGAGCGGCGCTTGCGCAGGCGGTGGGAGACCGACAGGGTGCGCTCGGCCGACGCGGAGAGGCGGGAACCCGAGAAGGCGCTCGGCGCAGATGCAAAGTGCAAGAGTAAACGGGAAAAACCGGAGGCACAGGCGGCGGCGACTCGAGCAAATGAAGATCCCACCGGGGGGAAAGACGCGCAGTGGCAGAGGGCAAAGATCGATCTGAAGAAATCAGATGGGGAAAAGATGCGCATCAGCAGAAAAGCAATAATAGATCAAACTGATCCAGATACGAGTAGATGAAGGGCAAGAAGCTGACCCGATGCGAAGAACATATCGGATCGCAAAAAAAAAACAAATGAACGGGTTGCAAAACACACATAAGAGCTCTGATACCAATTGTTAGAAGTTTAATTCTGATCTAAACCAGATGATCAAAACTAACAGGATCGCATATGTGGTAATTACAACACTCATAAAATATGTAAATGCGGAAGCATACCTGATGACGATGCCATTGTTCATCGTAGGGATGATATAAAACAGTAGATGTGTAGGTGCTCAATCTACCTAGGGTTTGGTCTTTTCCAGCAAGAGGTAAGCCACAAACTCCAACTACAGATGGGGATAGGTGGTATGGCATGAGTTACCCTGCTGGGAGAACCTGACTCTTATTTATAGTCTTTGGTATGGAATCCTATCCCGTCCTATAATTTGAGATAGATTCCAAATACTCCCTCCGTTCGGATAAGCATGACGCTCGGTAGTTATAATTTGCATTACACGACGTCAGGTATTTAAAACAGGAGGTAGTAGGTCTCTACACTGATTTAAAATCCAAGTCCATATTTTCTTTAACAGATACTCGGGCTCTTAATAAATACTTTATTTGATCACTTTATATATTTGAGTCAACCAAAGAATAGATAGCTGATGGGTATATTAACTCATATGAGTCCACAAACGGGAAATTAATCCAACAAAATTGACCATGGTTTCTGCGTTGGGCAAAGTATATTGGCAAGATAATGACATAGTTCAACGAGGAGTTGCCGGTCTCCTGAATTAAGTGCTTCCAACAGCATAAATAAAATGCTAATATGGAGTTTCGACCAAACAGAATAAGTGTTTTTACTTCAAATTTAAGGTGCTACCTAAGTTAGGTTAGAAGACCAAGTTGAGTTTTACATATGAAGTTTGGACTGTATAATTACAGATTAAACACACCTTCACCATGCGTGTCTTTGATTTATGTCCCGAGTCCTGGCTCCTGAGTGAGGAAGTTGTGAGGAAAGTTGGATGTGTAAATTCTGCGCATCTGGCACTAACGTCATATATAGGGATGTGGATTGGCAATTAGCCAAGCAGGACATGGGGTAAGTAGCTGAATTTCTGCATCTAGGACGTACGACTTTTGGCAATTAGAAAAGGTGTGACCGTGTGACTCGTGAGCTGTGCACCATATAATTCGGAAGCAGCAAATGCGCGTGCAGCTGGGTTCGATATCGATGCGACCTGTGCTTCCTGGGACTGCACTTCGTCTGCATGTCATCCTCTTGATTGGTTGGACGCCTGGAGCCCGGACTGAGGTTTCGATGATATCCTCAATTCTGTTGTTACTACTGCTGACGAGCACTTCCCATGGCCACAAACTAAGTCTGTAGGGTAGCCATTGTTTCCTTATCCTGACTCTAGCAAAAATGTCTTGTTACTACGAGGAATTATCGAAGCACGATTACTGAAAGAAAAGTCTCGCCGACGCTCGTCCTGTCGTCTTGTTACAACACGCCGTGCTCTACTTGAACTCCAACCGCTGTCGTCTTCCCCGAGCGTAAGTTTGGTTGCCCAATTCTATTGCTTAACCATATATTCTATGGCTTAGCCAAATTGAAGGGGCCAATTCTATCGCTTGACTGTAGGATTCTTGATTCATCCAATCCGTCAGCTCTGGAGAACGTCTACATAAACCATTCTAGTAATTTTAGTGGATGCACAACAGGACGAACTAGCCAGTTTAGATACCAAGTACACGTCTGGAGATGGGGAACAACGTGATTATGATCTCCTCCGTGAAATGTAACACCTCAGCCTAACATTGAGTTCATAATATCACCAAAAACATTCTCACAGACAATTTAAAATGTATTTAAACAATAATATTTCAGTAAGCAATGCATGGAATAAAACTCCACGACAGATTACATATAAGTAAATATAACAATATAAATATGTAAATAATTAACTTTCACAGCTTGGTCACACGCGCCAACAACGCTCAAGTCACACACACCGGAAAAACAATCTCTAATTCTGACCGATGGTCATGCCATGATCTGTGGCGTGACCAAATTGTGCTGTCACGCCACTGACCGCTGCGTGGTCAAATCTATCACGATAGCTCTCTGAGCCAACACGCGTCCGTTTTTAGGCGAAGTCCTATCACGCCAAAAGGAGTGGCGTGACATCACTCATTTGCCATGTCGAGATCTGTGGCGTGACAATGTATTTTTGTCACGCCACGCATTGTGGTGTGGCCAAAAGGATCAGAATTGGACATAAAGTTAGGGAGAGAGGTTATCTTTAAAATATTTCCGTTCCCGTCCAAACATTCGGAAGCCCGTTCTACTTCATACGAGCTCTGATTGATCCCGTTCTTCTTCTTAAATTCATCTAAATTCATAATATGTCCATCAATAATAATTTTATATTTTTTGCATTTTATTTGCTTGTCTAGTTATTTATTTGTTTGGTTTCACATGTATATAATCCGACGCTATTGAAGCAGACATAAAGCAACCAGAGGAAGTTACACCCACCTTCGACGAAGGCAAGTCTCCTTTAACCATGTTGTTCCCACTATTTTAGAAATCTTTTTTTATATATTGTTCAAAACTATTATGCATTGCTATTTACAAAAAATGATGAATTCAATTCTTAGGAGTAATAGTTAATCCTAATTTGAATTTACCTTCCTTTGATGTTGTTATCCATGAACCATTGTCACCCTAGTATAGAAAATCCATAGTAATAATTACATTATTGATGGATTTGTATAAAATGGTAATTTCTTAAACAAGCTATATCGGTCATGATCATCCTATGGGTGAGAATTATTAATACCCTTTGTCGAAGTATTTGTTAAATATATGGCAATAGGTATTGCTGCTGGTTTATAAATATAATAAAATGGTGAAACTTTGTTTAGACTTGGGTGGATGGTGACTTCAGACGAGCGTAGCTAGAACATGAGAACTTGTAATGTGTTAAGTTCTGCCCGAGTCATATTAAGGGTCGACCCATGTGTCTATCCAAACTGAGCAATACTATGCAACCACATGTCCGAAATGAGACGGACCTGGCCAAATAATTTACCAAGTCCAAGCATTGAGCCCACTGGCTATAGATGATATGTGTCATATGGGTTGTGCAAACGATGGTAAATGACATCCATGTCTGTCGGGACATGCGTCGGACGAACGTAAATGACGTCCATGTTCAGGCAGATTATCCCCCATAATTGTGAGCTCTCTTGATGATGGTAAATGATGTCCATGTCTTGAGGGGATAGCTCATAGGGCGGGCTGATGTAAGGACGAGGTATTGTAAAGGTCTTATGATAATTGCTTAGTCGCACGCCCAAGGAAGCGTGTCATGGCTGACATTATAAGTTGATTATCTCGTGTGGGCCACGTTGTACAACCTCTACAGAGCGTAAAACTGTTCGAACAACGATGCCAACGATCAAGGGCGGATGAAACCCTATTCATCAAACCTTGGCGGATAGAGCCTTGATACTAATGGTTGGTGGCTAGAACCACTACGGTAGAAAAGGTCTTCATAGATGGTTCAAAAACTTCATCGCAGACGATTTCGTGAGCTGTTAGAGTTTATGGGTCAGTAATAACATGAGGTCATCACAGACGGTTTTCGAACAGTCTGTGATGCATACTATCACAGACGGTTATTAAGAAAAAAAACCGACTGTGATAGCTGATGTATCACAGACAGTTTGTAGATGAAACCGTTTGTGATAGCTTGTATCATATATAGTTTGTTCTAAGGAACCATCTGTAATATTCTTTTGTATTGCTAAATCTATTTCTGTTTATTGGCTAGTCTCAGGAAATGCTAGCCAATAAACAGAAATAGATTGGAAAAGGAACGTCAACTGTCTTCATGAAGAACAATTCCTAAAGAGACAACGACGCTTTGATTTTCCAACGATTTATTGAGAAAGATTCTAATAAAATTTTATCCGTTGGACTTCCGTTTAACTTTGCCACAAGTCGATAGCCTATAAATAACAATCAGAAGGGCAGAACTTACGCACAGACTTTCTATCTTTCCTACTTCTACTTTGTTTTAAACTTCTTATCTCCAAACCTCGCAAGTCCGAATAGATTTCTTTAGAAGAAATAATCGGTCCTTGGAGTTCTTCCACTATGGGTAAGATCGTGGAAAAAAGATACATTCCACAGAACAAATTGACCTTTCGACCACCGTGGAAAAGACAGAAACCATGGATCATGACTCCAAGATGGTCGAAAAGTCAATTTAGTCTATGGATTTAAGTCATCAAGAAATTGGTAGAAGAAAAAAATCTAGAGGCATAAACAATTAATTTTCACACGCACAAGCATCAAGATTTACATGGCCGAAACCCTAGCATCAAGAAAGAGAGGGGAGGAGATCGGATGGGGGATACCACTGGCAATGAAGGAGAGGCGACAGTAGTGTCACCATTGTGTCACGACGACGATACTGCACAAGACACTCTTATGACAAGTGTGCCTTTTGTAGTGAACCGTGGCGTCACAACCAGAGGCAGAGGAGCTCACGGCGGTAGTCGGCGTTGTCATGGCGCTTCGACCGATCTGGGGGAGGTGGCAAAATCGATCTGGAGTAGTTGGGCTCGTGCAGACAATATATATGGAGTAGTTGAGAGGTCGCGGCGCCGCTTCGGTTTGAAAGTTTGAATAATGGGGACGACCAAATCTAGAGGGATATAAGGTGGCAACGAAATATCATAGATGGTTTTTAATACAAACCGTTTGTGATGAGTTAATTATCATAGATGGTTTGTATTAAACATCGTCTGTGAAGTATCACAGAAGGTTTTTTTTATAAAAAAAAATTGTCTATAGTATTTAGTAATATAACAGACGGTTCTTGTTAATAACAGTATGTGATACTTCACAGACTGTTTTCAACATAAACAACCTGTGATATTACCTCTTCACAAACGGTTTTTAGCGCAGCCAATAACACAGACAGTTGCTAAACCAAAATGGTCTTTGATTGTATTTAATACTGACGGTTTTGGTTAACCGTCTGTGATGAGGTGTTCAGTATTAGCCTTTTTTTAGTAGTGAACCTTCCATAGTGAAATAATTATTTTAATTATTGAAACTACTTTCGTCAAATGATTGCTTTATGAAAACTATTGAAACTCAAAATGTTGTTTTGTGCAAAAGAATCATATAAGCCCCAATGTGAAGCCTTGCATATTGCATTTTTTTTCAAGACTTGTGGAATACTTCATGTACTCACATGCTATACTCAAAACCAATGTTAGAAGTTTACAAAGATGCCAACGCGGATTTCAACTTCTACACATGTAGTTATGATGAAGGACACCCAAAATACTAAGTCGCGAGCCCCAGTTGATTGCTTGTGAGCATACGGATGGGCCATCACTTGGAGTTACCTATTCCACTATAGTTTATTCGAGTTATTTAGCCTGAAAGGGAAATAATTTTAAGATTCGACCAAAAGGTCATTACTCCTTTGTTCAATATTATGCAATAGTTTTTACGTTTGCAAGATATGTGTTGATATTTAATGATGTAACTGTGTGTAGTAGCTACTGATCCAGGGACTAATGCTAATATACATAGAGGGTTCTAGATTTATAAATTTGGTTCCCGACAAACCACAAGTCAAGTATGGGCGCGACCTGGCCAATTACTTTGCTTAGTTTCGGGATAACTCCTGCGTAGTAGTAGGTTGGATCTCTATATGATTTCTATCGTGGACACCACCGGGCGAGAGAAGTGTTGGGATTAGGTATCAGAAAAGTCTTGTGATAATCGCCTCCATCGCACACCTAAGCAAGTGTGTCACTGGCCAATATTATGAGTTGATCATATCTTGTGGGTAAAACTGTACAAACTCTGTAGAGTGTATAATCCATTTGAATAGCCGTGCCGCCAGTTATGGGCGTTGTGAAGAAAGACACACTTGGTTAGTTTTAATAAAATGTGGGATGGGAACTGGTTAACATAAAAATGGTTGTAGTAATGATCTAGAGTTAGGTGGATAGAACCTTGTATCTAAGAGGCAGATGGAACCTCATGGGTAATAAGAGGCGGATGGAACCTCATGGTTAATGATAAGTGGATGTAACATCATAGTTAATGATAGGTGGATGGAACCTCATAATTAGTGATAGGTAGATGAACCTCACTTTATGATAAAACTTGCTTATACAAACGACATTTTGGTTTTAAGTCGAAATGGCTACATCATATGTTTGGAAAATAATTACAGTATTTGATGAAAACCTACTTTGTACTAAAATAACCGTAAGACCCCTCCTTTGGCAACTCATGCATCTATATAATTGTATTTGGTGTCTGCGCTTGCTGAGTACTTTTGTACTTATTGTTGCTCAAATAAGTGGATTCATACTGTAAGACTGAAGACCCGATGTATGGATACTTCTATGCATCTAACTTTGGAAATAAAGATGACAGCGATAACTAGGTCGTAGCCCCAATCGATTGCCTATGGAAGATCATGGAGCCTCCTTTTGGTTTATTTATCTTCTGCTGTTATTAATTCTTTTGGACTCATCGGCCTATCGCCCCGTTATGTAAGAATTTGGTCTTAAGGCTTATTTCTGATAGTTTATGTAATATTAAATACTCTTTTACTTAAACATATGTATGGATGCAATATTCATTTATATTGTACTGTATGAGCTATCTACTGATCGTGAGACTAGCTAGCTCGGTATATATAGAGGGTCTGAATGTAAATCCAGGTCCGGTGGACCCTTAGTGTGAGCAGCCGCGGAGCCAAAAAAAGGAAGAGAGAGGAGAAGACAGGAGAAGGGGTGAGCCGGCTGCGGGAGAAGCTTTTGCATCTTGTACGTGGAGCTCCTTCAAAGTTCAAACTAGTCAGGCTGAGAAGCTTTTCCACTGAACAATTCCAGAAGTAAGTTTCTTGGGTTGAACTATTCCAGCAAGCAACGCTCATACTTGTGTACAGGGGTGGAGATGGGCCTCGGGCCGGTGGGGCAACGGCCCGAGGCCCAGAGAAAATCCTAGTGGGAATTTTATCAAAAAAAAATCATTTCACAGCTTCTAGGCTCGAGTTTACCGGCCGCCCGAGGTCACTAGTCGGCCGCCCAAGGAGCGGCCCAACAGGGGAGCAGTCCAGCATGCGGTCGCCTAGCCGCCCCCCCCAACCCCCACGCCTTATCCCTTCTTGCTCTTTCTTCGCCTCCTCCATCTCTCTGGCCAAACTCTCGGCGCCTCCTCCTGGCCGGGCGCCGCTGCCTCTTGATACCCGGTGTTGCCGCCGTCGGCGCCTCCCACGCTTCCTCCTGCTGGCTACTCGCTGAGCTCAGCCGGCATCTCCACCCTGCCCTCTCACGCCCCCTCTCCTGGCGCCTCCTCCCGCCACTCCCGGCCTGCTGCTTTCTGTGCGTGTCACGCCAGGCGTCTTGACCAGCGCCTCGGCCTGCCTGCTCCTGGCTCGGCTCCCTCTGGTTCCTCCGACCTGCCCTCTCCGGCCTCCGCAAGACTCGCCTGCTGGTCGCTCCCACTTGGCGAGCCTCCCGGCTCCTGTGCAGCCCGGCCTCCAGCTACTACCGCCTCCAACAGCCCGCCTCGATCCGTCTTTGCTCGCCTCTCGGCTTGCCGGTGCCGCCTTTAGTTTTGGGCCCGAGGCTCCGGTAAATCCTGGCTCTGCCACTGCTTGTGTATCCCTAAGATGTAGCGTCTCTAGATCATGTAAGTTAACCACCCGATTTCTGGTGGTAGCTTTCATACTTTCCTATCATACTCCTCCAAAGCCTCGCAACGTTCAAGATCTAACACCAGTATAGCTTCAAATCAACAAGACTAAGAATGTTTAACATCGTACATGGCGTAAAACTGGGTTTGCTAGCACAGCCGCAAGTTCCTGAGCGTTCTGGATGGGTAGTCGTCGAATGTAATCATGTCGACCTTCTAACATAGTCATGAAATCATGGTCAGTTGCCTTGATGCAACAAGTACGGTCTTCTGCCAAGAAATTGGCTTGGAAATAACTAAACAGGCCCTCAGTGACCAAACTTTGGTAGTGACAAAATTTGGCAAATATTGGTAGGGTTTGCGTGGGTAATGAATCAAACAACTCCAACGTGTGACATTAGATTTATCGGTGTTATCAATTTTTTTTTGTGTTACCAAATTTTTATATCAAACCAAATAACAGCCGATTTTCGTTGTTGTTAGCTCTATTAATATTCGGTTTTCACGGATAGCAAACGAAACAGGCCGCATCATCGTACCAGTGGGCACTGATAGCAAGAGATTGTCCGTTTTCAACTTTACTGTCTCGATGTTAAACTGAATCATGTGACATCTTGTCTGTACTCTGTTTCTAATGATTTTCGATGTTAAACTGAATCAAGTGACATCTTGTCTGTACTCTGTTTCTAATGAATAAAATCTTCTTTGTCTTTATGAAAAAAAAAATTAAAATCCCGCTGTCGTGTTCCCAGTGAGATAATTTCACGTGCAACGGCAGTGGGCTATCACGTACTCGAGAGCTTTTTTAAATCAAATTTTTTAAAAATATTTTAAAGATAATATCTCATTAACTTTATTTCTAATTCTGACCGTTTTGATCACGTCATGATCCGTGGCGTGACTAAACTGTGATGTCACGCCACCGACCGCGGCATGGTCTAATCTGCCACGATAGCCCTCTGAGCCAACACACATCTATTTTTAGGCTAAGTTCTGTCACGTCAAGAAGAGTGGCGTGACAGCACTCGTTTGTCACGCCGAGATCCGTGGCGTGATAATGTGTTTTTCTCACGTCACACGTTATAGCGTGGTCAAAAGGGTCAGAATTAGAAATAAAGTTTGAGAGATATTATCTTTAAAGTATTTTTTAAAAATAGATTAAATAAATAAAAAAGTTCACTACTCGATGGCACGTATAGGTTTTTTTCCCCAGAAGTACCCATAGGAATTGTGCACTATTCAATTACGGAAGTCATAACTGTTAGAAAATAATGCACAGATCAAAGGAGACGAGAGATACAAATTTTATGTGGAAAACCCGTACGGGAAAAAACCACGGGCGCCAATCGGCGATGATCACTATATGAAGAGCGATTACAAAACGCAGGGGATTACAATGAGGCGTCCCTCTCCCATACGGCTTACAAGAGGTATATAAAGGGGTAAAAGGACTTAGAGTCCAAGTAGAAAACTAATCCGCTAATATGGCATATTCCAGATACTTCCATATTAGAAATTCGGATCACATACGGATCCAAATATCAACAATCTCCACCTTGAGACGAATTTTCTCTTGTAGCAAAATAAAGAATTATCAATCACCAAATGATTCCCCAATAAGATAAAAATCACCGTGCGCCAACTAGTCACTAGGACTAAACTGTTATACCAACTAAGCTTGAGCAAAGCTCAAACTTAGTAACAGGAACTGGCTTTGTCATCATGTCAGCTGGATTGTCATGAGTACTTATCTTGCACACCTTGACATCACCTTGAGCAATAACACCTCGAATAAAGTGATATCTCACATCAATATGCTTTGTTCTATCATGGAACATCTGATTCTTTGTAAGGCATATAGCACTCTGACTATCACAAAATATAGTAGTACAAGAATTATCTCCACAAAGCTCAGTGTACAAACCTCTCAACCAAATAGCTTCTTTACAAGCTTCAGAAAAAGCCATATATTCTACTTCAGTGGTTGATAAGGCAATAGTAGCTTGCAAACTTGCCTTCTAACTAACAGCACAACCACCAATGGTGAAAACATAACCTATTAGAGGCCTTCTCTTGTCCAAATCACCAACATAATCAGAGTCAACATAACCAACAAGTTCATCTAGAAGTGCCACACAAATATCTGAAAATCCACTGAACTGCTTTCCAATGCTCTTTTTCAGGATTAGCCATGTATCTACTGACAACACTCAATGCATGAGATAAATTAGGACGAGAACAAACCATGGCATACATAAGAGAACCAACTGCACTGGAATATGGAACTCTAGACATGTACTTAATATCATAATCTGACTTAGGACATAAGGCTGAAGATAACCAGAAATGCGAAGCTAATGGAGTACTCACTGGTTTTGCATCATGCATATTAAAACGACGAAGGACCTTCTCAATATAACCTTTTTGACTAAGGTATAACTTGCCAGATTGCCTCTCTCTAATAATCTCCATGCCAAGAATTTTCTTTGCTGTACTTAAGTCCTTTATCTCAAATTCATTACTCAATTGTGCTTTCAGTTTTGCTATTTCTGACTTATCTTTTGCAGCAATCAACATATCATTAACATAGAGAAGCAAATAAATAGCTGAACCATTAGCAGTCTTTAAATAAACACAGCTATCATAATCAGACCGCTTAAAATCATGAGAGAGTATAAATGAGTCAAATCTCTTGTACCATTGCCTAGGAGATTGCTTCAAACCATAAAGAGATTTCTTTAATCTACAAACAAGGTGTTCTTTTCCAGGAGTAACAAAACCCTCAGGTTGGTCCATATAAATATCTTTTTCCAACTCTCCATGTAAGAATGCAGTTTTAATATCTAATTGCTCAAGTTCATAATCATGCATAGCAACAATACTGAGTAAAGTGCGAATAGAACTATGCTTCACAACTAGGGAAAAGACATCATTAAAATCAATACCTGGAATCTGACTATAACCTTTAGCAATCAACCTTGCTTTATACCTTGTTGGTTTAGTAGGAGAAATACCCTCCATTCTTTTGAAAATCCATTTGCAATGAACAGGCTTCTTCTCCTTTGAAAATTTTACTAGTTCCCAAGTGCTATTCTTTTCAAGTGACTCTATTTCATCATACATGGCAGTTATCCACTTATTACAATCAGTGGAGTTAATAGCCTTAGAGTATGATGAAGATTATGTATTACCTTTAATTTCTTCTGCCACACTCAAAGCATAAGAAACAATATTAGCTTCTTCAATCAACCTTTTTGGTGGATTAATCTCCCTCCTAGGTCTGTCAACTGCAATGGACCGTTGTGGTGGTTGCTCAACAATAGGTGCATCATGAACAACAATATTTTCCTTATCTGATGTGTCATTTGAAGAAACAAAATGGTCTACCTGAACACTTGAATTCTGCTCACTCTCAATAGGAACATTAGTGGGTAGTTTACCATGAAGTATAGTAGATTCATTAAAGACAACGTTTCTGCTGATCACAATTTTCCTTGTTTCAGGATTCCACAACTTATATCCTTTAACACCAGATTTATAACCAAGAAAGATGCACTTAACAGCTCTAGACTCTAATTTTCCATTATCAACATGAGCATAAGCAGGACAACCAAAAACTCTTAATTCTGAATAATTTGCTGGGGAACCAGACCATACCTCAATTGGAGTTTTCTTTTCAATTGCAAAAGAGGGTGACCGATTAATAAGATAGCAAGCAGTGAAAGCAGCTTCAGCCCAAAAACGCCTATGCAAACCTGCATTAGACAATATGCAACGGGCCTTGGAAATGATGGTTCTATTCATACGCTCAGCTATACCGTTTTGTTGAGGAGTACCAGGAACGGTGTAATGCCTTCAGTCTTGCAATATGATTCAAATTCATCATAACAGAATTCCATCCCATTATCAGTGTGAAGTTTCTTTACCTTCTTTTCAATTTGCCTTTCAACCATAGTCTTCCACTCTTTAAATGCTGAAAATGCTTCTGATTTATGCTTCAAGAAATAAGACCACACTTTTCTAGAGTAATCATCAATAATGGTTAACATATAACGAGCACCTCCTAGTGATGTCTTCCGAGATAGCCCCCATAAATCAGAATGCACATAATCCAAAATACCTTCTATAGTATGAACTGAAGTATTGAACCTCACCCTCTTGTGTTTGCCAAATACACAATACTCACAAAATTTTAGCTTACCGATGCTATGTCTATCAAGGAGTCCTCTCTTGCTCAATTCTGTCAAACCAATTTCACTCATATTGCCAAGGCGCATATGCCAAAGATTAGTAGCATCAGAATCAGATAATGAACTTGAAATTACAGCAACATTACCTAATATCAGTTTTAATGATACAGATTGGCAGATTTAATATCAGTTTTCATCACAACAAGAAGCCTTTTGATACCTTCAAAACTCCATCTTCACCAGAATACTAGTACCCTTTACTATCAAGAGTACTCAAAGAGATAAGGTTTCTTTTCAAATCTGGAATGTGTCTCACATCTGTCAAAGTTCTAATAATACCATCAAACATCTTGATCTGAATTGAACTAATTCCTGCAACCTTACAAGATGAGTTATCACCCATCAACACAGTACCACCTTCAACAGGTTCATAGGTGGCAAACCAGTCCCTATTAGGACACATATGAATGGTACAGGCAGAATCAAGAATCCATTCATCATTGGTCTTAGCATATCCAGCAAAGGCAACAAGAACTCCTCCATCAGAACTATCATCAGCAGCAAGGGAGGCATTACCTTCATCATCTGGTTTACCTTTTGGCTTATAATTGCTAGTTCCTTTTTCTTTATTTTGCAGCTTCCAGCATTCAGAGATGTCGTGCCCACTTTTCTTGCAATATTTGCACGACTTGTACTTGCCTCACAAACAAACAAGTTTTCTCCTTTTGGACTTGAATTTTCAGAAGGTACCATCTGTTTCATCTTCTCCTTAGCATGCAAAGCTTCATAAACTTCATAAAGAGTGAGAGTATCTCTACTATATAATATGGTATTTCTGAAATTTGAAAAAGAACTAGGCAAGGAACACAAAAGAATAAGACCCAAATCCTCATCATCATATTTTACCTCCATCGACTCAAGGTCGGAAACGATCTCCTTAAACAACAAAAGATGATCAAGCACGGATCCTCCTTCTTGCAATTTATGAGAGTACAACTTTTGCTTGAGATGCATCTTGCTGGTGAGATCCTTTGTTATGCAAATTTGTTCTAGCTTCAACCATAATGTAACAACTGTCTTCTCCTTCAAAACATCCTGCAAAATATTATTTGATAGATGAAGGTGAATTTGAGATAAAGCCTTACGGTCTTTACGCTTCTCATCTGCAGTCCATGTGGTAGGTTGTTTATCAAACCCTTCGAACGCATCATCCAAATCCATCTGTGCCAACATAGCTCTCATCTTAACTTACCACAGCGAGAATCTTGTGTCTCGATCCAGGAGTGGAAGATCATACTTCAAAGTCGCCATGAAGAATAAAATCTAAAAATTGCTGATACTAATCTATGTAAACCTAGCAAAAATCACGACCTCTTTCGTACATGTTCTATGTACGTGAATCAAAAGATCTAAACCTCCTGGTATCCTTCTCGCGTAGACAAAGCAAAAATTCACCAACTACAGGAGCTTGACGTGGATCACAGAAGCTTGCTTGGAGAATTAATAAAATAATAAAAACAAATCCTTTGGACCTGAGCTGTTGTTTCTTTTAGAGTAAAGTCCATTACCGGTCCTTAAACTTTTTATGCTGTGTCATCCCGGTCCATAGACTTTCAAAGTGTGTCATCTCGGTCCCTAAACACTGTTTGGGTCTCAAATTAGTCCTTAAACTTTTTATCTTTGTGTCATCGGTCCATAGACTTTCAAAGTGTGCCATTCTCGTGCCTAAGCAAGAGGGCTATGTTTGAGACCCAAACAGTGTTTAGGGACCGGGATGACACACTTTGAAAGTCTATGGACCGGGATGACACAGCATAAAAAGTTTAAGGACCGGTAATGGACTTTACTCTTTCTTTTACTTTCCACGCGTGGCTTGGAGCGATGGACTGCTGCTTGTTCGCTCGGCACAGGACCGAGGCGGCGCTGCTGCTTTTCGTTCGTACGCACGCGCAGACTCGGTGCGATGAATGCTGTCGCCGAACGAATTTGCGCCGCTGCGCACAGATCACACGGACCGAACGGATGACGAACGGCTGGGCGAGGCGACGCTTGGACCAGGACGGGACGACAGGATGAGCCGCCGGGAGACGCGCGACGAGAGAGTCTCGCGACGACAGCTCCGATTGGATCCAGCGAAGCGCACGCGCGAGACGACGACGGCAGATCAATCTGCTATTTGATACCACTTATTACAAAATAATATACAGATCAAAGGAGACGAGAGATACGAATTTTATGTGAAAAACCCTTGCAGAAAAAAATCACGGACGTCAATCGACGATGATCACTATATGAGGAGTGATTACAAAACGCAGGAGATTACAATTAGACGTTCCTTTCCCGTACGGCTTACAAGAGGTATATAAAGGAGTAAAAGGACTTAGAGTCTAAGTATGAAACTAATCTGCTAATATGGCATATTCCAAATACTTCCATATTAGAAATTCGGATCACATACGGATCCAAATATCAACAACAACAACAGATAGAACATTCGTGCCAAATTAGTGGCCACAGATTAAACACATATAGATATGAATCATGAGTGGCTCTGGATATATATTATGTTCAGCGAAAAATGGTGTCTATATAAACCATCCTAGTAAGCCAGAGTAAGAAGGCACGAGTGCAAACTCGCAAGCTTAGGAACCACGCGTTGCAAGTTCGGAGATGTTGAGCAATGCGGTACTTACCTTCTCCGTGAAACCACAGCACTGCAACAGAAGCTGCCATCTTGCAGCTGCTGCGTCACAACAGATCAGAGGACGACGTCCAAGACTTTCATGCCAGCGGGGGAACGCCGTGCTGCAACTCCGGCGAAGGTGGAATTCTACTACTAGTGCTACAGCGGACAACGCTGTTAGCCAAGAACATTCAGCTGATAAGCCGAAAGATCGCTTGAGCGAAAATCCGGCCAATTTCCATCCATCTGAATGGGGAGATTTCTTCCTTTATTACTCCAACCCCGCGACTTCCTCCGAACAACAGGTTCATAGATTACTTTCTCTTTTCTAACTATTGTTATTTATTTCTTATATTTGGAGAATTGATTATGGGGCTGTCTTCACCACAATATATTTTATCTTCACTTGAGAAAGGTGGCTCACATCCTAATCCTAATAGAACATAAATAACTACATAACTAACTGAGCTATATAAATGAATACGCGTGAACTCTATCTACTGCCCATGCTGAAGCCAATTGGTTTATGCACCTGAAGTACCGATACTTATATATGTCCGTGCTGGCATCAAGATTTCCCTGATACACCGATCGACGAAACCTGTTACTACGATTATAACCAACAGATAGAAAGACTAACCTGGATCATCAGAGACCACTTCTCCTTTCCTTTCTTGGCCAACCCCACCGGCCCAGCTACCACCTCCCGAAACCCTTGGGAGATTGACGCGGCGATGGTAGGAAGCAAAGGAGAGCCGTGGGAAGTCATGGGCGGTGACGGAGGCCATCGGAATCGGCTGATCAGGGCAGTGGCGCCGCTCGGTTCAGACAGAGAGACAGCTTGAGAGAAGTAGCCGGCTAGACCACGGCTGGGCCGAGCGAACAAATAGAATAATTAAGCAGGCTAGGCTAGGTTAGATATCAATGTTGGCCCAATTGGATTAACAGTTTCCAAATTCATTTTTCTTTTGGATTTTCTATTTTAAGGTTCATTCAAATATGTAGGTTAACCATTTGAATACATATGTTATTTTAGTTTAGTTTGTCTTCCGTTTGAGAAAAAAAAACAAAGAAAGAGGGAGTTACAACCTTGGCACAACTCGGCCATTTATTTTAGTTTAGATTGGCAGGGATCCCGGTCGAATCCCGGTCTACTACAGGGAGAAATTCATGTGGGAATCTCAGTTCGGATGTGCGTTTGGGTGAGGGAGGGGAACAGAAATCCCGGCCAAGTCCCTGGGATCCACGGGGCGAAAAAAAAAACTCCTCCATACGTCGGGATTTCTCACCCGTTCGTGCATTGCTCACTCCGCTCCCTCTTCGTTGCTCCCGACGGTGTCTCACCGGCCTCCTCATCATTGCTCTAACGCCGCTGCCTTCGGAGCTCCCCCTAAGAGGTCACCGCCGCCGCGCCGCCTCAAGGGGTGGTGTGGACGATAATGGAGGCGTAACATGGTGAGCGGCTTCCACCGACGGCCGGAGACGAACAGAGGAGGTGCTGCAGCCTCTTGTGCATGCCACCACCTGTGTCGCACTGGAGCATGAGAAGAAGCATGGGGGCGGCGGATCCAGTAGCAGGGACAACAAGATCGGGGTGCAGCGATGGATCTGACAGCAAGGAATACGAGATCGAGGTGCAGCGGCAGATCCAAGCATCTTCTTTGCCTTTGGTCTCCGGATCCGGTGGTCCACCTCGGTGCCTTGCTTGTGTCCACCAAACCCAATAGATGGGCATATCGTCACCATCCTCGCCGCCGCGGTCCTCACCATTGCTACTGGCCACTACACCGTAGGGCTCACAAACGACCTTACCATCGCCGCTGGCCACCTCGTCGCCGGGCTGGCATCACGGTCGCTCGTGTGCAGTCACCTTGCCCGTGCGCACATCTGGCATCACCTTTGGGCTCACGGATGGCTTCAACGCTGTCGGCCGTGTGTGGGCGCCGCCGCCGACCATGTGGGCTTCCTCTTCTTCTCTTTTCTCTGAACTTCGTTTTGGATTTCTTGAATTACGGTGGGATTTTTTAGCCCCACTTCTTCCAAATGGTCACCAGGAGATATGCTCCCACCGGATCCCATGTGCCACAAAAGAGAGTACCGAGCGTTCATCTCTGACTCTCTCTTCCCTTCGAATTTTCTCTGCGTGTTGGATCCCTTTTGTTGCCAGATGCAAGGGTGCAGCAACATAACCTGAGGATGGCGAACCATAGACACTGTCGTTGCCGTAGGTAATTTCCCCCAAGCCGATAGCACCACATCAAATATTCAAGTGAAGTAATATTGATCAACAATGAATTAAAGAGGTTGATGCATTGGATCTATGAAATAGAATTAATCCTGATGCGGCGAAAGTAAATTGCGACCAACAAAAAGTAGGAAAACTACCGATAAGAGTATGTACAATAGTATAGACAGCTACTGTCTTTTTAGTTGTCTTTATAGAACACACAATTTTTTAATACTTTTCTTATTTCTTATGCTATAGTCGACTATAGGATTGTAGACAATATCTTTCTCTCTTTTCATTTATTTTTATCTACATTATCAAAAATCCTACATAGCAATGACTATAGATGACTGACATAAGTTCATTGTATACGCTCTAAATAGTTTGTCTCCACAACGCTCAATTGTCGATAGTCTGTCAACTTTTTTGACCTATAGATTTTTATTAGGTCGGAAATCCATAATAGGGCATTTTGGTAATTGCCCACAAACTCTAGCCTTCATAACAGTTATCAACCGTTAGTATTCCAAGTGGGAACATATCTAGGTTACTCTGTCGATGACAGGAGGTTGAATAGCATCTATTTTTAGGTGTTGTTTGGTTGGACTAAAATCATTTCTCATCCAAATAGATGGGTCGGGATTTTAGTTTAAATTCTCGTCCCATCCACATATCGCAGCGGAGAATGAACTTTCCAAATAATCCCTTGAGAGTTATTATTTCCTCGGTTATGGCAGTTTCTGGGAGTTGATCTCATCTTCTCCTTGTTGGAACATCCGCCGTATGTGTGCTCTTGTCTATTGTATATGTCGTAACATAACTGTGGCATTGATCCAAGTATGTACACCTATGTATATATTTTTTGATGCGCCATGCTGTTATAAAAATAAGTAAATTTCACATACTACACATATTTTAGCATAACTACCATAATGGTTAAGCTTTTCTAATTAACATATGATTTTTATAGGCACGCCAGAGTTTAATACCGATCAATACTCATCAATATGCTCAGTTTAAGTATTGTATTTTTTCAGAAATGGATGGTAGAGCGAGCAGACAAACTGAAGGAAGAAGCGTCAAAAATCATAGCAAGTTCAAGTACCTGTAGCCTTCTTCAGCAACTACATCTCATCTATGAGTTGGAGCGTCTTTGCCTAGATCATCTTTTCAAAGAGCAGGTCAATGGTTTATTAAGTCAAATTAACAATGCTGATGTCAGTAGCTGTGATCTTCACACAGTAGCTCTATGGTTCTATCTACTTCGTAAACATCGATACAAAGTTTCACCAGGTAAGACATTCAGTTCAGATTGAAGTACTGAGTACGTAATCTAGTATAATGGGGACATTATATAGGATCTAATGTACGTAGTGTTTGGTGGTACTCCCTGTAGTAAGTAATTGATATTGTTTTAATATGTTATTTTTAACCATTCAGTTCAGATTGAAGTACAGAGTACGTACTCTGGTATAATGGGGACATTATATAGGATCTAATGCAGGGTTTTGATTACCGATTTTTATTTTTTTACCGGGTCACCGGTAGAACCGATTTTGCCGGTTATCATAAAATTTTGGCCAAATTTGGCTGAATTTTTTTTGAAGTTCAAATGGAAAAAGAGTCAAATTTCTCTTATATTTGACAAAATTCAAGCAAATCCGATTTTTGGGGCTAGTTTTGGCTGGTTTGGACTTTTACCAAGAGTACCCAGTAGAACTGATTTTGCCGAAAATCGATCAGTTTTCGGCCGGTAATCAAAACCCTGGTCTAGTGTACCTAGTGTTAGGTGGTACTCCCTCTAGTAAGTAATTGACGTTATCTTAATATTTTTTTTATAACCATTTAGATCAGATTAAAGTATACGTACTCTATAGTATACAGGGGACATTATATAGGATCTAATGTACGCCAGTGTTAGGTGGTATTCCCTCTGGTAAGTAAATGATCTTGTTTTAATATGTTTTTTTATAACTAAGGGTAGGAGAGCTCTGTCATTCATTTCAAGAAGAAAATAATATAAACACCGGTCCCAAAGGGGAACACCACATATACCAACACCGGCCCTAAGAGGGAGACATCAACACCCGGGAAGGACCACAAAGAGGACTCCTACTGAAACATCACATGCACAACACAAGAGAAGCACGATACCAAACGTGACCCCAACAACTATCAACTACCTCCCACCATGAAACAAAGAGGAGTCTAACGCTTCACCAACTTGCAAGGTGAAAACAATTGGTATCCAAACGAGGCACTACACAAGACTAAAGAACCACATGTATTGCAAGGCTTAAAATGCAGCCATCCACACCAAAGTGCTCACCAGGGTAAACAATATGGATCATAGAGCCCACCACAGCTCACGAAAACCCACCATGATTGTCACGAACACTCCACCAATAAAGAATGGCAACACTAGCACAACAAGCCACAACAAAAAGCACAAGGAACCACAACAAGCACAATACACCAACAGGACAACAGAAGGCTTCAGAATGAAGCGGGTGACCAAGCAGCCCCTCTACCCACACTACGGTGTGGACGACGTGAAGGAGAAGCCGGCTCCGACCCCACCTCCTTGGGCCCTCACGAAGCCAACCGATGGAGGTCTGCCTGCTCAAAGGACTCAAACCAGTTGCTACACCAACTGTTAGTCTGCATCTTAGGACGACGATCTAACAAACATAGCATGGATGGGCCTTCTTCTCAAGCATGCTGGTCGGTGGATGGGCAGCGAAACCTCCAACACCTCCACGCCTCGCACAACGACTCCCCCCTTCTACCTCGTCGTACGAGGGCGATGCAGCGGCAGCCCAAAGGTGTCGGTGTGGTAGAGGCAGGTCACCATCGAGGATGAAGAGGCAGCTCAGGAGACCCCACGCGAGGGGCCGGCGGCCCCAACATAACCCACGGCGTACATAACCGAGTGCATCGCCGCCTCTCTCTCCCACGACACGAACAGCTGGCGGCTTGGACCCCGTCAGCCTCTTGCGTGGATTTCGATGAAGTTTGCCCACACCAGCCCCGCCTCCACTCTCCTGGTGCAACGTTTCCATGCCCCACCCTTGCTCACCACACCCTAGGACCCCGCGGCGAGGTGACTAGATCTGGTGAGCTATGAGACGGAGGAGGCAGTGGATCGACGGAGACGAGTAGACAGAGTGGCGGTCGCCCTGGTCACATTGCCATTCCTGACATTTTGGTGGCCATAGGGCAAGGCAAAATGGGAGACCCTTTATTCTAACATAAACATATAATGTTACTTTTTTTATATCAACTGCAAACTTATTCAATTCATAAAAAAGATATAGACTACTCATAGAAAGCAATTTCTTCTAACATTTCTGGATGCAAAGTCATTGTTAATAGTATCCATGTCAATGTTATCCAACATATCCTTCTCAATGCATAAAGTGATCAGACCATTCAACCTTTCTTGTAACATTGATGACCTCAAATAGTTTTTCAATAACTTCAACCTTGAAATGCTTCTTTCAGCTGATACTACGGTCACAAGTACAGTAAATACAATTCGATAAGCAATTGAAATATTTGGGTAACAATCTACATCTCTAAGAAACTAAAAAATCTCAATAGCAAATATCGGCACATTTGGCAAAGTCATTTGAAACACTCTTAATTCAAAGAAAGGGTCATCTAATTCAACATCTAATGAATCATTTTGAGAATTGTTTTTAAAAATTTAGTGCAACATTTTCTTAGTTCGATATCATTCAATGACTTCATGTTTTTTGAGATAAATAAAAACCCCAAAATACCTTTGCTCAAATCTATTTTTCAATGAAGCATTTGCCACATCCACCATGACTAAAAAGTAATTAGCTTCAAAATCCTTCTCAGTGATAGAATTACTTCTCTATGATCACATTCACCAAATTGTTTTTTTTTCCTAAGAACACAACGTTTTGCTGGAAATGATGGTTCTATAGTCATATCAGATGCAAGGCATGTGGCAATACCCAAACTAGATGTAAATCCTTCATTTCTGTACTTATCAAAATATTACGGTATACCTTCAATTTGCTGCAAGGTAGAGTCGCTGCACAAGGATGGAGATTGTAACTTCTTACTCACCATTTTTACAAAAAAAAAAAGAATGTCATGCCAAATAACCATACCAAATAAAAACTCAAAACTTCAAGGCACATCAAATAAAATTTTCACGTCACTCTTTTACTTGGGGTCATCACAAGATTTACATAACTTTGACAAAGCAAACCTTAGTTGAGGAGCTTGATATCTAATAAATTTAACACTTTTGATTCGACACTCTCAACAAGTATTATACTATGGTTTCATAGTTAAACTTGGGATATATTCAAGCAAAATCTTCCATCTTTTAGGAGAACTTGAAAATAATGCATATATGTGTTGCACAATTCCAAAAAATGAAACAACTTTACCACAAGAATTTGCCCTATCACAAAGAGTAAGATTAAGACTATGACAAGTACATGTCATATACAAAGCTGTTGGATTCAAATCAAGCAACTACTTTTGTACCCCCTGGTGTTTCCCTTTCACATTAGAACCATTGTCATAACCTTGACCCTTTACATCATAAATATTAAGACCAAAGAACTCCAAAGCATTAATCAATTCATTAAAAAGACCCAAACTATAGATGTGTGATCAACTTTTAAGAACTCCAGAAAGAACTCTTTTACTTTAATTTTGTTATTTGACATATTAACACATCAAACAATTAAAGTCATTTGTTCTTGATGACTCACACAATTATAGAGAAATATTTGGTCTCTTTAACAATCTTTATGATATAACTTGTAACACTAATCATGCTAGTGATAGGCTCAACGCTATTTTCATGTTCTTTGAGCCTCTCACTAAGATGTTTCCAATCTCTATATCCATTAGCTGCTAATGAACTCTTGTTGTTACTAGATTTGAAAAGCTTACAGCAAAAGCAAAACACCTTATCAACATGCTTAGAATAGACCAACCATTTTTTTTGTCATGTACCTCTCCATTGCTCAATTTTTTTAGAATAATAATCATATGAAAACTGCCTAAAGGTATTATCCAATGGGAATACAAGATTTTCTTTTCTTATAGGCCCCTTTTCCACTAAAATGTCCTTTGCTTATTACCATGATTATTCCAATTTCTTGGATCATAAATATCCATAGTAAAAACTGGTTGTTCATCACCACTTAAAGTTTCTGTATTAGGTGAACTAGCTAAGTTTTCATGCCCACACAAATTATTATCATCGTCATTGGTATCATTATTCTCATCTAAATCATCATTAGGTTGTTGTTCCACACTAACTATGGACAATTCCTCATAATTCCTAGGACTTGTATTAATCTTAAAAAAAAATTGTAAATGGCTCCTTTCGGCGATTCTATCAACTCATCTACTCGTTTCCCATTTTCACTTCCAGATAAATACTTTTTAAACGACATCTTACCATAGTTGAGGAAATAAGAGTTGGTTTAGATAAGGAACAAAAGCACCTGCATTTTGATAATCGGATAGATACCGAAACAGTGGCAAGAATAATTCAGGGAAATCGACTATACTATATGTGAAAAAGCTCCTGAAAATAGATAAGCACATGATCTTTAGAAAATGAGTGCAAAACCATAGCTTAAAGAGTCGAATCAAATGAAGAAAATCATACCATGAAATGACAAGAATTTGTAAGTCCAATCCCCTCCTCTTTAACCCTCTCTCAGACCTAATGGAAATATTTATAACCAAAAGAAACTGAAGTCACAATAAAGCTCTGAATTTTTTTTTTGATAGTGTAGATGTTGGGTGGGAGTAGTGGTATTTAACAGTGAATCAAGGAAGGAGAAAATCATGAAAATGCACCATGTATGCAATGGCTATATGAGGAGATTTCGAGTAGATCCGTTGCAAATTGAAGGAATTGAAGGCGAGTTGGTTGGAAATCCACGAGATTGAGCTCTCCTCGTCCATTAATGATGGTGATCTGGGGAAAGACCACGAGGCAGGCTGCGCACCAGCGTTCGTTTTGGGGAACGAGGTGAGGATGGGAACGAGACCGAGATGTTGTGACTAGCGAGGCAGGCGACAACATTCATTTCGTTGCAGAAGGATGGAGCGATGGGAGACTGGGAGTTGGTGGTGCTTGGGCCTTCCCCTAATTCTCAATATCATAGACTGCTTAGGGTCCATTTGGATGAGGGAGCCGGACCGTCCTGTACCGAATGGTTCAGGAAATAGATAGATTCATGTGTTTGGTTTGTTGTATGGTTCAGAACGAAGTGGTTCCATGAGATGGAATATTCTCAAAAGATGTTGTATCATTGCATTCCAAAATAAAGAGCGAACCATCTGGTTCAAGTTCTCCCATGGCACCCATTGCTTCAATCGAATTAAAAAAGGTGACGTGGCAATCCAATTTACAAGTTTCAAATGACTATATTTCCTAAACCGAGTATCCGATTTGCAATCCGATTGAACCGTTGTGTTCCTTGTCATTTAATCAACAAAACAAGACCACTGTTGGCATATTTTAGTGCAAAAAAAGAATATATATCATGCAGGCCCCACGTGTCATACTGTATCATCCAGGATTATCCTATCCCACCAACCAAACAAAATCATGTATCATCCTATCCCACCAACCAAACACCATACTTGTATCATCTCATCCAGGATCATCCCATCCATCCTGTACTATCCCATCCTATTCACCTTGATTCACCCAACCAAACGCACCCTTAGTACAAGGGTATATGTAATATGTGCATGGGGAACAACGGATCTAGGGCGTGGATGTGAGAGAGAGAAGGGGGAAAGAGAGGAGGAGGAAGCATTGCGGAAGAACGCACGCGCACTGGCCCCCGCCCATAACAAAGGAATAATTGAGTATTTGCCACTGCTAAAGAGTGAAATTCAGGATTTGCCACTGTCTGTGAGGATGACATGTGGGTCCTGGGACCACATGTCATCTTCACAATAGTGGCAAATCCTGAATTTCACACGAAAGGACAGTGGCAAATCCTTGAATCTCCCACAAAGGAATAATATTACCCGTAATCATTTAGCTGGACATTTGGTGAAAAACATGTCGCTGAGAAAAACCATTGTGACAAGTGTTTGCATACCAAAATGGCCAACTTCTTGAAACTATTTTAATGAAGGCAATATTAAGAGGAGAAAAAATATGATAGGACTGGTTCCCACAGCTGCATATAACAAATCCAAAAGAAACACGAAATAAGGATGTTAAGTTTTGGATTAGATGGTAGGGAAGCTATCCGACAACTAGCTGCCATGCATATATGTGACTGCATGGTGATGATCGTGTCCATTTTCTTCGCTACCCGATCCATTTTCTTACAAATGACGTTACTGACTTTTATGATTCCTGGACAGGATTTTCAACCTCAATTTTTGTATTTCGGTACATTTGTATTAGTATAAATTAATAAAACTGTAAATTTATGGAAGTGCTTTATAGTTTTCATATTGTCATCAATTTAAATATATTAATGGTCAACTTTAATGTTTGGCCATGGAGATTATAAAAAGTCGTTTTACAAAAGAGTGGGGCGCGCCCAACCAAGCATATTACCACTGTAGCAATACTGAGATATCACTACTGTAGCAATACTGACAGTCTTCATATTTTTCATATCGTTGATGCATTAGCAGTAATTTGTTCTATCTACTCTTTGTTTTCTTTGACAAAATAATATTTGAAAATTTTGATTTCATATTCTAGATGTGTTTGAGAAGTTTAAAGATGAAGATGGGGGTTTTGCGTCAAAAAATCCAAGGGACCTATTGAGCCTTTATAATGCTGCATATCTTAGGACCCATGGGGAGATAATACTTGATGATGCTATATCCTTCAGCAAAAGGTGTTTAGAATCAATAATGCATCTGGAACCGGAAGGGCCATTAGCATGTGAGATAAAATGTGCACTTGATAGCCCCCTCGCTAGAAGGGTTAGAATATATGAGGCCAAGTATTACATCTCCATATATGAAAAAGAGACTACTATGAATGTAATGATATTGGAACTTGCAAAGTTGAACTTTAATCTTATGCAACTCCATCATCAGCAAGAGCTGAAAATCATTACAAGGTGAAGTATTGGTTGTAAATTTAACAAGAGGCAGATATTTCCATTATTTTAATTTAGATATTTTTAATATATTTTTTATTTTATAGTGCAAAGCATCTCCTAAAAAACTAATAATTTCATTGATGTATAGTTTGTGGAAAAATCTACAACATGGACCAAAGCTCTCATTTGCCCGAGAGAGAATTGTGGAGTGCTACTTCGGGATTGTAGGAGTATACTTCGAACCAAGTTATTCACGATGCCGAATAATACTGGCAATGGTGGCTGCCATTGTGACCATCTTGGATGATATTTATGATGTCTACGGAAGTCCAGAGGAGTGTGAATTGTTTACCAAGGCCATAGAAAGGTATGTATTCTTTTTCTTCTACAGGAGAAAGTTTTGTATTTTTCACTTCAACAAAGTTCAACTCTTTCTTTAATGAACTGAAAATATAGATATCAAATAAAATAATTAATTATCACAGTAGGAGTGTGGCCCAGCATCTTTGTGTGCTACAAAACCATCCACTTCTCCCCTCTTCACCCAAATAGAGTGTCACAGTAGGAGTGTGGCCCAGCATTGCCGCATATTGGACAGAGCTTGTCAGTGTTATGGTTGGTACGTGTGGTGGCTCAACAGTCTGGCATCGCTAGCTGCGGGGGAGCAGCACCGTCGTAACCCACAACGGCCTCTGGTACAGAGATCAGAGGTTGCTAGAGGTAGATTTAGGTTGTAGTGTATTTATTATGCTTTTCTATGAATATCTAATTCGAGAGAAGTACTTTGTTGATTTTGTCAATGATTTTCTATGAATATCCAGATCCCTGCGTAGGACAACCATTTCTTTTCTCCTATTGAGTTCATGCATTTTGCCCAAAGTTTAGCGGAGGCCTGCTTGGAAGGCCGGTTTGAGGCCCAAAACCAGTGTAAATTACGTGCAATGAAAAGAATTTGTGTTGGGTCGTAGAAGGCCGCTTGGATGGACTTGTTACCGAATTAAAAATCACCTGTAAAGCCCATTTACATCTGACAAGTAAGAAGCCTCCACCACAACTTCCCTCGCCCATCCGCTCCTTGCCTCTCCACCATCTTCTTCTCCAACTCTCTTTGCCCCTCCCCTGAGCATCTGCAGCACTATTCTTTCGTCCATGTGTGCTCCGCAGAGGTTTGTCATGAGGGTGGGAGGTGAAAGATGTGACACCCACATCTTCCACATTTAAGTTCTCTTTGACTCAAATTTGGGTGTATATTCTTCTTCTTGATGAAAAAGATACCTAGCTCTTCCTAGTTATTTTTATTGTGAGGAATCTCCCGGGTCCATTGCTAGTTAACCCAGATTTGAATCATTCCTTTTTAAATACGTTGTAGGAGGAAAATAAGTTTTATCCCTCGACTAGAAGCATGTGCTCGGCTAGGATCTCGACTAGTCTGGCGTCAGCCATGAGCATCCATTACGACATTGCATCTATGGTCGAGAGTTGAAATCACCGATTTTCGCCCGAAATTCAAAACTCTTCCCAGAGGAGGGGGAAGATGACGACAACATGGAAATCTATCTCGAGCGGAAGCAGCAAAGGGGAACGACAACATGATTGTGTTCTGTTGATCTTTTCCATATCCAAGTCGATTTGGTGCTCGATTTTGCTTTTATTCACCACAAAGTTTATTGCAAGTTTGCACAACATGAGACAATGGGTGCTGTTTGTACCTATCACTGTATCCAAACAACGAATTACTAGTGAAAATATATACAGGGTAATTGAAGGGATACCTAGTGCATAGGGAATTACAAGCGTTTTCTAATTCGGTTGCTAAAGTTTTGGCAAGTTGTCATGCAGGCACTAAACGTTTCTACCATGACATGAGGAAATATGTTTCTTTGCAATGGCACATGTAAAATTTGTTGTTTTCACATTGGCATATAACTAAAAAATAAATTTCATTTAAGAAGTTTTTTTAAAAACTCTGTTTCATTTAAGAAGTTCATTCAATAGAAAGTGGAACTATGTCGACAAATTGTCCTGTACGAACTCCTTGTCACCTAACAGTTTCGAGTTCGATTATTTAATGGTTGACAAAACCGTCTTGCGATTGCATTTGTAGCTTTCCGTCTAATCTTGATAATTTATTATGGAAGTTCCTACGGCTGTGTAGGAAGAATTTTCGATGTGTTGAATTTCTCGTCCAGTAAGCATTTCTTGCTAGAGACTTTCTCTTGGAAGTCGTGAGGTCCGTCCATTTGTTGTGATCCAACGCTCTATGATTAAAGCTACTTGTTGGAAGGTACTTAAGTTGTAGGGTAGATATTAACTTAAAAATAAGAGGAAAGAGTACATAGATAATTTATGCACCATTAAAATATAAAGAACTGTAATTCAGAAAAAAAAAGAAAGAAATTTGTTTCTCTTTCAGTTGCAATGAAACGCTTTGATCATACATAGAAGACGTACAATAACACATCTTTTTTTTTTTTGCAAAACACCCAGACAATACATAGACGGCCACATACACGCACACCATCACACACACACACACACTCACACACACAACGTCTACGGAAGACTGGACGAGCAGAGCTTGACGGAGAAATGACGAAATCACCACCGGCGCCTCGCTTGCAAGCCTCCTACTGAAAAAAAAAATCCTTCTAAATGAGACATGTAGGGCTAAACCTGGGATTCGAACCCTGGTGGGCTGGTGGTACCAACACTAGCCACCCAAGGAAGGCTTGGTTCTCATAATACATCTATTATGATCTCTAACAAGAACCTATTTAGGAAATCGATTTCAAGAGAAATTAATCAATCGATCATGGGAAGAAACATGCGATTGGTCAAACCAAAAGATGAAATCATTAATGGCGACATAGTTACACAAACTGCAGTCAGCGATCTGCAGCCATGCCAGATAGAATCATCATCTCTCCACAATTCCTCTTGTGGTCGATCTAATTGTGTTACTCGGTAAGGTTAATGTCCACAATCACAAGCCGTGGCCTTCTGCCATGGTAGAATCATTGAGTGCATATCAAGCATATCAAAGCTAATCTAAATGGTGGAGACAATAATTAACCATTCGACGGCTGGCAAGGTGAGCAGAAGGTGTGCGATGCTCGTGAAAATTGAATAACAGAATAACAAAGACCATCGGTGGAGGATTTGGGGAGGCATCCGTTAACCAAGGTTGATGTTTTTTCTTTTCAAAAAATACACTATGCCTTAAATACCCTTTGGTTAATCAACGGTTGATGTTTATTAAGTTGAGATACCTCCTAGTACCTTCCAAGCACCAGAGAAAGTCGCTTCTTGCTATATGCAGTTTAGTTTTGTATAAATGGCATTTTTGGAGGGAAAACATTGTATATCCGAAGGGAAATGTTGGACCCGGATTCCGAGAATCCAAATCCTCTGTGAAAACACTGTGCTATTCCCTGGATCAATAGATAATATTCACAGGCACAATTGCTGAATCATTCATACAAGGCGTGAACTAAAACATAAATATATTACAACACAGAGTGACACAGACCACGTCAGGTCGAGTTTTATAAAAGGGGCCGAACAAGGCCAACTTGAATACATTACATGAATATAACGAAATCTATAGCGGAAGCAAAATGGGAGTGGGGCTCATCTCGCCACAGGCAAGCGACTGGGGCAACCTGTATACGACGGATATTAACCAAGAGCTGGATAATATCGGTTGTACACGAGTACCAACGAGTCCACTTAGATTGGGGCAAGACCTAGACTATAGAACTATACTACTCCTCATCATTTTCTTGTCCATCAGCTTCTGGGTCTTCATAGAATGCGTAGTCTCATTGGTCTTCATTGTCTGAAGGGTTTGGTGAGAGGAGCGAGAATGAGTACAACTTCCGTGCTCGTGAGCCAACACACAATGCAATAATATATATGCAAGGCTAAACAAGGATGGCTCGGGTTCTTTTATTTGCTAAAGCAATCTTTTCAATTATCATAATTCCAAATTCCTATCACTTAGCATTTTAACAATTTGCATTTTATTAAAGAGAGTAATTATGCAATATTTATTTCAGTAGAGGTTCCCTGCATCGGAAACTCTACACTATACATCTTTTTGATTGGAGCTACCTCCAATTACTACCACCGCTGAGCTCGACGGCTCAGGAAAAATCCAAACTTAGGGCTAGGTGAGCCCTCCACATTTTTCATTCCACCCATAAAGTTTTTGAAATAGAACTAACTCAAGTTAAGTCCCCATGTCCGCCTTTGACCGTAGGCACGGCTGTTTAAATAGTTTAGGCTCTGCAGAGGTTGTACACTGTACCCACAAGAGATAGTCATACTCGTTACCCTACATGATTCTGTAGTCATGTAGTTAAGCGACCATCACAGTAACCTTTCAAACTACCTTGCCCTTTCCGTCAGCTCACCAATATGGGGTTATGCCCATACGTTGCATGGGATCGTTATACCGCAGCATTGGGCGTAGTTTTGGACTACCCACAACCACTAGTAACTTCACCCATTCAAGCTGGATGCACCGCAAGCTTGCGCATTCCCTTTCTCCATCCCGTGAGACACATTCAGGGTTTAATAATTTTACTAAGCCAAGTTGCATTTTGCAGACTTGTGGTTATACTTGTTTAACATAGGAGGTCGTGACAAGATTAAGTTCTTAATCCATCTGGGCGGTTCTTTCCACATTCCAACCACTCATGTGCTCCTTGAGCACCCACCGCCTTGCCATCCGCCCAGATGTGGTACTAGCAATTATTAGAATTTTGAGGAGTAAAACCAAATTATTTCATTCCTTTTGGTCAATGGACCACCAATGACTGCCCAAATCATTTCATGTTTGAAGAATGATGTTTGGAGTATTTTAATACCCCGGTACTTAAGCAAATCTAGCATGTCGCTTAAGTACAACCTATAGCTAATATTACCATATAGTTACTAAGGTGACAAGGAATAATGAAATCAAATATCAAGGGATGACATACTAATTAATTAATCATCAAATGGGTGTTTAACTACCTTAAGCTTTAACATACATTTGATTAAATAATAAAGGCATGCGATTTTGGTTAATTTAAATGAATATAATTTACATAAAATGTAGGATCAAAATGATCAAAGTATTGACTCGCCTTGGTTATAGGCAAGAGGATCTTGATATTCTTGGGTTTGATCAACTTGGCGGTCTCCCGCGTCTTCAAATCCTATTCGGACGAACGTATCGGAAAAAGGCACAACGGTAAAGAGAGCAAATAAATATACAAGAATAGACAAATGAACTCCAAATTGAACAAGACCTATGCTATTAGCAAGATCTTGATTTTACAAAATTTTATAAACTAATTTCATAATTTTTTGGAGCTATAACGGAGGAGAACGGAATCTACGAAGATTGAATTGACTTAAAAGTGAGAGAGAGAGAGAGAGAGAGAGATAATTTTTGGTGCACAACACAGTGTGAACCGGGTCCATGCGCATAGGGCGCTGGTCCATGGGAACAGTGGCGCCGTGGGCCCACTGGTCAGTCTCAGCGAGGGGGAGACCTGGCGGTTTACTGCGACGCGGGGCCCGCATGGCAGTGAGAGCAAGGGAGTTTAGAACATCATTAACACTAATGATTGCAATTAAAGGGGGTTAATTAATCAGCTAATCGCCGTTTACGGAAATCCTGAACGGGATTTTTGTCCTAACGGCGTGGTCGAAAGTCTTGTCGATCACAGCGAAGCCCAATCTTCTTGGGCTCATTGTCGACGGGCGGTAGCGGTGGAGCCGGGGAGGGGCGGGAACAAGGAGATGGCGGGGTGGCGGACCTGGTGACGGCGATGACGAAGCCGGTGACGGCGATGGAGGCGCTGGAGGAGGGTTGTGGCCGGCGACGGGTGGAGCTAGGCGATGGTGGTGGCTCAGCCACGGCAGAGGGGGAGGTCCAATGGTGGTTCGGGCCGGGGAAGGTGAGCACGGTGTAGCCCTTGGTGAGGCGGTGCTAATTGGCCCAACTAGGAGGCCGGAGAGGGGCTATTGATGGCGGCAGGTGCTGGAGAAGGCGACGGTTGGAGGCGAAGAAGACGGGCAATTGCGGCGGCGGCGGTGGACGAAACTCCAAGGGGGTTGAGACGAAATGCTCCTAGTGGCCGGGGGCTCACGGTGATGGGGTGGCAGCGCGAAGGCAGCGCCGGTGGCATCTAGACGGCGGTGGAGTGGCACAGCCGGCAAAGAGGAAGAACGATGATTCTCGGGTGGACTTACCAGGAGCTCAAGGGGCGGCGTGGGGAGAACAAGGAGGCACAGGAGGTGCTCTTATAGGCCAAGGGAGGGAGGCTCGGAGTTGTTGGAGGGGGATTGGGTGCGCGCTCGTGGTGATGATGGCGCTTCGGCGTCAGATGGGACAAGGCGAGGAGGAGGGCTCGAGCACGGCAGGGAGTAGGTGCGACGCAAGCGGCGGCAGCAAGGAGCATGAGGGCACGAGCGGCATAGAGGGTGGCGTAGAGAGCGCAGGCTCTGGCTAGGTGGCGTGGCATGTGCCAGAAAGAAAAAAAGGGGGAGGAGAGCTCACAGGCGTGACCCTGGGCGAAGAAGAAGGAGGTGTCGAGTCTACGAGCTGCAGAGGGGGTAGGTGCGGCGCAGGCGGTGCAGAGGGTGCACGCGGGCACGAGGAGGCGTGGTGGCAGGCGGTGGCGTGCGGCTGAGGGAGCTGGCACCAAGAGCACACGAGGGAAAGGAAGATAGCGGCTCGGGCAGAGGCGGCCAGGAGGAAGAAGACAAGAGGAGGGGAAAGCCGGGCCAAGGCGTTTGGGCCGGGAGGCTGGGCCAAGGAGTTTGGGCCGAGAAAGAAGGGAAGGAGGCCCACAGCGAGGTTGGGCCGGCCCAAAAGGAGAAGAGGGCTAAGCCCAGAAAGGAAGGGAGGGTGAAAGAGGAATGGGCCCGAAACTTTGAAAGATAGGAAATTCAAACATGAATTTGAATTTCAAGGTTCAAAGATATTTGAAACACAAACCTGAGCTAAAAGAAGGAAGGAAGTTTTCGCAAATAACTTGGTAATTTGAAATATGAATGAAAGACAAAAACTGAAAATAGCAGCACTAATTACCGTCCGAAAACGGGACGTTACAGAAAATTTCTCCATGAGAGCGTTTGATTTGTAGGACTGCTTCAAAGATTTTAGTAAAGTCTATTCTCCAACACTTTTCGAAGGAATAAAACACATGTAAGGCTGCTCCTAATGGGCAGTATCTTAGTGCAGTTTCTTTAGTGTATGAGAATTGTTAGATACTATCTTCCTAATGCATGGTTTCATATGGTGTAGTATCTTAGGATGTTTCATTTAATTCCATGCATGATCTTTACTAGTATTTGAGCATTGTGGCCTATTTGTGGCATGTACTAAAGTAATGCATGCATGATCTTCCCAATGCACGGGATCGATCACAATAAATTTTATGCGTTGGATTTTAAGACCAAACCGGTATCCAGATTAGATACTAGAGTACCCATTCTCTTCATTAACTATGGTGTCATATCATCATTTTGCCTACATGGCAGACTTAAGATACCATCTAGGGTGGAGCACTAGGAGCAGCCTAACATTCTTTTAAGAGTTCTAAGGTAGCTTGTCTGTTTCTTCTTTCTCTCACTAGCCATGAAACATTTACTTTTCTTGTGTGTAAACCAAACAACTGTTTTTAACTAGGCCTGTAAATGTTTTTGATTCATGTAGAGGGTCCCTCTATACATGGCATTAAATTCTTGTACTTTTCTATTCGTATGGTTTTCATTTTGTATGTTTCGAACGGCCTTTACTTAGAGTCTATGCTTTGATTATTATTATGCATTTCAGAATTGTTTCAGCATTATGGATATGATACATTTATATATTTAGTGGAAATTTACTATGTGTAGTTGGCACCCAAAGGCGGCTCAAGATCTCCCAGAGCACATAAAGTCTGTTTTTGAGAAAATTTTGGGTATCCATCAATCCATCGAGCATGAGCTACCACTGGAAGAGAAATATCGCATGTCCTACCTAAAAAATGTTGTAAGTCACCTTTTTTCTATCTACAAATTCATGCACTAGATTATCTCCCTCATAAAAATGAAGGGAAGGAAAATGCGTATTTGGTGAGCGGGGGCGCAAGTGCCCTCTTTTGACCAAGAATACACATTGAATTGTAACAAAAATTACTGTAAAAAAATACATGCGATAAATCTAGTTTGATGTGCACCTGTAAAAGTTTGTTTGCAAAGTCGTCTACGGAAAAGTACACAACTGAAGTTTTACTTTTCATTGTTTTAGCCCTGATTTAGTTTCTTTTCTAAACTTGTAATATTACTTATTTAACGAAATTTCTCCCACTGCGTTTCAAAAGTAGTTCCTATATATGGAGAAACCCTGCCACCCTAATAAGAAGAGAACCCGAACCTGACGACGGCCATGATTCTTTTGATGATTTTTTGAACGGTGCAAAGTGCATTTTTGGGATATTTGGCAAATGGTAGGCATCAAGACATGTGCTCCCTCCTCCGTAAATTACCATCTGGGCGTGGGAAATTATTGTTACCGTCTAATCTTCTATATCCAAGCCCTAGTAGACTGTCATCTAAGCTTGGTTTTGTCTTTTTACGTGAATCTATCCATGCGTATTGTGAACGTCTACCTGTTTGCCTTTTTACGTGAATCTCTCTGTACTTGTCTTATGCAGACAGTAGATCTAGTTAGAGCTTTCAATATGGAGGTGAAATGGCGTGACAAAAGCTATGTGCCAGCAACTGTTGAGGAACACCTACATGTTTCAGCAAGAACTAGCGGATGTCACGTTCTATCTTGCGCTTCATTCGTTGGAATGGATGGTGTAGCAACAAAAGAATCTTTCGATTGGGTTTCTACTATGCCTAAATTAGTACGGTCACTTTGCATAATTATGCGGCTATCAAATGATCTAAAGTCATACAAGGTATAGTCATCATTCCTTAGCATCTTATCTTTGAAGCCCTGCTGATAAAAGCATAACCATTTCAATTTAGATTAGGAATTTGGCATTGTACCATATTATAAAGCTATGTAATTTGCAAGATTGTCATCAGGATCTGGATCTTGATTTGAATCGGAAATTCTTCGACAGGATTAAGCCGTAGAATTTAAAATCATACCTCATTCCATAAAAATATATATTTTATAAATCTGCCATATATTTCAATAGTGATAATGTATTTCCATATTGACCTTAGGGTTGTGGAATTTTCAGAAAATAATATAAAGATGCATTACGAAACATATAATCTACCCCTTTTTTTCCAAATATGTTTAACCTAGTTATTGCATATGCAGCGAGAGAAAAAGATGTCGCATGTTGCTTCAACAATTGACAGTTGCATGAAGGAGCATAATATCTCGATAGAATTGGTGTATAAGAAGATAAATGAACTGATAGAGGAATCATGGAAAGATTTTAATGGTGAGTGGTTGAAGCCTGATAATGCCCAACCGAAGCAGTTACTGGAGACTATATTCAACCTGACGAGAGCCATAGAGTTCACGTACAAGCAAGGCGATGCGCTCACAAACAGCTACACTATCAAGGATGCTATGAATTCATTGTTCGTGGAACCCATTACGACGATCTAGTTTGTGACATTTTCTTTGTTTGTGTGTTTAAAAGGGTCTGATCATGCAAACCCGCTATATTTATTGCGGAATTTTTTATATTAATTAACCCTTTTTTTAATTTTTATTTTAAAATTAACCCTAGAGCACTTTATTTCTAATTCTGATCTTTTAGTCACGTCACCACCCGTGGTGTGACAAAACAACGCTATCACGCCGCCCGTATCTCTTGTCACGCCACCACCTGTGTCGTGACAGTGTTGTTTGGTCACGCCACGACCAGTGGCGTGACAAAAAGTGCTATTTAGCGGACTTATTCTACCGCATGACAGCGTTATTTTATCACACTATGGATGGTGGTGTGACCAAAATGGTCATAATTGAAAATAAAGTACGCTGGGATTAACTTTAAAATAAAAATTAAAAAAGGTTAATTAATAATAAAAAAAGTTCATTTATTGCGTGTGTTGAACATTTTTTAATATCTGAGTTTCTCATAATCATATATAATTTGTTGCAAATTAAGTAGCCTTTGTACTTGATAGTTGCATGGTTGACTCGTGATTAGACGGCTCGATCGTCACCCTGCACGCGAGATGGAATTGCTGAGCAGAGTTAAAATCAACATGCATATTGTTTACGTGCACCACCACTACCAGAAAGCGTCAATTTTCTGAGTAGCTAAACACTCAGAAAAATGCAAAAAAACACTCGAAATACTTATTCCCAAAGGTCGGCCGTCGCGAAAAAACACTCGGGAAAATACCGAAAACACTCGGGATACTTATTCCCAAAAGTCGGCTGTCGGGAAAAAACACTTGGGATCATTTAGTCGGGTAAAAACTAATTTCCCGAGAGTTACACTCGGGAGAAATAACTTTCCCGAGTGTTCAGATTTACACTCGAGAAACATCTAACACTCGGAAGAATAGTTGGCTCAACGGGTTCAACCACCGTAACGGAATACTTTTCCGAGTGTATGTCAATCAGGGACACTCGGGAGTAGTTGGTTGTTCCCGAGTGTATGTAAACCAAGGACACTCGGAAAATTAACAAAATACTTTTCCGAGTGTATGTCAATCAAGGACACCCGGGGATAGTTAGTTTTTCCCGAGTGTATGTCAACCAAGGACACTCGGGAAATACCCGAACAGCATATGCACCAATTTTGTGCGTACAATGTGTTTTATTTTGAACCACACTGATAGAAAAGTCAGCAATCAAACAGACCATACATTCCACACCATAACAAGAAAAATGCCACCCATTAGCCACAAATCATTACATATATAGATTCAACAAGATTGATATAATGTTTGAGTTCACAATACAACATTCACATATATAGATTGGACATCCACAACATATTCGAGTGCATGATGTCTTTCATGTCTCTGAGTTGAAAAAGTGTCTTCATGTGCTAGAAGAACAAGCCCCGTTGGATTCAATTGAGTTGAAAGATGATCTCATTTACAAGGAGCAGCCAGTCAAGATTTTGGATGTCATAGAGCGTTATACCAGAAGCAAGACCGTATGTTTTTGCAAAGTTCAGTGGAGCAACCACTCAGAAGGAGAAGCAACGTGGGAGTGTGAAGAGGAGCCGAAAGCCGAGTTCCCTAGCCTCTTCTCTAGCTAGCCTGAATCTCGGGGTCGAGATTCCTTTAAGGGGAGAGGTTTATAACATCCCAATTTTATGAGCTTTTAAAAATCCTTTTGATTAGTTAGTAGTTGAAAAGTCACCATTTGGATTTATTTGAATTTAATTTAAAAACTTAACTTGGACTTTTAGTACCAAAATAATTTAATATGATTAAAGTCAACATCAACAATTGTCAGAACTATTTCATTTGGATTCTATGTGCTTGGATATATTTTTTTAGATTTTTCTAGAATTTTTCTAAGTTCATTTGCTATTTTCTATTTGCCATTTGAATTTTCTGGTATTTATAAAATAGAAAAGCTATTAAAAATCTCGGAATAGTCTCGGGCCGAATTTCTTCGGCCCAATCTTTCTTTTCCCTCGCGTGGCCCGTGAAGTGGCCCAATCGCTCGTTCGCTCAGTGTCGGGACCCAAGAATGCAATTCTGGACCCTTTGTGTATATTGTACTAGTCCAGCATCACGCTAGTGCACACAGTATCAATATAAGTGAATATCGATCCACACAAGACGATTAATAGCATAAACGAGTAATTTGATAAACAAATAATGGTTTTGACCTTATGGTCGAGTTTACAATTATTAAGTCACGCAGGGCTAGCAATAAAGAAATACATAGTGGATCAAATAACTTCGGTGGAATCCAATCAATTCGCCACAGGCAACCGACTAGGATCAAGACCCTAACGATCATGCACCTTCATAGAACTCCTCCTCAAAAACAGGCGAAGACTCCACTTGTGTTGATTGATTATAGCAAGCACGAGTACAGAACCGTACTCGCAAGTCATACTACAAAATGCAATTATACATGATGGCTTATTCCAAAGGAATGGCTTCTGTGGTTTTTTTTTTTGCAGAAATGCAACATTTGCAATTTAAATATGAATAATAGATTGAAACATGAGGTAAAACAAATAAACAATATTAATTTTAACATTTTGATTTCACAAAGACACATAGCCTACACAAATTATTCACACAGCTATATGACTTAGATCACACAGCTCCCTTCCCAAGAGTTTTATGAAAATCTACCCTCTTGTGAAATCCCCGAGCATGTCCATGACCGCGGACGTGGCTATTCGAATAGATTAGTTAACACTCTGCAGAGGTTGTACACTTTACCCACACGATACAACTAGTGTAGCTAGCACTAATCATAACAAAACGTTTCAGAAACTTCATCTCGAACATTGACACTCCTGGTGTGTTTTACCGCCAGACCAACCCACAGAGAAAGCCAGTTCGACACACATCGTTGGACCTGAAGACGGCGAACCACTCATAGATGTGAGTCGCCACGGAGACAAAAATTAACACACCTCCACATGCAACACAGCCTAACCTACTACCTGAGTAATCAATGTCGAGAATCCATAACTTACTAAGTTAGGCCCATCCCATACCAGGCATGTGGTTGTACAGTAAGGCTCAGTTCAATGGCGCACAAAGTTAAATCCTTAATTGACTAAGGCAAGACTTCCAATTTCTAGCTATGTCACACAGATTAAATCCCATGCACACAACTCCACCATAACAATACACAGTATCACTTGCCTCTGTCTAAAACCTTTCCTACCCTGTTAGTTAAGTGCAACACATGCCATCAACGAGTAATAGCACATAGTACACACAGTTTTATCATATAGTTCTATAATCACTTAGTCAAATTTATAATTGCAACTTACATGAAATGATGACTCGTAGCATGGCTAAGCAATCTAATCATATCTAACCAACCCACATTGGTGTTACGATAATACCAACTAAATAGTAAACCAATCTAGGGTGACAAAAGGTTATGACATAACAATAGACAAGGGGGATATAACAAATTGGATAATAACTACACCCAAAAGCATTTAAATAAATACTTAAAGTAAATGCAATAATTTGAATCAAAGTAATTTTTGAAAACTGGGATTCAACATGATCAACGGTACAACTTACTTTGAAATAGGTCTAGGTACTGATCTTGCTCTTGAGACACTCCTTCTTCTTCAAAGTTCCCTGAAGTATCGACGTCTACTCGCAAACGAAGTAAATAAACAAAATAAATAAATAACAGAGGCAAAACATACTCCAAAAATTAAATAAAAATCTCAGATAAATAGATCTCGAATTTAGATAAATTTATAAATTTGAATGGACTCAATCGGAGTTTGGATGCAAAAGATATGGGCTTTGTAAGTTTGAATCTAAAGAAAAACCCTAATTTGGATTATTCTGAATTTCTGAATTATTTCTTAACAGAAAAATCAGATTATTGTGCAATGCTGACGTCAGCGAAGGAATTTCCGAAATTAAAAGAAATAAAAAGAAGAACTGACATGTGGGACCCACATGTCAGTCACACGGCTCACGGTGAACCAAGTTCACCAAGCCGATTAGATCTGGATTGTAATAGCCCCAGTTTTAATAAATAGTAATAAGATGCTTTTCGTAGCATCACTGTTTATTTTGAAACATTGGATATGTTGTTACAATCTAAAATCTCCATTTTCTTTTCTAGTCAAAATCGTGAGCCGTCGGATCCTCGGCGAACCATCCAGATCAGTGTGAACGTTCGGACCGTCCGAACGTCATGTTGAATCTGAGCCGTTGGATCTGGATCAAACCATCGAGGGAGGTGGGGACTTTCGGACTGTCTGAACCTCTCTTCAAATCTCAGCCATTCAGATCAAATCCAACGGTGCCGAGCTCAAAGCGTTTGAAACGTCGCCGCACATTTTCTTGGCAACCATCGGATTCCAATCAAACGGCTGTCATTTTTTTGAGCTTGCAACGAGTGCTTTGCTGCTGCTGACCAAGGAGCTCACAGGGCAGCAACACTTCTCTCTCTTCCTCATATCACCTGTGCGCCGCCGCCGATTGCATCACCGGAAAGGGGCGCTGCACCTTGAGCTTGTGGACCAGCCGTTGCCACCTGGCATCAAACTGCCACCGCATCATTTCTAGAGTGCTCTCGGTTTCTCAGGAGGTTCAAACACTATAGCAACCCTAGTTTTGAGCTCACCGCCATTGTGACCGAGGAGCTCTCTTCATCCTTTTTCTTGTCCAGTTGAACGCGGGAGTGGCTCTCTGTTGTCGAGCTGGCTGGAGCACCACCTGGTGATTCTCTTGCTCTGGACAAAAATTGGATTTTACATCTCAACTGTTGTCGGCCAAAAACTTGACTTCACCTTCTCCAGCTCCGGTGAATGAGCCTTGATCCTATCTCCTCCTGTCTTGAGCTTCTTAAGAACCTCAGTAGCTTCTCTGAAGCACTCACTTGTGCATGTAATCCTCCAATTGCCTTAATACCGAAATCTTGTTTTTATAACTTTTCGGTCTTTCATATCGTTTTCGAGTTCTAGGGTTTCTCTTGTCATCTTTTCAGCTTAATTAGGTCTTTACTAAACCCTAGTAGCATAAGCAGCAATTCTTTTACTCTTGATGCCTTCAATTCAGGTAATTAGCAAAAATCATGTCTCTGCTGCTGTTGTCGGTCCAACCGACCAGAGCTGTAGCTCCTTTCTCTCTGTTGATCTTTGTTGGATAATGCTAGCATGGGTTGTGTTAGGCTTTTATCATTTCTAAAGATCAACTTTAAACTCCAGCAAAGATCTTTACTTAAGTGTCTCTCACAATCTGTCAAAACAGCAAACTTCATTTTTTTGCAATCATGTCAATTTCGTTTCTTACGAAACCGTCAGTAGCTCCTCTTTTCTCGTAATCTTTGTGGGTTAATGTTAGCAAGGGTTGGTCTAGTGTATTGTCTACTCTGAAGATCAGTTTTAGCTCCCGTTAGAATCTTTTGCTTAGTATGTTTCCAAATTGACCAAAATCAAGAATCTGTCAGGTTTTAGGTTTTTCTAAAACACGAAATTGCAGCTCTAAACTGAATCTTAATTCTTGAACAATTAGTATCAACAAGTATTAATATGGGTTATTATTCTTCCTTTAGGTTAGCTTAAACTCCAGCAAAAATCCTTGCTTAATCGTGCTTCACAATCTGTTAATGGAGCAACTGGTTGTGCTCATCCTATTGTCGGTTAAACCGAGCGGTCAAAGAACCTCTTAAATCTTTAACTCTTTAATTCTTGTCAAGTGCTGCTAGTAAATGGTGAGTTAGCTTGCTACCCTAGTTAATAATACTCTAAACTTAAGTATAGCACTTTACTTGTGAATGTTTAGATCAGCTTTTGTAATCTGCCCTGTTTTTATATTTCGAAATCTGAGACTGCAGTCCTGTTTAAACCGAAATTTGATAATTAGTATTAACTGATGATTAAGTGATAAGTTAAACTTTTAGTTTTACTTATTTAGCTGTAACTTAATCAAAAATATTCTTTTGTCATAGTATAATGGAACAGCAAACTATTCCTTTGCAATCTGTCCAATTTTCGGTTTTTGCTAAAACCTGAAACTGTAGCTAACTGAAGCTCAATTCTTGTCTTGCTGCTATTGCTGGTCATGCCGACAGCATCCAGCAAGATGTTGGCCCTCTATTCCTTCTAGTGAAGTGTATAAGTGATAAGTTAGGCTTCTACCATTGTCTGTTGAAGAGAAATAGATAACACAGGCAGATTTAAAAGAACAGATCACTTGAACACTATACTGAATACATTCCAATTGCAGGATTCCTAAAAAGGGAGAGCAAGCTTAAGCAAAGATATTTTGTTTGTAGTGTAAGTGAATTAACAAATTATCTAACCTGTCCTGTTTCGGTTTTCCCAATTCTGAAACTGCAGTTCTATACTAAACCACTAATTTTGATAACTTGTATCAGCAGCTATTAAATATGGGGTATTGTCCTTAAGTAAGATATAACTTAAGCATGTTGCTAAGTACGCATTAAGACATTGATCATGCATTCTTTTCTATATTTTGCTCTCTACCATTTTCTTGTTGTTCATTGGAATTTTGTGATTCTAGATTCTGGTTCTTCTGAAGTGGTTGAATCTGTTATTAAGCAACAAGAACCTGAACAAGAGATTTACTATTACCAAGGCAAGCATCCTCTTTGCACCATATTGATCCCAATTTTTGTACTGTAGATTGCTAAAAACAGTGACACTGTTGCATGCTAGTTTCCTAAAAATTTATTTGTGATCTGTTAATAGTTAGTTACCACCTAACACTTGAGGCTTACCTTTAATCTGATCATACACTCAAACTTAAGGTAGTGCTTCTATACTAAAATAACTTATTCCAGGAATTGCTTAGCCATGCAGTCTGTAGTGTTTGTCAAGTCTATTTTGTCAAACTTGGAAACATTAAATAAATTTCATTTATTTTGCCTCTTTGTTCAGTCTATTCAAATCTGAAATGAAATCAAATTTTGTTGACACACTGATTTTAAATCTGGACAAGTGGATGCTAGTGATGGTGCCTTTGAGCACGAGATTGGGAAATGTGGTTGTCTTGTCTGGATTGATTAAGGACTGAACATTGACTGGATGATTCAAGCCTCAACGTACTTCCACACGCAAAGATGTATGGGGTATTGTTTGGTTAAGTAAAAGGTTAATCTTTGTTGAGTTGGAAAAGCAGGAAAGTAAGGACATATGTGTTTGATCTCATATCTCAGATCATATGTTCTTAAGAGGGTGAGGGCGTACATCGTTCCATCACATGTACGTACCTTAAGAGCTCCGATTATAATTAATATGTGCATCTAGCACACTCTACTTTCTGTCATTTAATTTTTGTCGATCGGCTGGTATTCGGCACAACATGTGGACCCCCGGTTGGCAGGTTCTATTAGTAACCTGAACTGAGCGGGATCAATCACACATGGGTAGTCCAGCTCAATAGTGTCAACTTGTTGAAAAACACCAAATCTTAGTTTACCCAAGCGGCATACCAAAGGCAGTGTGCTATTATTCCGGAGGCTTACGGGCTAACTAAGTCATGTGGGTAAAGATGTACACCCTTGCAGGGTTAAAACTATTCGAATAGCCATGTCCACGGTTATGGACAATGCTTGAGTTGAATAGATCTTTGTATAGACTTTGAAATGAACTTTGTTATGGTTATGTTCAGTATGAGAGGTAATCAGGTAATGTTTTGGACAATGGTGGACAGCCACTTGATGTTGTTATTATTTATGATTATGATCTCATTTACTTACTGTTTTAGTCCAAATTGATTTATAAAAATTGCTTTGTCAAAACTTAGCAAGTGTAGGATTAAGATGTATTGCTTTACGCAAAAATTGAAACCATTATAACCTTCCTGTTGTTAACCTTAAGCATGTACAAATTCTACTCCTTTGAATAGGATCTATCAAACACTTTCTTTTCATAGTTTGTGTAAGTCTTGCGAGTACCTTCTGTACTCAGGTTTTATAACCTCTTGTTGGAGGTGAGGATAGTTATTTGTATGAGATGCCCGTTAGCGCCGATCAGGGTGACGCTAATGAGTGAAGCTAGTTCTAATCTCCACTCAATAGCCTGAGGGTGATGGGAGGCCATTGGTGGTCTTTTGCTGTTTAATTCTGTCTTCCGCTGTTAAATGTTGTTAGTGACTATGTGTCACCTGGATTGTAAAACCAAACCGAAATGTAAAGTTTTGTATGAAGTGATGTAAGTGTATGCCTTGTATGTATGATACAATGTTGTTTGAGGATATATGTGCAATAGTCACCGATCACAGGAATCTGTTGCAAGACATATATCAAGAACTGAATATTGGATTTGTACCTTGTTAAGAATTATGCTTCTAGTATGATTTTTAATTAAGGACCGGTTGTTCTTGATTAAGAATTATGCTTTTGGTATGATTGTTAATTCGGTATAAACCTCCAATATTCCAGGGTCCTCACAGCGTTGGTATCAGAGCATACGTTTGACTGTAGGTTAGAATTAGCATGGTCGTTATCATTAGTGAGTTTCTGTGAAATTATTTTAACATAACTAATTTCTAAAAATTTAAGTATGCTATCTTTTATTTCTTATCCTCCTTAGTATCAATTGTTACCCAACTTTCTGTTGGCCTTCCAAGATAAGCTTCTTACTTACCTTGTCTTTTGTCTATAGATGAGCGGCTGGTACTTAGTCAAGGAGACCCGAGCTGAAGACTTAGATGGATTTCCGGCTTTGCTGCGGGATATGATGTGGCGAGCCAACTGTACCTATCAACCGGAATATGCCATCTATCGTCGAGATCGAGGACCCGGGATGGAGGAGTACTGGGCTATCATTAATGTGATTGCCAGACAGGTGGTGGGTAGTATTCCATACTGTATCCATGTACATGCCACCTCTGAGTCTATGGCCGTTCAGGAAGCAGCTCGTAGGATGATGAGTCTTCTTCGTCATGATTTGACGGAGTTGTCTCAACCACCCTATGATCACTTCCCGAAGCAAGGCCCTAGAGCAGAAGTGAGCACGTTCGATGAGATTCAGTTTGGAGAGGACCCACATGTACGCCAGTTAGCGAGGTTGGTTCATATTATGGACCAGATCCATCACTGTCTGGTGTATGAATTGTGGGAGACCCGCCGTCGTCTGCACGAAGCTCAGGAGTATCTGAGGCTTGGTGTTGCCATGAACCGCGTTCCCCGTAACGTGCTTTATGGTAACAACGAGATCTCTCCAGCTACTGCTGCACCACCAGGATTTCGGCTCCCAGAAGTGGCCGGGCTTGTTCCTATCCTTGGACAGTGTCACCAACCCCGGATGTCTGCGGGCTTTCCTCACACACAGCGACCTGCACCTCCTGGAGGTCATCATTTGCTGCTAGGTTCTCCTCGGCGTCTCATCAGTCCATCGAACCCCATAGACACGAGTTCACCTGAGGCTCATCTGTTAAATGAGTTTCCGGTGAATTTTAACCGAGATGACTATGTGTAGGGGATGGATGATGAGCACCATGTTTAGGAAGTAGTAGTAGCCGGCCAGTAGCTGTCTTGTATTAAAAATAATAGGATGGCCCTTTTTTTGACTTTGAAGGTTGTAAAGCTTTTGTTGGATCTTGCCCATTATTGTCTACTGACATGTATGGGTGCTGTACTAAACTTATGGTTGTTGAAATGGATCTTGTGTTCTTTTGGTGTTGATTCTGATGCATTTCATATCATTATGCATGTGGGAGTTTAGTATTTTCTTTCTCTCTGTCGAATCTTGTTTGTGTTTGCTCGAGTATATCCTTGTGATGTTGTTAACCATTGTATGGCAACAGTATGATAGGACCTACTACTCGCGCGCGAGCACAACAAGAAGAGAGATTCTCTACCCCAATTCCCTACTCTCAGGGAGAGCAAGCCGAACCTTCTGGTTCTCGTGGTCCACAAGGTGGTCGCCAGGAAGAGGAGCTTCCTCCGCCGCCCACCATGGCTGATGTCCTCATGCAGATAGAGCGCAACAGAATGGACCAAAAGCGCATTCTAGAGCAAATAGCGCGTAACACTTCTTCCACTACCACACTAGCTGGCGGGGCAGGAGGCCATCATGTGCATGGGGGTCTTGCTGATTTTCAGCGGACCAACCCGCCAGTGTTCTCCAGCTCCCAAGAACCGTTGGAAGCCGAAGATTGGCTCCGGAATATTGAGAAGAAGTTGCTGATATCTCAATGTTCTGAGAGGGAGAAAGTCCTGTTCGCTAGTTACCAGTTGGATGGAGCAGCTAGCGTTTGGTGGGACAACCTTCTTGCCACCCAGCCTGCTGGACATGTCCCTACTTGGGATGAGTTCACGGAAGCCTTTCGTGAAGCTCATATTCCCGAAGGAGTGATGTTGGTTAAGCAGCAGAAATTTCTCGCTCTTAAGCAAGGGTGAAAGTCGGTGACTGAGTATTTACATGAATTCAACTTCCTTGCTCGTTATGCACCTGATGATGTTTCGACTGACCTTCGTCGTCGAAACCGCTTCATGCATGGATTATCTGAAGAACTACAGTTGGCCCTGGCAGTGCAGGACTTCAGGAATTTTCAACACCTCGTTGACAAAGCCATTATTGCTGAGACTAAAAGCAAGGCTTTGGAGGAGTCTCGGAAGCGGCAGAAGGCTACCCAGTTTGCAGCTAGTAGCCGTTCAATAAGACCGCGTCTATGGCAGCCTCAGTCTTTTCGAGCGCCAGCTCCAGCTCCTCCAAGGGCGCCGGTGTTTGCACTTCGTCCACCTCCACCCACTGGGCAGCCCAAATCTGGTGGGAACCGGCCACCCACTGTCAGCAATATCAGGTCTGGTGTGATCTGTTTCCATTGTGGACGTCCTGGACATTTCGCAAACCAGTGTTTTGCTAAGGCACGTGGGTTACCTCCTGTTCAACCTTCCCCAGCTGCCGTGCGTCCAGCACCATCTCCAAAGCCCTCTGTCAAGCCTGATCCAGTTCCAGCCCAAGGTCGTGTGAACCAGATCACTGCTGAAGAGGCGGCTGATGCACCTGATGTTGTTCTCGGTATGCTCCTAGTTAATTCCAGTCCAACTACTGTTTTATTTGATTCTGGAGCATCCCATTCTTTTGTTAGTAGGCACTTTGCTATTCAACATCAGTTGGACATGCATCAACTTCACCCACCGCATGTCATTTACTCACTAGGATCAGTTTTCAAAACTGATCAAATCTGCGGTAACGTCAACATAAACATTCAAGGGGTAGATTTTTGGGCAGATTTGATTGTGATAGACTTTAAAGGGTTGGATGTTATCTTGGGAATGGATTGGCTATCCAAGAATCGAGGGCAAATTAATTGTGCTCGACGGTCTATTTCTATAACTAATGAAGACGGCATTTCAGTCGTTTTTCAATCCAAGATAGTCAATTCTCATCTTTGTGTGTTACAAGCTAAAGCCACCCCTACCTTGGAGTCAGTACCTATTGTGTGTGAGTATCCTGATGTCTTTCCTGAACACCTTCCTGGTTTACCACCAGATTGGGAAGTGGAGTTCGTAATTGAACTAGTCCCTGGTACTGCTCCCATATCTAGAAGACCTTATCGTATGCCTCCCAATGAGCTGGTCGAATTAAAGAAACAGCTTGGAGAATTACTTGACAAGGGATTTATTCGACCGAGTTCCTCACCTTGGGGATGCCCGGCCATCTTTGTCAAGAAGAAAGATAAGACTTTGCGGATATGTGTGGACTACTGTCCGTTGAATGAAGTCACTATCAAAAATAAGTATCCTTTGCCTCGAATTGATGATCTTTTTGACCAGCTGACTGGGGTTAGCTGAGGCGGCCGGCGGCGAGCTTCAAGCGGAGGAGTGCTTCGGCTATTGTCGGACGAAAGCTTCGACGACGCTCCTGCAGCGGGGATGGGTGCGTGAAGAAGCTTTGGTGGCGCTGGTCACGAAGGTGCGGTCGGTGTTGAGAAGGCAGCGATAGCGGCGGAGGAATTCGAGTTTTTAGGGTTTCGGCTTCAAAACCCTAAAGCTCGAATAGCGTCGGCTCGAATCGATCTAAGGTGGAATTGAGCTGGGGTTCGGGATGAGGGTGACAACGCGAACACGGGAATGCCTTATATAGGGGTCAGGCGAGTCAGGATAAGGAATCCCCAATTCGGGATTTGCTTAGGTTTGTTTGATCTATGAGATAGAGTTCGTTTGGGTCCCGATTGGAAGCAGATACGGTTGCGGGAGAATCGGAGATACGATCTGGTACCAAAAACCGAGAGGTTTTACTTGGAGGAGTCCCGTTGTTGTACGAAACTCGGAAGTGCAGCAATGGTGGACTCGGCCTCACAAAGATGAAGGCAAGTTGGAGACGATGAAGACCTCGCGGGCCCACCCGTCAGCGACGGCAAAGACGCGTGCACATTCGAACTCGTCCAAACGGCACTCGGCCCACGCGTCAGCGGACGCAAGCGCGAACGCACACGGGCGAGCGGGCTAGCGCAGGATTGGGCGAAACCAAGAGAATGGGCCGAGCGGATGGAGAATTCGGCCCAAAACTTAAATTGATATTTTATATAGTTTTTTCCATTTTAGAAAATAGCATAAATTCCAAATGGCAATAGAAAATAACAAATGCACTTGGAAAAATTCTAGAAAAAAAACTGTAAAATATATCCAAGCACATAGAATTCAAATAAAATAGTTTTGACTATTGTTGATGTTGACTTTAATCATACTAAATTGTTTTGACATCCAAAGTCCATATTTAAGCTTTTGAATTAAAATCAAATAAATCCAAATGGTGAATTTTCTCCCTACTAACTATTTAAAGATTTTTAAAGCTTAGGAAATTGGGATGATACACTCAGTCCGCCGCCGCCTGATCATCTTTGAACGATCCGATCGAGTTGGGCCGTTCCCACTGTCTGAACGCAACAATCAGTTTGGACCGTCCGATCGAGGTTGGACGGTCAGATCAAGATTGTCCGAACGTGCCCACGCCTTTGTCTCTTTGACCGATGGGTCCGCCACTGCGTCATCCTCCTCGCTCCCGTCTTCTTCGCGTGAAGCTCCGCTTGTTCGCCATGGCTGGAGATCGAGCTCCCTACGACAACAGAGATTTTCCAACTAAACCCTTTCTAGAAAACATGTCAAATCTTATCTCTGTCCTCCCCGCATCTGTTCGAATCAAAATCGCATCCTGATTTCCTTTTTATCTCTGATTTCCTCATGAGTTCGTTTTGGACTCTTTTGAACTCCATTGCCTACACACCACCTCGTGCACGCCCAGGCCCTATAAATAGGACCCTCGGAATCACTTTGTCGCCCGCACGAAGAGCCCCCGATCAATTCTGCCCCAAGAACCCTAGCGCTGCCGTAATCTAGCTTTGAGGGTTTTCGGCCGGAGCTTTGTTTCTTCGAATTGCGCCACCACCAGTGTCGCTCCACCTCCGTGGTCCGTGCCGTCGTCATCCATGTTACAGGAGCTTCCTCAGGAACCCTTCATCGTCGCCGATACCTCACCAGAGCAGCCATCCGACAAAACCCGAAGTCCTTTGCCACTTCGAGCTCGCCGCCGGCCAATCCAGTTGTCCTCGACCTCCCGGAAGTGTACCCAGAGGTTTGCAATAGCCTTGGCTATCCGCTGGTAACACTCATTGCCAGAGTAGTGCCACCGTCTGCCATTGTCACGCGCAACCGAGCCGCCTCGCCGTCGAGCTGACGTGGCAGTCCACGTTGGCGTCCATCTCAGTGCATCTACTTGCGTGTCGCGTGCGTGTCGGCTTCGTCAGCACGTGCGTGGCATAGTCCAACCCAGCTCAGATCCAGTAGCTCGATGGACTTGGTCTACCGTGAGCCGTGTGGCTGACTTGTGGGTCCCACATTTTAGATTTCCTTTTGATTTATTTTAATTCCGTAATTCTCAGGGCTCACGTCAGCAGTGCGTCTTTAATCTGGATTTTCCTTGAAGAATAATTTGGAAATTCTGAAAATTCATTTTTAGGGTTTTTCTTCATATTCAAACTTCCAAAGCCCATATCTTTTGCTTCCGAACTCCAATTGAGCCCATTCAAATTTCTAAATTCATCTAAATTCGAGATCTAATTACTTGAGATTTTTTTTTGGAGTTTGTTTGCTCTCGGAGTGCCTCAAGATCAAGATCAATACATAGACCTATTATAAGGCAAGTTATACCTTTGATCATATTGAATCCAGTTTTCAAAATACTTTGTTTCAAATTATTGCATTTACTTTAAGTATTTATTTAAATACTTTTGGGTGTAGTTATTAATCTAAATTGTTATGTCCACCTTGTCTATTGTTATATCATAATCTTTTGTCACCCTAGATTAGTTTATTTAGTTGGTAATATCGTAACACCAACATGGGTTGGTTAGATACGAGTAGATTGCTTAGCCATGCCACGAGTCATCATCTCATGTGAGTTGCAAGTATAAACCTGACTAAGTGAATATGGAACTATGTGATAAAACTGTGTGCACTGTGTGTCATTACTCGTTGGTAGCATGTGTTGAATTTAATCAACAGGGTGAGAAAAGATTTAGACAGAGGCAAGTGGAGCTATGTGAATTGGTGGCTATGTGATGGGAATGATAATCTGTGTGGCTTAGTTAGAAATTGGAAGTCTTGCCTTGGTCAATTAAGGACTTAACTTTGTGCGCCATTGAACTAAGCCTTACTATACGACCACGTGCCTCGTGTGGGACGAGCCTAACTTAGTAAGTTATGGATTCTCGACATTGACTACTCAGGTAGTAGGTTAGGCTTTATGAAAGGGTGGAGGTGTGTACTACCAGGTAGTCACATCGTGGGACGGTTCGCCTCTTCCCTGTCCAACGGTGTGTGTTATGCCTAAGCACTGTGTTAGGGTTGGTATGATGACAAAGCACACTGGGAGTGTCAATACTTGAGATAAATTTTCTGAAACGTTTTGTTATGATTAGTGCTTGTAACACTAGTTGTATCGTGTGGGTAAAGTGTACAAACTCTACATAGTGTTAAATCAATCTATTCGAATAGCCACGTCCGTGGTCATGGACATGCTCGGGGATTTCACACGAGGGGTAGTTTTCATAAAATATTTGTGTAACACCCCAGCCAAACAAAGGCCTGGAATGCTACTAAATTAAGTAAATTTAAACATAATCAAACTAAAACATCTTACAAAAATTCGACAGAACCTCCTTTGTATAGTTACCTATACCGGAGGTTCCAACAGATAGTTAAAGGATATAAAGATAACCCAAAATTTGCCATTTGGTCAAAACATAATCAAAACTAACTATTCGTTACTATATCATCCATAGTAACTAAGCATTTAAGAAATAGATCACAAGCATCCAAACGTCTATTTATTACGGACTAATCCAATCAAGCAATAATTAATATGAGTACTCTAAACAGTTCATTCATCCCTTAGTTGGTTTTCCTTTCATTCAATGGTGGGTGGTTCGTGTGGATGTGCAAGAAATCTAATTCTTCCTTTCCCCTCTGCATGCCGATCTCGTAAAAGTACCTAAAACACAACAAACAACAAGAGGTGAGTCCAAGACTCAGCAAATATAATAAATGGCATCAACAACGTACAAGCATGCAAGTCAGCAATTAAACTTCTCAAATCCACATATCAATCATCTTACACACACATGCTATGCAATATGCTCAAAAATGATCCTCTTCCTTCTCTTTCCCTTTTGCATTTTACCGGTAATACAAAGTGTGCATCCGTCGATGCACACCCATGCCTGTGCCATCTAGTACAGGGACCATTGCCCATACTCCGTAAGTATGGGGACCAAACCCATGCTCTTCAAGCATGGGGACCTTTAGCCCGTCATCAACATGACGGAGACCTCAAAAGTTGCTTGGTCATCACATGACCAAGTCTTCAATAAGCCAACATGATGCATATGTATGAATTTCTCAAATTAACAAACATGCATCCAAATAAAGATTGCATATGAATGTCCTATTCATACTACAAAGCTCATAAACATAGTCTTCACAACTAGCGAACATCCAAATTTAACATATAACTCATATCTCTAGCAATAATGCACAATACCAACTATGTCATCATCACATCTCATGCACACACAATTTCTCATAACATATACCAAACATTGCCATTCAACAATATATATTATAACCATCATTATACTTGCCTTAACCGCGAGAGAGTGAGGGACACGCGGACGGTGCTGCCCCCGGGACCGGTCCACCACCTGAGTAATTATTATAACGCACACTAAGATGGCAGTAGTGGACCAAAACAAAGTATACAACAACAATCACTAACTTGCAAGAGCGTCTAACTCGATCCCAACCGCAATTTCTACACGTCGATCTGTCCCCTCGGTGGACAGTCAACTCCTAAAATTCATATCTATTGCTACAGGAGTCCAATTAAGGTTTTCTTAGACTTTCTGGAAAGTTAATTAAATTATCCAACTAAGTCTAGTTGGTGAACCTCTCTGAATCGGCCAAATAGTACCCCTACCAAGCCAGTTAATAAAACATCGATTTCCCGTCAGGCTCTCTGGATAGAGCACTAAAAATACCATAACTTTCAGTACGTGTATCCAAATCTCGAGTTCTTGAGCTTTCTGAAAAGCTGAGACAATTATCTACAACTTTGATTATACTGAGCTTCTCTGATTTCCCATTTAACTAATCGTTTCACCCAGATTACTAAAACCTATCAGAACACCAACGATTCTGCAGAACAGTCCCACTAATAAAATCATAACTTCTGCTACAGGGATCCAAATTATGTGTTCTAGCACTTCACGGAAAGATGGCGACGTCCTCTACATTACTCTAGGAGACATCCAGAACTGAATCCACACTTAACTACATCAAAACGTCTGTCTAACGCAATCTGTCCTGAGCAGACCATAATACCGACATTGATTAACTATTCGATTTCGCATCTAATCAAAGGGGAAAAGAAGGTACCCTTGAAGAACCGCTGAAGAACACGTACCGAGCCCGCATTCTCTCCCCTTCCCTCTCTTCTCCCTTCCCTTCTTCTTCCTCTTCCTTTCTCTTCCTTTCTTCCTTGGCCGGCAGCAACCCGGGTGTTCTTCACCGGCAGTGGGAGGATGGCGCCTGGGAGAGGAGGAGCAATAGGGGGGGTGATGCACTGTAGCACCGTGTCTACTGTAGCACGGTGGTAGCTACTATAGCACGGGTTGGTACTGTAGCAAAATTAGGGTTTCCACCCTTTTGGACCTTGGTGCTGTGGGCCAAAAGCCTATGGCCCAGGTTTTGAAGAAATTTCAGAAAAATCCTTTTAACTATTTTTTTTTTGTGTTTTCTCTCTAACACATTTCGGAGTATTACACCCCCCTCTAAATTTCTGTTAAATCCATTTTCTAATTTGTTCTTCTCCCTAAATTATTTCTTCTCACTTAAATAAATTTGAAGTATTACAATTTGGGAAGGGAGCTGTGTGATCTAAGTCATATAGCTGTATGAATAGCTTGTTTAGACTTTGTGTTCTTTGTGAAATCAAACTGATAAAATTAATATTGTTTATTTATTTTGCATTATGCTTTCAATCTATTATTCATATTCAATTGCAAATGTTGCATTTCTGCAAAAGAACCACAGAAGTCATTCCTTTGGAATAAGCCATCATGTATAAATTGCATTCTGTGGTATGACTTACGACTACGGTTGTGTACTCATGGTTGCTATAATCAATCCATAGAAGTGTAGGAGTCTTCGCCTGCTTTCGTGGAGGAGTTCTACAAATGTGTTGATCGTTAGGGTCTTGATCCCAGTCGGTTGTCTGTGGTGAATTGATGGGATTCCGCTGAAGTTATCTGTTCCGCTGCTCATTTCTTTTTTGCTAGCCCTGCATGGCTTAATAGTTGTAAACTCGACCATAAGGTCAAAACCATTAATTGTTAATCAAATTACTCGTTTATGCTATCGATCATCTTGTGTGGATCGATATTCATCTATATTGACACTGTGCGCACTAGCGTCATCCTAGACTAGTGCATTATACATAGATGGTCCAGAATTGCATTTTTGGATCCTAACAAAGGTGGTATCAGTGCCAGGTTGACTGTAGATCTTGACCTTAGTTAGATCGGCCGTCTTAGAGTGTCCAAACTATTTTCTAAAGCAAAATTAACTTTCAATATTAATTGAACTGCTTAACTCCTCTCATGTCTTTCTTGACTCAACTATTGTTGGAATTTTTCCTCGCCCCGCTGTTTTAGCTTGGTTCTTACCCTCTTGTTTGTTTTGATAGATGCCTCATCTTCAGAACTATGGAGAACGCAAGGGAGGACTTGCCGCTGAGCTTTGGAAGCTGTTGCAAGTGCTTGGAGGCTTCGATCGCCCGATGTATCGTGGCAGCAATTGGGTGGTGAAGGGCTGAGATCGTGGAGTGATCTGCCGTTTGACTATCTACGTCAGGAGGGACACCAAGGCAAGCTAGTCCCTGAACATCTCAGCTCGAAGGATTGTCTGGACCGAGGCAATTCAAGAAGCTTCGCGTCTCGCCATTCTGAGGATCTACAACATCTACGCCCGTGAGATGCAAGACACCGTCTTCCGCTACCACCCTCGTGCATCTGCAGTGGATCTTCCTACACGCTACCCATCCACAGATGGAGAGGGCAACGCCACAGTAGTGCATCTTGCCCAGTTCACCGCTGCTCAGGAGGAATCACTGGAGTTGGCCGCCACAGAGCTGGAGTGCATCCACGAGACCTTGCAGATGGCAGAATAAAGGATTGCCGTGGTAGAAGAAGTCCTCTACGGTTAGCACGAGCATGAGGAGGATCAATAAGAGGAAGATCCTGAAGAAGAAGAACCTGAGGAAGACCCAGAAGAAGCTGAGGAGCCAGCAGAGCCCGCAGAGCTGGAGGAGCCAGCTATGCCTGCACCAGGGATGCCTGTTCCTGCTGCACCATTCCCGGGGTATCAGGATCAGTTTACGAGGATGCTAGCTCACTTTCAGGTCTACAGCAGGCAGGAGCACCACCGTGGTTGTGGAGGTTACCTCAGCGACTGAGTTCGCTAAGGTTTCAGTTTAGTCAGGCTTAGCTAGTTTAAGGTTAAGAGAGTTGCCCTTTAGGTGGTGGATTGTGTGTTTAGGTTCGTTTGTTTTCTTGTATGCGAGTATGAGCTGCAAAGGCCCTTAGGCATTTGTTGCAGCCATGCTAAGACCTTTTTAATAAAGTATTTTAATTGGTTTTCTTGAAGTTGTGTTTATTTGGTTTAATCTACCCTCTCGAGTAGTTCTTAACTCATCTTGTACTTGCTACCTTATCTAACCTGTGGAGCTTCACCAGATGATTCAAACTCATCATGCTGCTGCAAGTGGTTCCGAAAACTAGGGATCAGAAGAAAATGAACAGACCGCCGCAAGAGCAGTTCCACCACAAGCACCCCCAATCGATCTACAAAATTTTAGAGCTTTCATAGCAGCCCAGACCCAAATGATGTACACCATGATGAATCAAATTTAGAATATGAATAATCAGAACAGCAACAACAATCACCACAACGGAGCCCCAGTTGCTCATGGTCACCATAGACCATCCAAGCTTGTCGAGTTCATGAGGACTCATCCACCAACCTTTGCTGGACACGTCTCACCAGTTGAGGCCGATGATTGGCTTCGTGTTATTGAGAAAAAGTTGCTGATCACCTAATGCAGCGACCATGAGAAGGTTCTGTACGTCACTCACCAGATGAAAGGCATAGCTATCGAATGGTGGGAGAATTTCTGTGCAGTGCATGCGACGTCGCAAAACATTACATGGGAAGAGTTTTTCACAGCCTTCTGTCAGTACCATGTGCTGGAAGGGATAATTGACTTGAAGAAGGATGAGTTCCGTGCTCTCAAGCAAGGAGGCATGTCAGTGACTGACTACCTTAATAAATTTTCTCAGTAAGCTCACTATGCTACAAGGATGTCACTACCAACGAGGCTTGCCAGAGTCGCTTCCTGAAGGGATTGAATACTGGATTGCAAGTCAGATTGCTTGCCTATACCTTTCCAAATTTCCAGGAGCTTATCAATAAGGCGTTAATTCTTGAAGACAAACGCAAAGAACTGGAAGACAACCGAAAATCTAGAATGGCTCAGCAAGGGAGTTACCAAGTATAGCAGAAGGCAAGAATGGCTCCACAGCAGTTTAATCATTTTCCACCTCAGAACTCTTTCAGGACACCCGCACCAACTTTAGCACCTTGTCCAGTTGCTCAGAACTTTCACAATCCTACACCAGCCAACCCCAATCTAGGGAACAACCAGCAGAATATACAAAGAGTTTGTTATTCTTGCCATCAGCTAGGCCACTTCGCCAACCAGTGTCCTCAGAAGGGAACAATCACTCATGTACGCTTCAACCTTGGAGCTACACCCGCCAAGACACCAGCGTAGAGCAACCATCAAGGAGTTTCTCAAACCACCGGTCAATCCGGAGGAGCACCGCAATCTATAGTCAGAGACCGTGTCAACCACGTCACTCTAGAAGGAGCTTAGGAACCACCGGACGTTGTACTGGGTAAGTTTTTGGTAAACTCAGTATCTGCATCAGTTTTGTTTGACTCTGGAGCTTCACATTCGTTTGTTTCTGGAGTTTTTGCAACTAAGAATAACTTGGAAGTTATGCATCTTAAGCATACTCTATTAGTCTAGTCGCTTGGAGCAAAGCTAAGTTCTAAAGTGGAATGTTTAGGAGCTAAGTTACTCATAGCTACAGTTGAGTTTCTAGCCAGCCTTATTGTTCTAGACACCCAGATCTTAGATGTCATTCTTGGCATAGATTGGTTATCAAAGCATAAGGCTGTGCTAGATTGTGGCCGAAGAGCCGTAACAATCGAGGATACCAAGGGAAACAAGGTAGAGTTTCTAGCTAGCTCGGTACGTGATGGACATCTGCTAGTCAATAGCCTGAAGACTGTTGTTTTGGAAGATGTGCCTATTGTCAGAGAATATCTAGATGTATTTCCAGATGAATTACCAGGAATGCCACCGGACTGTGACATTGAATTTGTCATCAATCTAGTGCTAGGAACAGCATCGATCTCTAAGAGACCCTATCGAATGCCAGCTGATGAGCTAGTAGAAATGAAGAAGCAGATAGAAGAATTTCTTGAGAAAGGTTTTGTAAGACCTAGTTCGTCGTCATGGGGAGCACCAGTTTTGTTTGTCATGAAGAAGGATGGAGGCATAAGGATGTGCATTGATTATCGATCTCTCAATTAAGTCACCATCAAGAACAAGTATCCACTGCCCCAAATTGATGATTTGTTTTATCAGATGAAAGGAGCCGGACTGTTCTCAAAGATAGATCTGCGATCAGGCTATCATCAATTGAAGATTTGTCTGAAGGATATACCCAAGACCGCTTGGACATTATGAGTTCTTAGTCATGTTCTTTGGTTTGACTAATGCCACTGCCTATTTCATGAACATGATGAATAAAGTATTCATGGAATATTTGGATAAGTTTGTAGTTGTGTTCATTGATGATACTTTGGTTTATTCCAAGTCAGAAGAAGAACATGCCGGACACCCGAGGTTAATCCTAGAGAAACTGAGCATCAGTTGTATGCAAAGTTCAGTAAGTGTGATTTCTGGAAAAAAAAAGAAGTTGATTTCCTTGGTCATGTCATGACAGCCGAGGGAGTTGCAGTTGACCCCAGTAAAGTAAAGACAGTATTACGTTGGGAACAGCCCAAAACAGCAACTCAGATCTGTAGTTTCTTGGGAATGTTGGGTTATTATCACTGTTTCATCGAAGGATTCTCAACGATTGCTAAGCCTCTTACGCAATTGTTGAAGAAGGAGAAAAAGTTTACTTGGACCCCAACTTGTGAAGAAAGTTTTCAAAAATTGAAGAAGCATTTGACTTCAGCCCCAGTGCTAATTTTGCCAGATATTCGCAATGATTCTGACATCTATTGTGATGCTTCGCGTCAAGGATTAGGATGCGTCCTGATGCAAGAAGGAAAAGCTGTCGCTTATGCGTCTAGGCAGTTGAGGCCTCATAAAGAGAATTATCCTACCCATAATTTAGAATTAGTTGTCGTAGTGCATGCATTAAAGATTTGGTGTCAATACCTCATCGGTAATCGTTGTGAAGTATATACAGATCATAAGAGTCTGAAGTATATTTTCACTCGGTCTGACCTGAACATGAGACAGAGAAGATGGTTGGAATTAATAAAGGATTATAATCTTGGAATCCACTACCATCCTAGTAAGGCCAATGTCGTTGCAGATGCTTTAAGCCATAAGAACTACTGCAATGCTTTGGAAGTGAAAGAGATTTTGTTCAGAACATCAAGAGAAATTTCAGAAACTAAAGCTAGAAGTTGTATCTAAAGGATTTGTGGCTAGTCTAGAAGTCCAGTCTACTCTAGAGAAGCAGATTTGTGAAGCCCAACAAACGGATTCAGAGTTTTCAGACATCAAGAAGAAGATGGCAGAAGGGACATTCGAAGACTTCACCAAGGATGATCAAGATATACTGTGGATCAACAGACATATTTGTGTGCCAGATGTTGATGGTCTGAGACAACTAATTTTGAAGGAAGTCCATGACTCAAAGTATTCAATTCACCTTGGCAGTACTAAGATGTATCAGGATATTAAGAATAAATTTTGGTGGCCAAATTTAAAGCAAGAAGTCGCAGAGTTTGTTGCCTTGTGCAATGTGTGTTGGAAGGTAAAGGCAGAACATTAGAGACCAGCAGGTCTATTGCAACCTCTGAAGATTCCGGAATGAAAATGGGAAGAGATCGGAATGGATTTCATTATCGGTTTACCCAGGACTCAATCGGGTTCCGATTCGATTTGGGTAATAGTGGATCGTTTGACTAAAGTTGCCAATTTCTTGCCAGTCAAAACTACCTACTCAGGAGATCGCCTTTTAGAGTTATATATGTCAAGAATTTTCAGTTTGCATGGTGTGCCAAAGAAGATCGTGTCAGATCGAGAATCTCAGTTCACCTCTCATTTCTAACGGAGTCTGCATGAAGCCTTAAGGACTCATTTGAATTTCAGTACTGCCTATCATCCTCAAACAGATGGACTAACTGAAAGAGTTAATCAAATATTGGAATATATGTTGAGAGCCTGTGCTCTAGCCAATGCTAATAGTTGGGACAAGAGTTTGTCGTATGCAGAATTCTCGTACAACAACAGTTATCAAGCTGGTCTGTAAATGTCACTGTTTGAAGCTTTGTACGGTCGTGCCTGCAGAACCCCTTCGAATTGGTCAGAAATAGCTGAACGTTTGGTTTTCAGGCCAAATATTATTCAAGAAGCAGAAAAACAAGTGTTTATGATCAGAGAAGGATTAAGGATAGCTCAGTCGAGGCAGAAGAGTTATACTGATAACCGTCGCCGTGATCTCAGCTTTGAACTAGAAGATTATGTTTATCTTCGAGTTACTCCACTTAGAGGTGTAAAAAGGTTTCATGCCAAAGGGAAGCTTGCCCCTAGGTATGTTGGTTTGTTCAAGATTTTGAATCGCTGTGGAGAAGTAGCTTATTAGTTGGAGTTACCGCAGTCGTTAGCAGGAGTACATGATGTCTTTCATGTCTCTCAGTTGAAGAAGTGTCTTCGTGTGCCAGAAGAACAAGCCCCGTCGGATTCAATTGAGTTGAAAGAGGATCTCACTCACAAGGAGCAGCTAGTCAAGATTTTGGATGTCGCAGAGCATTATACCAGAAGCAAGACCGTTCGTTTTTGCAAAGTTCAGTGAAGCAATCACTCAGAAGGAGAAGCAACGTGGGAGCATGAAGAGGAACTGAAAGCTGAGTTCCTTAACCTTTTCTCTAGCTAGCATGAATTTCGGGGTCGAGATTCCTTTAAGGGGGGGAGGTTTGTAACATCCCAATTTTTTGAGCTTTTAAAAATCCTTTTGATTAGTTAGTAGTTGAAAAGTCACCATTTGGATTTATTTGAATTTAATTCAAAAGCTTAACTTGGAGTTTTAGTACCAAAATTTTTTAATATGATTAAAGTCAACATCAACAATTGTCAAAACATTTTTTTTGGATTATATGTGCTTGGATATATTTTCTAGATTTTTCTATAATTTTTCCAAGTTCATTTGCTATTTTTCTATTTGCCATTTGGATTTTCTGGTATTTATAAAATAGAAAAGCTATTAAAAATCTTGGAATAGTCTCGGGCCGAATTTCTTCGGCCCAATCTTTCTTTTCGTCGTGGCCCATAAAGCGCCCATGAGCGTTCACTCACTCAGATTAGCATCAAGATACGCGGTCCATTGCCGTCCGATCGTCTTTGAATGATCCGATCGAGTTGGGCCGTTCGAACTGTCCAAATGCAACTATCAGTTTGGACCGTCCGATTGAGGTTGGACGGTCAGATCAAGATTGTCTGAATGCGCCCGCGCCTTTGTCTCTCTGACCAGTGGGTCCGCCATTGCGTTGCCCTCCTCGCGCCGTCTTCTTCGCGCGAAGCTCCGCTTGTCCGCCATGGCTGGAGCTTGAGCTCCATACGACAACGGAGATTTTTCAACTAAACCCCTTCTAGAAAATGCGACAAATCTTATCTCTATCCTCCCCGCATCTGTTTGAATCAAATCGTATCCTGATTTCCTTTTTATCTCTGATTTCCTCGTGAGTTCATTTTGGGCTCTTTTAAACTCCGCTGCCTACACGCCACCTCGTGCATGCCCAAACCCTATAAATAGGACCCTCGGAATCAATTTGTCGCCCGCACCAAGAACCCCCGATCAATTCCGCCCCCAAGAACCCTAGCGCCGCCGTAATCTAGCTTCTAGGGTTTTCGGCCGGAGCTTTGTTTCTTCGAATAGCACCGCCGCTAGTGCCGCTCCACCTCCGTGGTCCGCGCCGTCATCATACACGTCACAGGAGCATCCTCAAGAACCCTTCATCGTCCGACAAAACCCGAAGTTCTCCGCCACTTCGAGCTCGCCGCCGGCTAGTCCAGTTGTCCTCGACCACCCGAAAGTGTACCCAGAGGTTCGCAATGGCCTTGGCTATCCGCCGGTACCACTCATTGCCGGAGTAGCGCCACCGTTCGCCGTTGTCGTGCGCAACCGAGCCGTCGAGCTGACGTGGCAGTCCACATTGGCATCCATCTCAGCGCATGCGCTTGCGTGTCGCATGCGTGTCGGCTTCATCAGTGCGTGCGTGGCACGGTCCAACCCAGCTCAGATCCAGTCGCTCGGTGGACTTGCTCTACCGTGTGCCGTGTGACTGACGTGTGTGTCCCACATGTCAGATTTCCTTTTGATTTATTGTAATTCTGTAATTCTCAGGGCTGACGTCAGCAGTGCATCTTTAATCCGAATTTTCCTTTGAAGAATAATTCGGAAATTCTGATAAATCCTTTTTAGGGTTTTTCTTTAGATTCAAACTTCCAAAGCCCATATCTTTTGCTTTCGAACTCCAATTGAGCCCATTCAAATTTCTAAATTCATCTAAATTCGAGATCTAATTATCTGAGATTTTTTTTGGAGTTTGTTTGCTCATTGTTATTTATTTATTTGCTTTGTTTGCGAGTAGACGTTGATACTTCGGAGAGCTTTGAAGAAGGAGTGCCTCAAGATCAAGATCGGTACATAGACCTATTCCAAGGCAAGTTATACCTTTGATCATATTGAACCCAGTTTTCAAAATACTTTGATTCAAATTATTGCATTTACTTTAAGTATTTATTTAAATGCTTTTGGGTGTAGTTATTAATCTAAATTGCTATGTCCACCTTGCCTATTGTTATGTCATAATCTTTTGTCACCCTAGATTGGTTTGTTTAGTGGGTAATATCGTAGCACCAACGTGGGTTGGTTAGATACGAGTAGATTGCTTAGCCATGCCACGAGTCATCATCTCATGTAAGTTGTAAGTATAAACCCGACTAAGTGAATATTGAACTATGTGATAAAACTATGTGCACTGTGTTAGGGTTGGTACGACGACAAAGCACACTAGGAGTGTCATTGCATGAGATGAAGTTTCTGAAATATTTTGTTATGATTAGTGCTTGCAACACTAGTTGTATCGTGTGGGTAAAGTGTGCAAACTCTGCAGAGTGTTAAATCAATCTATTCGAATAGTCGTGTCCACAGTCATGGACATGCTCGGGGATTTCACATGAGAGGTAGTTTTCATAAAACATTTGGGAAGGGAGCTGTGTGATCTAAGTCATATGGCTGTGTGAATAACTTGTTTAGGCTTTGTGTTCTTTGTGAAATCAAACTGATAAAATTAATATTGTTTATTTGTTTTACATTATGCTTTTAATCTATTATTCATATTCAATTGCAAATGTTGCATTTCTGCAAAAGAACCACAGAAGCCATTCCTTTTGAATAAGCCATCATGTATAAATTGCATTCGGTGGTATGACTTGCGAGTACGGTTGTGTACTTATACTTGCTATAATCAATCCACAGAAGTGGAGGAGTCTTCGCCTGCTTTCGAAGAGGAGTTTTACGAATGTGGTGATCGTTAGGGTCTTGATCCCAGTCGGTTGCATGTGGCGAATTGATGGGATTCCGCTGAAGTTGTCTGTTCCACTGCTTTTTTTTATTGCTAGCCCTGTGTGGCTTAATAGTTGTAAACTTGATCATAAGGTCAAAACCACTAATTGTTGAACAAATTACTCGTTTATGCTATCAATCGTCTTGTGTAGATCGATATTCATCTATGTTGACACTATGTGCACTAGCGTGATCCTGAACTAGTGTATTATACACAGAAGGTTCAGAATTGTGTTTTTGGGTCCCGACTGAAGGTCACTCTGATCGCTTGTATTGAAAAGGAACAAAATTGAAGTAACATAAGAACAAATGAAAGTATAAAGAGTGGCAAAGAAAGAATTTTCTTGATGAAACACCATACCACGTGTCCTCTTCATTCTCAGCATCCGCAAATAAATCTCTCACGTTCTTCTCTGTTTCTCCAACAAATTTGCTCAAGACTTCAGGTCCATTTACAATCTGGGTTCAAGGAACATATGTTAATATATATAGTTCGACCTTACTTAACTGACATCTAATCATCTGACATTAGTCATGTTACATATTTAACCATTAGTCTGCAACAAACCACCCTCATAGCAGGAACACAGTAATATGTGTCAACTTCATGAAATATGGAAAGCGATGGAACTAGGCAAAATAGAAGCACCTCATATAGCTATTAAACATAAGAAAGTCAAATGTTGGTTATCACTGCTGGTGACAACAGAACACTCATAAAGACAATTCAAAATCAATTATTGATATAAGCTGGTTTCATCTTCTAAAGTTTATCAGAATAGACTAACATACCCCCATCATATGTAAATAATTAATTAGGCCTGCAGCAAATCTGCGTGGCATATTCGGTAAAATAATCCATACCTTAGGCTCCTTCCCATTCAATATTTTCCCAATTTGTCGGGCCATAAGAGTCTTGCCAGTACCAGGAGGTCCATAAAGCAGTATGCCCTTCGCATGCTTTATGCCTAATCTGTAGTTTTTAGCAATAGTGATTCAAAAAAATTCCATTACTAATGGCAAAAAAGGTGTCAATAAGTTTAGCTTTAATGAAAATCTGGGCACGCCTGTTGTCTATAGAAAATGTGTCAATATCCTAGATAATTACCTACTAACAACATGAGGCGAGAACACTCGAGAAGCAAATGCCCTCCGAAAAATGTCTGTGAATTCAGCACTTAATCCACCTATACCCAACTTTTCCAGGTTAAACTCTTTATGCTTGAAAAGCTTGCTGCTAGCAACTTCCTTTTGGTCGATAACCTACATGTATAAAACACGTACAACTTTGGTATGTGTACAAGTTCAATAGACCCAGAAAACATGAAAAACCATGCATGGACTTATCAACCATTTTGTTTCCAAGGTGAGCGTGTAAGCATGCACGAGTTAGGTAGTTAGCCAACCGCCAACCTCAATTCAATTGATCAAATTATGCAACAACAAAGTAGATTTTATTAGGTTTTGAGCAAACCCTAGATTGATTTTGTGGTGTCTATTTGGTCTACCCTCTATTCCTCTGCCTTTTTGTGGTGCCGCTCACAATTGCATTATGAGGCTAGCTTCCAGGTGTTATAATTGACCCATCTGTTTCCAGTACCCCGTGAGACTCCTGAACCATATCACCAACCACGATCGAGACAGGCCGCTTTAATGAGTCTAAAATATATTAGTCCCTAGCACACATGTGTGAGTCATGTGCCATGATCGATTGTTTACTTAGATCGGTTCAATCGATCATGTGGGTCAACGACTGCAGAGCCGATCCTCGCAAAACAAACTCACTATTCCGCATCTTTGTCAGATCCGGATTAATCATACGCATGCATATTAAATTCCAGTGGACTCGATCTCAATAAATATGTCTACCTATTCCAGCACAGCCGTCCTCGGCACCTCGAGTATTTATTCCTCAAGTTAGATTCCACATCGAATAATTCCCTATCACATATATCTATATTCCACATTGAACTAAAACAGACAATAACCACAATAAATGTTGAAAGCCACATAAAAATCCAACATCTCCCACTTGGCTGAAAACATTTCAATCAATAAACTAAAGTCCCATGTCTTTAACATGCTTAGAAAATAATTCCTGACTAACTGGCTTAGTCAGTGGATCTGCAACCATATCAATGCTAGGCAAATAAATCAAACGAATAGATTTGAGTCTATTTATTACATCACGAATATAGTGATACCTTCCTTCAATGTGTTTACTTTTACTATGAAATTTAGGATCCTTTGAGACCTTGATCATTGCCGATTATCACGAGAAAATAGTGACGAGGTTGTGATCGCTTTCCACGACCTTAAGTGATGCAAGAAATTCCTCACCATACACCTTACTTTGTCGCTTCAGATGCGAAGAATGTATTCAACTTCCATAGAGGAAAGAGCAAATGAATTCTGTTTCCTGCTACACCAAGAAATAGCACCTCCTGCCAAAGTAAATAGATAACCAGAAGTTGATTTTTGGTCATCCGGATCCCCTTGCCAATCAGCATCAGTATAACCCTGTAGTTGAAGATTATGACCATTAAAACATAATGAATATTCCATAGTTCCTTTGATATAACACAGTACATATTTGATTTGTTTCCAGTGCTCTTCCCCAGGATTCTTTTGATATCTACTAAGAATTCCAATGGCATGGCTAAGGTCAGGTCGTGTAAATAACATAGCATACATAAGACATCCCAAAGCTGAAGAATAAGGAATGCCATTCATTCTAGCTTTTTCCTCAGGAGTTTTTGGAAATAATTCCTCACTGAGTTTAGTTCCCTTTACAATAGGTACATTAACAGGTTTGCTATTTTTCATAGAAAATTGTTTTAAAACACTTCGAAGGTATGCCTTTTGAGACAACCCAAGAATCCTTTTATTCCGATTTCTATGTATTTCAACTCCTAACACATAGGAAGCTTCTCCCATATCTTTCATATCAAATTTAGAAGACAACCAAGCTTTCACTTCCATCAATGTATTTTTATCATTAGAAGCAATGAGAATATCATCAACATATAAAGACAGTAAGACAAAACAATTATCCATAACTTTTGTATATATGCAATGATCACCTTCAGTCATTGAAAAACCATATGACGTGATAGCATTATCAAAAAGAATATACCATTGACGTGAAGCTTGTTTAAGACCATAAATTGATCTATTCAACTTGCAAACCTTATTTTTATTTCCTTTTTCTCCAAAACCTTCCGGCTGTATCATATATATTTTCTCCTCCAAAAGACCATTAAGAAAAGCAGTTTTAACATCCATTTGGTGGAGTTCAAGATCATAATAAGCTGTCAAAGCACTTATAATACGAATTGAAGTAAACTTTGCAACAGGAGAAAAAGTTTCCACAAAGTCAATACCTTCCCTTTGTGTAAAGCCTTTAGCAACAAGCCTAGCCTTATATTTTTTCACTAAACCTGCTGCATTTAATTTTTTTAAAAAAATCCATTTACAACCTATGGGTTTACGGTTGTTTGGTAGATCAACAAGTTCCCAAACTTTATTTCTTTTCATCGAGTTTAATTCTTCCCGCATTGCTTCCACCCATAGTTTTGATTGAGAGCAGCTTATTGCTTCTTTATAAGTCTTTGGTTCTTCCTCTAAATCTAAAATTTTAGAGTGAACTTCCCCCAAGAACAAATAATAATCATCGAGATATTGGGGTGTACTAAAATTCCTCACACTTCTCCTAAGCATGTTAGTATTGGGAGTTTGGTTTGTATTTTCTTCAGGAGTGAACCTCCTTCAGTGTGAGAATCAATTCCAGATGTATCCATCTGTATTTCAGTGGAGTTGCCAATAATTCCACCCTCGCCCGCTTAGCACGGCGAGGTGTGTTTTGATCTAAAAATATTGCATCCCTACTTTCCACTAGTTTATCCTTTTCTTGGTCATAAAATCTATACCCTTTTGATTCCAAAGAATAACCAATAAAAATTCCTGGTGTGCTTTTAGGTTGTAATTTTGTATGGTTTTGATTTGGCACTCTAATTTGTGCATTACAACCCCAAACAGCTAAGTGGCGAAGTGAGGGTTTTCTTCCAGTCCACAACTCATAAGGAGTGACTGTTACAGCTTTAGATGGCGAATGATTTAATAAATAAACCACAGTATGCAAAGCTTCACCCCAAAAAGATAAAGGAAGATCTGAATAAGCCATCATAGATCTAACCATATCCATAAGTGTTCTATTCCTCCGCTCAGCCACACCATTTTGTTGTGGAGTGTAAGGCATGGTATAATGATGAATAATTCCATGCTCTTTACAAAAATCATTTAATATTCATGAAGTGTATTCTCCTCCACGATTAGTTCTCAAAACTTTGATCTTTCTATTCAATTGATTTTCCACTTCAGTTTTAAATGACTTAAATACATCAAATCCTTCCGACTTATGTTTAAGAAGATACACATAGCCAAATCTTGAATAATCATCAATGAATGTGATAAAATAAATCTTTTATCCTTTAGTGGGAGTAGACATCTCACCACAAATATCAGAATGAATAATGGCAAGAGGCTCAATTGATCTTTCCGCCTTTGGAAAAGGCGCACAGGTCATCTTACCCATTATACATGCCTCACAAATACCAAAATCCTCCCACTTAAAGTGCAAAATTTCAGAATTAATAAGCTTCTTAATTCTATTTTTAGATATATGGCCAAGTCGTAAATGCCATAAATAAGATTCCGAGCATGTGTTCCTATCATTAGTATTCCTCACTATGGAGTTATTTTCACCAACCAAGCAATCAATATTGTCATTATTTGATAGCTCATCAAGAAAATAAAGACCTTCATGACGAGTTCCAGTATGCACTAATTTCCCATTGAGCAATATTTTAACCCTTCCTTTTCCAAACAGTACATCATAACCAATAGATTCTAATTGAGCAACAAAGATTAAATTCCTTCTCATACTAGGTGAATATAAAGTGTCATGTAATAATAATTTTCCTCCATTGGGGAGTTCCAGGACATAAGTTCCAATTCCAAGTACATCAGTTTTGGCATCAGTGCCCAAAAAGATATATCTATTTCCCCTTGGAATTGTTCGCATAGAAGTAAAAGCTCTATTATCTTTAGTAATATGAGATGTAGCACTAGAATCAATAACCCAACTATTTGGAAAAGTAGTAGTAAATAAAGATTCAGTGCATACAAAAATGTTAGACATACCGTTAGGCGATGAATCGCCTTTACGCTCAACTGGTTGCTTGTTTTGATTCTTTTGCTCATTCTGCTTCTTCTTTTTCCTACAATCAGCTCTGAAATGCCCATATCGACCACAGCCAGTGACACTTGAAATTTTGTACTTATCATTTCTCCGAACTGAGTTAAAATTTCCACGATCATCCCGATCGCGTTTCTTGTTAAGCTTTTCTCTCAAATCACCATTAGACTTCCTCTTTTGCCAATTCCTTTTATTAGTACCTTTTTCCTCTCCAAGGTGTAACTCAGAATTGTGAGTATTTCTTTCTTTTCCCTGAGAGAGTTTTCTATCTTCTTCCATAAGCAAATGATGCCTCAGAGTGCGCATATTGAGTATCCTTTCAGAATGACGAAAGATATCTTAAATTGTTCCCATGAATTTGGCAAAGAGTTCGAACAACCATGACCTCGCACTTCTTCGAGAAAAGGATAGCCAAGATTTTTAATTCCTCTGCTAAAGTACAGAGTTTATTGAGATGCTCATTAATTGAAGTACCATCATACATCTTGGTGGAGAGAAAACGATTAACAAGATTAAGCACTTTAATGAGAGATACCTCACCAAAATCTTGTTCCAGATTACGCATTATCTTCCGCGCATTCCGTTCACCTTCATACTCAGCAGCTAAAGAATCAGTCATTGATCCCAACATAAAAATACGTGCCCTTTTATTATCTTGTGTTCAATTTTCATATTCTTCTGCATAATTCTCTTTTTCTTCAACAGTGGCATTTTTTTCTGGCTCTTCCGGTTCGTTTTTGTCTATTACATAATCAATGTTTTCAGCAGAAAGCAAAAACGTGATTTTTCTTTTCCAAACCGTGAAATTTGAGCCACCAACTTGCAAGATCTAACTAGTTCAGAAAAAACGCTATTGGTTGCCATTGCGAGAAGATACCTGGATCCAAGATCGGAGAAACAAAGAAATTTCCGTTGTCTCCTCTACTTTGGCACACGTAGATCAATGTGCGCAGCAAAAAATCTGATGCTCCTTTGCTGCTATCTTCCTTTGAATTAAATAATCAATGTAACCTTGACTTCTTGTGTTGCTCAGCAAGACTTCAACGACGTGACTCGATCAGTGTGCGTCGTGCGTCTAGACGTAATGCTTTCCTGTGTTGGATGTGAATCACCGCGAGCAAACCGACCGCACTGGACGCGCCGATCGAGGGAAAACGACGAAGCGAGACGAGCCTCAAACGCAGGCGGCGAGGGAGACGCCGATTTCTTTTCTTCGCTTCGGACGTGGATCGCTTACGTCCACGAACGAGGCGACCACCGTGGACTTGCTTCGGATACGGACGACAATATGCTTTCCGATGCGAATTTCCGTCGTGAGCGCCGCCACCTTGGCTCTGATACGAATATTAGGTTTTGAGCAAACCCTAGATTGATTTTGTGGTGTCTATTTGGTCTACCCTCTATTCCTCTACCTTTTCGTGGTGCCGCTCACAATTGCATTATGAGGCTAGAGGGTAGGGACCTATTTATATACTCCACTTCCAGGTGTTATAATTGACCCACCTGTTTCCGGTACCCCGTGAGACTCCTGAACCATGTCACCAACCACGATCAAATAGGCCAGTTTAATGAGTCTAAAATATATTAGTCCCTAGCACACATGTGTGAGTCATGTGCCATGATCAGATTGCTTACGAGATCAGTTCCAATCTGATCATGTGGGTCAACAGCCTGCAGAGCCGATCCTGCAAAACAAACCCAAATTATTCCATACAGGTCAGATCCTGATTAATCATACGCATGCATATTAAATTCCATGAGACTCGATCTCAATAAATATGTCTACCTATTCCAAAGACAAATCCTCGACACCTCGAGTATTTATTCCTCGAGTTAGATTCCGCATCGAATAATTCCCTATCACATATATCTATATTCCACATTGAACTAAAATAGACAATAACCACAATAAATATTGAAAGCCACATAAAAATCCAACAGATTTGAAGGACTATAATTCAGGCCAATGTCTGATACGGCAATCATACGCTCCATCCACAAAGAAAGCTCTACTTTATAGGAAAGAAGGAATAGAACCAACTTTCCAAGCCCTGGTATAGGGGTGGAATTGAATGTAAATCATGAGACATAAATGAAGTCAACAAAAGAAAGCAACTAGTTAACTTTTGGGGTGTTTCAACTTTCAATAGACAATCTAATCATATCATTTTTCAATAATGTGGTAGTGCATTATGCTTTTAGAGGAGAGTAAGGCATGTTGGAGTTTGAAAAGAAACAATGAGATTGATTGAAAAGAGAAACATATCCACCCAACAGACTAATCCAATCAACTAATCAAAGGGATGTCACCAAAAAAGTGTCACATCATAGTTACCAGTTTTGACACTACATAACATATAGTCTGGTTAAAAAATGTCAGAGAAAGGTGTCGGTGTTTTGGAACCGATCTTACGTAATGATTGTTTGATTCAGGGGGTCTTCAAGACTCAAATCGCGCAGAGAGTGACATAGGGATTTTTATATAGGTTCAGGCCTTCTCTGGAGAGAATAATAACCATACTTCTATGTGGCTATATTGAGTATGCTAATTACAGATCAAGAGAAAGACTCAAGTATAATGTCTTGTGTTCCTCATCGCCTCTCCCCTGTCGTCTGCTGATTCCGCCCTTTATAGAGTACTCGAAGTGGGTGGCAGTTTCTCCAGTCCAAAGGACGCCTCAACGCTTCAGATGATGAAGCAGTTACTAGTGATTATTGCTGGGGTAGTAACGTTCCCACGTCGCCAGGCGGTTATCATCAGGGCAGAGAGTTTAATCGTGCAATTATTCCAGAGAATAACAGCATATACTAACTTTTTAGATGCCCTAATTAATTGTGCCTACTTGTCTGTAAGCTCAATCAATTATAGGGTGATCGTAGTTGACCTAGTCGTAGAAGAACTAACGACTATGAGATAGTCGTAGAAGGACTTACGACTATGGGTGATACGGATCAACTAGTAAACTAGCTGAGGCGTAGGATTGCCCGATCTTTCACGATACAAACAGCGGAATAGTCCTTCTTCTTGCGGCTAGGGTACAACCCTCCTTGAAGCCTTACGGTGATGAAGACAGCAGCAGCTCCTTCGACCACGTCGCAGTGTAGATAGATATCCAGATATTCACGCACTAATCAATCACAAGGACGATTAGAAGCATGAACTCAAAGCCTCTCTAAACCGTGAGTAGCAAAGATCACGAATTAGACGAGTTGAATCGTGTAGATTCGGTAGGCAATCTCAAGAACGTCGCATTCTTGTGTCACGACCGGACCCGGGATTAGCACTCCCAAGACCTCTGTGCAAACCGAGCTAGTCCCAAGATCAGCTGCTAGCTCACACAGTGAACAAATATGGTAACACCCATCAACGCTAACTTTATTGATAACAACAGAGTTGATTACAAGGATGGCTTATGAGCCAACAAAACCAAAATACAGCGGAAGACAAAAGTGACTAGACCACACGATTCGCCACAGGCAGTCATCTGGAGGGCATAGCCTAGACGTCCTGGTCCTCATGCTCCTCATAGGCCTCTTCTCCTGCTCAATAATTAGATTAAGTAGAGTGAGCACAACAACCGTGCTCGCAAGTCACTCCCGTCAAATAACAGATTGGATGCATGCAAGGATATCTCAAAGGAAGGCATATAGAGTTGATTTGCATAAAGCCATGTTTCTTTCCAAATATTTGTACTAAGTTCTAGAGCAGTTATACAATAATTAAAATTCATTTTCCAAATCTCAGTTTTCTAGTTGGATAATATTCATCAACAAGTGGTGAAAGATACCCTCCTATCATAGGGCTACCCGCCCAAAACCCATTTGGATAGACATCCAAAACCAGTTCATAAAGTCTTTTGAAAACAAAACAAACTCTAACTTGGAGCAGCTTTGCCAGCATGTCCATGACCGTGGACACGGCTATTCGAATAGTTTTACACTCTGTAGGGGTGTACAGCTTTACCCACACGATACGACCTCTCTAGTTTGTTTGGCATCCGTCGATACCACTGCTCACTACCATAGGTGAGAGGTCTAGAGCATGTGACAAGGTCTTTACAATGCGTCATTCCACCGCAACTCCCCTCGCAAAGGTTTCGCCCCCTTTGGACTAACCATCCGTTGGGTTCAGGCCCCCTCTTGCGCCAGGTGGGAATATATAAAAATAGGTCGTCAAGACACCCACACAACCAGATGGAATGACAATGGTGAAATGTTGCAAATTAGTTAGGCAAGTTCGGCCCATTCAGAACATATGGTAGTACGATAAGGCATAGCAAAATACACTCGAAGACCGGTCCTTAACTGACTTGGGCGACTTCCACAAAACCCTAGGCCTCAACCCTACCCGAGTTGAGCCTGTGCATGAACATGCACCCTTCCAAACAACCAATTCGCCCAAGTCCAAACCAATTTTTATTTTGCTTTGCTTTTCAAAAACATTTGCAAACTTCCACAACAACCCAATGTCATGGTTAAATCATTTTGACAACATTGGTCTTTGGTAGTAAATTCCCCAAATCAAGATCTTTGAGTCTAAGCTTGACTAAGCATAGAGTTTTGTAAAATATGCTAGTTCATACTAATGTACCAACTAGCTCTTTACTATGGTAACAAGGGGTGGTTGAATCAATAATCAAGTTTGGATGTACAAAGGAATTAGGACTAACTATAAAGTTAAAACAGATATTTAAATTACTTAAATTTAAATAAGCATGCAATAATAATTTGAAACAGAACTTAAATAATTTGAAATACTAGGATTCAATATGATCAAAGGTGTAACTTGCCTTGCTCGAAAGCTTGACGGTCTACTTCTTCGAAGTACTCGGGCTCTCTGGAGTCATCGAAATCTACACGAGAGAATGAATCAAATCAAATAAGGACCAAATAAAAACCAAATGAACTCCAAAACAAACCGAACTAGAACCAACAACAAGACACTGAATTAGAAACGCCCTCTCGGGAGGAGGTCCCGAGGAGGTCAAGGGAGGTCCTGAGGAGGAGGTCTAATGAAGGATACGACTACTCAACTAGGTCGTACGAAGAATACAAAAGGATACGACAACACAATGTGATTGTAGGAGGGATACGGCTACACAACGTAGTCGTAGAAACAAGGGAAGAGAACAGGGCACGGAGAAACTCACCAGGGCCGAGAGAGAGAGAGAGAGAGAGAGAGAGAGAGAGAGAGAGGAGGAGAGGGGAAGTCGGTGGACGGCGGCGGTGGTCAAAGACGGCGCGGGCACTCCGGTGAAATCCTTGGTGACGAGGTGGTTGAAAACGACGCAGGCTCCAGCGGACAGTGGCGAAACTTCAAGCACGGAGGAACTGGGCGAGAGCAAGAGAGTTTGGGTGTGGAAAAGGTGATGAAAGAGGGTTGCTCAGGCTTTTATACCCAGGGGAGAGTCACTGAAAGACTCAGAGGCTCACACGATCAAGGGTAGGTGATGGAGGAGATGGGGGTAGGTAGGGGAGGAGACAAGAGAGGGAACGGGTACTACAGAAACAACAGCATTTAATGCGACACAGTAGCATTTAATGCGCGCAAACTTTTGCGTCAGCAGTGACGCAACGAGAGAAAGGAGAAAGTGAGCAGGGCTGACAGGTGGGGCTAGTCAAAACTTGGGAGGGTGGTCCAACCAAAGGGGAGGTCGTGACCAAAGAGGAGGTCGTCTAGGACCACCCAGGAGGTCTCTCAGGACCACCCAGGAAGTCTTGGACTGAGAGGGAGGTCCAAATGGGAGGGAGGTCTGGATAGAGAAACGGGGCGAAGAAAGGCGCAGCGAAGCGGGACCGTCTGATTTTGATCGGGCGGTTCAAAAAGAATTGGACGTTCGGACTGGCTAAACGTGCCAACAAGATCGGGCCGTCCAACTCAGATCGGATAGTCCATAACACGTGGGACGTTCGGACTAGCCAAACGTCTAACTAGATTGGGCCATCCGTTCTGATTGGACTATCCGTGATGACAAGGAGGCGCATAGCTGGGCTGCACGGGGAAAACGGAACGAACAGAGAAAGGAAAGGCAACACTAGAGAACTCCAACAAACTCAAAACAAACTAAACTTTTGGATTAGTTGAACTTTGATTTCGTCACTTTAAACACTTTTAATTCCAAAATCTCAAGTTAAGCTTTAGAACTTCAACAAAACCAAATGGTTATTTTATTTTGAAAATTTTCAAAAAGACCTGAAAATCGGGATGTTACATCTTGCCTTGCTCCGACCTCAAAAAACCCTAGATGGGAAAACCTCAACAAGACACACAGGATATTGCGCCACAAAGTCGTCGTGACTTTTCTGTATTTCTTTCTAAAATTCTCCCCCCTTTACAATAGGCAAAGCCCTGGCCTTATATTGGCACCTAAGGGTGCGGCCAACTCACACACGGCTTAATGTCAATTCTATCTCTAACTCACATATCGTACAAAGATTCTTTCATAATACAGTTATGAAAATATTACAACCAACTCCTTCTAAAAGATATATACTATAACTTATCTACGACCAGTACTATTCATGTTGAGTATCGAGTGTCGTAGGACTGGTCCTAGGGAGGTTGTGAGGAAGTCATGGGGAGGTCCTGATGAGGTCTTGGGAAGGTCCTGGAGGGAGGTCCCGAGGAGGTCTTGGGGAGGTCCTGAAAGACCTCCGGGGTGGTCCTGGAGACCTTCGGGGTGGTCTTGAAGACCTCCAGGGTGGTCCTGAAAGACCTCCGGGGAACTGGTCGTAGACCTTGTTGAAGTGGTCGTGGACCCTATGGGGCTGGTCGTGGACCTCGCTTCCTTCTGGCTCATCTTGCTCTTGGCTTGATCAGTTTATCCCCATGTACTCGAGCAGAACTGGTCATAGGGATGCCCGCATCATCCCCTCCCCCTTCAAGTGAAACCGTCCTCAGTTTCGGGGTATTCTTCACAAGATCCTTGCTCTTGATAATAATATCAGAATGGATCTCCTCATCTCTTTTGGGCAGCAAAGAATGAAACACACCTCTATGCATCAATGTGAAATGATTAGCTCTCCCCTGGTATGTGACGTTGTGGTCAAACTGCCATGGACGCCCCAGCAATATGTGACATATGTGCATAGTCACGATGTCGCATTCCACCTTGTCTTCATAGCCATCAATTGAAAACGGTACTGAAACTTTATGTGTAACTTTCAGCTTACCAACATTGTGAAGCCATTGCATATAGTATGGCTTAGGATGATGCCATGTGGTTAATGAGAGCGCATCAACCATGTCCTTACTGATCACATTGTTGTAGCTTCATCCATCGATCATCAGCTTGCACCGTTTGCCCTTGATCATGCATTGGGTTTGAAATACACCACATCGCTGCCCCTTCTCGACGATCAGTGTACTGTCACTATTCACCTTGTGAGTCATCAAAGATACATTGCTCTTTTGCATGATCAGTGTCGTCGCTATCAGTCTCCGATGTATATCTGTTTTGTACGAGTAGCACTTGTCTTGAATTTGGGTAATCTTTCTTCATGTGCCCTCTGTCCTTGCACTTGTAGCATTCAATATCTCGTGTTTGAGCAGCTGAGAAAGCACTAGAATCAGATCTAGATGCCTCCTTGCTTGCTGTACTAACTGCCTTGGATGCTTCTTTAAGTTGTACTCCCACCGGATTAGTGGGTGCAACCAGTTTAGAACTTGACCCACCTTCACCATCTTGCTGAATTGGATGCCTCCAACTCGATGGATTGGTGCGGCCAACCTTTGAATGGTTGTCCCTCACCCATTGTTCAGCACACTCAGCTTGGTGAAGAAGCTCTTGTACGGTGTTATACTACATTAAGTCAACACGATTCCGCATGTCGTCGTTCAGTCCTTCAAAGAAATGTGTCATTGTAGCTTTAGCGGACTCGCAAACACCAGTACGGATCATGAGCACTTGCATCTCTTAATAGTACTCATCCACGGACTTGGAGCCTTGAGATAGACGACGTAGCTTTGTATGCAGCGTCTTGGTATAGTACGCCGGAACAAATCTAGTCCTCATGACTTGTTTCATCCACTCCCAAGTGTGTGGATGATCTCCTGCACGGTTCAATTGATCCCACCAAATAATAGTGTATTCGGTGAACTCAATTGAAGCAGCACGAACCTTCTTGTCTTTGGAGTAGTTATGGTTGTTGAAGATTTGATTGACACACATCTCCCACTCTAGATAAGCTTCAGGTTCAGCTCTTCCTTTGAACGCCAGTATAGTGATTTTGATTCGGCCAATACCGTCGTCCTCGCGTTGCACACCACCGTCGCGCTGTCCTCCATGTGCAGCAGGTCGGCGATCAAAATAGTCACGGCATGGTGGTCGTGGGTAGCCTCCACGGCCATCGGACATGTCATCATCATTAGCACCATAGTAACGAGCATCGTCATGCGACTGCGCTCGTCGCACCAAGTTTGGTGGCTGATGCTGGGCGTTGGCCCCTTCCGGCGGTAGTAATCTCTCCTCCAAGCGATGAAGAGAAACGGCTAGTTTGTTGAAGCCCTCCGTGATGCGATCATTCAATGAAGTTTGCACTTCGTTGATCCTCGTATTTACCCCATTGATGCTTCCATCGAAATCAGCACGGATGACATCCTCACGGCGCTTGATGTGTCCAGGGATCGCCTTGAATCGTGCTCATACTGTGAGTGGCAAGTCATCATCGATCAGTTCTCCCAAGTCGTCGCTGGGGTAACCACTCGAACCCTATCGGCTCGCTCCTAACATCCTGAAAGCAGCAAGAAAAAAAATTATGTAGCGCGATCAACTTGGCAATCTGATACCACCTGATACGGATCAACTAGTAAACTAGCTAAGGTGTAGGATTGCCTGATCTTTCACGGTACAAACAGCGGAGTAGTCCTTCTTCTTGTGGCTAGGGTACAACCCTCCTTGAAGCCTTGCGGTGATGAAGACAGCAGCAGCTCCTTTGACCACATCGCAGTGTAGATAGATATCCAAATATTCACGCACTAATCAATCACAAGGACGATTAGAAGCATGAACTCGAAGCCTCTCCAAACTGTGAGCAGCAAAGATCACGAATTAGACGAGTTGAATCGTGTAGATTCGATAGGCAATCTCAAGAACGTCGTGTTCTTGTCTTGCTCCGACCTCAACAAACTCTAGATGGGAAAACCTCAACAAGACACACAGGATATTGCGCCACAAAGTCGCCGTGACTTTTCTGTATTTCTTTCTAAAATTCTTCCCCCTTTACAATGGGCAAAGCCCTAGCCTTATATTGGCACCTAAGGGTGCAGTTGACTCACACACGGCTTAATGCTTATTCTATCTCTAACTAACATATCATACAAAGATTCTTTCCTAATACAGTTATGGAAAGATTACAACTGACTCCTTCTAAAAGATATATACTATAACTTATCTACGACCAGTACTATTCATGTTGAGTATCGAGTGTCGTAGGAATGGTCCTAAGGAGGTCGTGAGGAGGTGCTGGGGAGGTCCTAGAGGGAGGTCCTAAGGAGGTCTTGGGGAGGTCCTAGGGAGGTCCTGAAAAGATCTTGGGAAGGTCCTGGAGGGAGGACCTAGGGAGGTCCTAGGGAGGTCCTAGAGGGAGGTTCCGAGGAGGTCCTAGGGAGGTCCTGAAGACCTTCGGGGTGGTCCGGAAGACCTCCAGGGAACTGGTCGTGGACCTCGCTTCTTTCTGGCTCGTCTTGCTCCTGGCTTGATCAGTTTGTTCTCATGTACTCGAGCAGAACTGGTCATAGGGATGCCCGCATCAATGGGGGTGGTCATAGAAGAGCTTACGACCATGAGTTAGTCGTAGAAGAACTTACGACTATGGGGGTGGTCGTAGAAGAACTTACAACCATGAGATACTCGTAGAAAGACTTACAACTCTAGCTTCTATCTTATAAACATTAAGGGGTATACTCAAGAACCATATGATGGTATATTCATCCATAATAAGAATTACAGATAAATAATTAAATGAGGATTATTAGATCCTCATCGTCTAGCCCTCCAGCTTCAAGTGAAAATAACTTACTTAGAAAAGGAGCCGTAGATGATCTTACGACTAAAAGGTGATCATAGAACGGTGGTCAAAGGAAAGACTTTTCAACTAGTATTTCATTTGACCAGAAATAGATTTGGTCAAGAAGGTTGTAGGAAATCTTACGACTACAAGCTGGTCATAGAAAATCTTACGACTACAAAGTGGTCGTAGTTTGGTTAATCGGAAGTAAAACCTTTCTGACTGGTATTTCATTTGACCAAAAATAGACTTGGTCAAGAAGGTAATTTTGTTTGAGGTGTAAAGACAGACTCGGTTTTCTCAAAGAGAGAAATTAAAGAATCTCAATTGACTTTCATAGACCTGTCTATTAGAGCGGTTCCCGAAGAGGTGACAACTGTTGAGTTGCCACGTCTTTAACTCAAGTGTGCGGTTATAAAAACTTACCATGAGTTAGACTTGGGGTTTTTTACATTTCCCCACATCGCTTCAACTGTTCATCAAGCTCTTGCATTCTCTGTCGCCAACCAATTCGTACGCTCTCTTGAGATCTTTCTCAATCCAAATCTTCCCCCTTTTCAGAAAAATGGCCGGAACCACTTCCCAATAGGCAGAATCGAAGATGGATGCGGCCATGATGAAGACTTTGGTCGCCGCCGAGAAGATCTCGAACAAAGAGTTTGTGAAGTGGATTGAGGCTGCTGGGCAACATTGGCCGTCGGGAGAGATTGGGCAAATTTCTGTCTTCCTGGCGTATTGTTAATGTGGCCTTCGATTGCTTGCTCACCCTTTCCTTACACTCGTACTCGAACACTTCGGGGTGGAATTGGTGAACCTCGTTCCCAATTCCATCATGATGTTAGGTGTGTTTGTATACTTGTGTGAGACCTACCTAGAGATTTCGGCCAACTTGGATCTATTCCAGTATTTCTATGGGATGACCAAAATGGCGGGGATCGCTGGTAGCTGTGGTCTGAAGCTCCACGACGGGAAGTCGAAGGAGTACAATCAGATGTTCACCCGGTCATTATGGCCGGGATGGAAGAAGAGGTGGTTCTACTGGGAGACGACCAGTGAAGATAGCCTCTCATTCGCTGGGAAAGCCACCGAGAAGATTTCTTCCTAGGATTAGACTCCCAAGGAGCTTGGTCGGATTGCCCCTTACATTCAATATATCAAAGACTTGAAGAAAGAGTGGCTCACCGGATGGCACGTGGTGAAGGATTCCATCACGCACCGCATTAGCTCTCTGAAGATGAGGGCTCATCCCATGTGGAGGTACATGGGGCCAGAAGACCCGACCAGAGATTACGAGAAGGGTAAGTAAATATTCAACTTAGCTCTCTTTCTTTTGATTTCGAGCTTGGCTGTTGAAAGTTTATTTACTCCTGCAGATCTCTCATAAGCGAAAATTGATGCTCGAGTCACGCTTGTTTGTGAGAAATCCGCGCCACGCAATGTGGTGGCTCCTTAAATCCTAGCGGTCTTGTCCACAGAGGATAAGATGGAACACCTAAAGGTAATCAAAGATTAATTTCATCTTTAGGATCTCGTAGTCACAGAAATTCTTACGGCCATGGGATTGTCGTAGAAAAACTTACGACTAGGTACTGATCGTAGAAGAACTTACGACCATGGGATTGTCGTAGAAAAACTTACGACTAGGTACTGGTCGTAGAAGAACTTACGACCAATTAGTAATACTTCTTTTTCTAATTCTTGCATAAAGTAGGCATTGAAGACCGTCAAGACGACGAAGAAATCGAATTGATGGACGTTGGTATGGAGGTGGAGCTAGTTAAGGCTCCTCCGGCCAAAAAGCGTTGACTTGTCAAGGCTGTCGACAAGAGAGGCGCAGGCTCAAGCTCTGCTGCTTCGACTAGGTCCTTTGCTAAATTCGTTGTAGATATGGCTACTACAGAGAAAGCAAGTGGTTGAAGCGGCTGAAGCTCTTAAACACATAGCCCCCAAGACCAAGGTACCCTTCTACTAAGATAATAAGACTTTTGCAGTTTCTGCCTCCTGTGGCTCTGTCAAGCGACTAGAAAATGAGAATTGGAAGAGTTTTATATCTTTTGTGAAGGAGACCGCTACGCCTACAGGGCCTATGGTCGAGAGAAGTGTTGCTCTTAGGGTGGTCGAGATAGGTCTCGGACATCTGGAGAGTCAGGAGGCTCAAGGAGTGACAGTTCTCGCTCAAGACCCACGACCAGACGTGGTCGTGGCTAACCCCATTCCTCAACTTAAATTTTGACCAGACATGGCCAAAGAGAAGAAGTCGAATAAATATTCTTTAGGGAAGGTTTCTTTCAGATTCAGGATTAAATCCAGGAAACGAAGGTATGTAAAAAGACAAAAGTGTAAGAGTAGCATTTACCTTTTGCTTTCTACCATTTGATGTGTTTTCCTTTTTGTAATCTTAGCCCAACTCCTTCAACCCTCAAGGACATTCCTGTTGAAGAACCCACTGCTACTTCTCCGACAGTCGGATAAATGAAAGTGGCGGCGGTCGATGGGTCGTCTACCGTCCATGAGGTGGAATGTGTCGTTTTTGCTAAAGCGGCTATGACCACTGAGGAGGTCGTGGAGCCAGAAGCGAAGACGGCAAAGGTAGCGACGGAAGCATCCAACTATGGTGGTGAAGCATTCGATCACCGCGTTGGGAAGGAAATCGTTGTAGACGCTCGTCCCAGCCCCCATGGTCAAGCTACTGATGTCACTACCACCGAAGAAGAAGAAGAAGGGTCTGATTTCTTTGACCATTCCTTCGGGTTCTTCGGCTCGGCTTTTGTTGTGGGATCTCGTGCGTTCAGATCCCGTGGTTGGGTTCCTCACCCTAAGGACATTCCTAACAGGGGAATGTTTTTGATGACGAGCGTCTCGAAAAGGTGTGGTGGAACCTAGTTCAAGAGCTCGATGAACTGAAGAACCCCACAAGAGTATTCTCCTCATTTGTTCGGACGAGCGTGAATGTAAGTACCTGTCGCCCAACATTTACATATGTGTCTTTTCTCGCTTCTCACTGTCTTTCTTTGTGCAGAGAGCTTTAGAACAAATTGTCACTGTTGCTGAATACAACAGACAACTTGTTCAACTACGACAGGAGAAAGCGGTACTCTGGGAGCAGGCAGAGAGATGGTAAGTTACTGCTACTCGTAGTCGTTTATATTTCGACCACTTGTATAGTGCTTATGGGGATTGTCATAGAAAACTTACAACTAGGTACTGGTCGTAGGAGGACTTATAACAAGAGGATTGTCGTAGAAAACTTATGACTAGGTATTGGTCGTAGGAGAACTTACGACCAGAGGATTGTCGTAGAAAAACTTATGACTAGGGAATTATCATAGAAAAACTTACAACCAGATGATTGTCGTAGAAAAACTTACGACCGAGGAATGGTCATAGAAAACGACCACTCATTCTATGCTCATGTCTACTCTTCACCTCTGTAGGTTCAAGAGCGATGAAAAGACCTTGGCTAATTCACTCGACTACGAGAAAGTCGAAACGAAAAAGCTAAAGGAAGAGAAGGAGGCCCTTCTGAAGAAGCTTTAGGAGGCAAACTCTGCAATTCAAAAGTTGTAGGGACGAATAAACAGTAAGTTTTGAACTTAAGACTACTTATGATAACAACCTTCTTTTTCTTTTTCTAACTCTTAATCTTTTTTAGAAAAAGAGGTCGAAATAGGGAAGCTCGAAGTCAAGGACAAAGAAAAAGACATTGGTTCTTCGGGAGATTTCCCGTATCGCCAAAGGAAAAGATCAGGAGATCAAGTCGTGGAACGAGCGATATGCAAAGAGCACTGCCTCCCATGATGATGCAGTCATGAAGTTAGATTCTTGACTGGTAGGTAAGCAATTTTTTACCTGTGACCAGTTTTTTTAGTCCTTTAAGGGTTATTTTGTCTGACTAGTCTTACCCTTTTCAGAGCAAGCAGTCGAAATAAAACAATTCCTTGAGACTTCAACTCGTAACCAGGAGGAGATGAAGTTGATGAAGGTCAACCTTCAAGACAACATTTCTCTCTTGAACAATGTACTTAGTGGGCTACATGCTGAGGAGGTCACTCCTCGTGGAGACACGATGATTACCCATATGAGTACCATTGGAGAACAAGTCAGAACTTTGCAAGAGTTGGTGACTACTCTGAAGACCAACCAAGCTGCAAGAGTTGGATTCTTTCACGTTCTACAACCAATACTGCGCTCACTGAATGTGGCGTGGTAGCTAGATAAATTAAGAGTGTCTCTTCTAGTTTCAAAGAAACCAAAATAGGAGCACTCGTAAGATACCTCTTAACATCCTCAAAGGCAGCATTTACCTCTTCTGACCACTCAAAACCCTCATGCTTCCTTAGAAGTTTGAAGAAAGATAGTCATTTTTCTCCCAGTCGTGCAATGAAACGACTTAAAGCCGCCATGCACCCTCTGAGTTTCTGGACTTCTTTCTTCGTGGTCAGAGGGCACATTTGCACGATAGCCTTTATCTTTTCGGGATTTGCTTCGATTTCTCATGCAGAGATAAGGAATCCAAGCAATTTTCTTGAAGAGACTCCAAACACACACTTCTCAGGATTGAGTTTTAGGCGGTGTTTTCTGAGGTTGTCGTATGTTTCTTGTAAGTTAGAAACATGATTAAGTCGCTTGATACTTTTTACGACTAGATCATTGACATAGGCTTCCAAATTTTGGCCTAGCTAAGGTGAAAAAGTCGATTGCATCAAGCATTGAAAAGAAGAGCCAGCATTTTTTAGACCAAATAGCATTTTGACATAACAAAATATTCTAAATGGAGTAATAAATGTGGTCTTTTCTTCATCTTCTAGATACATATTAATCTGATGGTAACCAGAATATACATCTAGAAAACTTAATGTTTCACAACCAGTAGTAGAATCAACCAACTAATCGATACAAGGTAAAGGGAAATCATCTTTTGGATAAGTTTTCTTGAGATCAGTGAAATCCACACACATTCGCCACTTGCCATTAGACTTCTTAACCATTACAGGGTTGGCCAACCACTCTGGGTGGTTGACTTCTCTTATAAAGCATACTTTAAGTAGCTTGTCCAATTCTGATCTGATAGCATCTCGTCGGTCAGGTGCAAATCTCTATAATTTTTGTTTTACAGGTATCTTGTCAGGCCATAAAGCTAGCATGTGCTCAATCACTTCCCTGGGGACTCCAGGCATGTCAAATGCTTGCCACGCGAAGACATCTGCGTTAGCTCGGAGGAAAGTGATGAGAGCGTCTTCCTATTTGGGGTTGGAAGTATCCCTGATGCGAACAGTCTTCGAGGGTTCCTCTAGATCCAGAGAAATCTCTTTGACCTGGTCATTCGGTTTTGGTACAGCTTTAGGCTTCGACTGCTTGGTCGAAGGCTGTCCCTTGCTTTCTTCTCGAGTTGGTATCTAGCCAACCAACTCGAGGGATCAACGGTCACACGTATGTGCTATCTTTTTATCACAGTGAATTGTGACTACTTCTTTAGGACCTGACATCTTAAGACATTGATACCCATAATGAGTAGTCATTAAGAATTTTGCCAAAGTTGGTCGTCCGAGTGTGACGTTATATGCCGTATCGAACTTGACCACATCAAAGGAGATTTTCTTTGTCCTAAAATTGCTGGGAGAATCAAATGTTAAAGGAAGAGAAACTTGGCCAATAAGTTTAGCCAAAGACCCCAGTACAATACCATGAAAAGAGTATTGTACCGATCTTACCTTGGTCCTGGGTACTTGCATCCCGTCTAGGGTACTCATAAACAAGATGTTTAACGAGCTGCCACCAGCAATCAACACTCGATTTACTCAACAGTTGTTGATGGTGGGCTCGACCACGATCGAAAACCGACCTAGTCGAGTAGAAGGGATAGGGCAGTCACTCTTCTCAAAAGAGATGGTGACTTCCGACCACTTCGGCAATTTATTGACAAGAGAAGGGTCAATAGAGTTTACCTCATGTTTGACAGCCTTAAGCTATCATTTTGATTCGTATGCCGATGATCCTCCATATATATGCTCAATGGTATGCTCAGGATCTTGAAATAGCATCTCATCGTCGTTGTCCGATTGCTTACGACCACTCACTTGCCCTACCTCCTCGAGGGTAGGAAGTGGTCCTTTGCCATTGTAATAGTCCTCGAGTTTTCGTTGAAAAACCCGACAGTTATGAAGGTCATGTCTTTCTTTTTTATGGAAAGGGCACCACCTAGGCTTGTCATTCTTCCACTCGGGGCGCTTACCTTTGCCTCGATTGGAGTATGGCTTAGAACCTTGAGGCTTCTTATCGCTCACGGCCAAGATTTTCTTGGAATTGTTGGTTTGAAGCTTTTGACCCTTCACCTTGTTCTTGGATTTCTCGGCCTTCTTATCTTTCTTCTTGCCACCTTCTTATCTTATCTTGCTTCAGCAGCAGTCGCATATCGATTGGCCATCTCAAAGAGTTCGGCGACAGTAGCAAGAGGATTTAAGGCAATTTCCTCCGTGATCTTTCTACTACGGACTCCCTGCTTAAAATCTCTGATGACAGAAGAATCAGAAACTTCAAGTATGGAATTTCAAACCTGACTGAAACGTCAGATGAACTAGCGTAGAGTCTCGTAGTCGTTTTGTCTCATCCTGTGCAAGTCGTCCTTCTTCCCACGATGATGGTAGGTGCCCTGGAAATTAGCTAGTAGCAGGTCGCAGAGGTGTTGCCATGAATAGATCGACTTGAATGGTTGATTTAACAACCACGATTGAGCATATCCCTCGAGCACAGTAGGATGGTAATTTGCCATCACATGCTCTCCTCCTACTGCTCGGACAACGGTCGTGTAGATCTGAAGGAATTCGATGGGATTTTGAGATCCATCAAACTTCTCCATGTTCACTAGTCGAAACCGAGGCAGCCAGTGAACTGCTCGGAGGTTGGGTGAGAATGTCTAACACCCGGTAATGACTTCTTGACATCTTCTTTGCGGAAAAGAAGGGTTGATATCATCAGGTGAACGTACGCGACGATACCTGGTTGTGTGTGGACCCGACCTGTGGTATATCTCAACCTTACAAGGGAAATACTACTCGTATTCAATCTGCTGTTGTAGATTTCTGGGTTGGAGTGGTGAAAGATCACCTCTCCTACGGTTAGGAGAGTGACGCAACTTGGTGTTGCGCCTATCTCCACGTTGTAAGTTATTCGAACGACTAGTAGCTGATGGAGTCGTACCGCTATGACTTCTGGGTTGATGTCGTCGAGGGTCCTCGAGTCTGGCCATCGTGCTTCGAAGCCTTCGTGCGATCTCTTCGGCGAAGAGGTCATAGCCGGGCGTTCAGGCAAGTTCCCGAGATGGATTCCCAAGCAGATCGTTGATACGCTAGAGTTCTTGAGCTTCCTCGACTTATCTTTGGGCGTGACCGAGCAAATCTGAGTTCAGCCTTCTCGGAGAGAATAACAACCATACTTCTGTGTGGCTATATTGAGTATGCTAGTTACAGATCAAGAGAAAGACTCAAGTATAATGTCTTGTGCTCCTCATCGCCTCTCCCCTACCGTCTGCTGATTCTGCCCTTTATAGAGTGCTCGAAGTGGGTGGCAGTTTCTCCAGTCCAAAGGACGCCTCAACGCTTCAGATGATGAAGCAGTTCCTGGTGATTATTACTGGGGTAGTAACATTCTCACGTCGCCAGGCGTTTATCATCAGGGCAGAGAGTTTAATCGTGCAATTATTCCAGAGAATAACAATGTATACTAACTGTTTAGATACCCTAATTAATTGTGCCTACTTGTTTGTAAGCTCAATCAATTATAGGATGGTCGTAGTTGATCTAGTCGTAGAAGAACTTACGACCATGAGATATTCGTAGAAGGACTTACGACTATGGGAGTGGTCGTAGAAGAGCTTACGACCATGAGATAGTCGTAGAATGACTTACGACTATGGGGGTAGTCGTAGAAGAACTCCACTACCCAACTATCCCTGCTTTTATAAGCTGGAATATTATCTTACATTAAGTCTATCACTTGCACAATTAAGTACACTGCCGATTAACCTATGATTGTGAGCTCTTATTGACCCCATGAGATTCTTCCATCCCACCAAACAAGAGACAAAAGTAAGAGTGGACCATCCACATTCCCAATGGATCGGATATACTGATGGCTAGGTTCATTGCAATTCAATGCCTCGTCCCACAACCGATTCAGATTTAGCCAGTAGTTATAGATGAGCCTACTTGTACCTAATCACTAGCATAGGTTGACAAGACCCAAAGAGAACTGATCATTTAACTTCACAAGTACTAGTTCAACTCACTAGATTGTGGGTGCTGAAACCAAGTCAAAAGAGCAATCAGAATAGTAATAATTTCCTGAAGCAAAATCCAGGAAAAGCTCCAGGACGAGCTTTAGCAAACCGCAATTTCGCAATCACAACGCTCTACTTGTGGCATAAACTCAAAACAAGTTGAATGGAATCACATAAGTTCCGCAACATATGCTCTAGCAGATCGGATACCAACACAGTGCGTGATAACAACCACCAAAAACACAGATGTGTACACCCGTCTAAAACAAAGTAATCGGCACGAATTAAACCACATTGCGCAGCTAAGCATTACCACAAACCTAGCACCCTGCACCCTCGAACTAGTCGAGCTCAATGTAGCAAGTTAAGGCTAGAATGGCAACTCACCCTCCACCGCCGTAGCCTCTCGACGGGCGCGCGCTTGGCAGGGATGTCGAAGGGGTCAGCCCTAGGCCCCACACGTCCACACCGAGCATGTTGTCGCACCCCTCGTCATTGGGCACCTCGTCCCGTCGCCACACGTAGCGCCCTGGCGACGCCTCGGACGCCTGCTCACCCCCAGCCATCATGCCCAACCGCCACTTCCTCTATGAAATATAATTGCAGAAAGCAAAGGTACCGAAGGAACCTTAATTCCTGAATTTGGAGCTCCTCAAAAAAATTTTTGACGGAAAACAGGGGGGAAAGGTTCCCTACCAAAAATATATTAAAGAACAAAAGTTATGTACAAAAGGAAGAAAGAAGAATATACAAAAAGGACCCACGCAACATTAATGAAAATCTCTCAACCACTCAACAAACTCTATCTGAAGAGAAGGTTTGGCCCTATAGATAACCAAGGCAAAAAGCTTCTCTGAATTCCCTTTTCCAAGCAGATAGAGACACAATCCCATTACTAAAAATGACCTTATTTCGAATATTCCAGATGGTCCAACAGGCAATAATAACAATTTCCTTGAAGCACGTAGATCCGAAAGAGATTTTGCCAACTTGGAGGAGTTCAACAACTAAGAGAGTCAAGTCCCAAGAAATACCAATGAATTTCCAACACCACTGACTAAAAGAACATCCAAAGAAAAGATATTTCAGGGATTCAGTATGATGTTGAGCACAAAGCACACACTCATAGCTCCCAAGCAAAAAATTCTTTCACTGGAGAAGAGCTCGAGTGTTTAACCGATCCTTCAGAAGTAGCCAGAAAAAGACCTTTTGCTTACTCATACAACAGGACTGCCATAACCAAACAAAAGGGGGTGATGTACCAGAGAAGGAAGTCGCAAGATCCAGATCTAGCCAGGGCCGAGGGAGGAGGAGGTCACCGAAGAGGAGGGAGGATGAGGACGGCGGTGCCGGAGGAGGGAGGAGGCGGGCGGCGCTCGTTAGGAGGGAGGAAGGAGGAGGAGGACGACAGTGCTGGAGGAGGGAAGGTGCCGGGCGCGGGGGGAGCAGGAAGGAGGAGGAGGAGGAGAATGGGGAGGCGGCTGTGGGATTGGGGATCAAGTGGGATGTAGGGTTAGCAGCGAAAAAAAGGGCGTGAGGAAAAAAGGGCACGGTGCTGCCCTTTTCCCGAGTGTTTCCGTTTTTATCCACTCAGGATTATATTTCAACCTGTCCAAACCGTGTTGAGATCCCATTTTTATGTCTTGATCACTCGGGAAAATTATTTGTACTAAGTGCTGACTTCCCGTCCCGAGTGTCCTATGAAACACTCGAGACCTGCCCGAGTGTTTTCGTCCAGACACTCGGTAAACATATAGGCACTCGGGAAATAAGTGGTTTCTGGTAGTGTACCTTCTCGTTGTAGTAAGTACTATCATATCAATAGAACAACACCTTGTCCATAAAGTACAATTTTAGGAGTACACACACGTATGCATGTTTAGTGCGAAAGTGGGTGCCCATATTCTGTGAGGCTTTATGATGCGGATCGAACCACAAGATGACATTAAATATTGTAGGTTGCCTGATCTTTCATGGTGGAACAATGGCAAAAGTGCAGTAATGCACTCCTTTCGGTTGTGTAGTAACACGATGTCTTTCATATAATAACACTCCTGCGGTAGTGTAGTAACACGATGTCTTTCGTGCAGTAAAATGATCTTGATAACTTGGTTGAACCGCACTAGATCAGCAACAACCGAAGTAAAAGCGATCAACCATGGCCTTCCAAACCGTGAATAAATGATTGATCACGAATTAAAAGATTGAATCGTATAGATTTCAATAGATAGTTTCGGTAGCTTAGAACCGAAACCCTATATAGAATTCCTCAACCCACGTATAGCACATCACATGAACGAGAGATATAGGATCAATTGGTCCAGCGGATGAAAATCGACACCACGGCCCGATCCCACGCACCTAAAGAAGAACCTTCGATGAATTCCTTAAGAACACTCACGATACAGGGATAAAACCTAATGGCACACGTTCAAAAAACACACGTGTTTTCAATTCATAACTCAACTCTACTCCTTTACATTAGGCGCACCCCATAGGCTTATATAGCTAACACACGTACTAAGGCCTTCAAGCCTATTAGGACTCTCATGTACGTATATAATTAACGTGTTCGACCTGAACTCTTTTTGTTTCCTAGAGAACTCACAAAAAATGAAAGCTAATTAAACTAGACCAACAAAAAAATAAGTGTAAACTCCTTTTACATCTCGGAGCTTTACATAATCCACTCGATTTCCTAAAGAAATAACTCCTTTTACATCTCGTAGCTTTACAAAACCGACTCAATTTCCTAAAGAAATAAAGTAAATAGACTCGAACTCCTAGTGCCCCATATTGTTGCAGTCGACCATGGATGGGTCGACCCCAACCTAGCGCATAGGGAGAAAGAAAGGTGCGAGGTCCAAATCTCCCGCGCATACAATTTCCTTTCCTATTTTCTTGCGCTGAGAATCCACATATCTTTCTGTTCATTTCCTTCTTTATGCACCACACAACTTTCCTTGGAAATCTTTCCCTATGTTTTGGATTAAAGATATTATCCTTCCAGCTAATACTAACCGAATTGAATTCCTTCCAAATCCTCACGCCAATCTCCAAACAATCTGAATTGATCTCCTGGTTGGAAACGTGCATGTGCAGGACTCCATGAACTAGCTCCTAGTCCACACGTCCTGGGTCGTCTAGTGGATCCACACGTACATGCCTTCTTTCCCATATGCTATGCACGACACTCGTGCGTGCATTGCACCATGCACACGCACATCCTTGGCGATGACTCAAATTAATTCGTGTGAAATCATTGGTATATAAGAATTAAGTTATGTAGTAGGGTTAGTAGTTGTGCCTGCATCATCCACCCCTCCTTCAAGCGAAACCGTCCTCGGTTTTTATTTCATCTCCAAGCCTTCATTTGCATCTTGTATGGGTTTAACATCCCCACAAAAATGCCTAAATACGAAAATATGAGATTTTTAAAACTTTTTGTATATTATTCGTTAATGCCTTGATTGCATAATTTTTGAAGAGTTATTTGATCTGCTTTTCTTTTGCCAACATAAGTGATTAAAATAGAAACCCTAGAAAACCTAAATTATAAAAGTAAAGAAATCATATACAAATAAATCATCATAACAAAGTGTTACCTTTGAAATATTACATGAAATGCAATACCAATGGATAGTTAAAAACAAATTAAAACATGTTTTACAAACTTTTCCCTTGTCAAATAATTACATTACATGCAAAGAGAAGCTTAAAAGAATTTTAGAGAAATATACAGAGAACATAAAATCCTAAAACAATTACATAAAAATCTACACTATGTTAGAAACCTTCCTTAAATTTTCATAATTTTTGGACCTATAATTCTCCGTCTAACAAATTACCTAGGCACTCTCAGCATTTCTGAAAATTCTGAAAAACCTAACTTCCTTCTCCTCTCCAACCGATCAGTGGGTCCCCATGGCAGACCTTCTTTTCCACGATGCCCTACCCGTGCCCATGCCGTCGGCCACCTTTGGCTCCTCCGCCCACTGCCTATAAGGGGCCATCAACGAGCCCCCTAAGCCCCGTTCTTACCTCCCTGCCATCTTCCCTCTTTCCCCTTCTCTCTACCAAGCACAAGGAGCTCGAAGCAAGCTCAAGCCGCTCGGCCGTAGGTGGTAGAGTTAGGATGAAAAATGTTTTGTTGTTGTTGGAAATGTGCGAGCTGGGATCCGAGTAGGTTCCCTCACCTGAGGAGCATCGATAGTTGCTGAGGCTTTACCAATGTCTCCGACACAACGTATGGGTCCTCCGTGGGAGCCCCGTCTACACACACAAGGGCAGTTCACAGAGGGTTTCACCCGTAGGGTGGCTCTTAGCTAATACATTTCATTGGAAAATGTCCCGTAGGACTTAGCTCTGCTGGCATACCTTCGAAACTGTGCTTAATCGCGTGGCAAAGGAGCGGTCTGGTATGTGTATAAAATTGTACACCCATGTTGGGTTTAATCTATTCGAATAGCCATATTCTTGGCTATGGACACGCTTGGTTAGGTCGTGCAAGAGTTAGACTCTACATTTTCGACAACACTTGAAATCTGGTGGTACAAATTGGGCGATTCGTGCTATTGTTGTGGTGGCTGTGGGCAGCACCTCTAGGATGTTAATTATGTTCATAAATGTTGTCTCGCTGTTATTTAAGCAATTTAAAACAGATTTGGCAAATTACTTTACAATCTATTACTCTATTGCAAAGAAAACTGTTTTATGCTGAAAATTGTCTAGCATAGTAGTCTTTCTTTGATACATGAATGCATCTATATATTTTGTTGTTTGTAAGACTTGCGAGTACAACTTTGTACTTAACCGGATTGTCCATGCTGCAGAGAAGGTTGATCCCCAAGGGGTTGGTCAATGTGATACTGACTTCGACTTTGACGACTAGCTCGGCGTTTTCAGTCAGTTGCCTTATGGGTAAGGGCAGTCGATTGGCTTTTGTTCGCTGCCATCTTATGGCTTTTGCTTCCGCTGCAAACTCGATGTTTTATTATGCTGTTTGGCTGGTCGGCCCAATGGATGTAATCTGAACTTGTATGTCTATCGTGTTGTAAGTTATGAAGACTCGGTATTGTAATAACTTGTGTATGGAATTGATGTTATGTTTGTGAGGGTGTATGTGTACCACTCCTGGGAGGTGCATAATACACCGAGAGCAGAAAAAATTAATTTGTGATGCTATGACCAATTGGAAGGTTAAGCATTACAAGTTAAATCTCCCGGCGGCTCTTGCAGCTTGTTTCTGAAATGAATGTGAATTGGATGTATACATGTACTTGTTGTGTTTCTGCTTGTTTCAGATGGCATGTCTAGCATTTCCTAAGGCTAGCCAATAAGTAGAAATAGATTTAGCAATACAAAAGAATATCACAGACGGTTTCATCTATAAACCATCTGTGATACATCAACTATCACAGACGGTTTCATCTATAAATCGTTTGTGATAGTCAACTATCATAGACGGTTCTACTTTAGAACCGTCTGTGATATGATCAATGCCGCTTCGACTCCCGCGTAATGCGTCTCTTCATCTCGTACGCCGACGTTATGATGCGTCTGTTCGTCTCGCGCGCTGACGTTAGTCCTTGTTTTATAAGAATGATCATCCATCACCGAAGATGAATCCCCACATCGCTCTACTCTCTTTCGCACCCTCCATCAACAACTAATAGAGTTAAAAAAAACAGTGGCGCCCCACTCTTCTCCCTTGACGCAGACGTTGATGGCCTACTTAGCCATTTTGTACGAGCACCTTGTCAGCTATATGCTAACGGATGCTGCAAAAGGACACTGTGCTAACAGTGTCCTTCCTCCTTCGACGGAGGTTTTGCCGGAGCATGTGATGGCCACCTTCTGCCATCATGACATCGTCCTCCGCCACGTCTTTCGGGTGGTCTCCCTCTTCCGGTGAGCTAACCTCGCCATCGACATTGTCCTCGAGGAAGACGTTGCACGTCTCTAAGAGGATTATCGTCACTTGGAATGCGACATCGAGACGGCGGCCGATCGGGTTGACCATGCCAAGACACCTTGAGCGAGGGAAGAGAGCCTTTGGGCGTATTTCGACTTGGTCCTTCAGTCGGAGCGTCTTTGGGCTACTCTCCAATGAGCACATCAACAGGTGAACGTGTTTCAGGGAAGCTATGCTGACCCTGAACCCTCAGATGCCGACGACTTCACCTACAAAGAATTGAAGACACAGATAGCAGTCTACCATGGCCACTAGAAATAAGTTGATCTTTTTTATTTCTACTTTTTTAAGAAAATCTTGTGTATGAAGCGACTGGCCACGCAGTTTGACCATATGTAAATACAAAAAATGATTAAAAAAATCCAGTTTGGAGTTCAAGTTACTATCTATGTTGAACATGTTTACTGAATAACATGTTTATCTTACTGTGTATTCTATGTGAAAAACAAGTCATACATATAAATTCCTGAGGCTAGCCGAAAAACAGAATATTTTTTAGCTATAGCAGGAACTATCACAGGCAATTTAGTGGAACAAACCATCTATGGTATGTATCACAGACGGTTATGAAATACAATAGTCTGTGATACATCAGCTATTACAGACGATTTCTTAGGATAAACCATCTGTGATATATCAGCTATCACAAACGGATTTATCTACAAACCATCTATGATACATCAGCTATCATAGACGGTTATTTATTGGAACCATTTGTGATGTGTATTTATCACAGACGGTTCTACTTTAGAACAGTCTATGATGTCCTACCCTATTTATATTTGGACTCTAGGGTTTGCCCACACCCCCACTCAAACGATTAACGTCGGACCCAGGAGTAACACCCCCAAATCCTCTGTGTATTTCTGAACTAGTCTCATGATCAGTAGCTAGTTCACACAGTAAACAAATATGGTAACATCCATAAATCTCACAACTTTATTAATACATATCAGAATTTATTACAAAATAGGCTTACAAGCCAACAATAAAGAACACAGCGGAAGACGATGAAGAAGTAATAGAGCCTAGCTAATCTGCCACCGGCAATCGACTGGGGGTAGCGGCCTAGTCATCACAATCCACACTGATAGCGAAGTCCTTCTCCTCTGAAATTTATTTTCATTAAGCAAAGGTGAGCACAAACAATCGTACTCCGCAAATTACACCCAATAACAAATTATAATACATGCAGGGATTTATCAAAGGAAGGCTTATTGGTTGAATTTGCATAAAGCAATGTTTTCTTTAAATATTTGTACTAAGTTCCAAAGTAGTTATTCTATAACTAAAATTCATTTTATAAACTCTCAAGTTTTATAGTAGGATAACCTCCATATGAAGTATGGTGATGGATACCCTCCTATCACATGGCTAACCGCCCAATTTTTCAAGTGGATAAACTATCCAAAATCATTTGACAAAATCTTTTGAAATCAAAACCAAAGTCTAACTTTGAGTGGCTTTGCTCAGCATATCCATGACCGTGGACACGGCTATTCGAATAGTTTTACACTCTGCAGAGGTTTTACAACTTTACCCACAAGAGATAATCAACTTTTAATGTCCGCTTCACACACTTCCAATGGTGTGCGACTAAGTGATTATCACGAGGCCTTTACAATGCGCCCTTTCAAAGTAGTCATGCCCGCTAAGGTTTCACTTCCTTTGCACTAACCATCCGCCAGAAGCCCCCTCTTGCATCGCTAAGGTTTTACTTCCATTGGACTAACCACCCGTTGGAACCCCCTCTTGCGCCAAGTGGGAATACTATCTAACCGACACCCACACATCAAAATAGCACAAGTAACAATGGAACGTTGCAAATTATTTAGCCTAGCCTGTCCTATTCCAGACTTATGATAGTACGGTGGGGCATAGCAAAATACGCTCGAAGACCGGTCCTTAACTGACTTGGGTGACTTCCAAAATAACCCCTAGGTCTCAACCATTCCCGAATTGAGCCCACGCATAAATCTGCACCAATCAACTATCCATTTCGGCCAAGTCCAAACCAATTTTTATTTTTACCTTTCAAACCATTTGTAAATATCTATGGCACACCAATGCCATAAACACATTTTTAAACCATATTTGATTTTTCGCTTAAAACTCCCCAAATCAAATACTTTTGGATCTAAGCATGACTAAGCATAATTTTTTCAAATGATCTTAGTTCGTACTATTGTATCAACTAGGTTTTTTCTAGGGTGACAATATGTTTGATTCAATATCAACATTGGCCTTACAAAGGATTTAGGTATAACTATAAATTTAAAACAGTAATTTAAATAATTGGATATAAATAAGCATGCAGTAATAATTTACGCAGAATTTAAATAATTTGAAATATTGAGATTCAAATATGATCAAAGGGTGTAACTTGCCTTGCTTGATTAATCGTTGTTCTCAAACAGCGTCGAAATCCAGTTGTTTGAAGTCGTCGAAATCTATACGTGAAAACGAGCCAAATTCAAAAAAAATTCAAATAAAATCCAAAGATTATAAAATAAATACTGCAAGGAATATATCAACTTTATATGAATTTAGATATTTGAATCGTTGGAATCAGAGTTCGTATGAGGGAGAATGAATTTCCGGAAAGTTGAAAATCACATGAAATGTTCAAATTCCGAATTTCTGGAATTATTGATTTATTTTACTAAAGGAAAAGGAAAATGCCACGTGGGCATTTGACTGGGCAGCCACATAGGCGTTGACTAGGTGGACACGTAGGCAAAATCGTGAGGTGGCACAGAGGTGGTGATGATGTGGCGCCACATGGCACGACGTGGCGGTCGGTGCACGGAAATTGGTGTTCCGGCGAAACGACGGCGAATCGGTGTTGGCCCAGGCTCTCTCAAACATACGCTTTCATGGTGGACTCACACACACACAAGCACGGTGGTTGGTTTGCCGGAGTTGGGAACAAGATGGCTGAGCTAATAACCAAGCTGAACACAAAACGGAGGCACAAGATTGTGGTGCTAACGGCTTGCACCTTTTCTTTGTTTTCTCTGTTATTCTCTGGCTCAGGCTAATCAAATGATTACAAGATACTTAAATACTACGGCACAACGGCAAGGAGCTACATCTTGATCCGCTCTACCCGACCACTAGTCCACTAACCTGATCACTACATTCATACGTGCACTAATAGGTTATTCCTGTTGGAAATATGCCCTAAAGGCAATCATAGAGATGATTATATTTCATTATGTTCATAACATTGGATAATATGTTATCTTGTTCCTAGAATAATATTGTTAATATTTATTATCAAGTATGTGACTTGATTGTGAAACTCTATATTTCTGCAATGATTATTCTTAAACGTTCCCTGGTCGAAAACATATGAGAACACATATGAATAGACTAGCATATGTATTGGTTGATGACTATGTTTCACAGGTTATGGATGTGAAGATATCAAACCAATAATATGGACACATGTTGGAGAACATAGTGTTGGATAAGACCCACCTTGAGACACTATTGAGATTGTTATGATTCTATGTGTCATTAGTTGGTCTCAAGCAATGATGATGTATAATCTTTAGACCTAAGATCAACATGGTTTCCGACATGTGTAATAGCACTCTTAGGGGTTGCCAAACACTGCTCGTAACTGGGTAGTTATAATGTAGCTTTCGAGTATGCTATGAAACATGCAGTGGAATGTGACTGGTATCGGTCGGATACGGGATTTGCCCCTCCTAACATAACAGGAGAGATATCTCTGGGCCCCTCGTTATGGTCGGATAAAGTAAGTGCATGGCTATGCCACTAGTGGTCGAAGTGTTCGACCACATGAAGTTATCCGACACTCGATTGAGAAAGTATTGGACAGTCCATGGATGACACAACATCTCACCTGGAGTTCAACCAGATATCGTGAGGCAAAGGGAGAATACACGAGTAGGTCACTTAGTTCAATCAGTTACGGACTGGTCATATGGAGATATGAGCTGGTCGTAGACTGGTCGAACGTAAGCACAGAATGGTTGCAACCTGGTCATAAGGAGTTACGAACTGGTCGTGACCAAATACAAACTAGCCGTAAGTGATGAGGACCTGGTCGTAGATCATATTGCAATAAGGTTCGTCTGATATAATTTGTGTGTATTCGGGAATCGTTATGTCCTGCTAGGTACCACTAACGACTCGTGGTCGGAAAGGTGTTTCCAAGTCACAACCGAATATGCATAAACCTAATGGGTCACACACTTAACGGGTTGGAACAAACCAGTACGGATATGATTCGTAAAACGTGTTCGGATAGGATCCGTCATGAGCACTATATAAGGAGATGCTTGAGGCTATTGGGAGATAGACTAGTTAATGAGAGTTGCTCCACTGAAACCCTAGCCGCCATCTTCCTGAGAGTTCTGCCGTGCGACTTGGTGTTAGCACACCGACGTACGGTTGTTCCTTCCCTGGACGTCTGGATACCATAGATGCGCTACTGCGATTGCTGTTGCGCTTGAGGACGATCCGCGATCTTCATAAGGAACTGCAGAGGTTGCTGGACGATCGACTACGATCACTGCATCGACTTGCTCGACGCTCTCTACGTTGGACCAGGCTGCTCTAACTCTTCTTCCACTGCTCTGCGCGTCTAGTGGTAACGATCTGTAATCTTCTACTTGCGTGGCTTCCTAATTTACATGGTAGAATTTTTGAATTGTTAGCTAGCGTAGCCTACTCGTATCCCAACAATTCCATGACTTGTTCACCAGCCGCTCTTCTCATATCACAACTGTGAGGCTTGGACTAGATCAAAACACAAACTAATGCCCACATGCAAGACTCGGTGAACATCCATGCACACATACACGCGCCACTGAATCCATGACACTAGCTGCACGTCGCCTCCTACGTGTAAGTAAATAGACTTGTTCCTACGTGATTAACTTAACCACTAATCAACATATGCATGCACTCCTACCATGCACTACATGCAAACTCGTGCAACACACACATGCAACAAGATTAACCCAACAATCGGCAGCCAGAGAGGGCATCGTTGGAAAGAGGAGAACGAGGCAAACATGGTGCTCACCTTAACGGTGGAGGGACACGAGCGGTTCGCCGGTGGTGAGGAGAGAGGCCACGGCGCGTTCGGCTTAACAGTGGTGCATTCACTCCGGCGATGCTCCGGTGAAGGCGAGGGGAGCACGGTGTAGAACATGGAGTCACGATGCCGGTGGTGGAGACGGTGTCACCAAAACTCGTTCGACGGTGGCGCAAATCACAGAGGGAGGAGCTTTGGCCGGCGGGTCGGGTACCAGTGATTGCCGGCAAACGGCAGAGTTTCGGTGGCCGGCGAGGGGTGGAATGAAGGGAGGGGAGGACGGGGATGACGGTGCTCACCTTGGTGATGGTGGAACGCGTACGGACGACAGGCGGTGAGGGCAGAGAGCTTCGGTCCAAGGTGATGGTAAAGCTCCGGCCAAGATAGTGAGAGCACCACATAGAACGCCGTGAGGCAAAGCTAGGAGTGTGGTCGATGTTGGCCGGGCTCCACTGTAGGCGGCGCTAGAGGCGGTGGAATAGCGTTCGGTCGGCGAGAAAAGAATGGCGATTGTGTGGTGGAGAGGGGGGAGAGGGCTTGAGATTTAGTGGGAGGGATGAGGATAATAAGGGGCACCCAGGGCTCTCCTTTATAGGGGCTGAGAGGGACCGAGGGAGGAGATCAAGGCGGCATGTCGTCAGCAGACATGGCGTCATTCTGGGTGAAATTACGTGCAAGAATGAGGAAGGTGGTCGGGAATGGAGGTGCCGTGATGAGGGGAGTTGAATGCCCTTTATTTCACAAAGAATTGTGGAGGGAATCATGGGATTTGAGGAGCTTGTGATGGCTGTCATGGTGTCAGCCTGTACTGGACAATGGCGTCCACAGTAAGAAGAAAGTAAAAAGGAGGACAGAGAAAAGAGGGAAAAGAAAGGAAGGAAAGAAAGAAAAGAAGAAAAGGAAAGGAAAGGAAAGATATTTGGCCAGAATTTGAAATGAGATTTTAAAAGTTTCATTTCAGAGAAAATTCAAATATAAATTTGAATTTTCAAATTCAACTGAGATTTGAATTTGAGATGAATTCAAAACAAAATTTTGAATCCAGAATTGGCCACGAAGATATTTAATTTTGGAACAAGGATTTGAATTGAGACTCAGAATTTGGATTTTGATTTGGTGTTGATTTAAGATTCGGAATTTTGATTTTTCGAATTTCAAAAAGCAATAAATCAAATAGACTTTTAGAAAATAGCAAATAGAGTTCAAAAATTCTAGAAAAATTTACAAAAAACCTTGATTTATTTTGAATTTAATAAAAATCATTCTAACTTAAAGTTGGATTTTATTTTTGTACAGTAATTATTGTTTTCTAGAAAATAAGAAAAACATTTTTAAATACCGAGAAAATTCAAGAAATTAATTAAAATTTTCTTTTTCACTTTAAATCCAAGAAAATAACAGAAGACTCAATAAATTTTCTTTTTGACTTTAGAAACTAAGAAACTAAATAATTGATTTTACTTTATTTATATTATTATTTTTAACCAAGAAAACTCTTTTAAATTACAAAAAATCGAGAAAATTCTTTAATAGCTAGAAAATCAAATAAAATAATATCTTTATTAATTTTATTTTTGGTAACAGAACTTTGGGATGTTACAATTAAGTTTCTCTAACTCTCCCTCCTCCCCCGAGCCCATCGCCGCTGTCCTCGACGCCGTCTCCTCCTCGAGCCCGGTGCGCCTCCTCCCCCGAGCCCGTCGCATCCTCCTCCCCAAGCATGAGCTGCTGCCTCCTCCTCGAGCATGAGCCACTTGCTTCCCAGTGGCGCCCTCCTCCCAGAGCCTCCTCCTCCCCGAGCACGCGTCACCTCCTCCTTCCCCGAGCCCGGCGTGCCTCCCCTTTGATGGCGCCCTGCTGCTCCGAAAATCAGGTTGATTGTGTCAGCCCAGATCTAAAATCACCTTTAAAAATGAATCCATGCTAGATATCTACATTGCTTAGATTGCTCAGTGGTTTTGATTGCCATCTGCTTCATGAGTATCACAGCATTTTAATTTAATTACCCCTTTGCATTTGATATGTTCTAATGAGTGATTCATATTGTATCTGCTTTAATACTACTACTGGAATATATTTCAATGTGGTGTGGTGGGCTTGAGATGAATGCTCTGTGATGATAATAGTCATGTACTAAAATTGTTTTGATAATCGGGTTTGAACTTGAGCTCTAATTGAAATGCTTACTACTATTGATTGATCTTTAGCATTTAGTCTGTTACTTTCGGTTGGTCAATTGGTTATTGACGAGGATTAAAATCTCTATGTAATACTTTAATACATAATAAAAGACCATACGTCTTCGTGGTCGTAACCCCTAAGGCTAACGACCTCACTAGTCGTAAGGATTCCAGAGGTTACATAATAGGTACCCTAGTTGGACAAGGTCCTGTACCTAGTCTCTGACCAGGTAGCTGCTCGTAGGAGCTATGAACTAGTATATGGATCTAATTCTAAGTATATTCTTTACCGTGTGATGAATGGAACACGTGTTGTATACTCCATACCACGTGACGTTACATAATCCTAAGACACTGACAAACAACCACTGTACGGTTAAGTGTCTCACAGACGCTCAACCGCAGAGTGGTTGATACTTTATCAACCATCGCCTCGTTCCGACCAGTCACGATGCTTCACAACGAACGTCTTCTCTAGGAGTAATTGCCACATCTTCGGAAGTTATTTAAAGATGGAGCGCAGACGAGAGGATCATCGGCCATCAGATTAGGGGATCACCTTGCATCAGATCAGAGCAGCATAATCAGCATTAGATTCACGCTCCAAGTCTGATTAAATAGTATAGCAAGCATCATATTCGGTGTAACTAGGATTAGTCCACTTCTTGATCATAGGTACCCGTTGTAATAGCCAGTTCATATCAATAAAGAGCAATCACATTCTCTCCCAAAAAATCTAAGTCATTTTTCTCTATTTTATTTCGTAAGATCGGTGACTCGATCGTCGACAGTTATCTTTTGCTTAAAGATCCTATCAACAGATAAGTAAAACACTATTTTAGAGCTCAAAGTTTGAATTAATATTATCAAATTCAATTAATGAAGAGTATAGACTAAAGTAACGAAAAGGCCAAGATTAAATCTTGTGAAACTCTACATCTTAGGGTAATATCAAAATGTTAAATCTTACCTTTATGTTGATTTCATTTGTTCACATAGGTTTGTGTTGAGCATATTATTCATTTTAAATGACTTCGAGGATTTACATGTTTATATGTCAATTATGTCATTATATTGGTGCTAGAATTATGCTTTATTTACAATTAATTATGCTGGAATTAATTATGGATTTATGCCAAAACCACCTTCTTTACAACAATTCAGATGGGAAGGAGGGGTAATTAAATTGGAATGATGTGATACTCACGAAGCAGATGGCAATCAAGTATAATAAGTAATTATGTAACTTTGCAAATTTATCCTCTTCTTATATGTAGCATGTGTGGATTTTTTTTTGTGGTAGTTATATACTTAATAAGAAAGTATCCTATTTCTTCCCTACATATCCCAATTATTTATTAATTGGTGTGTATACCCGTACACATACCCACACACATAGAGAATCTTATGATAATATGCTCATGCGTGTCAGAACTTCTATTTCATGTGAAAATGTTGTCCGCTCATTCTTCGTCATCATCACCTCATGCGTCTGATGCGCCGACCTTTGGAAAATCCAAGCATGATAGAAGAAGAGGAATATCGAAAAAGCCTGAGGGCCAATTTACCATCACGGATGTTGATGCATCTGGGACCCCTCTCAATCCTCATCGAGTAGTGTCCGCATTCTAGAGAATGGTCAGAATAGCTGCACGGGAACGGGTCAAGATCACGTACAATTTGTGGAAGGAGTTGACCGAAGCTCAGAAAGGTGCGCTGGTAACGGAAATTTTCCTATCGTTCGACATCCCGAAAGAACACCAGGTCTCCGTGTGGTGACACGCGTTGCTAGCGGCGTGCAAAGTGTGGAAGAAATTTAAGAGCATGCTTATCAAGCAATACGTGGAGAAGGATTTGACACCCTTCCAGAAGTATCCATTCGTGGAGGAGGACTGGCAAGACTTTGTGGCGAAGAAGGCAACAGATGATTTTAGGAGTGAAAGTGCGGCGCACAGGGCCCTTAAGGTAAAAAAACACGCACCCCCATAGAGTCAGCACCGTTGGGTATGCGGGTAAAATCCCGCAATGGAGGGATCAGGACGGGTAGGCAATCCGGTGGGAGGCCTCCCCGCCATTTGCCAGAATCCCTAATGAGCGCGCCAGAAACTGGATAAGAGCGAGATCATCTACCATGTCTTCGGGGGCCATCTCCTTTCCAAACCCTGTAGACGAGAAAGTGTCCTAGCGCTTGGTAAGATATCGAACTACTTAATTTGTAATTACTCCATAACTTCATAGGAAGTGAAATAACATGTCCGGCTAGTGCAGGAAGTGTTGAGTGCACAATCTTCTCAAGGCTCATTCTAGGCAGTCAGGGAGAAAGATATACTCTCCGTGGCCCTGGGAAACAAGGAGCACCCGGGTCACACGAGAGGCATTTATCTTTATGTTCCATAGAAACATGGATTCTTAGAGGACTCCAAAGCATACCGGAGTAGGAAGAGAGCCAAAGCCGAGCGCGATGCACGGCTACGAGAGGAGATTCGTGAATCCCTCAGAGAGGAGATCACTCGTGCCTTCAGAGATGAGATCACTGATGCCGTTAGAGATGAGATGCAACGGCAGATAGAGAGCATTGATAAAAGGTTTAGGGGAAATCAGTTGCAAGCCCCTGCTGCTGCTGTGCTAACCAGCCCCCCTAACCATCGGAGTAGCTATGCGTCCAACCCTACCTCAGAAAGCGACGACAGATTTCCTGTTGATGACATCCTGGTAATAATTATTATCTCTGGAATACTCGATCCATTAATAGGCCTGTTGGAGTAGTTAATTTTGTATCGTTATGTAGGTGGCTACCAAGTGCAAGCTCCAAGTGAGATATACCTATGTTACCCTGGATGCTGCTTGGGGCCAGTTATATCCATCTAGTGTCGAGGCCTTGCTGCGCGGTGCAAATCTAGAGTCGGGTTTCGCAAAAGTGAATGTGGATGGTGTTCATGCCAGTTTCGAGGTCGTCCCGCTGCAGATGCCCCCAAACGACGGGGTCGCGACTCTAGGGTAAGCCATCGGAATATTCATCCAATGGCCTAAGAGGAACATATGCCTGGAGCTACCTGCACCGGTGCTAACTTCACAGGAAAGTCCTACAGCAGTGCCAAGTCCACGGGAGCTACCTGCACCAGAGTTACCTGCACCGGAGCTACCTGCACCAGAGTTACCTGCACCGGAGCTACCTGCATCAGAGTTACCTGCACCGATGCGGCAAGGGCCCAATGCATCAGATGCATCTACACCTTGTGCCCGATCGGCTCTCGTGAAGTCAACCTCTAAAAGGCGAGGGGGCAAGGGCAAATCTAAGAAGCCCGATGATATCCCCTTCTTGTCGTTGGTCCGGAAATTCGTGCTAGGTGAGCCGTTGGTCAAGATGGTAGAGCGCCTCGAAACCCTAGGAATGGCTTGCATGAGATTGCATGCATCGTACATGGAACAGGCCAACAAGACGGATGGACAACGGCACTCGGGTGTCAACGGACCTTTGAGGACTTGTTCTTACTGTCCAACACCTCGACACCTCACTCATGCGATGTTAGACACTGTAAGTGTGTACAATCACGGTCAATGTTCGTGTAATACCTACACACACATGATTTTTGAAGCCGAAGCAAGGAAATCACCGGTAAGTTTCCTCGACCCACGCTTGGTCTCCATGCAAAACATCGAGGAGGATGCAAACTTCGTCGAGGCTTACATGACAAAGTCATTCCTGGCTCACCACAATAAGGAATTCATACTTTTGCCCTATAACCAGGGGTAAGTGCTGCACTAGTAGTTATACTTGCTGATTTGTACTTTATAAGCAACACGAACTTAGGTTTAATGACCACGGTGACATACCTGTGTAGGTTCCACTGGATTCTAATTGTAATTATACCAAAATGGAACAAGGTGATATACCTAGGTTCCCTACAGATGGCTGAAAACGACTTCACAATTGTTTGATGATTAATCGACGGGTAAACACATTTCCTCCATAGATAACTCTATTGTAGTCTTTCCTTCCTTTGCAATGGCTAAGGCTAACTTTTTAGAATCACGTAGGTCATTCGCCGTGTACTTTGCTAAAGGAGGGAAATCCAAGGGAAAGATCATGTGACACGATTTAAATTTCCCGGTATTTGCCAGTACACATTAATCCTATATAACACTTCGTAGTAATGCCTCTCGAACTAACCAATTCTATTTTTGAAGTGCCACCAGCAGCTGTCGGACAACATCTGTGGATACTATGTTTGCCACAACATTCAACTACTCCTCAATTCCGCGACGACCAATGATCCTCAAGTTTGTCAATATACAATGGCATTGCAATAGGGCGATCTCACAAGAATTCGAGGACAGTTTGTGTTCTTCTTGTTGTGTGATGTCATAAACCTAGATAGGGAGTTCCACAATGTAGATTGAACTTGATTGGGATAAGATTGAACTTAATGGTACATGTGTGTATTTATTCATGAATGGATAATTTTAGTTCTTTGAGTTAATTGATTTGTGAAATGGATGTACTTGTTTCTGAAATGAATGTGAATTTGATGTATACATGTACTTATTGTGTTTCTGCTTATTTTAGAGGGCATGACTAACATTTCCTATGGCTAGCCAATAAACAGAAATAGATTTAGCAATACAAAAGAACATCACAAACAGTTCCTTAGGAAAAATCATCAATGATACATCAGCTATCATAGATAGTTTACATCAACTATCACAGACAGTTTCATTTACAAACTGTCTATGATAGTCAACTATCATAGGCGGTTCTGAGTTAATAACCATCTATGATAGTACGTATCACAGGCGATTCAGAGTTAATAACCGTCTATGATAGCACGCATTACAGGCGGTTCAAAAATCGTCTGTGATGACCTCATGTCATTACTGGCCCATAAACTCAGACGGCTCATGAAATCGTTTGTGATGATTTTTTCTGTAGTAGTGATCCCTTGTCAATGTGCTTCCCTTGTCTATTCATCAATCACAGCAGTAGCACGCGTGGCGGTGGCAGGGCGACAGCAGTGATGGCGTGGCAATAGCACAGGTGCAGCAGCGTAGGAGCAGCAACAAGCTTGAGCTTGGGCTTAGGCTTGGGCTTGGGTGGCGAAATGGCTACGGCTTGGGTTAGGGCTTGGCTACCCCTCCTCCTACACACGTGCACACGCTGTGGCCAAGCTAGCCACGGATTCAAACCCTCCCCATTTTTTTTGTCTTTCTCTTCCTTTCTTGATTAACAAGCTACAAGGCATTACACTTAGCCCTATGTCCCACATCTCAGGGCGTGTCCACCACTGTGACAACCATGGCAGCTACCCAGGATTGACCAGAGCACGCCTTTATAGGTTCCATGGTGCATGTCGGCGTCGAAGATGACATAGTTAGTCTTGCATGTACATGTTGGCTAGACTCTCCTAGGCTTGATTTTTATCCTACGTTTGCCACTGCCACAAGTCACATCCACATAGCCTATGCAAATAGTGCTCTCTCCCCTCAATCCTTAATACGTGTCTTCCATCATTTGTGTGGGTACTGCATGGTGAAACATGATATCACTACTACAGAAAATGTCTTCACAGACGATTCAAAAACGTAATCACAGACGATTTCGTGAGCTATCTAAGTTTATGGGTCAGTAATAACATGAGGTCATCACAGATGGTTTTCGAGCCGTCCGTGATGCATACTATCCTGAGCGGTTATTAACTTCGGCAAATGCGTGATAGTGACTAACATAGATGGTTTGTAGATGAAAGCGTCGTGATATATATTCTCTATAAAGTCTCCAAGCGGTGGTACTTATGCCTTTAAAACTAGCTTCATATATATATATATATATATATATATATATATATATATATATATATATATATATATATATATATATATATATATATATATATATATATATATATATATAGTATAATATATCCCCGAGACTTTTGAGAGGTGTGAGGATGAGGCAATGACCACGGGCAACCACATCGAGCACGCAAGATTATGAAGCATGGTACATCGGGAGGCGCATGGATATCCAACTACCTAGATGTAAATCGATATAAATTTGCGAGGCTCGATGAGGTTGCCGTGGCTTCTATCTCATCCTCACGACCCCCCCGAAAGTGGTTGAGGACTACGAACAATATAAGAAGCCACTACTTGGAGACTTAATAGAGAAGAGATCAGGAATAGAATGGTAGGACATACCTAGGACGCAAGGGAGGAGAACTTGACCAGCATGAACACGGTTACACAGATATAGGTGAAATGAATAGCGAGAGACAGGTGAAGAGGTGTTGTAGTAGTTTTTGACTCATTTGGTCTTATTTTGGAATAGAATACGCATCAATTAATAAATAATTGATGATCAAAGGCACAAGCTAGGTAAAAATTTTAGAAATTTGTATGTTAATTATAGCTTTACAAATTAGCCTAACCTTTACAAATCTGAAAAGTTAATTACAGCTTTCAAAAGCAGAATAACATATAGGAACATACCTAAGATTAGTTACATGTACAAAAATTTGTATGTGTATAGACTGATGTTTTGCCCCATCCGAACCCACAACATGAACTAAGCAAGATGCATAGAATGCACATACACCAATAGCCCTCAGTTTACATCACAGAGCAAGGGGAGGGAAAGTGACAAAGAGTAGAGGGGGTGGTTACCTCGGTCTGACATAATCTGACAAACACCTCCACCATGCATTAACCTACCTCCATTTCATTTAATATGCTTAATCAATAAATTAACCCATATCAGTAAATAATCAACTCACATCAGTAAATCAAAACAAGCTTGTCGGTGTTTTAGAACCGAACTTACGTAAAGATTGTTTGATTCGGGGGGTCTCCTAGAATGGAATCACGCAGAGAGCCGACACGAGGATTTTTTTATATCTGAGTTCGAGCCTTCTCAGGAGAGAATAACAACCCTACTCTGTGTGTGTATGGTATTGAGTGTATTACGAACAATCGGGGAAAAACTAAGACTATTACAGATCTTGCTTGTATTCTGATGGCGATTGATCTTTTTCTTCCTTTCTCGATTGCGCCTTTTATAGTGCGTGAAGGAGCGGCGATTACTCCAGAACAAGCGCGCCTCATCACCTCATGTGAGCGCCGTTAGTAATAATCACCGTGTATTAACTCCTCCACGTCGCTCCATGACTATATACGAGAGATAATGGGTATTACGTGTCATTACTCATGAGAATAACGGCGTATGATGATTGTTTGAATCCCTTAATCAATAAGACCCACTTATGCGTAGGTTTATTTGATCATAAGGTGGTCGTAGTGACCTAGTAGTAGAGGAGCCTCGACTATGAGGTAGTCATAGCAAGACTTACGACTATGGGATAGTCATAGCATATCTTACGACTATGGGGTAGTCGTAGCATAACTTACGACTATGGGGGTGGTGGTAGAAGAACTTCGACCACCCATTAGGCTCTTCCTCATAACATTAAGGGGTATACTCGGGGTCCATATGACATCATATTTACCTATAATAAGAATTATAGATAAAAGATAAAATGAGGATTATTATATCCTCGTCATCTAGCCCCTTCAAGTGAAAGCAACTTACTTGGTAAAGGAGTTATAGATGGTCTTATGACCACGAGAGGATCGTGAAAAATAGTCGAAGGAAAAACTCTTGATTGTATACTACTTTGACGAAATATGCTTGGTCAAGAAAATTACCTCGACTATCAAGTAGTCGTAAAAGCATTCCTCGATCACGAGGTGGTGGTAGTATAGTGATCGGAAGAAAGAACTTTCGATTATCATTTCCTTTGGTTGAAAAGATCTAACCAAGGAAGTAATTTAAACTTGAGGTGTAAACATAAACTGATTTTCTCGGCGGACACTGCAGGGGAATCTCAAGCGGCGTCCGATTAGCTTTGTGCATTGAAGCGGCTCGAGATAGTGGCGACCCTTGGAATATCACGCCTCGGCTCAAGAGTGCTGTGATTATAAATACCTCTGGGAAAAACCTAAGATCTTACCTTTCCCCAAATCATTCTCTTGTTCATCAAGTTCTTGTCTTCTCATACCAACTTCGATCGAAAATCTCCTTTTCACGAGAAAAATGGTAGGAGAGTTTCGAATGGGCGAGTCGGAGATGGATCTGGCAAAGATGCAAACCCTTGTCATCTTGGGAAGATTCGAGAGAGTTCTTGTGGAGTGGTTCGGCGCATAGCGACAATGGCCGTCGGGGGAGGAAGGACAAATCTCCGTCTTCCAGGCGTATTGTGAGTGTGGTCTTCGATTACATGCTCACCCCTTTCTCACACTGATACTCGAGCATTTTGGAGTAGAATTGGTGAACCTTGGTCCTAATTCCATCACCATGCTGAGCGTATTTGTATATCTGTATGAGGCGTACCTGGGAATTCCAGCGGATCTTGAGCTTTTTCAGTATTTCTACGGAATGGCTCGACAATGCAGGATAGCCGGAAGTTGTGGTTTGAAGCTCCATGATGGGAAGTCGAAGGAGTATATTCGGATGTTCACTCGGTCCTCATGGCGTTGTGGAGGAAGAGGTGGTTTCTTGGAAAGTCACCTCAGAAAGCGATCTTACTTTGAAGGAAGGTTTGCCGAAAAAAGCTTCACAGGATTCGACTCCCGGGATATCAATCGAATTGCCCCTATATTCAAGCTATCAAGGACTTGAAAGCGGAGGGTTATTTGGATGGCATGTGGTGAAGGATTTCATCACCGTCGAATTAGTCCTTTGAAGAAACGAGTGCCTCCTATGTGGAGGTACAGAACCAAAAGAGAGCCGGGGACTCTGAAGGAGGTAAGTAGTTTTTCGACTTAGCTCTCGGTTTGGTCTTCTTCTAATTTAATATCTTTATCTATTTTATCTGAGATCTTTCTGGCGAGATTGGCGTTCGAGTCAAACTTATTTGTGAAAGCCCCGCCACCTAGTGTGGCGGTTCCTCAAATTCTTGCGGTTTTATCCGCAGAAGAAAAGGTTGAGCGCCTAAAGGTAATCAAAAGTTGATTTCATCCTTAGGAATTTATAGTCGTAGAAATAACTTACGACTAGGTAGTGATCGTAGAAAATCTTACGATCAGGGGCATGTCGTAGGAAAGCTTACGACTAAGTACTGGTCGTAGAAAAACTTACGACTGGTAATTGATTCTTCTTTTTACATTTTTATTTACGAAAGCGAGGCATGGAAAACCGCCGGACGCGGCGAAGAGGTCGAACTGGTGACCATTGGTCTTGGGCGCCCGATGAACAAAGGCTCATCTCCTCCGACGAAAAAGCGTCGACTTTCAAGAAGTCGTCGACAAGGAGGATCAAGCTCGAGTTCCTTTATTTCGACGAGGTCCTCGGCAAAATCTGCGGCACATGCTTGCAACAATAGTGAGATTGAAATAAGCTGAAATTGAGGAGGATGAAGAACCTCTTGTCTTAAGGCCGTAAGAACAAGGGCACGCGTCTTTAAAACCGAGATCAAACGGCTGAAGCAATTTGCGGTGAGAGACCGAGGAGGTTGAAGAACCTCCAGGTAAAGTCCACAAGACCAAGGTACCTTTTATTACGACAAGAAAGCTTTCACGGTTTACGCCACTTCTAGATTTGTCAAGCAACTAGAAAAGGAGGCGGAAGGAGTTTATGTCTTTTGTGAAGGACAACGCCGATCCAAAGAGCCTACTGTTGAGGGTAGCGCTGCTCTTGGAGTGATCGAGACCGATCTCGGCCCTCCGGAAAGTCGAGAGACCATAGAGATGGTCCTGTTCAAGACTCACGACGAGGGCGTGGTCATGGTGAACCTATTCCCCAACTTGAACTATGACGGGGCGTGGTGCGTGAAAAGAAGTCAAAGAATTCTTCCATCGGAAGATGGCTCCAAAGTTTCGATTAAGTCCGGGCAGAGGTATGTGAAACAAGCTAAAGTGTAAAACGACATTTACCTTTTGCTTTCCACAATTTGACTTGCTATCCTTTTGTTGTTTTAGCCCGACTCATACTTTGAGAATGCTTCCGTTGAGAAGCCTAGTGCTACCTCTCCAAATGCTAGAGAGACAACAAGGGAAATGGTCGATGGATCATCCTCGGCCCAAGTGGTAGAAGAAGTCGTGGCTCAAGCGGTTGTCACGACCGTGAAGTCGTAACTATGGCCAGCGAGGCGTGGCCATAGTTTCTTGAGTGGCATCTACAACCACCGAGGTAACCGCCATGACCACCGAGGTTGCGGCTACTACTCTTGAGGTGGCGGCTACACCTATTGAGGCGTGATTACGACAAGCTGAGATAGTCGCCATGACCACTAACATGGTCGTGGGACTAGCGAGAGAATTCGCAGACCTCTGCCCAAGGTGGTGATGTGCACGACCACCGTGCGGGGAAAGAAATCGTTGCAGACCTCCTTCACGGTACCCAAGAGAAACTACAATTTGAGAATCGGAAGATGAAGAATACTTCAACCATTACGATTTCTTTAACCCTGCTTCCATAGTGGGGTCTTACGCCTTTAGATCTCGCCATCGAGTCCCCATCCCAAAGACATTCCCAATAGAGGGAACACTTTTGATAATGGCGCCTTGAGAAGGTTTGGTGGGACCAAGTTGAGAGAGTGGGCGAGTGAAGCACCAGTGGTTTTCTCAATATTTGCTCGATCAACCATGAATGTAAGTATTTGATGATACTTATACATACGGTATAATCTTCTCTTATTTCTCCTTTGTCTTGTCTTTTGAAAGCCATAGAGCAAATCGCCGTTGTCGGTGAATATCATCGACAACTTCTAGAGTCTATGACAGAAAAAGAGAACTCTGCAAGCGAGCGGAGAGGTGGTAAGTCACTGTTTTCATAATCATTTTTGACTACTTATATAGTGCTTACGTGGTTTGTCATGGAAAAACTCACGACTAGAGTCTTGATCGTTAAAGACTTCGACCATTGGCTTTGTCGTAGAAGAACTTCTGAATAGGTGATGGTCGTAGAAGAACTTACGACCATGAGATTTTGTCGTGAAAAACTTACGACTAGGTCGATGGTTGTAAAAGAACTTACAACCGATTGACCAATGCTTATGTTCACTTTTATCCTTTGCGGGTTGAGCAGTGGCCTTAAAGACCTTAGCCGACTCGCTCGATTATGAAAAAGAGAGTCAAAAAGCTATGGGAAAAAGTAGAATTCCTTTTGGGGAAACTTAAAAGCCAACTCTGCAAGCGAAATTGTAGGAAGGAATAAGCGATAAGTCTTGAACTTAAGGCGCTACGACTTTGATCTTTATCTAACTCTCGCTTCTTTTGGAAAAAGAAGATGAGATGAAAAGCTCTAGAATGAAGTCAAAGAAAACTTGACTCATTCACGAGCTTACTCGTATGTCCAAAAATAAAGATCAAGATCTTGAGGCGCCGAGAACTTCGAATATCGGTAAGTAATTCTTTACTGCAGTCCTTCTGAGTTATTTCCTTTTCTTACTCCCACTTCTTTTCTAGGAATGGATCTTGAATTGGGAAGGCTCGAGGCTGAAATCACGGAAAAACCATGATTTATAACCAAACCGTCCTTATTGCAAAGAAGAATCACGAGAGGACATTAGATCATGGGAGAAAAAGCATCTTTGAGACCGTTGCTTCCCATAATGAAGAGGTCAAGAAGTTGGATTCTCGACTAGTGGGTAAGAAATTCTTTTACCCGTGATTATTTTTGTTTTACTTCCTCTAGGAGTTTATCTTTGTTTGACCAATCTTATTCTTTTGAAACAAGTGGTGAAAACAAAAAGCTTGAGGCTTCGACTCGTACTTAAGGAGATGGAAGCAATGAAGATTAAACTTCAAGGCAACATCACGCTCTGAACAATGTGCTTGGTGAGCTACATAGTGAGGAAAGACTCCTCAAGATGATCGATAAGCGCTCACATAAGTACTATTGGGGATCAAGTCGGGACTTTGCAAGATCTGGTGACTACTCAAGGCCAACCAAAATTTGAATCGATAAAAGCGGTCGCTGCGATAAGTTATGCATTAGCAAAACTTAAAGCTCATGACCCCAACCTAAATGTGCAACCACTCGAAGCCGACTTCGATTGCTCTGAAAGCGAAGGAAGGCGTCGATGGAGGAGATGTCAGTTGGCGAGAAAGTTTGAGAGGAGATGCGGTTGGGATCTCCCTCTTGAGTAACTTGTAATAAACCTGTGAAAAACAAGCTTTTGTTGATGTAATATCGATCCATCTTGTTTCTCGCAAATTATCTTGTCGAGTAGTTAGTAACTCAAAAGATAATTAGCAATTTTAAAGACTAAAATTGAAGTCAAATTAATGACTTTATCCTAGCCCCACTATTTGCTTAGTTTGTTGAAACTAAGTAAATAGTCTTATCTCTACAAATCATCTTGTTGAGTAGTTAGTAACTCAAAAGATAATTAGCAATTTAAAGACTAAGAATTGAAATCAAATTATCCTAGCCCCGAGCTATTTCTTTGAGTTTGTTTAGACAAACTAAGTAAATAGTCTTTAAAAGGTTTTCAAAGCAGAGAGGTTTGTTTAACTTGTAGTTTTTGGCATAATTGTCATGCCTTTGGTCGAAAGAGTGGTAGCAATTGACACTAGGAAGTTCCTTCTAGTGGGCGGGACCACATGCAGAGAGGAGAGGCGTCGACTAGGTAATGTTAACATCTCCGACTAGATTAATTAAATCGAGAACACGACAACTTGAGTTAAACAAACATCTAGAGAACTTCAAAAAATTAGTTAAGCCCTTCTTTGGAGGATTCAATAAGTGCGCCTGTTATCAAGAGTTGGAAGCGAGCGATGCTAGGAAGTTCCTTCTAGTGGGCGAGGACCACGTGTGAGAGGAGAGACTTCGACTAGATGTGTTTCTTCCTCCGACTTAGTTAAGGCAATTGAATACACCAAAGGCGGTGAATAAATCTTAAAAAGTGCACTCTGCTTAGAATATTTTTCAAAAATGAAGTGAAGAAATAATCTAAGGTGAAAGGAGTTGGCCTTCAAAAAAATTCGACTAAATAAAACCGAGTTCTTTGTGTTGGCAACAAAAGCGAGTAACGAGTTGACACTAGGAAGCTCCTTCTAGTGGGCGGGACCACATGCGAGAGAGGAGAGGCTTCGACTAGGTGATGTTATCGCTTTTCGACCGATGTAAAAAAAACTAGGTGTTTGAAACATAGTCGAAAAAATTATGAAAGCACTACTCAAAAGTAAGACAATAGAGATAGAAAACTGAGTCTTTATTGTCCGAATGATTGGTTACACATAGAACTTGCGTGGCGGTCGATGTTCCAAGAATTCGAGAGAACTGGCCGTCTTCCATTGCCAATCGTCTCGACCACAGGACGAGTAACCCGACCAACGTGTAGGACCTTCCCACTTGGGAGAAAGTTTGTTCGATTGGACTTGGATTGGCAAAGCCTCAATACCAAGTCACCTCTGACAAGAGGCTGCGAGGTTGGACCTTCTGATCGTAGTATCTTCGCAAGGCTTGTTGGTAGGCTAGCAGAGCGAATTAGGGCTGGTTTCTCCTTTCTTCAAGTAGATTAATATCATCTGCTTTCGAATTTGTTCTGGTTGGAGTCTGTGAATGTTTAGACTTCGTGTTGGCCGTATCTTTAGTTACGGAGGAAGCATGGCTTCACACGAAGACTAGAAAGAAAGGTGTTTCTCCTGTGCTTGTTGGTAGTTATCTGAAGCGCCCATATCTGATAACTCTTGTACCCAAGCCCCGGCGTTTGACGAGTGGTCGAAAACTTCGAGTCTTAATTCCTCTCATTATTTGGCCGTTTGCACGTTCATTGCTCCATTACTCGGGGATGGGCCACGAAGCATAACACAACTTGGTACCCAACTCGTCATAAAATTCACGAAATTTTGCGCTCAAAATGCTTACCATTATCTGTAATTATTAGACTCGGTACTCCAAATCGAGTAATTCGCATCTCATCATAAACCGTTTTCTTTGCTTCGTTGTTATCGATCCGAGAGTTCGGCTTCAATCCATTTTGTGAGCGTATCAATAGCCACAAAAGGAACTCGAAACCTCCTGGAGCTTTGGGGAGCGGTCCCGGGATATCAAGACCCCAGTTGCAAAAGGCCAAGATAGAGGTATTGTTTGTAATGCTGAAATGGTTGGTGTATTTACTGCTATAAAACCGCCTTTGGACACACTTTTAACCAACTCTTTAGCATCGTATAGAACATTGGCGGTAAAAACCTTGTCAAAAAGCCTTGAGCTAACGTTACGTAGGAAGCATGATTTCCACAGATGCCACCATGTATGTCGTGAAGGAGTGTTAATCCTTAAGCTCTCGGAATGCATCGCATGAGCACCCTTAGTACCCGTTTATAGAGAACTCCTTCGACCAAAGTATACATTTTGGCTTTTTCGGGATAAGCGATCGCCTCGAGATCGTCTTGGTCTGAAACCCTTCGAAGATAATCATAGATGGGCACCATCCATGTATCCTCGTACTCTAGAGAGGTTGTCTCAATAGGAGGTGTCTCGGCTCGTCGACCGAGAGAAGGCTTACGGAGTTGTTCCAAGAAGACTCCTTTTGGTACTTCGGATCGGGAAGAAGCTATTCGAGCAAGCCGGTGCGAGAAATTATCCTTCGAGGATGAATTGTGCCTCGAAACCTAAAAAATGCTTTTCTAGCTTACGTGCTTCCGATAAGTCTTAGAGACATTGTCGGGTTAGAAACCTTTGGTACTCTTTGCCGACTTGATTCACGACTAGTTGAGAGTCTCCTCTCACGAGTAGTCGGCGAATCGAGCACTTTCATTTGCTCGTATACCGACTAGCAAACCTTCAGATGATACGCCACATTATTAGTGGCACGAAAGTTTAATTGTATGGCATACTTTAAGGTCTCTCCGTTAGGAGATACCGGGACCACCCTGACCCAGAGCCACTTAAAGTGGCGACCCATCAAAGTACATAGATCCAGTTGTGCGTGGGAATCGTCTTGGGGATCTGAGCGAGTTCGAGATTTGTCCATCGGCGACAAAGTCTGCCAAGATCTGGGATTTAATGGCCGTTCGGGACACGAAATGGATGTCGAACTCCCTAAGTTCGATGACCATTTGCCATCTTATTGTTTCCCTAATACGGAGGATCGCTCCCAAGGAAACTTCGGGCCATGCAACTAGTTTGTGCGCTGAAAATAATGTAAAGTTTCCTCAAAGACATGAGGAGGGCATATAGAAGCTTTTGGACTGAGGGTAACGCTCCTTAGGTCGTGTAAAACTTCACTTACGTAGTAGGCGGTCGTTGTACATTTTCACGTTCTCGACCACTCTGCGCTTCTTGCTGTGGCGTGGCGGCTAGGTAAACCAAGAGCGTTTCTTACGGCCTCGGAGACGAATAGGAGCACTCGTAAGGTACCTCTTGACATCCTCAAAAGCGGCGTTTGCCTCTTCGACCACTCAAAACCTTCGTGTTTCCTTAGAAGTTTAAAGAAAGGTAGTCCATTTTCTCCCAGTTGTGCGATGAAACGACTTAAAGCCGCCATGCACCTAGTGAGTTTCTGGACTTCTTTCCGTGTAGCTGGAGGGCGTATTTCTAAAATGGCCTTTATCTTTTCGGGATTTGCTTCGATTCCTCGTATTGATACTAGGAATCCAAGCAATTTCACTGAAGAGATTCAAATACACACTTCTCGAGGATTAAGTTTTAGCGATGTTTTACGAGATTGTCGAGCGTTTCTTCTTGGTCGAAATATGATTAAGTCTCTTGATGCTTTTGACAACTAGATCATCAACATAGGCTTCTAGATTTGGCCTAATTGAGATGAAAAAGTTGCTGCATCAAGCGTTGAAAAGAAGCGGCGGCATTTTTAGACCAAATGGCATTTTGACATAGCAAAATATACCAAATGGTGTAATAAATGCGGTCTTTTCTTCATCGTCTAGACACATATTGATCTGGTGGTATCCGAATATCGTCTAAAAACTTAACATTTCACAACTGCGATGAGAGTCAACCAAGCGATCGTCTGAGGTAAAGGAAAATCGTCTTTTGGACAAGCTTTATTAAGATCGATAAAGTCTCGCTTTATCGCCATTTTTGTTTGACTTTCTAACCATTACTGAGGTTAGCCAACCATTCAGGTGGTTGACCTCTCTTATAAAGCACCTTTAAGTAGCTTATCAATTCGATTTAATAGCATCTCGTCGATCGGGGCAAATCTCCGTAATTTTTGTTTCTGGTACTTTGTCGGTAGTAAAAGCTAGCTTTGTGCTCGATCACCTCCTGGGGACTCGGGCATGTCGGATGCTTGCCACGCGAATACATCTGCGTTAGCTCGAAGGAAGGTGATGAGGCGTCTTCCTATTTGGGGTCGGAAGTATCCCGTCTGAAGAGCGATCTCGAGGGCTCCCTGCGTCGGAGGAACCTCTTTGACTTTGTCGTTCGGCTTTGGTGCGACTTTGAAGCCGACTTGCTAGTCGGTGACTTTCTTCTCGAGTTGGTATTTGTCCTACCATCTCGAGGGATCGACTGATCGCGGTATCGCCATCTTCTTGTCACAATGGATTGTGATTACTCCTTTGGGACTGGCATCTTAATACATTGATATCCATAATGAGTAGCCATTAGGAATTTTGCCAAAGTTGATCGTCCGAGTATGGCGTTATATCTTGATCGAAATCGACCACATCAAAGGAGATTTTCTCGTCTCGAAATTACTTGGTGAACCAAATGTTAAAGGAAGAAACTTGACCAATTGGTTTGGTCGAAGATCGATGCGATCCATGGAAAGAGTATCGTCTGGGTCTTACTTTGGTCTGGATACTTGCATGTCATCGAGCACTCGTAAATAAAATATTTAACGAGCTTCCACCATCAACCAAAACTCGATTGACCCGACAATTGTTGATGGTGGGTTCGACCACGATTGAGTATCGACACAGTCGAGTCGAAGGAATCGAGCGATCCTCTTCTCGAAAGAGATAGTGACTTCCGACCACTTGATAATTTATTGACGAGAGGAGGATCTATGGAGTTTATCTCACGTTCGTGACCTTAAGTCGTCGCTTTGATTCATATCTGATGATCCCGTAGATGTGTTCGATGGTGTGTTGCGGATCTGGGCGGCATCTCCTCTTCGTCATCGAAGATTCATGACCACTTGTTTGACCTACATTCGAGAGTGGGAAGTGGTCCTTCTTGTTGTAGTAGTCTTCAAGCTTTCGTTGGAAGACCGGCGATTCTTGAAGATCATGCCCTTCCTTTTTATGGAAAGGACACCACCTAGGCTTATCATTTTTCCGATCAGGGTGCTTACCTTTGCCTCTGTCGGAGTGCGGCTTGGATGTGCGTGGTTCTTTATCATTCACGGCCAATACCTCTTTGGAACCGCTGGTTTGGAGTTTTGACCCTTCGCCTTGTTCTTGGACTTTTTGCTTTTTATCCTTCTTCTTACCAATGTCGCTTTGGCTCTCGAGAGGTATTGTCTTCTCGATCTATTGTATTGTTCCACTCGACCGCCTCAGAAGCAGTGGCATATCGATCAGCCATCTCGAAGAGTTCGCCAACAGAAGTAGGTGGGTTTAAAGCAATGTCCTCTGTTATTCTCCTACTACGGACTCCCTGCTTGAATGCTCGATGTGAGATGAATCGAAACTTCGGAATTGAGTTCTGAACTGACTAAAGCGCTTGATGAATTGGCGCAAGGTCTCGTTGTCATTCTCTCTCATCGGTGCAAGTCATCCTCCTTTCGAGGCGATTGTAAGTGCCTTGAAAATTTGCCAATAGAAGGTCGCGAGAGGTGTTGCCAAGAGTAAATCGACTCGAGTGGTTGATTCATAACCACGATCGGCGGATCCTTCGAGCAGTTGGAAGATAATTTGCCATTACATGCTCTCCTCCTCCTGCTTTGCTTTCGGACAAAGTTGTGTAGATTTGAAGGAATTCGTTGGAATTTTGGGAACCATCAAACTTCTCCATATTCCTTTGGTCGAAAGCGAGGTGGCAATGAGCGGCTCGAGATCGGCGAGAATGCGAGACATCGATAATGACTTCTTGATGCCTCCTTTGCGAAAAAGAAAGGTTGATATCATCGGTGGTCGTACTCGGCGATACCCGATAATAGGTTGGCCGGGACCTATGATAGATCTCGATCCTATGAGGAATACTCCTCGTAGTTTATCTCTTCTTGTAGATTCCCATGTCGGAATGGTGGCGATCACCTCTCAGGGGTTTCTTGATCATCGATCGTTCGAAAGACATTTCTCCGAGTAGGTGATCGATCGACTTCTTGTTGCGTCGATTCCTCCGTGGTGATATGTTCGATCGTTGTAGCCGAAGAAGTCGTATTGCTATGACTTCTGAATGATGTCGTGGCGCTTCGGCCTTGCCTTCGTGTTCGAAGCCTTTGTGCGATCTCTTCAACGAAGAGGTCGTAACTGATGCTCGGGCTAGCTCTTGAGTTGGATTCTCGAGCAAGTCATTGATGTCTTGAAGTTCTTGACTTCCTTCGATCGATATTGGATCGCCCGAATGATTCTTCGGGCTTCAATTTTCTTCGTCGAATAGCCTCAAGAGCTTCTATGTCGGACTCTTGAGATCGCCTCAATGAAGTCTTGAGAATGTCGAGATTTCCCTCGCGTTTATGAAGGTGTTAGTCGTGTCGCCCGATGGTGGCGTCCTTGCCAACGTCACGAGTAGCGCATGTGTGATCTTCTGAAGGGTCTCCATCTCGGTCTCTAGAAGAGTGATCTTGATCGAGGGAGGGCGAAGACCTCCGTTGATGATTCTCACTTGCGCTCGAGGCCTCTCCGCTTGAGGAGTCGTCGAGACACCATCTGGTGACTTGGAGTATCCTCGGTGGGGAAGTCAGGTTATAACCGTCTCTGTCGGCAGTGTGATCTGCGGAGAGATGGTCGAATTTATAGGAAAAGCATGCTTGATCCCGCTCTCTCTGGCATCATCAGAGAGAGGATCACCAGATCTTGCCTGAAGCCCAGTGTGGCTTCGAGCTTGCCTCACCAAGTCGGACCGCCTTAGGGGACTTGGACGCCGAGGAAAAACTCTCGTCGTGTCGTGAGTCCACAGGGTGTGGTCCTAGTCGATTGACCCTTGTCCTTTGAGAGGTAGATTCCTCTCTCGGACGTCTTGTTGTGGGGATAAGGATCCTCCTCAACTCATGGCGACATTGTCTCTGGATGCGTGGGAAGATCCCGGAGGCGGAAATGCCATAGGATGAGTCATCACTTGGTTAAATGTCGAATCGGCATCCATGTCGACGTCTGCGTGTCTGCCAAGTCGAACCAGTTCTCCTCGTTCCATTCTCCTACCATGAGTGCATGAGATTTGGAAAAGCAGAGAGTATGTTAACAAGAGATTACCGAAGATCCCCACGGCGGCGCCAGCCGGTGTTTTAGAACCGAACTTACGTAAAGATTGTTTGATTCGGGGGTCTCCTAGAATGGAATCACGCAGAGAGACCGACACGGGGATTTTTATACTGAGTTCAGCCTTCTCGAGAGAATAACAACCCTACTCTGTGTGTGTATGGTATTGAGTGTATTACGAACAATCGGGGAAAAACTAAGACTATTACAGATAGTGCTTGTATTCTGATGGCGATTGATCTTTTCTTCCTTTCTCGATTGCGCCTTTTATAGTGCGTGAAGGAGGCGATTACTCCAGAATAAAGCGCCTCATCACCTCCGTGCAGGCGCACGTTAGTAATAATCACCGGTGTATTAACTCCTCCACGTCGCTCAATGACTATATACCGAGAGATAATGGAGTATTACGTGTCATTACTCCGAGAATAACAACGAGATGATGATTGTTTGAATCCCTTAATCAATAAGACCCACTTATGCGTAGGTTTATTTGATCATAAGGTGGTCGTGGTGACCTAGTCGTAGAGGAGCCTACGACTATGAGGTAGTCGTAGCAAGACTTACGACTATGGGATAGTCGTAGCATATCTTACGACTATGGGGGTAGTCGTAGCATAACTTACGACTATGGGGTGGTCGTAGAAGAACTTCGACCACCCATTAGGCTCTTCCTCATAACATTAAGGGGTATACTCGGGGTCCACATGGCGTCATATTTACCTATAATAAGAATTATAGATAAAAGATAAAATGAGGATTATTATATCCTCGTCAAAGCTCAAGCATGAAACTAAATTGAGTCCAGAGAGGAGGAAGCCCCAAACTATTGGGCCTCAAACTGATAAACTGAAGATCAAAGTGACAATGGTTAGCAATTCATTAGAGCTTAAATATGAACTAATTATCAACAGAGTGTACAAATACCAATTTGCAATACCTCCTAGTGCTAGGCACAGACAAATCACACAGAGCATACAAACATTTCTATCCACAACTAGCAGCACCATTAGTCACACCCGAACACAACCCCATTCCCCACCTCCAGATCCATCAATCCAGCTAGCTAGCAGTCAAAGAGGGCAAGACAGCAAGACAGCAAGGCCAAGGGTGTCCAAACCAACCATCAACCGACAAGGTAGCCCACATTGCAGCTCAGTTTACATGAATACCAACAGCACAACCAATAGGTGATAGATCTGTCTTACCTCGACATTGCCGGTGTCAGTGGTGAGGTAGCCGAGACCGAGGTCGGTGAAGAGGTAGCCAGTGGAGGTCAGTGAAGAGGTAGCCGGGGTCACGCACGGGGGAGGAAGAGGAAGGAAAGCGGTGTCACCGTAGTTGTGTACAGCGGTGACAGGACATTGCACAAGACACTCTTATCGTACGAGTGTCTTGTGTAGTGCACCATGGTGTCACAACCGGTGGCGACGAGAAGAAGGGCGGCATCGGCGACGAGGTCGGGCAATGGCGTCGAGGTCAAGGGCACTCGGGTAGGGAGGGGAACAGATGAGAGTAAGGTGCTGGAGAGTGACGAGTTAAGGCGCAAACCCTAGTGGGCTCCTACTAATAAAAAGTGATACTTATCACTAACAGTTCCATAATAGAACCGTCTGTGATATGGTATCATATCACAGATGGTTCTATTATGGAATCGTCAGTGATACTTACTGACGGTTCCATTATGGAACTATCCGTGATACGGTCTCATATCACGGACAATATCACGGCCGGTTCTATTATGGAACCGTCTGTGATATGGTTGTTCTATGTTTTGAGCATATTATCATGTTTATATGCCAATTTTGGCATTTAAATACTACTGAAAATTTGATTTAACTATGATACATATCACAGACGGTTTAGTGGAACAAATTAGATTTTTTTTTCGTTTTGGAATTTACATATGGCCAAACAACGTGGCTAGTCGCTTCTTACAAAGATTAAAGAAAAGTAGAAAACTAAATAAACAAAGTTTTTTCTAGTGGTGGAGGTAGGCTGCTATCTCTGTCTTCAAAACTTCGTAGGCGGCGGCGGCATTGGACGGTTCATAATCATCAACGAACGAAGCCCGAAATGCATCCACCCACTGACGCGCTCATTCGAGTGTCTCCCGAAGAACCTCAGACTGTTGAATCAAGAAGATTTAAGCCCATAGGCTCTCTTCCCTTACTTGAGGGGTCTCGGCATGGTCGACTCGATCGCCCACCACCTCGATTAAGCAGTCCAAGTGACGGCAAGTCTCCTCGAGACATGTAACGTCATTGTGGTGGACCACATCGATGACGCGGTAAACTCGTCGGAAGTGGGAGATCACCCGGAAGATGCGGCGGAGGAGGATGTCAAGATGGCGAAAGGTGGCCGTTGTAAGATCAAGGAGGCCGACTAGAGGGGGGTGAATAGGCTTTTTAAAACTTCTTTGGCTAAAACCGATTTCTAATGCGGAAGCTAATACAAATACGGTTTTGCACAATTAAAGCCTAAATCAATTAGGTTCAATTAAGTGCACCAATTAATAATACAAGTCTATTGATAAATATAGCAATCAAGCAAGACTTGTAAACAATTCAATTTAAGCAATGTAAATTGCACAAGGTAAAGCAAGCATTCATACACAATGAATGTAAATGCAATAGTAAGGCACAAGAATGCAAACCACAATTGACACGTCGATGTTTTACCGTGGTGTTCGGAGACTTGCCAGTCTCCCCTAATCCACGTTGAGGCAAGCCCAAACCAATTGGACCGGCTCCACGAATTGAGCACCCACCTCCGAGGTAAGTCCAACCACTTGGACCAGTTCCAAACTGAACCAACACCTCGCTCCACTAAGGTTGCTCCTTCCTCCACTCCGGAGATGGCGAGCACCACACCACTCACAAATCGCTCGGGTCTTCTCACAAGCTTCTTTGAGAAGATCACCGACGCACAACACCACCACGCCGTCTAGGTGTCGGCAAACACTAAGAGTAACAAGTCTACAACTCTCATTTGAACTAATCAAGTGTCAAAGCTCAATGGATACTAAATCCACCACCTAATGCAACACATGCACTAGGATTTGCCTCTCAAAGCTCAACAAGTGCAACACATGCACAAATGAGAGTAGAGGGCTTGCTCTTTGCTCAATGAAATGTTTAGGGGCACCAGCTTACTTCCCACACACGGCCAAGGTGGGTATTTATAGCACACACATAAAAACTAGCCGTTGTGAAAAAGTCTGCTGAAAAGTCAGCACATGCGGTTCAACTGTCAACAAGGGTGCGATACAACCGCACTTCCTCCAACGGTTATAAAACTAGCCGTTAGGCACTGGTTCGGTACAACCGCCAACTAACATTCGGTACTACCGCTTGGTCCGATCGTACCGCTCAAGGAGCGTGGTACTACCGATTCTCAAGAGAGTCGCCGAACCAAAATACACCGGTACTGTTTTATTTGAACCGCTAACTGGAAATCGGAACAACCGATGTGTGGTCATACCGCACCAAAATCCGGTTGAACCGCAGCGCGGTCGTACCGCCCATAACATGTCGGTACAACCGATTTCCCTGAGAAAACAGCAGTTTGCATCCTAAACAAATTCAATTGCAAAACATATTTGACAATTGACAAGAGATACAAACAAGGGTTCAAAGGCGAGATTCTCAACAAGTTGCAAAACACATTTGCACACTTTCAGAATCAATGCCACAAGTTGCACTTCGCTTCAACTCAATTTGCAAAACACATTTGCCAAATTGACGCGCGATGTAAACAAGGATTCAAGTGAGATTCTCAACAAGTTGCAAAACACATTTCCCAACTTATAGAATCACACTACAAGGAATAAGGTACATGGACTTACACCATTTGCAAAACACATTCACAAACTCAAGTCACATGCTACAAAGATTATCCATGAGCCACGACTATTTGCAAAACACATTCGCAAATATTGGCAACATGTTAAGGTGAGCTAGAGCAAACACAATAAACTATCAACACATCACAAACTCAAGCTATTAGTCAAAGACCAATCTTAATAGTACGGCAACCTATACTAGCAATCCGGTCTCCCAACCAAACACCGAGACCGGTAAAAGACTAAGAACACATCCTTAGCCCTAGCTAGTCATACCTTTGCCTTGCGCAACCACTTGAAGCTTGATGACGCACATATTCACTTCAAGTCCGGGTCCTTGACTTGAATACTCATCAACACATGATGAGTTCTTCACTTGACCTTCATCAACACATGATGAAGCTTTGCTTCGGGATCTTAACTTGACGCTCATCAACACATGATGACATCCTTTACTTGATCTCCATCAACACATGTTTGGGCCTTCTCTTTGACTTGATGATCAACTCATGATCATCTCCTCTTCTTGAACATCATCGACACATGATGATTCCCTTCACTTGACTTCCATCAACACATGATGGAACTCCTCTTGACTTGATGACAATCCTCACATGATGTCATCCCAAGTCTTCATTATCATGGAACCTAAACTGCTTATCCAACTCATGGAAAATGTTAGTTCCATAATATGATTATCATTAATTACCACAACATACCATTAACTCATAATGGTGGGACAAGATACCACAATCTTTCCTCTTTGGTAATTGATGATAATCACTTCAATACAAATAATTGAATGTAGATTGGTATGAGTATATAAGCACTACACAAGTTGTATATACTCATATGAATATATATAACTACACAAGTTATATATAATCAAAGGATATATGAGCACACATGTCTCATATACACACATGAATATATTAACTTCACAAGTTATATATATTCAAGGATATGTGAGTACACATGAACTACACAAGTTATGTTATACTCACATATAAGTATATTTAGACTACACAAGTCTTATATATCGACATGAATATATTAACTACACAAGTTAAATATATTCAAGGATATATGAACTACACAAGTCTCATATACACACATGAATATATTAACTATGCAAGTTAAATATATTCAAAGGATATGTTTCAAAGTAAAGATCCCAAATATAAGTGGACAAAGGAATATGGATCAATACTAATGAAACCTCAAATTATAGAATAAACTCTCCCTATATGTGTGCATACACAAATGTGTAATGGAAACATATGCACATATTCAAGATAACTTTTTGGTGGAGTTCAACCTATATTTTGGATCCGAGGAATGCAACAAAGGTATAAGAATACAAAGTAGAATGCATACCTCTTTTGTTCCTTATATCCAAACGAGACTAATCATGAGATATAACAATAAGAGAGTTAGTCTCACAAATAGATTTGTCATTATAAATGCATACCTATTTGGATTTTCCTTTTGTTTATCCAATGAATTTGATTTGTCATTAATCACATGCATGCCTTCATGATTATCACCTTTATATCCAAATAAGACTACACAATATGTATATCAATAAATGTGTTAGTCTCACAATTAGATTTGCCATTAATCACATGCATGCCTTCATGATTATCACCTTTATATCCAAATAAGCCTACACAATATGTATATCAATAAAGGTGTTAGTCTCACAATTAGATTTGTCATTAATCACCAAAACTCCATTAACACATAATGGCGTGTCTAGATCCTTCACCACACTGCTCAAGCAAATCCTCGGACGAGATGAGTGAGAACCTTTATTGGAATAGTGTCCTTCCGCATCATCCGCCAATGTACAGCCGGAGAGATGCTCGTATAATATGGCCAAGTAGGCCATCAATGCCGGCGACAAGGAAATAAAAGAGGAAGCCATTTCTGCTTTAGAAGTATATATAGTAGAGTTATATGTGGGGATGATCATCTTCGATGGCGGATGATCATTTTTATAAAATAAGGAATAAATTCGGCGCGTGAGATGAAGAGACGAATCGGGAAGCCAAAGCGGCATTGATGCGACGAAGAGACGCATCGGTGATGAAGAAACTCATCGGGCGACGAAGAAACTCACCGGGGAGCTGTAGCGATATTATCACAGATAGTTATAATTAAAAACCGTCTGTGAAGTCTACAATTATCACAGACGGTTCATGTTCAGAACCATTTGTGATACTTCATAGATGGTTTTCAATATGAACCGTGTATGATATTACCTCTTCACAGACGATTTTTAACGCAACCAATAACACAGACGATCTCTAAATCAAAACCGTCTGTGATTGCGTGGAATACAGACAGTTTTGGTCAACCGTCTGTGATGAGGTGTCCAGTATTAGCCTTTTTTAGTAGTGTATGTTCCTACTGTATGTTTTATGTCGACTTTCAGTATTCGTCATGTCTATCTCTGTTGATAATTGTGAAGGAGTTCTAATTGCTCTCTCTCCCCCGAAGCAAGAGCGAGTTCAAGAGCGAAGAGGCCACGTCACCATTTCACTGCTTAGGGAGACAGGAGTTCGTCTTATTGGTTTGACGCCAGTCTGTTTGGCTCTCACTTGCTATATCAAATAGATAAAATTGATGGTGAAAACTGCAACACCATATCACTAAATCTGGTGTTATGTCTAACTTCTTCTTGGTCTAGTCTATCTACCCGTCTCTAAGTAAGCCCCTCTCCTTCCCTTTTTGGTGTAGGAGGCGAGGCCGATCTACAGCGGTGAAAGTACGTCCGGTCGTTAAAGATTGTTTAGCCTTGGTATTTGGTATAACTCAAGTCAAAATAGATGGTGTAACGGTTTCTTATATTTCAAAAAAGCAATGGTGTTATTCATACCGACTAAGTACATACAACGTACTTACTAGAGTGGACCAATTAGCCAGGTTGGATGAAATAGCAGGACGTGGCGATTACGTGGGGTTTGTGTTATTCTTTCCTTGATTTGTGCAGCTATTCACTCCTCCACCTTGGACTTCTCTAGGAGCATGTCGAGGTCTTGAGAACTGACACATTCTATGAGAAGGTCTTGAGGATTGAGGAGAAAAGAAGTCGTCATTCTCTTGCATGGTGGTGTCGCTTGAACTCGGCCTGATCATCGTAACCATGGCCATGAGAAGCATGAGTAGTGTTGCCAGGGGAAGTGCCCTTGCAAATCCAAGGATGGTCATTCGTTGTACTTTTCTTTCTCTAAAAAAAATCGGTGTACTCTTGATCATGTGATTCATGCTCTGATTTCGAGTTTTCTCCTTTTCTTTTTGCGAGGAAAATAATTTGGAGCTTCTAAACCAAATTGAAGTCGATGTGATTAAAAGAGATATTTGTGAGATGAGGAAGGCAGGAAGCCAAAAGATGTTCAAGTTAGGATAGAGGTTTAGACTATGGTAAAGAGGGTGGAACAGGAAGAAGATAACTACCAAAGGACGTGATCATGTGAACTTCCCAAATGCTTGACCACACTCTGGTCTACATAAAAAGACTAGTGGTGGCAAGTGATGCATTCACCAGCTCCCCCTCCTCTCCCAAATTGGAGCACTGATCGGTGGGCCAACACTCGCGTCCTCATTCCCGTGATTCGTTCGTGAAGTCATGAGGAACACCCTTGTGCGCCTTCACCTCCCCACTACCATCCCAATTTGCAAGCGGATTCCCCACACCGCTCTCGCCGCCGCCTCCTCGCACCCTTGTGCGCCTCTACCTCCCCACTGCCAGATCCTAATTTCTCACCCCCGCTGGCTAGCACACAGCTCTCGCCTCCTTGTGCCCTTGTACACTACCCCACTACCAGATGCGCACCACGCGACACTCGCCACCACCGAGCCTTGCTCTAGCATGGCTCTCGCTCCTGCTGGGCCGCCGCCTACAGCTCTCGCCGCCTCCCCACTACCAGATCCCGATTTGCGTGGATCACGTGGCGATCGCCACTGCAGAGCCTCACCTCGGCACGGATCTCACCGTGGGCTAGCGTGGCCAGGATGAGATTGAGTGTGGATTGGCAAGGCATGTGGTGTTGAGGAGCGCATATGTGGATGAGGTGCTCATGAGGTAGGGGTATACACTGCCCTGGCGCCAGCGACAATGGGGTCCTATGCACCCTCAATCCCCCATTACGTTTGCGCTAATGAGGTCTCCGCCGCTCTGGCTCCACTGCCACCACCTGCTCCCTTGCACCCACCCTCGCCAGCGCGCGAAAGCTAGCGAGGTTAGAATGGATGCAATCGGTAGAGTCTCTTGGGCATTCGTCCCATGCGATGGAGACATGAGGAGCCCTGTGCATGTGAAGCTAGCAAGGTCGAGAATGGATCTGGGCAGAGTCTGAGTGGCATGAGGATCAGATCGACTATTCCTTCATCATGCTTGACATTGTCGCTAAGTGACAGATGTCTGCCTTGTCAGCCCTACAAGCTATAGGTACCACTCTCTCTCTCTCTCTCTCTCTCTTATGCGCGCGCGCACTCACTCACTCACTCTCAATGTCAATTTCTGAACTTAGCACAAAAAATAGAGGAATGCATTAAACATTGTATTCTGCTCTTGAGGTATGTATGCACACTGTTGGTGCTAATACTTCTTATGGTAGTCTTTTTTATTTTGAACTTGCTTTGTACGCTGTGGGCTTTTAGGATGCTTGCCTGCTTAGGACATCAATTTGATACAACAATAAATCTTTGGTTTTTGTCTTGTGATTATGTTATCTTTTGTCCAAATTTTGTACCAAAAACTAAATGTTTGATTCCAAGGCATTCCTTTTCATTCAAATCTTTCTAGAAGTTGATATGAGCACGTAGATGTATTTCTGCATTCCTGCTAGCTTAGTTGGTGTAGGATCTTAAAATGCATTTTCTTTGATTTTTTTTAAATAATATTTTTTTAAAAAAAAATTACAAAACTAGGTCATCGTCCCCAAAAATTACAAAAATAGGTCCCTGCCGTCAATTCATCTAGCGATAGGCTTCTATCGCCAGTTGAACTAGCGATAGGAACCCCGAACAGTGGGGCCAAATTCCTGTCCCTAGTTTAACTGGCAATAGGAATCTAGTAATTTTTAAATATAGTAAATAAATTCAAAATATTACAAATTTTTTTGTGGAGTATCCAGATAGAGTGATATTTCTTGTGTAATGTTTTCATAATTTTATACTTTCTGAATTTGTCTCTAAAATTTATTTAAGTATATAATTTGTAGAATTTTAAATATATAAAATGGGGTCCAAAATTATGAAATTGTTTGTGAACGCTCCTTACATAGTGTAATTATTTGTGTAATTTTTTCAAAATTTTATATGTTCTGAAATTATCTCAAAAATTTGAATTTAGGTTTCAATGCAAAGTGCTTGATTGTGTAAACCCTTAATTTTTGAAATAATTTCATAATATATAAAATTCAGGAAAAATTACACAAATAATTACACTATGTAAGGAGTGTTCAAAAAATCATAATTTTTGGACCACATTTTGTATATTTACAAATTCTATAAATAGTATATTTAAATGAATTTTGGAGACAAATTCATAATGGATAAAAGTATGAAAACATTACACAAGCAAGAACACTCTATCTGGATGCTCCACAAAATATTTTGTAATTTTTTGAGTTTATTTGCTATATTTAAAAATTCCTAGGTTGTCGCTGATTGAGCTGGCGGCGTGAACCCGCCTCACTGCTCAAGGTTCTGTCCGCCATTCATCTGGCGAGGCTCTGTCGCCGATGAACTGGTGACAGGAACCTATTTTTGTAATTTTTTAGAGCGATGACCTAGTTTTGTAATTTTTTTTAAAAAATATTATTTCAGAAAAAAATTTCCATTTTCTTTAGCTGGCTTTTTAAATGGGGTCTCTCTTATGTTAATCATAAGAGTGGAATCTAAGGCCTTTTTTTGTTTGCTGACTGCATTTGACTATACAGATTGATAGCGTCATGTCTACAAGGTTAGCTAATGAGAATGACGCTAGCAGGCGATTGAAATTTGAATTTCTTATCCAGTTTGATGGGGCGACTTCAATCCCGGATGATTTAATAATTGTTATAGGTTAGCATTTGTATCTTTTCTAATTTGCCTAATTCGGTTAGCTTTCTCACCATTCTTGGTTATAGTGAAAATATTTATGACACAACTATTATATGTGCAACTGTTAGTTGCAATCACGTAATAATACTGAATCCAAATGATATAAACACTTTTTTGATAAGGACAGTGTATTAATTCGGTCTATTGTTTCTTGTCCCTTATTCGCTGCTACTGTTTTGTTATTCAATATCCAGTGTATTAATTCGGTCTATTGTTTCTTGTCCCTTATTGTATGAAGTCACATTTGATGAGGACATCACTCCTTCGGATACACGCACTACACAAAATCTTCCAGATCCGGTTGCTAAACTACAAGGCCCTATGACAAGAGCTCGTGCACGTCACTTAAATTATAAGGTGAGCTCGTTTCTAGGTGCTAATAATTTATCTATGCAGAATGGTATACTACCTAATAATTATGATCTTTTATACTTAGGAATAATGGGAAGGATCCGTCAAGTCCTGATCATCTGCGCTGATTGCGCCCAAGCAAATGAAGTCCCTCTGATTGCACCGAGAAGACATTTTGGGTTGCAGAAGGCCTACGACCAGATTCCCAAAGGTCTACGACCAGTTCTCCGTGCTCTACGACCAGGTCTACAAGCTCTACAACCAGGTGTACCCGCTCTATGACCACGATGAGAGTTAGTCAGAATCGTTGAAGTAAGGTGCTGTGTCACCATTCTGGGCCTAATAAGGCCTTGTAAGCGTGTCGAGGTCAAAGCTCAGGATGTGTACGCCTATCCCCACGGTAGCTCAACCCTAGGTCGACCTCCTCACGTCCCCTATATATGTGCAGCAGCCGCCACAGTTTAGGGTTGGATTTTACTTAGATTATTCTGCCACTTTGCAGTTTCGCCGCTCGTTCGGTTTGAGGAACCCCACTTGTGAACTTCATCTATATTCACAATATAATTCAGATTGCATCTACCTTGTTCTTCTGAGTTGCTTCGATTGCTTGCAGGAACCATAACCCTCGTGGTAAGGTCGATCGCGTGCAAGCGTGGTTGATAACGACAGTCGTGCGGGTGTAGCGAATTGCGAGGTGACGATCTGCGGGCCGGAAGCCTCAAAGCGTCAATGTCCTCACGACGAAATCAATTGAACCTATTGAAAGATCGGGCTGCCGTGATTCATCAGTTGGTATCAGAGCAAAGGTTGCCCGTTAGGTAATCTCGTTTATCCCCTTTTTGTTAGTTGTGTTCTATCACCTAGAGTCCAGAAAATTGTCCCACAAAAAGTTTTAGATCTTAGTTCTTCCGCCGTCCAAACCACTTTGTGCCTTTCGCAGTTGTGTTTTCAGTTTTCGCGTTGTTGAATTCGAGTCCATCGTCGGTGTCTTTGTTGCTGGTCTAGTCGTCGTGATCTAGTTTCTAGCGTCGAGTCTTCGTTGTTTTGGTCTTTGTGTATCTCGGCCTGCCCTTAGTTACATCCTTTGTTTTGTCTGGTATAGCCGAGATCGTGACCCCCTCCCCATACAACTACCTCCTCGTGTTCGACCACCTAGTCGGATACGACCACCTCCTCGGGTTCAACCACCCAGTCGGATTCGACCACCCACTTGGATTCGACCACCTACTCGAGTTCAACCACTACAACCACCTCCTCGGATTCGACCACCTCCTCGAGTTCGACCACCTCCTCGAATTTGACCACCTCTTCGAGTTCGACAACCTGCTAGGATTCGACCACCTGCTCGGATCCGACCACCTAGCCAAAGTTCAGAGAGAGAGAGAGAGAGTATATTTTTATTACCTTTATACCCCTGCTCTCCGGAAACAGTTTGTGACCCACTCACCTCTTTGGACCCAGAAAAGGTAGCAGAAGAGTTTTGAGCTTGTGTCACAATTGCAAAAAAAAAAGAAAGGACAAGAAAAGAAAAGAAAGCAAGAAGCAAAGAGTGCAAAAAAAAGGGGGAATTCAAAAAAAAAAGAAGAAGAGGAATTCAAAAAAAAAAGAAGGAAGAAGAAGGAGAAATCAGTTGCTTTGCGAATTTTGTTCCATTGTGCTTGTATCTACCCTATTTTTCGGCTTGCTTGAGCTAGTTCTAGGAACGCGTTTAGGCCAAAGAATCGTGATTCTTGTGGACTTTGATTCAGCTTTGCTAATCTGTTTTCATTACTGCTATTCCTTGCTACAAAATTTTGCATGTCCGAGCTCCACATACTTTCGGCCCTCAGATTTGGATTCTCACATTCGCCATCCGCCACGGTCGTACATCACACCTTCTCCGATCATACCACCTGCTGCAATTGGTAAGAAATTCATAAGAGCTTGGTAAGATGCTTGAGAGTGTGTGATTCCACCTCCCACCACCTAGTAGTTGATAGGGATAATATCTTTGTGTTGTCTTTTGTCTTCTACTAACCATCGCAGGTGAGGAATTGGAGGCACAAGAGTGTGTTTTGAGGGAAGAGCTCACGAGGTTGTTGGATGAGCACCGCCATGCTATTAATGACGACATTGATAGGAAGTTTGCAGGAACAAATGCTACACTGCAGCAACTCAATGATAGTATCACAATGCTCAATACACGCATTGATGGTTTGGCCAATCAACCACCGAACAATGGGCGTGTGGGTCCTCATGGTGCAGCCCATGACCGTGAGTTTGACAATGAAAATGAGATGCACAACCACGACGCCTTTGATGCACGACAATGTAATCCCATTGAACTTCAACCGTCAAGGTATGAGAGGTAATAACGCTCAGCAACATTTTAACACCCCAGCTCAACATTGAGCCTGAAATGCTACTAAAATTAAATTAAACAAAACTAAACTAAGACAAATTACCAAATTTTCGGCAGAACCTCCTTTGTATATTTAACTATACCGAGGTTCCAACAATTAATCATAGCAATTAACACTAAACTCAATATTCAAGTTCATTCAGGTATGCAAGATAACCTAATAAATATAAACAAAACCTGTTATTCTCCTTATTACAATTAATCTAAAATTTAAGACCATCCGTAAGTGATTCACAAGTAGTTTACTTATTATTGGAATAAAATCTATATAGCAAATTACCTTAAGGATGAGTGATATTGAGTGCATCCAAACATCTACTCCTCCCATGCATGCCGTTCTTGCCGGTTGTACCTAAAACATATCAAAGCAAGGGTGAGCCCAAAGACTCAAGAAGTATCAACAAGGCTAAAGCTAAAAAAATCACCGCTCATTGCATCAATATTCCAAATTAAACATTACACTTAACATAGCTTTCATGCTTATGCAATGCGACCATGCAATGCACCTTTTAAACTTTATCTCTTTTCGCATTTTACCGAATGCGAGGTATACATCCGTTGATGTATACCCTTGCCTATGCACTCGCATAGGGACCAAGAGCCTATACTCCACAAGTATAGGGACCTTTGCCCATCATCATCATGATGGGGACCTCTTTATTATTGCCCACATTCTACGAATGTGGGGATTTCTCAACCCGTCATTTACATGACGGGGACCTCAACTATTCATACTTGGTCACCACGTGACCAAGACTCAATCATGCTTACTACATGCATATGTACAATGACATCATCTTCCAAACATATGAATTCAACGTGTACATAATAACATGTAAGCATTAACAACATACACAGAAGCTTTAACCATAACTTGCATTTACCAAGATATATTATAATTCATCACATTAACATCCATGCATGGCTATTATGAACAAGACACAATCAATCTCAAAGAAACAATCATAATTATTCTACAACCCGAATACTTGCCTCAACAGTGCGAGAACGGTGGGCGCGAAGAGGCGCGCCTCGATCACGCTCCCACCTAAACATAATGATAACCCAAACTAAGACAAGCATGCTGGACCAAAAGCATAAATAAGAACACAATTGAACTCGCTAAACTCCCAAGCGTTTCCAATCTTCCAATTTCTACCGATCGATTTGGTGTTCACTGCAGACAGTCAACTTATAAAATACATAACTTTCTGCTCAGGAGTCCAAATAAGATGTTCTAATACTTTCTGGAAAGATAATTAAATTACCTAAATAAACTTAGTTGGGGAGCCCTTCTGATTCTGCCATTTACTGCCCCTACCAAGCCAATCAGAACATCAATTATCACGTCGGGTTCTCTGGACAGTACACTAAAATTATCATAACTTTTGCTACGAAAGTTCAATTCTTACGTTCTTTAGCTTTCTGGAAAGGTGAGGAAATTACCCATCTTTTTAATTATAACGAGATCCTCTGATTTCATCTTTAACTAATAGATTAACTCAGATTTCTACAGAATGTCAGGATGTTGACAGATTAACAGGACAGCGGCACTAAACAATTCATAACTTTCTAACCGTTAATCGGATTTGGGCGTTCTTGGTGGCCACGGAAAGCTAATGACATAACCCAACTATCTCTAAGAGGGTAGATCCCTAGATTCTGCATCTAAAGATATGAAATCCGCGGATCAAACTACTGGACAAAACACGATCTAGATAACTGACTTTGCTAAAACAACTAATTAAGCATCTACTCAAGGAGAAACAGCGATTACCCTTGATGACATGATGAAGGGCCTGCTGAGAACAACGATGATTGCCCGCCTACGATCTCTCCCCTTCCTCTCTTCTTCCTCCTCTTCCTCTTCTTCTTGATCAGCAGCAGGGAGCACCGACGGCGAGGAAGAGAGGCACCACCATGGAGGAGAGGGGCATGCTATAGTAGTCATGCTACAGTGGTGGCCGTGGTACTGTAGCTACAGTGCAGCTAGGATTTTTCCCTTCCTTTTATTGGTGGCCGGCCCCTCATGGGCCTCTTGGGCCAAGGCCCGAGGCCGAAGTTGCCGAAGAACTGCAGAAACCCCCCTTTTTATGTCTAATTTCTCTTTTGAACGCTTTCTTTCGTAGAATAAATCGGAGTATTACATTAAAACCCTCTCTTTCTCCTGTTCAATCGCTTTGCTAAAAGAAACATTCTCCCGATTTAATTATTCTCTCCCGATTTATTTATTCTCTTCCGATTTAATTTTTGGGGTATTACAAACATAATGCACGTGTTAATGATGATCCATATGCTAAAGTCAAGTTCACTATACCATCTTTTGTGGGTACTTATGATGCTGAATCATATCTAGATTGGGAGTTGACGGTAGAACAGAAATTTAATGCTCACTTAGTTCCTGAAGTATATAGAGTTAGACAAGCCACAAGTGAATTTAAAAACTTTGCCATCATTTGGTGGAATAGGGTATGCAATGATGGATTAGCGCCTACTACTTGGGATGCTTTAAAGGTTGCTATGCGTAACAGATTTGTTCCACCTTCTTTTAAACGTGACTTGCTTAAGAAATTGCAGCACTTAAACTAAGGCAATAGATCCGTAGAAGAATATCATCAGGAGCTACAGATTAGTATGTTGCGTTGTGATATTATTGAGGATTAAGAGGCTGCAATGGCACGTTTTTATGGAGGATTAAGACGTGAAATTCAGGACATAGTTGATTACAAAGAATGTGATAGTGTCTCTAGATTGTTCCAACTTGCATGTTGGGCAGAAAAGGAATTGCAGGGACGACAGTAGAGGCCAATGAACAATTTTGGAAGCACGTCTACACCAAGATCAACGCCAGGGCAAGTTGAAACAGTCCCACCTTCGGCTACACGGTCTGCTGCCCCCTCCTTGAGTAGGGCGCGTTCAGCAGCACCTCTGACACCATCACATGCACCCAAGGTAAGTAAATCTACTAGTGTGCAGGCCCTAGCCAAGAGTTCTTCTTCGGTTTCTTCCACGGGCCGTACAACCGGGATTGTTTGCCACCGTTGTAAGGGAATGGGCCACGTCATGAGGGACTGCCCAAGTCAGCGAGCATACCTTGCCACTGAAGACGGTGGATATGTAAGTGCCAGTGATATTGAGGATGAAAATGTACTTGCAACTAACATTACAGGTGGAGGAGACGAGATAGACAGTGATGCTGATGATGTAGAGGAACAAGTAACTGCGATTGAAATAGGGAATCATGTGAGCCTTGTTGCGCAGTGAGTGCTGAGCGCACAAGTGGAGAGAGCAGAGCAAAATCAGCGGCACAACTTGTTTCAACCCAGATTTCTTGTGAAGGAGAGAGCCTGTAAAGTCATCATTGATGGAGGGAGCTGCAATAACCTTGCAAGTTCCGAGATGGTCGAGAAGCTTGGCTTGGCCACACAGCCACACCCACGTCCCTACTACATCTAATGGTTCAATTCGTGTGGTAAGTTAAAGGTAAACAAGGTTGTGAGAGTGCAATTTTCAGCTGGTAATTACAAAGAAAGTGCCGACTTTGATGTAGTGCCTATGCAAGCATGCTCTTTGTTGCTCGGTAGGCCTTGGTTATATGATAATGAGCTGCCGTGCTATGCTTTGATATGCAAAGATGCTTTATTTTCACTTGAGAATATATCTAGCTCTTTGCCTCCTGTTATTGCTAACCTTTTGTAGGAGTATGTGGATGTATTTTCCGCTGAGGAGCCCCCAGGATTACCACATATTCGAGGGATAGAGCATCACATCGATTTGACCCTGGGAGCGACTTTGCTGCACTGCGGCCGTGCATATCAATTGGAGCTTCTCGCAGATTTTGGAGTTCTGAAGGTCTACGACCGCTTCCCAAGGTCTACAACCTATTCTCTGTGATCTCGACCGTGTCTCAAGCTCTACGACTAGTCCTATGACCAGTCCTACGGATTTGAAGCCATACTTGGGGAAAGAAGATGACCTTGAGTTGAGGACGACTCCAATTCAAGAGGGGGAGGATGATGAGGACATCACTCCTTCGGATACACGCACTACATAAAATCTTCTAGATCCGGTTGCTAAACTAGAAGGCCCTATGACAAGAGCTCGTGCACGTCACTTAAATTATGAGGTGAGCTTATTTCTAGGTGCTAATAATTTATCTATGCAGAATGGTATACTACATAATAATTGTGATCTTTTATACTGAGGAATAATGGGAAGGATCCGTCAAGTCCTGATCATCTGCGCTAATTGCGCCCAAGTAAAGGAAGTCCCTCTGATTACACCGAGAAGAGAGTTTGGGTTGCAGACCCAAAGGTCTACGACCAGTTCTCCATGCTCTACGACCAGGTCTACAAGCTCTACAACCAGGTGTACCCGCTCTACGACCACGATGGGAGTTAGTCAGAATCGTTGAAGTAAGGTGTTGTGTCACCATTCTGGGCCTAATAAGGCCTTGTAAGCGTGTCGAGGTCAAAGCCCAGGATGTGTACGCCTATCCCCACGGTAGCTCAACCCTAGGTCAACCTCCTCACGTCCCCTATATATGTGCAGCAGCCGTCACAGTTTAGGGTTGGGTTTTTCTTATATTATTCTGCCACTTTGCAGTTTCGCCGCTTGTTCAGTTTGAGGAACCCCACTTGTGAACTTCATCTATATTCGCAATATAATTCAGATTGCATCTACCTTGTTCTTGTGAGTTGCTTCGATTGCTTGCAGGAACCATAACCCTTGTGGTAAGGTCGATCGTGTGCAAGCGTGGTTGATAACGACAGTCGTGCGGGTGTAGCGAATTGCGAGGTGAGGATCTGCGGGTCGGAAGCCTCAAAGCGTCAACGTCCTCACGACGAAATCAATCGAACCTATCGAAAGATCGGGCCGCCGTGATTCATCAACATTTGAGTGTTGCAACTTGCAAGTAAATGACACTCAGGCCCAATGCTTAGTATATGATTTTTATTACAGTGCAGACGTTTTTGAAACAATTTCTAGCTTTGTAGACACTCCAATTTGCGATCTTGAGTGCTATATGATTTGCCCTAATTGTAATTCATGGATGAAGACACATTTTCTCACCTAGGTATATTTTAAAAAACTCTGGGCACACAACAGTTCTGTTTTAATCCTTTTCTAATACTAAATTCTCTGTTTTATTATTTGTATCTCCTGTTGATGAAAATCCTTTTGTTAGGGGCTGCAAATAAACCACAAGAGTTGGATGATGATGTCCTTCGAAGACTAGTAAGATTAATCATATATATTTATGATTATAGCTGCTGTTTTATTTTGGCCTCATATGTCTTGCATCTAGGGTTTTAAAAAACGAACACAAGAGTATGTGCTACTTATTGTCTAGTACTAGACTACCAGTTCCTGACACACCTTTACCCCTCAGGGTATTATGGCAACAAGAGAATTAATCGGGAACTAGACTGAAAGTGTGCCAGTTTTATCTAGTTACAACTTACAAGGGCAGTTTGTTATGGTTGCCAAACTCTTTTGAGGGAAAAATGCGAAAACTATTATTTTTCATTTGCTTAGATGACGTCTCGGGAAATCTGAAAATAGATGAACATGGTTTCTGATTATTCTATTATCATTTAGCATGCGAGCCAAGCTTAGAAAAAAATACTATTGAACTCAAATTCAAGTGCCATAGAACTATTAAATAGAAAAGGGATTACTATTAAGCTCCTTCCTCTTTATTAGGCATACTTTGTCCTTTGGAATAGGATTATGTTGTTCAAGAATTAGTAGATACCAGTAATAATGGTATGTTCATGTAAAAAATGACTCAACTTGCTGATAGAAGACAACTTAGACTAACAGCTATCACTTAATAACTTAATAGTACTTGGTGCCTTTTGTCAGTTTCTATGTAAGATGGTTGTGCCGATTACAAACTCTGTAGCTAGACACTTTATCTCTAATTGCAGTTTTTTGTATCAATTTCTTTCGGGGTTCCGCATGTGCACTTAATTATTAGAATTATTATTCATAAAAAGTTGGGGGGAGAATCAACAAAGAATTGTGCGCCAAACCAAGTATAAGGCAAAATTTGATATATGCCACTCAGAAAGTTGCCACTTCGAGATATGCCACTCAGTTTCCTGAAATTTGAAATTTGCCACTCCAGTTTCTTACTCTTTTGACATATACCATTATCACTCATTTTCTTTAATATTCTTTGATTTTCCATATATTCCAAAGGTGAACTACCGGTTTTGCCCCTTATCAACATCAACATCAACAAATCAATCTAACACCAACATGTAAAAAAATTGAAATAGCGAGCTCTTGATCACCGGTGAGAGGTTGTCGATCAGGTACCCCACCTCCAAGACGATCGCATCCACATCGCCACCACGAACACGAGCCACCGGTTCGCAGAAACCTCGCACCCGCCCCCCACCTCCATTGCAAGCAGGCTCTCCTAAACCCAAAACTCCGAACGAATTCAAGATTGGAACAATCCTAGAATCGCGATTGAACAACAACCCCAAGAATCTGTGTTGAAAGCGGAATCAAAGCAAAGTGACGGATTGGGATAAGGAGGAGGAGGAGCCCGCCAACTGATGGTTTCTTGGAGGCAAGCAAAAATAGGGCGAGAGGCCGAAGCAAGACACCGCCACAAAACACAATGGACGGACCCAGCACGGGCGAGTCGGTGAGCTGGCGCACCAGAGTCAAGCGCTGCTCGACACCGGGAGCACAACCGGCCGCCTGCTGGGCCAAGCGAGGAGGGCGCAGATCTTGCCAAGCAGAACAAGCAGACACGAGCCTGGCCATGGCATGCAGACCAAAGTGAGGCCGTGAAATGACCACTCAGCGCCGACGGCCGAGGGCGGGCCGGACCAGAGGAGCGAGCGACGGCGCCATGGAGGGCCAAGGGGGAGCACGGGTGCGCCAGAGGCCGGAGGCGGCGCCGGACCGGAGGGGAGCCACGAGGAAGCACCCATGGCCAAGAGAGCTTCGGTGAAGCAAAAACCAAAAGAAAGAAATAGGGAGAATGGAGGAAGAGAGAAGAAATAGCATAGGGAAAAGCAAGAAGATGAGCCTGGAGGCGAGGAACCGAGCCGGACATAGGAGGCAGCACCAAGATGCTCATGGCGCCAAGAATGCCATGCGACCAGAGGAAAGGGAAGAACAAGAAATGGAGAGAGAAGAATGGAAAAGGGACAAAACCGGCAATTCACCTTTGGAATATATGGAAAATCAAAGAATATTAAAGAAAATGAGTGATAATGATATATGTCAAAAGAGTAAGAAACTGGAGTGACAAATTTCAAATTTCAGAAAACTGAGTGACATATATTTAATTTTGGCCGAGTATAATCCCACCCGACCAGCCCAAGCCCATTTGCCCTCTGACAGCCATCACAGCCCAGAGCCAAGCCCATGTACGGGTGGGAGCCTGGCGGCCGAAGCACGCGCGCACGCGCGTCGTGTCGGCCTCTGCATCCGCTTGTGCCGTAACCCCACTCCGAAAGGCCGAAATCCCCAACGCAAAAACCCTAAATCAAAGGAGGCAAAAAAAGACCAAGCGAGCAAACAAGAAAAAAAAAATCCATCCACCGCCTCCTCGTGCTCGCGAGAGATGGAGCACGACGCCGAGATGGCCCCGCCAATCGCCTCCCACGTACCCGCCGCCGACGCGGACGACTGGGCGGAGCGCGACGACTTCGAGGAGTCGCCAGCGGAGTCCCACTCTCATCCCCCGCCGGCCGCGGCCGCCGAAGACGAAACCCGTGAGGCGCCCCCACCGGCTCCTCCGGCCCAAGGTATCTTCCCCGCTCTACCCCGATTCCTCTACCGCGCCGTTGTGTGGTTGCTTGTTCCTCCTGTTGGATCTGAGCTTGCTCTGTGCGGATCTGCGGCGCTACTGTGCTCAATTATGTGGTGATATGAGCTCATAACGTGTTTCTTCCAGCGGGTAGGTTACTTCTGCTACTGGAATTAGGAGGGGAAGTGGATGTTTCGGTGGTTTCTGATGATCTAGTTAGACCTGGGTCGTTTTATAATCGATAGTTGTGTTTTGATTGGAGATAAGGAATGGAGTTACCAGATCTTAATGCGTGTAAGCGCAGGCCTCGCGCGTGTTAGATTCGTGGAGTGTGCAATCTTGTTGGACGTATGTGGTTCCGTGCGGGCACAGATTCCCTAGAGTTAGCACTTTAATTTCCCTAGTGGATTTCACCAAATCTAGAATGTGTTAGATTCGTGGAGTGTGCAATCTTGTTGGACGTATGTGGTTCCGTGCGGGCACAGATCCCCTAGAGTTAGCACTTTGCCTAGTAGATTTCACCAAATCTAGAATGTTGGCGCTTTCCTATGGCATAGATCAAACCACGTCATGCCCAGTACAATCAGTTAATCACATTTAAAACTTATCGTTGAACTAAAATCTGGAGTAGCAGAATATAACCTAAAGAGCACCATTCTGTCCATTCGGTAGCAATGGGAGCCAATGCTGACGGCGACTGCAGCATAGGAGGTGAAGCTGGTAGCCACAACCTTTCGTAAGCAAACCAAGTAACTAGACGGGTGTTTGGTGTTAATGCCATGCATGATATTTCTTTATGAGGACTTTGATCCACTTTTAGCCAATTCTTTCTGTTATCCACAAACTTGTTGCTTGGAATTGATTTCTAATCTCTTATGAAAAACAAAGGCATGAGAGGAGTGAACATGTTGTCATTAATTCTATGAGCTGTTTCAGGAAGGAACGATAAGAGAAATTTATCTCCCTACAAAGTCCAAATTGAATAATTAGTGACCTTGGAGAAGACTAAGTTGTAGGGGTTGATATGACTTGACCTGCACCACAGGGGGGACAAACTAATTAATTGGATTTGGTGAATTCCACTTGGTGGATTTAGTTGCTAACTGTAGGGGATCTGTGGCAGGTTGTATATCTTCTTCAGGTGCACATATGTTCAATGAATGAATTCGCAGTTATACTATTATAGTAACTAAACTTGCATAGCGGATTCACAAGGTCAATAAATTGAATTCTGTTTGTTTTTGTAAATTTATGGCGAGTTGGCGACAAACGTGATTTTTGTGTTATATTTCTAGAGGAAAATGATTTTTCGTCTAACAATCCCCTTCTGAATTTTCTTTGGACTTATCTGGATAAAACCTCTATTATCTGGAGATACTATTTTTAGTTGTATGCTGGAAAGTTTTTTAAAATTATGCTGCAGTCCAGTTTCTGGAACTGGAGAAAGCGTTAGCACTTTTTTGGTTGGTGTGTCCAGTATCCTACATTGTCACTGCATTTCATGTGTTGCTTTTCCATTGTATTCAGAGAAAACCGGCTTTAGTGTAAAGATGGACATGGTAGGGGACCAGGGGTTGCATTTAGAAAACCGGCTTTAGTGTAAAGATGGACATGGTAGGGGACCAGGGGTTGCATTTCTATTGTTTGTTCTTCGACTCTTCGGATCATCCCATAGGGGCTAGTTTGGAGTCATTGTTCATTTCGGCTGTTGGGATGTTACATTGATTTATTTAGTTTATATTTTATAAGGGGGCAATCTGGCTAAACTTTGCTGCTCTTTTTGATCCAATAAATTTCTGGTTCCATCTTATGCGGTTATGCTATCACAGGTTGTGATGTCCTCTGTTTTACTAGCATATTGTCCAATTCATAATCGTCTAACATTAATTCACACTATTTACCCTCAGATGTCAACGGAATCCAGTCAAGTCTTCAGTCACTGGAGTTGCAGCCAAGTGGTATGTATGAAAGCTATGTTTGCCTTCAGCTACAGCCAACATATTATGGTTATGGTTATTCAGAAGAATCAGAATTGGTCTAAGATTTCATTCCTTCACTAACAGCTGTTTTCCTGAGAAGATTGTTCTGCATGTAGTCTTTGGATTTTCTCTGTCAGGTTGTTGTATTGTCTTAGACTCGATTCGAATGATACCACTCTTATTAGTTTACGTCCTGCACTTCCTTTGAGAGAAGGCGAATAACTGAAAAGCTGTAAAAGTAATGATGTTTACATTTTGTTTTGTGGAACTTTTGAAATGTTGTGTCCTTCAGTTGGACCACCTTACCCATTTTTCAATTGTGCTAGGACATTAGTTTTAGACTTGATAGTAGTTTGTTGACTGTACCTTCTAATCTTCTATGGGATTGCAATTGAATAAATGAATAATGTTATTGTTTCTTTAAGACCTTTTCTTCCCTCGTGTCTAATATTTTTCTGTATTATTTCAGATGTTCATTGTGATGGGGTTCAAATGGAAGCAAATGAGGAACGAAATAGAAAACGACATTTGAATGTTGTGTTTATTGGACATGTCGGTTGGTACTCTTGTATTTCTTGCATCCTTTCATTTAGTTTAAATACATAAGTTCACTGTTACCTGACATGCTATCAGAAAAAAAATGTGCTTTGCAATATTCTTACTTTTTAGTTGGTACATCTCAGTTTTGGTATAACTTGTGTATCATAAACCGGCCAAGGAATGCAACACAATAGAATGTTGTGTTCATCAATCTTGTCAGCAAATATTTGCTTGTTTGATACTTTGATGCAATCTTGTCGAACAGAAGTCGGAAGACAAAAAAAAGGTATGCTTGGCTTTGTGATAATCTTGTAGGATGCAGAGATTGAAATCTGGTGTAACAAGTAGCAAGGTGTAACGAACCTTAGTTCATTACGGGGTAAACACCGCCAGGGTGAAGGCCGGACGGCGTCGGCTTTATGGGATGAGAGATTAGACTATAGACTGGGATGATAGAAACTTAGGAGGAAGACTAGATTAATTCATCTTTCTTGCTTGATTGATAATGGATACATGCTATCCCTTTTATAGGGACGACCCGACTTGATCCCTAAGAAATAATCTATAAGGAAAGTTATCTCTAACAATCCAATCTAATAATAACTTGCCTAACTAATAGATAATACCAAACACCTAATAGATAGATTCTTAAATAATAAATTTTTCCTAATAATTGCGGCTGGTTACTGTTCATGCGTGAACATTACCATGTGAACAGTAATGTCGGCCCATGACAACTACTCTCTTTTCGCGACAGCTCATCCTTGAGCTGTGGTGGCGACCATGGCTGAAGCCCTAGGAGACCCCATATTGATGAGAGGTTGCGATGGCTACATGACTCTTTGGGGATCATTGTCTCCACACGTGGTTGTGGCAAACTCACGGGTCGCTGTGGCAGGTATGGCAGCAACCCTGGCAGAGCTGCGGCGGGCTCCGACGCCACTGCGATCATCTTCTCTACGTTGGCCAGAGGTAGCGTTGCCACCACCTCCTAATGTGACGTTGTAGCTGTTGGAAATAGCGTAGCCACCGCCTCTTGGTGCGTCGCCGCAGTTGTTGGAGGTAGCTCCGCCACCGCCGTGGAAGGTGTCACCACCTCTGTAGAAGGCATCGCCGCCGCCGTGGGAGGCTTCGCTGTCGTCGACACAATCATCTTCTCCAAGGTGGCATACATGTCAAGAAAGATGGCTGCCATCTTCTTGTCGTTGTCGTTGGTACTCATAGCCATCTTGTTGGCGTTAGCTTTTATCATAGCCAACGACTCGACGGCAGGTCTGATGGTCTGATCTGTCGTCATAACCTTGGTAGCAGAACTCGTGGGAAGGGATCGACTGCTCTGATACCAAACGTAACGAATCTTAGTTCATTACGGGGTAAACACTGCTAGGAAGAAGGCCGGACGGCGTCGGCTTTATGGGATGAGAGATTAGACTATAGACTGGGATGATAGAAACTTGGGAGGAAGACTAGATTAATTCATCTTTCTTGCTTGATTGATAATGGATACATGCTATCCCTTTTATAGGGACGACCCGACTTGACCCCTAAGAAATAATCTATAAGGAAAGTTATCTCTAGCAATCCAATCTAATAATAACTTGTCTAACTAATAGATAATACCAAAAACCTAATAGATAGATTCCTAAATAATAAATCTTTCCTAATAATTGCGAGTGGTGACACGTGAACAGTCACACGCGAACAGTAATGTCGGCCCATGGCACAAGGTGCCCATGTACTGATGGAGGAAGCTCTGGGGGGCGTGGAGGCTGTTGATGTATGAGCAGAATGCCTGCCTAACCCTTGCAGCTATGCCTTTGGTGCTAGAACAGGAAATCCTGATTTCATGACCCATTGGGCCCATTTTATATAAAAATTATGCTTGTGTTACTAGGGTGGGGTTTGCGCCGACCTCACCCTTTGTGCTTATGTGTCCCTTTGACCAGTGTGTGCTTGTGTCGCAGCAGCACCGCACCATGTTTAATTCATGGCTTTGGCCTGGACGAGTCTAGATGTGAGGGTGAATTATGAAGATCAGAATGAATAGATTTCCCACCTTTCCTAATAGTTTAAGCTTAAAGATGAGTTGGTTGGTGCATAAAACTCAACAGGGATTGTAAAGAGGTCATTGAGGGCGGCTCCGTGTTTTGGCAGCAGAAAAGAATATGTTCTCAAACTTAATAGGCTTCCCGAAAATCTGTTTGCATTTAGTCCATGGGTGTTGATGTTGGTGTGATGGATTCTCTGTAAACATTTGGCATATGGAATATCTAAGACCTTATTTTGTGACCATAATATAGATAAACTTAATTCAAAAGTTTATTTCATAAATTAATTAAAATTATAAATATCAGTGTGAATCTTGTAGCCCTACCAGCTTAGTTTACTGAATTAGACATCCTTACTGCATTGATCTTGGTCATCTTTGTGGGTTGTGCTTGTCTTGACAACACCATGGTTCACACCTTGTTTTACTGGATTAATACCTGTTTAGGGAGATACATTTTAATTTTGTTTAATGTTCTGACAAGGTAGCACTAGTTTTAGTTCAAATGTGACAGGTTTTTTTATGGAAGTTTGGAGTCTTAACTTATTCTACTTAAGGCTAGAGCAATTCTACTGTTGATTGTATAAGCATGATAATTGATTTCACAGTTACTTTTACTAGGCAGCAACAGTTAGCCCGTCAGTTAATTGAGTTGAGTGTCACGGATGAGTATTTCAGTTCTTTTCCACTCATACCATGATAATAGCATGCACATCGACTTATTTACAGTGCTCACATGCTGTTGCATGCATGTCAACTGCCATGTTAATTGGGAGGGCACAGCACATCACTTTGTTACAAATTGACTGAAGTGATAAATACAAGTTTTGGGGTATCTCAGCAAGATTTCAAAGTTTATAGACATAAGGGAGAAGGTGGTTAAAGTTTAAGAACACAATTTACTATATATTTTAATGCATATTCATTTCAATGTGTTGGTGCTCTTTTTCTTTTTTTGAACATATTATGCATCATTGTGCTCCTGTTGTTGTATTATGATATTGCCTACTCCCTCTATCCCCGAATTACTGTAGTTGCAGTACATGCGATCAACTTTTGACATTGACCATTAGTATGTTTAATTATCTATAGGTGTGTTTTTAACAAAGGAGTATTACTAGACATAGCTTTTAGAAAGTTTTTATACCATACCTTGCTGACATATCTACAGATGTTTGATAAAGTCCCCTCATTCTTTCATCTTATTTCTCCTTGTAGAGGACTATGGGAGACTGTTGCATCATTTGTTTTTGTTCATTTTATTTAGTCAGTTCTTACTATTGACATACATATGCTATGTGCATGCTTATGTTTTATTGTTGCTCAAGACGTTGTGTTAATGCAGATTTTTACTAAAAAAGTCTTAATGTCCTCACCTATTTCTCTTTGTTTTTCATGGTTCCAGATGCTGGCAAGTCAACAGCAGGAGGCCAGATATTGTTCTTAAGTGGGCAAGTGGATGAGCGGACAATCCAGAAATACGAAAAGGAAGCGAAGGACAAAAGCCGAGAGAGCTGGTAAGTAGTTCATTTTCTCTCATAGTTGCTTGTTTTGTAAGTTTCATGCTAACCGACTGTGCTTATTTTGATATATTTGTTCCTTTTATGATTTAATTTTTTCTAAGCCAGGTTGGCTGCAGTATCTTGTTTGTCCTTTCGTTGTAATGCAAGTTTGTTGTATTAAAATGTTACCCTTATGTGATATCGGTTGTGCTGTACTTTCTGTATGTTGATTCTGTTTAACCCCGTAGCTAAAGTTGACCCAAGATGATCTTCTTCATTTATTTGTTACTAAATTGGTGGGTTAAAAATTCTGAGAGCGGTAGCCATTCTACTTCCCTGTAGTTGTCACGTGCATAGATTAGATGGCCCTGAACCCAAGCAGCGCGACCATCCAAGGCCGGTAGCCGCACCACAAGGGCAGGGATAGAGGAGGGTAGTCTAATGACTCCTTTTGATATATTTTTTGGTTGATCTGATATTGGATGCATGCTGTCCCTTTTATAGGGATGGATTACTTAGGCCCTAAGGAAACAATCTGATCTAATCTAATATACTCTTATGTATAAGGAAACTAATATCTCTAATTTAAGGAACTACTCATGTGCTTGATCTCCTGCCTCATTGGGCCCTAGATCCACACCCATGACATTTCTCCGTCCCTTCGAAACAGCTCATCCTCGAGCTGTGGTGGTGGGCACGGTTGCAGCCCAAGGAGGCCCCATGTCGACGATAGATTGCAGTGTCGGTGCCACGTCACCTGGGAAAGCAGCAGGCTTGATGAGGCTATCCCCATCGCCCTAGGTCGCAATGCCGCCCCGAAGCGCCAGGTCATGATGCCGCCACGGTAGCACCAGGCCGCGACGGCGCCGCTTCTGCTGCTCCTACTGCGCCCATCCTCGCCACCATTGCTGGATTCAACGGCGCTGCCCCTAATCCCATTGCCCCATGCCGGTTGGCGCAAGCAGGTCTGGCGGCGACTGGGGGGCGGCTGTTCTGGAGGCTTTTATAGGCATGGCTTACTTAGCCCCTAAGGAAACAATCTGATCTCTTTTTTCTATTTTACTTGTAGATTTAAACAACTCAGTGTCTTGCTTAGTTGTGAAACTGGGGGATAAGTCTAGTAATGTTTTCACATTTAATATTTACTACATGACTACATGTTGCATTTCTCTCTGACTAGTGTCTAGTTTGTGAGCTCATGCGGCATGCTGGCATGGCCATCTTGCTAATGCCTTTTTCAGCCGCATGACTTGACCTTGGTAATTCAAGCTAGTTCGTGATCTATACATTGAACTTGGAGCATGGTATGTAACATTGTAAGTTTGTAACTTGGTCAGAAAAGCTGAATAAGACAAAGTCACTATCAGAGTTACTTCATTTTTATGTATCATGTATTTCTTATTTACATTAGCACTGTGTATATATTGACACTTAGTGCAATAGCTTGTCTAACCCCGAATTACCATGCGTATTAATTTTGTTGCACCAAGCATCCAACTAATAAGCCCATGAATTCATTATTTTCCAAGTCTTTTCAAATTTATTTTTTGAATTTCTTTTATCTGTTTATGACATTTGATCTCATTCGCATCGTCTAAAGAAGGCAAGGGTTAGCTCATTTGTTTAGTAGAGACTGTTGTGTATGCCACTTGACCACATTCTTTGCTGATCAGAAATTTGACTAAAAACCAAAGTTACCAAAAACGCGGTTCGTCCGAGTCGCGGTACGGGATTCGGGTTTGTTGTTCGCCACTTTGTCTTCCAATTTCCACTTCGAACACGAACCCCGTATGCTAAACCGGTTCGGGTTCGACGAATCTGGTTCATGATTCGCGGGGTTTTATAGCGGATCCGGTAACTATGCTAAAAACTGAAGTGAACTGATTAAAAATAAGCTTACAGTGGAGGAACCTGCACAGCAGTGCATTGGAGGCCCCTGGTGATTTTATCCCTTTATATTAACCATAGCTGACGTTGCCTGCTAACCTTGTTTCTGCACGATGTCCATAAGTCCATTGTCTTTGCTAGAGAGAAATGCGAGGTTAAAGCTTGAACATTTCAATGTTGATACGTGACTTGTCTAGTTTTCATTTCACATTATGCTTAGAGGTTTGAAGTTGTAATTTTCTCCTTACAATGGGTTGGCAAACTTTTTCGTACTTAGTTGGATCATATTTGGTGGTTTCCTACTATAAATCACTTTTCTCTCAGGTTGAAGAAAAATGACTCTTGCTTTACATTTTGGGCATGAGAAATGCTTGGCCTTCTATTGCATGATGCTGACATTCTTCCCATATTTGTGAATATCAAAGGTACATGGCGTACATTATGGACACAAATGAGGAAGAACGGGCGAAGGTATATTATATAATCAAAAAAATATGTTCGGCACATCCCTGTAGATTGTTTTACAAAAGGATGCAGGTGCCTATGTTATGTTTTGTCCACAAGGAACTCTGTTAAAAATTCTTCGTCAGGATTAATTTGTAATTTTTCCCATTAGCTTGGTCTAAGCATGTTATGTACTTCAAGTTGGAGTTGATGAAACTTCATTTTGTTTGTGGATAAGATGCCTTTTGAATTCTGCCAAATTACCAGCTTTTTGTTTTACTTATCGTGGTTGTGTGTTCTTTTGAATCTATCTCAGGGGAAGACGGTTGAAGTTGGGAGAGCTCACTTTGAGACAGAAAATACAAGATTCACTATTTTAGATGCACCGGTAACTTTTTTCTTCTCTAGTAAGCTCATAACTTGTTACATTAATCGTTATTTTGTGACATCTTTGTGTTGCTTCGTGGAACAAAGAACCTGGATAGAACAGAGTCATGTCATATATATAATAAATTAAACATTAAACTTAAATATATAAGCAGAAGACTTTGGATATTACCATTGAGGAGCTCACTAATTTTGATCCAAGTATCTAGCCTCAGGACAATGCACTACAATGAGTTTCTTTCCCCTTTTTGGATTGATTGAAATTATTTCCATGGAAGCAATTGAACTCCTGGTTATCTTATGTGCATCTCAAACTGGTCTTTGGACTAATTATGTATGCATACTACTGCATGCGATTATCACCCTGTGTATCATCACTTGAATAATGTTCTTGTCCATGCTTATGCATCTCATGTTCTTGAATTGGTCTGTTGTGTAACAATTCGGAGTGGTTCTTGACTTGCTATTTGTGGTTATAATAAGTTCATCATGCACACCCTAGCACAACACATGTAACTTTCATGCTGTGATAAGCTACTTCCATTTTTGCGTTGAAATCTTTTACTGATGATTTATTTATCCATTTGATGTTGTCCTGTTTGTTTCTTGTTTTGCATATTTGTTGCATCCGATTTACTTCTGAGTTGGCAGGGCCACAAAAGTTATGTTCCGAACATGATAAGTGGTGCATCTCAAGCTGACATTGGTGTTCTGGTAAGCAAAATGGCATTATCTTTCAAAGACTTATTTACTGTCATGTTCCAGCTTGAGATAACTGTATATTTATTTTATCCTCAGGTGATATCTGCTCGGAAAGGTGAATTTGAAACTGGGTATGAAAGAGGAGGGCAGACTCGTGAACATGTGCTGCTGGCAAAAACTTTAGGTGTTTCTAAGTTGGTTGTGGTCATAAATAAGATGGATGATCCTACTGTTGGATGGTCTAAAGAAAGGTATATTACATTGATAAGAAATATGCTGTTAAGTGTTAACACCTCTATAAATTGGGAAAAAGAGATCAGGCTAGCTGTAGGTTGGGTAATGAAAATAATTAACTTGCTGTTTTTTGTTTCAGATATGATGAAATAGAAGGCAAAATGACTCCTTTCCTTAAATCTTCGGGGTACAATGTTAAGAAAGGTATTATACTATCATATTAATAGACATCATATTGGCACCCTTTTGTAAGCAGTGGATTCAACCTTGGAGTTGTTTTTTACAAGGCTTATTGTTTTCCCTCAATTTAATTTGAAACATTCTATAGAAACCATATTGTCAAATGGACCTCTGTATTGGTTCATTTTATTGCTTGACTGTTGAATTTTGATGCCTAATTTATAGGCACAAAGTTAAGTTTTCAAATATATTTGTTTCTATGCATTGTAAGACATGTTTTATCTTACATAGACTTTAGGAGAGTTCCTTGTAAGTCTGAAACATCAAAAATATATTCTGTACTGATACATATTATTCCATCGATGAAAATGCCACTGTTTTACTTTCCTTTGTTTGCCAATTTATTTGGTGACTTCTGATTTAGATTTTTTAGGTTTGTGATTACAACCAATCTGTCTTGTCTGTACTGAAAAAATGCTGGGAGTTTATTCACAACACACTCTTCCACGAGGTGTTCTGGGTATATGATTTGATTTTTATGCTGTTCCTGTTTCAGAATGTAAGAAGCACACGTAGCTCATATACTTTTTGGTATTCCATGTGGTTAGGCAGGGTTAAAATGACTAGATACTCTAGCATCTAGCCCAACAATGTTAGTTGAACAGTATAGACCGTTAATTGCTCAACTGATTGTGGTTATAAAAATGACATGATGACCAGCAATATGTTTACTTACTATTTTATTGGCATTGTTTTCAGATATTCAGTTCTTGCCAATCGCTGGTCTTTTGGGAACTAATATGAAGAAACGAGTGGATAAAAGCATTTGTAGCTGGTGGAATGGTCCGTGTCTTTTTGAAATTTTGGATTGCATCAAAGTCCCTTTACGAGATCCCAAAGGTCCAGTAAGGTTAGATGATTGCTTTGCTTAGTTTATCAAGTACATCTAAATGGATCAAATAAATCCATTTGTTTTGGTGCCATGTGGTGTATACCAAACCTTGGTTGCATGAGAATTTTTCAATAAGCCATTATTTTTTTTAAAAAAAATTGTATTGTCTTTGTGCTCGTATTGCATTTTTTACTTGGATAATTATCTTGAATAATGTTGACTAACAATGAATACGTATTTGCAGGATGCCAATCATTGATAAATATAAAGACATGGGCACTGTGGTGATGGGAAAAATAGAGTCTGGGACTATCTCAGAGGGTGATAATTTGTTGGTTATGCCAAACAAGGTATCTTTTTTTTGGGTGATTTGTTACATTGGAAAGCACCTCGTAATTGTTCTTGGGAGTAGGTAAATCTGATCTTAGTGTACTTGCTGTTTTACTAATAGGCCAATGTGAAAGTCATTAGTGTATACTGTGATGAAGACAAAGTGAGAAGTGCTGCACCTGGTGAGAATGTCCGTGTCAAATTGTCAGGAATTGAAGAGGAGGACATTACCGCTGGTTTTGTTTTATCAAGTATTAGTAAGTGTATTCTTTTTCAAGGAGTGGGGAGTGGCAAGATAATACTTATTTGTTGTTCTGTTAGACTTGTTTAGTGCTTTCCCTTGGATGAAATATGCCCCCTGCATTTCTGTAGTTCGATAATTGGTACTGGCTGCCACTGCACTTTTTGCATTCTGAACTCTTGATTAGATATTATTAGGTAATGGGAAAATTGCATTGGAGTCCTGTTTACAATACAATATTATATTTGCAAAGAGCTCCTCTATTCATTGTCTTTTTTGTCTGAACTCTGAACCCTGTTTCATGTGTTTGTTTGGTGGCACCTTTTGTCCAAGATGCTGAGTAGGTTAGCATGGTGGGAATAAGTCTCCCACTGAAACAGAAAAATGGAGGAAAAGTTTCCTTCTGAATTTATTCCCTTCTTAGACACCGAATTCTGTCAAGGAAAGCTAGGTTATTAGTGAAACAAAATTGACTCATGGTCCTGCATGTTGACATCGTAATTTGTATTTGCAAAACTTTTGGAGACACTATTTCCAATTTGTTAGATGGAAGGAAGGGCCCAGACAAATGAAATTCTTAGATAAACTGCAGGTAGAGTGGCTTGATTACACCAAAGTGCACACTAGATGGGCCCCTCTGGTGCAATTTCTTTCCATGTTGCGTTATCCTTATAAAATATCCTTAGTGTACTATTTAGTTCATATTCCTAGTTGTTCTACTCTGTTAAATACTCCCTCCTATTCCAAAAGTAAAAGTCATTTGAGCTTTGGGCTCACGAATTAAGGAGTAAGAGAAATGACCTTGGTGCCCTTCATTTATTCATATACTTTAATGGTTCCACCTTTGGGAAGAAGAGAGAGGTTGAGAGAGACCTCATTTATTCATGAGAACGTGTGCATTCATTCAATGAGGGCATAATAGGAAGAAACAAGATAAATGTACCTCGAAGTTGTAGAATGACTTTCATTTGGAGAAGAGTTGAGAAGCCTAAAATGACTTATGTTTGAAATCAGAGGGAGTAATTTAGTTAGTCATGGCTAGGGATTTGTGAGCAGCTTGGACATTTTTCCAGAAGGTTGCTTATTTTTGCCCTTTTCAGCAGTGGAGCTTTTTTCAATACATTGACTGAAGGATATTGTTTTCTTTGCAATATTTGTTCTTGCAGCAAATCCTGTCGGTGCTGTATCTGAATTTAATGCTCAGCTGCAGATACTGGAGTTGCTTGACAATGTAAGTGTCACTTGCACATCATAACAGTTAACCTAAATTATAAGATAGAGCTCACCTTTGACTACTGCCACTTGGCAATCTTTAGTTCTTGGTGTTCAATATCTTGGATGCATGTTGGTTCCTGGAGGTCGGTCGGTTTCCTGTGATTGGCCAGGAAGTGGCTGGTTCCTGGTTACTGCCCTGCGCAGTTTGCAATCATCTCAGAGAATCTTGGCTGGAATTTTTTATTTTCTGTATAGTTTATTTTACAAGAACTTTTGTTCATAAAACAAAAGAAGGAAAATACAACAATTGACCATCTTGGCTTGGATGTGAAAATGTGTTGGACATTGATAGATAAAATTATGGAAAGTTTGAGAAAATTGGTAAAAAAAAAATCAATCTGCTTGTTCGATATATGCTAGGAGAGAGACAAATTTGGCTGAAAAAAAAATAGAAAATGAAGAAATTATGATACCCCAGTCAAAGAATGTTAGCTCACCCTCCCATTATTCTTAATTTTGTTTTTGATGATCTGGTTGGTTGTTTTGACGAGGGTATCAAGGATACTTGCCTTTTACTACTCTGGTGGATACATATATACGCAGACAAATGGAATATCTGAAACATACGTTGCATACTTTAATTTGATTTTGACTCACATGTTTTTTTAGAAAAAATAATTCGTTTTTCTTTTAGAAAGAAGCAGTATCCAATGCACACATTTGCTTGTTTCTCTGTATGGCCTATACCAGACAAAACTCCTAGTTTGATATTTGACCAGTGTTAATTATCATTACTAGTAGTAATACATAACAGGCAGCCAGGCACTTGTAATCACTAGAAAATTTTTTGCAAGGGTTTTACAAGTAATATGGCTTCAGAGCAGATAGAAATATGCATTTCCTCCATTTCTTTTTCAACTCTGGCTCCAGGGTTGTCTGAATTTTAATATATTGGTATTTCTTCTGGGTGCGACCCTCTTTTTTTATACTGTGATTTTGATGTGCTAGGCAATCTTCACTGCTGGCTACAAGGCAGTGTTGCATATCCATTCTGTAGTTGAGGAGTGTGAGATTGTAGAGCTCATAGAGGAAATTGATCAGAAGAGGAAGAAAGAAAGTGACCCAAAGAGGAAAAAACCAAAGAGGAAGCCTCTTTTTGTGAAGAATGGAGCTGTTGTTGTTTGCCGCATTCAGGTTATTCCATAAAACCACCTCAATTTAAAAAAAGTGAGCATTATACAATTTGCTAATTGTCTCTGTTTTACATTAGGTCAATAACTTGATTTGTGTCGAGAACTTCTCTGATTTTCCTCAGCTTGGAAGATTTACACTCCGGACAGAAGGCAAGTACACACTTATTTTGAACAAAATAATGTTTGCCCTTGTTTCATCTTGTATTGAATACATATGGGATACGGCTTAAATCATGCAAATGACATGTAGTAAAGATGTTTGCACTAGATCCACCTATATTTTCTGAATCTTGACACTAAAGATACTTAATATGGGAATTATCTCAAATCGTACTATCGGACACAAATAAGCATAGTTCGATATGGCTTTCATCATATACTGCATGGTCAAGTGCTTTGCTACTATTTGGATGGTTTTTTCATGAAGGCATCGTAGTATAATTTTTTTTGACGGGAAGACATTGTAGTATAAAGTATTGGCTGATTCTTTTTCTGTATTTACCAGCTGATTTTCTATGGGTATCTGTGGCATTAGGATATTCTTCTGTAACAACCCTTTTAATAGCTATAATTCATTCACTAACTTTATCTAATTGCAATTGTTGGCTTACTTTTGTCATATTTTGATAGTATAGTACTTGATTTTAAGAAAATGCGAGTGTAGGTAGCTGACACAAATTTTGACAATAAGTAGTCATAATCTTTGGAATGGCAAATTAATAGGTTGGCCCATTAAATTTGAAATGCCAAATTGCGCAAGCAATCATCAAATGCCTTCTGTCATTTTATTTTGGCTGCTTTCCCCCTTGTCAAAAGCTGTACCAAGTGTTCTATGCTTACCTTTTCACCATGTCCAAGTAATCTGACCATTGAGTCTAATGATATTGCTGTGTTCCCTGTTAAAGTTGTTCTGTGTTTTCTCTGACCAAGTCAAGCACCCTACATCTTGAATTGTTGCAGGTAAAACAGTTGCTGTAGGAAAAGTTGTTGCTGTTCCATCGACTGGGAGCTCAACATTTAAAGCCTAAGCCAATTTTCCTGAGGGTGGGTAAAAGAAAACTATTTTCTTAAGCTCGATTCTGTTAGATATGTATATAGCCTAAGGTGTTCTTTGCATATTGGCAACCCTGTACATGTTATATATTGGCCCATTGGAATAGACAAGAAGCCTTATTCCAACATGGTATCAGAGCAAGGTTAGAGTTAGGGTTTTGCCGCCATTGCCGCCACCCTCCTCATGCCCTCCTCTGTTTTTCTATTGCTGCTGCCACCCACCCTCCTGTGCGAGCTCTGTGAGCTTTCCGCCGCTGCCAGCCTTTCGCCGCAGGATCCAGGCCGCCCATCTTCAAATCTGCGCTTCTTCACGCCGTTGCTGCCCGAGCCCTGCTGCCTTGCATCGCTCGGAGCACACCCTGCTCTGTTCTTAGCGAACGCTTAGCCGCCACACTAGAACCCGTCGGGTCGACACCGGATCGACGCTCCCTCGATGCTGTCTCCTCCGGATCGACGTTTCCTTGACGCTAGATCGACGCCGCCGCCGCCTCCGGATCAACGCACCTCGCTCGGCTTCACCTGCATCTCGCCAGATCTAGTGCACCTTCGCTCGGATCCCATGATTCCGTGCTGCTGCCGCCCCCGATCGAGCCTCCCGACGTCTGAACGGTGTCGCTGCCTCTAGTTCCTACCGGCTCGACGCCCCCAGACGTTGCCTCCTCCGGATCAAGCTCGGCTTCCACCGGAAAAAAAAAGAAAAAAAACTGACCCCGACTCTAGATCTAGTCAAGTCATCAATGATGGCTTCTGCCGGAGGCTCCTTCGCCATCCCACTCTCCAGTTCGCTTCAACGGGACGAACTTCCGAGAGTGGACTGTTCACCTGAGAATTCACCTCAACAGCCAGCGTCTCTAGGGTCATCTCATCGGCGAGCACCCCTGTCTGTCTCGCCCTACACCGTCCATTCTCGCCGCTTCTCCCTCTTCATTGCGGATCGGTTTCTCTGAGGCCGCCAATCTTTGCTGACCGGAGGAGGCTCGAGCTCTACTACCGATCTGTTGCATGCCTACAAGCGATGGCAGGATGCCGAGGCTCGTGCTACCGTCATCCTGGTGGGTAGTATGCCCGTGGCCATCTCTATGGATGTGGCGGAGCTGCCGACGACATAGCTTATATGGGAACGCTTTTGAGCTCACTACTAGCCGACGAGTGATGCTATGTACCTCTCAGTCGTGCACCAGGCGCATTCTCTTTAGTAGCTCGATGCCACCATGGATGACTTCTACTAGCAGATGTCTGAGGTATGGCGTCAGCTTTACTCTCTAGGGCTGGATGTCTGTCGAACCTATCCCTGCTGTGTGCGGCTCCGCGCTCACCAGGAGACTCACCGTCTCTACGACTTCCTGACGCGTCTCTGGTCTGAGTTGGAGACTGTGTGCTCAGCTCCTGACTCGCCACTCCCGCCCGAGCTGGGTAGAGGCCCTCACAGGTGTGCGTACTGAGGAGACTCGTCACTGTGGCTTAGCTCAGATGTAGGTCGTCCTGTCTGCTTCAGAACCTGCTCCTTTGCCTGTTTCTTCAGCACCGACTGTACCCGTGGTTGTTGTCTCTACTGCGGGTCTCCACTGCACCTATTGCCAGTGTTACAGCCACAAGTACCCGTGTTTGTTGTCTCTACTGCGGGTCTCCACTGCACCTATTGCCAGTGTTACAGCCATAGGTATCGGGACTGCTACAAGCGGAGGAGGGACCAGGGTATCAGAGCCCTGACAAGCTCCGGGTGTCGCCACCTCGGCCACATTCGGCTGCCTCGGCCACTTCCAGCCGTCCCGGTCAGCAGATTCAGGCCGATCTGCTCCGGATGGCTACAGCTGGTGGCTCTTTCTCCATCTCGGTCCCCATAGTTCGTTTCGATGGGACGAACTTCCGGGAGTGGGCCGTTCACCTGAGGATTTACCTCAACAGCCAGGGCCTCTAGAGTCATCTCACCGGCGAGCACCCCTGTTTGCCTCGCCCTACACTGCCAATTCTGCCCGCTCTTTATGCTGGTGTGATTTAGGAGGCTGCTAATGCTGCACTAGAGGCCCTGGAGATCTACCAGTCTGAGATTCACGCCTATGAGCGATGGCAGGATGCCAAGGCTCGTGCTGCCGCCATCCTGGTGGGTAGCATGCCCTTGGCCATCTCCATGGATGTGGCGGAGCTGCCGACACCACAGCTTATGTGGGAGCGCTTCCGAGCTCACTACCAGCCGACGAGTGATGTTATGTACCTCTCAATCGTGCACCAGGCACATTCTTTTTAGCAACTCGATGCCACCGTGGATGACTTCTACCAGCAGATGTCTGAGGTGTGGCGTCAGCTTGACTCTCTGGTGCCCGATGTCTGCCAGACCTATCCCTGTTGTGTGTAGCTTCGCGCTCACGAGGAGACTCTTTGTCTCTACGACTTCCTGATGCGTCTCTGGCCTGAGTTCGAGACTATGCGTGCTCAGCTCCTGACTCGCCACCTACGCCCGAGCTTGGTGGAGGCTCTCACGAGTGTGTGTGCTGAGGAGACTCAATCCGTGGCGCGGCTCGAGATCTGTCGTCTTATCTGCTTGGCAAAGACTGCTTTTCGCGGCTTTCTTGACATCAACCGTGATACCACCCCTAGCTCCCCAGCCAGACCTTTGTTGTTCTTGCCTCTCTTCTTGGTCTCAGCTGCACCTTCGCCAACGTGGATTCGCTGAGGATCTAGAAGTTCCTCTCGCTCAGAGTCGCGCGCTCTCGCCAGAGCTCCTCCAGTGACGCCATCCTTACTGCTCCAGCGCTTCGGTGTCGGCTCGTCCTCAGACTCCTCGAGTTCTACTTGTCTGGCTCTTGCTTCTCAGCATTGTTCCTCGCTTTCGCCGCCTCTCTCGTTAGGTATCTTGTCTCCGTGGATCTTGAACTCTGATGCTTCCTTTCACATGATACCAGATTCTACCCACCTCACTTCTGTTTGTTCCACAGTTTTTCCTTTCGTTGTTCAGACTACAGATGGTACCTCTCTTCCTATTGCAGGCCGAGACAACCTTTCCACTTCTTTTCATGTTCCTGCAGTCTCATGTTCCTTCGCTTACTATGTAGCTTATGTCGGCTGGTCTGATCACGACTGTCGTGTTGTTCTTGACTCTGACTCTTGTTGTGTTCAGAACCACCGCACGGGGACTCTGCTTGGTACTAGCCCTCGGCGTCGTGATTCGCAGTGTCTTTGGGAGCTCGACTGGCTTCATCTTCCTTCCGCTGTATCCACCAGCCAGTCAGCCACTACCACAACCTTTGGTCTTACTGTGTCCTCCACTACCTCCTTCGCTCAGTGGCATCGTCTCAGTCATCTTTGTGGTTCGTGTCTACTCTTTACGTTGTATGGGATGCAAGCTTGGAAAGCAGTTACAGCTCCCCTATCCTACTAGTGATTCAATTTCTACTCTTCCTTTTGATCTTGTTCACTCTGATGTTTGGGGTTCAGCTCCCTTTCGTTTCGAAAGGGGGTCATCGATACTATGCGATCTTTATTGATGATTATTCTTGTCATACTTGGATCTACTTCATGTCCTCTTGCAGTCTCGTTCTCTCTATTTACCAGATGTTTTCCACCATGGTTCACACTCAGTTTGATTCGGCCATTTGTGTGTTTCGTGCCGGCTCTGCTGGTGAGTATCTATCTGCTGCTTTGCGTCGTTTTCTCGCTGAGCAGGGTACTCTTTCCTAGTACTCTTGTCTTGGTGCTCACGCTAAGAACGGTGTCTTTGAGCGTAAGCATCGTCACTTGCTTGAGACCGCTCGCGCTCCCATATTTGCCTCTTTTGTTCTCCCTCACTTCTAGGCTGAGGCTGTTTCCACTGCTGCTTTTCACATCAACATGCAGCCTTCCACTGCTCTTCAGGGTTCTACTCTTGTTGAGCGTCTCTATGGTTGAGTGCCAGAGTACAGTTACTTTCGTAGTTTCGGTTGTCTTTTTCGTCCTTCTTCCACTCGTTAAGCACCAAACCGATCGTCATCAATTGGGTGTGTTTTCTTAACTACTGATCTTGAGCATAAGGGTTATCGTTGCTACGACCCTGTTGCTCGCCGGATAAGGATATCTCGGGATCTCACTTTCGACGACTCTCGACCTTACTACCCTTGTTCTCCCACAGTCAGGATAGATTCTCTTGTTGAGTCGACTTCCTTTCTAACTTTTTCGGACTCCGCCTTCCACTACTGTTTCGCTTCCTCCTCCACCTTCTCCGCCTCCCTCTCCTTCGGCTGCACCTGTTCCACCTCCGCCGGAGGTTCCTTTCCGCTCATTTGTTGAGGTTCCACCTTTTCCTCTGTACTACTTTCGCCGTCCTCGGCCTACTCTAGTTAAGCCTCTGTCTTTGCTGGGCCCTATTCCCAGCTCTTCTTCCTCCTCGCTGGGTCCAGTTCCTCCTTCTCTTAGATACGATCTTCATGATTGTCATACTATCAGGCCGCCTAAGCGCTACGGTTTTGCAGTCGCTACTCCTTTTGAGCCTACGGTCTACTGTGAGGCAGCTGCTCACCCTGAGTGGCAGCTCGCAATGTCTAAGGAGATTGCTGCTTTGGAGCGTACTGGCACTTGGGATCTTATGCCCCTATCTGCGTGTCACTACCATCACGTGCAAGTGGGTGTACAAGATCAAGACTCGCTTGGATGGTTCCCTTGAGCGCTACAAGGCTCGTCTTGTAGCGTGTGGTTTGCAGCAGGAGCATGGTCGTGACTACAATGAGACCTTTGGTCCTGTTGCTCATATGACCACTGTTCGCACTCTCCTTGCTGTGGCCTCTGTTCAACAGTGGCTCATCTCTCAGTTGGACGTTAAGAATGCCTTTCTCAATAGCGAGCTGCGTGAGGTCTACATGTAGCCGCCCCCTGGGTATTCTGTCCCTGATAGTATGGTTTGTCGCCTTCGTCGCTCTCTCTATGGGCTCAAACAAGCCTCTCATGCTTGGTTTGACCGCTTCTCCTCTGTTATCACTGCTGTCGGCTTCTTTGCCAGTGATCACGACCCTAGGGTTGGACGCTCCTCTATGTGGATGATATGATCATCACTGGAGATGACTCTTAGTACATTGCCTTTGTGAAGGAGCATCTCAGTGAGCAATTCTTGATGTGTCTGATTTGGGTCCTCTTCGTTACTTCCTTGGGATTGAGATCACTTCGACGCTCGAGGGCTACTATCTCTTCCAGGAGAAGCATATTCAGGATATCTTTACTCGCGCTTGTCTCACTGATCAGCGTGTGGTGGATACTCCTATGGAGCTTGGTCTTCACCTTCGGCCTACTGATGTGAGCCTCTTGAGGATCCCACTCGCTATCGCCATCTTGTCGGGAGCCTTGTCTACCTTGGGATCACTCGCCCTGTCATTTCTCACCTAGTTCACATCCTAAGTTAGTTTGTTTCTGCTCCCACTCAGCTCAACTACAGTCACCTACTTCGTGTTCTGCGATATCTTCACGGAACCATCACTCGTCGTCTTTTCTTTCCTCGCTCTAGTTCCTTACAGCTTTAGGCGTACTCTGATGCGACCTGGGCTAGCTATCATTCTGATCGCCGGTCTCTTTCTGTCTATTGTGTTTTTCTTGGTTCCTCTTTGATTGCCCGGAAGACAAAGAAGCGGACTGTCGTTTCCCGTTCGAGCGTTGAGGCTGAGTTGAGAGCCATGGTGTCGTTGATAGCTGAGATCACCTGGTTTCGGTGGCTACTTGAGGATTTCGGTGTTTCCGCTTCTGCACCGACTCCTCCCTTATCAGATAGTACTGGTGCGATCAGTATCGCTCGAGATCCTGTGAAGCATGAGCTCACCAAGTACATTGGAGTGGATGCTTCGTACATGCGATCGCAGGTGCAAGACTAAGTTATTGATCTTCAGTATGTGCTTTCGGAGCTTCAGTTAACATATTTCTTCACCAATGCACGGACTAGAGTTCAGCATAGCTTCTATGTCACAAACCTTGGTTCATAACGAGTCAAACATCGTCAGGAAGAAGGCCGGCCGACGCCGGCGTAGTGGGATGGGAGATTAGACTATAGACTAGGATGATAGAACCCTGGGAGGGAAACTAGATTAATTCATCTTTCTTGGTTTCGTGTGTATTGCTCATGCACGTGAACAGTACCCGGCCCATTCTACCTCTCCAAACTCAGTATTGTTGATCCACCATGAGTTTGAGGGGGGTATTAGATATGTATATAACCTAGGGCGTTCTTTGCATATTGACAAGCCTGTACATGTTCTTCTATGTTCCAACCTTGTACATGTTCTTCTATGTTCCAACCTAGGGTGTTAGATATGTATATAACCTTTGGCCCATTGGAATAGACAAGAAGCCTCGTTCCAACAGATTCTTCTATGTTCTGCTTTGCTGTAATTTGGAGATCAATCACCTGTAGAAAATTGCACCAGTTATACATGTACTTTTCACTTCTAGATTGCAACCTGTACTAAGTTGGGAATTGATCACCAGCATTTCCATGTTTTGGCACACTAAGTATATTTTAGAGAAAATTGATTATTTACCATCGAATAATTCCCTTCACGAAATGTCATCGAATAACTCCCTCTTCATTCTACGCCATCGGGTTCCAAATTTTGTTTACAATATGCCATCGCCATCACTTTTCCGTCCATGCTCCTCCGTTAAGCCATGTGAAAAGACCATTTTGCCCTCGATGACATTTCACTCCATGCCACTGAATTTCATTAATTCCCATGCATGGAACTGATTCCCCTTGTTGTCCCAATGATGGCAAATAATAGAACAACATTCATTTCACAATGGCATGCGGTGAATCGTGATTTTCAAGGGCAAAATGGTCTTTTCTCATGGCTTAACAAAGGGCTATGGACTATGGATGGAGAAGCGACGATGATGGCTTATTATAAAGAAAATTTAGAACTTGATCGCATAGAATAAGAGGGAGTTATTCGATGGTATAACGTGAACAATGGAGTTATTCGATGGTATATAATCAATCTTCTCTATATTTTACCACCTGGAATTTGGGAACAAATTTGAGCTCATGTGCAACAAATCTTCGTTTTGGTGGTAAATTGTTACCAACCAAAGTATAGGTGGCTATATACAAAAATGTGAATAGTACAGGTTGGTTTGGTGCAATTTCCTCGTTACTTGTATTTACACTGCTACATTTGGTGTCAGGAGAATCAGAAGGTTTCTTGGTGAGCTTTGTTATGGAGCCATATTCTTTCCTTCCCAGCTTGAGAATTGTTATCGTCCTAGGCGTAATGGCCAAGCTGGACTGCATATTTTATGGCCGTGCTTAAATGTTTGATGTTGTAAAACCAGTATCGATCTGCCTCAACCTCCTTACCCAATGCTAACACTACATATTTCATGCTTACTAGCATTTTATACAAATTTTGATAAATGTTCCCTGAAGATATGAGCTGTGTAGAATGTGTTGATGGTTTACGTTTGTTTCGAGTTGTTCAGTACTTGAGAGGGAGGTTAAATGTAAATCTTGGTGGTGGAAGATAATACTAGTACTTCTTGGCGGTGTATACCTAAGGATAAACTTTGTTTATTTCTCGAATGAAACTATGGAAGTGTTTTGTGCAGTTTTAAGTTTCCATTTCACCCGCGCATATTGTAGGAGTCCTTTTAGACACTTGCCAATCAGGATAAAGCACCATGTCAGTCCTTTGTTCGGTTGTTGCTCGCAGGGGAAGCATCACCATGATAACTTACGGGTAGTTATTGCTTTGGTTGAACAATTACAACGATGCAGTGAAGGATTGAAGGCCACACAAAGAAGTCAACTTACAATTCGAACTTTCGAAGGAAGCTCTGCAGAAGAGTACGACAGCAATAATCTCTGAGATTAAAATAAAGCTTAGCCAAGAAATGCAAAGGCCAATGGAGATAGACTACTACGGAGGTTGTGCACTTCAATTGGTGTTAAATTAAAAACGTGTATGGTAGCAGTCCATCTGAAGATCAACAAATGGATAAAGCCTACGAATGGTACTAAAGTGAAGCAATAACCCTTCACGCTGGATTATTGGTTGAAAAAAACAATGATTCACACTTCAAAGATGATTTGTCCATTGTACGTGAGAGTAGAAAGGTCTTCTAACTCGTGTGAAGTGTGGAAGAACCGTTGTTGGTGAGTCTAGTCCGAGCGATTACCTCGTAGACAAGCGTGTAATTACATAAAAAAAAATATAAAAATAAATAGTAGATTGAACACAAAGTGACAAAGGTGTCGGGGGTATTCTTTTTCATGCGATCAACCTTTTAGAATGATTAGTATCCCTTATTTATAGTTTACAGACCCTGTTAGGGTTTTAATAGAGCGTTCACCTATGGGTCGGCTGCTAAGCTAAGCTCATGGTTTCCTACCATTCCCCTTTGGGTACTTATTCTCATATGTTTATGTCTCGTTAAAACTCCATAAAAACCCAGTAGGAAAAATTTGGAGGAAGTGTACATGATACACGTTCTGCTGTGTTGCACGAATTACCTCATTAAAAACATTAGCCGAGAAACTTCAGGAAAACTCGTCAAGGGAAGAAGAGTACAATTCACCCAATTTTATTTAATTTCTAGGATTTATTCTTTGAGTACTCGATCTTCGTAATTAAGTTTCAATAATGAGTTCGTGAAGATTCCTCCCCCCTCTCCCCTGAATTCTCCACTTATCTAAGTTTCATCATTCCAATTCCACGTATGCATCTTTCAAAGCTAGATGCTGGAAGTAACTTAGTGAATAAATCTACAAGATTTTCATATGACTCAATATACAGTACTTTAATTTCGTCCACCTTTTGCAATTCAAGAGTATAGAAGAACTTGGAGTTGATATGCTTTGTGAGATGACTCTTCACATAACCCATTTCCACTTATGCAACACAAGCTACATTATCTTCACAGATAATAGTGGGGGTTTGTGCGGTATTCAATCCACATGACTGCTAGATGTGGTGAATCATTCGCAGAAGCCAAGCATATTCTCGTGAGGCCTCGTACAGTGCTATGATTTCTGAGTGGTTTGTCGAAGTCGATACAAGTCTTTGCTTAGACAATTTTCATGAAATTGCAGTTCCACTATATAGGAATACATAGTCTGTTTGCGACTTGGATGTATGCGGGTCCGACAGGTACCTGATATCTACATAGCAGTCATATTTAGGTCTTGGTTCTTTTTGTAGAACAGACCAAATTCTTTGCTTCCTTGGAGGTATTAGAAGATGTCATTTATCCCTGCCAATACTTTTTGGTAGGTTCTGCACTACATCTTGCTAATAGGTTCACAGCAAATGCAATGTCCGATCTAGTACAGTTTGCTAAGTACATGAGTGCTCCTATTACACTTAAGCATTGGAATTCCGGTCCCAAGACTCCCCCCTCTTCTCTAGGTCTGTACGGGTCCTTGTCTTGCTGCAAGGATCTCCCGACCATCGGCACTTTCGAAGGATATGCCTTTCAAAGCCGAATCTTTCTAACACATTTTGAGTATAGGTTGACTGATGCACTAGCATCCTTTCAGTGGTATGCTCAAGCTGTAAGCCTAAGAAATATTTGGTTTTACTCAAATATTTCATTTCGAACTCCAACTCCAGGTAAGAGCTTGCTTTCTTAATACTTTCTAGGATTCTGATGATATTCAGATCATGTTCATACACTGAGATTATACAAAATCCATCCTAGGATTGTCGTATAAATACACAGGGACAATTCTCATTGTTTGTGTAGCCTTACTTGCATAGAAAGTCGCTTCAAACGATTATACCACATCCTGCATGATTGCTAACGTCCGTACAGTGACTTTCCGAGTTTCACACTGTATAGATTTCTATTTGCTCTGTTTTGGTTCGGGACAATGATATTTAGGTATCTTCGTATAAATGTCCAAATCCAAATTTCCATAGAACTATGCATTTACCACATCCATCAATTTTATTTCTAAATTCAAGTTTAGTGCTATTGAGATTAAATATCTAAAGGTAGTTTCGCCTATGACCGATGAATAGGTTTCTTCATAATCAACTCCTGGACGTCGAGTGAAACCTTGTGCAACGAGTTTTGCTTATTTTTATTTGTCTTTCGAACAAATACCCACTTATGCCCTACGGGGTGCACATAGGGAGGTGTGCAGCTTACAGGCTCAAACACCTCTCTTTTATTTAGAGACAATAATAATGTTTCTATTGCCTTCTTCTAATCTTCTCAATCTGACTTTTTCTTACATTCAGCGAGCGATGTAGGCTTTGGATCAAGATCGATGATTGTGGCAATTTTCTTTGCAAAGTAAATGTCAACATTGGCTATTGTCTTATTCATATATTCTCTTGTGGTCACAAAGTTTATAACTGTTTCTTCATGGGGTGATTCGTCTAATGCTTCTACTTGCCCACCGCTGCTTCTAATTACGGGGGCAAGTCTTTTAGTTTTTCAGCTCCGATGTGTGCGCACACATCCATATTGATATCTCCCTTCGTGGGAATGTTCAAATTCGGTATGCCTTTTCTGAAGGTTCCATACTGGTGCCAAGTTTCAACTGGCTCCCCTTCTGGTTTTGGAGAACTTCAGTGATCGGTTGTGTTAAGTCCTTCTTATCCTTTTTCACTAGGCGTCCCTGGTTACTTGGGATTTGAGAGGCCAGAGTTCTCGTCCTTTCTGAGGCCTTAGGACGAGATTAAGGATACCTTTATCGGTATTTTAACCCTCTCCGGTGCATTGCGTGCAGGAACATACGACTTGGTCACGCCCTTCAAATCACTAAAATGGTCAGACAGTTGATTTGCTAATGCTTGCAAATCAACTATCTTCTAGACTACCATTGTCTTCTGGACTTCAATTATCTTCTGGACTTCTCTATTTGCTTCACGAGTGCGCGGGTCATGTGCATAGATTTCCGTGACTTGCCACATTATTTCCCGACATTTTTCATCAAGGGGTTGATTTCCCCCTAATGACGGGAAACTATTCTCATCTAATATACTATCAGCGAATTGGGCAGTATGCGAATCTCTCGTCATAGGGTCTAAATACCTGATTATGGATGCTGTTTCATAACCAACGTATATCCTAGACTTTCGGAGAAGGCCCATTGCAGTTCGCTGTTGTAGTGGTATAGGTACATAAACCTTGCAACCAAATATGCGAAGATGAGAAATTTTCGGTGCTGCCCCTTGCGCTTGTTGCATAGGTGAATGGATGTTTTATGCCGATGGTCTTAAAATTGATGAGAGTTGCTATGTGCAGAACTGCGTATCCCCAACATGCAGTTGATAAATTACAATTCTACAAAAGTAGACAATAAATTTGATCCTTTTAATTAATGCATCTGCAAGTACATTCTGGGTGTGGTCATGAGATATGGAATGCTCAATTTTAATTCCCATTGCCATACAATAATCATCAAATATCTTTGAAGTAAATTCTCCGGCATTGTCCAGTCTGTTGGACTTCACATAATGATCAGAAAAATTATTCTTAATTTTAATTATCCGCGAGATTAGCTTTGCAAAAGCGTGGTTTCTCGTAGACAATAAACATACACGCGACCATTTTGAGGAAGCATCGATGAGCACCATAAAGTATCTAAATAGTCATGACAGGGACTGTATAGGACTGCTAATGTCTCCCTAGATACGGTCTAGGAATGCAGAGACTTCATTCTTCGCTTTCAGAGCAGAAGGTCTAATAATTAATTTTCCGGTGGCACATGCGGGGCACACAAAATCTCCCAAATTCGGGAACTTCTTTACATCGATATTTATGTCCCTGTGAATTGTTAATTATATTTCTCATTATTCTAAGACCTAGATGGCTTAATCTATCATGCTGGAGACAGAAAAAGATCAGAGCTTCTAAATATGGTTTTCAGGACAGTATAGGCTGCAGGTGCCTTAATATTAGTATAGTATAGCCCAATTTCATATGAAGTAAGTCGTTTTAATAACCCTTTTCCACTTTCTTCACGCTTTGTAATGAGCAAGTATTCCTTACCCTACTCTTCTTTAGTCTCTATGTGGAAACTGTTAGCACGAATATCCTTGAGAGTTCTAGTCGATTCTGGGTACAATAAGGCTTCTTTAAGGACCAAAGTTGTGTCCGTCGGGAGTATAATTGTATCCCTTCCTGAGCCTATTATACAAGTATCGCTGCCCGCGATTGTCGTAAGACTACCAACATTCTTGCTGATCGACTAAAAGAATTTCGTCTCTCTCAAGATGGTATTCGTTGTGCCGCTATCAGCTAAGCACACTTCCTTCATAGAGCACCACACACATTCTGATACTTCAAATACTAGAACATAACTTGCTATGATAAATACGAAAAAAATAAGCCTTGCAGGGCTCATCATAAGAATTTAATGCTTTGCTCTCCTAGAGTTTACAACCATTATTAAAAATAATAATTCAATGTTCTGCTTCAATCACAAACTGCAAGTTACTATAAAAAGATCTAAGTGCAATGCGTGCACTAGATCGAATCAGCGAAGTATTCAGAAACTTCTGCCTCAATCTGCTCCATGACGATCTTCTCCTCTTGGGCAACTACGACTATGGCTGCTGCAATGTCCAAAGGATGGGTGATGGGGGCTGCTACTGGGCTGTCCACATCCATGAGTGCAACTAATGGCTGTGGATCCTCCGTGCCTGTAATAGCGAGGTGTGACTCATGCTGTTCTTTGCCCTTCTTCTTAGATTGAAAAGCATCAATAACGTGTGACTCACGACATTACCCTTCTTGCCCCTCTCCTATATGAGAGGCTTCCTCACCTTGTAGCTGCTAGCATTGGATTCATGACCAATATCGCTACTAGGCGGCTGTGAGATTTGGTTCTTCCTTAGAACATCATCTTAAGCTTCCGCAACTTGCATGATGTCAATCAATTTGACATACTTCTTGTAGCCGTCTTGACGATATGTGCGTGCGGATTGCACCACATTCGGGTGAAAGGTAGAGAGAGTCTTCTTAATCTTCTACTCATCTGTGATTACCTTACCACAGAGTTAAAGATTGGTACAAATTTCGGCCATGCTAGGCCAGCTCTTCGAACTCTCGATTCGTGATGCTAGTCATTTTCATATTTATACAAAGAGTTCATAAGATTACTACTGGTAATCTGTATAAAATGATTGCAAATTCTCATAATGCTCTTTGAACTCCCGGTTCATGATCCCGTATTTTTCTATGCATTTTTCATGATTCATTGCTATTTTCAGTGATTAAAAGCAATATAAACAATCACAGATAATCAAAACAACAAATACAATACATAAATTGCATAGAAATAATAATAACAAAGTTAAACATGCTTCAAATGCTCAAAGATATTCAAAAATGAATTCTCGAGTCCCTTTTCTGCTGGAATATGAATTTTCGGTGAATTCTGCAATTTCTAGGGGCTAAACCGCTAAATTTAGAAATTTTTTGCGTAATTTTCAAATTTTTGAGGGGTTACTCTGCAAGAATTTATTTCTTGAAATATGTCCTCGTAATTTTCAGAACTTCGAGGGTTTATTTGCAAATTTCGAGATTTCTCCTTCTCTTCCCCCCCCCCTTTTTTTTCTCTTTGTCGGGATTTTCTCTCTTGATTTTTCTTTACACTGGAAATTACTTGGGCTGGGCCCATTAGGCCTTTTCGGCCTGTTATGGCCCCATAGCCCCATATTTCTTAAACAAAAACAGAGGGCATAGGGTTTCCCCCCGGCTCCTCGGTATTTGCACAAAGCGCTAGGCGTGGGGGCGATGCATCTTGGGGCTCGGTTCCCTGCTAGGGAGCGACCTTGGCCAGGCGCCGGGCGCAGACTCTTAGCGATGGGCGCCACGGACATGCGTGGCGATGGCGCGACGACAGCGGGCGGCTGTGACGACCCAATCCTAGGGTTCCCAGAGATCCTCCAGGACCTCTGGAAAGTCAGCCAGAGACCTCCCGGGAGGTCCACAAAGGACCTCTCGGGCGACCACCAAGACACGCCGGAGGTCCAAAGAAGACCTCCTGGAGGTCCAGAGATCACAACCCGAGAGAGGTCTTAGAACCGAGGAGCACCCGAGAACCTTTCCACAACCAAGCAGAGGAGAGCGAGGAGGTCCGAGAGTGTTCCCAAGACCTCCCACGAGCCTCGAGGAGGTCGTGGAGATCTGAGTCCACCTCGGTACCTTCGCATACCCTCCTCGGTGAGGACATGGAGGTCAAGCTTACTCCCAAGTTCCTGTGAAACCCGAGCCGTCCCAAGGATCATGGCCACTCTTCCTGGCGTAGACACAATGGTGGTGACATCCGAACACACCTTTATTGAAACATAATATTTAACAGAGTTGATTCTGGGATGGCCTTAGGCCCAACACAAGTACATAAAGACAAAAGGGATCAAAAGAAAGCACAAGAGTCCATCAACACGCCACAGGCAGCTGACTGGAGAGCATAACCTAGCTGCTTCGATCTTCATCACTGCCAATATCTTCTCCTAGCAAAATTTGTAATGAGCAAGAGTGAGCACTACCATCGTGCTGCAAGTTACACCTGTGGGTTAACAATATGACATGCATAAATGGATAATCAAAGGATGGCATAATAGGGTGATCTTGCACAAAGCCCATTTTCTTTCAAATACCATTACTAAGTTCCAAAGCGGGTCTTTCAATAGATAAAATTCATTTTACCAAAGCAATTTTTCGGTTGGATAGCATTCATCATTATTTGGTGAAGGATACCCTCGACATTAGGCTCCTGCCCAAACCCATGGGACGGCGGTCCCAAAACAGATTTGAAAATCATTTCGAAATTCCCAAAGTCAACAACTAACTTCAAGTAGCCTTTGCCAAGACGTCCTTGGCCGTGGACACGGCTATTCAATAGATTTAACTCTGCGAGAGGTTGTGCACTTTACCCACACGACATGAGTACTCTAGTTTGTCCCATTCGTCAATACCACCTCTCACTTCCAAAGGTAAGAGATCTAGAGCTCATGACAAGGCTTTTACAATGCATTGCTCCACCACAGCCTTTCCTTGCTAAGGTTTCACCCCCCTATGGATAGCCATCCGGCGGGAAGCCCCCTCTTGCACCAGAGGGAACAATGGGTCATCAAAGACCTCTAGCCAACAAGACCTCCCACACCACCAATGGAGCAGCATGTAGTGGAGTTTTGCAAATTATTCAGCCAGGTCCCACACCCCATTCTGGAGACATGTGGTTGCACGATTGTGGTATAGCCCATTATAGGCATGGCATTGGTCGCTCAAAGACCGGTCCTCACATGACTAGGGCAACTTTCACAAACCCAAGGGCATCGATCTACCATAAAGGCACGATCCCGTGCATAAACTTGCACCAACCGAGCTAACCATTTTGCCCTAGTCCAATTCATTTTATTTTCTTTGCTTTCCCAACATCGTCTTTATACCTTCATGACATCCCTATGTCATGATAAAACATTCAAAGCAGTTCTTGGTTGTGTTGGTAAAGATTTCCCCAAAACAAAATTTTGGTGCGAGCACCACTAAGCATATGTTTTCAAATGATCTTGGCTCATACTCTTGCATTGGCCAAGTTTGACCTAATGGTGACAATGTGTTCAATACAAAATCAATCGAGGTCATACAAAGGAAATGGTTATAACTACAAAGTTAAAACTGGTATTGAACTAACTTGATAAAAATAAGCATGCAGTACATTTTAAAACTGGACATAATTAATTTGATATAATGGGTGCAATATGATCAAGAATGCAACTTGCCTTGCTCACTACTTTGAGATTCTTCTTCTTCAGAGCTCTTAGATTCTTGGGAACCCTCACAGTCTACACACATATATAAAAAGGCAAATTCAGAGAAGATTCAAATAAAGATCCAATTAAAGAATCAAAAGAACTCCAAAGAAAACTCCAAAAACCCAATTACAGAAAAGAATTATATTTAGATTAGGTTCTTTTGGAGAAGGTCTAGCTTACCAAAGGAAAAAGAGGTCTTTAGAGAAGGTCCCGAAGATGTGACCTAGGCAGAGGGCGAGAGAGGTTCTAGAGGCAGAGATGCTTGCACAAGGTCGAGAGAGGAGGTCCTCACACGAGCACCTCGAGTTTCAAAAGAAGTCCACGAAAAGGAGGTCTGTGAAGGACAAGATCACCGATACATTGGTGAAAACAAGGGTGGAGCAGATCACCAAAGGAACTTACCGGGTAAAGGAAGTAACGGGTGAAAGGGGAGGTCGTAGGAGCCAAGGTCTTCCCTGGAAAAGTCCTTGGACGAGAGCCAAAGTAACAGAGTGTGGAGAAGGAGAAGGGTGATGTGTTAGAACGTTTCAGTCTATGTGTAGTCAAAGTGGTGAAGAAAACTAGGTACATACGTGCCAGGGATAGGTATAACAATGAGTCAAAACTTGGTGAATGTCAGGGCAGGTGTCGCTACTACCCTGGATAAAAGGTACAATAAAAGGACACGTATGATGCTATGGGAAGGAACAAAGAAAAATATCCATGTACGGCTAAGTGACCCAATTCAAGGTAAACTCCACGTATGTGAATGTATTTAATGTGACAAGACACGCATTAAATGTCCAAGATAATTATGTGGCGGAGAAATGAGGTTGACTAAGACCTGCAAGTGGGGCGATCAATTTTGCAACGATCGGGTTAAAAGCAGAGGAGGTCTTGCCCACAGAGAGGTCCTCGAGAGGTCCGAGTGGTTTAGGAGGTCTTAAGCCCAAAGACAGGGAGGTCTAAAGGCTTAGGAGGTCGAGACAGGGAGGTCCTAGCAGTCGAGGATCTCACCAGGAGGTCTGGCGGGGAGGTCTCGGCGGTTGGATCTCCAAGAGGAGGTCCAACACTCGAGATCAGCCTTGAAGGAGGCCCAGAGAGAGAAATCACGCAGGGGAGGTCTAAGCCCTTGGATTCAAAGCAAGGCAGGTCCGAACCGTCGGATTTAATCTTGAAGGGAGGTCATGAAGGACATACGCATGGGAGGTCTAGACCCTTGGATTAAAAATGGGAGGAGGTCTGGACCGCTAGATCCAGCACAAGGGAGGTCCTTTCGGCCAAGAAAGGATATCCAAGGGGATTTACATGAATTCAGGAGGTCCGCAGGTGAACAAGAAGCTCACTGGAACACACGGATGTCCCAATGAAAGGAGGTGCAGGCATAGAGAGGCGCCAGACAAAGAAGAGGTTTAGACTTAAGAAAAGTCTGAACAGAAAAGAGGTCTGAACCCTAAAAGATCTAAACCAACAAAGAGGTCCAAGTGACCACTTTCAAAAGAACAAGCCCGACGTAGGAATACGTCCAAGCCAGAGAAGGTTTAAGCCTCACGGGAGGCTTAACCTCACATGCCACTGGGGAGGTCTAGACCACAGAGGAGGTCTAAACCTACACACCCAAAGAAGATATACTAAGGGGAGGTCTACTGGGCACACCAAAAGGAGGTCTCGACAATTCAAACCTCTCCAACCAAACCAAACTTGCAATTCTCATTAAAATAAAATAGCTTTAATTTATTTTACACATTTAAAAAGGATTTAGAAAATCGAGATGTTACACGACCTCTGAGGCATGGCGCGTGTACGGGCGGCCCTCTGGTGGCGTGGGCGGTCTTGGCGGTTCTGAGGCGCTACGGTGTGGCCATGGATCGGACGGCGGCGGCGGCGTGGCAGTCGATCTCGATGCTTGCAGTACATGCGATAAGCGCGTCGAGGACGTGGTGGCGGTCTTGCGACTTTGGGTTTGGTGCTTGGTGGCGCGGCTCGGGCGCGAAGCGCGCATGTGGCAATGGCGCTTCTGGTCGCAGTGGACGGCCGGTGGCGTCGCGTCTGACGGCCGAGCGTCTGGCGAAGGCTTGTCGCGGAAGTCGGCGATCGCACGCAGCGATGACGAGCAGTTGGTCTTAGACGACCGAGAGTTGATAGCGCGGCTATGGGCCAATGCGGTGCGTCGCGGTGGCGCGGCCATACGGGGCGGCGTGGTGGTGACTGCAGGCCAGGCAGCGGTGCGACCACATGTGGGCAGCGCGATGGCACAGCCATATGTAGACGACGTTTTTTTACTGTTCATCCAAAAAATAGTGCAATCAACAATCCCTATTTCAGCCAATCATCCGATCGGCATTGTGCCGACGACTACAAGTTGGCTCCGGAGATTAGAGGGAATTTACAATCTACAAACTACAGTGCAATCGTGATCTACTTTTTCATGCAACCCACCGATCGGCTTGGCCAGTGACTTCAAGTTAGCTCGCGGTAGATTAGAGCAGATTTGCACTGTAGGAAATAATCTAGAAAGCCAAATTTACGGAATTGAAAGTGATATAGAAAAAGCGATTCGATCTACGAACGTCGTGCTACGACGGTTACTTTTCGATCCGAGTAGAGTAGGCTTAGAGGTAGGTCGGAGTCGATCGTGCTGATAACGTGTTGAGAAACCGTCGCTGGTGAGTCCAGTCCGAGCGATCACGTCGTAGACAAGCGTGGAATCACATCAAATAATACAAGAACAAATAGTAGATTGAACACACAGAGAGACAAATGTGTAGAGAGTATTCTTCTTCTTTATTCCTTCTTTATACGATCATCATTTTACAATAACTAGCACTCTCTATTTATAGTTTAGAGATCCTATTAAGATTTTGAATGAGACATCCATCTATGGACTGGCTGCCGAACCAAGTCTATAGTTTCCAACATGAAGTTCCTCATGGGAGCGATAAAGGCTGGAAAGGAATTTCCGACAAGCCAATATTACGATGGATACCATTGTTTGTTTATGTAATTTATTTCAATATTAATATATTTTTAAGCGAAATCACTAATCTATGGGCGACTATTTCGAACTTCAACTCCAAGGTGATCTCACCTGCTGATGTCACACGTGTGGGGTTGCGGACGATACACCTGAATGTGAGTTGGGTGAGTGACTCATCCCTTTCCCATTCCCATGACCCGTTCATAGATACAAGTGCCTTGTACCGAAGCGTGTGACGCCTCGCGCAGGCTGTTTTGTGTTGGTGAGCGCTGCCGGCCGCCACTGTTGGAGCTGTGTGCTTCCACCCACACCTCTCCTTCTCCCAACCCTAAGTGCGAACAGCCTCTGTTGCGCGCCATGCACACCGTTGTCCCTGCTTTCTCAGCAGAGAGCCTCGCCCCTCTAGCAGTATGTTGCATGTAATCGACTGCTCTGCTTGGTATGGGCTTGAAAGGATGTGCAATTTTGATTGAAAGTTTTAAATTTGAGTTGAAAATTGAAAATTTTAAGTTGAGACTAATTTTCTCAAGTTGAATGGTGATTTGTTTGAGTAGAGAGTTTGAAAATTTTCCAATCTAACGTTTGGGCAGTCGAATTAGAAATCTCGGGCAGCAGCGTGCTCATGGTGGCGAGGGAGAGTGGGAAAAAAAGCTAGGGTTTGGGCGGCCGAGTTTATGCTGTCCATAGCTTTATGTACGACAAGGATACCTATTTTCAGTAACATTTTTTTTGTACCGTATACTTGTATAACAAAAAAAAACATTTAAAATGACAAGTACAGATACGAAGCATCAGGAATACTTCTCAACCTGACTCAAGTCCTATTGCCGGTTGAAAATCAAAATATTCAAAATTCTACTTAGATTTGCATATTTCAAAACATAATTCAATTTTTATACAAAATATACATTATTTTAAAAATATGATAGAATCATGATTCTACTATCCGATTTACAAGCCGATCCGATCAAAAAAAAAACAAAAAATGATCTGATACCTGTCAAACAAAAAATGATCCTAATTACGATCGCGATCCTGAAAAGCTCGGTATTAACCGTCTTCTCTACCGCTGCAGCAACACCCACCGCGCTCAGATCCGGCGCATCTCAGACGGAGATCTCACCGATCCAGCCAGCGCGCGGCGGCCATGGCCGTACCCTCCCCCTTGCCCACCCCGCGCTCCCCTCGCCCCGACGCCTCAGCTGACATCCCCCCATCCCTCGATTTCGGGGACCCGGCCTCACTCGTCGCCCTCCGCTCCCTCACCGACGCGGGCGCGGCCACCCGCATCCTCCACGAGTGCGTCGCCTTCCAGCGCGCCCTCGACTCCCGCCTCGACGCGCTCCTCGCCCGCCGCCCCGACATCGACCGCGCCGCCGCGTCCCTCCTCCGCTCCGCCCCGCCGCTCCTCTCGCTCGCCGCGTCCGACGCCGCCGCGCTAAGGGAGTCGTCCTCGTCCACCGCGGCGCTCGCCGACGCGCTCTCCTCCCGCGTCCGCCACCTCGACGCGGCGCACTCGAGAGCAGAGGCCGCTCTCGCGCGCGCCGAGGCGGCGCTCGACCGGTCCCGCGCGCTCGATGCCGCGCGGCGAGCCCTGGCGGCCGACGACCTCACAGCCGCCGCCAGCGCCGCGCACGAATTCCTGGCCATCGACGCGCGGTTCCCCACTGACGACGACCTCCACCGCGACCTACTAGACATTAAGCGCCGTCTCGAGGGGCTCGCGCGACGAAGGCTCGCTGCTGCAGTCGACGCCCAGGACCACCCAGCCGTGCTCCGCCTCGTCCGCATCTTCCCCCTGCTCGCCCTCGCTGACGAGGGACTCCAGATCTACGTCGCCTACCTCAAGAAGGTCGTCGCCCTCCGCGCCCGCGCTGACTTCGAGCACCTCGCCGAGCTAACGTCTGCAACCCAGACTACCGCCGAGCGTGCTGATTTCGTCGGCTGCCTCACCCGTCTCTTCAAGGACATTGTGCTCGCTGTTGGGGAGAATGATGCTGTGCTTCGTGAGCTCCGAGGTGAGGACGGTGTCGCCTATGCCATCATTGAGCTGCAGGAGGAGTGCGACTCAAGGGGCACCCAGATCCTGCGCCGGTATGCTGATTACCGGAAGCTTGCCCGTCTTGCATCAGATATAAACTCCTATACAAAGAACCTTCTCTCGGTTGTGGGTTCTGTGGCCAACGCTGCAGGAGGTAATGAAGGGCCTGACCCCAGGGAGGTTGAGCTATATCTTGAGGAGATTCTTGCATTGACACAACTTGGTGAAGACTATACTGAATTTATGGTGAACAAGATCCGTGGATTGCAAGATGTCAAGCCTGAACTTGGGCCGCAGGCAATGAAGACCTTCCGTAATGGTAGCTTTAATAAAATGGAGCAGGATTTGACTGGATTTTACGTGATCTTGGAGGAATTCTTCATGATGGAAAATGTAAGGAAGGCCATCCGGATTGATGAGCCAGTGCCTGATGGTCTCACGACCTCGATGGTGGACGACGTGTTCTTTGTACTGCAGAGCTGCTGCCGGCGGGCAGCATCCACTGCAAGGATCAACTCGGTACTTGCTGTGCTTGGTGGAGCAATGAGCCTCATGAGCAATGAGTACCAGGAGGCACTGCACTGGAGAATGAGGGAGCCAAACTTGGGTGCAAAGCTCTTCCTAGGTGGTGTTGGAGTTCAGAAGACTGGGGAGGAGATTGCAACTGCACTGAACAACATGGATGTGAGCTCAGAGTATGTCCTGAAGCTCCGTCATGAGATTGAGGAGCTTTGTGCAGAGGTGAGTGTAATTTTTTCTTCTTCTATCTGTTTGTGTATGTTAAACTGGCACACATTTGGCCATTAAGCTTTGTATGCATTCAATCAAGTTGAAATCGATTGAGTAGGTGCACTTCTGTTGTCTGTTCTTGTTTGCAATTTTTTTTAAACGAAAGAAGCCCACATTGCTTTGATATTCACTAGAAAGTAGTTGGTAGCATCATTATTTGATGAATGACACCAAACTATTTCACAAAAGTCAAGGCTTGTATGTGCCTTTCTTGAATTGCTAGTTTCTCAGTTAGCACCAATTTAGTAACTTACGCTGTTGATGAATCTTTAGGAACTTTTCATATTTATGTGGTTGTAAACTTGTTTTCTCAATAATGATCCATGTTATCTGCTAATGGTATCTCCTGTATGAGAGTACCACTGCTGTCATTCTGCCTCTCATATTGGATAGGAAAAGAAAACCATGAACTCACACTAACTATTTTTCCCCCTTCATCCGAAGATATTTATACTGGGAAAATGATGGTCATTTCCCTACACCATTAACTTGGCTCTATAACCTTTTTATCCCATGTGTCTGATCAAAATGTCTTGTTATCTTGTCTGGCATAGAAAATCTTTTAATTGATAAAATTGTGCATTTTGAAGTCTTGGCCAAATTATAAAGGTGACTTTTTCAGTTTGACAAATTTCTTCATTATTGTAGAGCTACGGAAACCGAGATAGTTCGCTCGCATCTATTGGCTATTGCGCTCTAAAATGTCTGTTAGCTGATTGTATTTACTCTGCTGGAAAATGTCAGATTTAGTATTCTTAAATACATAAACTAGTAAGTCTCTAAGGAGCTTTCTATATACCAATTTTGTTTTATGAGTTTATTTGATTATGATCAACTTATATGAATTTTGTTTTGTAAAGTTTGGAATTATGTCATACTGATCTCCAATCTGATGCAGTTATTTTAATGATTCAAATATTAAAATTCATATAGTAAAAATCCGACCGAGATAGCATATATCCAGTGGTGGATGCCATAACATCACAATTCTGAATTTTCTATAAAAAAAATCACAATTATGAAGCACCCTTAACAAACACCAGTCTTAAAACCAAGCAATTTGGGCGTTCTAGTAGAAATAAGCACAAATATAGCTAGCTGTAATGTTCAACAGTCAACACAAAGCACCGTTTACTGACACAAAAAACTGAAATGTGTTATGCAGTAAGCACAGTACCATTTAGATCCATTTGCAAACTAAGGCTTCTCAGTTCTCACCAAGGATTCTCCTAGCAAGTCAGATATCTTTGGACATGAATGTCACATGCTTGGCATGAATAGCACATAGATTGGTGTCCTCAAAGAGACCCACCAGATATGTTCTGCTGCCTCCTGCCTCCTGCAAAGCAAGCACCATATGGCTCTGGAAATGCTTGTCTGCATAGCAGTAAAATAAATGAAAATAATTGTAAGAACATGCTCTTAGTTTGGTTCAATGAATAGTACACAAATACCAGTTAGCATGTCAAAACCATAAAATTTTGGGCAATCTCCCTAACTGGAATGGCAGCTTCCTCATGAGCAGTTCAGTTCCCTTCTGATATCTCTGAATTTCACTACAAATGAAGTATAAAACGTTTAATGCCACTTGTTGCAAAATATCTGGAACTAACAGCAAGCAGCAACAAAAGAACAAGTTGTAACTGCTTGCTCAATCATTTCAAATGCAATAGAAGATAAGAATAACACAAGATCATTATATTAGTAAGGGTTATTAAGGCGTCGCTTAGGCGACGCTTAAGCATTGCCTTAAGTGGTAAGGCGCAGCCCGGTGGTCAAGCCGTCGCCCCGCCTTGCCGTCGCCCATCGCCTGTGCGTCATTGGAGAGCTAGATCTGGGAGGCGGCTTGCGAAAGGTCGCGGAGGAGAGGAGAGTCGAGAGGAAGGGAGGGAGGCGGCAACGCCTGGCCTGTGAGGAGGACGGAGGAGGCGGCGTGGGGCTGAGGAGGAGACGGAGGAGGCAGCCTGGTGAAGGGTGTGGAGGGAGGCGGCGGCCAAAGTGGCGATGGCGTGGCGTCTGACATCTTGGGGTAGAGGAGGAGAGAGAGGCGGGGCATGCGTCTCTCGATCGGGCGGAGGAAAAGAGGAGGCGGGGCAGGGCGGGCAGGATGGGCCAGGATCCTTTGTGCAGAATACCCTGGTGATACATGTTTCATTTGTTTTACCAACTATTTTATGTGTTATTTGAGAATTATTGATATCATTTACTAATAAAAAAGTATATGTGCTGCTAAAATACTCATTTTATTTGCTGCCTTAGCGCCTTAGGATGTGTGTAAGACGTCGCCTCGCGCCTTAGTGCTTAAAAGGTGTGAGGGGGATGGGTCGCCATGTCTCGCCTTACTGCCTTAATAACCATGTGCTTTACATACCTCGCTGGAAGACTAATTTTGTCATTGCTTGATCTGTTGAATACAATTGTGTGTCCGTTATATGGAGGATTAACCAACTAATCGTATCCGGAAGGGATAGCTAACAATCTCAAATATCCATAAGGGATATGACCTAAATTATCTCAAGTATACATAAGGGATATTACCTAAAATAACTAATACCGAATAGACTAATTCTATCTCTTCTCCCTACATGCTTAAGAAGTCCTTCTTGCCCACGCCACTTGGCTTGCGATGCTCACGGCTATCTGACGTTGTAGCCTTCTAGCGATCTTGATACTTCTTGCCAAAGAAAGAGTCCGTAACATTTCCGCCGCCCTAGAGAAACAACTCATCCTCGAGCTGCACATAAGGATAACACTAGCGAAACGCCGAAACTGGCATCCAGGATGTTTCAGTGGCTGGCCGATCCTCCCAATGAACATAAACTTCCCAACTGTCGGATGTAAAACGGCCCCGAAGCACTTGAGCCGGTTTAGGGACAACACGACCATGATGAATATCAGGCAACAATATAATCTCTTCGGGTGGCTTCCCATGGAATGGCTTCAACAAGGCAACATGAAAAACATCGTGGAGACGAGCACGAACGAGCAGCTACAAACGGTAAGCGATCGAGCTGATACATTGTACAATCTTATAAGGCCCAAAAACACGAGGAGAAAGCTTGCCCATGGCTGTTCGGCCTAAGGATGCCGCTGCTTGGTGCTGAAGTCGCAGCCAAACCCACTATCCCACATCAAACTTGACGGCCAGATGAGTTCTGTCATAATGTTCCTAAATAGAATCCTGAGCTTGAAGCAATCGTTCCCGAATTTGATGATCAACAGCTACAATACGAGCGACAACCGGTTCATAAGCAACCAAAGCCAGGGGTCGCACCCATAAACGACTTTGAAGGGAGTAGCTCGTAGGGCCGTTAGGACGGAGGAATTGTAACAAAATTCCACCCAAGGAAGCAAACGAAGCCACTCCTTCAGTCGATCCCCAGAGAGACAACGGAGATACATGTCAATGACGTGGTTGACGACTTCAGTTTGATCATCAGATTGCGGATGAAAAGCGGAACTAAGGTGCAACTTAGAACCAGCAAGATGAAATAGTTCAGACCAGAAGGAGCTCATAAAAACAGGATCACGATCACTCACAATTGAAGATGGAATGCCAGGAAGCCGAAAGATATTGTCGAAGAAGACACGAGCAACCAAACTTGCTGTATACGGATGACCCAATGCCAGAAAGTGGGCATACTTTGAGAACCGATCCATAACGGTTAATACCAGACTTGCCATGTGCCTTGGGAAATCCTTCCACAAAGTTCATAGAAATATCATCCCAAACCTGATGTGGAACTTGCAATGGCTGAAGAAGGACGGAAGGATGCAAATGCTCGGACTTGTTGCGCTGATAGGTCGCACAGCCGTACACAAACTCTTGGACCAGTTTGTGCATGCGAGCACATGAAATTGAGTCCGAAGGCGATGAAGTGTCTTCTAAGTTCCTTCGTGGCCCGAGTTGTGAGTGTCAGCCACGAGAGTAGCCTACACTTCGCAATCAGCCGGAACAAAAACACGCCTGTGGAAAAGGAGCAAGTTGTCCACGACGGACCATCCTGGCGCGACATCACCTACCAATATCACAGCATATTGCTGAACCAAGTCTAGCCATGAGCTAAGGTCTTGACGAAGGCTGTAAAAAATATCAAAATGTGGAGCAAAAATCACATGGATATTCAGCTGGTCCTCCGTCGACCGAGAAAGGGCATCAACCACGGCATTTTGTCGACTCGGTTGGTATTCCACCGTGTTTACTCACCAAGTGATGTTTCGGAATGGTGGACAACCGCTGGCCAAGCAAAAATTTTAGGCTATAGTGATCAGTACGAACTCGAAAAGAGCGCTCCCATAAATATAGACGTCAATGGCGAATAACTTTGACCAAACCAATAAGTTCACGTTCAAACTAAGAGCATGTTCTTACAAAAAATCAAACATGGTTTTGACCAAGAGCATCGGTGAAGAGAATAGCTTTGAACAAACCAGCTAGCACGATGCTACTTGGCGTTTTTGCGTGGCCAGTGAGACCAAGAAATCCCTGCAAAGTCCACACCGAACTAGGGACTGGCCAATCCACCGCAGCCGATGCTTTATCAGGATCCATGGCCACACCCTATCCAGAGATGTGACTGAATCGGTTCCAAAGGAGCACTTGAGTGTTTGAGGAACAAGTGATGTTCAGACAACAACTTCAGCACGGCTCGTACCTGCTGAATGTGTTGGACTAGGACGAGTTGTAAATCAAAATATCTTCAAAGAACACCAGGACGAAACGACGAAGAAAAGGCTTTAGAACATCATTCATAAGAGCCTGAAAAGTTGCCGGTGCGTTTGTGAGGCCAAAAGACATAACCAGGAACTCAAAGTGGCGTTGGTGCGTGCAGAAAGCCATCTTCTCAATGTCGCCGGGCATGACGGATGTCACGGCGTGTGGCTCTTATACCAGAAACATTTGAAGCAAAGGTCTGTCTGTACGAGCATCTATTGTTTGCATGGTCGAGACAAACAAATGGCATGGAGATCAGATTGGTGTATACATGGTCCGACATGTAGAACCCTATATTTGACTATGATGATAAAACCCTGTACATCACTACAATATATACAGATGCTCAGCAACAGGGAGATCATGGTTATTAAGTCGGCAAGTCGACATTACCCTTCTAGTGACCGACTTGCCGGCGAGTCAACTAGTCGGCGACTAGTCGAAAGGTATTGTTCATATGGCAGTGATATGTATGTACACATGTATATATTATATACCTTGCATACAGAGAAAATAGAGGGGCGACGGAAAACAGAGAAAATAGGGCGAGGGTGACGACGGGCGGCGGGAGCTAGCTCGGGATCTGAGGACGAAGGGCGGCGACGGGCTAGGAGCTGAGGATGAGGGCGATAGCGAGCGGTGGGCGGCGGCTGCGAGCCTGCGACCTTCAGCTCCTGTCGAGGGCAGCGAAGGGCAGCGCCAGCAGCTGAGCCCTCCCTCACTCCCTCTTTCTCTCTGTCACCCTGAGTCTGACAAGCGGGCCCCACATTTCTCCCACCAAGTCAACCGACTTGCCATCGCCTGGTCGACTAGTCGACAGGTCGCCCGACTTGCCCTGTCAAGCCGAGTCGCCAGGCCCAGTCTGTTCTTCTCCACTGACTTGTCGACTACATGACGAGTTAATAACCATGATGGAGATCCCTGGTTTTTGTAACCCTGTAGGTGACTAACTGTTGGACCTAAATTTGATATTCATGTGAGTAGAACAAATGCTCATAATTGACATTGATTCCTTTAGATTTTCATATATTATATAAAATTACAAACTACAAGTAGGTCGCAAATGAAGTATTGTCCTCAGAAGTTCAAGTTGACAAAAAACATAGTTAGCAAAAATTGATGTTCCAAGGATCGCAAAAGGAAAGTTAGAAACAGAAATAATTGAAGAACAAGATTAAAGGAATACATTTTGATGCTCCAATACAGCACATTACCAAATGATACTCCAATTTGGGAAATTGAAACATGATACCTTCCCTGAAGTCTATTGACGAGCCATATGTTGCTATCTTTGTTCCGATTTTCTCGTTGGCTATGAAATAAGTTAGGATTACAGAATATGGATCATGAGATACTTTGGTTCGCCGGTTTTTGTGGTGTTTTCCCTTAAAGGACGTCTTATAGTTGAGGTGTTAGCAATTGTGGTTAGCGACACCTAACTGCCTAATATGTTTAATTGTGCTTGTGGTCACTCCTGAAACGTAGTGTGGTTACTGACTGAAACAACAATATTAGATCATGCGGTTTTACTAGCAAAATGAATGGGATTGCTTAAGAAACATGTGCACATGTTAAATCCATCCACATTGCAAATCAGCATAAACGAAAAGATCATGTTTGCAAAAATCTTGTATAGTACTTCGAAAAATGCAAAACCACATGTGTGTGTGGGTAAATATACAATCTTAGCCCTTCAAGTTCTTTAAGATTTATGAAAGGGATATTGCAATGATTAGAAGATAGTGTGGTGGTTTGAATTTTGAAAATTTGCATCAATCTCGAGGCACATTTGACCGTGGTGATAATATGTTTACCCACATGTACATGTGGAAAAACCATATTCATAGTACTTGTACTTCATCTGTTCTCAAATAGATTTTGTCCTAGATTGCGTGCAATCAATCTTTTAAAACTTTCACCACTAATATCTATAGATTTGTCACATGGAAATGATATTGGTAGATTTGTTATCAAAACTACTTCCATATTTTTAATAGTTTTTTATAACATATAATTAAAAAAAGAAATGGTCAAAGGTGTGTATTGTAGACTATCAGTGTCCAAAATTACAAGTAAAAGATAATGGAAGGAATAACATTTTCCCATTTTTCTTGAGAATTAATGGAGGTAGTAACTTGCAAATTGTATCACTTTTGTGTGCTGTTTCCAAATTTCTCAATCTTATGCAGAACAACTAATGGTTTGATTATGCTATGGTAATTAGTAATTTAATTTCAATGTAGTATTATAGCCAGTCATGGTTGACAGCTCAACTGCACTGACTGTTGTGGCTTTTCACCAGGCTTTCCATGCTCCTGCTGACCGAGAGAAGATCAAGTCCTGTTTGTTGGAGCTAGGCGAGATCAGTGCTTCCTTCAAGAAGATCCTTCATTCTGGACTGGAGCATTTAGTGGCATCTGTGGCGCCGCGCATTCGTCCAGTCCTCGACACTGTTGCCACTGTCAGTTATGAGCTGGATGACGGCGAATATGGTGAAAATGAGGTGAATGACCCATGGGTGCAGAAGCTTCTCCTTGCTGTTGACACTAATGTCGTATGGCTCCAGCCGGTGATGACGTCGAACAACTACGATTCCTTTGTGCACTTGATCATTGACTTTATTGTCAAGAGGCTTGAGGTGATCATGATGCAGAAGAGGTTCAGCCAGCTCGGTGGCCTGCAGCTGGACAAGGAGGTTCGCTCCCTAATTAACCATTTCTCAGAAATGTCCCAGAGACCAGTCCGAGACAAGTTCTCAAGGCTTTCCCAGATGTCAACCATTCTGAACTTCGAGCGTGTATCAGAGATTCTTGATTTCTGGGGTGACAATGCTGGGCATCTTACATGGCTGTTGACGCCTGCAGAGGTGAGGAGGGTGTTAGGGCTTAGGATTGACTTCAGGCCTGAAGCAATTGCTGCTTTAAGACTCTAAATTGTGCGTTTATATGTACTTGTTAAGTCTTTATATGTGATATAGCATGAAATGTTTTCTCTTCACTTACTGTCATGGACTTGCTCTCTGCTGTTTGTGTTGCAGTTACAAACTTCTGTATTATCAAAGAAATTTTGAGACACTTCATTCACTGTTATAATACGGCGATATTTGATACCTTGTAAAGGAAATGTTTGATCTAATGATACTTGCATACCGATGTATCTTGGAAGTAATATTTTTAACTTTTATATTGTTCCTTTTCAAATTGAATAAAGATACATCGGTATGCAAGTATCATTAGATCAAACATTGTCGCGCTTCTGGAGCCCCATGTGTATTTGTTAAGGGTAAAAACCCTAAGGGCCTGGATTCATTTCAAGCAAGTAATGTTACAAGCGTTTGTTACAGATTCTCAATTACAAAGAGCCGTTAACACAGTGGAGCTATTGAGATGATCTTGAGTACAGCAAGTCCTCTTCTGGGCTAGGATGCACGGACACAGATATGCGTGTCGGATACGACACGTATCGGACACGGGATTCACAATTTTATAAAAAATGGCGACATAGGGACACGGCTGTATATTATAAAAACAACAACAACAACAACAATAATATCTATATCTAGTTACAAACACAATGCAACAACAAACACCTAAGTACCTAACATTATAACAACCATCAAATAATTGATAAATGATAACAATCAACAGTGAATGGTTCCCTGCTGCCATGCCTTCCCTCCCCATTCTTTCTCCATGAGCTTTTCTCCCCTAGAGATTTTGCCTTGACCGAATGGTGGTGCCGTGGAGGCCTCCCCTGGCCGCATCCCTTGCTCCCTTTCCTCTTTCTTCTTGGTATTTCTTTTCTCCATTTCCTTCTCACTTCATCTCCTCCACCCATTCTTCTCCCTGGAGCTTTGCTCACTTGAGCCATGGGCTCATGGCGCTGCCTCCAGCCGGCCATGGTGTCGCCGCTCCTTGCGCCTTCGGCTCGGTCCCACGCGCATTCGCGCCGTGGCCTGGCCCGTTGTTTGGCCCAGCGCCGTGCATGCTCAGCGCACCTAGGCCCTTTGCTCCCTTCTCCGGCTGTCGGTGGTCGGCTCGACCCATACTGCCCAACCAAGGCTAAATCTGACACCTCCCGGCTGTGCCCTCGGCTCCTCCCCCCAGCACCCGCGCCCTTGCCAAAAGCCGGTGGCCGTCGGGAGCCACCGGATTCGGCGTCGAAGGGAATAAGAAGCCGGTGGCCGTCGAGAGCCGCCGGATCTGGCGACGAAGGGGAGAAGAAGCCGGTGGCCATCGGGAGCCGTCGGATCCGGCATCGAAGGGGAGAAGCCGCCGGTGGCCGTCGGGAACCGCCCGCCGGATCTGGCGACGCAGTAGGGGCGGGCGGGCGCTATTGGGGCTCAGGACTGCAGGAGGCATCGAAGACTCGAAGGTATTCCCTTTGGACTACAGCTCGGGTAGGTTAGTGATGGTGATGGAATGGGCTGGTACCGTTTTGGGCCGAATTGAATGGGCCCAAGTGTCCGATACGTGTCCTATATGTGTCCGATACATGTCCGATTTTATTTTTGTTTTTTTTGTGGTTGCAATTTCTGATGCGCTTGGAATACGTGTCGGAGCCGTGTCCATGTCTGACACGGTGTCCGACATGGACTCGGCACCTTGCAGCTGTGTCCGTGCTTCCGAGCTTCTGGGTGCTGTGGTGAAGTGGTAGAGCTTGTCTAACTAGTTGATCTGCTTCTTGGTTGCTATTCCTGCTGATGTAGATGAACTGTGCTTACATGGTTTGGCATCTCTCCTTTGTTGGTCCAAACCAAAGATGAACACGCGCGAACACAATGGAACCCTAGAACGCGAAGGCAAGAGTACAAGATTTTTTTTGTGTGCCGCCGAAACAACAACAGCTTTTCTTATTTTCTCTTGCTCTATTGCTTTTGTTCCTTTTTCAAAAAATCTAATTACATGGGTGCCCTTTTATTGAGAGCAAACGACTATTCGTATCCGGTAAGGATTCTACGTATCCTGAAGGGATACCACACAAACTCTAGTATCCATAATGAATACTGCCTAAATATTGTAGGACTATGTAAAACAAACTCTCCCTAAAATCTAGATATACCATATGCACAAAAATTACTAACAATCACTCCCTAATCTTTGTGCACTGACTTATTGAGGCAGTAGGTCTCAACTACAACTTGCCCAACTGTTACTAAATATAGGACAGCGAACACATCTCCTCAACGTTCCAGACTCAACTCCACGGACTCGACTCAGGACGGCCAACACGTCTCCTCAACATCCCGAACTCAACTCTACAGACTCGACTTAGGACAACGAACACGTCTTCTAAATGTCATGGACTCAACTCTAACTCGACACGAGATTACAACTCACAGAACTCAGCCATGAGTAGCACTAGCTCATCATCTTCTAGCTTCTTTGCGAAATAAGCCTTCTCTTATTTTTCTTGGAACAACATTTTGTGGCAAAGTGTCCATAGTCCTAACAATTATAACATCTCACCTTTGTCTTGTCGAATTTTTTATTCTTACGGCCTCGGCCACCACTACCGTTAGAGCTGTCGATCCGATGGATCCCTCACCTTTGCCTTTCGACGATTATGCCCCCCACTCGGCACGGGTTAACAACAGGTACTTATCTTCGCTGCCGCCAGATCCTCAGATCCGTTCCTCGTGCACCTTCAAGCTGCCGATCACCTCCTCAACCGTCATCACCTTGAGGTCGCTGAACTACTCAATGGTGGAGACGATTTGCAAAAACTTTTTGGGGACTGCCTGAAGAAACTTTCTCATAACATAGCTCCCTTCCATCTTGTCCCCCAAGACTCAGATCTGGTTGACAATAGTCGTCAATCTCATGGCAAAGTCGTCGATCGACTCCGTCTCTTTCATGCGCATCCCCTCGAACTCTCACTTGAGGGTCTGCATTTGCGCTTCCTTGACATGATCGGCACCAAGATATATTGTCTTCAACGCCTTCCACGTAGCTTTGGCCATCTCCTTTTCGGCCAGTAGGAAGAGCGTTTCCTCCGGGATGCCTTCATAGATGGGCACCAAGGCCATCTGATCCTTGCGTACATCGACGTTGCCGTCCTCAACCGCATCCCATAATCCTTGAGCGCACATGTACACCTTCATCTTGATTGTCCATACTGCATAATTGCTCTTCATGAGCATCGGATAATGCAGCAAGATGACAGAACTCTCCTTTGCCATCGCACTTGACATCGCTTCGTCACCGGTGACACCATTTCGCGGAGAGCGCAACTTGATCTTGGGCATACACAGATCAAGAACTCAGGCTCTGATACCAATTGTTGGCCCAAACCGAAGACGAATACACGCAAACACAATGGAACCCTAGAACGCGAATGGGAAATGGATGATTCTATTGAAGAAGTCCTCTTTGGCTGATAGGTATTGTAACTGGTATTCCTGTGATTGGTTTAATAGGTGTTTTGTTTTACGGTTCATATTCTGGATTGGGTTCATCTCTATAGTAATCGGAGGGACCAGATTGTAAACATGAAAAAGTAGGAGCTTAGTGGGTCCTTACCCCCTTTTATCTGATTAGAGCAGAAAAGACCCATGGAATTCTTACTCTTATAATATAATGCCACTTTTAGAACACAAGAATTTTTTTGGTGCCACCGGAACAACAATAGCTTTTCTAATTTTCTCTTGCTCTATTGCTTTTGTTCTTTTGCACAAAATCTGATTACAGGGGTGCCCTTTTATTGAGAGCAAATGACTATTCATATCCGGCAAGGATACGTATCCTGAAGGGATACCACATAAACTCTAGTATCCATAATGAATACTGCCTAAATACTGTAGGACTACGTAAAACAAACTCTCTCTAAAAATCTAGATATACCATATACACAAAAATTACTAACATCCTTAATGTGCATCAAGATTGGTCTTATGGTCCAATGACCCAGGTTGGAGAGCAGGTGGTTGCCTACGGATATAGCTCTAGCAAGCACCTAACAATCAAGATAAAAAGAACAAGAAGAGAGACTCATTTGATTAGCTACTGTGACCGCCACCACGAGAGCCTGAGCTTTAGCTTCCAATGGTGATGAAGATTGTGATCCTTGAGCCTGAATCTGAAGCTTGCATTAAAAATGAGCGTCACAAACGATAGCAGTAAGGGGAAATTAGCTCAGTGACATCGCGTTAGAGCATAATCGGAGGAATGACACTCCGTTCGTATCGCACTGGAAAATAACATCGCAAACACCGAAAAATTGGACGAATGACATTGCCGCCAGTTACTTCCGTTTCTAGAATTTTTCAAATATAGAAATTGAGCTTAAAAAATTATCAATTTTTTTGTGACGCCTCCTAACACAGTTTAATTTCTTGCGTATTGTTTTTCAAAACTTCATACATTCTGATTTTGTCTCTAAAATTTATTTAAGTATAATGTTTGTAGGAATTTTATAATATAGAAAATGAGGTCCAAACATTATGAATTTTTTTTAGGTTCCTTACATAGTGGACTTGATTTTGTAATTTTTCTAGAATTTTTACAAAATTAATTAATGCAATTTCATAATGTCCTTACATTATGAAATATTAGACTCCTCACACAGTGGACATTATGAAATTGCATTACTTAATTTTGTAAAATTCTGAAAAAATTACAAAATTAAGTCCACTGTGTAAGGAGCCTGAAAAAATAATTTCATAATATTTGGACCTAATTTTCTATATTAGAATTCTTACAAATAGTATAATTAAATGAATTTTAGAGACAAAATAAGAACATATAAAGTTTTGAAAAAAAATACACAAGCAATTAAACTATGTCGGGAGGCTCCACAAAAAAATTGATAATTTTTTGAGTTCAGTTTCTATATTTAAAAAATTCTGGAATGGAAGTAACTAGCGGCGATGTCATTCATCTAATTTTTCGGTGTTCACGATGTTATTTTTTAGTGCGTCACGAACGGAGTGTCATTCCTTCGATTACGCTCTAACGTGATGTCACTAAGTTAATTTTCCCTAGCAGTAATGACTATGCCAAATGCGTCATTTCTAGACCTTGAGGCATCTGTGAAAAATCAGTTGTTAGAAGTATTAGTACAAATGTTAATAAGGAAAATTAGCTTAGTGACATCCCGTTGGGATGTAATCGGAGGAACGACACTCTGTTCGTGACGCACTAGAAAATAACACCGCGAACACCAAAAATTATGCCGAATGACATCACCGCCAGTTACTTTCGTTTCTAAATTTTTTTAAATATAGAAACTAAGCTTAATGAATTATCAATTTTTTTGTGAAGCCTCCCGACACGGTTTAATTGCTTGTATATTTTTTTCAAAATTTTATACTTTCTGATTTTGTCTCTAAAATTATTTTAACTATACTGTTTGTAAGAGTTTTCTAATATAGAAAATGAGGTCCAAGCATTATGATTTTTTTCAGGCTCCTTACATAGTGGACTTGATTTTGTAAATTTTCCATAATTTTTACAAAATTAATTAATGCAATCATTATGAAATTGCATTAATTAGTTTTGTAAAAAATCTAGAAAAATTACACAATCAAGTCCAATGTGTACGGAGCTTGAAATTTTTTTCATAATGTTTGGACCTCATTTTCTATATTAGAAAATTTCTACAAACAGTATAATTAAATGAATTTTAAAGACAAAATCAGAACGTATAAAATTTTGAAAAAAAATACACAAGCAATTAAACAATGTTGGGTGGCTCCACAAAAAAAATTGATAATTTGTTGAGCTCGATTTCTATTTAAAAATTTCAAAACGAAGTAATCGGTATGATGTTATTCAAGATAATTTTGGTACTACCACAACCTGGTCGGACCAAAACCTAGTTGGCAGTTCGTATTTTGAAGAGAGACACCTTTAGGAGCATGTTTGCTCCCCTAGAAGGCGGTAGTACCGGAGTTCATTTTGTGGAACTACCGCGTCGCGATATGACAGCATATACTGAGTGGAACTACCGCAATCCGGTCAGACTGAAACTTAGTTGGCGGTACGTTATTTTCAGATAGGGTTAGTTATGGACCTTAAAGGAAAGCGGTCGTACCGCCCTATGTGAACGGAATGACCAGACAGCGGAACTACCGCAATTTCAACGGCAGTAGTACTGTGCCGCATTTTCAATAGCTAGATCATATGCATTAATTACGTCTGCGCTAGTCGTTACTGTGCAGTCGATGGAAGTGCAGTAGTACCGATCGATGAACGGTGGTACTACACTCGTGTTGAAATTTTCAGGGTTGTGCCTCTAACAGTCGAATTTGTTTGTGGGGGGTATAAATACCCCTTCACCAGTTCCAGGATAGAAGAGAGAGACCTCATTTAACATCCTTGAGCTAAGAGCATACTGTCTACACCTCATATACACCTTTTGCATTCATTGTGAGGTTGCTGAGCAAAATTCAAGTGCATTCATTTCTAGATTGATCCTTAGAACTTGATTGCCGTCAAGCAAAGATTGTGGTTCTTTACTCTTAGTGTTTGCCGACACCTAGACGACTTGGCCGGAGTTCGCACGGTAATCTATTCAAGGAGATTGTGAAGAGGCCCAACGCCAAATTGTGAGTGGTTCGGTGTTCGCCATCTCCGGAGCGAAGGAAGAACAACTGCTAGTGAAATCGAGGAGCAAGGCTTAATTCGTGGAACTGGTCTAAGTTGTTTGGGCTTTCCTCAACGTGCACTAGTGAAGACCGGCAAGTCTTCGATACCACGACAAAACATAGCGAGTCATTATTTGGTTATTTCTTTTCCTTTACTTTCCGCATTTATATTTCTAGCAATTTGAGATTATCTTATTTAGTTGTGCTTGAGATATATTTGTAGAGTCTTGTCTTGTGGTGTGTTAGCTTTATTAGAATCGAGTAGGTCTTGATTTGCAATATAAATCTTGCTTAGCTCTAACTTGTAGAAATTAGTTTTAGAAAGCAAGAATATTTTAGAACCTCCTATTCAACCCCTCTAGTCGGTTATCCTTGATCCTATAAGTGGTATCAGAGTTTAGTCTCTTATTGATTTAGACTTAACCGTCTAAGAGAGAAAATGATGGCTAGTGAGGGAATTGCTATAGGAAATGCTCCTTTATTTGATGGCTCAAATAACGTTTATTGGAAAATTAGAATGTCTATTTATTTAAAGGCCATGAGTCCGAGCATATAGAAAATCATAAATGAGGGTTACGTTATGCCTCTTGATCCACTACATCCCATGGAACTTGAGGGGCGTAATGCTCATTTAGATGCTCAAGTAATGAATACTCTCTTTGGTGCTTTGAATGCGGATGAGTTCAATAGAGTGAGCAATTTAGAAACTGCTCATGATATTTGGACTACCCTCTCAGAAATCCATGAGGGAACATCCACGGTCAAGGAGGCCAAATTGCATAGGCTCCGGAACAATTATGAGACATATATAATGTTGCCACATGAGGATATAAATGAAATGTACTCTTACCTCAATAACATTGTAAATGAACTCAAAGGCCTAGGTACGTCACTAACCGATGTTTATATTACAAGAAAAATTCTTAGGGCCTTGCCGGAGAAGTATGAAACCTTGGTGACTCTATTTCTCAATTCATCCGAATTGGTAAGAATGACGCCAACCGGTCTCTTGGGCAATCTCATCACAAATGAGTTATACAAGAAGGACAATTAAGAGCTTTTGGAGTCATCTTCCTCAAAGAAGAAGATTACTGCTTTCAAGGCCAAGGCGGAATCAAGTGATGAGGTAGAGGATAAAGAAGAAGACTCCGAAGAAAAATTTGCTCTCCTTGTGAGGAAAATGAAGAAATTCATGAGAAGACGCCCATATTGAAGCTTTGATTTTGATAAAAGCAAGAAAGGACAATTCTCTAGTGACAACAAGCATTATAGCAATATTCGTTGCTATAAGTGTGATGAGAAGGGGCACATTACCTCCAATTGTCCCAACAAGAAGGATGACAAGGGCAAATCATCAAAGAAGAAGGAATACAACGGCAAGAAGAAGCTTTTCAAAAAGTTTCACAAAGATGGCAAAAATAAAGCTCATATTGGAGAATGAGATTCCGATGAAGAGTATTCAGATTCTGACTCCGATTCCAATGATGAAGGGTCCTCCAAGAAAAGAGGACTTGTCGGCATCGCCATCAAGGAAGCGCCGTCGCTATTCTCCACTCCTACTTGCCTTATGGCAAAAAGGAGATACGGTAAAATCCATTAATGATAATGAACCTTCATATGATAAATTAATGGATATGCTTTGTCAGTGTTTTAGGACCGAACTTACGTAAAGATTGTTTGATTCGGGTGTTCCTCTAGGCTCAAAATCACACAGAGATGGAGACACGGGGATTTTTATACAGGTTCGGGTCTTCTTCTGGGAAAATAATAACCCTACTCCTGTGTGTATGTATTGAGTGTGCTGAATTACAAGATGGAGCCAAAGGCTAGAGTATTGTGCTTCTGATGATCTCTGGATCGCCCCGATTGTCCTGATGATTCTGCCTTTTATACAGCCCTCAAGGTGTACTGTCGCGCCTCCAGTGTAAAGACTGCCTTAATGTCCGAGATTATTGAGCCGTTACTAGAGGTTATCATGGGAGTAGTAACGTTCCCATGCTACCAGGCAGTTATTACCATAACAAAGGAGTTCAAATCGTGCCGTTATTCCAGAGAATAACCGTGTAATTTACTGCCCATATTTTGAATATGGTGTGGAAGATTCCCTGATCGACTAGGCCCACATTTCTGTAAGCCCTATCGATTAAGAACTGGTCATAGAAGAACTTACAACCAGGTGGTGGTCGTAGAAGATCTTACGACTACAGACTGATCGTAGAAGAACTTACGATCATGGGATAGTCGTAGAAGCACTTACGACTATAGGGTAGTCGTAAGAGGACTTACGACTACTAGGTGGTCGTAGAAGAACTTACGACCTCCAGCTTCTCCCTTATGACTATTAAGGGGTATACTCAAGAGTTACATGACGTCATTATTATCCATAATATTTATTATAGATATATAATAAAATGAGGATTTTTATATACTCGTCATCTAGCCCCCCAGCTTAAGCGAAAATAACTTACTTGGAGAAGGAGCAGTAGATGGTCTTACGATCAATAGATGGTCGTAGAAAGATGGTCGAAGGAAAGACTCTTCGACTAGTGTTTCATTTGACCAGAATTTTACTTGATCAAGAAAGTTGTGGAGTAATCTTGCGACTTATAAGGTGATCGTAAGGAAATCTTTCGAGCACCGAGTGATCACAGTATCATGGTTGGAAGTAAAAACTTTCTAGTTGCTGTTGTATTTGGCCAAAAAAAGACTTGGTCAAGAAGGTAATTTCGCTTGAGGTGTAAAGTCTGACCTGATTTCCTCGAGCAGACAAATTTAAGAATCCCAATTGACTTCCTTATTTACATGCATTGGAGCGGTTCGGCGGTGGCAACCGTTGGGTAGCCATGTCTTTTGAACTTCAGCGCGATTATAAATATTCACCGCGGTGAGCATAAGGTCTTTACCTTCCCCAAATTGCTCTCATTGTTCAAGCTTTGAGTTCTCCACCGTCGATCAAATCGAGCCTTCTTCCCCAATCTTTCCAAATCCAAACCTTCAGCTTTCGGGAGAAATGGCCGGAGCCGCTTCCCAGTGGGTCGAATCGGAGATGGATGCGGCCAAAATCAGAGTTTTGGTCGACTCCGAGAAGATCCCGAAGGAGGAATTTGTGAAGTGGATTGAGGCCGCTGGGCAGCATTGGCCGTCGGGGGAGATTGGGCAAATCCCTGTTTTGTAGGCATTTTGTGAGTGTGGTCTTCGATTGCCTGCTCATCCTTTCCTCACAATGGTACTCGAATACTTCCAGGTGGAGTTGATGAATCTTGTTCCCAATTCTATCACAATTTTTGGGGTGTTCGTGTACCTGTGTGAGGCCTACCTAGGGATTCTGGCTGATTTGGAGTTGTTCCGGTACTACTACGGAATGACTCAACTACTCGGAATTGTCGGTAGCTGCAGTTGAAGCTCCATGACGGGAAGTCGAAGGAGTATATTCAGATGTTTACCCAGTTGTCGTGGTTGGGGTGGAAGAAGAGGTGGTTCTATTGGGAGATAACCAATGAGGACATCCTCTCCTTCGCTGGGAAGCCGTCTGAGAAGGTTTCTTCCTGGGATGAGACTCCCAAGGATCTCGGTCGAATCACCCCCTTCATTCGAGCTATTGCAGACTTGAAGGAAGAGGGGCTCATTGGATGGCATGTGGTGAAGGATTTCATCACGTGCCGCATCAACCCTCTGAAGAAGAGGGATTATCCAATGTGGAGGTACTCTGGGTCGAAAGATCCAACCAGGGACTACGAGAAGGGTAAGTAAAGTTCAAGCTTAGCTTTCTTTCTATTATTTTCGAAATTGGCTTATTGAAGGCTCTCATATCCCTGCAGACCTCTCACAAGAGGAGATTGATGCTCGGGTGAAACTTGTCTGTGAGAAGCCCCCAGCCCATGTGGTGGCGCCTCCAATCTTGGTTGACCTATCCCTAGAGGACAAGGTGGAGCGCCTAAAGGTAATCGAGAGTTGATTTCATCTTTAGGACTTTGTAGTCGTAGAAGAACTTATGACTGGGTAATGATCGTAGGAAGGCTTACGATCAGGTTCTGGTCGTAGAAAAACTTACGACCAGGGGGTTGTCGTAGAAAAGCTTACAACATGATGATGGTCGTAGAAGAACTTACGACTACTTTATAATATCTCTCTTTCTGATTTCTGCAGAAAGTAGGCATGGAAAACCGTCAGGACGACGAAGAGGTCGAACTGATGGTCGTCGATCTTGATGCGATGAAGCGACTTGTTTCTCCCCCGCCAAGAGGCGTCGGCTCGTTAAAGCCGCTGACAAGGGAGGCTCAAGCTTGAGTCCTGCTGTTGAGCAAGCAGATGCTCCTCAGACTAGGAGGAGGAAGCTCGCGCAGGCTGTTGATAAGGACGGCGCAAGCTTGATCTCTGCTATTTTGTCTACACCTTTGAATACTCTTGCGGCTGAAATAATTGTGTAGAGGAAACAATTGTGGCAGGAATAGCTGAAGTATTTAAACCCAAAGCCCCCAAGACCAAGGTACCCTTCTATTATGACAATAAAACCTTCGCAGTTTCTGCTTCTCGCGGCTTTATCAAGCGACTAGAAAAGGAGAACTAGAAGGGTTTCATGTCTTTAATGAAGAAAACCTGCTGCGCCAAAGATACTGTAGTTGAGGGTAACGATGTCCTTGAGGCGGTCGAGACAGGTCTCGACCGTCTAGAGAGCCAAGAGTCTCAAGGAGCGATGTTGCTTGATCAAGACCTACGACCAGACGTGGTCGTGGCTATTCCTCAACTTGAGTCTCGACCAGACGTGGTTGAGAAAAAGTCAAAGAAACCTTCCTTAGGGAGGGTCTTTTCCAAACTCAAGACCAAGTCTGGCATTAGGAGGTATGTAAAAGAGACAAAAGTGTAAGAATAGCATTTACCTTTTGCTTTTTACTACCTAATTGTGCTTTCCGTTTTACGATCTTAGCTCGGCACCTGTCACCCTCGAGGACGTTCCTGTCAAGGAACCCACTGCTATTTCCCCGGCAGGCAAAGGAACAACAGTGGCCATGGTTGAAGGGTCGTCCACCGTCTGAATGGTGGAGGGTACCGTTAGTCTTTGGAGTAGCTCTGACGGCCAAGGCGATCGTGGGGCGAGTGGCTATGACCACGGGAGTGGTCGTGAGATCGAGCAAAGACAATGCCCGATATCATGGAGGAGAATCGGGCCCATCGCCTAGGAAGGAGGTCGTTGCAGACTTTCCCCCAGGTCCTCAAAGAGGAGCTGGCGTTACCGAATCAGAGGAGGAGGATTATGCTAACTTCACCTCTGAGTTCTTCGGGCCGTCTTCCAATGTGGGATCTTCTGCTCTCAGACCTCGTGCTCGTGTCCCTCACCCCAAAAATATTCCTGATGGAGGGGATGTTTTCGATAACACGTGTCTTGAAGAGGTGTGGTGGGACCGAGTGCGAGAGATTGATGAACTAAGGAATCCTACGAGGGTAGTATCATCGTTTGCATGAAGGGCAATGAATGTAAGTACCTGTTGTTCGGTATTTGCACTCATATCTTTTCTCACTTCCAACTGTCTTTCTCTATGCAGAGAGCGTTGGAGCAAATTGTTACTGTTGTTGAATACAACAGGCAACTTGTCTAATTGCGTCAGGAAAAAGCGAACTCTGCGAGCAGGCAGAGAAGTGGTAAGTAACTGCTTTTCGTAGTCTTTTATGTTTCGACCATTCACACAGTACTTGCGGGGCTTGTCGTGGAAGATCTTACGACTAGGTACTGGTCTAGAAGAGCTTATGACCAAGGTTTTGTCGTAGAATGACTTACGACCAGATCTTGGTCGTAGAAGAACTTGCGACGCTTGTTTGATGTTGACGTCCACTTTTTCTCTTTGTAGGTTTAAGAGTGACGAGAAGATCTTAGCTGATTCTCTCGACTATGAGAAAGCTGAGACGAAAAAACTAAAGGAGGAGATTGAAGACCTCTAGAAGAAGCTTCACGAGGCAAACTCTGCAAACCAAAAGTTGCAGGGACGACTAAGCGGTAAGTGCTGAACTTAAGACCGCCTTCAACCTTCTTTTCTTTTTACGAATCTTATTTCTTTTGGAGAAAGACCAAGAGGTCGGACGTGGGAGCGGCGCTACCTCAAGGACACTCTTTGCTCACGCCAATGAAGTCAAGAAGTTAGATTCTCAACTAGTTGGTAAGCAAATCTTTACCTGCGATTAGTTTTGTTTTCCTCTCGAGGTCATTTTATCTGACTGGTCTCATTCTTTTCAGAACAAGTAGTACAAATAAACGACTCCACGAGGCTTGACTTCAATCGAGGAGAAATGAAGGCTTTGAAGATCAATCTTCAAGACAACGTTTCACTTATGAACAATGTACTCGGTGGGCTTCATGCTGAGGGGATTACTCCTCGAGATGACACACTGTTTGCCCACTTAAGTGCCATTGACGAACAAGTCGGAACTTTGCAAGAGTTGGTGACTACCCTGAAGGCTAACCAATTCGATTCGATAAAAGGATGCGATCGAAGAGGGAATAAGATTTGTCCTGGCAAAACTTAAAGCCCGTGATCCCAACCTTAATCTGCAACCTGTCATAGACGACTTCATCTGCCCTAAAGCAGAGGCGGAGCAGTTAATGATAACACTACAGCCGATCGCTGAGGCAGTCATATACAAATAAGATCTCCTTCACTAGAGCAGTCTGCACCAGAGTCCTGAGTCCTATAAAGACAAATTTTTGTTGATGTTGATATATATATATATATATATATATATATATATATATATATATATACATCCTTTCCTTTTTCCTGAAAATCATCTTGTCGAGTAGTTAGTAACTCATAAGATAATGAATGAAAAAAAGAGAGCAAGACTAAGAATTGAAGTCAAGTTAATAACTTTATCCTAGCCCTTGACTATTTGCTTGGTTTATTTAGATAAACCGAGTAAATAGTGTTTAAATGGGTTTGCTAAAAGAGAGAGCTTTAGCTAACTTGTAGTTTTTGTTGGGTCACGGGGTAGGCTACGACAGCTACAAACAAAAAATTCTACCACGCGAACCAGGATGCCAAGCAAGTAGATGATCATAGATCGTTACCACCAGACGCGCAGAGCAGCGGAAGAAGGGTTGGAGCAGCCAGGTCCAACGAAGAGCGCGTCGATGAAGCGGTCGTAGTCGATCGTCCAACGTCCAAATGAGTCGATCACGATGGCGTAGTCGATCGTCAAATGTCCTCACGAGCCGATCGTCTCCAAAGCGTCTGCGGTTCCTTGTGAAAATCGCGGATCGTCCTCAAGCGCAACAATCGTAGTAGCGCCTCTCGGTATCCACACGTCCGGGAAGGAACAAGCGAGCGTCGGTGTGCGGCACCAAGTCGCCGCGGTGGAGCTTTCAAGGAGATGGCGGCTAGGGTTTGGGAGGTGTTTCACGCATCTTTCCAATAGCCTCATGCACCTCCTTATATAGTGCTTGTGACGGATCCTATCCGGACACGTTTACGAATCGTATTCGTACTGGTTTGTTCCAACCCGTTAAGTGTGTGACCCTGTAGGTTCATGTGTAGTTCGGTTGTGACTCGAAACCCTTTCCGACCACGAGTCGAAGCGGCTCCTAGCAGAACATATCGATTCCCGAATACACACAAATTATATCGGACGAACCTTGATGCAATATGATATACGACCAGGTCCTCATTACTTACGACCAGTTCATATTTGATCACGACCAACTCGTAACTCCTTACGACTTGGTTTCGACCACTCTGTGATTACGTTCGACCAGTCTACGACTAGCTCGTATTTGCTTACGACGATCAGAATCGCTCGACCTGAGCGACCTACTCGTGTATACTCCCTTTGCCTCACGATGTCCGGTTGAATTCGGGTGAGATGTTGTGTCATCCATGGACTGTTCAATACTTTCTCGTCGAGTATCGAGATAACCTTATGTGGTCGAACACTTGACTACTAGTGGCATGGCCATGCACTTTCTTTATCCGATCACAACGAGGGCCCAGACATATCTCTGTTATGTTAGGAGGGCAAATCCATATCCGACCACATATTTGAGCATACCCAAAGCTACCTTTATAACTACTCGATTCACGGTGTAGCGTTTGGCAACCCCTAAGAGTGCTCTTACACATGTAGGAAACCATCTTGATCTCGTGTCTAAGGATTATACATCATCATTGCTTGAGACCAACTAATGACACATAGATTCATAACAATCTCAATAGTGTCTCAAGGTGGGTCTTATCCAACATCATGTTCTCTAACATGTGTCCATATTATTGGTTTGATATCTCCATATCTATGACTCGTGAAACATAGTCATCAACCAATACATATGCTAGTCTATTCATATGTGTCCTCATATGTTTACGACCAGGGATCGTGTAAGAATAATTATCGCAGAAATATAGAGTTTCACAACCAAGTCACATACTTGATAATAAATATTAACAATATTATTCTAGGAACAAGATAACACATTATCCAATGTCATGAACATAATGAAATATAATCATCTCTATGATTGCCTCTAGGGCATATTTCCAACATCTCCCACTTGCACTAGAGTCAATCATTTTAGGTATCTAATACTGATAGCTCTTGTGTGTGTCTCATGCTTTGGTCAGAGAGGCTTTGTCAGCGGATCGGCAACATTTAAATCCGTATGAACTTTGCATATCTTAACATCTCCTCTATCCACCAATTCGCGGATAAGATGATAACGCTTGAGTATGTGTTTGGACTTCGATGGGATCTAGGCTCCTTAGCTTGAGCAATAGCTCCATTGTTGTCACAATAGAGATCCATTGGGCTCGAGGCACTCGAACCATTCCCAATTCAGCAATGAAATTCCTTATCCAAACACCTTCTTTTGCGGCTTGAGTAGCAATGTACTCGGCCTCTGTCGTGGAATCGACAACCGCCTCTTGCTTGGAACTTTTCGACTTCTTCGCTCCTCCATTCAAAATGAATACAAAACCAGATTATGAACGATAATCATCTTTGTCGGTTTGAAAGCTTCGCATCGGTGTAACCATTTACAACGAGCTCTTCATTACCGCCATAAACTAGGAACACATCCTTAGTCCTTCTTAAGTACTTAAGAATGTTTTTCACTACCGTCGATGGACGTTCACCGGGATCGACTTGGTATCTGCTAAGTAACACTTAGAGCATATGATACATCTGTGGTGTACATATCATGGCGTACATGATAGATCCAATGGCGAAGCATATGGAATATCACTCATTTTGTCTCGCTCATCGCTGGTCGTAGGACACCGATTCTTACTAAGATTAATGCCATGAGCCATGGGCAAGAATCCTCTCTTGGAATTTTGCATGTTGAACCGATTCAACACTTTGTCTATGTACATTTCTTGGCTTAATCCAATTAGCCTTTTAGATCTATCTCTATAGATCCTTATTCCCAAGATATATCTTGCATCTCCTAAATCTTTCATTGAGAAACTTTTCCTTAATGAAGATTTAACAGATTCTAACATCGAAATGTCATTTCCACCAAGTAGTATGTCATCTACATACAAGATCGTAATAACAAGTGCGCTCCACTAACCTTCATGTAAACACAAGGTTCTTCTTTGTTCTTGATGAAACCAAACCTTTTGATCTCCTCATCAAAACGTATATTCCAACTCCGAGATGCTTGCTTCAATCCATAAATGGACTTTTGAAGTTTGCATACTTTACTAGCATTCTTTGGATCGACAAATCCTTGGTGTGTCATGTACACATCCTCATCTAGGTTTCCATTAAGGAAAGCTGTTTTGACATCCATTTGCCATATCTCATAGTCGAAATATGCAAAGAATCGCTAGAATGATCCTAACAGATTTAAGCATCGCTCTTCGTGAGAAAGTCTCATCGTAGTCAACTCCTTGAACTTGTCGAAAACCTTTTGCGACTAGTCGAGCCTTATGAATGTGAACATTTCCATCCATATCAATCTTTTTCTTATAGATCCATTTGCACTCAATGGTTTTGACACCATCAAGCGGATCGACCGGGTTCCAAACCCGATTTTCTCTCATGGAATCTATTTGGTTTCATGGCTCCAAGCCATTTCTCGAGTTTGGGTCCATCATCGCTTCCTCATAAGTCTTAGGCTCACCATTATTCAATAATAATATGTCATGCCCATATCTTGTAGGCAATTGACGGCCTTTTAGATCTCGTGAAATTGGTGCCTTATCTCTGAGTTCAACAATAATTTGTTCATCGAAGAGAGTTCAATAGGAGTTGAAACACTTTCAGATGTTTCCCGAATTTCTTCGAGTTGCACCTTTCTCCCATCGACTCCTTTTGAAAGAAACTATTTCTCCAAAAGACACCATTTCGGCAACAAAAACTTTGTCCTCTTCGGTTGTAGAAATAATATCCTTTGGTTTCCCTAGGATATCCTATAAAAAGCATTTATCGATTTGGGTGTGAGCTTATCGGGGCGTCAAGCGTTTAACATAGACATCACATCCCCAAATCTTTAGAAAAGACAAACTAGGACTTTTCGGTCCACATCTCATATGGTGTCTTATCTATTGATTTAGATGGTACCTTATTTAAAATGAAAGCGGCAGTTTCTAGAGCATAACCCCAAAAACATAATGGCAGATCCGATTGGCTCATCATTGATCGAACCATGTCCAACAAGGTCCTAAGTTATGCGCTCGGACACCCCATTCCATTGTGGAGTGCTTGGGTGGTGTAAGTCAGGAACAATTCCACATTGTTTTAAATGATTACCAAACTCATGGCTCAAAAACTCACCTCCACGATCAGATCGTAAAGATTTGATTGTCTTGCCAAGTTGATTCTGTACTTCATTCTGGAACTCCTTGAACTTTTCAAAGGATTCCGACTTGTGCCTCATTAAGTAGATATATCCATATCTACTATAGTCATCGGTGAAAGTAATGAAATCTTGAAAACCACCTCTGGCTGTCGTGCTTATTGGTCCACATACATCAGTATGTACGAGTTCCAACTGGTCGTGCGCCCTTTCACTACGACCAGTGAAAGGTGTCTTGGTCATCTTTCCGACCAGGCAAGACTCGCATGTTTCAAATGATTCTAAATCAAATGAGTTTAGAGTTCCATCATTATGGAGCTTTTTCATGCGTTCTCACTTATGTGACCCAAACGACAATGCCAAATAAAAGTGGAATTTATTTCATTAGGTCAAGCCTTTTAGCATTAATATTATAGACCGATGCATCATCAAGATTTAAAATAAACAACCCATTCAAAATAGGTGCATAGCCATAAAACACTTCATTCAAAAATATAGAACAACTATTGTTCTCTATAATGAACTTATAACCCTCTCGCCATCAAACATGAGGCGAGATAATGTTTCTACTAATGGTGGAACGTAATAACAATTATTCAATTCCATAATAAATCACGAAGGCAAAAGTAGTGGCATAGTCCCGACGGCTAATGCAAAGAACCTTTGCTTTATTCCCGACGCGAAGATCCATCTCGCCTTTGCAATCATCCTACTTCTTGTTAGACTCGATCGAATTGCAAATATGAGCAACCGATCCGGTATCAAATACCCATGAGTTAACGGAAGAGTCAAGAAGAAAAATGTCTATAACATTAATACTGTAGTGGAAGTTTTAGTCCCACCATTCCTTTTCTCGATCGGCCGGTATTTCTTGCGGTTCCTCTTCCAATGGCCTAGTTCTTTGCGATAAAAGCATTCATTCTCTTGAGTCGGGCGGACTTAGTCTTGGGTTTAGGTTTGTCGGTTTGGATCTCATCCAAACTTTAGCCTTGCCCCTTTTCTTGATCCAAGTCTTAGCCTTCTTCTTGAAGCTTGTACTCTTTTGCACCATCATCACATGATTGTTGCATTTCTTAATATGCCCTCTGCTTGTCTTAAGCATCATATGCAGTTCGGTGAGATTCTTGTCTAAGCCGTTCATATGGAAGTTCAAAATGAACTGGCCATAGCTTTCAGGAAGCGAAGCAAGAATCAAATCTGTAGCCAATTCTTGGCTAAGTGGAAAACCAAGTTTTTCCAAGCTCTATGTGTAACCAACCATTTTGATTACATGAGGGCTCACCGAACCACCCTCAGCTAGCTTACATCCAAACAAGTTCTTTGAGATCTCAAATCTCTCAGTTCTTGCTTGTGTCTCAAACATGCCTTTGGCGCTTACGATCATATCGTAGGCCTCTATGTTCTCAAACCGCTTCGAAGGTCCGAGTTCATAGCGACAAGCATGAGACAGCTAACATCAAGGGACTCATCACATGCCTTTTATAGGCGGTTTTAATAGCAAAGAAGCAGACTTTCAGAGGCACATCCGAATTGGTTCTTCTAGAACATGTTCCTTTATCTTGCCCGAGAACAATTCTCGAGTTGCGGGACCAATCCATAAAATTTGTTCCATTAAGTTTTTCCTTTCAAGTATCGAGCGTAAAGCAAAAGCTGGATGTAGGTACAAAGAGCTTGGTGCCATGATCTACAACAAAAATATATGCAAATCTAAGACATATGTTCATTAAAGTAACTTCTATTAAACAATTTAATAAAGATACTCCCACTAAACACCATATCCCTCTTATGACATTTAATGATTCAAGATCCATAATCATTTAATCAACTAGTGAGCTTTGGCTTCACTGCTAGAAGACTAGTGAAAATGGTAAGCAACCTTTGCTAATCATATTAACTATATGACTCTTGTTGTTGGGCAAGATCTGTGCTGCTTAAGACCCAACCTTTATGCCCCAAGGTCCACAACTGTTATGATAACCTTGTTAAGTTAAACCAATGCCAGCGTGTAAGTGTCTGACACAAACCCATCTAGTCAAGGAGAGTTAATGGCACTCTGCTTTGGCAAGACCTACCATTAAAATACATGACTTTGGATGGTGCGGCATGTTTGGGAGGGCATCAATTTAACTTAATATTAAGTGAGGGAATTTTACTTCTATCATGTTAAAAGCAATTAAAGCAAAATAACATGCATAGAAATAAATGAACAGGAATGTAAAGGCATTCACAGACAATCAAATTGCATTGTGATATAGCATGACCCTTCTTCATGGTAATCTCCATCGCCATGCATCCTGCTTCACCATGTCTTCAAGTGGTGGACTCCTCCAAGCACTCTCACTAAGCCATTATTTCTAATAGCACTAGTAATGAAACACAAGGAGTAAAGAAGCATCACAAGTTGACACGCAGTCGTTATACAATTATAGACAGCCTTGGGTGCAATTAACATGACACGCAGTCATGAATATTACAAGCATACATGCATCTCATACATGAAACAGTATGGGTCATACTATTCACATCAATCCCTGCAAAAACAAGTTATGCACAGAATCCAATTCTAACGGACGACATGAGCACACACTACCTATAGCGCGCGGTACGAATACCCAGCACGGCGGTCCCGCTAGCCTAAGCGGCGAGGTTCGGCGGCGCCCTACCGGTCGAGGGCAACAAGACTAAACTTTTTCCGAAACATGAATCTTATTCACGTATCCGAGCCTTGGAAATCATCGGGTTAATCAAATTAGCCCTATTCCGAACCAATCCGATCAATGCCTTGATACGACCACATACTGCGGCATACTCCGATGGCGGAATTCCGACCGGTAGGAGTGATATGCGATCCGTCGTGGACAAGTGCAATAAACCATCTGGTCCTTATAGCTCATACCTCCTCGTAAACCCATCTACTACCACCGAGAAACCGACGATCTTATCGACCGGGGTCTAGGTCGTTCCATCTATATGAACCGATCTAGGTTATCGACCCCAACCAAGAATAGATACAATCTACTACTACCACATATCAAGTATATGCGATTGATCCAGATCAAAAACTACGCAGGATGGCTCTGATACCACTGTTGGGTCACGGGGTAGGCTACGATAGCTACAAACAAAAAATTCTACCACGCGAACCAGGATGCCAAGCAAGTAGATGATCATAGATCGTTACCACCAGAGCCAGCGAGCAGCGGAAGAAGGGTTGGAGCAGCCTGGTCCAACGAAGAGCGTCGATGAAGCGGTCGTAGTCGATCGTCAACGCCCAAGTCGATCGATGGCGTGAGTCGATCGTCCAATGTCCTCACGAGCCGATCGTCTCCTCCAAAGAACGTCTGCGGTTCCTTGTGAAAATCGCGGATCGTCCTCAAGCGCAACAATCGTAGTAAGCGCCTCTCACGGTATCCACACGTCCGGGAAGGAACAACCGAACGTCGGTGTGCCAGCACCAAGTCGCACGGTGGAGCTTTCAAGGAGATGGCGGCTAGGGTTTCGGTGGTGTTTCACGCATCTTTCCAATAGCCTCATGCACCTCCTTATATAGTGCTTGTGACGGATCCTATCCGGACACGTTTACGAATCGTATTCGTACTGGTTTGTTCCAACCCGTTAAGTGTGTGACCCTGTAGGTTCATGTGTAGTTCGGTTGTGACTCGGAAACCCTTTCCGACCACGAGTCGTAGCGGCTCCTAGCAGAACATATCGATTCCCGAATACACACAAATTATATCGGACGAACCTTGATGCAATATGATATACGACCAGGTCCTCATCACTTACGACCAGTTCGTATTTGATCACGACCAACTCGTAACTCCTTACGACTTGGTTTCGACCACTCTGTGATTACGTTCGACCAGTCTACGACTAGCTCGTATTTGCTTACGACCAGTCTGTAACTGTTCGACCTGAGCGACCTACTCGTGTATACTCCCTTTGCCTCACGATGTCTGGTTGAACTCCAGGTGAGATGTTGTGTCATCCATGGACTGTTCAATACTTTCTCGATCGAGTATCAGATAACCTTATGTGGTCGAACACTTCGACTACTAGTGGCATGGCCATGCACTTTCTTTATCCGATCACAACGAGGGGCCCAGAGACATATCTCCTGTTATGTTAGGAGGGGCAAATCCCATATCCGACCACATATTTCAGAGCATACCCGAAAGCTACCTTTATAACTACTCAGTTACGGTGTAGCGTTTGGCAACCCCTAAGAGTGCTCTTACACATGTAGGAAACCATGCTGATCTCAGGTCTAAGGATTATACATCATCATTGCTTGAGACCAACTAATGACACATAGATTCATAACAATCTCAATAGTGTCTCAAGGTGGGTCTTATCCAACATCATGTTCTCTAACATGTGTCCATATTATTGGTTTGATATCTCCATATCTATGACTCGTGAAACATAGTCATCAACCAATACATATGCTAGTCTATTCATATGTGTCCTCATATGTTTACGACCAGGGATCGTGTAAGAATAATTATCGCAGAAATATAGAGTTTCACAACCAAGTCACATACTTGATAATAAATATTAACAATATTATTCTAGGAACAAGATAACACATTATCCAATGTCATGAACATAATGAAATATAATCATCTCTATGATTGCCTCTAGGGCATATTTCCAACAGTTTTTTGATCACGATTATCATGCACTAGTCGAAGAGTAGGAACGAGTCGACACTAGGAAGTTCCTTCTAGTGAGCAGGACTACGTGTAGAGAGGAAAGGCTTTGACTAGGTGATGTTACCATCTCCGACCAGAATAATCAAATCAAGAACGGTCAACTTGAGTTAGATAAACGTCTGAAGTTCCTTTTAAAAATTTGTTCTACTTATTTCAATGCACTCAGTAGGTTCGCTCTGGTAGCAAGAGTTAGAAACAGGACGATGCTAGGAAGTTCCTTCTAGTGGGCAGAACCGCGTGAAGAGAGGAATGTCTTCGACTAGGTATTGCAACTTCCTCCAACCAGTTAAAACAAACCGAGTTTATCGAAAGTAGTCGAGCAAATTTAAAAAGTATACTCGGCTTAATTTATTTTTCAAAAAGATGAATGAAGAAATAAACTAAGGTACTAAGAGTTGGCTTGACATTATTTCGACCATGTTTTGAACCCAAGCTCTTTGTGTTGGTAGCAAAAAGAGAGGAACGAGTCGACTCTAGGAAGTTCCTTCTAGTGGGCGGGACCACGTGTAGAGAGAAAAGGCTTCGACTAGGTGATGTTACCATCCTTTCGACCAGTGTAAAGATGAACTGGGTACTGGTCGTAGGATGTCTTACGACTAGTGTATTGTCATGGAAAAGCTCACAACGAGGAACTAGTCAAAGACGGACCTTCGACCAGGGTATGGTGGAAAGAATTGTCAAAGCATTACTCAAAGTAAAACAATAAAGATAGAAATAACCTGATGCTTTATTGAATGGTTGGTCATTTACACATAGAATTTGCGTAACTGGTTGATATTCCAAGAATTAGAGAGAACCCGTCATCTTCCATTGCGGTCGTCTCAACACAGACGATAACTTCGACCATCGTGTAAGGACCTTCCCACTTAGGGGAAAGTTTGTTCCGATTAGACTGGGATTGAATTTTCCTCAATACCAAGTCACCTACAGTAAGGCTGCGAGGTTGGACCTTACGATCATAGTATTTGCACAGGGCTTGCTGGTAGACCGCTGAATGGATTAAGACTTGATTCTCTTTTCTTCGAACAGGTTAATGTCATCCACTCGAAGTTGTTCTTGGGCTGGGTCTTTGAAACTCTAAACCCTTGTTGACCTGATCTTTAGTTCTGGCGGAAGCATGGCTTTGGCACCAAAAACTAGGAAAAAGGTGTTTCGCTTGTTGCCCGTCTAGCGATCGTGCGAACTACCCATAATACTGAGGGTAATTCTTATACCCAAGCCCCCGAGCGCTTAACAAGCTGGTCGAAGACTCGAGTTTTGATTCCTTGCATTATTTGGCTATTCGCTCGTTCGACTGCCCCATTGCTTTGGGGATGGGCGACAGAGGCGTAACAGAGCTTGGTATCCAACTCGTCGCAAAATTCCTGAAATTTTGCGCTCGAAAATTGTTTACCATTATCTGTGATTATTCGACTTGGGACTCCAAATCAAGTAATCACGCTTCTCATCATGAACCGTTTTGCAACTTCCATTGTTATCACAGTCACAGGTTCGGCTTCGATCTATTTTTTGAACGTATCAATAGCCACAAAAGGAACTCAAAGCCCCCTAAAGCCCGTGGGAACGGTTCTAGGATATCGAGACCCCAGGTCGCAAAAGGCCAAGATAGAGGAATTGTTTGTAATGCTTGAGTCGGTTCGTGTATTTGCCTGCTATGAAACTAGCATTATACACATTTCTTAACCAACTCTTTGGTATCGTAGAGGGCTGTTGGCCAGTAAAATCCTTGTCGAAAGGCTTTTCCGACCAACGTTCTGTTGGAAGCATGAGTTCCACAGATGCCCTGTGAATGTCATGAAGGAGGTTTAGTCCTTCTCTCTGTGGTATGCATCGCATGAGTACCCCTTGAGTGCCTCGTTTATAGAGGACTCCTTCGACCAAAGTATACATTTTGGCCTTTCGGGATAAATGATCTGCTTCGAGATCGTCATCGGGTACGGAACCCGTCTGAAGATACTTGTAGATGGGATCCATCCAAGTATCCTTGTATTCTAGAGAGGCTATCTCAATAGGAGATATCTCTGGTGTGCCCACTAGAGATGGCTTTTGGAGTTGCTCCAAGAAGACTCCCTTTGGTACTTGTGATCGGGAAGAAGCTATCCAAGCAAGCTGGTCCGCGAGGAAATTATCCTTTCGAGGGATGAATTGTACCTCGAAACCGAAAAAATTCTTTTCAAGCTTTCGAACCTCCGATAAGTACCGAGACATGATCGGGTTAGAGCACTGGTACTCTTTTCCGACCTGATTCACGACTAGTTGAGAGTCTCCTCTCACGAGTAGTCGTCGAATCGCGAGCGCTTTCGCAGCTCGTATGCCGACTAGTAAACCTTCGTATTCTGCCATGTTGTTAGTGGCCTGAAAGTTTAACTATATGACATACTTTAAGGTCTCTCCGTTAGGAGATTCCAGGACCACCCCAGCCCCCGAGCCACTTAAAGTAAGTGACCTGTCAAAGTAAATCGTCCACTAGTCGTGGGTATCGTACTGGGGATCCTAAACAGGTTCAGGATTTGTCCATTCGGCGACAAAGTCTGTCAAGATCTGGGATTTAATGGACGTTCGAGACACAAAATGGAGGTCAAACTCCCCAATTTCTACTGACCATTTAGACATGCGTCCCGCTGCTTCTCTATTCCGGAGAATCACTCCCAAGAGAAACTCAGACGACACAATTATCTTGTGCGCCTGAAAATAATGCCGCAGTTTCCTCGAAGACATGAGGAGGGCATAGAGAAGCTTTTGGACCTGAGAGTAACACTCCTTAGGTCTGTGCAAAACTTCACTTACTAGTACATTGGTCGTTGAACGTTTTCACGTTCTACGACTAGTTTTGCGCTCACTGCCTGTGGCGTGGCAGCTAGATAAATTAAGAGCGTCTCTTCTGGTTTCGGGGAAACCAGAACAGAAGAACTCGTAAGATATCTCTTGACATCATCGAAGGCAGCATTTGCCTCGTCCGACCACTCGAAACCCTTGTGCTTCCTTAAAAGTTTGAAGAAAGGTAGTCCTTCTTCTCCCAGACGTGCTATGAAAATACTTAAAGCTGCCATACACCCTATGAGCTTTTGGACTTCTTTCTTCGTGGTTGGAGGGCGCATTTGAACAATGGCTTTTATCTTTTTAGGATTTGCTTCGATCCCTCGTACAGAGACCAGGAATCCATGCAATTTTCTCGAAGAGACTCCAAACACACACTTCTCAGGATTGAGTTTCAAGCGGTGTTTTATGAGGTTATCGAATGTCTCCTGCAAGTCTGAAACATGATCAAGCCATTTGATGCTTTTTACGACTAGATTGTTAACATAGGCTTCCAAATTTCAGCCTAGCTGAGGTGAAAAGTCGATTGCATCAAACGTTGAAAAGAAGCGCCAGCATTTTTTTAGACCAAATGGCTTTTTGACATAAAAAAATATACCAAATGGAGTAATAAATGTGGTCTTCTCTTTATCTTCTAGACACATATTAATCTGATGGTAGCCAGAATATGCATCTAGAAAACTTAATGTTTCGCAATCAGCAGTAGAGTCAACCAACTGATCAATACGAGGTAAAGGGAAATAATCTTTTGGACAAGCTTTATTAAGATCAGTGAAGTCTACTCACATTCGCCACTTGCCGTTAGACTTCCTAACCATTATAGGGTTGGCCAACCACTCTGGGTGTCGACTTCTCTTATAAAGCCTGCTTTAAGTAGCTTGTCCAATTCTGACCTTATAGCATCTCGTCGATCAGGGGCAAATCTCCGTAATTTTTATTTTACGGGTACTTTGTCAGGTCGTAGAGTTAGCCTGTGCTCGATCAATTCCCTGGGGACTCCGGGCATGTCGGATGCTTGCCACTCGAAGACATCTGCGTTTGCTCGGAGGAAAGTGATGAAGGCGTCTTCCTACTTGGGGTCGGAAGTATCCCTGATGCGAACATTCTTTGAGGGCTCCTCCAGATCTAGGGGAACCTTTTTGACTTGGTCGTTCGGCTTGGGCGCAGCTTTAGGCTTCGAGTGCTTGGTCGAAGGCTGCCCTTTTTCTTCCCGAGCTGGTATCTGACCCACCATCTCGAGGGATTGACGGTCACACGTATGTGCCATCTTCTTATCACAATGAATTGTGATTACTCCTTTGGGACATGGCATCTTAAGACATTGATACCCATAATGAGTTGCCATTAAGAATTTTGCCAAAACTGGTCGTCCGAGTATGACGTTATATGCCGTATCGAAATCGACCACATCAAAGGGGTGAACCAAATGTTAAAGGAAGAGAAACTTGACCAATGGGTTTGGCCGAAGACCCCGGTATAATACCATGAAATGAATATCTTATCAGTCTTACTTTGGTCCTGGGGACTTGCATTTCATCCAGGGTGTTCGTAAACAAAATGTTCAAAAAACTACCACCATCAATCAACACTCGATTTACTCGACAGTTGTTGATGGTGGGTTCGACCACGATCGAAAATTGACTTGGTCGAGTCGAAGGGATCGGGCAGTCAACCTTCTTGAAGGACATGGTGACTTCCGACCACTTCGGCAAATTATTGACAAGAGGAGGGTCAATGGAGTTTACCTCGCGTTCGACTGCCTTAAGCTGTCGTTTTGACTCGTATGCTGATGATCCTCCAAAGATGTGCTCGATGGTGTGCTCGGGATCTTGAAACGACATGTCCTCGTTGTCGTCCGATTGTGTACGACCACTAGCTTACCCTACCTCCTCGAGAGTAGGAAGTGGTCCTTTGCCGTTGTAGTAGTCCTCGAGTTTTCGTTGGAAAACTCGACAATTGCGAAGGTCATGTCCTTCCTTTTTATGGAAAGGACACCATCTAGACTTATCGGTCTTCTGTTCGGGGCAGTTACCTTTGCCTCGATCGGGGTGTTGTTTGGCAGTTCGTGGCTCTTTATCACTTACGGCCAGGACCTCCTTAGAAACATTGGCTTGAGGCTTTTGGCCCTTTTGCCTTGTTCTTGGATTTCTTGGCCTTCTTATCCTTCTTCTTACCACCTTCGCCAGCCTCCTGAGGGTGCTGGTCATCTCGATCGATGATTTTGGTCCACTCAACTGCTTCATCAGCAGTAGCGTACCGATCAACCATCTCGAAGAGTTCGGCGGCAGTAGCAGGAGGGTTCAAAGCGATGTCCTCCGTGATCCTTCTACTGCGGACTCCCTGCTTGAAGGCTCTGATAACAGATGAGTCAGAAACCTCAGGAATCGAATTGCGAACCTGACTGAAACGCATGATGAATTGGCATAGTGTTTCGTGGTCGTTTTATCGCATCTTGTGTAGGTCGTCCTCCTTTCCGGGGCGATGGTAGGTGCCCTGGAAATTGGCCAACAATAGATCACAGAGATGTTGCCACGAGTAGATCAACTCGACTGGTTGGTTTAACAACTACGATCGAGCAGACCCTTTGAGCACAATCGGAAGGTAATTCGCCATGACGCGCTCTCCTCCTCCTGCTGCTCGGACAGCGGTCGTATAAATCTGAAGGAATTCGATGGGATTTTGAGACCCATCAAATTTCTCCATGTTCTCTGGTCTAAACCGTGGCGGCCAGTGAACTGCTCGGAGGTCAGTTGTTTCCTCTCATCTTCTTTCAAAAGATAATTGTTACCGCTTGAATTCGGTTTTGGGTTTCAATGAGTATTGAGAATATGAAGTGTTGGCTGTCCTTTGATGAAGATTAGAAGCTTTTGAAGTTGGAAAATTCAGCTCGAAGCTTAGATATAAAATCTGGACAGCAAGTATAAGTTTTGGACAGCAAGCACCTAGTTCTTCGTTAGGGCTAAAAATGATAGGATAATTCAACTAAAACTTGTGGGGTTTAAAAGGGTAAGATGTGATATTAGATAGCTAGTGTCTAACGCACCCTTAGATGGTTTTTATCATGATCTTTAGATGCAATAAGACTTGAGATGTATTCTGAAATTTTCTTCTCAAACCGATTGCTTGTTCATTCAATACAAGTTAGTTGTACCGAGAAGTTGAATCTTGTGTCTTATGAGCTTTGCATTGGATCTTATGCCTTTTTGAATATGTTTGGATTTTATTTCCTTGCTGGTTATATGGTTGTAATGGGGTTAGGGTAATATATCATTTCCCTAGTCGATAGCTTGTCTTTTGCTACCTTTCGTCTCTAGTTTTCGGGTTTTTGTTGCTAACCTGCCTTGATGAAACAGGATGGTTGGATGAACACGCAGTAGCTAGGGTCAGCCAGATGGTCGGGATGAGGAGCTCCCGCCTCCTCTGACCATGGTTGAGGTTCTCGCTCAGATTGAGCGGAATCGCATGGATCAGACGAGGATCCTAGAGGCGATTGCACGGAACACCTCCAACTTATCCGGTGCTTCCGGATCAGGAGGGTGTGGTGGCCACCATCTGAGGGGGGGACTCTCAGCGTTCCTTCGCACACAGCCACCTACCTTCTCCCGGTCCGAGGATCCACTCGACGCGGATGATTGGCTGCGTCTTGTCGAGCGGAAGCTCGATGTCGCTCGGTGCTAGGAGCAGGAGAAGACACTCTTTGCCTCCCATCAGCTGGAGGGGGCAGCACTCTCATGGTGGGAGAACTTCCTTGCCATGCAGCCCGAGGGCCAGGCTATCACTTGGGCAGAGTTTTGCACTGCTTTTCATCGGGCTCATGTCCCCGCCGGCTTGATGAAGCTCAAGAAGAAGGAATTCTCGGCGCTCAAGCAAGGGCGCAGATCTGTGACCGAGTACCTCCACGACTTCAACCACCTCTCTCAGTACGCCCCTGAGGATGTGCCCACTGATGAGGCCAAGCAGGAGAAGTTTATGGATGGCTTGTCTGAGGAGCTTCAGGACAAGCTGTCCATCGTTGACTTCCCCGACTTCTAGTCATTGGTCGACAACGCTATTGTCGCCGAGCACAAGGCAATGGCGCTTGGCGATTCTCGCAAGCGCAAGTGGGAGGCCCAAAAATTAGCAAGGGCCAGTGTTCCTCGTTCTTATGGCGGGCAAGCCTTGGTGCATCACTCTCAGACTTCAGCACCACCGAGGGCACCAGCGTTTGTACCTCGCCCACCGCAGGCTGTGTCTCAGTCACGTGCACCTGCGGGACAGCAAGGAGGTCCCATAATCCAAATTGCGATGTTACTTGCTTCTTCTGCAACAACAAGGGGCATTATGCTAATCAATGCCCTAAGAAGACTGGAGCGGCCCCTTGTCCTAATGGAGGACACGGGCAAGGAAATGGTCAGGATCAGAAGATTCATCAGAAGGCCCAGAATGTGGGAAGCGGCCGAGTCAACCATATCTCGGCCGAGGAAGCTCAGGAGGCACCCGACGTCGTGTTGGGTACGCTTCTTGTCAACTCTCAACCAGCTACAGTTTTATTCGATTCCGGAGCTTCTCATTCATTTATATCAAAGTCTTTTACTGCACTTAGTGATCTTCCAATTGTTCATATGCATGTTCCTTTGATTATTCACTCTCCGGGGTCGGTAATGAGAGCTGAATATGAATGCCGTGATGTTTCTATTGAGATTGGAGGAGTGTGATTTTTGGCAAACCTCATCCTCATTGATTTAGCAAGTTTGGATGTGATACTTGGCATGGATTGGCTGTCCCAACACTTGGGGCAAATCGATTGTGCCAGAAAATTCATCACCCTCACAAGTTCATCCGGCGAGCAAGTTGGAATTTCTCCGAAGCTGCAAGAACCACATCTTTATGCACTTGAAGCAAAGACAACTATGGATATTCATGAAGTCCCTGTGGTATGCGACTTCGCTGATGTTTTCCCCGAAGAATTGCCTGGGATGCCTCCAGTCCGAGATATTGAATTTGCCATCGAGTTGCTGCCCAGTACCGCCCCGATTTCAAAGAGGCCGTATCGGATGCCTCCAAATGAATTGGAGGAGTTGAAGAAGCAACTTGGTGAGCTTCAAGAGAAGGGTTTCATTCACCCAAGCTCATCACCATGGGGCTGTCCTGTAATCTTTGTAAAGAAGAAAGACAAGACTCTACGGATGTGCGTTGATTACCGTCCGCTGAATGCTGTGACGGTGAAGAACAAGTACCCGTTGCCTCGGATTGACAACCTTTTCGATCAATTGACCGGCGCTCGGGTATTCTCTAAGATTGATTTGAGATTGGGCTACCATCAAGTCCGAATCAGGCCTGAGGATATTCCGAAGACGGCTTTCTCTACTCGCTATGGATTGTACGAGTGTACAGTCATGTCTTTCGGCTTGACCAATGCTTCTGCTCTTTTCATGAATCTTATGAATATGGTATTCATGGAGTATTTGGACAAGTTTGTGGTGGTATTTATTGATGATATCCTCATCTACTCGAACAATGATGAAGAGCATGCTGAACATCTGAAGCTAGTGTTGGGAAAACTGCGCGAACATCAACTCTATGCAAAGTTCAGCAAGTGTGAGTTTTGGTTGAAGGAAGTGGCATTCTTGGGCCATGTTCTTTCAGCGGAAGGCATCGCCGTTGATCCTAGCAAGATTAGTGATGTGCTCTCATGGGGTCAGCCCAAGTCAGTGACTGACGTGAGGAGTTTTCTCGGTTTAGCGGGATACTATCGTCGTTTTATTGAGAACTTCTCCAAGATTGCGAAGCCAATGACAGAATTTCTCATGAAGGACAAGAAATATGTGTGGTCCGCTGATTGTGAGAAGATTTTTCAAGAACTAAAGAAGAGGTTAACCATAGCTCCAGTTCTTGTTCTTCCCGACGTCCACCGAAGCTTCGATATTTATTGCGATGCTTCTCGTCAAGGACTCGGTTGTGTTCTTATGCAAGAGGGCAAGGTAGTGGCTTATGCATCAAGATAATTGAGGCCTCATGAACTCAATTATCCAACCCATGACTTGGAATTAGCTGCTGTGGTTCATGCACTGAAGATTTGGCGACATTATCTCATCAGTAATCGTTGCGAAGTGTATTCGGACCACAAAAGTTTGAAATACTTGTTCACCCAACCGGATCTGAACCTTAGGCAAAGAAGGTGGTTGGAATTGATAAAAGATTATGATATGGGTCTCTAATACCATCCGGGCAAAGCTAATGTTGTTGCCGATGCTCTCAGTCGCAAGGTTTATTGCAATACCTTGATGATCAAGGAGCAGCAGCCCGCCCTTCATGAAGAATTTCAGCGGCTCAACTTGGAGGTGGTTGAGCATGGTTTTCTCTCTGTGTTGGTTGTGCAACCAACCTTAGAAGATCAGGTCAAGGCTGCTCAACAATCAGATAAAGGTGTGAATCAAATCAAGCAAAATATCAAAAACGGGACAGCTAAGTGCTTTTTTGAAGATGACTATGGAGTCGTATGGTTCGGATCACGTCTTGTTGTTCCGAAGGTTGTGGAATTGCAGGACTTAATCCTCCGCAAAGCCCATGACTCTCCTTTGTCCATTCATCCCGGGGCCACGAAGATGTATCAAGATCTCCAGCAGAGGTTCTGGTGGACCCGAATGAAGCGGGAGATTGCAAAATTCGTTGCCGTGTGCGACGTATGTCGCCGAGTGAAGGCCGAACATCAGCGACCAGCGGGCATGTTGCAGCCTCTTCCCATTACTGAGTGGAAGTGGGACTCCATTGGAATGGATTTCATCACCGGTCTGCCTCGTACCTCCGCGGGAAAAGATGCCATCTGGGTTATCATTGATCGGTTGACAAAAGTAGCCTATTTTCTTCCTATGCGTGCTGATCTCAGTGCGAGTCGTTTTGCGGACCTCTACATATCCCGCATCGTATACTTGCATGGGGTGCCGAAGACCATTATTTCAGATCACGGTTCCCTCTTCACCGCTCGGTTTTGGAAACACTTGCATGAAGCTATGGGGACACGCCTTTCTTTCAGCACTGCATACCACCCTCAAACTGATGGCCAAACTGAAAGAGTAAATTATGTTTTGGAAGATATGCTCCGCGCTTGTGTTATCTCCTATGGGAAGAATTGGGAGAAATATTTGTCTTTTGTCAATTCTCCTACAACAACAAATTTTCAAGATAGTCTCAAAGATGGCACCATTCGAGGTCAGATACGGAGAAGGTGTAGAACCCCGTTGAATTGGTCAGAAACTGGTGAAAGACCACTCTTTGGCCCGGACTCAATCCAAGAGGCCGAAGATCATGTTCGCTTGATACAAGACCGATTGCGCACGGCTCAATCATGACAAAAGAGCTATGCAGATCGTCGTCATCGTGAGTTGAGTTTTAAACAAAATGATTTTGTATATCTTAAGGTCACTCCTTTGAAGGGCACTCGACGATTCGGCGTCAAAGGCAAATTAGCACCTCGTTATGTCGGACCCTTCTGCATCATAGAAAAGAGAGGAGCTGTGGCCTACAAGTTGGACTTACTCGCGGCACTTTCCAGGGTACACAATGTATTCCATGTATCCCAGCTAAAAAAATGCCTTCGTGTCCCTTCTGAACAAGCTCCTTTGGAAGGTCTTGATGTACATGAGGATCTGACCTACAGTGAGCGTCCTTTTCGCATCCTTGAAGAAGCTGAGCGAAGGACAAGGAATCGTACCATTAAGTTCCTTAAAATTCAGTGGGCAAATCATTCCGAGGATGAAGCAACTTGGGAGCGTGAAGACCTTATGCGAAAGGATTATCCAGATCTTTTTCCTTCTGCTTAGAGTGCCTTCGAATCAAGAAAGGAAAGGTTAAGCAAAGCAATGGAAAGGAAAATGTATTAACCACTCCTTGTAATCTTGTTAAGGATATCCTAGCACTATCTTTAAAGGAAATCAAGACAGCAGATGTTGTGTAATCTTTTAGAACTTTCCTATCCAGCTTTCGACGTACCCAGATCTCGGGGTCGAGATCTTTTGTAAGGGCGGGGGGGGGGGGAGATTTGTAACGTCCCAAACAATGGTGTGTGTTTCAAATGTAATAAAATGAGGGGAATTTAAAACTTTTGAACATGCATTGGTTTTATGGAGTTATGCATAATTATTGGATTTGATATTGTTGAAAACAAAGAAAACATACAACTCAAATTGAAGTTCCAAAAGAAAGCAAGAGCAAAAACTTGTGATAATCCTCTGGAAATAATTTATTCAAATACTAGGATAATTATCACAAATTAATATAATTTTTCCCAAATTTTTGGAACCAAATTCAACCTCTAGAAAATTCAAACACAAGTCAAAGATTCTAAGTTTGAATTTGAAGTACACAAATTAAATATTGAACTGTAGGTTTTCAAATTTTATTTGGAAACTAGGATGTCCCAGAACCCCTTGATTTATTTTAGAATTTTTAGAAATTTATTTCTAATTATAAAGCCCTAGTCAAACCCCGACTTTTGTTTGGTCAAATCGGTTTTAAACCCTGCTCAAGATCGCTCATCGGGCCGAGCAGCCTCATCGCTCGCACTGAGCCACCCGTCTCAACCAAACCAACTAGCCGCACCAGCCACCTTTGGAACCGTCCGATTGATTTTCGACCATCCAGATCTGCGGGCCGTTCAGACCATCCGGTCTCGCCTCGCATCTGGGCCGTCCATTCGAAAACGTGTGTTCCAGATGAAACCCGCTCTGCACTCGTCTTCTCCAACATTGGCGTGGTGAGCCTTGCGCCACGCACCATGGGAAGCTCTGAGCGCCCTACCGCTGCCGTCTTCACGCCGTGTAGCCACCGCCCAAGCTGACCTATCTGAGAGTGGCTCCTGCTAACGCCGCGTCCATCTCCATCCTCGCCCGAGGATAATACCTCCCCGAGCCCTCCATTTTTGCTCATTCCTTCTCTCGGGGGTGAGAAGGAAGAGGCTCAATTGAGCACCACGCCTGGGTAAGCTTCAACCGCATGGTTCTCCTCCCCTCTACCTTCCTTGCCTTCTCCAATGTTGCTAATCCGAGCTCTTACCTTGCCTTGTAGCTCCCGGTCCTCACCCTCGGCTCTGGAGCGCGCCCAGAGCTCGCACCGTGTGACACCACCGAGCAAAACTCATCTTCGGTGAGTGGTTTCTCCTTCCATGCGCGTCATCATGCACGCTTAAACCTACTGAGCTTTTCCCCTCGGTCAATTTGACCACCCATCCGCAGGAACCTCGGGATTTTGAGACTTCCCCCTTTTCCGGCCGCAAGAACGCTTTTCGTCTCCATCTCCGGCACGGTGAGCCCCTGTCGAATTACCTTCTTGCACACCATCTCTTAGCCTCACTGGTACTAGCTATACCTTCATTTCTGTTTTTTCTCCCTCAGGGCACTCCCTCCACGGTGCCACCATTGTCGCCGTCGCGGACCTTCGCCGACCGCCCATCTCCGGCGAGCTCATCCCCTCCGGGTCATCTAGGTGAGCTCCTCTTACCTTATGGGCGCTGGTGCACGCTCAAACTAGCTGCGGGCACCATCGCTTCGTGTTTTTGTCTGTGGCCGTAGCTCGCCGCCACTTCTCGGTCTTGCCGCCGCTCACGGTCCACCACGAAACCTGCCATCGGCACCAAGATGCGCTCAGAGTGTGAGGTTTCCATTTTGGCCTTGGACCTCGCCGCCATGGCGCGGTAGCGCCGGCGAAGCCGCCGAGCAACGCCATGTCACATGGGCGTCATCGTTGTCGGACGAGCCGACAACCACTGTAGCTCCGGGATTAGAGCGAATCCCGGTCATTTATGGGCTAATGATTGCTTAGGGTGTTTAATGGCTGTCTTAGATGTGGTTGTGTGGCTTGCATGTGGGCCTGAGGCCACTTAGAGCACAGTAATCATCGCCGGGTCCATGGGCCTGTGAACCGGCCGTGGACCAAGAGTCCACGCACTGTTTTCGTAAGCCGTGTGTATGATGTTTGGGCCCCACCTGTCAGTAGCAATTTAAATCGGAAATAAAAATGGAAAACGTCACTGTTTAGTAGACCCCGCCTGTCATAGTATGTGGCTAGCTCTAGGCCGGTAAGAAAAGTCTTTAATGCATGTTTAATTTCCGAAATGAATTATTTATGAACTGAATATTGGTTAAACTTCAAAATTGCATAAGTAATTCATTCTAGCTCCAAAATTGATGATTCAAATTTTGTTAGTTTCCATTTTAAATGTACTTTAATATAAAAAATTGTTTGAACCATGTTACTGATACATAAAATACTTTTGGCAAAATTACTTTAGGTTTAGTATTATTGTTGCACAAAAAAATTGCTTTAACTTAAAAATGCATAAGTATTTCTCTGTAACTCCAAAAAGAGTAAACTCAATTTTGTTAGAATCCTCTGTTAGTGTAGTTTATTGTAAAATAGGTTGTGAGTATGATGCTGTTACTGAAAATCCTATTTTGCATGTAACTTGTGTACTACTTTCATAACTTTGAAAAATCATAGAAAATTCATCTTAGCTCCAAATGAGGTGAATCAAATTCCATTATTCATCTCATTTGGTTCTCTTCATACCATAAAAATTTCAAGTACACCACTGCTCTGGAAATTTTCACCAAAATAATTAATTTGGATGAACAGTAACCGGTTGCAATTTAATTGAATTTTCTAGAAAACTGACTTTCAAACTGTCATAACTTTTTCATAGAGCATCCAAATAAATTGATTCTTGTTGCTAAATTCATCTAAAATCATGCTCCACCTTCTGTGAATTTTTTATAATTTTTGGATGAATTTGAATTTTTGGGTCTTTTCGGTTTTATTCGCTTCTTATTGTGCTTTCAATTCTTTCGCTAGGTTCCAACGACATTATTGATTGCGCGAGTGACCCTCTGTAGCAAGATAATCAACCTCAGCAAGGCAAGCAATTTGATCATAAATGTCCTATTAGTTTCAAGTCTAATACTTTGTTTACAAATTGTATGTATGCATGCTTTTGTGTCAAAGTAATTTTTCCCGATTAGAGGTAGCTATTCCTATTGCGTGGTTGCCCTTAAATTGTTATCCCCTGCCACAAAACATAAGTTAATAATATCACTGGTGAATTAGAGCCTGGTGATTTAATTATGCTCTTTTATTGCCTTTTCGGTGTCATGCTTAGAAATGCTTAGCTACCGGTAGAATTGGGCGGTTAGTCGATAACCTTGATCACACAAATCATTTTATTACTCTATGATCAGCACCTTGTGCTAAATTGCTATGAAAACTAAAAGTGCAAATGAAATGATTTAGACTTGGGCAAGTGGTTGGATGGTGGATATTGGGTGTGTGAATGTCTTGCCTAGGTCAACAAGGACCGAACATCTTGTTTCACCAAAACCAAGCATAATTGCGTGCTAACCACGCGAAAGGGATATGGGACCTCTCTTGACTAAGTACCTTGGACGGTGTTAATTATGAGCTGGTTGGTGGTTGAAAAAGGAAATGTTTGTGATATGAGGGGAACATTAGCAAATCGGCTTGAGCTGGCTAATGTGTCTTTCTCTTTGTTGGGTTGCGGCTCTTAATTAGCATCATTCATGGGAAATGTCTCGTAGGACTTAGCCGTGCCGGCATACCAAAGGAAGTGTGCTAATCTAGTGGCGAAAAGGCGGTCTGGCGTGTGGGTACATTGGTACACCCCTGCAGGGTATAAACTATTCGAATAGCCTCGTCCTAGGTTATGGACACACTTGGGATTGGATTTGCAGGAGTTAGACTCAACATTTTGGAATTCTTAATTAAAACTTGATGTGGGTGGTATGAACGGGGAGTTCATGCTATTGTTGTGGTGGCTATTGGGTTAGTCACTTCTAGGATGTTTTGTTATTATTGTTACTTATATCTCGCTGTTTTTATCAAACAAAATTAGATTGTAAAATTGCTTTAAATCTATTACATTATTGCAAATGAAAACTTGCTTTATACTGAAAATGAGTCTAGAGCCTGCTCCACTTAAATAAGCTTGCATGTAGCTATTTATATAGGCCTGTTACTCTACACGTAAGTCTTGCGAGTACAATTTTTGTACTCATTTGCTATGCTCTAATGTAATTGTTGCAGAGGAGGAAGTTGAACCCCAGGGGTTGCACTTTTGTGAGATGTGCGGTGGCTTCGACGACTAGGTTGGTGGCCCGGTTGGTTGCCTTGTGGGTTTAAAGGCACACTACTCGGCTTTTATTTATCGCCATCTTATGGCACCTTGCTTCCGCTGTTATTTATGACTCTTTAGTTGTATTTGGCCGGTCGGCCCTTTTGTAATAACTATATATTGTATGTCTTTTGTATTGCTTAGTTGTGCTTTGGATTCTATTGTGTTGAATGGAATTGATGCATAATTGTTGTATGGGGTATATGTGCTGCACTTCTGGGAAGTACATATACGCCGAGAGTCGTGATATTTGATTTGTAATGCTTGAATCATCTTAATGGTTAAGTATTACAAGTTAAATACCTCGGGTTCTCACAATTGATGACCATATTTCACTGATCATGGATATAGGGGTATCAAATCAATAATGTGAACACATGTTAGAGAACATGGTGTTGGATTGACCCACCTTGAGACAATATTGAGATTGTTATGATTTTATATGTCATCAGTTAGTTTCAAGCAATGCTAATGTATAATTCTTAGACCTGAGATCAGTATGGTTTCCTACATGTGTAATAGTGCACTTTGGGGTTGCCAAATGCTACTCTGTAACTAGGTAGTTATAAAGGTAGCTTTTGGGTATGCTATGAAACACGCGAAAGAATGTGACTGGTCGGATATGGAATTTGCCCCTCCTAACATAACGGGAGAGATATCTCTGGGCCCCTCGATGTGGTCGGATAAAGAAAGTCCATGGCCAAGCCACTAGTGGTCGAAGAGTCGACTACATGATGTTATTCAACACTTGATCGAGAAAGTATTGAACAGTTCATGGATGACAAATTATCTCACCTGGAGTTCAACTAGATATCGTGAGGCAAAGGGAGAATACACGAGCAGGTCGTTCAGTTTGATCAGATACAGACTTGTCGTGTAGAGATACGAGCTGGTCGTAGACTGGTCGAACATGATCACTAACTGGTCGTATAGAGACACGAGCTAGTCGCAAGTGATAAGGACCTACTCGTAGATCATATTGCATTAAGGTTCGTTTGATATAATTTATGTGTATTCTAGAATCGTTATTTTCTGCTAGGAACTGCCAACGAGACGTGGTTAGAAAAATGTTTTCGAGTCACAACCGATTACACATGAACCTACAGGGTCACACACTTAACGGGTTGGAACAAACGTGTTCGGATAGGATCCGTCATGGGCTCTTTATAAGGGGATGCACGAGGCTGTTGGGACACATGACAGAACGTGAGTTGCTCCACCGAAACCCTAGCTGCCATCTTCTCGAGAGAGCTCTGTCGTGCGAGTTGGTGCTAGCACACTGGCGTACGGTGTTCCAACCTTGGACATGTGGATACCGTAGAGGTGCTACTGCAGTTGCTGTTGCGCTCGAGGATGATCCATGACTTCGTAATGAACGTAATTGGTTGTTGGAGGAGACGATTGACACTGAGGACATTGGATGATCGACTACGACCACTTCACCGACACGCTCTACGTTGGATTAGGCTGCTCCAACTCTTCTTTCGCTGCACTGCACGTCTAGTGGTAACGATCTATGATCTCCTACTTGCATGGCTTCCAGATTTATGTGGTAGAATTTCTAAATTACTAGCTAGCGTAGCCTACCCGTATCCCCTCAGTGGTATCAGAGTCATCTTGCATAGTTTTTGATCTAGATCGATCGCATATACTTGATATACGGCAATAGTAGATTGGATCTATTACTGGTCGGGTCTGGTAACCTAGATCAACCATGCTAGGGAATCGTTGTCGCGTTATATAGTATTATGTGTTCATGTCACCCGATAGAATTGGACTCTATGCATAACACCTTTTGCAGAGATTGATGTGAATAGTATGGCCCATTGTGTATGTGATGCATGTATGGATTTTACATGGTATGCGTGTCATGCTGTGTGATAGCCATCGAGCTACATATTATTGTATAACGGTCTACGTGCCGGCATGTGATGCTTGATAATATCCTATGTAATTCATTACTAGCTTTCAACAGTAATTGTTTAGTAGATGAATGTGGTGATTTCAAGCATGGTGGCTCGGTGGACAGGAAGCATGGTGATGGAGATTGTCGTGTTAAGGGCCATACTATTTCACAGTTTAATATGATTATCTATGAATGTTTATTCCTGTCATGCTATTGATCATGTTTTACCATTAGATGTTTTAACATGGTAGAGTAGTACCCCTCAAGAAAAATTAAGTTAATTTGACGCCTTTCCAATTGCTGTGCCTATCTTGATTTTGATTGTTAATTGGTAGGTCTATCAAAGTAGAGTACCATTAACTATCTTAATAAGATGGGGTGGGTGTCGGACACCCACATGCATAATGTTGGTTTAACTGGACAAGGCTATCAAAATAGTTTTGGGGATTGGGGTATAATGTTGGCTCCCAGGGCATAGAGATGCCATTTCTCAAACAAGAATCATATGTGATATGATTAGCAAGAGGTTGCTTACCTAAATCACTAGGCTTCTAGCAGTGATGCCAAAGCTCACTAGGACTTAATGATATATGGATCTTGAACCCACTATATAAAGTCAGAGGGAAACTTGGTTTAGAACATATAGTAGGAGTATCTTTTATTAAAGTGTTTAATAGAAGATCTTCCATAAACATAGTGCTGAATTTTTGCATATATTCCTATTGTAGATCATGGAACCTAACACTTCCTCCACACCTACCTTTAACTTGCGATCTATTCTTGAGAAAGAGAAGTTGAATGGAACAAATTTCATTGACTGGTGTCGTAATAATATGAGAATTGTTCTCAAATAAGAAAAGAAGGAATATATTCTGGAGGGTCCCTATCCCGAGGAACCAAATGCTGGTGCTACTCATGCTGAAAAGAATACTTATGAGAAGCATTGCAATGACGCAGTCGATGTACACTACCTTATGCTTGCCACCATGAACTTTGAGCTTCAGAAGCAATATGAGACCATAGACGCTTACAATATGATTGTGGGTCTGAAAGGTATATTTCAGGATCAAGCAAGGGTAGAGAGGTACAATACCTACAAGGCATTGTTTTCTTATAGGCCGTCAGAAGGTAACCCAGCCATTCCTCATGTGATCAAGATGATTGGTCACATTGAGAGCTTAGAAAATCTTAGTTTTCTCCTTAGTCAAGAGTTGGCTACTGTCATACCCCAATTTTGGAGCTTGAGATCTCCTGTGTATGCTGTGTCATTCCCTGGATCAGTAGCTGATACACACAGAATACCATGTTAGCTCAAGCGTTTACCTACAGAAGTTCCACGCAGACACGTGTGTTGGTTCGTAGACACATCCATATTTGGTCAAAATAGCAATTTAGAAGAGTCTTAAGAGGTCCTAGTACGGTTTTATAGTGATCCCAGGGAGGTCTTGAGCGACCCTGAGAAGGTCCTGGGGAGGTCCTAGGAGGTCTTAAGGTGATCGAGGGAGGTCCTGAGGAATACTGTGGAGACGTCCGAGGGAGGTCCTGATGAGCTCAATAGAGATGCTCTGGTGAGGTCTTGAGGAGGTCCTACAGATACGCCCAGGAGGAGTACAGGAGGTCCTAAGGATGTTTGGAGGAGGAGGGCCTGAGGTACGATCGAGAGAGTACAGGATGTCTTGAGACATCTGGAAGTAATCTTTAGACCACACAGGGTTGGTCGTGGGTCTCCGCGTAGTGGTCCTAGACCACACAGGGGTGGTCGTGAGGCATCTGGTTGTGGTCTTAAACCATCTTGGGGTGGTCGTGAGACATCTGGTGGAGGTCTTAGAGCATCTAGGAGTGGTCGTGAGGCATCGGATAGTGGTCTTAAACTATCTAGAGGTGGTCGTGAGACATCTGGTAGAGGTCTGGGTGATCAAGGGAGTTCTTCAAGAGATCCTGAGGAGGTTCTAGACCCACTAGAGCTAGTTATAAACCCTACGAGGGTGGTCGTGAGGCATTTGGTAGTGGTCCTAGATTTGGCTGATGGTGATCCTAAGTCACCAAATACGGTTCTTGAACTTCTAGAGGAGGTCGTAGGCCATCTATTCAGCGGTTAGGCGCAAACTGGTCGTGAGTATTTCTCAAATTAAATGGTACTCAAAATGAACAGTGCAAGCCCAATTATATTACATAAGCATCCGGCCGAGCGGCCAATTGTTTACAAAAACGCCACTTAGGCGAGAGTTTTACAGGAGCCAGAGGGCGGAAGTAAAACAGGTACGGAAGAAAAATACATCATAGTGGATCCATTCACTTTGCCCACAGGCAAGCGATCGGGGGTCCCGGCCTAAGCTTCAATATCTTCACCACCATTTGGTTCATCCTCCGTGAAGTACTGGTAGGGGTCCTGATCATTCGGGTCTGAAAAGAATATATTGGCAGAGCCTGAGTACACAACCGTACTCGCGAGCCAACCCACAATGCAGTTCTTATAGATGCAGGGCTATTCAAGGGAAGCTTTAGAGTTCTTTTATTTGCACAAAGCCAAGTTTGAAATAGATGAGTAGTAGTAAATCCTATGACTTAGCAATTTAACAAATCTATTTTCATAAATGAGTTTTCTTTTTGATAAGTACTAGTGGAGGTCCCACCTCCTATACTCGGGTTATCCCGTATTTACCACTAGTCCCCGACCAGGCCTTTCTCAAATCCCTGGGGTCCCACCCCAGCCTTCCCTTTTAATCACAAATGGTTTTGTAAAGATGAAGACTATATCCAACAAGTTCTTAGCACCGCTCTTGACCATGAGCACAGCTATCATGATAGTTTTCTTACTCTGCAGAGTTCACACACTTTACCCACAAGAGGCAATCGCCTTGATATATACACATGTTTCCTTGGACATGCGAATCAAGGGGAGATTACCACAAGGCCTTTACAATGCTCATTTCTCGACGCAACCTCACCCGCTAAGGTTTCCACCGCCTGGTGCTAAGTACTTCCAAGAGGCCCCCTCTTGCGCCATGTGGTTTCTCATTGGCTCCCTTTCCCCTTTACCCACACCACATTCCTCCAATCGTGAGGCCACGCCGAGGTGGGCAAATTAGTTGGCCAGGTCGTACCCATTATGGACATGTGGTTGCACTGTTTTTGCATGAGAGGTCATTACAAGATTCGGTCCTTACTCGACCAGGGCGGTGCATCTACATACCAACCTCTTCTCATGCCTCCGGCACCCGCCATTCCTTCCAGCTGCCCCAGTTGAAAATAATTTTCAAGTTTTGTTTGTTTTGAAAATAACCATTTACCTCAACATACCAGCCAAGCTCCCAGCCTTACTGCCCAAATCATTTTCCAAAGTTTTTAAAGATTATGGTTGGGCAACTTAATGCCATATGATAATGTATCTAAGCAAGGCTAAGCATGATACTTAGATACAGACCTATCAACTAGTAAGTAATCCATTAAGTCTAGGGTGACAAAGGATATTGTCCAAGTTCAAGGGTTGGAAGTTTATACACAAGCATTTGTTAAGGTATTAACTATGATCTAGACTAATTTAGTTTGATAAAACATAGCAATGCAGTTTCCTAATTTAAAGCAACATAATTTGCAAAAAGTAGGTGCAACATGGTCAAAGGATTGACTCGCCTTGCTCAGGGTGCTGCTGATCAGGATCTTGTTCAATGAACGGTTCTTCGGTCGCCTCGGCTTCTATAATCGCAAAATAATCGAAAAGGCAAATAAGCAGCTACTCCAACTCAAATTGTTTCAAATGTGCAACAAATTCCAAATAATGCAAAAGCGCAGATTTAGAAATATGAGACCAATATAGTTGAAAACTCAGTGGTCGTCGGATCTGTGGTGGCCATGGCAACTACTTTGTTTCAAGAAGGATACGACAAAGAGGTCGTGGAAGTACTAGGATTGTTAGATCCAATCGAGAGGAGGTCTGGATTGTTAGATCCAATCGAGGGGAGGACTGGATCGTTAGATCTAATGGGGGGGGGGAGGTCTGGATCGTTATATCCAATCGAAGGGAGGTTTGGATCGTTAGATCCAATTGGGGGGAGATCGGGATCGTTAGATCCAATCGAGGGAAGGTCTAGATCGCTAGATCCGATCATGGGGAGGTCTAGACCGTTAGACCCAAGCGAGGGGAGGTCTGAACCGTTAGATCTAAATGAAGGGAGGTCTGGGCCGTTAGATCTAAATGAAGGGAGGTCTCCACCCTTAGATCTAAGCGAAGGGGAGGTCTGGGCTGTTAGATCTAAATAAAGGGAGGTTTGTACCCTTAGATCTAAGCGAAGGGGAGGTCTGGGCCGTTAGATCTAAATGAAGGGAGGTCTAGGCTGTTAGATCTAAATGAAGGGAGGTATATACCCTTAGATCTAAGCGAAGGGGAGGTTTGGGCCATTAGATTTAAATGAAGGGAGGTCTGTACCCTTAGATCTAAGCGAAGGGGAGGTCTGAGCCGTTAGATCTAAATGAAGGGAGGTCTGGGCCGTTAGATCTAAATGAAGGGAGGTCTGTACCCTTAGATCTAAGCGAAGGGGAGGTTTGTACCCTTAGATCTAAGCGAAGGGAAGATCTCGATGGTCAAGATGGTACCAAAGGAGATTCTGACGGTTACGATAAACGAAGAGAAGTCCTGACGGTCAAGATGAACGCCAAGGAGGTCCCGACGGTCAAAATGGAACCAAAGGAGGTCCTAATGGTCACGATTGTACCAAAGGAGATCCTGATGGTTACGATGAACTCAAGGGAGGTTCCGACAGTCAAGATGAACGCCAGGGGAGGACCCGACGGTCATGATGGAACCAAGGCAGGTCTCGATGGTCAAGATGAACGCACGAGAGGTCCCAACGGTCGAGATGAACGCCAAGGGAGGTCCCGGCAGTCACGATGGAACCAAGGGAGGTCTCGATGGTCAAGATGAACGCACGGGAGGTCCCGACGGTCGAGATGAACGCCAAGGGAGGTCTCGACGGTTACGATGGAACCAAGGGAGGTTCCGTATAGAATTTTCAAATACGCTTTGAACTCTCATCAAAACCAAATGTTTGTGTTTATTTGAGAACTTAGGGAAATGGAGATATTACTGGGAGGTCGCGGGAGAAGCTACAACCAAGGGAGGTTGTGAAAGAGTTACGACCCGAAGGGGTCATGCGAGTGTCACCACCAGGGGTGGTCGTGGAAGTGGGTGACCGAGAGGGTGGTCTTTGCAAGAGGGGAGGTCATACGCTAGAGGGTGGTCTTTGTAAAGTAGGAGGTCGTGCAAGTGTTACGACCAGCGGGGAGGTCGCAGAAAGAGCTTTTAACTGTGCGTAGTCGAATGAGAGAGGTCTTCGACTACACAACGGTGATTGAAGAAAGCCAGGTTCGACTTCTTCACGTGATCAATCAACCAGTGAAACAGCCAGAGGAAGAACCAGATGAAACAACAAAGAAGAAGAAACAAGGTAGGCTCAAACTAGGAGGAGTTTCTGTCCACTAGGAACTTACCGGTATGGAATCTGGGGGATGGTTAGCCGAAGTTGAGCTGGTGATGATGGATCACAGTAATGGAAGAAGCTCTGTGCTGCAAGTAGCTTGAGGGAAATGAGGGTGGTCTTCAGTCTTCGAGGTTGCTTTCTGGAAGTTGGTGCTTGGCCTACTCAGAAGTCTTGGAATGTCCTGTCGGAGGTGAAAGGAGAGTGGTCTTCCAAGGCGATGGTTGCCTGCGGCAAGGCGGTGGTGTGGGAGCATTTGGCAGGGACGAGGGCTCCAGCTGGACTGGAGCTCGAGCTCTCCGGGAGAAAGAAGCGAATGGGGCTAGCACTGGAATTGGCGGAGAGAAGTAACCAGGAGGTCCCAAGGCCTTGTGCCCCATATATGCATATGAACGACCTGACTAGGAGGGGAGTGGTCAGAGGGGTTGTTGATGGTATGGACAACACAGTGTAGCAGTTGTGTCAGCTTTTGTATGACGAACATTAAATGCCGAATGACCATCCAAGAATAAGAAATGAGATGATGCAGTCCAAATAAGAAATCACCATAAAGTCCAATATGAATTGAAAAGGAAATCAAGATACGCAACAATAGTTGTTATACAAAAAGTTTTAAAAATCCTATATTTTTGCCTTTATGAAATTTTGGGCTGTTACAACTACTGATGTGATTTTGCAATCGCTCCCTGCGAGCTTTGAGCCCATCATATTGAATTTTCATATGAATGGCATTGAGAAGTTAATGATCGAGTTGCATGTCATGCTTAAAGGTGCTGAGGATAGCATCAAAAAAGTTCTAATTATGTGATGATGGTTCAAAGGACTACTAGCTTCAAGAGGAAGGGTAAGTCGGGAAAGGGAAAAGGCGAAGGAATGACTCAAGATGAGATCGAGAGTCTCAAGGCTAAACTTAAGAAGCTCAAGCTGGGTCCTAAGCCTGACACAGAATGTTACCATTGACATGAGACTGGGCATTGGAAGAGAAATTATAAGAAGTACTTGGCAGAGAAGAAAAAGAACAAAGGAAGTAAGACTTCCAGTTTAGGTATAAATGTTATAGAAATTAATCTTGCCACTTCTCCTACATGTTCTTGGGTATTTGATACCGGATTGGTTGCTCATATTTATAATTCGATGCAGGGACTGATAGGGAGTAGACGTTTGGCAAGAGGCGAAGTTAATCTTCACGTGGGCAATGGAGCAAGAGTTGCTGCATTAGCTATTGGCACTTTACTATTAGCTTTACCCTCAGGATTAGTTATAGAATTAAATAATTGTTATTATGTTCCTACCTTAAGCAAAAATATTATGTCTGCCTCTTGTTTAGGAGCAAAAGGTTATGAGCTTAGAATAAAGAATAATTGCTGTTCAATTTATTTTGAAGATATGCTTTATGGCCATGCTCCATTGATGAATGGATTGTATATTTTAAATCTTTAGGATATGCCTGTCAATAACATAAATGCTAAGAGACTTCGACCTAATGATTTGAATCCCACTTTTATTTGGCATTGTCGTCTAGATCATATAAATGAGATGGGCATGATGAAGCTCCATAAAGATGGTCTTCTAAACTCATTTGATTTTGAATCATTTGAAACATATGAATCTTGTTTACTTGGCAAGATGACAAGAGCACCTTTCACGACCAGAGGTGAAAGGGCGAGTGACCTGTTGGCCCTTGTACATATGGATGTATGTGAACCGATGAGCACTCCGACCAGAGGTGGTTTTCAGTATTTCATAACTTTTACCGATGACTTTAGTAGATATGGGTATATCTACTTGATGAGGCACAAGTCGGAATCCTTTGAAAAGTTCAAAGAATTTTGGTATGAGGTACATAATTAACCTGACAAGACAATTAAATGTCTACGATCTGATCGTGGAGGTGAATATTTGAGCCATGAGTTTGGTGATCATCTAAAGAAGTGTGGAATTGTTCCATAACTTACTCCGCCGGGAACGCCTCAATGGAATGGGGTGTCTGAACAATGGAATCGAACATTGTTAGACATGGTTCAGTCAATGATGAGCCAATATGATCTTCCATTGTATTTCTAGGGATACGCTCTAGAAACAACGCCTTTCACTTTAAATAGGGTTCCATAAAAAACAGTAGAGAAGACACCATATGAGATATGGATCGGGAAGTGTCCTGGATTGTCTTTATCAGGATATGGGTTGTGAGGCATATGTAAAACGTTTGATGTCTAACAAACTCCCACCCTAGTCGGATAAGTGCTTCTTTGTGGGGTATCATAAGGAAACTAAAGGATATTACTTTTATAATCGGGATGATAACAAAGTGTTTGTTGCCCGAAATGGTGTCTTCTTGGAAAAAGAGTTTCTTTCCAAAGGAGTCAGTGGGAGCAAGGTGCAACTCGAAGAAATTCGGAAAACATATGAAAATGTTTCAACTCCTACTGAACCTCTGTAGGATGAATCCGGCCGGAGGTAGGGGTGCGTGAGCGCTGGCTGCCCCCTGAATGGGCCTAGCCCGCCCATGACAGGCCTAGCATTACCGTTTCAATAAACATATTCTGCAACCGAATGCGAGGTGGCTTTTCTTCCAATCACTACAATCCAGCAGTGTGAAAAAGGAAACAAAATTTTGTAGAAAATGAATTCTGAAAAATGTAGAAAATAAGCTCTAACTGTTAATCGGAAGGAAATACTGTGATTATCGACCTAATTGTCCATTTACTGGGCCTAATGTAAAGATTATATTTTTATTGTCCCAAAAGTTCAGCGCTTTACGATGGACCATTCAGAAGTTAAGCTTGCAGTAGTGCGTACCTCAAGTTAACGAACACACAATATTAAAAACCATTCTTCTACTTTGAATGATGCACCGATTAACCAAATGTCATTTTATCAAATAATCGCAAAAGTTTACTTCAGATTATGAAACCCTAACAAAGAAGGAACTGTTGTTCTACAGTACAACAATTAGTGCTGCAATCAGTGAATCTGCAGAACCTGTTTTCATCAAGCAATGCAATTGGAGCATCGTTAAAGCTTTTGCCAAAAGGGCATCCCCAGCGACCATGTGCCGGTGTCATTGCTTGGCTCGCCACTATCGGGAAGCGGCTCATCGAGGTAGACTCCGAACAGACGCACACGCTTAGCTGCCGGCCTGTGGACAAGCGGCATCGATTCGAGAATCGTGGGCATGCCTATTGTGAGCACGGGGTCCGGATGCACCCTAACACGCCCTGGACGGCGTGGTGGTTGCGCCGGTGGCACACGTGCAGGCATCCCCTCGAAGAAGCCATGGCGCGTTGCTGCACCGGCCGCGTGGCTGGTGCCAGGGACGCTGGGTCTCTGATGGACCCTGTAGCCATTGACATTGTAGAGCGTGGGAGCGGCCGGCCACGCGAAGAAGCCATGGCGCGACATGGTGGCAGGCACGGCGCGTGGGGCGCGGGCATCGACGCAGCGCCTGCAGTTGATGAAGAGGCGGCCACGCGCGGCTCCTCTGGCGCCACGAAAGAAGGAGACGGTGTCCCCGGCGTCAAGGCCCTTCTCCTTGACAAAGAGTCCCCAGCCCTTGGTCAGGTAGTGGATCCGGCTGCCGTTCCAGTAGGAGTACCGGAAGCACCACAGCCTCCCGGCCACCACGCAGTCCTCCAAGATGAGGACGTTGAAGCCATCCTGGTCCTTCGCCACCGCGTCCAGCTTCCCAACATGGTCCGCCGGGATCACGAACCGGTCGACCACCTTGCCTACGTCGCTCGGCATGAGCACCTTGTTGAATAGGTGCTCCATCTCGACGACCTCTATGTCGTCAACGCCATCCTCTGACGCTTCAGCACCATCGCTAGAAGCGGACGCGGAAGTTGCCTGAGGCGTGCTGGGTGCAGGCGAGGAGGTGGTTTTGGCCGTCATGGAGGGCTCCTCCTGCTTCACTTCAGAAAACCTAGTTGTAGTATTCTCCATAGCTCTATGGCGTTGGAAGAAGAGGGATGGATGGATGAACGGGGAGAATAGTGTTAGTACGTACAAGGGAATATATAGGCGAGCTTTTCTGTGTTTATGGAAAGAAGATTACAACATGCTTTCCCACGGGGCTATGATGAACTGTCGACCTACAGGATTCCTGGGAGTAACTTCTAACTTTGCGTGTTTGTATTGTATCATAATGTATTGAATGGTATCTTTTTAATATTTGCTTTTTTATACTTTTGGCAGTCTTAGCCATTGGCATTCAAATGATTCCCAACTGTAAAATCTTCAGAAAACATTTACTGATTTTATGATATATCGAATGCTTATTTCGTGGTAGGGCACAGTTATGGAAAATACGATGCACGCCAGACAACTGAACACAACTGTAGAGAGTACAGGGAGTACGAGGATTGTGGTGGCAGGGCACCATTCTTCCCTAAGATGGATTTGCCTTTCCTCAGACTAGCTCTGGCCAGTAAAGATACCAGCTATGGCATGCCATCTGCGACGTCACCTGTTATATAGGTGGAAGCCAATAGCTTGCGACAGAAGAAGAGGAGTCAGGCACAAGGATGGATATTAATGCGGTGATGAGATGGCATTGGTTGTGGCGGTTGAATGGGTGGATGCACATTGCCCCGTAATAAAACTGGGTACTCAACATAGTTTCTCCCAATCGATCGCATCTCTAATTAGGGGCAATGTTGTGATCTTGTGGGTTCAGAGGAACCTCCAAAATAAATTGAAATTGGGGGTGTCTATTTCACGAGCGTCTAAAAATATGTGAAATCACACTCACTTTTTTCCACCGCTGGATCTTGATCCTGTGGCTCATGTCTCTCCCTCTCTCACCTATATAACCCACCCCAACCTAACCCTAACCCACTCCACACCCAGCCGCTGCCGCCCCTAGCCCTACCCCATGCCACCTCACACCACATCAATGGCGCCGACGATGCCTGCCGGTGATCTCATTCCGTGCCTCCTAATGCTGCTGCCCCACCCTCTCATCCTCTGTAACACCCCAAAATTTTATTTTCAAGTTAAGCATGCATTAAAATATTTTTTCTTGCATTATGGTGTTTTCTTCAATTTGGAAATTCTGAAAATCCTCTTATCCTTAAAAACAGTGGCAAAAGGAATTTTCAAGAAAATATGAGAGCTGGTAAAATTATGGGGTTAATTTTTTTTTTAAATACTAGTTGTGGTCTGGTGCCTCTCCGAAAAGTTTCATAAATTTTGGAGTTTGTTTTCTAGGTTCAAAAATTCCCCAAACCTCTCCGCCATCATTTTTAAAATTCAAAACAGTTTTTTTTTCTTTTCCCACCTCGCTTCGGCAGAATCCAGCGTCAGCCCACCTTCCTTCGTCGCGCTTACCTAGCCCCGCCTCCTTTGCTCGCTGACAGTCCATGCCCGCCTGCAGGAGTTGTCTTAAACCCGTCGCCCGCATAGCACAACACCTGTGCCATCGTCCCGCCACGCCGCAAAATGGTGGTCCCGGGCCACGCCGCAGTCGACGCTGTCCACCTCAGTGCCTCCAATGCTCTCGGGAGCCCATGGACATGCGGGTAGGAACCAAGCTGTGTGGCCGCGTCAACGCCTGTGTTCCGACAGCACTGCGCTGTTCATCGCCTTCTTGTACAAGCCAAGCATTGCGCCACCATGCACCCTGTTGTGTCAAGGCAAGGATGCATCATGCCTTTTGTCGCCTCCTGCTTGCCCGCACGCCAGAGAGCACGCACGGCGTAATATCTCACCGCAACCGCCCCATCCTCTCTTGATCTCTCACACAATCTCTTGAGTATAAAAGCCGCCGTTTGCACCTTATCCATTCGTAACTCACCACTCGCCTTCCTCTCCAAGAACCAAAGGTTCTTATCCTTTGGCTCGCTAGGAGCGTGAGGTGCTCGATTGGATGATGGCGACAACACCTTCGTGCCCGCAGCCTCTCTGGTGAGTTCCCTTGCTCGACATGCACATCATTCTTCACCGCTTGTGTGGCGCCATCGATGCCGTGTTGGGGAAGCAGAGACACCCAAAAACGCGAAGGTCGTCGTAGCGAGGCGGCACGCCGAGAAGGAGCTCGTGCGGGGTGATGACGCCAGAGGCACGACACGGCCGCCGATTCAGCAGTACGGTGGCTGTGTTTAGCGCCTCAGCCCAGTAGCTCATCGGTGCTGCACTGTGAACAAGCAGAGTACGAACACAGTCGTTGATCGTGCGTATAATTCGCTCAGCCTTCCGTTCTGTTGAGATGTATATGGGCACGAGAGGCGGAAGCTGGTGCCATGCTCGGCTAAGAAGGTGCGCATTGCAAAGGAGTCGAACTCGCGGCCATTGTCTGTTTGGAGAGCAAGGACCGGCAAGCCAAACTGTGTGCGTGCGTAGGCAAAGAAGGAACGGATGAGGGGAAGAACCTCAGATTTATGGCGCAACGGGAAGGTCCAAATGAAATGCGTGTAATCATCAAGAAGAACAACATAATATTTGTAACCAGAATTGCTTGAAACTGGAGAAGTCCATACATCCGAATGAATCAATTGAAAGGGAAAAAAACTGATTGGTTGTGAATGATGAAAGGGCTGCCGCACATGTTTGCCCAGCTGACAAGAAGAACATACGTGCGGAAGCGATTTACTACACTGGAAATCAAAATTCTGAAGCAAACGGGAAAAAGACCTGGCGCCGGGATGCCCAAGACGCGCGTGCCACAGATCCACCGACGTCGAGGCACTGAAGGACTGGTGCTGTGGCAGGCGAAGAGGGTAGAGGTCGCCAGAGCTCTCACATCGGAGCATCACCGTTCCTGTCGGCAGAGCCTTGATAGAGAAGCCATGGGGGTCAAATTCAACAGAAACGTTATTATCTCGGGTTAGCTTACGAACTGAAATGAGGTTCTTGATCAAAGGAGGCGAGATAAGAACATTATTGAGGAAAAGTGGAGAGGAAGCTGTGGGAATCGTGGCGACGGCTGTGTGCGTGACAGGCAGCCGAGCACCGTTTCCGACGATAATATGAGTAGAAAGAGGAAGAGAGCGAGGCGAAGAAAAAGTACCGGGAGCCGAGGACATGTGCGTGGTAGCGCCGGTGTCGAAGAACCAGTCGCCGGCGCTGGGTGGAAACTGCGTCGCGACGCCGGCGGACTGGAGGGCCGCGTAGAGCGCGGCTTGATCCCATCCGGAAGCGCCTGCGGCCGCAGCGTCTGGTGCCGCGGGCGTCGGGGGCATGGCGAACGGGTAGTGAGCCATCATGGCCTGCTGAGGGTTGAACGGTGGCCGAGGAGCGAGCACGCCGGCGCCAGGGGCGCGGAAGGGCATGGGCCAGGCGTGCACAAGCCCAGTCCACGGATGGACGTTGGGCGCGCCCGGGCGTTGCGGGGCGCCGTTGCTGGGAGCGGAGCCGCCGCCGCGGCCACGCTTCTTCGCCTTGCCTTTGAAACGGTTGCCGGGAGCACCGCCATGAGTCGAGAAAGAGGAACTGCCCTGACCGGCAGTGGAGCCGTGTCCGGCGGAGGAGCCATGTCCAGCGGCGAGAGCCTGTCCCGCCACAGCCTTCTCGTCGTGCTGCAGCTGAACTTCTTCAAGAAGAAGATAAGAGCGAGCACTCATAAACGTGTGAGGCGGGAACTTGGCGGTGATCACAGGCTTGACGTGGCGGTACGTCAGGTTCAGCCCGCGGAGGAGATTGAGGACTTGGCTCGGCTCGGAGTCGGGGTGACCGATGTCGCGAAGCGTGTCGGCGAGCTGCTTGAGGCGAGTGCAGTACTGGCCGATCGACATGTCGCCCTGATGAAGGGAACGGAACTCAGCTTCGATGTAGACCGCGCGCTAGAGTTCGTTGTCACGAAAGAGACCTTCGATGTCGTTCCAGACGAGGTACGCCGAGGCACGAGGCTTGTGGATGATGTCGAACACATCCTTGGTGACGGTGTTGTAGATCCACTTCACGACGCAGTGGTCGAGCATGTGCCACTCGGCGTCGCGGTCATCCAGCGGTGGCGGCGAGCGCACATGAGCCTCGAGGCCGAATTTGCCGAGGACCGAGTCGAAGGAGCAGCGCCACTGGCTGTAGTTGGATTCAGTGATGTCAAGGAGAACCGGTACATGAGACCGGATGTTGACAGCCTGAATAACAGCAGCGGCGGAAGGCTGAGGAGCGTTGATGGAGAGGTCGCTGGAAGAGCTGGAGGAGTGGCTCGGCGAGGCCATGGCGAAAGAAGAGAAAGAATGTGGAAGCGGAAGATTAGGATCGGGAGGTAACTGATACCATGTAAAGCTGGAATGGATCAACCGTAATGCTCATTGATCTCAAGTATACAATTTATACATGTACAAGAGAACGTTAGTGCAACTAACTATCCTAGAATCCGGCGTAGCATGGCGAGCATTGCGGCACACAGAGACTAGTTCGCTAACAAATTGAATTAGAGAGAAAATTAAATGAATAAAATTGTGAAATAGACTGTTCTGACAAATTCTGGAACGGTCTTCGGGTAAAGAAATAGGGTAGAAAACGATAGAATCAGAGCTTCGTCATAACTAGGAAGTTGTAGGTTCTTTTGTGGGGATTCCAGAGAGTCTTTGATGGTTGAATTTGAAGTTCGGATGAATACGTTAGAGCCGTTTTACTACTAGGATAGCAGGTAGTGCGTTCGGTAGTTCTGGGTTAAATGGGTCGGTTTGGCGTAGAAGTGCAATGACGATTAGAATAAAGTGTCGGTGCTATGATGTTACGATTTTGAGATGTGTTTTGAATTATTTGTCCAGGGTGTGTGGTCTCTTATGCTTTGCCGCCGCTGCGCTATCTAACCTCATAGGGATAAAGAGGCAAGTACATGGTAGACAGTGTTTATTGGTTGATCATTGTATTTGTTAGCACTCATTACCATTATATTGTTTGTGCTTTAACTTTATTTAATTGCAAGCAATGTGAATGGTCATAATTTTATTCGTATTGATGGATATGAGAATGTTGGATAATGTTAATAATAATGAATCTATGAATAATTGTGTATTAATTCATAAACATCATAGCATATGAGAAGGTGATCATGGTGATCACTACTCCACGGGAGTGCAAGAGGTCCCCGATCCTTGAGGAGGACGGGCTTGAGGGTGAACATTGTCGCGAGTGTTTACTCACGCTATACTGGTATATGCGAAAAAGTGCATATGGACATGTAGCATATTAATATGAAATTTATCTACTATTCGGCTATTTGATGATCACATATAAATGCTAGATTTACATAATTCTTGATATGCTAAAATTGTTAAAACATGTATAAAAGACTAGATGAACATTGATGTATCATTTTGTGAACATTGATGTATCATTTTGTGAAACCTTGTTTTATAGGAGATTATATTATTAAATATTTAGTAATATTTTTTCCTAATTTTGAAACATAAGGTGAAATGTTTAATCTGTGTTTATAAATGTTTATGCGATTGCAAATAGAAGTAGGGCCATAATTGCCTACATGATTAATACAATAGTTAATTGTTAATGATAATATCTAGAGTGCATTAGTGTGTGCTAAAGTTGGAGTTGACCATTACTAATAGTTGAATGGATGAATTTAACAAGTGATCTTTTTTAGTGTGTCTTGTGAAATTGTCCCTATGATAGTATGTCCTAGTTAAGAGAGTTTTATTTCAATGTTGTGGTTTGTGCACTAAGTTTTCTCTAGAACAAGTTGTTGCAATCTTATTGAGGTAACAAAAAAAATGTTATGAAGCAATTTATTGTGTTTCTTTTGGAAAAAATTTATTGATTGGATAGTAAGGTAGGTTGAATCTTGCTAAGAGTGTATTATTTTGTTGTTAGTAAGATTGTAGGTAAAGGGTTACGAGGGTGGTGTTGATTTTTTTAGAAAGAAAAAAAATTATTGCCTTTCGTGATATCGTTTAAATGAAAATGTATTGAGTTTTGCATTTATGATCTTTTGGAGCTCATGGTTTTTGTAGCAGCTGAAATTCGGTCGAGTATAGTGACGTGTTGGAAATTCCCTTGGTTCTTAAGTGATTCATGTGATTTGGTCTTAAAAACCTTTTTGTTTAAGTTGGCAAAGTAATGTTGTAATCAGAGAAAATTATTTTCTTTGTTAAAGGAAAGAGTGTAGTAGAAGTATTTGAGAGTAACTCACACTACTATAGGAAGCCTCATCACAGACGGTTCGGAACCGTCATCACAGACGGTTTCCGAACCATCTATATTTGTTGGTCTGTGATAACAGGCAGTTATCACAGACGGTTCAAAACCGTCTGTGATACGCACTATCACAGACGGTTTTTTGTTGAAACCGTCTGTGAAGGCTATTATCACAGACAGTTTTCATCAAAAACCGTCTGTGATCCGAAATTATCATCGACAGTTTAATTTACAAGCCGTCTTTGATGACATTTTCACAGACGATTCTTGTTCAGAACCGTCTGTGATGAGTTTTCACAGATGGTTCTTGTTTAGAACCGTCTGTGATAGCCATTTCTGTTACAAAAAAAAACCAAAAACGACTGCTAAAACTTTGGAGGCTGTTTTGAGGCCCTAAATGACCTTTTTTTGGGGGGTTTTCACTTTGTCTGGAGTCTCCTGAGCCTCATGAATCAATCTGATATGGACTTATGGATTTTCGGATTGAACTTTTTGTTAGCTTTCGAACGAGCCAAAGAACGTCGCAATCCGAGTTCGTATGCAAAAGTTATGATGGTTTTACCGAACAGTGCGCGATCTACCATCTATATTTTTGCCCAAACCAAATAACTCAACATGAACTACACATGCACAGAGAGCCTCCAACAATAAACCACAGCATCACCCACATCACAGTAGCATCAACTCAATCCATTTATAGAGCACTAACACTAGCTCTCAGTAATCCACATCACAAAGCAAAGGGGGGAGTAGAGAGAGTGAGGTCGTGGGAGGCCGGGGCGACGAAGTGGAGGAAGCCGAGGGCGACGAGGTCGTGGGAGGCCAGTGACGACGAGGCCGGGGCGAGGTGGAGGAGGCCGGGGGTGACGGTTCGGAGGAGGCCGGTGCCGATGAGGCCGGGGCGAGTTGGAGGAGGCCGCGGGCGACAAGCTCGGCGGAGGCCGGGGCGCAAGGTGTGAGGAGGAGAAACGGCAGAGGAGGAGATGGAGGTATGAGGTGTGAGGAGGAGAGACGGCAGAGGAGGAGATGGAGGTTATATAAAGCGAGTTTCGGCAGCCCGCCCATTATGTTTAAATTTTCGTTTCCCGCCCAACAATCAGAGACGGTTCTTGTTAAGAACCGTTTGTGATACGCACCTATTACAGACGGTTTTTTAATAGAACCATCTGTGATCATTCACAGACGGTTCTAATTACAAATCGTCTGTGATAATGGTGATTATCACAGACGGTTTTTTAATAGAACCGTCTGTGAATGATCACAGACGGTTCTATTAAAAAAACTGTCTGTGATAGGGCGTATCACAGATGGTTCATAATAAGAACCGTCTGTGATAGGCTATGCCCGGTCCCGATAGACCCAACACAGACGGTTCCACAGGAACCGTCTGTGATGTGGCGTCTACTATAGCCTGTTTTGTAGTAGTGTCAGATTGGAGTTAAGCTTTGTAACTTGCAACTTGTTGAAGTGTGCTTAACCTTTCTATTTTTGTTTCATAGAAATTTCTCAAGTTTCAATAGCATTGTTTATTCTTATTGGTGGAAGTTTGACATTCTCTTCTTGTGGGGCTTGTGCCCTCAACTGTGGTCTAATCTTTTGTTTTTCTGAGACCATTGCTATTTGACTATTACCCTTAGTATTGTGTTTACTGCAAGTAGTAAATATTTTTATGTGTGCTGAAAATCGTTGTTATTTGCCTCTTCTTTTGAAAAAGGAATAATTGATTTGTTTTACAAAAACCTTATAGAGTGTATAGTGGCATCTGATTAGTAGTAGTCAAGTATATGATGTTGTGAGACCTTAGGTTGCAAGTTATTTGAGGAGCATTGGAGGATGAATTGATTTCGTCATATAAATCTTGTAGAGAATTGGATCTAAAAGGAATGATGGTTGTTGGGGGCAAAATTGATTATATTGTTACAACTAGTAGATCCTATAGTGAATGGTGATCCGAAAATATTTGTTCATGTTGGTGGAATATTGAAATTATCAAATAATTATGGTATTGCGATTGTGTTATTTACAAGGTTGTGTAGGTGAAATTGAATGGTTTAGTTTAGTAAGGGTTCAAGATTGGTGAAGTTAATCGTTTTTGGGCAGTTAATTGATTAGTGAGGAATGTTGATATTAATGATTGATGATATTATTTGGATTATGGGAATTTTAGTCATCGAATTTGAGGGTTTCCCTATCTATTGTACCACAAGTTCATTGTAGGAGTCTTGGATGTTGAAATTGGGCTTGTGTGTGTGTGTGTTTTTTTTTGCTAGAACCTTGGTTGCCCAATGATTATGTGTAGAAGTAGCAAAATAAAAGTGGATTCCGACTAGTGTGATAGTCATTGATAGAATCTTTTGGATATAGTAAATGAGCGTATGTGCTGTGAATTTCAAGTTGATTATCCTTAAAGGATTGAGGCGCTATGATTGTGGGTGAAATTTATATTGAGGTGCGTTGGGAATTATTTATCAAAGTAATTCCTTTGGTAGAGGAGTTGGCTAGAGTATGTTATTGTGGATTGGAAGAGTCTCTCTACATAGGTATGGATTGTGTGTTCAGTTTGAGCATAGCTTTCAGGTTTCCAATTTAAAATAAATGAATTAGTGTGTTATGCGATGATTTAGAATCTCATGGTTTAAGAGAAAGTTAAATTCTTAAAAGAAAGATTGAGAAAAAGAGGGTGTTTTCGGGTAGTGAAATATTCTTTTGGTTCTTATTTGAGCTATGTGTTTATGACAGATGTTAATTGCAAATTGAGTTGCTTCTTGTTGGTATGTGTGGTTCTTTCTGGTTAAGAAAACGAAAGAAAGCGGTTAATTTGGTTATTCGAGTGATTTCGCTTTTGGCTTATGGGGTGTTATTTGCAACCTGCCTACTTGGGAAGAGGAAAAGTTTTCACGATGAATCTTTTGATTTTGGATAAGAGTCTTTTGGAGGGATGTTGCTTATGCATGATTGCGTTGTGAATCCTTCGTATCTTCAGTTGGGTTCTTTTTGTAAGAGGATTGGTTAAGGCGGGTTCTTTGTGTTAGTTTACGTCAAAGTGTTGTTGTCCCGTATAGCATTAGAGGCTTCAATTGAATTAGGGAGGGAATTAAAAGAATAAAATTGTGAAACGGACTATTCTGACAAATTTTAGAATGGTCTTCAGGTAAAGAAACGAGGTAGAAACGATAAAATCAGAGGTTCGTCATAACTAGGAAGTTGTAGGTTTTTTTGTGGGGATTCCAAAGACTCTTGGATGGTTGAATTTTAAGTTCGAATGAATACGTTAGAGCCGTTTTACTACTGGCACAACAGGTAGTGTGTCCGATAGTTTTGGGTAAAATGGGTCGGATTGGTGTAGAAGTGTGATGACAGTTAGAATAAAGTATTGGTGCTGTGATGTTATGATTTTGAGATGCGTTTTGAATTGTTTGTCCAGGGAGTGTGGTCTCTTGTGCTTTGCCACCGCTTCGCTATCCAACTTCACACGGATAAAGAAGCCAATACGTGGTAGACAGTGTTCATTGGTTGATCACTGTATTCTTTAGCACTCATTACCATTATATTGTTTGTCCTTTTACTTTTTTTAATTGCAAGCAATGTGAATGGTCATGATTTTATTTGTATTGATGGATATGAGAATGTTGGATAATGTTATTAATGATGAATCTATGAATAATTATGTAATATCCCAACCCAACATGAGCCTGGAATGCTACTAAAGCAGCATTAAACAAATCTAAACTAAGACAAATGACTAAATTTCGGCAGAACCTCCTTTGTATAGCTAACTATACGAAGGTTCCAACAGTTAAATATATCATAACTAAATCTTCCAACATCCAGTATCATCAATAAGCATTCAAACATGCTAATCAACTAAAGCATATTCAAAGATATCCAAAATATGCTACTCATCATTATTACAAATAATCCGATGCATGAAGCATAACCATAATTAATCCTTAAGCAGTTTGCTCATTTATTAAGGTACGATCTAAAATTTAATCAACTTTAAAGATGTGTGGCAGTGTGTGAATCCAACTCAAGTCTGTTCCCTCCCCTGCATGCCGTTCTTGCAAAAGGTACCTAAAAGCACAACAAAAGCAAGAGTGAGCCCAAAGACTCAGCAAGTACCAATAATAAAACATTAAACTCTCATTCATAGCATCAACATCCAATTCCAAAGCTTTACTCTAAAACATATCACATGTTTATGTAACGCAAATGTGCAATGCATCTTTTTCTCTTTTACTCTTTTTGCATTTTACCGGTAATGCGGGGTATACAACCGTCGATGTATACCCTTGCCTGTACCCTCTAGCACAGGGAGCAAGAACCTATACTCCACAAGTATAGGGACCTTAGCACATCATCTTCATGATGTAGACCTCTAATTAATGCCCACACTCCACGAGTGTGGGGACCACAAGCCCGTCATCTACATGACGGGGACCTCAATTATACATACTTGGTCACCACGTGACCAAGTCTCAAGTATGCTCCCAATGTGCACATGAACAATTACTCTATCTTTCAATAACATGTATAGCAACGACATCATACATGAATAACACTTAATCATATCTCAAGCATTCACCATTTTTAATCATACATATCACACTACCAACCATGCATAGTTAACATGTATAAAAAAAATACTAGCACTCACAACCAAACATTCATAATTATTCTATCAGTCAGAGTACTTGCCTCAACCGTGCGAGAATGAAGAACGTGAAGAGGGCGCTGCACCCGGGACCAACCCCACACCTGAATTAGTTTAGCAAACGCTCTAAGACAGCAATACTGGTCCAATAACAAAACTAGAAGTACAAACGAACTTGCTATACTCTCTAGTGCAATCCCAACTTCAACTCCTAAATGTCGATCTATCCCCTCTGTGGACAGTCATAATAAAAAATTCACATCTTTTAGTAAAGAGGTCCAAATAGGGTGTTCTTGGACTTTCTGGAAAGGTTATCAAATTCTACAACTAAACTTAGTTGGTGAGCCTTCCAGATTCGGCCATTTACAACCCCTACCAAGCTAATTAACAGAACACCTAAATCGCATCGGGTTTCTGGACAGTAATATTAAAACCATCATATCTTTCAGTATAATTATCCAAATTTTATGTTCTTTAGCTTTATGGAAAGCTGAGCCAATTGTCTACATCTTTCATTATAGTGAGCTCCTCTAAGTTTTCCTTTAACTATCCTCTTAAGACTGATTACTAAAAACTGTCAGGATACCGACAGATTTGCATAACAGTGGCACTACGAAATTCATAACTTTTGAACCGCTCATCCAAATGATGTGATCCAGTACTCTATGGAAAGGTATCAACGTTGCCTACAATTCTCTAGGATATGTCCAGAACGGATTCTATCGTTAAACTACTCAAAAATGCCGGCCAATTCTATCTGCTCTAATAGATCTAATTACCGATGAAGCTAAATAATCAATTAATCGACTAATCGCAAGGGGATCGGATCTTACCCTTGATGAACCCACTGTCGAACGCGATGAACACCCCATGAATCCTCTTCTTCCCTTCTCTTCTCCCTTCTCCCCCCTTCCTCTTCCTTTCTCTTTCCTTCTTCCTTGGCCGGCAGCGAGGGGCGACATGGCTTGGCAAGGAGGACGGCATGGAGGAGGATGCAGCATCAATGGGGAGGGCGTGCTACAGTGCTACTGTAGAAACATATAGGGTTTCCCCCTCCTCCTTTTGTTGGTGGTTAATTTCCTCATGGGCCATGGGCCACTTTGGCTAATTCCCCCCTAGGGCCGGCCACCACCTCCCACCTTTGGGCCAATTACCAATGGGCCTGAGGCCCCAGCCCAGGTTGTCCAAATTTCACTATAAACCCCCTCTTTAACTGCTTAAATAACTATTTTCTGTTTAGTCCTTCTCCTAATTTAATTATTCTCTCCCAAATATTCTTTCGAATACTTTTGGGTATTACAAATTATGCATTCATAAACATCATTGCATATGAGAAGGTGATCACATGTAATACTCCGTATTGTTCTAAGGAAGGAAATTGCTTAAAAGAGAAAATTAGAAGGAGAAAAAGGGGGGTTTTCGCAGTTGTGCGAGAACTTGGGCCTCAGGCCTTTGGTGCACGAAGCCCAAGAGGAGGATATGGTGGGCCGGCCAAGTAAGTAAATGGAGGGGGGAAACCCTAGCATCTACTGCAGAGCGAACTGTAGCACGACTGTTACTGTAGCGCCACACTGTAGAACCACCACTGTAGAGCCACCGCTCCTCCCTACTACTGCCCCAAGACCGCCGACCTTTCCTCCCTGCTGCTTCCAAGGGATCAAGAGGAGAAAGGAAGGGGAAGAGGTAGAAGGAAGGGGAGAAGAGAACCTCACAGGGATTTCAGCGAGTTCACACGTGTCTTCAAGCGTAATGATCATCTCCTCGTTGTTTGGATCATTTAGTTTCTTAATTGCTGTCGATTAGGGAATCGTTGAACTGTTGTGATTGGAATGAGTAATCTGTACCCTGTTTGTTCATCAGTTTTCATGTAGTTCAATGTAGAATTTGAGGTTAGGGTCTCCTAGAGAATTGTGGGGAATATCTTCAGGTTTCTATAGGTTCAAGATCACTTAATTCAGAGTTGTAGTTTGGGAGATACGTTATTTTCTTTACTGCTGTCCAGAAATCCTGACGAGTTACATCAGTCGTTTGATTTAATGAATATGGTTTTGTTAATGGCCGATTCAAGGAGGTCTCCCAACATGCCTTTCATAGGAAATTCGCTTAGCTTTCCAGATTGTTAAAGATCATGAATTTTGGTTCAGCCATTTAAAAGATATAGATTTTCTTGTACTGCTGTCCATTCTGTCTGTCAGATTCTAACTTTAGGTTTTCAACTGCATGTTAGATTCAGATAATGATAGAATTAGAGGATCTCTCCAACTAAGTTATTGTATATAATTTTTTTTATCTTTCCATAGAATCAGAGAATGCATTTTTATGATTTACAGAGCGAAAGTTATGTATTTTATAAGGCCACTGTCCAGTTGTAGTTTCCTGCTAGTTGTCATCTGATTTGAGTAGATCAAATGATTAAACCTTGGGTTTTGGGATGGCGTTTGAGAGCGTTGTGAATAGCGTCGTGTTACCATGTCGATCTTATTTTGAGTAATTTAGTTGTTGTAGGAGGAGTGGCTTTGGGGTTAGTGGAACCTTCCTTGCCTCCGAACGCATCGCAACGTGATAGGCAAGTACAGTTTGAATTGTCTTGACTATTATTTGTTCAAAGTGATTGATGCGTATGAAATGGCTAAATTCTATGAATTGTGAGTAATTCCAGTATTTCTTGTTTCCTTTCATGGTTGCTATCCTATGCTTCTTTCAGAGTATGTTTTTCATTAGAATGTCTTCATTCATTTATTCATGATTCACCCACGGGAGTGGGCAATGAAGTCCCATTATTTCAATATGTGCAAATAAGACCCATCATTCCAATAAGGGAAAACTGGATCCCCATTTGAAAGATTTTTCATACGGGCCTTGGATCCCCTCATTTTGGATAATGCGGGCCTAAGTGAACACCGATGGGTGTTCACTGGCTATGCCGGTATAAGCAGAAGAGATGTGGATGCGCATTTTCATATTTGCATAAAGTGCATATCAGTTCTTATGTATTCTAAATATTGTGAATGATATGTCTTTGACTCAATGCTTTCCATGCTGTTTAATTGTATTTGTTGAGTCATGGACTCACTCTTGTAATTTTTTTGGTTTTTAGGTAAACTTTGAAGACGACATGCTTTTTTTTTTTTTTTGGGGGAGTAGTCACATGGAGAGCTATGGCTTGTAATAATTGGTCATGATGTTTTCTATTGTTCGTCCTTAAGTTTTGTTTGCACTAGTTAATGGCTTTTACTGGTTATATTCATAACATCATTCCTCTTGAATGAATTATTGTATTATGAAATTTAGAGTCTATATGCTTGCTGAAATTTAGGTTGTTCAGTTTAATAGCAACTTTGTGTGTTGAAGTTAGCTGTCAGTAGTTGTTAAATTGATGGAAATAACTTATTCTGTTGATTCGTGTTAAGAGTTTAGGTAGCATCTTGGCTTTTGCATAGCCAGGGAGTTACAGTTGGTATCAGAGCGAGCTTTAGGTCCGTGGTGAATAGGTTAATAGCTTAGGTAACTTAATTTGCTAAAATTTGTTAATGGTTAATTAACCTAAAACTTGACACACTGGTGCACAGTAGGATGAGATGGGTCAAGCAATACATTCCCGTTTCCATTATGTTGCATTGTTAATCTATGATATGATATGATTTTCTATATCTATAAATTTATTCTATGATTGTTATGAGATGATCTTGTACCCATAATTGATTCTATTTGTTATGTGTGATGATAGTTGATGTTGAGAGGTTGAGGTCGTGGTTGTAGCCTTAGGCTTTGCCACGCTATACCATTCATGGTATGGGAATAGGGAAGTAGCTACCTCGATTACCATAGTTATAGGTGTTGAGGTGAGTTCCTTTAGAAAAGTTGTTCTCTTACTTGAGCTTGAATTTTGGCCAAATTTTGGTTATAGTTGCGATTGATGAATTTTTCTTGAGTTAGTGTTTACAATATAGCTGGTGAAGTTTTCATTGGTCTTCCTTGGTCCATAAAGCGATTACTTATTCTCTTGACTGCTGATCTATTGTTGCTTTGTGTGATCGTCGGTTAACAGCAAGATTGATCTTTTCATGGGAGTTCTGCCCTTCTTATTGGAAAATATGACTCAGTTATTCGCTTGGTATTCTTGACACTAAACGTTTTCTGTTACAAGTTCTTTAACATGTGGAAGCTTTGGCTTTATGTATTTCTTTTGGATTATTTCGAGTGTTGAAGTTGAATGCCTCTTTTTCTGACAAGAGTTAAAATCCTTTTGTGATGTCTTGTTATGTTTAAGCGAGAGGTGGTAAACATAAAAGTTCATTGTTAAGGTATGAGTTATCAAGTCGGATCCGTAGCGTGGTGCATGATTAGTCTTAACCCAAATCCTTGGGATTGGAGTTGATTAACTTGATGTTGTCATAGAGTAATTACCTGATGAGTAGTGACTAAGAGAATGTCCATACCTAGATGGAGTCAGATGAGTTATTAAAAAGTATGGAACGTTGATGAACTGGTTTGGTCATTAAAATTGTTTAGTTTGCTGAATTGTTGGATTATTTGGTCCCAATGGATTAATCTAATTGTGCGGAAAGGGAAACTTGAGGAGATGCTAGGATTATTACCTTAATAGATATTATTCGTGGGGTTATCTTTTCTGTAGATACTTGATGATCACATTTGGTTGCTAGATTTACATATTCCTTAGTATGATTAATTAGTGGAATTGTGTACAAACGGTTGAAGGGATTGAATATCGGTGGATCTAGAATTTATAGGAGGAGATCTGTATAGTTCTTCTATATAGAATGACATGATGAATTTGGTTGTAGTATTGTTGAGGCTTTTGACAGATAGAAGATTTCGATTTTTGAAGTTTTAGTGTGATTTTGCCGAAATATAAACATGAGGAGGAATAACTGAATATGTGTTTGTAAATATTCATTTGACTTAGAAAGGAAAGTAGGTAGCAACTAGATTTCATAATGAAGCTATTAATAACACACAACAGTTGTACTCCAACCATTGTTGTGTGTTGAAGTTTGTTGTTGAGCATCACTGAAGGTTGAACTGATATGATGTAATAGGTGGCTTATGCCCACATGATTGTGGAATCATCGGATGATAACGTGTCCTTGATGAAAGGGTTTTGGTAGGACCTTTTCAATTGTGTAGTAGATCCCTTCTAAAATAAAGGGTTGATGTAGTGAGGTTGTATGGTTTTGGTATACTCTCAATTTGAGGATGGGGTGATAAAGTAGTATGGAACTATTTGACGAGATTTTGGAGGGCTTTATAATGGAAGGGCAGACGATAACGATTCTTGTTAAGAGTGTATTATTCTTTATGTTAGTAAGATTGTATGCAATAGATTGTGACTTGTGAGAGTGGTGATGATTCTTCACGAGAGAAAGTAAATCGATCGCCTTTTTGTAATATCGATTAAATGAAATATTTGCAGTTTTACATTTGTGATCCTTTGGGAGTTCATGATTTATGTGGTATCTGAACTTAGTTTGCAAAGAAAATTATTTCCTTCGATAAATGGAAGGATGTAGTAGAGGTATTCGCAATTGGATTCAAGTTTTGTAGCTTGCAGCTTATTGAAGCGGGTTTAACCTTATTGGTTGGCCACATAATAGTTCTTCAAGTTTCAAAAGCAATGCTTTATTTCTATTGGCTGAAGTTTGATATTCACTTCTTGTGGGACTCGTGCCCTTATCTGTGTTCTCATCTTTTGTTTTCCGAGTTCATTGCTAAATGACTATTTCTCTTAGTCTTGTGTTTACTGTGAATGGTAAATGTTTTTCTAAGTGTTGAAATCATTAATGTTATTTGCCTATTCTGTTGAGAAAAGAGTAATGGACTTGTTTTACAAAATCTCATAGAGGGTATAGTGACAACTGATTGGTAGTAGTCAAGTGAACGATTTTTGTGAGACTCTTGGTGTCAATTTGTTGAGATGCATTAAGTGATAAGTTGATTTCTTGGAGTAATCCTTGGAGAGGAATTGATTTAAATTGATTGTTTGTCTTGGAGCTAACTGATTACATTGTTGCAACTATAGAGCCTATAGTGATTTGCGGTCCAAGATCTTTTGTTTATTTTGACGAAACATTAGAATTATCAAAGGTATGAGAATCTTGATCAATTTATTAGATTGTCGTGATTCGGATACTTTGCAAGGTTGTGTAGGAGAATTATGACGATGTAGTTAATGAGAGTAGAATTTCGAACAAATATAATCGAGATGATAGTTATTGGAATAGTAGGGATTGTTGAATTATTGTCAAGTATGACTTAGCTTCAGTGAGTAACCCTCTGGGAGTTATAATCTTTCTAAAGATAATTTGGTCGAGAATAGGTTTACATGTTGATGTTAATGATTGAGTATATTTAGATTGTGGGAATTTTAGTCATCGGATCTGAGGATTTCCCTATCTTTTACATCAGAAGTTCATTGTAGGAGTATTGGAGGTTAAACTTGGGCTTCGCATTTTTATGCTAGGACTTTGGTCGCCCAAGGATTTTGTGTAGAGGAAGTAGAATAAGGGTGGATTCCGGATAGTGGGATGATCATTGATATGACCCTTTTGATGTAGTACATGAGAATGTGTGATGTGAATTGTGAATTATGAGTTGTTTGTTATTAAAGGATTGAGGTGATGTGATTGCGTGTGAAATCTGTGTTAAGATACGTTGGGAGTCATCTGTCAAAGTAATTCTGTCAGTAGAGGGGTTGGTAAGAGTAAGTTTTAGTGGAGTCAGTAGAGCCTCTCTACAAAGGTGTGGATGATGTATTTAGTTTGAGCATGGTGTTGAGGTTGCCAATTTAAGAGAAATAAGTTAATGTGTTATTTGATGATTAGAATTCCATAATTTGAGAGAAGTTTTATTCCTAAAAGAGAAATTGAGAAAAGAATGTTGCCTCGGGTAATGAAACGCTCCCTTGATTCTTGCTTGAGCTATGTGTTTATGACTGATGTTTTCCGCAAATTGAGTTGGCGCTATGTTGGCATGGGTAGTCCTTTCCAGTTCAGAAAGAATAAAAGAAATATTTGATTTGGGCATTCGAGTGATTTCTCCTTTGGCTTTCGTGGTGTTCATTTGCAAACTGCCTAATTAGAAAGTGGAATGGATTTCATGATGAATCTTTGATTTTGGATTTGACCCTTTTGGTAGGGAGTTGGCATTGCGTGGTTGCGATGAGAATCCTTTACTTTTAGTTGACACTCTTTATTATAGAGTTTGTTTAAAGTGAGTTCTGTTGTGAGTCTTTCATTAAAGGAGGTGACCCTTGTTTCGGTGAAGAGTTTGATTGAGACGTGGAACTAGAGTTCCGTGTGCTATGCGCATGTTGTGTGGATTGGTACCAAAAGGGGAGGTTAGCCCAAGGTACATTGGGTTGTTTTCGCTAGTTGTAGGGATTCGAAAGTTGGCATATCACTAGGACCGTCTCGGGTCCATACGTGGTGTACGCAACATTCGGTATGTTCTGGTGCTGAGTAAGTACCTCGGAGTTCTGTAGTTTGAGTTTTCATTAACATCGTTGACCATCGAGTAGGATCTTACCTTCGAGTCTCATCCGATGAGTATACCTGGAAATGTCGGGATGAGTGTTAAGGCAAACATCAGTTTACGTCAAGGTGCTGTGGTCTCATCAGTCTAAGAGAGAGGCCACTTGAGAGCTGGAGTCTCGCGTGTGTGAGCAGTATCTGGACTTGTTCACATCGGATACGTGTTTGCCGTTGTTAATTTCCAGTTGTGGTTGTTCTTTCACGTAGATCGTTGTGAGGATTCAGGGTCGAATCCTATCTAAGGGGGGTAGAATGTAATACTCCATATTATTCTAAGGAAGGAAATTGCTTAAAAGAGAAAATTAGAAAGAGAAAAAGGGGGTTTTCGTAGTTGTGCGAGAACCTGGGCCTTGGGCCTTTGGTCCATGAAGCCTAAGAGGAGGATATGGTGGGCCGGCCAAGTAAGTAAAGGGAGGGGGAAAAACCCTAGCATCACTGTAGCGTGCTCTGTAGCATGATCATTCTCAGAGCACCAAGACTGGTAGTGCCACCGCTCCTCCCTGTTGCTGCCCCAAGACCGACCACCTTTCCTCCCTGCTGCTGCCAAGGGATCAAGAGGAGAAAGGAACGGGAAGAGGTAGAAGGAAGGGAAGAGGAGAACCTCACGGGGATTTCAGCGAGTTCACACGTGTCTTCAAGGGCAATGGTCATCTCCTCGCTATTTGGATCATTTAGTTTTTTAATTGTTGTCGATTAGAGAATCGTTGAACTACTGTGATTGGAATCAATAATCTGTACCCTGTTTGTTCGTCAGTTTTCATCTAGTTCAAGGCAGAATTGGAGGTTAGGGTCTCCTAGAGAATTGTGGGGAATATCTTCAGGTTTCTATAGGTTCTGAGATCACTTAATTCAGAGTTTTAGTTTGGGAGATACGTTATTTTATTTACTGCTGTCCAGAAATCCTGATGAGTTACAGAAGCCGTTTGATTTAATGAATAAGGTTTTGTTAATGGCCGATTCAGGGAGGTCTCCCAACACGACTTTCGTAGGAAATTATCTTAGCTTTACATATTGTTAAAGACTATGAATTTTGGTTCATCCATTTAAAAGATATAGATTTTCTTGTACTGCTATTCATTCTGTCTGTCAGATTCCGACTTTAGGTTTTCAACTATATGTTAGATTCAGATAATGGTAGAATTAGAGGATCTCGCCAACTAAGTTATTGTATATAATTTTTTTAATCTTTCCATAGAATCTGAGAATGCATTTTTATGATTTACAGAGCGAAAGTTATGTATTTTATAAGGCCACTGTCCAGTTGTATTTTCTTGCTAGCTGTCGTCTGATTTGAGTAGATCAAATGATTAAACCTTGGGTTTTGGGAAGGCATTTGAGAGCATTACGAATAGCGTCGTGTTACCATGTTGATCTTATTTTGAGTAATTTGATTGTTGTAGGAGGAGTGGCTTCAGGGTTAGTGGAACCTTCCTTGCCTCCTAACGCGTCGCAACGCGAAAGGCAAGTACAGTTTGAATTGTCTTGACTGTTATTTGTTCAAAGTGATTGATGCGTATGAAATGGATAAATTCTATGAATTGTGAGTAATTCCAGTATTTCTTGTTTCCTTTCACGGTTGTTATCCCATGCTTATTTCAGAGTATGTTTTTCATTAGAATGTCTTCATTCATTCATTCATGATTCGCCCACGGGAGTGGGTAATGAAGTCCCATCATTCCAATATGGGAAAATAAGACCCATCATTCCAATATGGGCAAACTGGATCCCCGTTTGAAAGATTCTTCATACGGGCCTTGGATCCCCGCATTTTGGATAATGCGGACCTGAGTGAACACCGACGGGTGTTCACTGGCTATACTGGTATAAGCATAAGAGAAGCGGATGCATTTTCATATCTGCATAAAGTGCATATCAGTTCTTATGTATTCTAAATATTGTGAATGATATGTATTTAATTCAATGCTTTCCATGCTGTTCAATTGTATTTGCTGAGTCGTGGACTCACTCTTGCAATTTTTTTGGTTTTTAGGTAAACTTTGAAGACAACATGCTTTGGGGTCCGCGGGGGAGTAGTCACATGGAGAAACAGGCGCTATCACTTATTTCACAAATTAGATGATAATTCTGTGACTACTTTTTAATTGAGAGCCATGGCTTGTAATAATTGGTCATAATGTTTTCTATTGTTCGTCCTTAAGTTTTGTTTGCACTAGTTAATGGTTGTCTTTTACCGGTTATCTTCATAACATTATTCCACTTGAATGAATTATTGTATTCTGAAATTTAGAGTCTATATGCTTGCTGAAATTTAGGTTGTTTAGTTTAATAGCAACTTTGTGTGTTGAAGTTAGCTATCAGTAGTTGTTAAATTGATGGCAATAACTTATTCTGTTGATTCGTGTTAGGAGTTTAGGTAGCATCTTGGCTTCCGCATAGCCAGGGTGTTACATCACAACTCCACGGGAGTGGAGGAGGTCCCGATCCTTGAGGAGGATAGGCTTGAGAGTGAACATTGTCGCGAGTGTTCACTCACGCTATACCGATATACGTGAAAGAAGTGCATGTGGATATATAGCATAGGGATGCACAGAAGAGAATTGAATGATTGGATATGACAATAAAGAAAAGAGAAACAATTGATGTTGATGATGATGTTGTCTATCGTTTATTAAGCATTGCTCATTGTTTGTTATCGTGCTTGCTGAGTTGTGGACTCACCCTTGTTCTATTGTTGTTTTTAGGTGACTGTTGACGACATTGCTCATGGGAAGGGCTAGCACACACTTGGAATCACATCATTCAGTCAATTACAAAAACTATTGATCATGAGATAGTTTATTAGTGTGATAAGTTATAATTAGGAATGAATATTATTGATTAGCCTTATTTGATTATTCCTTAAATAGAGTTGATTAGTTTGGTTCTACGTTGATCTTGGTTTATTCTTTGGGCATGCTTCCTATGAATTATTTACCCATGATTTATTTATTGTTATACTTGTGTTATTGTTACCCGTGAACGTGTTTTATCTTTGATAAGCTTGCTGTAATTTAGTGTTAATTGTTGTTAAAATTGATAGCTAGGTTAGTTTAGTGGCATTCTAGGCTCCGTCTTGGGCCGGAGTATTACAGTTCCTCCATCCACTTGTGCAAACCCTTCAACCCATTACATGTTGCTACAGTGGATTCTCGGGCTCAAGCCGTCGTCTTCGTTCCGGCTACTGCCGCCATTCCCGCCGATACTTGCCATTCAGTGAGCCCCAAGCTTTACCATGGTCTTTTTCATCATCCACGTATCTTTCTCAATCTCTGTGTGTGCTTCGTTGTAGTTATGTCCCTCCGAGGAGCTCCATCGCCATGAAGCCTATCGTCGCTCCCTGCTCACTCTTGCCTGATCGCCACCATCACCCTCCGTCCTTGCCGACCACAAGTGTAGGCCCCTGGAGACCCCATGATGCTTCTACACGGTTCATTTCTGCTAATGGTTCCTTCTCCCACGGCAGTGTCGTTTTACTTCTTCCAGCGCCAGTGCGATTCCAGTCACCTCACGCTGTGCCACCGCTTGCCATAGTCTTGTCATCAACCTTGCCTTCTATTTTGCCAGTTCCCTCTGCCGTTGCCAACGTCGTTCGCCGTCGGCGAGCACCGCCCGAGCCTACTGTCGCTCTGCTCTATTTCTGCTCTTGGCTCTCTCTTCTGAAATTGAGATTCCCTAAAACTGCCTCAATTATTCTAGGATCATATGAGGTATTACTGGTTTTAAGTTGAAATCAAGATCGATACTCCCACATTTGAAACCTTTTTAGTTTTGATTCAATTTCAAATTTAGCTTTTGAATTGGAGAAATAGTATAGTATTTCTTGGTTTAAGTCTAGCCTTCAAAATCAAAAGATTTTCCACATAAGGTTTACATTCTACTCTGAACTAAGTTTCAAAATCTTGACAAAAAAATTATTTTGTTTTAGAAAACTCATTTCTAGGATTTGGAAGATCGGGTCTCCAACATGTTTGCTTTGCAACAAAAAGTTTGTAAAAAGTCCAAAATTTCAGAAATGCACATTAGATGCTTAACTAATCCAACTTGGGAATCTGGGGCTATTACAGTTAAACTCACGAATATGTCGAAATCGTCACAAATATAACGAAAGAGTGATACGAGCAATAAATACCAAATAAAGCCAAACTTTTCAACAAATTCAAAAATATATGAAATTTATACAGTGGGTAGATTATGATTTTATATGAATTTTTAGATAAAATTTATTTGATTTGGAGTTAGCATGTGAAACTTATGCATTGAACAATTCCTACCGGAGGAAAATCCTAGAAAATAGCTTGCTGAAGCTAATTCCAAAATTAATTACAATAGCAAAATTTTTTGTAGTTGTGGTGGAGATGAATTTTACACAGACTAGAATATAATAAAAAGTTAAGAACAACAAAATTTGAATCACCCCATTTGGAGTTCATATGCATTTCTTATGTATTTTTGAAGTTAAATCTATTTTTAGTGTAAAAACAATTCATTTCAGAGATTAATTTGGTTTCCCAAATTTTCTAGAACAGAAACATATTTCAATATTCCATTTAAAATTACATAAAAAAATGAAAACCAACAAAATTGGTTTCACTCAATTTGGAGTTAATTTGAATTCGTTATGAGTTTTCAAAGTTATTTGAATTTTCAGTGCAAGTTTAATTTGTTTCAAAAATTATAAAATGTATTAAACAATTTTATTATGCGCGTTCAGCTAGCCACAATGAATGATAGGTGGGACCCGAGGTGAGGGCTGACCAGGTTAACTTTGACCAATCAAACTGCCACGGGCCCATGCGTCATAGGCTAGGTCCATGCAAACAGTGCATGGACCGTAGTCCACGCTCGGTCCACCGAAACAGGTTACTATGCATGGCCCACATGTCAAATACTCAACTACTAAAACTGGTTTTAACTAGATTTCTAATTGCGTTTATTACTGGTGAGACCTACAACTCATACACACATTCAAAGAAAAGATTAACGCTAATGACTTGGTTATCACCTAAGTGTGTCGGCGGCTTGTTAGAGCTCCCGTGCACGAGCGAGCACGGCGAGGATGGTGATCTGGCGCTGCAACAAAGCTCTGGGCTTGGAATCAACATGACTAGGTGCGGAGTGACCTCGCAAATCTGCTGGTGGTGATGCTGAGTCCAATAGTCGCTGGCATCGAGCTCACGGTGGTCGGAGGTGGAGCTGAACAAATAGCTCCCAAGGATAAGATGCTACGGACATCGAGGATGCTCAGGAAGAAGCGCGTTGGGATCACCTTGTCACCAGGAACGCGGTGCACCCGATCACAATGAAGGTGGAGGTCGGTGGCGACCGGAACAAGGACGGCGGTGGTTCACCGAAGCTGGGGAAGAAGGGACCATTCTCCCTCGACATTGCACCAAAATCAAATTAAGCTCGCCAAAAGACTCAGTGGGATGAGGTGATCACAATGGACAAGATGACGTTGAGAAAATCTCACCGGAGCGCCTACGAGCTTCGCGGCCATGACCAATGGAGGTGAGGACGACGATGTCGTTCCCAACGATTCCGTGGACGACGAAGGCTCGGATTGGTGAAAATGGATGTGGCGTCGAGAGATAGAGAGAGAGGAAGGAAGTGGGTTTGCTTAGGAGATAGGTGAGACCCGGACGATGCTTTATAAGCCATCGTAGAAGCATGAGGTGGTGACGCGAGCGTCGTGGCACGCATGCGCTATGCCAGTGCCACTCGGAAGCGTCGCGGCGAGGAAGACGACGGTGCTGACAAGAGGGGCCCGCTCATCAGAGGCTGAAGAAAAGCAGCGCAACTGAGCGGTTCAAGTCAGAGTCTAACTCGGGTCCGGGTTAGTTGGTGCGATCGAGACAAGTCGGCTTGGGTCTGGTTGGGGTTGGGTTTAGGTTTGGATTTGACTTTGATCGAAAGACAACAATTTTGACCGAGCGATTTAAAATAATAAATAAATTCTAAAAATTCTAAAATTTTTTGAGGGTGCTCTAAGATTCAAATATGTCTTAATAAAATTGGTTGCAGGTACTGTTAATGCTCCAGTTATCAAATTTAATTCATTTTCAGATCTACCTTAATGATCTGGTTTGGATTTTAATGAGGTCAGTTTGACTTCTTAGAAATCTGGAAAAAATTATATTAATTCATGATAATTAATCTAGTATTTAAATAAACTATTTTCAACAACCTTTATACACACCTTTTTCTGGAATCAAATAGAAACTTGAATTCAAGTTAAAAGTCTTAAATTTCTAAGCAAAATTTATTATAACAACATAAGTTTCAAATTGTGCCATAATTTATCGACATTGTGAGGACCCCTGGATTATTTTCGTAAGTGTAACACCCTGGCTATTCGGAAGCCAAGATGCTACCTAAAAAATCTAACATACAACCATAATGCGGAAGAATTTGAACACTATCTCATCTAATGACATAAATAGATCAATATTCAATAGAACCATGGTATGAATATAGTCTGAATCCAAGCAATTATATCGAAGGAATGATCAAAGATCACAAGTAATACTTAATCAACCATAACATAGCACTAGGTATCATTCACCATCTAAATTTGTTTATTACAGTTCATCAATAACGAATGAAAGATAGAAACTAAATCGTAAGGTTGAACTTGAATATGGTGAAGTGAATGAGTAGTGCGTGTCTACTCCCTCCCAATTGAGCCAACATCAATGATCATGTAAAATAAACAAACAAAGCAAGAATGAGTCCGAGACTCAGCAAGTACAATGAATAATTGGACATACAACAATCATGATCATGACAACATCATTGAAGAATATGAATATAACACAGAATGAATATTTGAATGAATGGAATGAATGAAATGAAGGGACTGTACACATGCATATACCGGTATAGCTAGTGACACACCCATCGGTGCTCACCTAAGCCCGTATTTAATAAAATACGGGGATCCAAGTCCCGTATGAAGAACGTTTCATACGGGTGTCCCAATCTGCCCACATTGGAATGGTGGGTCTTACGTGCCCATACTGGAATTGATGGGTCTTTATAATCCACTCCCGTGGATGAAACATGAATAATGGATGCATGGAATGAAATATGAATAATGAAAGACATCCAATTGTAATCATGGAATACTCGAATACGAAAGGAACATAACCATTGAATTTTATCATAGGTCATAGAAAAACACAGTGCGAACAACAAGAAATTAGCATTCATTAGCTTTAAGAATATTAAAGTACTTGCCCATATTGGAATGATGGGACTTCACTACCTAGTTCAGTGGTGAACACGAAAGAAAGAACGAATGTATATGTTGAACGTAAACATATTATCGAAGAATCAGGGTATATCAATCATGAAGGAAAAAAGGAGTACCGAAATTACCCATTTCACATTCATCAATCAAGTGGAACAAACAACAAACAAGACAGATCAATTGTACTTGCCTCAACCGTGATACGGAAGTCAACGATAGAAAACTCTAGCCCTGGGTTCACCACCACCGGCAACAAAACAATATACTAAGTACACCAACCAAAAGTGTACAGCAATACAATGAAACAAAAAGAGAACAAGCGTCCCTAATCGCAATCCCAACTTTTAATCAAAACACTCTCAAATTCCCAAATCTGTCCAAATGAACAGCTGTTAAGGAAAAATTCATAACTTTTGAGTCAAAACTCCAAAAGCCATGAATCCACTTTTCCTAGCACCTACACAAGCCTAGCTACAACTTCTCAGGTGACCGAAAGATCAAACTAGTTCATCTAAGCCTTTTTTGTAATCCCGAAGACCGATCTACCATCTTCGGTACTATTAACTTGTGAATTTCATAACTTTTGTTTGGTTCAACCAAACACATTGTTCTAATACTCTCTGGAAAATAAAGAAAACCAACTATCTCAATAAAATTATCTCAAATATTTCCATTGTGCAACAAATATTGCAAATAGTCAAGTAAAACTCTTCTGTCCACAACAGAGAGGCAGATTACAGCCTGAGCTTCTAAAATTCAGAACTTTTGATCTAAAAATCCAAAAATTATGAAATTTAACTTTATGGAATCACAATTAAAATACCTAAAATTCTCAAGGAGACCAACTGACCCAATTCGGCCGTATCCCATATCAAATTTACATATCTATGTTCGCTGCACAAATCCTGTGACTGATTTAGCATCATGTCTTGCGAAATTCATAACTAATTAACCGTTTATCAAAAAATTATGAATTAGCACTTTCTGGAAAGATAACGAAAATTCCCATCTATCTCCAGGAGACACTAATCCCTGAATCTGCTCGGATCTAATAAAAAACTGTACGTCAACAAAAAGACAGATTCAACCGATCAACTACAGAAATCTCAGAACAGCTAATGAATATGAATCGCATACGAATTATCTATCAAAACTAATTGGGATCGTGAATTTACTCACAAGAACGACGCGAGATGCCGTTGAAACCTTCGTGAAGCCCTCGCGAAGATCACCCCCACCTTCTTCTTCATCCTCTCCTTCCTCTTCCTTATGGCCGGCAACAATGGAGAAGCACCGGAGGGGAGGGGTGTGCTACAGTAGCAACATGCTACAGTGAAGGCGGTGCTACAGTACCCATGCTACAGTACTTAGGTGCTAGGGTTTAGTTCCCCCCACACGGGCCCAAAGAACTATGGGCCAAAGGCCCGAGTTCTAAAACTCCTCTAAAATTCTGAATTTTTCCTTTCTAATTATATTTAATTCTAATACTAGTCACTTATATGTTTTATATTTGAACGGGATACTGCAGTAAGACCGAGGCCTTCCCGGTCTTATGGAGATAATTCTGGGCCTCAAGTAAATGAATTCCAAATTAACTCCATCTAAGTGAGAAGTCCTAACTGAACTAGAGCTCCGATGATCATGCGTACTACTCCTCTGCAAGCACTACATGATAACTGGTTCTCCAAATGGTCCAAGTCCACACGTAATGAGTTAAAGGTTATTCAAAAACAGCGGGTATGTGACCGAGTTGGCTCCCAAGATCAGCGACCAACACGCCCATACCCACATTCAACATTGATCACAGCCATACAACAACATACATTGATAATCCAAAAGACATACAACATAATAGTTAAGTCTACAATTATTACAAAGCGGCCGACCGGCCAAATTCAAATCAGAACAGTAAGTAGCAGCGGAAGCAATATAAATAAACCAAAAGGTCCAGCATGGTGTGCCCCATAACCCATGGCAACTGACTGGGGGTTAGATAAAAGCACTATTCATTAGCGTCACCAAAATTGGCGCTAACGATCTCGTCGGGCGTAGAATCGTCTTTACCTGAATTTGCAGCATCCGGGTTAAGTACAAAATGTACTCGCAGGTCTTACACAAAGGAAAAATTATTTATGCATAGAGGATATTCAAAGGATGACAATAGTGGCTTAGTTTTGTGAAAAACACAACAATTATCATCCTACACATACTTGTTTTCAATTGCCATTTTGTAAATAAGTTTTTAAGCAAAAGATAAACATGTGTCATAGATATACATTAATAAACAATTGAAACAAACAAATACCAAAGTGGCTGCCCACTTTGATAACTAAGATGCATGAATACCCATTCATGCTGAATACCAAGTTGTAACCATGTTAATTTTAATTCAAAGTCTAACAATAATGACTCCCGAATTCAAGCGGTCGTCCGTAACCGTGGATACGGCTATTCGAATAGATTTACACTCTGTAGAGGTGTACTACTTTACCCACATGACTCGATTAGCCCGTAAGCCTCCGGATAATGACACACTTCCTAAGGTATGTCAGCTGGGGAAATCGAGATTCAGTACTTTTTAGCAAGAAAGCCTTATTGAGATAAGTCCCCCTTAAGAGATGAACCCCAAACTTAGTACAGACGACCGATAGCGCTTGCTAAGCGTGCTTGCAAGTTGTGTTGGAAATACCGATACAATGTAAATAAAGAAAAATAGTGCTCCTGTGCACATTATAGAAAATTGCATTGGCTCCTACGGACAAATGATCGAACACAAGTGTCCTCACACCACCTGAGACTTAACCCAAAAAAACCTTCCCCTTACTTGACCAAGCCGGTCCCCATATCCAGCGTGTGGTAGCACGAGTTGTACTTGAATTAACGACATTACCAGAGTTCGGTCCTTGTTGGTCTGGACAAGACAACCACAAAACCCGAGTCTCGTGCATAACAACACCCACACTAACAACCACTTGTCCATACTCAAATCACTTTTGAAATAAACAAAGTTTAACCTAAGAAATAGATACGAAGATCTGGATAAAAATGAAAAAAAGAAAATTTTGTGTCTCTCATAATTGATGGGTTAATCCCGGCAATCGATCTAACACAAACTAGACTTGCATGGCTAATCAATCCCATATATAATATATTTGACACAATCCTAACTCAAGCATTCATGTATTGGATTAATTCCATGATAATCTCATGAGTAGGACATAACTAGCTACACATCACAAAAATATCGACATAACAAAATAGCATGCAAACAGTAACATTGCATTTCAAAACACTGTGGGGACCTCCCTGGGATCGTGCCCGTTCCAAGCTAAGTGATTACGCCAAAAGCGCAACACTTAACGAGAAACGAAAACGATTCCGAGTGCCCGGATATGTGTCTCATGTTAGCTCCCAAGGATCAGTGGCTAACATGCACATATCCTAACACAACATTGCATACACGTCCATACACAATATACAAGAATAATGGAATCGTAAATACAACATCATTAAATAGAACCTTTAAGTACAAGTTTGCATAAGAGGGCCAATTGGCCAAAAGTAATTATCAAATACTAAATCGCAGCGGAAGACAAATTAGAATAAAAAGGGAATAACCGAGTTGGCAAGCCCACAACCCACAAGCAACCAACTGTCGCCATGCACTCTTCCGTAGGAGTGTGACTGAGATATCATAACGAGACCGTTACAATGTCATGTCCTAACTACCAACCCACCCGAGGAACGGATCCCATGGCAGACTGATAGCGGTCACCTAGAACCACAGGTGAACCCCGTTGTGTAAGTAGGTCCCTTACAAACAAGAGACCCTTAAGGGCAAGAAAGAAAAATTTAACATGCCCCCACTAGATTGACAAGAGAACCATTGAACATTAACAATAACAATTGTCAATCTAATTATGTTTTGATAGCTAACACACAACAAATTATTAAGCCAAGCCTTCGCCATTATCCCGGCGTGTGGTTGTACGTAAGACTTGGTTCATCACACCACATACCGGTCCTCAAATACCCAGATGGGGCTACACGAATCCAGGACCACTCCCTTCATCAATCTATCACCCGTCCAAGTCCAACACACGACAACAACTACCCAAACAAGTCCACAAGAATCAGATGCAAAGATCTAGATATATTCCTCAAATACAACTTAATTCAATCCATATAATCCTCAAATTTCATCAAGATTCGATTCAATCCATCGGCCAATGGATTAGCTCCATCAACCATTTTCGACTACAATTACTAACATGGCTAAGCAACGTGCTACAAATTAGCAACCATTCCCATATAACATATATTCTTAATCATTCAAGGTAAAAAGGGTAATCAATATTCAAGGAGGGCCAATGCAGCAAGTAGAAAATTATCTACTTCTACCCATGAACATACTTTTCAAAATAGCATGCAATGACGAGATTAAAAACCATACAAAACATTTGAAAATCAAGGCGAGGAGCTTAAAAAGAAGGGGTGTAAAATGCTTAGGGGGCCTTCGCTATTCTCACCATGCTCTTGAAGCCGACGGGGAGTGGCCGTGGTAGTCTGGCGACGTGAGCTGAAGGTGGTGCGGTGGAGGTCATCGTGGCGGCAATGCTTGGTTGAAGTAAAGCCTCAGTCAGGTCTTGGAGAAGGAAGAGGGAGCCAAGTACATGCTCCAGAAGCAAGGAATTGCCGCGAGGCCTGATGGGGATGATGTAGCGGTGCGGGCGGCACTTTGACCATTGTCGGGGAAGACGAAGTTGTCGACACGATTCTGCGAAAGAAAGTTGAAATTAATGGAGGGGAATTAATGCCCACGCTCTAGGGCATGTGTTGACACAGATAAATGAGAAAGGGAAGCATCAGGTTGGCCAGGATAGTGACAGACGACCTCGGTGGCGCCCTTGTTGGAGCCGAGGACGTCGTGCACGGTCTGGCCGCTATAGGCGCTTTCACGGGCAGCTCCCATGGACAAAAATACATGGCATGGTAAGGCAAATACCACACTAGGGTTGTTGGTCAAGGAGCTGTAGAGGTAAGGGTTCTCTCCTTCTCTCTTTCTTTCTCGGTGGAGACAAAGAGGGATAAAAGGGGAGACGTGAGGGGGTTTTGAGTGGGGCAAAGGACGGAGAATGGAGAGGCATGAGACGGAGACGCTCACTGGTTGGTTGCAGAGGGCGGTGCGGCAATGGCGTGGACAGAGGCAGACGGGGCAGTCAGAGCGAGCCAGGCGTGTGGTGCGCCGTTTCTGCCCGAGGTGGAAGAAGCATCTGACCGCGTGGGCCCGGGCAGTCAGTGGCACAAGGCGGTGTGGCTCGGGTGAGATGGTAAGGTCGGGTCGGGTTGGTGCGGTTGGGTCGAACCAGGTTTGGTTGGGTATGATCGGAAAGGTTTGGACCGCCCGATCGTGCGGTCGGTTTTGTTTGGACGGTCCGATCAGCCACTTTTTCGTCTGGTTGGACTGAGTTACAAGGGTGGCTAGGGCCGATGCAACAGTGCTGAGCCCGAAGTCTAAATTCAAATTGACCAACTAGCAGAAAGTTTGACCGAGGTTTTAAAAATAGAAATAAAATTCTAAAAATTGTGAAAATTTTCAGAGGGGTTCCTGGGAAGTTCTAGTACTTAAATAAAATTTGAAAACCCACTGGTAATGATTTAATTTGTATAATTTAAATTCAAACTTAGAATAGGTCTTTGATTTGAGTTTGAATTTTCTAAGGGTCAAATTGAGTTCCAAAAATTTTGGAAAAAAATATATTTATTCATGATAATTATTATAGGATTTGAATAAATTATTTACAGAAGAGGATTAAAAGTTTTTGTTCTTGTTTTCTTTTGGAGCTTAAACTTGAGTTGTAGGTCTAAACTTTATTTGAGATTTTCCAAGTGCATTAACATATGCAAATGTTTCCGAAATGTCATGCATGCTGATAAGATGCATACTAATTATCATTAATTAATTTGGGGATGTTACAAATCTCCCCCCTGTCACATCCTTAAATTAATAAAGAGAATTATTATGCATCTCATGAGCATGCATCATTGTTTACAAACTTTTGCATAATTTATTGCACTAGGAAAATCTTAAACAGGTGTTAAATCCACACTTTGTAATTCAACTCCAAAAGCAAAACAGGAGCAAAACCTTACGAACATCTTCTGGAAATAATTTATTCAAATACTATAGTAATTATGTTGAATTAACATAATTTTTCCCAAATTTTTGGGACTGGTTTTAACACTAAGAAAATTCAAACACAAGTTAACAAACTACACTAAGTTTGAATTTATTATATACAAATTATGTTAGGAACAGTAGTGTTAAATAATTTTTATGGGCACTAGACCCTCCCAGGAACCCCCATGATTTATTTCAGGATTTTAGGAAATTTATTTCTATTTTTAACACCTTGGTCAAAGTGGAGAAAACCATTTAAATCTTAGTCAAACCGTAAACCCAACCGACCAACACTATTCATCGGGCTCGAGTCTGACTCAGCGAACCGGCTCAGTCCAACCACCTAAATGCACCAACACATGCAGGCGTTAGATCTAAGGTCAACGGTCCAGATCTCACCACCTTTCAACCTGTCCGAAATTCTCATCAAATCTGAGCCCTCCGTTCGTGATCCAACGATCCAGATCATGTACCCCTTCGGAACGGTCTGAGCACCCCCTTTCTAATCTTAGCCATTCATCCAAAATCCAACGGTGCGCTTCAACCACTTACTCGGACTCACGCTGCCGCTGAGTCATCGGGCAATGTGGGCCCATTGCCGCCTTCATCCCCTACCTCGAGCGATCAAGTGCAGAGATAAACGCCACGCCGCAGACCGCCCGCCTGAAGACAGCACGGCAATCACACGCCATCAATCCGCCACGCTAGTTAGCCACTCCGAGACGTTCTCCTCTTGACGCCGCCTCCACTCCGTCGTCTCCCCGAGCATAATACCTCTCAGAACCCCCTTTTCTTCCTCACTTTTCCTCTCGGTGGTGAGAAACTAAGCGCCTCAGTGCGTGTCTCTCGGGTAAAATCCCTCCGCGTGATTCCTCTCCACTCTATGATCCACCCCCTTTCCATTTTTGCTAATCTGGGACTTTGATTCCTCTTGTAGCTCCCGGACCACAGTGGTGCCGTTGGAAGCCCTAGAGCGCGCTCCTGAGCGGCATCTTCGTGCCATTCTAGTTCCTGGTGAGTATTGTGCCCTCTCTTGCACGTCACATTGCGCCTTTTTGCTTAGTAATCGAAACACCTCAACTTATTTTGACATTACACAGCAGGTTTTCGCTGAATTGAAGAAATCACACTTTCGGCCCTAGAACCAACCCTTCGACTCCCACTTGGTTCCGGTAAGCCGTAGCTCAATTCCTCGGTCCCTTAGCATCCTCATAGGGTCTTTAATCCTTTTCAATCACTCACTCTCTGTTATTTTGCTCAGAGACTCCTATCCTCGTTGGAACTCGTCGCGGTTACTTTCTTCTCCGGTGCCGACGCAGCTCCAGCCACCCCAGCCTTCCCCAAGCACCCTCCTCCGCTCAGGTAGCTCCCATTTAGCCCCTAGACGCCTTGGCACTTGCTGAATGACCACTGTGGAGCTTTACTTCTTGCATGCACATTTGCCGTATTGGACGCCGCCGCTTAGCTCCGGCTAGCCGCCGGTACGGACTGCCATTGGTGTCAACACCACCACTCAGAGGTGCGCGGCACTATTGCGAAGTGAACGCGTGCCTTGGCCGGCTCCGCCGTGGCGTGTAGCGCCGGTGAGCCGCCGGGCAAGCACGCTGTCGCGTTGTCGGACGTGCAACCAGCACTGTAGCAGAGTAATTAGAGTTTAACTGCGATGATTAGCATTTATTAATCGTATCTTTGTCGGAAGATCAGGTTTAAATGAGTAATGATTGACCTTAAGAGAATGACATGTGGGCCCGTGGCTGGTTTAGTAGAGGGTAGGTTTGAGGAATGTGTTTTCCTTTTAGGAAAACATATTTCTTATATGCTTGAATCGGAAGTACGTTTTGAGTAATAGGAAAGCGCATTTTATAGAATACGCTTTCATGCGCAGCTGATTTGGGTCATTTTTGACCGAGTCAACAGCTGACCCGGGGGCTCGCTGGTCAGTGATTGCAGCTAGAGGCGCGGCCGGTGAGAAAAGTAATGGATGAATTAGAAAATCTGAAAACGAATTATTTGCACACTGTAAAATATGTATAACTTCAAAGATACATACCTAATTCTTCTTAACTCCAAAATGGATGAAACCACTTCTGGTAATTTTCATTTTCAATGAAATTTATATTAAAATTGGTTTCAAACATGTCTCTGTATCAGAGAGTATTATTTTGGAGAGTGATCCATTAACACTATTATTTTTACAAAAGGAAATGCTGATAACTTTAGAAATTCGTAACTAAATCTTGAAAACTCCAAATGAGGCAAACTCAACTGTTTTAGTCTTGTATTAATATTCTAAATGTATCCATATAATCCTTAATACCACTACTGCTCTACAAATTTTGACCTCATAATTAAATTACTCAACGAGGGCATATTGAAAGCTGAAAATTCAAATCGTAATAACTCTCACATGCTAAATCCAAATGGAGTAATTCTTTCACCAAAATTCATCTAAAATCATGATTTAGAAACTGTAGAAAAATCATGCATTTTTGAGTATTTTGAATTTTTGGGTATTTCTCGATGTTCATTCGATATTATGTTTATTTAGATACCGAGCCTATCGATATTGACTTATACGCTACCGAGGGAGAGCAGCTAAGCTACCAGTAAGGCAAGCATCATTTGAACTTTCTTTTGCATCATATTTGATCCCAGTTTTGTTAAGTTAGTGCAATGATAATTGCTTGCATGCTATTTTGATAATGTCGCTATTTTTGTGATGTGTAGATTAGTTATCTCCTAATTCATTGAGGTTATACTTGAATTATTCCAGTACCACATGCTTGAGTTAGGATGTTTGAGATATATTGTTCGGGTTTGCTTAGTAATGCAAGTCTAGAACCGGTAGTTGATTGTCGGGAATAACTCGACAATTATGGGATAAACACAACTCTCTTTATATGCTTTTGTTTCAAATCTTCGTATCTGTTTTATGAGTCAAATTTTATCATTTTAAATGAGCATTTGGTCTGGACAAGTGATGGTTAGTGATGGTGACTTTGTGCACGAGACTTGGGAAAGTGGTAGACTTGTCTGGACAGTTAAGGACCGAGCTTTGGGTACCTACGGTTCAAGCAAAACTCGGGCTATCACACGCGGTGTATGGGCACTGCTTAGTTAAGTAAGGGGTTGGTATTGTTGGGTTGATGACTGGTGGTGTGAGGATGTATATGTATTCCATCGCATATATGTTCCATAAGGGTGCCGATTGCTATTCTTTATTGTGAGGGTGAGCCCTCTTTAAGCTTTATTAATTAGGTCGGTATTTCCGGCATAACTTGCGTGCCCATTTAGTTGTAGGTGTGTAGCCTACACTTAAATGGGATTACGTCGCGTATGGGTGAGTCAACTCAATAATATCAACTTGCTGAAAAATACTAAGTATTGGTTTACCCGGCCGGCATACCATAGGAAGTATGCTAAATTCGGAGGCATCTAGAGGCTTACGGGCTAATCAAGTCGTGTGGGTAAAGTAGTACACCCCTGCAGGGTATAAATCTATTCGAATAGCCGTGTCCACGGTTATGGACGACCACTTCAGTTTGTGGCTGCTTATTGTTAGACTTGGAATTAAAATTGTGGTTATAACTTGGTATCGTCATGAATGGGATGCTCATGTTTGTTGCAGTATCAAAGTGGATAGCCACTTTGTCATTTGTATGGTTCATTTGTTATTTAATTTACTACTTATTCACATGCTTTACTTCTACTTCAAATCTGATTTTGAAATGGCACTTGAAAAACTAGTATGTGTAGGTTGTAAATTGTTGCGTCTCTTTTGCAAAACTAAGCCAATATGAGCCATCCTTTGGAACAACCTCTAGCATAACTAATTTTTATTTGTGTAAGACTTGTGAGTACCTTTGTACTCAACCCGGTTGCTACAATTTCAGGTGAGGAAGTGCATGAGCCCGTTGAGCTTGTTAGCGCTGATTTTAGCGACGCTAATGAGTAATGCTATCATTTAACTCCCAGTCGGTTGCCGATGGGTTATGGGGCATACCATGCTGGATATTTTGGTTTATTTACTTGCTTCGCTGCTACTTAATACTCTTATTTGAATTTGGCGGTCGGCCGTTTGTAATAGATGTAAACTTTAACTATTATGTTGTATGTTTTTGAACTATCTATGTATGTTTGTTGTATGGATGTGATCAACATTGTATGAGAGTATGAGCATATTGGTCACTGATCTTGGGAGCCAATATGATTGCATACTGCTGTTCGTAAATAACTTCCTATTTAACTCACTAAGTGTAGTGCTTGACTTGTTGGAGAACCGACAATCATGTAGTGCTTTCAGAGGGAGCAAGCGCATGATCGTCGGGGCTCTAGTTTGTAGTTAAGCCTTTCACCGAGATTGAGTTAAGTTGGAATCCATTCTATGGAGGCCCTAGAGTTATGTCCTTAATACCATGCTTAGTCTCGGTCTTACGGAGATAACCCGGGTCCTCACAAATAATATCGAGCCATCTTGTTGTGAGGTTAGAGATAGCATGGGCGTTAAGTTTAGCAAGTCTCTTGGTCAAAATATTTTTAAGTTATCAAAATTACTTTGGAAAGCTTAAGTTAGGGATATCTTTTATTCCTCATCCATCTTAGTATCATTTCTTACCTTATTCTGGTTTTGATTTGCAAAACTAACTTACCTTGCCCTTCTTGTCCTTTAGATGAATCCTCAATACCTTGTTCGGGAGACTCAAGCTGAGAATGTGGGAGGATACCCGGAGTTACTAAGAGACATGATGTGGAGGGCCAACTTCACCTACTAGCCAACATACTCCATCTATCGATGAGACCGAGGGCCAGGAATGGGGGAGTACCTGGCCGTAGCCAACATCATTGCTAGGCGTGTTACTAGAAGCATCCCATATCGATTTTAGGCACGTGGCACTTCTAAGGCCATGGCGCTTTAGGAAGTGGTTCAAGTGGCCATGAGTCGCCTTCGCTATGATCTGACCGAGCTGTCTCAGCCGCCCTATGACCATTTCCCCATGCAAGCACATGTTGGGGAAGTGAGCAGGGTCGCTAGGATTCAGTTCGGGGAGGATCCCCAAGTTCGACAACTGGCAAGGCTGGTGCACACTATGGACTTGATGCATCGTTGCACCGTGCATGAGTTATGGGAGACGCGGCGTCTCATCATAGCTCAGGAGCACCTACGACTCATGCATGATATGAGGCTTATTCATACTGATGTGCTGTATGGCGCTAATGTGATCTCCCCCTACCTTTCTGCGCCGCTAGAGTATCGCCTTCCCGTAGTAGAAGGCCATGTTAATGGCATAGGATCACCTTTGCGCCTCCCTAACCTAGGGGACCCCGACGATACAGGATCCCCTGGATGTCATCTGCTTGACGAGTTTCTGGTGAACTTTGACCAGAACAATATCTAGGATGTTAGGGTAGTAAGCTCGCTATCCTGTCATGTGTTCAGCGATGCATGTATCTTTAAAATTCTTGTAATAGCCTAGTAATTGTTGGAACATTCGTGTTATTTGCAAGAACTTTTATTCTAGGCAGTTACCATTCGCCTTCAGGTTAATATCAATGTAATTGTACCAGAACTCTATGAATGGTTTTATTGGATCTTGTACTGGCCTTAGTGCCTTGGTACCCCATTTGGTGTTATGTTCTTGCGTATTTTTGTATATTTTTCATTATGCCTGCTTATGTATAACTTATTAAATTTTCTAACCATCCATGTCACTACAGGATGACAGGTCCCAACACTCACTCGAGAGCGCAGTGTGATGAGGGGTCTCCAACCCTAGAACCGCGTTCGACTGCTTTGGGTGAATCTTCTCACCAGCATCATCAGCGGGGTCGCACACCCGAGGAAGCACTTCCACCGCCTCCCACCATGGCGGAAGTGTTGGCTCAAATTGAGAGGAACCGTATGGACCAGACTAGGATCCTCGAGGCTATCGCTCGCAACACCTCTCCTGCTCCTGCAGCAGCAGGGGGAGGTGGAAATCATAGAGCTCATGGAGGTCTCGCTGACTTTCCGCAGACTAACCCTCCAACCTTTGCACCGAGGACCCAATGGAGGCCAAGATTGGTCATGGACATTGAGAATAAGCTAGCTATTGCTCAGTGCATGGGCATTGAGAGGGTACTCTTCGCCAGCTATCAGCTGGAGGGCGCTGCCAGCGCATGGTGGGACAACTTCTCCGCCATGCAACTCGACGGAGACGTTCCTTCATGGAACAAATTTCGCACAGCTTTCAAGGAGGCCCATATTCCTGATGGGGTTATGTCCATCAAGCAGCAACAGTTTCTTGCTTTGAAGCAAGGAAAGAAGACTGTCACTGAGTACCTTCACGAGTTCAACTCATTGGCTCGTTATGCCCCTGATGACGTCTCCATCGACGCCCGCCGCCAGAGCCGTTTCATGAACGTCTTGACTGAGGAGATGCAGCTGGCTCTAGCTGTACATGGCTTCCGCAACTTCCAGCAAATGGTGAACAAGGCCATAGTGGTGGAGCACAAGAGTGCGGCAGTGGAGGAGTCCAAGAAGAGGAAGAAGGCAGCTCAGGGTGCAGCTAGCGGCAGTTTTCCCCGGCAGCGCACAGGCACCTCGTTATCAAGCCCCAATGCCACCGAGGACTTCCTCGGCATCTCCACAGGCTTCTTTTCCAGCAGCACAGCGTTTCAATGGGGGTAAGAACTCCCAAAACAGCAGCCCCTACAGGCCTAATGTCACTTGCTATCATTGTGGTCGCCAGGGCCACTATGCAGATAAGTGCCTCACCAAGCAGCGAGGGATGCCTCAGACCTACAGAGCTCCTACACCTTCAGTTGTGACAAGACCTTCACCACCTCCGAGGGTAGCATCTACCCCTCCTCAGGTCCCTACACGTGGTGGAGTCAACCACGTCACAGCCGAGGAGGCCAGCGGCGCTCCGGACGTCATCTTGGGTACACTTCTTGTTAATTCTTGTCCGGCATCAGTTTTATTTGATTCAGGAGTATCTCTTTAATTCATTAAAAAGGAATATGCTGCACTTAATCAATTTGAGATAGTTAAGCTTCAGCCACCTTATCAAATTCAGTCACCGGGGTCAGTTTTCCAAACCGATCAAGTCTGTCAGGACGTGAAGGTGGAAATTCAAAAGACTGACTTCTTGGCGAATTTAATTGTGATAAATTCAGTGGGTATTGATGTGATCTTAGGGATGGCTTGGTTGTCCAAAAATCAGGGAAAGATTGATTGTGCTCAACGGTCTATTTCAGTCACAAGTGGAGACGGCAGTCTAGTTGTCTTTACCCCTTTAGTGGGCGATTCCCATCTTTATGCCCTGGAAGCGAGTACTTCACTCGAATTGGATAAGGTACCAGTGGTTTGTGATTATCCTGATGTATTTCCAGAAGAACTCCCAGGCATGCCCCCTGACCGTGAAGTTGAATTCATCATTGAGCTTGCGCCCGGTATCGTGCCAATTTCTAAACGGCCGTATCGGATGCCCCCTAATGAGATGGTTGAATTGAAAGCACAACTCAAGGAACTTCAAGATAAGGGATTCATTAGGATGAGATCCTCACCTTGGAGATGTCTGGCTATCTTTGTCAAGAAGAAGGATAAGAGTTTGCGGATGTGTGTCGACTACCGTCCGTTAAACGAGGTCACTATCAAGAACAAATATCCGCTTCCAAGGATAGATGATTTGTTCGATCAATTGAATGGAGCCCAGGTTTTCTCCAAGATTGATTTGAGATTGGGCTACCATCAAATCAAGGTCAGAGCTAAAGACATATCGAAGACAGCATTCTCCACTCGCTACGGTTTGTACGGGTACACTGTCATGTCTTTCGGATTGACGAATGCTCCAGCATACTTCATGAACCTCATGAATTCGGTTTTCATGGAGTACTTAGATAAGTTTGTCATTGTGTTCATCGATGATATCCTTATCTACTTAAAGACCGATGAAGAACATGAGCAGCACCTACGACTTATGTTGGAAAAGCTTCGGCAACATCAACTTTATGCAAAATTCAGCAAATGTGAGTTTTGGCTTCGGGAAGTTAGTTTCTTGGGTCATATCCTATCCAAGGGTGGTGTCGCTGTTGATCCAAGCAAAGTGCAAGATGTGCTTGACTGGAAACAGCCCAAGAGTGTCACCGACATTCGCAGTTTTCTTGGACTTGCGGGATATTACCGCAGATTCATCAAGGACTTCTCTAAAATTGCGAGACCGATGACCCAATTATTAAAGAAGGAAAAGAAGTTTGAATGGTCAGCGGAATGTGAGGAAAGTTTTCACACCTTGAGGGATCTCCTGACCAAAGCTCCGGTGCTCATCCTGCCTGATATTCATCAGAGCTTCGATATTTATTGTGATACATCTCGCCACGGGCTCGGTTGTGTGCTCATGCAAGAGGGCCAAGTGGTGGCGTATGCGTCGAGGCAATTGAGGCCTATTGAAGCTAATTATCCCACACATGACTTAGAACTTGCAGCTGTAGTTCATGCTTTGAAGATTTGATGGCATTACCTCATTGGTAATCGTTGCGAGATCTACACCGACCACAAGAGTCTCAAATATATTTTCATCCAAGCCGATTTGAACTTGAGGCAAAGAAGGTGGCTTGAGTTGATCAAGGACTATGATATGGGACTTCATTATCACCCTGGGAAAGCTAATGTGGTGGCCGATGCTTTGAGCAGAAAATCTCAATGCAACTGTTTGTCAGTAACTCCTTATTCGGCAGGCTTGTGTGCTGCAATGCAACGTCTGCATCTGGAGATAATTGAAGAAGGTTCTCTTGCTGCCCTAAGTGTGAATTTTACACTTGAGGACCAGATTAGAGAATCCCAAAAGACTGACATGGAAGTAGCTCAAATCCGAGAAGAATTGAAGAAAGGCAAAGCCAAATACTTCAAAGAAGATGCACATGGTGCCCTTTGTTTCGGAAACCGTTTGGTAGTACCCTTTGATCACACCTTGAGAGAACTAATTCTCAAGGAGGCTCACGACTCCAAGTTCTCTATTCACCCAGGTAGTACCAAGATGTACCAAGACTTGAAGAAGCGGCTTTGGTGGAGCCAAATGAAGCGACAAATCGCTCAATATGTTGCCGGGTGTGATGTATACCAAAGAGTCAAGGCTGAGCATTTGAAGCCAGCAGGTACTCTACAACCCCTGCCCATTCCCAAGTGGAAATGGGAAGAAGTTGGCATGGATTTTATCACCGGTCTTCCAAGGACTCAAGCTGGGTCCGATTCCATATGGGTGATTGTCGATCGTCTGACAAAAGTTGCTCACTTTATTCCTGTCAAGACCACTTACCATAGAGAAAAGTTAGCAGAGCTTTATATTTCAAGAATTGTTTGTCTCCATGGTGTCCCGAAAGTGATCGTGTCTGATAGAGGCCCTCAATTCACATCCTATTTTTGGGGATGCCTACATAAGGCCATGGGGACCAGTCTATCTTTCAGCTCCGCTTACCACCCGCAAACAGATGGGCAAACTGAAAGAGTGAACCAAATTTTAGAATACCTTCTCCGGGCTTGTGTGCTGTCCTATAGCAAGAATTGGGAAAAGTGTTTACCTTTTGCAGAGTTCTCCTACAACAATAGCTTCCAATCTAGCATACAAATGGCACCCTTGAGGCATTGTATGGGAGAGCTTGCAGACACCCTTGAACTGGTGCAGGCGGGAGAGACCATTTTATGGTCCAACCTTGGTGGAGGATGCGGAAGAACAAGTTCGTGTCATCCGTGAACGACTTCGAACGGCTCAATCTCGTCAGAAGTCTTATGCCGACCGTCGTCGTCGGGAATTGAGTTTCGAAGTTAATGATCATGTCTACCTTAAAGTCTCTCCAATGAAAGGAATGCATCGTTTCCAAGTCAAAGGCAAATTGGCACCTCGCTACATCGGACCATTCCGTATCCTAGCAAAAGTGGGATCGATGGCCTATCAATTGGAGTTGCCACCATCACTATTGGATATTCACGATGTGTTCCATGTTTCACAATTGAAGAAGTGTCTTCGTCTCCCAACCGAAGCAACCGGGTTGGAAAGACTCGACTTGCAACTCGATCTTTCTTATTAGGAGCGTCCTATCCACATTCTTGAAGAAACAGAAGGCAAGACGAGGAATCGCAATATCAAGTTCATCAAAGTACAATGGAGTAATCATACTGAAGATGAAACTACATGGGAACGTGAGGATCAATTCCGACAAGTCTATCTAGACCTTTGCCTTGAAGTGCATTCGTATCAAGAAAGGCAAGGTTAAACAAAGCAACGGCAAGGAAAATGTAATAATTGTTGTAACCTTTTAAGGTATCAATAGCACTATCTTTAAAGGAAATCAAAACAACAGATGCTGTAATTCCTTAGAACCTTTCTAACCAACTTCCACCCTACCCGATCTCAGGGACGAGATCTTTTGTAAGGGGGGAGGTTTGTCACATCCTCAAATTAATAAAGAGAATTATTATGCATCTCATGAGCATGCATCATTGTTTACAAACTTTTGCATAATTTATTGCACTAGGAAAATCTTAAACAAGTGTTAAATCTACACTTTGTAATTCAACTCCAAAAGAAAAACAGGAGCAAAACCTTATGAACATCTTCTGGAAATAATTTATTCAAATACTATAGTAATTATATTGAATTAATATAATTTTTCCCAAATTTTTGGGACTGGTTTTAACACTAAGAAAATTCAAACACAAGTTAACAAACTACACTAAGTTTGAATTTATTATATACAAATTATATCAGGAATAGTAGTATTAAATAATTTTTATGGGCACTAGACCTTCCCAGGAACCCCCATGATTTATTTCAGGATTTTAGAAAATTTATTTCTATTTTTAACACCTTGGTCAAAGTAGAGAAAACCATTTAAATCTTAGTCAAACCCTAAACCCAACCGACCAACACTATTCATCGGGCTCGAGTCTAACTCAGCGAACCGGTTCAGTCCAACCGCCTAAATGCACCAACACATGCAGGCGTCGCATCTAAGTTCAACGGTCCAGATCTCACCACCTTTCAACCTGTCCGAAATTCTCATCAAATCTGAGCCCTCCGTTCGTGATCCAACGGTCCAGATCACGTACCCCTTCGGAACGGTCTGAGCACCCCCTTTCTAATCTTATCCGTTCATCCAAAATCCAACGGTCTGCACCGAACCACTTACCTGGACTCGCGCGCGCGCCGTTGAGTCACTGGCAATGTGGGCCCCGCTGTCAGCTTCATCCCCTACCTCGGGCAGTCGCGTGTAGGAGATAAACGCCACGCGCTCGCACCGCTCCGACGCGCACAGAAACGGCACTCGTCACGTCGTCAATCCACCGCTGCCGTTGGCCACTCTGAGACGTTCTCCTCTTGACACCGCCTCCACTCCGTCGTCTCCCCGAGCATAATACCTCTCAGGACCCCCTTTTCTTCCTCACTTTTCCTCTCGGTGGCTGAGGAAAGGGAAGCTCTCCCGTGCGTGTCTCTCGGGTAAACTCCCTCCACGTGATTCCTCTCCACTCTATGATCCACCCCCTTTCCATTTTTGCTAATCTGGGACTTTGATTCCTCTTGTAGCTCCTGGACCACAGTGGTGCCATTGGAAGCCCTAGAGCGCGCTCCCGAGCGGCATCTTTGTGCCATTCTAGTTCCTAGTGAGTATTGTGCTCTCTCTTGCGCATCACATTGTGCCTTTTTGCTTAGTAATCGAAACCCCTCAACTTAATTTGACATTGCACGGCAGGTTTTCGCTGAATTGAAGAAATCACACTTTCGGCCCTAGAACCAACCCTTCGACTCCCACTTGGTTCCGGTAAGCCGTAGCTCAATTCCTCGGTCCCTTAGCATCCTCATAGGGTCTTTAATCCTTTTCAATCACCCACTCTCTGTTATTTTGCTCAGAGACTCCTCTCCTCGTTGGAACTCGTCGCGGTTACTTTCTTCTCCGGTGCCGACGCAACTCCAGCCACTCCAACCTTCCCCGAGCACCCTCCTCCGAACAGGTAGCTCCCATTTAGCCCCTAGATGCCTTGGCACTTGCTGCATGACCGCTGCAGAGCTTGACTTCTTGCATGCACATTTGCCGCATTGGACGCCGCCGTTTAGCTCCGGCTAGCCGCTGGTATGGACTGCCATTGGTGTCGCCACCACCACTCAGAGGTGCGCGGCACTATTGCGAAGCGAACGCGTGCCTTGGCCGGCTCCACCGTGGCATGTAGCGTCGGCGAGCCAGCCGAACAAACGCTACGATCGCGTTGTTCGGACGCGCGAAACCTTTATGCGAGTAATTAGAGTTTAACTGCGATGATTAGCATTTATTAATCGTATCTTTGTCGGAAGATCATGTTTAAATGAGTAATGATTGGCCTTAAGAGAATGACATGTGGGCCCGTGGCTGGTTTAGTAGCAGGGTAGGTTTGAGGAATGTGTTTTCCTTTTAGGAAAACGTATTTCTTATATGCTTGAATCGGAAGTACGTTTTGAGTAATAGGAAAGCGCATTTTATAGAATACGCTTTCATGCGTAGCTGGTTTGGGTCATTTTTGACCGAGTCAACAGTTGACCCAGGGGCCCGCTGGTCAGTAACTGCGGCTAGAGGCGCGCCCGGTGAGAAAAGTAATGGATGAATTAGAAAATCTAAAAACGAATTATTTGCACACTATAAAATATGTATAACTTCAAAAATACATAACTAATTCTTCTTAACTCCAAAATGGATGAAACCACTTCTAGTAATTTTAATTTTTTAATGAAATTTATATTAAAATTGGTTTCAAACATGTCTCTGTACCAGAGAGTATTATTTTGGAGAGTGATCCATTAACACTATTATTTTTACAAAAGGAAATGCCGATAACTTTAGAAATTCATAACTAAATCTTGAAAACTCCAAATGAGGCAAACTCAACTGTTTTAGTCTTGTATTAATATTCTAAATTTATCCATATAATCCTTAATCCCACTACTCCACTACAAATTTTGACCTCATAATTAAATTACTCAAAGAGGGCATATTGAAAGCTGAAAATTCAAATCGTAATAACCCTCACATGCTAAATCCAAATGGAGTAATTCTTTCACCTAAATTCATCTAAAATCATGATTTAGCTACTGTAGAAAAATCATGCATTTTTTAGCATTTTGAATTTTTGGGTATTTCTCGATGTTTATTCGATATTATGTTTATTTAGATACCGAGCCTATCGATATTGACTTATACGCTACTGAGGGAGAGTAGCTAAGCTACCAGCAAGGCAAGCATCATTTGAACTTTCTTTTGCATCATATTTGATCCCAGTTTTGTTAAGTTAGTGCAATGATAATTGCTTGCATGCTATTATGATAATGTCGCTATTTTTGTGATGTGTAGATTAGTTATCTCCTAATTCATTGAGGTTATACTTGAATTATTCCAGTACCACATGCTTGAGTTAGGATGTTTGAGATATATTGTTCGGGTTTGCTTAGCAATGCAAGTCTAGAACCGGTAGTTGATTGTCGGGAATAAGTCGATAATTATGGGATAAACACAACTATCTTTATATGCTTTTGTTTTAGATCTGAATATTTGTTTTATGAGTCAAATTTTATCATTTTAAATGAGCATTTGGTCTAGACAAGTGATGGTTAGTGATGGTGACTTTGTGCACGAGACTTGGGAAAGTGGTAGACTTGTCTGGACAGTTAAGGACCGAACTTTGGGTACCTACGGTTCAAGCAAAACTCATGCTATCACACGCGGTGTATGGGCACTGCTTAGTTAAGTAAGGGGTTGGTATTGTTGGGTTGATGACTGGTGGTGTGAGGACGTATATGTGTTCCATCGCATATTTGTTCCATAAGGGTACCGATTGCAGTTCTTTATTGTGAGGGTGAGCCCTCTTTAAGCTTTATTAATTGGGTCGGTATTTTCGGCACAACTTGCGTGCCCGTTTAGTTGTAGGTGGGTAGCCTACACTTAAACGAGATTACGTCGCGTATGGGTGAGTCAACTCAATAATATCAACTTGCTGAAAAATACTAAGTCTTGGTTTACCCGGCCGGCATACCATAGGAAGTATGCTAAATTCGGAGGCATCTGGAGGCTTACGGGCTAATCAAGTCGTGTGGGTAAAGTAGTACACCCCTGCAGGGTATAAATCTATTTGAATAGCCGTGTCCGCGGTTATGGACGACCGCTTGAGTTTGTGGCTGCTTATTGGGTCGAACCAGGTTTGGTTGGGTGCAGTCGGAAAGGTTCAGATTGTCCGATCGTGCGGTCGATTCCGTTTGGACGGTCCGATTAGCCACTTTGTGGTCCGGTTGGACTGAATCACAAGGTTGGCTAGGGCCGGTGCAACAGTGCTGAGCCCGAAGTTTAAATTCAAATTGACCACCTAGTTGAAAGTTTGACTGAGGTTTTAAAAATAGAAATAAAATTCTAAAAATTATGAAAATTTTCAGAGGGGTTCCTGGGAAGTTCTAGTACTTAAATAAAATTTGAAAACCCACTATCCATGATTTAATTTGTATAATTTAAATTCAAACTTAGAATAGGTCTTTTATTTGAGTTTGAATTTTCTGAGGGTCAAATTGAGTTCCAAAGTTTTGAAAAAATTATATTTATTCATGATAATTATTATAGGATTTGAATAAATGATTTTTAGAAGAGGATTAAAGTTTTTGTTCATGTTTTCTTTTGGAGCTTAAACTTGAGTTGTAGGTTTAAACTTTATTTGAGATTTTCCAAGTGCATTAACATAAGCAAATGTTTCCAAAATGTCATGCATGCTGATAAGATGCATACTAAATATCATTAATTAATTTGGGTTTGTTACAAACACTAACCTATCAAAAGCTGGGATCAACATGATGCAAAAGAAAGTTCAAATGATGCTTGCCTACTGGAAGTTAAGTTGTGTAACATCCCAAAAATCCTTAAGTTGGATTAGCTAAGCATATCATGTGTTATGTGTGTAAATTATGGATTAATTAAAAAGTTTTTTTGTTATAATAAAGTTTGTCCTGAAAATTTCAAATTTTCAACTAGAATTCAAGCTTTAATATGAATCCAGAAAAATGTGTGATTAAAAGTTGTTATAAATAATTTATTTAAATACTAGATTATTTATCATGAATTAATATTATTTTTACAAATTTTTAGAAGTCATATTAATCTCACCAAAATTCAAACCATTTCACTAATACAGTTTTGAAAATAATTTAATTTTGACAAATTTTGGTGTGAACAGTACTTCAAATTATTTTTCCCAAGTCCTAATTGATTCTAATAGCAACCACAAAAATTTTTAGAATTTTTGAAATTTATTTACTAATTTTAAACGCTAGGTCAACCTTGTTGTTTTTTGGTCAAACTACATCAAATCCCTAGACTCAAAATTCCAAACCGACCGAGCCGATCGGAACTGTTCCGACTCGAACCCACTATCTTGATCGGACCAAGTCACTCACTGAGCCACACCCGAGTCCGACCGCACCACCCTCCTATGCCGACCGGACCAGTCGCCACTCGACTTGATTCAACCGTTTCGTTCCGACCCGACCGAGCCGTTCCTTTCTCCCTCTGACGGGCGGGCCCCACATCCGAGCGTGGTCATCTTCTTCGTTGGTGTCACCGCACACGCTAGCACTGTGCATGCGCGCCACCGAGGTCACCTCGCCACCATTTACTGCCACGTATGTCTTGGAAGGATCACCCGAGCTTTGGCTTTACCATGAGCCAACCCATTCTCAATTTCGTACCCTATTTCGCCCTCATCGCTCCCTTCTTCATTTCGGCCGAGGAAGAAGATGACCAGAGGGAGACCACCTCGGTGACTCGCATGACCCCGCATCATCACCGCCGGATTCTACGATCGACGCCGCTTCCATTTTTCTGTTCTGAGCCTTTCTCGTGCACTAACTCTCCGTGCGCATCATCTTCGTCTTCGCGGCTGGTGGCCTTGGCCACGAAGCTCGCGGGCCTTTTGGTAGGTTATCCTCAACACCGTCTTGTCCATCGTAATCACATTGTCTCACTGAGTTGACTGGTGAAGTTAATTGGTGTTTGGTTCATTGCCGAGGGAGTTTGGCTCCATCTTATTAGACCACGGTGGATCGCCGCCACCTACCATTCAAGCGCCTCCGAGCCCCTTCGACGACATCGCCTGGTGCGTCGGGTTCCTAAAGACAAGGCGGTGCTTATGCTTGCATTCTCGAAGCCCCTCGACTACCGCCGTGCCTCCTCCTCGAGCGTCGTTTTATCGGCTCTGCCGCTGACTATTGAGAGCTCACCACTGGCGACCGTTGAGCTCCGCACCACCACCAACATGTTCGCAGCGTCATCCCGCAGCTGGTGAAGCCAATCCCGATCCCTTAAATCCCCTACCGCGCCAAATCACCTCGCACGATCGCGTCGCTGCGCGGGAGCTCTGTTCAACCGCCGGTATCATTAGGTAGTAATCACATTTTTAGCGCTAATGAAGTTTTGAGATATTTGTATGACATGTAGGCCCCATGAGGTTAATCTTATTTAGGAGTTCAATTAAAATCAGTTTAATCCTTTAAGTCTCTGATGTGTGGGCCCGTATAACTGGGTAAGTGAATGTGTAGTTTATGAAGTACGTTTTCGTTTAATGAAAGCGTAATCCATATATGCTTGCTCCGAGTATATGTTTTGGGTAATCAGAAAGCGTATTATGAAGATTACGCCATTGACGTCACATGCATTTTTGACCGGTCATTTTTTACCAGGTCAAACCCAAACTCTGGGCCCCGCTTGTCATTCTCTGTGGCTAGCTGCGGCTGAGTGAGAAAAGTATCAAATTCTTTAAGAATTCCGAAACTATTTAAAATTTGCACTAAAAAAATCAAATAACTTGGAAAATTCATAACTAATTCAATTTAACACCAAATTGGATGAAATTAATTTTGTTAGTTTTAATTTTTATTGAAATTTTAAATGTACTAGGTTCTAAATATGTTTTTATTGTTGAAAATTTTGTTAATTATTGTAATTTTACATTAATGACTTTAACTTTGTAAAATGTGTAGAAAATTCATATGAATTCCAAATGAACTAAAAATTTCACCTAAATTCACCTAAAATATTAATCTACCTACTGTGTGATTTGCATGCAATTTTGAATGATTTGTTATTGTTGGTTTTATTTGGTGTTTATTGCAATATCGTCTTCCATTAGGTTTTCGATGATACCGACATATTTGTGAGATCAATTTGAGTGTAATCTGAGGTTGAACAAGTTGTGCTAGCAAAGGTGCGAGCACCCTCCTCTTGATCATGTTGCTCCTACCGATTTTAAAAAGTTTTATGTGGATTTTAATCTTGCCATTGCATGCTATTTTGAAAAGTATGTTCATGGGTAGAAGTAGTTAAATACCTAATTGTTGCATTGCCCTCCTTGAATGTTTGATATCCCTTTTTGTTCAGTTGTTATCTAGGACACACACACACACACACACACACAGATATATATATATATATATATATATATATATATATATATATATATATATATATATATATGTATGTATGTATGTATGTATATATATATATATATATATATATATATATATATATATATATCTGTATGTATGTATGGGAATTTTCTGTTGTAGGATAGATCATTGCTTAGCCTTGCTAGTAGTGGTAGTCGAATCTGGTTGATGGAGCTAGTCCATCGGCCGTGGTGAATCGAATCATGTTGAGATATTGAAGAATGTATTAACTGAATCATGTTAGAATTTGAGGATTTGTTCAGATCTTGGATCTGGTTATTGTGGACATGTTGGGCATGGGTTTTATATTTTAACTTGGAAAGGTGTAGGGTGATGATGAAATGTTGTTGTTGTTTGTTTTTATGGAATTGTGTAGCCCCGTCTGAGTGATTGAGGACCGGTCTGTGATGTGTTTAACCAAGGCATACGTGCAACCACATGTCGGAACGTATGGAGATGGCTTGGCTAAATAATTTGTTGTGTTCTTTCTACCAAACCACTAATTGTTGTACCTATTGTTGTTATTCTAAGGGTCACACGTGGTGCAGTTGCGAATGATAGCCTGTCACGGGATGTGTCCCAGGGTCACCCATGGTTCAATTGCGAACGATAGCCTGCCATGTGGTGTTTCCCATTGTTACGAGGTTCACCCGTGGTTTAGTTGCGAACGATAGCCTACCATGGGGTGTTTCTCGAGTGGTTTGATAGTTAGGCCATGACATTGTAACGGCCTTGTTATGATATCTCAATCACACTCCTACGGAAGAGTGCATTGGCTGACATTGAGAGATATTCATATCATGTGGGTAAAGCTGTACAAACTCTGCAGAGTCATAAACCTATTCGAATAGCCGTGTCCCCGGTCATGAACATCGCTTGTGGGAAACCATGCACAGTTAGGATCTGAAACTTGGGATTTTGGAAAAATTGGGAACGGTATGAACTTGTGATCATGGATTTAAATTGAGAAATTGTTGAGATAATACCTTACTGTTATTGGAATTGTGATCATGGATTTATTATGATGATTATGAGAGGTTACCTTGCTGTTTTCAAATATTTAAAATGTTTTACTTGCTGCCTTTTTAATCTAAATATGTACTTTGCTGAAAACTATTGCTTTACGCTGAAAATTGCTTAGAGTAGTGGCCTTCCTTTGATACCTACATGCATCCATACTTTTTTTGAAAGTCTCGTGAGTACAACTTTGTACTTTAAAAAATTGTCTATTTGTTCAGGTGAGAACGGTAGGTGCGACGGCTTTAACTTCAGTTGGTTGCTTGTGGGTTGTGGGCATGCCAACCTGGTATTCTTCTTTTTGTTTCTAAGTTTATCTTCCACTGTGATTTATTTATTTATGATTAGTTTTGGCCAGCCGGCCGCCTTGTGAAAAATTAGGCCATAAGGTCCTATTTGTCAAAATTGTAACTTTGTTTCTAATAAATTTTGCAAATTTGACTATGGTTGGGATCCATGTTTTTTGGATATGTGCATGTTAGTGACTGATCCTTGGGAACTAACATGAGACGCATATCCGGGAATCTTGGAATCAGATTCGTTTCATGTTTAGGATTGTGCATTCTGTACAATCACTCGACTTGAAACAAATTCGATTTCGGGACCCACAATTTTGGTATCAGAGCTGTATTGACTGTAGGTTAAAGTCGTAGCAATGGACGTTGTTAGGACTTTGGTTTACAAAGATTATTTTCAAACTAGCAAAACTTTGTCAAAAATGTAAGTAATATAATCCTTTTCTTTCTTACCCATCCTAGCATCTAATTCTTGCCTCACCATTGATTTGATTATGTAAAATAATTTTTCTCTATTGCTCGTCTCTCTTCTCCAACAATAGACACGCTAAGTAGTCTTCGGTGAGAGCATTGGCAAAAGGACAAGAAGACATCGTCTTGTTGCAAGGATTAGGACTAAGTAGGGATTAGTCTCATATTATATACACCCTAATTATTATCTCTAGCTTGTAGACGCTGCATTTTGTAGTTGTGAGCATTTGCTCTTTTATTTTCCGAGTAGTTGCGCATCGCCTACGGGTAAAAGTACAGCAATTATGTCGGAAAATTAAATGTGTTTCAATTGCTTCTTGTGTTGGTCACTTAGGCCGCAGCACTTGATTTTGTGTTGCATTCATCCTAGGTTAAGTCACCCCCTGATGTCATTTACTTACCTCATTGCTTTTCCCTCGTATCTTCTGTCGGTTGCTAACCATTTGTATGGAAACAGGACGCCGAGTCGAAAAACTCGTTTGTTGTCGAAGATAATGGAGGACTCACTACCCGTGAGTTCCCAAGGTACCGATAATCAGCCCTCGAATCCTCAACGGAGTAATCCGGAGCACACCAACCCGCAATTGTAGCATGTGTGTTGGCAAGATGAGGTGCCTCCATCATAACCATCCATGGCCGAAGTACTAACACAGATGGAACGAAGCGGTCAAGATCAGACCAAGATCCTGCAGCTGATTGCTCAAAACACCACCAGTGGATTTGGTGCTCAATTGGCAGCGGGAGAAGCCGGTTCCAACGGCTCCCAATTTGTTGATTTTTTTAGTACGAAACCTCATGTATTCTCTCGTTCGAAGGATCCTCTTGAGGTCGATGATTGGCTTCAGACCATCGAGAAAAGTTGATCATCACGCAATGTGCCGACAATGAGAAGGTTTTCTACGCCTCTCATCAACTCGAAGGGGCAGCTTGTGCATGGTGGGAAGCCCGCCAGTCACGTTCCATCATGGGACGAATTTCATACAGCTTTTCTGAGCATCCCATGTCCCCACAAGCATCGCGAGCATCAAGAGGCATGAATTTCTCGCGCTAAAGCAAAACAATAAGTCCATGATGGAGTATCTCTACGAGTTCAATCATTTAGCTCGTTACGCCCCAAACGATGTCTCCACCGATGCAAGGAAGCAAGACCAGTTCATGAATAGGCTAACAGAAGTGATTGTGAGACCCCAGGGTATTTAGCTCGTAATGCTTAGCCATCCACTTGACTCTAGCATCACAAACCAAATATCCCATGCCTCGGTGTATTATGTACCTCCCAGGAGCGGTACACATACACCTTTACAAATATTAATATCAAGACATACACAAGTTATTACAATACTAGAATCTTCATAGTTTACAACATATGAACATACAAGGTTCAATTTCGTACAAAGGGCCAACCGGCCAAATAACAAGATAACTATCAAGTACGTCGCGGAAATCAGTAAATAAACTGCAACAAAATCATGAATTAACCATTAATGAAGTCCCAATGGCTTGCCATAACCCGTAAGGCAACCGACTGGGTTCAAACCATAGCAAATCGACGTTCCTGCGTAATTTTTCCTTACTCGATTCGATCTCAATACCTGCTGTCCAGATTAGTAAATAAAAGCAAATAGTGAGTACACGAATGTACTCCGCAAGACTTATGAATAACAAACCTATACATAGCTACATACAAGTTGAATCAAAGGAGAAGGCTATAGGGTTCATTTTCAGCACAAAGCAATATTTCAATTTAAATACAATGTAGTAGATTCAAATGGAAAGTGAGCAAACATTTTTAATACTTTAAATAACAGTGATTAAGTAAATATTAGACAACATCTAACAACAACAGGTGGTTGTCCCGCAGCTCACAAACATAGCATGAGACCATTCTCAATGCCACCCGAACAAGTTTTAGGTTTAAAAATTCTAAAATGTTGAGTCTAACTCTTGTAGAGACCTAACCAAGTGTGTCCATAACCTAAGACGAGGCTATTCGAATAGATTATACCCTGCAGGGGTATACCAATGTACCCACATGCCAGACGACCTTTTCACCATGCAATAGAGCACACTTCCTTAGGTATGCCAACAAGGCTAAGTCCCACGAGACATTTTCAATATTGTGTATTAACTATGAGTTGCCCGTATGATGGAAACCATACGTTGTGTCGGAGTCATCGGCATAGAGATAACTTACCGATTCTCCTCGAGGTAGAGAGCCTAGATAGGAACCCACCCCATCACACCCAACACACATAGATCATTTCCTTTCTACACACAACACACAACCCACCTCCTACGACTCGGAGCTAACACATGCCAAAGTACTAAGTCAAGAGAGGTCTCATATCCCTCTCATGTGGTTAGCACGCAAAAGTGCTTGGGTCAGTGTCCAAGATGTTCGGTCCTTGTTGACTTAGGCATACAACCACACACCCGATAACCACACCATCAACCATATGCCCAAGTCCAAAACATTTTATTTTCATTTTTAGTTTTCCAAATATAATAGCACAAGGTGCTGGATATAACATAATAAAAATGATTAATGTGATCAAGGTTATCGACAAGTCGACAACCACCCAATCTACCGGAAACTAAGCATTTCTAAGCATGACACCGAATAAACATAAATAGACCATATAACATCCACCGAGCTCTAATTCACCAGCAGTATTATTAACCTAGGCTAGTGGCAGGGGATGAACAATGTTAGGGAATTCATGCAACATGATTAACTACCTCTAATGGCAAACATAATTTTGACAAATAAAGCATGCATACATACAGTTTGCAAACAAGATAATAGTTTTTGAATATAATAGGATCAACATGCATCAACAGAAGAACTGCTTGCCTTTGTTTGCTGATACTCTGGACATTCACATGATCATATCCGTTGCACTCCCGAATCATCGTCATCTAACGATAAGTATCGACAAAGCGAAAACACTAAATAAACACCAGATTCCAAAAGTCTCCAAAAATTATGAAATTAAAATAGATGGTAGAGAATGATTTTAGATGTATTTAGGTGAAAATTTTAGTTCAATAGGAGTTTATATGAATTTCTTATGAATTTTCAACGTTTAATCAATTTCATGTTGTAAACAATTTATTGTGGATTTTAATTGGGAGCATGATGTTAAGATTTTTAGACCAAGATCTTATGACTTTGTGCTAAGTACAACTTATGAGTTTTTATCTTTAAAAGCTTACCAACTGGTATTTATCTAACTCGTCCACCTTAGTAAGCTATTGCCTAGTGGAAGTATTTTCTTGATTCAATTAGACACTTGATGGTTAAGTTACTGAGCTCATGTACTCCTAAATGTTTTACTGTTCATACCTCTTTTAAAGGAAAACTATGATTTGAGTTGAAGTTTTGATTTAACTGAACCTCTTACTAACTCAACAATCTATTTAACCAACTTTTTGAGTGATCAATTAGTTCATCAAAACTCTTAGTTAAAAGTGCTAAAGGAAACACTAACTTTCTAAGTACTTGTATTAGAAAGTCACTAACCTATTGTCACCTCCAAGCATTCTCAGATTTAGCTTTCTGTTCAAAATTCTGACAAAGGAAACTGCTTTCTGAACTACAATGTTGCTAACTAAAATTCCTCTAAATTTCAATCTTCAATTTGGTTAATGCCTTTGAGAGAACTAAAGGACAGCCCAAAACACTTGTTATCATTTGAAAAATGGTTTCTCAAAAGGGTTTCATTGACAAAGCACTTTTCTAACTTACTGTCAACTTCTAATGTGTTTTTTTTAATCCAACACAAACATGCTCCCACTTGCACTAGAAAGGTTATTTGCTTACTGTCATTCCTTGCTAGCTTAACTTATCTTCTCTGTTAAAAACTCATCAAAAGGTTTTGGTTGACCTTTGTTAGCTTTGAAAATTCACAACTATATGTGTTCTATTTGGATTAGAATGCTGCTTGTTAGAGGACTGCCAACAGACTAATTGGATCAAGGGAACTTCTATCTACTAGAATTGGTCATGATAACAGCCTTTTGATAAATCTGAAACTTGTCAGGTTACTGTTCATGTAACCTATAGCAACAAGTTTTTCTGAACTTCAATGCTATAACTAAACTTCCCCAATCTTCCAGTTTGCTAACTACTGAATGGACCTAAAAGGCATTCACAAGGATTGATAGCAAAAGACAGTAGGTGATGCAGATGAGTTCCAAAGACAAATCAAAATTTTTAGCAAAACTTTTCTCTTCTCTGTTTACTTGGTTGACAAAGCTACTAAGCACTGACAAAACCTTTTAACTACTTTACTTGACTAACAACATGAGGTTTGAAAATTTGTAAGCTGCATTAGTTGTTGATATTACTCACTGATCCTTTGATTTAGTATCTAAAGGACTAGCCTATTGTCAAAATAGATTTATAACTAGCACCCTTCTCTGTTCAAATCAGACAACAAGAACTTTTTTTTTCTGATCTGAAATGCTAATCTTCACACAAATCTTTTAAACTTCAAATTTTTGTTAAACTTACTAGAGTGGTTCAATCATCAGTTATAATATCAAATGACATTTCTGAACATTTTGCAAGGGGGCCTCATTTCCAATGATAGAGATAAAGATATTCAGGGAATTCAAAGGGGGAACAGGGGAATGGCTTGGGCAGCTTGGGCGGCGCTGGTCGCCGGCGAGTGGGTGGATGGCGGCGGCTAGGAGTGGCGAAAATGGGTTGCCGTGGAGACAATGATTCTAGGGGTGGTCTCGGGGCGGCCAGAGAGGCACTATGGCAGCGCGACGACGATGGGTGGCGGCCGGCCGTGGAGGTAGAACATGGCTACGGCGCTCGGGTCGAGTTGTGACCAAAATGGTGAGAGCATGAGCATCCTTGTGATGGGTGGAGTACGCCGGAGGGGTTGATGATGACAGGGGAGCTCCGAGGTGCTCCGGTGACACGAACAATGGGTGGCGTGGCGGGCCGACCGTGGAGGGGTTGCCGTGGAGAGATAGGGCACAGGGGAGTGATGGGGGAAGGTAATAGGTGGTGTGGGGGTGCTCTAGGTGAAGTTAATTGGAGAGAGCTTCTTCGGAGGTCTAATGGTGGCGGTGGAGGCGGCTTTGGCCGGTTTTGGGGAAGAGGACCATGGCGCGGCGATTCTTTGGGTTATGGCCAAATTAATTTGGGGGCTAATGATTCTTAGAAACTAAGGCACGAGGTGACGTAGTTCAAAAGTGGAGGGACTCACTGGTTCGGCCAGAGCGAGGAGTTGAGGTTGCGGCCGAGCTCCGAATGCCGCCAGACTTGATGAAGATGCTCTGCGATTCCGGTGCTCCAGCTGCAAAGAGAGGCAACAGAGGTGAGGGATAGAAGGAGGGTGACAAGGCGAATTGAAAGGACATGATCATGAGGTCTGAAATCCATCAGGGCGCCCAGGGAGCTTAGAGGCGGCGTGGCCATGGCCAAGAGCGTCGCTCGGGCTTTGCTCGATTTGGATCTCTGGAAGGGGACGTAGTGGTGAATGGAGGTGAGGGAGATGGAAAATAAGAAGCTAGGCATCCAAGGCTTGGCTTAAGGAGAGGGAGGCGATGCTCACGGTGTGGCGTCCAGCATGGGCGGTGACGACCGTGCGCGGGTGCGTGGCGGACATGCGCGACGATGAGAAGACGGGGCAGACGTGTGGAGGTGGCACACGGGGTGAGATGCGGCTGCATGGGTGAAGCCGTAGGTGAAACCATGGGTGGGGTCAAAACCCGGGGCGAAGACCGGTGGTGCGGCATGGGCTCGGCGAAGATCGCCATGGCGCGGCGAGCTGGCAATGCATGCCCTGCCGCGTGGGAGGAGAAGCCTGACCAGCGGGCCCAGCTGGTCAGCGACTTTTAGGAGCGGGTCAGCTTGAGCGAGCGGGTCCGATGGCAACACGGCCCAGCCCGAGGAACAGTAAGAGAGTTAGAATTTTGTTTTTCTTAAATTTGTAAAATGGCTGAGGAGTTTAGGTACTATTTAGATAGAGCAAACTAGCTCCAAAAATTAAGAAATTTTTAGGGATGGCTGAAAATACAGATAAGATTATTTTGTAATTTTTCTAGGGTTTTACTTGAAGTAAATTTTCCCCTAAAATTATTTTAAATGCATGTTCTTGATGTTTCACTTTTAATTCTTTACTTTGACTGATTGTTTTAAAATAGCAAATTAGTTCTTAAAATAGTGAAATTTTGTAGGTGAGTTTATAAGGTGTTACAGAACCTAGGAAAAATATTTTCAGGCACTGTTCAACATTTTAAATTCAAACTCAATTTGAACATGCAAATAGACAAGAAACCAATTAACCTCCAAAAGTTCCAGAAAATTTCAAATAAGCAGACCAGAGCATGTAGAACTCAACTAAAATATTTCCAGCTATGGGTCCTACTATATTTTCAAAACTAAGAAACAGTTTGTATTTCTTATCTAGAGAAGGCATGTTTGTAAATTAGGATTTGAGAATTCTTTTGAAAGTACCTTAGGCATTCTAGGAGCCCATGAGGTTTTACTATTTATAATTTGAATTCCAAAATAAACATTTTCACAAATAAAACCTTTTTAGTTTTACCCTAAGTTCAATTAGTAGCTTTTGAATTGGAGAAGAAGTATGGGATTACTAGGTTTCAAATTTAGTCTTCAAAATCAAAGGATTTTCTACATAGGGTTTTATATCTTTCAAATGGTTAGACAAAAATTCATGATCTTTAACAATCTATAAAGCTTAAGAAATTTCCTACGAAAGTCGTGTTGGGAGACCTCCATCAATCAGCCACTAACACATCCTTATTTAATAAACAAAATGACTACTATAATTCGTCAGCATTTCTAGACAGCAGTAAACAAACTAATGTATCTTCCAAGCCACAACTCCGAATTAGGTGATCTCAGAACCTATAGAAAGCTGAAGACAATCCCCACAAATATCTAGGAGACCCTAACCTCCAATTCTGAATTGAACTACACGAAAACTGATCAGCAAACAGGGTACAGATTACTGATTCTAATCACAGCAGTTCAACGATTCTTTAATCGATGGCAATTAAGAATCTAACTTGATCCAAACAGTGGGGTGATGAACGTTACCCTTGAAGACGCGTGAGCTCGCTGAATTCCCCACGAGGCGCTCCTCTCCTCTTCTTCTCCTCTCTCCCTTCCCCTCCTTCTTCCTTGATCTTCCCCCTTGAGTCTCCTTGGCAGCAGCAACAAGGGAAAGGGGCATGCTACAGTAAGCGCGGTGCTACAGGGACTGGTGCTACAATAGGCACACTATAGTGCTCGGTGCTATAGTGCTAGGGTTTGCCTCCCCCACCCTCTTAAGCGGTTTCCACTTGGGCCAAAAAGCTATGGGCCGAAGGTCCGAGTTCTAATACTCCTCCCAAATTCTGAAATTTTCTTTTCTAATTCTATTTAATTTCAGTACTAACTACTTATTTATTTTATTTTTAAACGGGATATTACAGTTTGGATTTATCTACTTTGGTCTGAGGTATTTCCTTTAGTCCAACTATCATGAGATGTACTTCATTCCATCTGAAGTATTTCCTTCATCAACTCTAGCTGAGAGTGTTTTGGTCTTATCTGGAGTACTCCCTTCTTTCAAGATGTTGATAGGTATGTTTAGTTTTGTTGAAGTGTTTTCCTTCTTCAAATACACCTAGGTTTGTTTACTTTCGTTTGAAGTGTTTTCGTTTGTTTGAATGTCTTTGGATTTATTGGATTTGGTTTCTTTTAGATGTTCTTGGGTTCAATCATATTCTGCGTAGATAGAATCTGAAGCTACAATGGAACAGCAATCTGAGACAAAGCAAGAACAAGATTGTCAGAACATTGAATAGGATGAACAGGACCGAGGTTATCAAAATATTGAACAAGGTGAGTCAACACTCTGACCATTTTGCACCTGCTTTTGAAATGCAATTATATTGTGTTAAATTATGAAATTACATTGCTATGACTTATGCAAATATGTTGATTTAGCTCATAGTTAATACCTTAATGATAACTGTGTATAAACTTACAATCCTTGAACTTGGACACTACCCTTTGTTGCCCTAGAACAAATGGTATGCATAATAGTTAATAAGTCGTATCTAAGTGTCATGCTTAGCCTTGCTTAGATAGATTCTTATGCAGGCAAGGGTTTGCCTTGACATCATTCGAAACTTGAAAAATGGATTTGGGCAGTCGAGGTTGGAACCTGGCTGGTATTTTGGACTAAAGGTAATTTTAAAAACAAAGAAAAACCAAAAACAGATTTCGACTTGGGCGGCTAGAAAGCGTGGTGGGTGCTGGGAAAGAGCACGATAATGGGGATATGGGGAAGTACCGCCCGAGTCAATAAAGGACCAAGTTCTTGTGATGACCTCTCATGTAAAAATAGTGCAATCACAAGTCTATAATGGATACAACCTGGCTAACTAATTTGTCCACCTCATTGCAACCTCACCATTGGTGAGTCTGTGGCTTGGGTATGGGTAGAAACCATAGAAAACTACACAGCGCAAGTGGGAGATCTCCCGGGGGCGAGGCCCAAGGAGGTGATACCTAGCATTGAGGGGTTACGCTCAGGTTGGGCATTGTAACGGCCTTGTGCTGATCAACTTAGTCACACACCTATGGAAGTGTGTCAAGACAGACATTATAAGTTGATTGTTTCTTGTGGATAAAGTGTACAAACTCTACAGAGTAAGAAAACTATCTGTATAGCGATGCCCACGGTCAAGGGCAGTGCCGGGAACTTGCTTGAACTAGCTTTCATTGTTATAAAACAATGATTTGTGGGTGGTATAAAAAGGTGTGTTGAAACCCAGAGAAATGAGATGGCCTAGTCGAGGACCAGTGGTAAGTACGGCATGTGACCCAAGAAAAGAACATGAGCATTGGGTGGACGGAGCCACTCAATGGTATAGGAGGTTGGATCCTCCACTAGTATTTTACAACAAAACTCAACTTTGTTAAAACCTGTGTTAGTTCAAAATACTAGGTCTCGAGATTTGTTACTACTTAATCTATTTCAACAAGTGGCTTTATGCAAACAAAAGAACCACAAGTCATTCCTTTGATCTGCCTTGCATATTATATAACTGCATTCTATGTGTTGGCTCACGAGTACCGTTGTGTACTCAGGCTCTCTTAATATTATCTTTCAGTAAGTATGAAAGAAGAAGGCCATGAGGACACTTATGAGTTTTCGTCAATACTGGAGAGCAAGAAGGCCAAGAACTAGGTCGCGAGCCCCAGTCAATTGCATGTGGGTATATCGTGAGGGTTCCACATGCTATATTGTTATTTTGCTTCCGATGCTGATTCTTTAAAGGTATTTGGCCTGGTCGGCCATTCTGAAAGACAAACGCCTTAAGGTATATTTATGCATTGTTTATTATTATGCAATAGCTTTAACTTTTCACGATATGTGTTGATATCCAATGATGTAACTGTGAGCATTAGCTACTGATTCAGGGACTGGTGCTGTACGCAAAGCGGATTCCAAGTTACAAATTTGGGGTTCGATAGACTTGGCATCAGAGCTGTATCGACTGTAGGTCGTGACCTTAGTTAGCATGGCTGTTAGTTTCATTTGTGGAAATTTTCAAAATCTATTTGCATCTACAAAAGCTTTGTGAAAAATATAAGTATTATTGCTCATTCTCATCCCTCCTAAAGATGACACTCTCTTACCTATGTTGGATCTTCTTTTGATTTCTAAAGGTGATTGGTTTCCTCTTCCCTTACCCAAGCTTCAGAAGATTAAGTTTAGGAACGTGACGACTTGCTAAGATAGAGCAATCTCATTTTGAGTGACCCTGGTGCGCAGAATTGTGCATCCCCATAAGTGAAACTACGAGTAGATGACTGTATTGTTGTGAGATTTCAGTTCGATCCTGTGCACTACCTGTTTGCCTGTAGGCGTCGCATTTCGCAATCACAGGAAAAGCTTGTTTTAAACAGATTTGTGTGGTTGTTTGAGCCTTCCTAACTGTTCGTATGTTAAAATCCTAAGTTTTAAAGGGAAATGGGTTTAGTGACTTTATGCCCGCAATCTTTTTCCTATCTCATGCTAATCCCTTTCGTTCTTTGCTGAAAACGCCAATAGACATCAAGACCAAGGTAACAAGCATCCAAGATCAAGACAAAGCTCCATCAAAGGCTGTCAACCCTAGCTCCAACTGTCCAAACAAGACCCTTAAGGGTCGCCGCACGTCGGGTGGGGTGCAACTGACCAACCAGCAAAACCATGCCAATGCAAATTGAAGAAATGTTACATCGAGGTGGAGTTTGAAGATCTTAAGATAGAGCCACCCATCAACTGTCGCCCAAAGAAGGACCGAGTTTTCATAATAGGACTAACACCACAATTGTAATAGCCCAAAATTTTAAATTTAGTTGAAAATTAAAACTTAATTGTTTTTGTGGTTTTTCTGAAATTTAAAAGCTTTTCCTTAATTGTTTAAAGCCAAAATAAATTTATGTGTAAAAAGTATTACCAATTTTAAGTTGGAATTATTTTATTTAAGTCCAAAATAACTCTAGGAATTTCTGTGAATTTTTCTAGAATTTTTGGATTTTATTTGCTATTTTCTAAAGCCTATTTGAATTATCAGATTTAAATCAATTGCTAAATCATTTAAAATCCCCAAACAGTCGCTGGGTCGAATTCCTCTCAGCCCAAATCCACTCCCATGAGTACGCGGCCCAGCCAGCCCAACTCGCCTGCTCATAACCATCTCCAGACCCATCAACCGTTGGATCAAGAATCAACGGCCCGATTTCGCTGGAATCTTTGGACAGTCCGAACGGCCCCATCATTGTGGACCCGCACCCCTTTCTTCCTTGCCACCTTCTTCTCCGCGCGGCCAAACGATGCCGTCGCCATTGTTCTGAAGACCGAAGCTCATAGCAGTGCTTCTAACCGCCCGCTTCTCACGTCCGTGGGCGCATGACCCCGCGCCACATCTGCCTTATCCCCACCTCCTTTCCCCCTTCTCCGCGTCGGTTCAACCGAGCTCCGCAACTGCCACCGCAATCCCCCACGTCGACTCGCCGCCCCGGTGCCCCTTGGTGTAACACCCTGGTTTTTCTGAGCCTTTTTGAAAATTTTCAAAATAAAAAGAACCATTTGGTTTTATTGAAATTCCAAAGCTTAACCGGAGTTTTCAGAATTTGGAGTGTTTGAAATGACTAAGCTAAACTTCAACTAATCCTAAAGTTTGGTTCTTTGGAGCTGTTAGAGCCCTTGTGTTGAAATCCCTCACCTCAGCTTGTTCTGCTCTTCCCTTGGCTCAGCCCTTTCTCTCTAGGCTTTCCTCTTGTTTGGGCATTTCCTTATGTCCAGACCTCCCTTCTGTCTAGACATGCCCTTATGTCCAAATTCCCCTCGAGTTGGACATTTGCCCACGTCCAGATCCTTCCTTCTCGATCAAACCTCACTTGACCCCTCTGGACCTCCCCTCATATCTTTGGTTTGGATTTCCTTTAGTCCAGAGCACCTCCTTGTTGGTTTGAACCTCTTTATGGTTTAGACCTCCCCTGTGGTTTGGACCCCCTTATGTTCATTTGGATTTCCTCGTGTTCTTTTGAACCTCCTCAGGTTCATTTGAAGCCCTTGGTGCTCACATTGAACATCTTTAGGCTGCATTGAACCTCCTTCTAGTTCATCCGGACCTCCTTGTGTCCTTTTGAACTTCTCTTTGGTTCATCTAGGCCTCCTGTGTTCACTTGGACCTTCCTTGGATCCTGTGAACTCCTCTGTGTCCCTTGGACCTCTCTGTGTTCATTGGAACCCCCTCTGAGTTCATGTGGACTTTCTGGTATTCAATTGAATCCCTCTCTTGTTCACTGGAACACCCAGTGATTCATTTGGATCTCCCTCTGATCAAATGGACTACCTTCTGTTCATTGGATCTCTTTGTGTTCAACTAGATCACTTCTTGTTCAAATGAACCCCCTTGTGCCTAATTGGGTCTCTATGTGCTCAAGTGAACCTCCCCGGGTTCATTTGGAACCTCCCTTGGGTATAGTCCGACCTCCTAGAGTTCATTTGGACCTCTCCGTGTCCATCTGAACCTCTTTTGGACCTCCCCTTTGGAGATCTTAGCCGTTAGGACCTCCTTTGTTAGATCTGACCGTTAAGACCTCCTCTTTGGAGATCTTAACCATTCAGACCTCCCCTTTGTTAGATCTGACCGTTAAGACCTCTCCTTTGTTAGATCTGACCGTTAAGACCTCCCCTTTGGAGATCTTAACCGTTCAGACCTCCCCTTATTTAGATCTTGACCGTTAAAACCTCCCCTTTGGAGATCTTAGCCGTCAGGACCTCCTTTGTTAGATCTGACCGTTAAGACCTCCCCTTTAGAGATCTTAACCATTCAGACCTCCCTTTTGTTAGATCTGACCGTTAAGACCTCCCCTTTGGAGATCTTAACCGTTCAAATCTCCCCTTTGTTTAGATCTTGACCGTTAAGACCTCCCCTTTGGAGAGCTTAGCCGTCAGGACCTCTCCTTGTTAGATCTTGACCGTTAAGACCTCCCCGTTGGAGATCTTAGCTGTCAGGACCTCCCCTTGTTTAGATCTTGACCGTTAAGACCTCCCCTTTGGAGATCTTAGCCGTCAGGACCTCCTTTGTTAGATCTGACCGATAAGACCTCTCCTTTGGAGATCTTAACCGTTCAGACCTCCCCTTTGTTTAGATCTTGACCGTTAAGACCTCCCCTTTGGAGATCTTAGCCGTCAGGACCTCTCCTTGTTTAGATCTTGACCGTTAAGACCTTCCCTTTGGAGATCTTAGCCGTCAGGACCTCTCTTTGTTAGATCTTGACCGTTAAGACCTTCCCTTTGCTTTTGATCTTGACCTTGGACCTCCCGTGAGCAGGTCTTTTTGGACCTCCTGTCCATAGGACCTCCTTATTGTTGTGTCTTTTGGACCTCCAGTCCATAGGACCTCCTCATTGTTGTGTCTTTGGACCTCCGGTCCTATGCTCGGACCTCCCCCATGGCTGAGGACCTCCCTTGACCTCTGCGGGACCTCCTCTAGGTCTCTACAGGACCTCCCCTTGAGCTTTGACTAGCCCCATTTGTCAGTCGCGACCTCCTTCTTTATCCTTTGACCATGTCCTTTGCACTTGGAAGTCCTCCAAACATTTAATGCCTGTTGTGTCGCATTAAATACTACCGTCCTTTTTGCAGTAACCGTGCTATCTTTGTGTCACTTCTTGTACTAGCTCCCATCTTTTCATCACCTGCTCTTGACCCCATGTGCCTTGGACCTCCCAGCAACTCTAGCTTTATAAGCTTGGGCAAGCTCTCTTCCTTTGCCTTTTCCTCATTTTAGCTCTCTAACTCCCACAGCTTGTTCTCTAGACCTCCCTCAAACCTCCAGACCTCCCTCGACCACCTCTCTGGACCTCCTCCAAGCCGTTGGACCTCTTCCAAATTGCCAAGCTCTTCTGTGGTTTTTGTTTGATGTCTATTTGGAGTTCATTTGAATCCCTTTCTGGTCTTTATTTGATCTTGAGCTGTTTTAAACGTGTAGACCTCGACGTCTCTGGTGAGCCCGAGCTTTGTGAAGCAATGGATCTGTAAAGCTTTCAAGCAGAAGGCAAGTTACACTCTTGATCATATTGCACCCATTACTTCACCCTATATATGTTCCATTTTAAATGTTAATGCATGCTTACTTTACTAAGTTATTTCAATACCTGTCTTTAAACTCATAGCTATGCCTGTCTCCTTTGTATGGCCAACATTGAAATTGAACCAAACCTATTGTTACCCTAGATAAAATCTGGTTGATGCAATAGTGTGAACCAGGAGCAATTGTGAAATCTTATGCTTAGTCTTGCTTAGACCAAAAGTGTTCGATTTGGGGAAATTTTACCAACATGACCAATGCTGTCAAAAATAATTTAAAACCATGGAATTAGGTTGTCATGGAGGTTTTGCAAAAGCTTTGGAAAGCAAAAGGAAAGGAAAATGGATTTGGACTTGGACTTGGGCGAATTAGTTTGCTTGGCTGGTGCAATGTTTATGCACGGACTCAATCCTGGGCAAGGTTGAGGTCCAAGGGTTGGTGGTGGTCGCCTAAGTCAGTTGAGGACCGGCCTTTGAGCGTCCCTTTGCTATGCCTATAATGGGCTATACCTCACCGTACAACCACATGTCTCCAGAATGGGGCGTGGGACCTGGCCAATTAATTTGCAGAATTCCACCGCAGTTGTTCCACTTTGATGTGTGGGAGGTCTTCTAGGGCCTATGGTATTTTATAACCTATGTTTCCCACTGGCGCAAGAGAGGGCACGAATCCGGTGGATTTGCAACCCATCCGGAAGCGAAACCTTAGCGAGGAGGGGCTGTGGTGGAACAATGCATTGTAAAGGCCTTGTGATGAACTCTAGACCTCTTACCTTCGGTAGTGAGAGGTGGCATTGACGGATGCCGAGCAAACTAGAGGAATCATGTCGTGGGTAAAGTGTACAACCTCTACAGAGTAAAAACTATTTGAATAGCCATGTCCACGGTCATGGACGTGCTGGCAAAGACCACTCAAAGTTAGACTTGGTTTTGTTTTCAAAAGGTTTGGGGATAAACAGTTTTTGGGATTTCCATCCCATGGGTTTGGGCAGGAAGCCTTGTGACAGGAGGGTATCCTTCACCATTTTGATGATGAATGTTATCCAACTGAAAACTGGGATTTACAAAATGAATTTTAGATATTGTATAACTGCCTTGAAACTTAGTACTTGTATTTGAAATAAATTTGGCTTTATGCGAATCAACCATATTAAGCCTTCCTTGAGATATCCATTTATGCATGTCATTTTGATTATTTGACGGGTGTAACTTGCGAGCACGGTTGTTGTGCTCACTCTTGCTTGAAATAATCTTTTGAGCAGGAAGGAAGCCTTATGATGAGCTATGCAGTGGACCAAGTGGTCCTGGACGACTAGGATGTGCCCTCCAGCCGATTGCCTGTGGTGTATCGGATGGCCTTTATGTTTATTTTCCGCTGTGTTCTGGTTTGTTGGCTTGTATGCCTCCCCTTTGTAACCAACTTTGTTGATATTAATGAAAATCTCGTTGAAGTGTATGCTATTGCTCTTGTATGCTGTGATAAGCTAGCTATTGATCCTTGGGACTAGCTCAGTTGCACAGGGGACCTTGGAGTGCCCGCTATCCTTCACGACCACCCTCAGGTCTGGTCATGAGTTGTCCTGGGGTAGTGTTGGCCCTCCACGACCTCCTCTGGTTGGTCGTGGGAGGTCTTGAGGAGACCTCAGTTCCCCACGACCTCCCCTGGGTTGGCCGTGGGAGGTCTTTGGGGCGCCCCTTGGCTCCACGACCTCCTTAGGGACTCTCCCAGGACCTCCTGGGCGGTCTTGGAGGACTTCCGAGAGGTCCTGTTGGACCTCCTGGGAGGTCCTGGTGGACTTTCCTAGAGGACTTGGAGGACCTCTCGGGTGAGCCTCTTGTCAGGTCGTTGCCCAGACTTGGAGACCTCCTGGTTTAGCCGTGACAGGACCTCCTGGGTCCTATTGCAGCTAGGCCTAGAGACCTCCCAGGTCGGGGTGTTACACTTGGCCCCTATAAAAGGATGCCCCGGGTGCGCCCTCTTCACCTCATCCCATCTCTGCCTCTCCCATAACCCCAATCATCTCCATCTCGCCGTAATATGAGAAATAGCTCACCGGTCGCCGAAGCTTCCATTGCCGATTGTGCCGCCGCCGTCGATGCCTTGCCCCCGCTGAAGAATCTAGACCTACCATTATGTGTTAATGGGGTTTTGGTGATTAATGACAAATCTAATTGTGAGACTAACACTTTCATTGATATACATATTGTGTAGTCTTATTTGGATATAAAAGGTAATAATCATGAAGGCATGCATGTGATTAATGACAAATCCAATTCATTGGATAAACAAAAGGAAAATCCAAACAGGTATGCATTCATAATGATGAATCTATTTGTGAGACTAACATTTCTATTTGTTATATCATGTTTAGTCTCGTTTGGATATAAAGATCAAAAGAGGTATGCATTCTACTTTGTATTCATATATCTTGTTGCATTCCTCGGATCCAAAATATATGTTGAACTCCACCAAAAGTCTAACTTGAATATGTGCATATGTTTCCATTACACATTTGTGTATGCACACATTTAGGGGGAGCTCAATATATGTTTTGTGGTTTCATTAGTATTGATCCATATTTCCTTGTCCATATATAATTGGGATCTTTACTTTGAAACATGTCCTTTGAATATATTTAACTTGCATAGTTAATTTATTCATATGAGTATATGAGACTTGTGTAGTTCATATATTCTTGAATGTATTTAACTTGTGTAGTTAATATATTCATATGAGTATATATATAACTTGTGTAGTTCAGTATATACTCATATCCTTGAATATATTTAACTTGTGTAGTTAATATATTCATGTGAGTATATATAACTTGTGTAGTTTATATATGCTCATATTCTTGAATATATATAACTTATGTAGTTAGTATATTCAAGTGTGTATATATGACTTGTGTAGTCTATATATACTTATATGTGAGTATAACATAACTTGTGTAGTTTATGTGTGCTCACATATTCTTGAATATGTTTAACTTATGTAGTTAATCTATTCATAAGAGTGTATAAGACTTGTGTAGTCTATATATACTTATATGTGAGTAGAACATAACTTGTGTAGTTCATGTGTACTCACATATCTTTGAATATGTTTAACTTGTGTAGTTAATATATTCATATGAGTATATGAGACTTATGTAGTTCATATATGCTCATGTATTCTTGAGTTAATCGACTTGTGTAGTTCAGTATACACTCATGTTGAGTATATATAACTTATGTAGTACTTATATACTCATACCAAACTCTATTCAATTATTTGCTATTGAAGTGGTTATCATCAATTACCAATGAGGAAAGATTGTGGTATCTTGTCCCGCCATTATGAGTTAATGGTATGTTGTGGTAATTAATGATAATCATATTGTGGAACTAACATTTTCCATGAGTTGGATGAATAGGTTATGTTCGGTGGTTGATGACTTGGGATGACATCATGTGTTGATAGTCATCAAGTCAAGAAGAGATGATCATGTGTTGATCATCAAGTCAAGTGAAGACCCATCATGAGTTGATGGATGTCAAGTGAAGAGTGCATCATGTGTTGATGCATATCAAGACTTCGGGATGGAAGATGTCATCATGTGTTGATGAGCATCAAGTCAAGATCCAAGTAAAGCTTCATCATGTGTTGATGAAGGTCAAGTAAGATGCATCATGAGTTGATGCATATCAAGTCAAGAACCGGAGTTGAAGCAAGGATGTGCGTCATCAAGCTTCAAGTGTTTGCGCAAGGCAAAGGTATGACTAGCTAGGGCTAAGGATGTGTTCCTAGTCTTTTACCGGTCTTGGTGTTTGGTTGGATGACCGGATTGCTAGTATAAGTTGCCGTACTATTAAGAGGGGTCTTTGACTAGTAGCTTGAGTTTGTCATGTGTTGATAGCTCATTGTGTTTGCTCTAGCTCACTTTAACATGTTGCCAATATTTGTGAATGTGTTTTACAAATAGTTGTGGCTCATGGTTAATCCTTGTAGCATGTGACTTAAGTTTGCGAATCGTTTTGCAAATGGTGTAAGTCCATGTACCTTATTCCTTGTGGTGTGATTCTAAAAGTGTGCAAATGTGTTTTGCATCTTGTTGAGAATCTCACTTAAGCCCTTGTGTGCATTAGCATCAAATTAGCAAATGTGTTTTGCAATTTGAGTTGAAGCGAATGCAATCTGTGTTTTCTCGGGAAAATCGGATGAACCGACGTGTAATGTCTTGATACGACCGGGATGCTTGATCATCTGGGCGATTGTCTGTGATGCGACCGCACTTTCTTGAGCATGTGTTGCTCGGGTGTGGAGCGGTAGTACCGGCGTGTCTTGAGCGGTACGACCGTGAGACCGGTCATTCGATTATTTGTTGGCGGTTCAATATTTCCGGAGAAGATGCATTTGAGCATGACTTTCGTTTTGAGAAACCCTTGGGCGGTAGTACCGACGTGTTAGGCGGTACAACCGCTACCGTGGTTCGACCGATTTCTTGGTGCGATACGACCGCACATCGGTCGTTCCGTTTTCTCTGTGGCGGTTGTAAAATTCGAGCAGTGTTCGTGGGACTTAGCCGCATTTGGCGCTCCTTTGTGGAGCGATGCGACCGCAGTGTTTGTGCGGTTGTACCGTTTGGTGCTGTCTGACCGGACTTTGGTTGGCGGTCGTTCGATTGGTGACCAACGGCTAGTTTTATAGCCGTTGGAGGAAGAACGGCACGACCGCCCCATAACGGCGGTCGTTCGATTTCCTAACTTTTTCAAAGAGACTTTGTCCCAACGGCTAGTTTTTGTGTGTGGGCTATAAATACCCACCTTGGCCGTGTGAGGGAGAGTTCTTGGTGCCCTTTGAGTTCTATTGAGCTAGTGCAAGCCTCTCATACTCTTTTGTGCATGTGTTGCACTTAGTGAGGTTAGAGAGCAAACCCTAAGTGCATGTGTTGCCTTAGGTTGTGGATTTCGTATCCATAGAGCTTTGACACTTGATTGGTTCAAGTGAGAGTTAGAGTCTTGTTACTCTTGGTGTTTGCCGACACCTAGACGGCGTGGGCGTCGTCGCCGATGAGCTTCTCAAAGAAGATTGTGAGAAGACCCGGGCGGTTTGTGAGTGGCGTGGTGCTCGCCATCTCCGGAGTGGAGGAAAGAGCAACCCAAGTGGAGCGAGGTGTTTGATCCTCGGAGGAAGGCTTAATTCGTGGAGCCGGCCCAATTAGTTTGGGTTTCCCTCAACGTGGATTAGGGGAGACCGGCAAGTCTCCGATTCACCACGGTAAAACATAACCGTGTCCATTGTGGTTTGCATCCTTGTGCCTTACTATTGCATTTACATTCATTGTGTATGAATGCTTGCTTTACATTGTGCAATTTATATACCTTGTATTAAATTGCTTATTCATTGTGTATGATTGCAATTGTTCGTTGTGCTATTCATCATTGCTAGAATTGATTAGCTTACAAGTCATATGCTTAATTGATATACTTATTAATAGACTTGTATTGTTGGTGCACTTAGGGGAACCTAGTTGATTTAGGTTTTAATTGTGCAAAACCGTATTTGTATTAGCTTCGCATTAGAAATCGGTTTTAGAGCCTAAAGGAATTTAAAACGCCTATTCACCCCCTCTAGTCGGCCACCTCGATCTTACAAGTGGTATCGAGCTTGGTCTCTCATTTATTAGACTTAACCGTCTAGAGAGTAAAGGATGGCGACTAGTAAAATTGTGCACCTAGGTGAAGCACCTAAATTTGATGGCACAAATTATGCTCATTGGAAAATTCGCATGTCATGTTATTTTAAGGCCATGGGCCTAAATATATGGCGGATTGTAGATGTTGGCTTTTCTCCTCCATTGGATCAATTTGCTCCAACAAAGAGGAAGAGAAATGCTTACATCTCGACGCTCAAGCAATTAACGCCTTATTTAGTGCTTTGAGTGTAGGTGTGTTTGATGCCATATGCGATCTCAAGAACGTTCATGAGATGTGGACTTATCTTCAAGAATATTATGAGCGGTCCATTTCAACTAATGAGGATTGCATACAAGAGAGGTCGCCGGAGAAGAATGCTCAATCTCCAACTCCGACGACGATGAATGCACAAGCACCTCCACAAATGATGAGTGCATTCAAGAGTGGACATCGGGATATGAATGCTCAATCTCAAACTCCGATGATGAAAAGTCCACAAGCTCCTCCACATCAACTTCTAGCTTGAAAATAATGACATATCAACTCCATCAACATCGCCTCATTGCTTTATGGCAAAAGGTAAAAAGAAGGTATATAATGATGATGATAATGATGAACCTTCATATGATGAGTTGATAGATATGCTAGAAGAACAAAATGCTTTTATGGGAAAGGAGGTTTCAAAATTCAAAGTTTTGAAGAAAGAATTGAACTTGCTTCAAAATAATTATGATGTTCTAAAGAATGAACATGAAACCCTCCTTCTTAAAAGTTATACTAACTCTAAAGTGGATATAGGGATTACATGTGATCTATTAGATGATTTGCCTTGTATTGCTCCTACTCCTTGCAATTCATCTAAAATTAATGTATCCACTTCTTGTGATGATTTAATTGATATGCCTTGTTGCTCAAAATTAGATGTACCTATTTCCTCTATACTTGTTGAGACTAACCTTGTAGAGGAAAACAAAAGCTCAAGGCCCAAGTCTCAAGTTTGAAGAATGACTTGGATAGAAGCTATAAAGGAAGGCTACTCTCGATGAAATATTGAGCAAGCAAATATGCTTACAAGATAAGAGTGGCATTGGATTTACTCCCAAGAAGAAAAAGGAAAATAGCAAAATGAGGCACAATGCAAGACACACGAAGAATATTAAGTGCCTTAATTGTCGTGAGAAGGGTCACATTTCCTCCGTGTGTCCTAATAAGGAAAATGACAAGAGAGGACTTGGTTTTGTCACCAAGAAGAAGATGAAGAACATCCCAAAGCCAAATGGAAGATAATTCAAAAATGTCAAGTGCTTTGGATGCAAAAAGAATGGTCACATTGCCTCGGTGTGCCCAAATCAAAAGGATGTCAAGCCAAGACATTCAACAAAGAGGCAAACCGGAGTTGAGCAAGATAAGAAGATATCAAGGGGAAGCAAAAGCCCTACTTGCTACAATTGCCGGGAGAAAGGACATTTTAGTAAGGAATGTCCCAAAGGTATCACTCCTAAGCCTATCATTTATAATAATCATTATTTGCTTAGGAAGGATAAATATGGCAATGTGTTTGCTAGGAATGTTAGTTTACATAAAACTAATGCTAGGGCCATTTGGGTGCCCAAAAGTGTTGTGACTAACATTCATGGACCCAACCAAGTATTGGGTACCAAAAGATGCTTAAATGATTAATAGGTACTTGGAGAAGTATTGGAGGTTTGGCTCACTCATGGAGAGGTGGATTCCACCATATACAAATTGGAGCCAAGCTTGAGGAAGATAAATTCGTATCATAAACCAATGCTATCTCGGTAACAAGTATTTACATTGAAGTATCTAGCCCTTATACCTTGTGTAGGTTGCATTCATGTAAAATCTTAAAAGGGTTGTTCTTGCTCTTGTGCTAATTCGTTGTTATTAATTTCTTGAGCAAGAAAGAAGTGGCACATTAAGGAGAGTGCTAAATCATGACCATGTATATCACATCCCAAAGTGTGCCCAAATTAATTAAGTGCTAGTAATGTTTTTCAAAAATAAGCCATTTAGCCAAAAGTCAAAATTCTTGAAATTATTAGTATATACTTTGAAAAACTAGTTGCAAAATGTATACAAATGATTTCCAAATGTTTTCAAAGGTTTTGATTCAAAAAAAACTATTTCAAATGAAAATGAGTTTCTAGCCAAAATTCTAGATCTTAGTATCTTGTTTTTGACCAAAACTAGATTTTTGTGTAAAATCTATTCTAAAAGGAATTTGACTTTTGTCCCAAAATGAAAATGATAGAATTGGCTATTCTAAACAATTTTGGTATTCAAAATATTTCCAAAAGGCCAACCTATCAAAAGTTATTCGATTTTGAAACTCATCCAAAATTCAAGGTTGACCTAAGTGGTCACCTTCTAGCACTAAGTGAGTTTTGCCATATGAACCAAAATTATTCACATAAAAGGTCCATAATGGTATTCATAACTCACACATGAAATTTGATGCTTTAATTTCCTCATTTGCTCAAATTTGACTTCTTGTATAGAAGTTTTTCAAAAATGAGCTTTATTCGAAAATTCAAAAGACTAATTCATAAAAACTATATTCATTGAAGTTTACTATCTCCAATCTAATGCATAAGGATCCTAAGTAACATTTATTTGAATATTAAAACAAAGGATCATTTGCAAAATTTCCTATTCCTTGATCTATTCGAAGCTCCGGAAAATCGAACGAATAGGAGTTATTCACAGCGGTACAACCGATTTTCGATGCACGACCGCCTTTGCACGCGTGATGCGACCAAGAACGGTATGACCGGAAATTGAACTGCGGTTGTACCGATTTTGTTGTTTTTGCGATCAATTGATTCCATTTCAATTCTATTCAATTCTAAATCTTTTGATTGCCTCCCTCATGTCAAGATTGATCCTTGTTATCCTTGCAAGCTACTCACTACTAATTGTCCTTGATTGCAAGTGCAATTACTCAAGTGGTATCCTTTCCAAGAGTAGCTTCTCAAAATCATCTTGACATCGAAAAGATTCAAATCTAAATCTTTTTGGCTATCCTCTCAAGTCAAGTTGATCCTTGTAATCCTTGCAAGCTACCCACTCATGCTTTGTTGACTCCAAATACCATTTTGATCCTTGTGATATGTTTATCATTCAAGTGGTATTCCTTTAAGTGGTAGCACCTTTTGATCATCTTGATCTAGGCATGGAATTCATATTACTTATGTTTACAAGTGGTATTCTTCAAATGATATCATCTTGTCTTTATAAGTGGTATTCTTTCTAGTGATATCCTTCAAGTGGTATACTTCTTATACCCACCTACAAGTGATATCTATTTCAATCCTTGCCAATCAATTCTTTTCAAACCAAGCTCTCTCCGATACCTAAAATTCATGATATATCTTTTTCATGTGGTATCTCTCCGATACCTCCAATTCATGATATATCTTTTTCATGTGGTATCTCTCCGATACTTTCATTTCATGATATATCTTTTCAAGTGGTATCTATCTAAGTCTTATCTCTCCAAGTGGTACCAAGTATCTACAAGTGGAATTAATTATTATTTGGTATCATCTTTGCCTTCAAGCCTTGTCGACGCATGTTTTCTTCAAGTGGTATCAACATGTGGATTTACAAGAGTATTATTTACAAGTGATATCTACATGTTTTACCAACAAGTGGTGTCGTCAAGTGAAAGAGAGAAGGTTGAAGTCATCTTAAGTTTTGGATGGAAAATTTCAAAAGATGACAAAGAGGAGATAATTGGATAAAGGGAGTTTTTGTCGTCAAAAGCAAATATATGGATTGATTTAAGAAAACCTTTGTGTGTCAAAGGAGAAGAATGTCGAAGGAGTATCATCAAGAAGAAAACCTTTGTGTGTCAAAGGAGAAGAATGTCTATCTTCAAGAGGAACCTTTGTGTAAGGGGAGTTTTCCTAAAAGTTTTGAAAAAGTATTATTGAAAAATGTTTTGATTTTTAAAATGGGCAATCTATTATATGGGAAAACCAATTTAAAAAGACTCCTTATGGCTTTGTTTTACTTTGGATTTTTGTTGTTTTATGCCAAAAGGGGGAGTATGCTTATTTGCTCAAAATAAAATGAGTTTTATTTCCTAGCTCATAAGTTTTGCAAAGACTCTCCTTTTGCTTAAGATTTGTTTCGGTTTTTGGTGCTTAATGCCAAAAGGGGGAGAATTTGTATGAGCTACATTTGGATGTTAATTTGTATGAGCTTTATTTGTTATTCTCTTGATCTCTTGTGTTGCCTAAAAGGGGGAGAATCTTGTGGTGCCAAAAGTGGGAGTTTACCAAGATTCTCTTGTCATTTCAATGCATGCATATAGTCAAATAGCCTAATTGATTATCCTATGTTGACTTATATCCAAATGTTGTCATTTATAAAGGATTTGTCATCAATCACCAAAAGGGGAGATTGAAGAATCTAGACCTACCATTATGTGTTAATGGGGTTTTGGTGATTAATGACAAATCTAATTGTGAGACTAACACTTTCATTGATATACATATTGTGTAGTCTTATTTGGATATAAAAGGTAATAATCATGAAGGCATGCATGTGATTAATGACAAATCCAATTCATTGGATAAACAAAAGGAAAATCCAAACAGGTATGCATTCATAATGATGAATCTATTTGTGAGACTAACATTTCTATTTGTTATATCATGTTTAGTCTCGTTTGGATATAAAGATCAAAAGAGGTATGCATTCTACTTTGTATTCATATATCTTGTTGCATTCCTCGGATCCAAAATATATGTTGAACTCCACCAAAAGTCTAACTTGAATATGTGCATATGTTTCCATTACACATTTGTGTATGCACACATTTAGGGGGAGCTCAATATATGTTTTGTGGTTTCATTAGTATTGATCCATATTTCCTTGTCCATATATAATTGGGATCTTTACTTTGAAACATGTCCTTTGAATATATTTAACTTGCATAGTTAATTTATTCATATGAGTATATGAGACTTGTGTAGTTCATATATTCTTGAATGTATTTAACTTGTGTAGTTAATATATTCATATGAGTATATATATAACTTGTGTAGTTCAGTATATACTCATATCCTTGAATATATTTAACTTGTGTAGTTAATATATTCATGTGAGTATATATAACTTGTGTAGTTTATATATGCTCATATTCTTGAATATATATAACTTATGTAGTTAGTATATTCAAGTGTGTATATATGACTTGTGTAGTCTATATATACTTATATGTGAGTATAACATAACTTGTGTAGTTTATGTGTGCTCACATATTCTTGAATATGTTTAACTTGCGTAGTTAATCTATTCATAAGAGTGTATAAGACTTGTGTAGTCTATATATACTTATATGTGAGTAGAACATAACTTGTGTAGTTCATGTGTACTCACATATCTTTGAATATGTTTAACTTGTGTAGTTAATATATTCATATGAGTATATGAGACTTATGTAGTTCATATATGCTCATGTATTCTTGAGTTAATACGACTTGTGTAGTTCGTATACACTCATGTTGAGTATATATAACTTATGTAGTACTTATATACTCATACCAAACTCTATTCAATTATTTGCTATTGAAGTGGTTATCATCAATTACCAATGAGGAAAGATTGTGGTATCTTGTCCCGCCATTATGAGTTAATGGTATGTTGTGGTAATTAATGATAATCATATTGTGGAACTAACATTTTCCATGAGTTGGATGAATAGGTTATGTTCGGTGGTTGATGACTTGGGATGACATCATGTGTTGATAGTCATCAAGTCAAGAAGAGATGATCATGTGTTGATCATCAAGTCAAGTGAAGACCCATCATGAGTTGATGGATGTCAAGTGAAGAGTGCATCATGTGTTGATGCATATCAAGACTCGGGATGGAAGATGTCATCATGTGTTGATGAGCATCAAGTCAAGATCCCAGTAAAGCTTCATCATGTGTTGATGAAGGTCAAGTAAGGATGCATCATGAGTTGATGCATATCAAGTCAAGAACCCGGAGTTGAAGCAAGGATGTGCGTCATCAAGCTTCAAGTGTTTGCGCAAGGCAAAGGTATGACTAGCTAGGGCTAAGGATGTGTTCCTAGTCTTTTACCGGTCTTGGTGTTTGGTTGGATGACCGGATTGCTAGTATAGGTTGCCGTACTATTAAGAGGGGTCTTTGACTAGTAGCTTGAGTTTGTCATGTGTTGATAGCTCATTGTGTTTGCTCTAGCTCACTTTAACATGTTGCCAATATTTGTGAATGTGTTTTACAAATAGTTGTGGCTCATGGTTAATCCTTGTAGCATGTGACTTAAGTTTGCGAATGCGTTTTGCAAATGGTGTAAGTCCATGTACCTTATTCCTTGTGGTGTGATTCTAAAAGTGTGCAAATGTGTTTTGCAACTTGTTGAGAATCTCACTTAAGCCCTTGTGTGCATTAGCATCAAATTAGCAAATGTGTTTTGCAATTTGAGTTGAAGCGAATGCAATCTGTGTTTTCTCAGAAAATCGGATGAACCGACGTGTAATGTGCTTGATGCGACCGGGATGCGGTCATATCGGCGATTATCTGCAGATACGACCGCACTTTTCTTGAGCATGTGTTGCTCGGGTGTGGAGCGGTAGTACCGGCGTGTCTTGCGTACGACCGTAGACCGGTCATTCCGATTATTTGTTGGCGGTTCAATATTTCCAGAGAAGATGCATTTGAGCATGACTTTCGTTTTGAGAAACCCTTGGAGCGGTAGTACCGACGTGTGTTGGGCGGTACAACCGCGCTACGGTTCGACCGATTTCTTGGTGCGATGCGACCGCACATCGGTCGTTCCGTTTTCTCTGTGGCGGTTGTAAAATTCCAGAACAGGTGTTCGTGGGACTTAGCCGCATTTGGCGCTCCTTTGTGGAGCGGTACGACCGCAGGTGTTTGTGCGGTTGTACCGTTTGGTGCGGTACGACCGGACTTTGGTTGGCGGTCGTTCCGATTGGTGACCAACGGCTAGTTTTATAGCCGTTGGAGGAAGGACGGTACGACCGGCCCCATAACGGCGGTCGTTCCGATTTCCTAACTTTTTCAGCAGACTTTGTCCCAACGGCTAGTTTTTGTGTGTGGGCTATAAATACCCACCTTGGCCGTGTGAGGGAGAGTTCTTTGGTGCCCTTTGAGTTCTATTGAGCTAGTGCAAGCCTCTCATACTCTTTTGTGCATGTGTTGCACTTAGTGAGGTTAGAGAGCAAACCCTAAGTGCATGTGTTGCCTTAGGTTGTGGATTTCGTATCCATAGAGCTTTGACACTTGATTGGTTCAAGTGAGAGTTAGAGTCTTGTTACTCTTGGTGTTTGCCGACACCTAGACGGCGTGGAGGCGTCGTGCGCGATGAGCTTCTCAAAGAAGATTGTGAGAAGACCCAAGGTTTGTGAGTGGCGTGGTGCTCGCCATCTCCTGAGTGGAGGAAAGAGCAACCCAAGTGGAGCGAGGTGTTTGATCCTCGGAGGAAGGCTTAATTGTGGAGCCGCCCAATTAGTTTGGGTTTCCCTCAATGTGGATTAGGGAGACCGCAAGTCTCCGATTCACCACGGTAAAACATAACCGTGTCCATTGTGGTTTGCATCCTTGTGCCTTACTATTGCATTTACATTCATTGTGTATGAATGCTTGCTTTACATTGTGCAATTTATATACCTTGTATTAAATTGCTTATTCATTGTGTATGATTGCAATTGTTCGTTGTGCTATTCATCATTGCTAGAATTGATTAGCTTACAAGTCATATGCTTAATTGATATACTTATTAATAGACTTGTATTGTTGGTGCACTTAGGGGAACCTAGTTGATTTAGGTTTTAATTGTGCAAAACCGTATTTGTATTAGCTTCCGCATTAGAAATCGGTTTTTAGAGCCTAAAGGAATTTAAAACGCCTATTCACCCCCCCTCTAGTCGGCCACCTCGATCTTACACCCGCGGAGTACACCTTTGTCACCCTCGTCGCAAGAGCTTCCTCAGGAACACCTTCGTTGCTCTGGAGCATCGCCGAAGCTCTCGTCCGACAACAACCGATCGTCTCCACCGCCAAAAGCTCGCCACTGGCCAACTCTGACCGTCTCTCATGCTCAAACTGGTACCATTACGTGCACAATATCATACTCTACACAATGCAACCATTCTCCCTCACTAGTGAGCCGTCTTTCACGGTTGTCGAGTGCCTAGGTTAGCCAACCACCTCAGCGTCTAGCTCGGCTTCGCGCATGCGTGCCATCCAGCGTGGCACCAGGTCAGCACCCACGTGCGCATACGCATGGCGGACTCCAAAAACTCCGGACCCAAGGCTCGGTGAACTTGGTTCACCATAAGCCGGGACACTGTCAAGTGGGGCCCGCATGTCAGGATTTTGTTTAATTTCTTTTAATCCTGAAATCCTAAGGGCTGACATCATCCATGCGCAATAATTTGAATTCTCTTTAGAAAAATAATTCGGTAAAATCAAGAAATTCAGATTTAGGGTTTAATTTCGGTTTAAAACTTCCAAAGCCCATATCTTTTGCATCCAAACTCCGATTTCGTCGATTCAAATTTCTAAATTTGTATAAATTAAAAATATAGCTAACTAAACTAAAATTATTTGATTTTGAGTTAATTTTATTTATATTTTTGAATTTATTTTAATTTCAATTGAATTTGTCATATTTTCACGTATAGACTTCAACGACTCGAGAGTTCGATCCTTCAGAGGATTTAGAGTACCAAGATTTCAACGAAGGCAAGTTGAACCATTGAACATGTTGATCCCAATATTTTAAAGTCATTTAAATTCTATTTTTAAATTATTATTGCATGCATACTTTTATTCAATTATTTTAATTCCCTATTTAAATAGTTAGTTATTCCAATTCCTTTTGTATAGCCAATTTGAATATTGTTTATCATTTTCTTGTCGCCATTAGATAAACTTAATATGGAAAATAATTAAATGCTTAGCCAATGCTTAGACCATAATTGTGATTTTGGGAGGATTTAGCCAAATCATTTCAAACTTGGATTAAATTTGACTCTATGGTATTGTTTTATCATAGAGAGTTTATAAAGATTGTTTTACTTAAAATAAAATCAAAAGTGGGTTTGGACTTGGGAGAAATGGATGATTGGTGGGTGCAAGTTTATGCACGGGCTTAATCTGGTTAGGGTTGAGGCACATGGGTTAATTTTGGAAGTCGCCTAAGTCAATTAAGGACCGGTCTTTGAGCGTATTTTGCTACGCCTTACCGTACCACCACATGTTTGGAATGGGACAAATTTGGCTAAATAATTTGTAATACCTTAATGTTATTTGTGTCATATTGCTGTGTGGGTGTCGGTTAGACATTAATTCCCACTTGGCGCAAGAGGGGGATTTCGGAGGGTGGTTAGCCCAATGATAGTGAAACATTAGTGGACATGAGTACATTAAGGTAGAGCATTGTAAAGGCCTCATGGTAATTTCTTAGTCGCACGCCTTCGGAAGCGTGAATTGGCCGACATTAAAAGCAAATTACCTCGTGTGGGTAAAGCTGTACAAACTCTACAGAGTAGAAAACTATTCGAATAGCCGCGTCCGCGGTCATGGACATGCTGAGCAAAGCTACTTTAAGTTAGACTTTGTTTTTGGTTTTAAAAATGATTAAATGATTTTAGGATGGTTAATCCTTGTGGTAAAATTGGGCGGTTAGCCATGTGATAGGAGGGTATCGTTCACTATTCATTATTGGAGGTTATCCACTATACAACTGTCATTTTAAATCTGATTTTAGATATAGTATAAAAATGGCCTTGGAAATTAATATGAGTATTTAGACTGAAAATGTTGTTTTATGAAAAATAAACCCTGCTAGTCTCATTTGTTTACTTTATGCATGCATCATAATTCATTATTGGGTGTAACTTGTGAGCACAGAAGTTGTGTTCACTCTTGCTGGATAATCTTTATTCAGGAGAAGACTTCTATCAGGACGGTGAGAACACAAACGCTTAGGTCTACGCCCCCAGATGATTGCCTGTGGCGAATCATGTGGCCTACTACTACCTTGCTTTCGTTGTGTTATTTGTTTATTTGGCCTTAGGCCCAATTTGTATTAAAACTCTGAATTATTGTTATATAATTTTCGTGATATGATTGTGATATCATTTTTGTATGACTGTGTACACCGGAAATCCTGGACTAGTGTATGAACACAGAGAATTCGGGATCCTTCGTTCCCGGGTTCGACAAAAGTGGTATCAGAGCCATATCGACTGTAGGTCGTGGCCTTAGAATTACCCTAAGGACTTATTTCTGAAAACTAAAACTATTTCAAATATCTCTGGTGTCTTTCTCAACCCTTCTCTTTAAAATGGTTACTAACTCATCTCTCTTTCAAAAATTGTAGATGGTCGAAGTACCCGATGCTACTTCCCATGGAGTTTTTGTTGGACATTGGGCCATGATTCTTTGGGATTTGATGCAGCATCTGGATTACAAAAAGAGGCCAACATACCAAGGCTACAAGTACAAGGTGGGAGGATGACATCTTTGGAGAGTAGAGGTGCTACTCTACTCCAACCTTGCGCCAGACACAAGATTCCATATTTTTGATGCTCCAATCAAGCGCGACACCTTCGCCGATAGCATCCAAGATGCGGCGAGAGAGGCAGTCCGTCGTCTCCGCTACACCTATGACCGTCACTTCCATAGCACCGGGTTCCATTACCACCCGATGCATATCCTGACCAGACTCGACAATACCTTTCGCTAAGCTAGAGATGAGGACTCTCCCGAGCTGACGCACCAGGTGGACTTGGCAAAGGCATTAGATTATGTAACAGCCCAAAGTTCTGTTACCAATTTAATATTTATTAAAGTTATCATTTTATTGAATTTTCTGAAATTTGAAAGAGTTTATTTGCTTTATTTGAATTTCTGAAGTTTTAAAAGTCAAAAGTAAAATTTATTAAAGTTTTTGAAGTTTTATTTGAGTTAAAGTTGAAAAATAAAAATTTATTTATTTCTAGAATTTTCCGAGATTTTTAAAAGCTTTCCCTAATTATTTTAAAACCAAAATAAATTACGTGCAAAAACTATTACCATTTAAGTTGGAATTATTTTTATTAAGTTCAAAATAATTATAAGAATTTTTGAGAATTTTTCTAGAATTTTTGAACTCTATTTGCTATCTTCTAAAATTGTATTTATTTATTGCTTAATTCTGAATTAATTTCGAAAAAAAAAATTTAAAAATTTTTTCCACGCGGGCAGCCACTTCCCATTGGGTCACCCCTCCTCACATTGCTCCAGCCAAAGCACACTTAACACCCACGTTCTGTGCATGCATGCAGCCATTGTGGGCTTTTGGTTTCAAATTATTAATAACTCCTTTATTGCCTTTTGTGCTCTTCTTTCTCTCTCTTCCATCATCTTCCTCATGAATCGTTTTCTTCTCTGGTTTTCTTTCTACTAAACATGCAGCAGCCATGGCCGGCCATCTCACCACCCAGCCTGGCCACCGCCGACCGCCGCCGGTGACGTCCCCATGGCGACCTGCTTGCCGCCACCTCCACCACCCGCACCATTTCTCCTTCTCTCCTCTTGCTCCCACGCCATTAAAACCGAGCCGGTTGAGCTTCACACCGCCATTAATGGTTGCCGGAGCTATTTCTTCCCGTTCTCCTCATTCAAAGCATCAAAATCAATCCCGTCTGAAGCGAAGCGTCCGCACTAACGTCACGCACGTCGCAGCACCTTTAATTGCACGTTTCTTCCATCACATACAATTAATTTAGCCGTTTGATCTTCGTTTTTCATTTCCACTCAGGACAGCCGCCCCTTGATCTCCCTCTCCTGGCCTCCTCCGCCCCTATAAAAGGGAGCACGAGGTGCCCCTCCTCTCACTCGTCCCGCTTCCACCACTCACTCCTCCTCTCTCGCTCTCACCTCGCCGGAATCGGCATTTCTTCGTCGCCGGCCGAGCTCCCTTCTGCTGCCCCTAGCGCCGCCTATAGTGGAGCGCCTCCGTATTCGACACCACTGCTAGCTTCGCCTCGGCGCGTTCTACGCCGTGCCCCCCTCGCCTTCGCCGGAGCATCGCCGGAGTGCCGTCTCTCTCCATGGCCGCATGCACTGTGACGCCGCCGCCGCCGCCACCACCGACCGCCCCTCGCTGCTCCGGCACCTCCTACGAACTCGTCGCGGGGTAAGCGAACCATTTCTCCTATAGCCAGCCATCCCTCCCTTTTCCTTTGCTAGGCGCCACCATTTCTTTTCCTCACTTGCTGTTCGGCGGAAGCTAGAAGACAATATACAGTGCAATTTATCTAGTCACATATGCATAGATTGTACATACACATTTTAATCCTACCAAAATTTCGTTCTCTCACATAAAAGCTCCAAATCCGTTGATTCTTTCACCTAAATTCATCTACTATTTTTAGTATTTATTTCAAAATTTTTAGATTTTATTTAATTTCCGTTAATTATTTGGTCTATTTTGCGCGTCGTTGCCGCTACCGGCCGACCGTACACTTTTCACCGCAACCGAGGTGAGCGTTCCGTTCCCCGCGGTTCCCTCTTCAAATCGCCACAAACCTCATCCGCTAACTCCTCTCTGTTAGGCCGCAATGCCGACGTTCACCCGCCGTCCGCCTAAGGATTTCTCCGTCGGACTGCGTCGCCATCAAAGATCCTCTCGCCGAGCCGTCAACACCGTTGAGTTCACCTCAAAGCATTCAACATCGTACTCCCTTGCCATAGCCCTAAAACTCCTTCTTTGTTCCCAGTTATCCGAAACAATAATTTCCGATGAATAGTACAATTTTCGGAATTTTATTATTTCATGTGACATTCAACCTTCCGGAATTTCGTTCTCCCTCATACGAACTCCGATTCCTTCGATTCAACTTCCTAAATTCATAAAAAGTCGATACCTTCCTAGTAGTATTTATTTTATAATTTTTTGGATTTTATTTGGATTTTACTTGAATATTATTTGAATTCGAATCGTTTACGCGTATAGATTTCGATGACTTCGGATGACCGGATTTCAACGCCGTTTGAGAATAATCCATTAAGCAAGGCAAGTTACATTCTTGATCATATTTAATCCCAGTATTTAAAATTATTTAAATTCTGTTTTAAATTATTATTGCATGCGTATTTATATTCAAGTAATTTAAATTCCTGTTTTAAGCTTTATAGTTGTTCCCATTGCCTTTGTATGTCCAATTATTGTCAAGAGAGGTGGTATGGAGAACATTATCGAATACAATATATTTTGGTGTTAGAATTGATGTTGTTTGGATAATAAAAGAAGATTGTTGATGGATAATGAATGTTGAATTACATAAATAGGTGATTATTGGTATTGGATTATGGAAATAGATTATTATTAAGGATCGGATTGTGGTATTATTAGAGTTATATGATTGTTGGATATTAGATGTCAATCATAGATATAGATTATCATTGGATTATTGGATATTGGAATGAATGATGTTGGATTATTAGAAATACATGATTATTATGGTTGTATTGTAGAAATAAATGATTATTGGATACCGGATTTTAGAGGTAGATTGTTGTTGATGTTGGATTAATAAAGATTGGATGATAGATAGATACTATAGTCAAATACTGAATTGTTGATATTGGATTCTAGAAATAGATTGTCATTGGATATCAGGTTATCCAAAAATTTGATTATAGGATTACATAGTCATTGGATTGGTAGATATCGGATTATAAAGTTTGAGTATAGTTAAATATTTGGATCAATTAAAGTTGGATCATAGAAATAGACTTATACGGTGTAGATTGGACTAATGAATTTTGGATTGCTGAAGGTTGGATTATCACAATGCTAATGGATTACATACTGATCTCGTTCTTGACGAGTCTTGGACATTTAACCCTCACCCTAGATAAAATCTAGTTGATACAATAGTATGAACTAGAACATTTTGAGAAAGATTATGCTTAGCAATGCTTAGACCCAAAAATGTTTGATTTGGGAAACTTTCAGCCAAAAATCAAATATTGTTTAAGAATCTATGGCATTGGTTTGTCATGGAAGTTTTGTCGTAAATGAATCTGAGAAAAATAAAATAAAATTATGGTTTGTACTTGGGCGAAATGGTTGTTTGGATGGTGCATGTTAATGCACGGGATCGAGTCATTTCCATGATCGAGGCCCATGGGTTTTGTGGAAAGTCGCCCAAGTCAGTTGAGGACCGGCCTCTGAGCGTTCCTTTGCTATGCTTATAATGGGCTATGCCTCACCGTACAACCACATGTCCTCAGAATGGGGCGTAGGACCTGGCTAATTAATTTGTAAAGTTCCATCGCGGTTGATCCTGTTTGTACGTGGGCGGTCTTTCATGGCCATTTCTTTTGACAAAGTCTTTCATGACTATTGTTCCCACCTGGCGCAAGAGGGGGCTAGGAACTCTGTGGATTTCTATTCCAAAGGGGGCGAAACCTTAGCGAGGGGAAACATGGTGGAATGGCGCATTGTAAAGGCCTTGGCACGTGCTCTAGACTGCTTACCTAAGGTAGTGAGCGGTGGCATAGATATATGCCGGATAAACTAGAGAATTCGTGTCTTGTGGGTAAAGTGTACAACCTCTGCAGAGTGTAAAACTATTCGAATAGCAGCGTCATGATCATGGACATGCTAGCAAAGCCACTCAAAGTTAGACTTGGGTTTTGATTTCAAAAAGACTTTGTCAAATGGTTTATCCAAATGGGAATTGGGCGGGAAGCCATGTGATAGGAGGGTATCCTTCACCATTCATGTGTGAATGTTATCTGACTATAAAATTGATTTGGAAAATGAATTTTAGTTATGTAATAATTGCTTTGGAACTTAGTACAAGTATTTAAAGAAAATGATGCTTTATGCAAATTCAACCATATTAAGCTTTTCTTTGAAATACCCATATATGCATGTCATTCATTATTTGATCGTGTAACTTAAGAGCACGGTAGTTGTGCTCATTCTTGCTTAATGCAAATAATTTCAGAGGAGAAGGACTTTGCCACGGTGTGGATCTCGACGACTAGGCCGCTTCCCCAGTCGATTGCCTGTGGCAGATTAACTGGACTCTACTACATCTTCGTCTTCCGCTGTGTTTATTTTATTGTTGGCCTGTAAGCCTCCCTTGTAATCAACTCTGTTATTATTTATTAATAAAGTTGTAATATGATTTTGTTACCATATTTGTTTACTGTGTGAACTAGCTACTGATCATGGGACTAGTTCAGAAATGCACAGAGGATTCGGGAGTGTTAATCCCGGGTCTTACATAGTGGTATCAGAGCCATATCGACTGTAGGTCGTGACCTAGTTAGAATGGTCGTTAGTTGAAAAACTTCAAAACTTATTTTATATAACGAGAAAAATAATTTGTTCTCTCCTCATCTTGGTCATCTATATTCTTTCTTACCAAATTCTCTTTTCACCATTTTGTAATGTTAAATGGAACCTCTTTCCCTAGAAAATTTCTATAGATGGTCGATACGATTATTAACCCTTGCGTACAAGACTACAAGACATGGAGCTATCAAGGAAAGTATCATCGTCTCCATTATCCAAGGACGACGGACAAGATATACCGAAGATCGTTTTGTTAGTCAAGCCATATAGCTTAAGTTTGCCAGGACTCATTCTGTGTATTGAGTCGTTTCATCAGCTTAAGAATTTCAATCGATAGAACGTTGTATGAAGCTTTTGAGTTGGTTCTTTTGTTTGGGAGTATTGTTTTGCTCTATCCCCTTAGTCATTCTTATTTGTCTCTTCCCTATCTTTTGTCCCCTTCCCTAAAAACTCTAGAATAACCAACAGATGGTGAACACTCGTCGCTCGAAAAGTGAAAACAAGCAAGACAACAATGTTCCTGGAGGTGCCAACGCTGAAGCCTACCAACCACTGATGGTAGAAACTCTTCGGAACTTGAACCAGTTCTTCATCACCCAGGCTCAACTAATGCAACAGTTGATACAACAAATGAACAACAACAATGTTTTCACAACCACTGCTCCTACAACACAAGAACGACGTTACTGCACCAAGTGTTCCAAGAGGAAGGTGGTGGATCAAGGGCAACATGATGCAAGAAACTTCAAGGCTCGTGTGATTCAATCTCAACCCAACCATGTACCAACAACGACCGCACACATGACTCCAGGATCAGCACCACGTCCACCAATGCAGACGTTCCGCAACATCAAGGCTGGCCAATCTCAGCAGAACAAAACTTCAAGGGCAGGAATACAATGTTTCCATTGTCGGGATATGGGACATTATGCCAATCGATGTCCAAGAAGACGTTTAGCACTCACCTCTGACAGAATTCCAGAAGCCACTCTGATTGCAACAATAACACCAGCGCCTCTGATGGAGGCCAAGCACAGAAGAACTCATCTCGTGTTGTAAGCATCACCTGTTTCCACTGCCATGAGAGAGGACATTATGCCAATAAATGTCCAAAGAAGCAGCGAGCAGCGAACCCAGTCAACTCTCAAGCCTCAAAAGTCAACACCATGCAAGCAAACAGGAAGCCGCAAAATGCCGAAAAAGGACATCTGTACAATATCACAGCTCAAGCCCTGTCCAACGAAGAGCAGGATGCAGACAATGACAACTCTAGTTGAAAACCTTATATACCTAGCTTTCTTTCTAGTTACTCCAATCTCGGGACGAGATTCCTTTTAAGGGTAGTTTTGTAACAGCCAAAGTTCTCATTACCAATTTAATATTTATTAAAGTTATCATTTTATTGAATTTTCGAAATTTGAAAGAGTTTATTTGCTTTATTTGAATTTCTGAAGTTTTAAAAGTCAAAAGTAAAATTTATTAAAGTTTTTGAAGTTTTAATTGAGTTAAAGTTGAAAAATAAAAATTTATTTATTTCTAGAATTTTCCGAGATTTTTAAAAGCTTTCCTAATTATTTTAAAACCAAAATAAATTACGTGCAAAAACTATTACCATTTAAGTTGGAATTATTTTTATTAAGTTCAAAATAATTATAGGAATTTTTGAGAATTTTTCTAGAATTTTTGAACTCTATTTGCTATCTTCTAAAATTGTATTTATTTATTGCTTAATTCTGAATTAATTTCGAGAAAAAAAAAATTAAAAAATTTTCCACGCGGGCAGCCACTTCCCATTGGGTCACCCCTCCTCACATTGCTCCAGCCAAAGCACACTTAACACCCACGTTCTGTGCATGCATGCAGCCATTGTGGGCTTTTGGTTTCAAATTATTAATAACTCCTTTATTGCCTTTTGTGCTCTTCTTTCTCTCTCTTCCATCATCTTCCTCATGAATCGCTTTTCTTCTCTGGTTTTCTTTCTACTAAACGTGCAGCAGCCATGGCCGGCCATCTCACCACCCACTGCCACCGCCGATCGCCGGTGACGTCCCCCGCCGGCGACCTCGCCGCCGGCCACCTCCACCACCCGCACCATTTCTCCTTCTCTCCACTTGCTCCCGCGCCATTAAAACCGAGCCGGTTGAGCTTCACACCGCCATTAATGGTTGCCGGAGCTATTTCTTCCCGTTCTCCTCATTCAAAGCATCAAAATCAATCCTGCTCGAAGCGAAGCGTCGCGACTAACGCCACGCGACGTCAGAAGACCTTTAATTGCACGTTTCTTCCATCACATACAATTAATTTAGCCGTTTGACCTTCATTTTTCATTTACACTCAAGACAGCCGCCCCTCGATCTCCCTCTCTTGGCCTCCTCCGCCCCTATAAAAGGGAGCACGAGGTGCCCCTCCTCTCACTCGTCCCGCTTCCACCACTCACTCCTCCTCTCTCGCTCTCACCTCGCCGGAATCGGCATTTCTTCGTCGCCGGCCGAGCTCCCTTCCGCCGCCCCTAGCGCCGCCTATAGTGGAGCTCCTCCGTATTCGACACCACTGCTAGCTTCGCCTCGGCGCGTTCTACGCCGTGCCCCCCTCGCCTTCGCCGGAGCATCGCCGGAGTGCCGTCTCTCTCCATGGCCGCATGCACTGTGACGCCGCCGCCGCCACCACCACCGACCGCCCCTCGCTGCTCCAGCACCTCCTACGGACTCGTCGCGGGGTAAGCGAACCATTTCTCCTATAGCCAGCCATCCCTCCCTTTTCCTTTGCTAGGCGCCACCATTTCTTTTCCTTACTTGCTGTTCGGCGGAAGCTAGAAGACAATATACAGTGCAATTTATCTAGTCACATATGCATAGATTGTACATACACATTTTAATCATACCAAAATTTCGTTCTCTCACATACAAGCTCCAAATCCATTGATTCTTTCACCTAAATTCATCTAAATTCATCTACTATTTTTAGTATTTATTTCATAATTTTAAGATTTTATTTAATTTCCGTTAATTATTTGGTCCATTTTGCGCGTCGTTGCCGCTACCGGCCGACCGTATACTTTTCACCGCAACCGAGGTGAGCGTTCCGTTCCCCGCGGTTCCCTCTTCAAATCGCCACAAACCTCATCCGCTAACTCCTCTCCGTTAGGCATAATGCCGACGTTAAGCGCCGTCCGCCTAAGGATTTCTCTGTCGGACTGCGTCGCCATCAAAGATCCTCTCGTCGAGCCGTCAACACCGTTGAGTTCGCCTCAAAGCATTCAACATCGTACTCCCTCGCCATAGCCCTAAAACTCCTTCTTTGTTCCCAGTTATCCGAAACAATAATTTCCGATGAATAGTACAATTTTCGGAATTTTATTATTTCATGTGACATTCAACCTTCCGGAATTTCGTTCTCCCTCATACGAACTCCGATTCCTTCGATTCAACTTCCTAAATTCATAAAAAGTCGATACCTTCCTAGTAGTATTTATTTTATAATTTTTTGGATTTTATTTGGATTTTACTTGAATATTATTTGAATTGAATCGCTTACGCCAGATAGATTTCGATGACTTGGATGACCGGATTTCAACACCGCTTTGAGAATAATCCATTAAGCAAGGCAAGTTACATTCTTGATCATATTTAATCCCAGTATTTAAAATTATTTAAATTCTGTTTTAAATTATTATTGCATGCGTATTTATATTCAAGTAATTTAAATTCTGTTTTAAGCTTTATAGTTGTTCCCATTGCCTTTGTATGTCCAATTATTGTCAAGAGAGGTGGTATGGAGAACATTATCGAATACAATATATTTTGGTGTTAGAATTGATGTTGTTTGGATAATAAAAGAAGATTGTTGATGGATAATGAATGTTGAATTACATAAATAGGTGATTATTGGTATTGGATTATGGAAATAGATTATTATTAAGGATCGGATTGTGGTATTATTAGAGTTATATGATAGTTGGATATTAGATGTCAATCATAGATATAGATTATCATTGGATTATTGGATATTGGAATGAGTGATGTTGGATTATTAGAAATACATGATTATTATGGTTGTATTGTAGAAATAAATGATTATTGGATACCGGATTTTAGAGGTAGATTGTTGTTGATGTTGGATTAATAAAGATTAGATGATAGATAGATACTATAGTCAAATACTGAATTGTTGATATTGGATTCTAGAAATAGATTGTCATTGGATATCAGGTTATCTAAAAATTTGATTATAGGATTACATAGTCATTGGATTGATAGATATCGGATTATAAAGTTTGAGTATAGTTAAATATTTGGATCAATTAAAGTTGGATCATAGAAATAGACTTATACGGTGTAGATTGGACTAATGAATTTTGGATTGCTGAAGGTTGGATTATCACAATGCTGATGGATTACATACTGATCTCGTTCTTGACGAGTCTTGGACATTTAACCCTCACCCTAGATAAAATCTAGTTGATACAATAGTATGAACTAGAACATTTTGAGAAAGATTATGCTTAGCAATGCTTAGACCCAAAAATGTTTGATTTGGGAAACTTTCAGCCAAAAATCAAATATTGTTTAAGAATCTATGGCATTGGTTTGTCATGGAAGTTTTGTCGTAAATGAATCTGAGAAAAATAAAATAAAATTATGGTTTGTACTTGGGCGAAATGGTTGTTTGGATGGTGCATGTTAATGCACGGGATCGAGTCATTTCCATGATCGAGGCCCATGGGTTTTGTGGAAAGTCGCCCAAGTCGCTTGAGGACCGCCTCTGAGCATTCCTTTGCTATGCCTATAATGGGCTATGCCTCACCGTACAACCACATGTCCTCGAATGGGGCGAGGACTCAGCTAATTAATTTGTAAAGTTCCATCGCGATTGATCCTGTTTGTACGTGGGCGGTCTTTCATGGCCATTTCTTTTGACAAAGTCTTTCATGACTATTGTTCCCACCGGCGCAAGAGGGGCTAGGAACTCATGATTTCTATTCCAAAGGGGCTAAACCTTAGCGAGGGAAATCATGTGGAATGGCGCATTGTAAAGGCCTTGGCACGTGCTCTAGACCTGCTACCTAAGGTAGTGAGCGGTGGCATAGATATATGCCGATAAACTAGAGAATTCGTGTCTTGTGGGTAAAGTGTACAACCTCTGCAGAGTGTAAAACTATTCAATAGCAGCGTCATGATCATGGACATGCTAGCAAAGCCACTCAAAGTTAGACTTGGGTTTTGATTTCAAAAAGACTTTGTCAAATGGTTTATCCAAATGGGAATTGGGCGGGAAGCCATGTGATAGAAGGGTATCCTTCACCATTCATGTGTGAATGTTATCTGACTATAAAATTGATTTGGAAAATGAATTTTAGTTATGTAATAATTGCTTTGGAACTTAGTACAAGTATTTAAAGAAAATGATGCTTTATGCAAATTCAACCATATTAAGCTTTTCTTTGAAATACCCATATATGCATGTCATTCTGTTATTTGACGGGTGTAACTTGCGAGCACGGTAGTTGTGCTCATTCTTGCTTAATGCAAATAATTTCAGAGGAGAAGGACTTTGCCACCGGTGTGGATCTCGACGACTAGGCCGCTTCCCCAGTCGATTGCCTGTGGCAGATTAACTGGACTCTACTACATCTTCGTCTTCCGCTGTGTTTATTTTATTGTTGGCCTGTAAGCCTCCCTTGTAATCAACTCTGTTATTATTTATTAATAAAGTTGTAATATGATTTTGTTACCATATTTGTTTACTGTGTGAACTAGCTACTGATCATGGGACTAGTTCAGAAATGCACAGAGGATTCGGGAGTGTTAATCCCGGGTCTTACAGATTATGCCTATAGGAACACTTTGGAGGACCTGCGTACCACCCAGGATAGCCTGCAGGAGGCAGAAGGGAGGCTGAAGATCGTAGTTGAGGAGCTGGCTTGCTACATGGCCGGTGAGGCTAGCTCTAGTGAGCTAGACTACACCCTAGTACCCCATAGCTGTTTTTCCTTAGTCCGTTCATTAGTTGCGAATTATGAGCTACAAATCCCCTTTGTGGTAGCCATAATCAATGAATAAAGTAAATTAATAAAAGAACTACTTTGAAAATTTTGTTCTTTGTCTTGTATTTGTGTGTTCTTGGGCTATTTAAATTTATCCCCCTTAGTGCTATCTTTCTTTCTATCTCTTCTAAATCTTTGGAGATCCAGCAGATGGTGACTACCCGCACAGGCAGTGGCAGCGTCAGAGGCCAAGGCAATGAAAATGCTGATTATCAGGAGAATCCCACTTAGCAACCACCACCGCCTCCAGCTGAAGGACCTGATTGGCGCCAGATGATGGCCAATCAGACGCACTTGATCGACCTGCTAGCCTAATCACTCAACAGTGTTCAGAGTGTATAGGCAGCGACTCATGCTCCACCTCCACCTCCACCTCCGCAGAGAGTGATAATGTCAGAGTTTATGCGCATGCATCCCCTGACTTTCTCCAACAGCACAGAACCCATGGACGCTGACGATTGGTTCCATGCCATTGTGAAGAAATTGGACATTGCTCAGTGAACTGACCGTGAGAGAGAGTCCTGTTTGCCTCTCACCAACTAAATGGTCCCGCTTCGGAATGGTGGGATAACTTCTGCATCTCCCATGCTAATGCACAAGCTATCACCTGGACCGAGTTTATGCGGGCTTTCCGCCATGCACACATCCTCGCAGGGATGATGACTTTGAAGAAGAAGGAGTTCCACTTGCTCCGTCAAGGCAACCGCTCGGTGAGCGAGTATTTGCATAAGTTCAACCTGCTTGCTCGCTACGCCCAGAAGACGTAGCCAAGGATGAAGACATGCATGAGCGATTCCTGGAAGGGCTGAACGCTGAACTCTCAGTTCGTCTGATTTCCCAGGACTTCACTAACTTTCAACAGTTAGTGAACAAATCTATCCGCTAGGAGGGCAAACATCAAGAAATGGAGAACATCAAGCAGAGAATGGCCGCTCAGAAGTTCAACTCTGGAGGTTTACCCAAGCCTCGCTTCACTTAGCCTCAGCCACCTTAGCGTGGAAGATTCCAGCCTTCTACACCCAGAGCTCCAGCACCAGCACAGCGCCCCAACACCTTCGGCTTCCGCAGCAATTCATCCAGAAGCCATTTTCAGCAAAAGAACCCAACTTCCTCAGCAGCAGGAGTGACCTATTTCCACTGCAACGAGATGGGGCATTATGCCAATAAATGCTCGAAGAAGCAGCAAGCCGCAGCACTAGCTAGGCCAGCATCAGGAGTTCCAGCCACCGGCGGCACCCCAAAGTCGACGGTCCAGTTCACGAAAGGACGTGTGAATCACGTCACCGCAGAGGAAGCCTAGGTAGCACTGGATGTCATTCTTGGAACGTTTCTTGTTAATTTGATACCAGCTTCAGTCTTGTTTGATTCCGGAGCTTCACATTCCTTTGTTTCAAGTAAGCTTGTGGGCAAATATGGGTTACCTATCTCTCCCTTAGTTAACCCTATGATAATCTATTCCCTGGGCTCGGAAATGAGAACCAGTTCTCTATGCCCGAACCTTACCCTTGAAATATCCGGAGTATCTTTCCTGGCAGACTTTATAGTCTTGCATTCTCAAGGTTTGGATGTGATTCTTGGAATGGATTGGCTAGCCAAGAATCAAGGACAGATAGACTGTGCCAATAGGTTTATCACTCTCACCAATGAGCAAGGAATCTCAGTTGAATTCAAGCCCAAGAATTGTACCGGAGGAAGTTCCATTCTGACCAGCCTGAAGGCAGTAAAGCTTGAAGATATACCAGTGGTGCAAGAGTACCTAGATGTCTTTCGTGACGATTTACCTGGCATGCCACCGGATAGGGACATAATGTTCTTAATTGACTTATTCCCTGGGACCGCTCCAATCTCGAAGCGACCCTACCAAATGTCGGCCAATGAGTTAGCAGAGCTGAAGAAGCAGATTGAAGAGCTGCAAAACAAAGGATATATCCAACCTAGTTCATCACCTTGGGGAGCACCAGTACTATTTGTCAAGAAGAAAGATAATAATATGAGAATGTGTGTGGATTACAGATCGCTCAATGAGGTGATGATCAAGAATAAGTACCCGTTACCCAGGATTGATGACCTGTTTGATCAGCTGAAAGGAGCAAGCGTCTTCTCAAAGATTGATTTGAGATCCGGCTATCAGCAACTGAAGATCAGACCATAAGATATCCTGAAGACTACTTTCACTACCAGATATGGACGGTACGAGTTTACAGTAATGTCTTTCGGTTTGACGAACGCCCCTGCTTAGTTCATGAATATGATGAACAAAGTGTTCATGGAATTCTTGGATAAGTTCGTGGTTGTTTTCATCGATGACATTCTTATCTACTCCAAAGATGAAGAAGAGCATGAGAAGCATATCAGAATAATTCTGGAAAAACTCAGGGAACATTAGCTTTATGCCAAATTCAGCAAGAGCGAATTTTGGCTAAGTCAAGTGGCATTCCTTGGACACATCGTGTCAGCAGGAGGAGTTGCAGTAGACCCCGCCAAGGTTGAAGCAATAATGGATTGGAAGCAACCCAGATCTGTTAAAGAAGTGAGAAGTTTTCTCGGTCTAGCTGGGTATTACCGCAAATTCATTGAAGGTTTCTCCAAGACCGCAAGACTCATGACTCAACTTCTGAAGAAGGAGAAGAAATTTGAATGGACAAATGCCTGTGAGAAGAGTTTCCAAGAGCTGAAGAAGAGACTAGTTTCTGCACCTGTGCTAGTCTTACCAAATATCCATAAGGACTTTGAGATTTTCTGTGACGCATCTCGTCAAGGACTCGGATGTGTGCTGATGCAAGAAGGCAAAGTCATGGCTTATGCATCCTAGTAGTTAAGGCCACATGAAAGGAATTATCCAACTCATGATCTTGAGTTAGCAGCAATTGTGCATGCTTTGAAGATCTGGCGGCATTATCTGATTGGTAACTGCTGTGAGATTTTCACAGATCATAAGAGTCTGAAGTACATCTTCATGCAGTCAGAACTTAACCTTCGATAGAGAAGATGGCTGGAGTTGATAAAGGATTACGTCCTTGGAATCCATTATCATCCGGGCAAAGCAAATGTGGTTGCAGATGCCCTGAGCAGAAAGGCGTATTGCAACACCATCTTGGTTCAGAAGAAGTAGCCAGCATTATATGAAGAACTGAAGCACCTAAACTTAGAGATTGTCAACCAAGGTTGTGTGAACGCTTTGGAAGTTCAACCAACTCTTCAGAGTTAGATCAGAGAAAATCAACTAGAAGATGAAGACATCAAAGAAATCAAGAAGAATATAAGAAGAGGCAAAGCCCCGAGATTTTCTGAAGATGAGCAATGAACAGTGTGGTTTGGAAACCACATCTGTGTACCCAATCAGTAGGAGATAAAAGAGTCGATTCTGAAAGAGGCTCATGAATCGCCTTATTCCATCCATCCCGGAAGTACCAAGATGTACTAGGATCTAAAGGAAAAATATTGGTGGGTCAGCATGAAGCGAGAAATTGCTGAGTTTGTCACCCATTGTGATATATGTCAGTGAGTCAAGGCAGAATATCAAAGACCCGTTGGTTTGTTGCAACCACTACCAATTCCTGAGTGGAAGTGGGAGGAAGTTGGTAGTTGGTATGGATTTCATCATCGGACTTCCTAGGACCCAATCAGGATGTGATTCCATCTGGGTGATAATTGATCGGTTAACCAAAGTGGCTCACTTTATCCCAGTCAAGACCACCTACCAGAGCAGTAAGTTAGCAGAGTTGTACATGGCCAAGATCATTTGTCTACACGGAGTACCCAAGAAGATCGTATCCGATAGAGGTTCACAGTTCATTTCCCAGTTTTGGAAGATCCTACATGAAGCCTTGGGAACCAGACTCAACTTCAGCACCGCCTATCATCCGTAGACAGATGGCTAGACGGAACGCGTGAACCAAATTCTTGAAGACATGCTTCGAGCCTGTGCCATAGACTATAGAAGAAGTTGGGACAAGAATTTGCCCTATACAGAATTCTCGTACAACAATAGCTACCAAGCCAGTTTGCAGATGTCTCCATTTGAAGCTTTGTACGACAGAAAATGCAGAACTCCTCTCCTTTGGGATCAAGTAGGAGAGCATCAATTCTTTGGACCGGAGTTGATCAAAGAAGCTGAAAGCAAGGTTAAAGCAATAAAGGAATGCCTGAAAGTGGCTCAATCCCGATATAAGAGTTATGCTGATAACCGTCAAAGAGAGTTGACCTTTAAAATAGGAGATTTTGTTTATCTCAGAGTTACTCCACTAAGAGGAGTAGGAAGATTCTAGACAAAAGGAAAACTCGCACCCAGATTTGTGGGACCTTACAAGATTTTGGCAAGAAGCGGTGAAGTTGCGTATCAGCTTGAGCTACCAGCATCCTTGTGAACAGTCCACAACGTTTTCCACGTCTCTCAACTGAAGAAGTGTCTCAGAGTGCCAATAGAAGAAACCCCGATTGAAAGCATCGACCTTCAGGAAGACCTCACCTATGTGGAGCAGCCAATCAAGATCCTCGATGTGGCAGAATGAATCACCAGAAGCAAAGTCATCCATTCATGCAAGGTCCAGTGGAGCGATCACTCAGAAGAAGAAGCCACTTGGGAGCGAGAAGAAGATTTGAAAGCCGAGTATCCCCACCTTTTTGCTGGCCAAAACTGAATCTCGGGGTCGTGATTCCATTTAAGGGGGGTAGGTTTGTAATAGTCCAAAATTTCAAATTTAGTTGAAAATTAAAAATTAATTGTTTTTGTGGTTTTTCTGAAATTTTAAAAGCTTTTCCTTAATTGTTTAATGCCAAAATAAATTTATGTGCAAAAACTATTACCAATTTTAAGTTGGAATTATTTTATTTAAGTCCAAAATAACTCTAGGAATTTTTGTGAATTTTTCTAGAATTTTTGGATTTTATTTGCTATTTTCTAAAGCCTATTTGAATTATCAGATTTAAATCAATTGCTAAATCGTTTAAAATCCCTAAACAGTCACTGGGCCGAATTCCTCTCAGCCCAAATGCACTCCCATGCGCACGTGGCCCAGCCAGCCCAACTCGCCTGCGTGTAACCATCTCCAAACCCATCAACCGTTGGATCAAGAACCAACGGTCCGATTTCGCTGGAATCTTCGGACAGTCCGAACGGCCCCATCATTGTGGACCATTCGATCTAAATCGAATGGCCAAGGCTCGCTCGTTTCTTTCCTTCTTTTCTATCACTGCCATGTGGGCCCGCACCCCTTTCTTCCTCACCGCCTTCTTCTCCGCGCGGCCAAACGTCGTCGCTGCCATTGTTGCGAGCCGAAGTTCGCGAATCTGCCGCTAACCGCTTCCTCTTCTGCTGCGTGTCGCACGACCCGCACCACCTCCGCCTTATCCCGACCTCCTTTCCCCCTTCTCCGCGTCGATTCAACCGAGCTCCGCAACCGCCACCATGATCCCCCACATCGCCTCGCCGCCCCGGTGCCCCTTGGCCCCTATAAAAGGATGCCTCGGGTGCGCCCTCTTCACCTCATCCCATCTCCGCCTCTCCCATAACCCCAATCATCTCCATCTCGCTGTAATTTGAGAACTAGCTCACCGGCCACCGAAGCTTCTATCGCCGATTGCGCCGCTGCCGTCGATGCCTTGCCCCCGCGAAGTACACCTTTGTCACCCTCATCGCAAGAGCTTCCTTGGGAACCCCTTCGTTGCTCCGGAGCGTCGCCGAAGCTCTCATCTGACAACATGTGAGAACCCGGGGTATTTAACTTGTAATACTTAACCATTAAGATGATTCAAGCATTACAAATCAAATATCACGACTTCTCAGATATGTACTTCCTGAATGCAAGACACATACCCCTGCATAAAAATCAAGCATCAATTCCATTCAACGGATAGAACCAAAATACAACTAAGCAATTCAAAAGACATACAATATAGAGTTATTACAAAAGGGGCCGACCGGCCAAATGACAACTAAAGAGTCTATGTGCCTTTAACCCACATACAATAACAGCGAAAGCAAGGTGCCATAAGATGGCGATAAACAAAAGCCAACTAGTGTGCCTTTAACCCACAAGGCAACCAACCGGACCACCAACCTAGCCGTCGAAACCACCGCACATCTCTCAAAAGTGGAACCCTTGGGGTTCAACTTCCTCCTCTGCAACAATTTATTAAGCAAAGCAAATGAGTACAAAAATATACTCGCAAGACTTACGTGTAGAGTAAAAGGCCTATACATTTAGCTACATGCAAGCTTATTTAAGTGGAGGAGGCTCTAGACTCATTTTCAGCATAAAGCAAGTTTTCATTTGCAATAATGTAATAGATTGAAAGCCGTTTTACAATCTGATTTTATTTGACAAAAACAGCGAGATACTAAGCAATAATAATAACAAGATATCCTGGAAGTGGCTAACCCAATAGCCACCACAACAATAGCATGAATTCCCCATTCATACCACCCACATCAAGTTTTAATTAAATGTTATAGTCTAGTTCTCACGGGGCGTATCCAAGCGTGTCCATAACCTAGGGCGAGGCTATTCAATAGTTTGAACCTGCGCAGGGTGTACCAATGTACCCACATGTCAGACCGCTCCTTAATGCCACGCGATAAAGCACACTCCCTTTGGTATGCCGGCAGAGCTGAGTCCTACGAGACGTTTCCAATATTGTGTATTAACTACGAGTCGCCCATATGGGAGGAAGCCCCATACGTTGATGTAGAGTCATCAAAGATGCTCACCTCCTTATAAAGGATGATGCTCCTTGCAGTGGGTAACCACCACTACTACTCACCCAAACACACACAAGTTTCTTTTTCAACACAACACACACAACCACCATGCGACCCGGAGCTAACACACGCCAAAGTACTAAGTCAAGAGAGGTCCCATACCCCTCTCATGTGGTTAGTACGCAAATTGCTCGGTACGGTGGCGCAAGTAACTCGGTCCTTGATTGACTTGGGCACCATTCCATCATACCATGAGATCACACCAACAACCATTCTGCCCAAGTCTCAAACATTTCATTTTCATTTTCAGTTTTTGACTTTATAAAGTAACAAAGCACAAATTGCTGAGCATAATGATAATAATAATTTTGTGTGATCAAAGTTATCGACTAAGTTGATAACCGTCCAATTCTACCGGTAGCTAAGCATTTCTAAGCATGACACCGAAAGACAATCAAAGAGCATAATTAAATCACCGGGCTCTAATTCACCAGCGATATTAATAACTTATGTTTTGTGGCAGGGGATAACAATTTAAGGGCAACCATGCAATAGGAATAGCTACCTCTAATCGGGAAAATTACTTTGACACAAAAGCATGCATACATACAATTTGTAAACAAAGTATTAGACTTCAAAGTAATGGGACATTTATGATCAAACTTCTTGCCTTGCTGAGGATGATTATCTTGCTACAGAGGGTCACTCGCGCAATCAACAATTTCGTTGGAACCTAGCGAAAGAATCGAAAGCACAATAAGAAACAAATAAAACCGAAAAGACCCAAAAATTCAACTTCATCCAAAAATTGTGAAAAATTCACAGAAGGTAGAGCATGATTTTAGATGAATTTATCAACAAGAATAAATTTATGTGGATGTCCTATACAAAAGTTATGACAGTTTGAAAGTCAGTTTTCCAGAAAATTCAATTTAATTGCTACCGGTTACTGTTCATCCGAATTAATTATTTTAGTGAAAATTTCCATAGCAGTGGTGCACTTGAAATTTTTATGGTAGGCATAGCACCTCATGAGATGAACAATGGAATTTGCTTCACCTCAATTGGAGCTAAGATGAATTTTCTATTATTTTTCAAAGTCATGAAAGTAGTACACAAGTTACATGCAAAATCAGATTTTCAGTAATAGAATCATGCTCACAACCTATTTTACAATAAACTAAACTAATAGAGGATTCTAACAAAATTGAGTTTACTCTTTTTGGAGTTATAGAGAAATACTTATGCATTTTTGAAGTTAAAGCAATTTTAATGCAACCATATTACTAAACCTAAAGTAATTTTGCCAAATGTGATTTATGGAATAGTAACATGATTCAAACCATTTTTATAATAAAGTACATTTAAAAAGGAAACTAACAAAATTTGAATCATCAATTTTGGAGCTAAAATGAATTACTTATGCAATTTTGAAGTTTAACCAATTTTCAGTTCACAAATAAAGCATTTCAGAAATTATATAAACATAACATACATTTTGTACCCAGGCTAGCCTAGCCCTACTCACTGACCAGTGGGGTCACTAGAATAGTGCCATTTTCTATTTTCCAGATAATTTCCGATTAAACCGACAGGTGGGACCCGCCTGTCATAGATTTGGTCCACATGCATAGTGCATGGACCGAAAGTCATGAGCTTGGTCCACGGGTGCACTGTAGGATTACTATGCACTAATGGCCTCAGGCCCACATGTAAGTCATACAAAGAATCAGCTAATCATTGATTTCCGACAAAGATTCATCATTTATTACTAATCATCGTCATTAACTCCTAATCAACGCCGCTACAGTGGCTGTCCGAAGCTGCCACGCGCTCGGGCACGCGGCCGTGAGTTTCCCCGGTGGCTCGTCGACGAAGCAGGGCACGGCGGCGCGGGTGAGTGGTCAAAACGGAAAGCCCGCGACCTTGCGCACCCGACGGCATCGGCGGCGAGGCCATAGGTGGTCCGACGCGGCGGCGCGACGGCGAGGAGCGGAGGAGCTTCTACGGGAACATGGCACAACGCGGATAAGAGACGCCCGCAGCAAATAAGCGCGCGCATGAGTAAAAGGAAGGCTCAGTGAACTCACTGGGACGACCCGGAGGTGGAGAGGCTGCCGGAGTTGGGCCGGCAACGAGAACCCGAGGCGGCTGCGATGGTGTTACGTGGAGGAGAGATCCTGAGCAAAAGTGAGAGCAAATAGATATCGGATCTGCTCAAGTGGCCCAAGTAGATGGTGAAAACGAAGGCAATCGAGAAATGCCTTACCGGATCGGCGCCGGAGAAGAAAAGGGTGCTCACGGCCGTGAAAGGGGAAAAACTAAATTCCTTGAGCTCCTGCGACCGAAATACAAAATTGGTTAAGGGGTTCTCCTCCTAAGACCAAAAGGCGCACGGTGACGCACTTAAGGGAGAGGGAAACTCACCGGAGGGGAAGATGGCAACCGGGGGTGGTCGCGGGCGTGCTCTGGACGTGGTGAAGACACACTGAAGAACCAAGAGCTACAAGCAAGATGAGGGGCTCTCATTAGCAAAAATGGAACCATCAACGAAGATAGAGTTGAGGGGAACCAAAACACCGGAGCTCACCTGCGCAAGGAGCTGGCAATGGCATCCTCCTCCTCTTGGTTGTGAGGAGAAGTGAGCCGAATGGAGGGGGAAGAGGGGGTTTTGTGCGGGGAAGGGGACGGAGGAAGAGGCGGCGTTACGCGGAGATGCACCCGGATAGGTCAACGAGGGCGGTGGATTGACACTGTGACCTGGCGGGGACGGAGGCGGCAGAGCTACGCCACGACGTGGCGAGCGGGTCCTACGAGAGTGCCAGCGCGAGGAGGACAACGCACCTGACAGCCTGGGCCCATGACGCAGAGACACAACGCGAGAGCAAGAGGGGTCGACGCGAGCCGTTGGATCGTGATCGAACGATCGATAACGCGTGAGGATTTTTAACCCAGGCCGAAGGGGTAAGCGCTCGTGACCGTAGATGCACGATCGGACAGCTACATGTGATGGTGCATTTAGTGGGTTAGACCGAGCAAGGTTGACTTTGGGTTTGAGTCGAGCTCAGGTCTGAGCCCGATGAATAGTGATTTCAGGTTTTGTTTTAAAAAGGCTAAGAAGATAGGGAATTTGTGGAGATAGCTCCGAAGCTCCAAAAATTCTAAAATTTTTATGGAAGCTTTAGGGATAAGAAAAAACCTTGTGTAATTTTTCCAGAAATTTTTGTGCAATGAATTTCTTTCTAGAAAATTCACAAGCTGCTGAGCTAGGGGTTTGACCAGAATTCAAACTAGTTTGACTAGCTCTTTTGAAATAGCATATAAAATCTAAAAATTATGATATTTTTCAGAGAGGTTACTAGGATGATCTAGATGATAGGAAAAATATTTCCATTGGATTATCACAAGATTTGATCATGGAGTTTTTAAGGACAACAACTTCCATCAATAGAAACATTGATCTTTGAAAATAGGAATCACTAGGGGAAAATTTCTAGAAAATTTCAAATGACATCATGAGGCATCAAAAGTTTTAATTTATCCTCATTTTATTACATTTGAAATACACACCATTGTTTGGGATGTTACACAGCAACCGATCGTTTCTCGTGCTCAAACTGGTACCATTACGTGCGCAATATCATACCCTACACAATGCGAGCATTCTCCCTCGCCAGCGAGCCGTCTTTCACGGTTGTCAAGTGCAACCAAAGCTCACTAGCATCGAGTTAGTGTGGCGCCTAGGTTAGCTGACAACTCGGCGTCGGCTTCGAGTTCACAAGACGCTTGTCGCCCAACAGGGCGCCAGTCAAGACTCCACGTGTGCATACGCATGGCGGACTCCAAAAACTCTAGACCCAAGGCTCGGTGAACTTGGTTCACCATAAGCCGAGACACAGTCAAGTGGGGCCCGCTTGTCAGGATTTTGTTTAATTTCTTTTAATCCCGAAATCCTGAGGGCTGATGTCATCCATGTGCAATAATTTGAATTCTCTTTAGAAAAATAATTCGGTAAAATCAAGAAATTTAGATTTAGGGTTTAATTTAGGTTTAAAACTTCCAAAGCCCATATCTTTTGCATCCAAACTCCGATTTCTGCCTCCAGAGAGTTTGATCCTTCAGAGGACTTAGAGTATCAAGACTTCAACGAAGGCAAGTTATACCATTGACCATGTTGATCCCAATATTTTAAAGTTATTTAAATTCTGCTTTTAAATTATTATTGCATGCATGCTTTTATTCAATTATTTTAATTCCCTGTTTAAATACTTAGTTATTCCAATTCCTTTTATATAGCCAATTTGAATATTGAGTATCATTTCCTTGTCACCATTAGATGAAATAATATTGAGAATAATCATATGCTTAGCCAATGCTTAGATCATAATTGTGATTTTGGGAGGATTTAGCCAAATCATTTCAAACTAGTTTAGATTTGAATCTATGGTATTGTTATACCATAGAAAGTTTATAAAGAAGGTTTTATTTAAAATAAAATCAAAAATGGGTTTGGACTTGGGTGAAATGGATGAATGGTGGGTGCAGGTTTATGCACGGGCTTAATCTGGTTAGGATTAAGGCCCAGGGTTTAATTTGGAGGACGCCCAAGTCAGTTAAGGACTGGCCTTTGAGCGTTTCTTTGCTATGCCTTACCGTACTACCACATGTCCTGTGTGGGCGGGACCTGGCTTAATAATTTGTAATACCTCATTGTTATTTGTGCCATGTTATTTGTGTGGGTGTCGGTCAGATAGTAGTCCCACCTGCCACTTTAAGTTAGACTTTGTTTTTGGTTTTTAAAATGATTTCAACAGATGATTTTAGGATGGTAAATCCTTGTGGTAAAATTGGGTGGTTAGCCATGTGATAGGAGGGTATCCTTAACCAATCAATCATGGAGGTTATCCACTATACAACTGTCATTTTAAAATATGATTTTAGATATAGTATAAAAATGGCCTTGGAAATTAATACGAGTATTTAAACTGAAAATGCTGATTTATGCAAAATAAACCCTACCAGTCTCATTTGTTTACTTTATGCATGCATCATAATTCAATATTGGGTGTAAATTACGAATAATCTTACTGAATAATATTTATTCAGGAGAAGACTTCTATCGTATGTAAGGACATCGACGCTAGGTTACGCCCCTGCATTTATTGCTCGTGGCGAATCATGTGGCCTACTACTACTTTTGCTTCTGTTGTGTTATTTATTTATTTGGCCTTAGGCCCCATTTGTATTAAACTCTGAATTATTATTAATAGAATGCGTGATTTGTTTGTGATATCATTTTTGTGTGACTGTGTACACTAGAAATCCTGGACTAGTGTATGAACACAGAGGATTCGGGATCCTTCGTTCCCGGGTTTGACAAACCTTAGCGGACATGAGTACATTAAGGTAGAGCATTGTAAAGGTCTCATGGTAATTGCTTAGTCACACGCCTTTGGAAGTGTGAATTGGCCAACATTAAAAGCAAATTACCTCGTGTGGGTAAAGCTGTACAAACTCTACAGAGTAGAAAACTATTTGAATAGATGCGTCCGCGGTCATGGACATGCTGAGCAAAGCCACTTTAAGTTAGACTTTGTTTTTGGTTTTAAAAATGATTAAATGATTTTAGGATGGTTAATCATTGTGGTAAAATTGGGCGGTTAGCCATGTAATAGGAGGGTATCCTTCACCATTCATTATTGGAGGTTATCCACTATACAACTGTCATTTTAAATCTGATTTTAGATATAGTATAAAAATGGCCTTGGAAATTAATATGAGTATTTAGACTGAGCACAGAAGTTGTGCTCACTCTTGCTGGATAATCTTTATTCGGGAGAAGACTTCTATCAAGATGGTGAGAACATAGACGCTTAGGCCTAGGCCCCCAGACGATTGTCTGTGGCGAATCGTGTGGCCTACTACTATCTTGCTTCTGTTGTGTTATTTGTTTATTTGGCCTCAAGTCCAATTTGTATTAAAACTCTGAATTATTGTTATATAATTTTCGTGATATGATTGTGATATCATTTTTGTATGACTGTGTACACGGAAATCCTAGACTAGTGTATGAACATAGAGAATTCGGGATCCTTCGTTCCCGGGTTCGACAACCACCCTTTGGGATTCAATGCACTCCCACGTGTTTTGAATGTGGCAAGGAGGGCCACTTTGTGTCTTGCTGCCCCGAGGGCAGCAAAATCAACATATTTGCTTTAGCTGTGGTGAAGTGGGGCACTTCGCAAGGAGTTGCGATCTAAGGGAGTCAAACAAGGCCTGTCGACGCTGTGGTGAGAAAGGACACTACATCAACCAATGCAATACCAACTGCCCCATCTACGATGAAGACCACCCACTAGGAGATTGCCCGAAGAGTAGGGTCACTTGTTTTCTCTGTGAGGGACACGATCACTATCCCAAGGAGTGTCGTCTAAACTAGATACTCACCAAGTCGGTTGAACTACAACAACGGATTCTCGGCGTAGCTTTAAGCATCGCAACCACTAAAGCCGACATGGAAACAGCCCCTGACCAAGAAGGCATGTAAGGCAGTCCAAACAATGAATTGGCACATGTTGTATCCTTAGGTCTAGTCGATAACATAGGGGAGTTGCACGATAAGTAGTTAATAAAAATGTATCAAGTGTATCTATGATTTTGGAATAAATCAAATATGTGGCATGTTGGTGGAGTAATAAGAAAACATGTGGATAAGTGCTTGGAAGATATCACAGCAAAACTTAGGATAAATAATTTAGATTGGATTAATAGGAATAATTGAAGTTATACACATAATGTGATCAATAAATGGATTGTTAGCAATTCCTAGATATGGATGTCAGAAGAATTAACGTAGTCAAAGTGGTACCAAAAGAAAATTTGATTTGCACTAGAAAGTATTGGTTTAGCATTAGTAGACCAGATAGTAATGAATCACATGATAACTGGTGGAACTAAACACAATTGTGTGCAATTAGGATCAATTGAAAGGAAGTTGATCTATAGAAATAGCTATGATTGTTCAAAGTTGGATCATTAGGACTTACGTGGAATCTATGTATGGATTAATCTAGATGTTATGATCAACAGGTGGAGAATGGCGGATCGTAGTTATAAGGTACCAAGGTACACTTGGTGGATAATAACGATTGAGTTATTGGTGGTTGAAGAGAACGACGAATATCAGTGGATATTTTTAAGGGGGGTAGCCAAAAACAGAGATGTCGAATCATTTTCATTACGATTACATACAGTTAGCATTTGGTGGTATAACAACTTCTATTGAGGATGATCAGGTCAAAACTGGAGGATTCACAAGCTAAAAATTTGGTGGTAATGTCGATTATAAGAGAGGCCTAGAGTTTAAATTATGGTAATTAGCAGGATAAAGGATAAAGAATTAGATTTTGGTAAGGATGATAGGGCATGATAATCGAAGTGTAGTTATTATATCAGCATCCCCAAGGCTAGCTATTCCTTCCAATATGGACAATCACCATCTTCCATCAAGATAAAATTTGTGTCATCATAAGGCAAGCAAAAGAAAACGATGCTATAAGAAGCCACATCAGGAGCCGACAAAGCAACTAAGAGCACATCAGCATCCTCTGCTATGTCTGTCTTCCTCCTCGTTCTATCTTCTTTCTGTTCTACCCAAATCTCGGGGTCAAGATTCTCTTAAGGGGGTAGGGTTTGTAACACTCCAAAAATTCTAGGAATAAAAATATGGGATTTTTGAAACTTTTTGGCCTTGTATGGTCTATTGTTGTTTTGTTCGCATGCCTTTCGAAAATTTGTTGTGATTTTATTCTTCGCCTAACATACGCTGCAAAACCAAAACTCTAGAAGACAATGTTGTAAAAGTAAAACTAACTGAAATATCGTATGCTAGTAAATCTTCTGAAAAGATTCTCTAGAATAAAAAAAAAATCCAAAGTGAAATCATGCTCCAAATTAATCCAACAATTTTGTCCTTTTTCCCCTCTTTCTCTTTTCTTCCTCTCTTTCTTTCTCCTGTTCCTCTGACTGAGCCATTTGGGCCACGTTGTTGCAACCAAACCATTTCCTCAGCCAAACCAGCTTTGCTGTTTTTTGTTCCCGAGCAAACCAGCGTGCAGCTCAACCACCTTCTCCCCCTTCCTTTCTTGCACGCATTGCCATTTACGCCGAAGTGCTGGCATGCATCGTCGATGTCCTTTGTAGCATTACAGTACCACAACCAGTGCGGGTCCCCTCCTCAATCTAGCCCATACTTGTCATCACTGTGCTACCCACCGTGTCGCGTCCGGTGCGCTGCTTCCACATGGCATTGTCGACAGTTGCCTCGTCGCTCGTGCCACCTTGTGCTCTCCGCCCACCACCCCTCTTGCCTATAAAGACCACCCTGAAGCTTCCCTTCTTCCTCCCCAAGCCATTCGCCTCCTTCCTACTCTTCTCACCAAGTGAAACCATGAAGGAAGTAGTGAGCGCCCCCTTTGGCCAAAGCGCCGTCGTCACCTCCTCACCGCCCGTGTCACCGTGCGTTCCGGAGCTGAGGGAGTCTTTCCCCTCAACTAATTTCACTTTTCATTCACAGGAGCTAGCCGACGACCCCTTCTTCCCCACTTCTGGCCAAAAGTGCCAAATCTACCACCACATTGTCTCTAGTGAGCCATCCCCCAACTCCTCCCTCCTTGACCATCTCCTCACCTCCCTCGTGCTTTCCTAATGACTCATGGCTCCGCTCCCTTCTCAGGTAGTAGCCGCCACAAGAAGGACGTCGTGCCGCCTTAGGTCAACATCGTCGGCTCTCCTCTGACCACCACCACCATCTTCCTCCACCCCGGTAGGTTCTCCGCCCCCATAGATGCTCAGGCGCACACCAGTAAGACAAGAGCATTGCCGAAGCGCATAAGCCACCATAGCCATGTATGCCGCCACAGCTCAATGTCGTTGCGCCGCCGCCATGGGCCACCTTGGTCCACGTCGTTGGTACCCCTAGCACCGCCTACCAGTGGGGGTTCCATTTTTGGCTTTGCTAATCGCCGTCAGGGTCTTGGCCATTGGTGACAAGCACGGTTGGCGCCTGAACCATGTTGCTCCAGTTTGAGGCAAATAGGTCCTATAGCAGAGTTATTATGACCGAATCTCGGTCGGTTAGGGCATTGTTAGCACAAGCAACAATTAATATTGAATTAATGAAGTTCTGTTACATTGATGTGTGGGCCTAAAGCAATTAATAAGGAGTAGTTAAAGCTGAATCTTTACTATGTGTCAATGACAGCCGGGCCCCACCACTTAAGTGCACAGTATAGGCCAAATCCATGTGTTGACAAAGTGAAGTCTCTCTTTCTTCTTTTTATTTTCCAGGATTTAAATTAGGGTTAGACTTCGGAGAGCATGTACTCCCTCATTTTAAATCCAAATCAAACGTTCTTGTTTCTAAATTCGTCTAAAACCAAGCACTATCCAATCAACCAGAAAACATCCATTTTGAAGTTCATTTGAACTTCCAAATGACAATTGAATTCTGTGATGTTTGTTCGAACCCCGAGCAATAGACCCTACGCAGAAATTTAGAGGTGAGGCTAGATCTGTTGGATAGAGGATGAGATAAGATTCCCATCAAGTACTTGTGCACCTCAAACAGAGTCCGTACGTGAATTCTATGCATATTTGAAGTCGGTGCTATCTTTGGAGGCCGAATTGAATTGCACATGCCTCCCTTCATGATCAGCTCCTAAGTTCCTGATTAAAAGAACATCACATGCATTAGATAGAGCATATTCTTATTAGAAATAAAATGCACTCCTAGAAACGAAGTTGCTTGATAGTTCAATTGACGTGCACGAGCTCTTGTGATTGGACCTTGCAAGTGCATAGGTTTAGAGCTATTGTGAGGAGTGTTGGTTGTATGCATGAAAGTGATGTGCTCATCATCCTCCCTTCTTGCATTTGAGTCGTCCTCGACTCAAGCTCATCTTCTTCTCCCAAATATGGCTTCAAATCTGCAATGTTAAATATGGGACTAACCTTGAACTCTACAAGTAGATCAAGCTCATATGCATTATCATTAATCTTAGCTCTAGGCATCAACTTAGACTTTCTCAATTCAGGAAATCTATCTTTGCGCAAATGTAACCACATGAGATCACCAGGCACAAAAGTTAAACTCTTTCTACCCTGACTACTAGCAACATTATACTTAGCATTCATGCGCTCTATGTTTTCTTTAGTAGTTTCACACAGTTTAAGGACAAATTCAGCATGCTTCTTAGCATCTAAATTTACCTTTTCAGAAGTATAAATAGGCAATAAATCAATAGGAGCGCGAGGATTAAAGCCATATACTACCTAAAAAGGGCTCATCTTTGTGGTAGAATGCAGCGATCTATTGTAAGCAAACTCTACATGAGGTAGACATTCTTCCCACAACTTCAAGTTTTTCTTCAAAACAGCCCTCAACATAGTTGATAATGCGCGGTTGACAACTTCAGTTTATCCATCCGTTTGGGGGTGACAAGTAGTAGAAAACAGTAGCTTGGTCCCCAATTTCGTCCAAAGGGTGCGCCAAAAGTGACTCAAAAACTTCGCATCCCGATCTGAAACAATGGTATTGGGCACTCCATGTAGTCGGACGATCTCTCTGAAAAACAAATCAGCAACATTTGTAGCATCATCACTCTTATGACAAGGTATAAAATGTGTCATTTTAGTAAATCGATCTACAACAACAAAAACACTATTGCTCCCCTTCTTTGTTCTAAGTAGTCCTAAAACAAAGTCCATTGAAATATCCTCCCAAGGAACACCAGGCATAGGGAGAGGCATATATAAACCATGTGGATTAAGTCGGGACTTAGCTTTCTTGCATGTACTACAGCGAGACACGTAGCGCTCAACGTCGTGCGTCATGCGGGGCCAATAGAAGTGTTCGGCCAGAATGTCCTTTGTCTTCTTAACACCAAAGTGTCCCATCAGTCCTCCGCCATACGTCTCCTGTGACAACAAAAGACGAATGGAGCTAGCTGGAATACATAACTTGTTAGCTCTAAACAAGAATCCATTACTTAACACAAATTTATTCTAGCTCTTTCCCTCTGTACAATTCATCATGGCATCTATAAAAGAATCATCTTGAGCATAAAGTTCTTTAATTGTTTTCAAACCAAAAATTCTACAATCAAGTTGAGATAACATGGTATAACGCCTAGACTACAAAGCATCAACAATAACATTCTCTTTCCCTTTCTTGTGTTTGATAACATATGGAAACGATTCAATGGACTCTACCCATTTAGCAATGAACTCTACCCATTTAGCATGTCTACAATTTAGTTTACTTTGACTACGAATGTGCTTTAAAGATTCATGAATTGAGTGTATAACAAACTCTTTAGGCTATAACTAATGCTGCCATGTTTCTAAAGTTCGAACGAGAGCAAATAATTCCTTATCATAAGTAGAATAGTTCAAACTAGGCACACTCAATTTTTCACTAAAATAAGCAATAGGTTTACCTTCTTGTAGTAACACACCTCCAAGTCCAATTCCACTAGCATCACATTCAAGCTCAAAAGTCTGACCAAAATCATGAAGTTGGAGAAGTAGCGCATTTGTGAGCTTCTCTTTCAGAAGATTGAATGATTGTTCTTGGCAGGGCCCCAATGGAAAGGAGCACCTTTCTTGGTTCATTCAATGGTGCGGTAATGGTGCCGAAATCCTTGGCGAAGTGTCGATAAATCCAGCAAGTCCATGAAAACTCCGCAGTTGTATGACCATGTTAGCAATCGGCCAACTCTGTATATCCTCGATCTTGGCTTAATCAACTTAGATGCCTTGTGGAGTAACAACATAACCAAGAAACGATACTCGATCGGTGCAAAAGGTGCACTTCTCAAGGTTACTAAATAAATGTGCATCTCATAGAGCATGAAAAACAGCATGTAAATGATCAAGATGTTCCTCAAGTGACTTGCTATATATCAATATGTCATCAAAATATACCACCACAAATTTACCAATGAAAGTACGCAAAACTTCGTTCATCAATCTCATGAAAGTACTAGGTGCATTAGCTAAACCAAAAGGCATCACTAACCACTCATATAAATCAAACTTAGTTTTGAACGTTGTTTTCCATTCATCTCCTAATTTTATGCAAATTTGGTGGTATCCACTACACAAGTCAACTTTAGAAAACACAGTAGAGCCACTCAATTCATCAAGCATGTCGTCTAACCTAGGAATAGGATGAAGATATCTAATGGTAATGTTATTGATAGCTCTACAATCCACACATATACGCCAGGACCCATCTTTCTTTGGAACCAAAAGTACAGGGATAGTACATGGACTAAGGCTCTCGCATATGTACCCTTTCAAGCAAGTCTTGCACTTAATGCTCAATCCCCTTAGTCTCCTTTGGGTTGGTTCGGTATGGCTCACGGTTGGGTAGGGAAGCTCCTGGGATCAAGTCAATCTAATGTTCAATGCCCCTAATTTGAGGTAGCCCTGGTGGTACCTCACTTGGAAATACATCATCATACTCCTACAAAAGGTGAGTAACAGTAGGAGACAAAGAAGGGGGCATATCCTCAAATGAAAACAATGTTGCTTTGCACACTAAAGTATAGCAAATAGAATTACTAGCTTCTACATCACTAATATCAGACTTTGTAGCTAACAAAATAGAACCTTTCAATTTAATTTCACCTTTCTTAGCACTAGGTTCCTTCTTCTTATGCGGTGCAAGTTCTTTAGCTACAATCTTATTTTCACTTTTGCTACTCTCCTTTTCTCTACGAGCTCTTGCTAATTCGTCTTTTAAAATTGCTTCTGGAGACATGGGCAGCAAAGTGATTTTCTTTCCTTTAGACATGAGAGTATATTGATTAGTCTTACAATGATGCACAATATCTTTATCATATTGTCAAAGTCTACCTAACAATAATGAACATGCTTGCATAGGTACGACATCGCAATCAGCATAATCATGATATGAACCAATAGAAAAGTGAACTCGCACAATGCGAGTTACCTTCAACTTACCACATGAATTAAACCATTGAGTGTAGTAAGGACGAGGGTGCTGTTGTGTGATCAAGGCAAGCTTCTCAACCGTATCAATGCTAACCAAATTGTTGCAACTTCCTCCATCAATAATCACACGACAAGAACGCTCATTGATCACAAATTTTGTTTGAAACAGATTGTAACGTTGATTTTGTTCAGCATGCTCCATTTGAGCAGTAAGGATACGCTTCACAATTATGCTAAAAAACTTATCACTTGCTTCAGCTCCAAAACATTCTTTGTCATGTTCAGATTCATATTGCTCACCTGTGGGGTTAGTTACAAGCAATGCATGCTCTTCATCAATATCACTAGCTGAAGTATACTCACTATCTTCTCTAACAAGAAGTGCTCACTGATTTGGGAGATCTCTCATCATGTGCCCGAAGCCTTTGCAGCAATGGCATTGTATGTCTCGCATTCTCCCAGTGGAAGCAACCGAAGTAGAACTCTTAGATGGCTGAGCCGAAGTTGATTTGCTTGCGTCGGAGGAGTAGGGAGTTGGAGTGGTGCTTTCTGGTCGCCCACAGCCAGAGGGGGGTGGGGGACGGCTAGGAGTGGCATGGAAAGTCGAGGGTGGCGCCATGCCCGAGGACTGTGCCTGATTCTGCCTACCTACAAAATAAACTCCAAAAGAGTCTCCGGAGCGAGACTGTCTTCCCTGCACTTCACGTTCAGCTTTGCAAGCAAGATGAAACAAACAGGTGATAGAGTTATACTCCTTATATTCTAGAATGTCTTGAATGTCCTGGTTAATCCCTCCTAAAAATCTAGCCATTTTAGCATCTTCAATTTCTTCTAAACCACAACGTAACAAACTAGTTTGCAATTCTTGATAGTAATCTTCTATGGTGTTACTACTTTGGCGTAAACATTGTAATTTATTCAACAAATCACGAGAATAAAATGAAGGAACAAATCTATCTCTCATAGCTCTCTTCATAGCATCCCATGTTCTAGGTATGTTTTGTTCATTATGGTACAATTCATTCCACCAAATAGATGCAAAATCAGTGAACTCACTAGTAGCAGCCCTAACCTTTTTATTTTTAGGAAATTCAAGGCATGCAAATTTTTGGTCTATGGCTAACTCCTATGTGAGATAAGCATTAGGATCATATTTACCAGCAAAAGGAGGCATAGTGAATTTAATTTTACTAAGTGCATCATTACGATCATGTACCTCACATGGTGGGTATTTTCTCATACCTTCTTAATTGAAGCATCGTTGTCGATGATCACGATCATTGTTGAGATTGAAACCACCCTTGGATTCCGTATCAACAACGTATGGGCTTCCATCATCTTCTACCTCATCGGCCCATGAGTGAGCAACAGATGGGTTACGGTGCAGTTGTGCAACGCTGGCAACAGCGGGGGGTGGAGCTCTCTCTAGCTGCTCCACACGTGTAGCAATCGCAGCAAGATCATCATTGGTGCCATCTAGAGCCCCCTCAAGATGATCTAGAGTCCCCTCAAGACGCTCTGATTGGTGATTCAGCAAGCGTGAAAAGTGTTGCACGATTCCCTTCGTGCGAGGTGTGAGAGGTGCCTCCTCCTCAACGTTGGGCCTGCTATTCTCCCCTTGTGACCCTGAACCTACCATTGTTAGTGTCAATAAGAAAAATCCCTATCAACTATTAGGCTCTGGAGGTTACAAGTCACACACGCTCAAGCTCTTACCAAGCTCTTGCAAATTCTTACCAAAGGAAACAGGTGGTGCAACTAGTGGCTGGATCATGATAAGCGTGACACAAATTATGAGCAAAACGATTGCAAGGGTACAATACCTGTTTAGTTAGTGGGGCTTGGACAGGTGTAATATATGTAGTGAAGGGAAAGCAAAATTCAAGTCCAGAAATTGCAAACTTGAAAGATAGTTCAAAGTACTAGTCACAGTTTGCTGGCCCTAGACTAGAACTCAGCACTAGCTAAAGCAAGCCAAAGGGAAAAACACTAGGGACTAGCACAAGGATCAACGTGACTTGATGTAAGCAAAGAAAAATCTCACACCAAGTGCTAGGAGAGACGCTAGCCAAATACTCAAACTTTTGTTTAGGGCACAAGATTGTTCACACGATGTAGAGCTCAAAAAACAGTATAATGTGCAATGTAAACAACCCTCTAGTTTAAGTAGAAACAATAGCTAGTCTCAAAAGATGAAAATAGCAAAGTTTATATGGCTTATATATACTCGATTGAAAGGTTTCGATAAGATATACAACTTTACAGTTGAGGCAAACCCCAAATTCCGAAGGGAAAGCCGAAACAAATAGCAAAAACAAAAACCAAAAACTTGTGATGTGAATTCGGGGCCAAAGATGGAGATTTTGGGGCCCTTGGATTGTGACAAGTGCAATCTAGTTGGTTTTATTGGATGCGCGTCATTGTTAGCTTTCCAACGAGCACAAGAACATCCAAAACAGACATAGTATGCAAAAGTTACACCCGTTTTACTCAAGGTGTCTTGGAAATGGAATTATACTCAGACTCGAAACCGACTCGGGTTCAAATTGAAACTTCTATATCTTCGAAACCCGTATGCCAAACTTGCTCAATTTTTTTTGTGGAAGCTTGTGGCTATATGTAGAAGGACTCCACCAATTTTCACTGGTTTTGGTGAAAATTTGATGTGCTTTTCAATTTTTCGGGAAGGTGGACACTCTTTTTTTTGTCCTTCTGTTTTTTATCTCTTTTTTTTCTTTTGTTTTTCTTCTCTCTCTTTTTTAACAGTAGCAAAACCAATCTAGCAACTCAACCGGACGGCACAAACTTTTCCTCCTACTTTTGTGTGGCACCCCAAATAACCTGAAGCAACAAGTTTGTGGCATGGCAAAGGTGGAACGGTGGAAGATGGCGCGGCCAGGCTGAAAGTTGGCATGACAGAGGGGTGGTGTTGCAGTTTGCAAGATGGGGTAGTGCGGTAGGGAGGAACAAGCGGTGGGCAGCAAGATGAAAACCTACTAGAACTAGAAACCAATCTAGAACTAGCAACTTAGACACGACAATGCAATCTACGATTCAAGGATGCAAAACTGAAAAGAACAATGCAAGGCACAGATTGGTTTGGACAAGATGAACTAACCCTATTTTTTTATTTTTTGTACGCTGTAGGTGGAGGAAAAAATTCTCACCGCTGAACGAAAGCTCTGTTACCACTTTGATGAATTTTGTTGACTTGATCATTTGATGAGAAGGATAAATTCCAATTGGATGATAGTCAACTCTTATGATCCAGGTTACGAACGTGGCATGCACAAACTAAGCAATCGCTAAACTAACCACCAAGTTGTTATCAACCATGCTAAAGACCCAATTGACCTAACCACGAGGATCAATTCCTACAAGCAATCGAAGAACAAGCAAGAACGAGATAACAAGCAATCTAAATTGCAAATATATGATTGAGTACAGAAGGTGGGATTCTGCAGAGGTTCTTTATGGTTGGTCTAGTCGACACAAGCGAAGAACAAGAGTTTTCACAATAGAGAAACTAAGCAAACAAAATCCAAAACCCTAAAGTATCACACACATGAGAATATATGAGGGTGATGGCCAGGGGTGGTGGCTAGGGGGGTGGACGCATGCCCCTAGGGTTACAAGGCCCATGGGCCCAATTGGAGGTGGCACAACACTCTTTTAACTCGGGCTTAGAATCAGCACCAGATTGTTTTGGCCATTGCGATACCCACAGAAGGAATGTGGAGGTGGGACTAGATCTGTTGGAAAGAGGACGAGATAAGCTTTCCATCAAGTACTTATGCACCTCAAACGGAGTCCGTATGCGAATTTTATGCACGTTTGAAGTCAATACTGTCTCTGGGGGCCGAATTAAATTGCACATGCTTCCCTTCATGATCAGCTCCTAAGTTCATGATTAAAAGAACATCATATATATTAGGTAGCAGCATATTCTTAGTAGAAACAAAATGCACTCATAGAAACGAAGTTACCTGATAGTTCAATTGACATGTACGAGCTCTTGTGACTAGACCTTGCAAGTGCATAGGTTCAGAACTATTGTAAGGAGTGTTGGTTGTATGCATGGAAGTGATGTCCTCATCAGGGGGATATGGGGAAGTACCACCTGAGTCAATAAAGGATCGAGTTTTTGTTATGATCTCTCATGTAAAAATAATGCAACCACAAGTCTATAATAGTGTCGGGACCCCGAGTATGCAACCTCAGGACCCTCTGTGCATTCTGAACTAGTCCCATGATCAGTAGCTAGCTCACACAGATACAACATTGGTATAATCATAACCACACAACCAAACAAAAGATGAAGCAGACAAATTAATAATATTAAGCAAAAGAGACCTTATGGTCAAGTCTTACAACGGTTGCCACGCAGGCTAAAGATATGAGTAAACTTGCAAATGAGAACAAAACATCTGGTGGAGGTCACCCAATATGCCCACCGGCAATCGAGTGAAGGACGCGACCTAATTCAAGATAGTCTTCAAAGAAGTCTTCCTCGTAGAACTTCGTTGCTTCCGTGTTCTTCTTCAACATCGATTAACTGGTATAAAGCGTGAGTACTTTGAATGTACTCGACAAGTCGCAGAGAAATGTATGCAAGTAATATTCATGCAAGGTTTGACAAGGATACCTTTATGGCTATTTTGCGTAAAGCAATATTTGACAAGAATACTGATAAGTAGTTTGCAAAGCACAATTTAAAAGATTAATACATAAGTAATCAATTTTCTTTGAAACAACTAGTGAACACCCTGTTCACTTCCCAACCATCAACCATCTACAAGATTCGACCAGCCCATTCCAACATTTTCGACAAAAGTTCTACCCCTTGCGTGAAATCACCAGGCATGTCCATAACTGGGGACACGGCTATTCGAATAGTTTTACACTCTGCAGAGGTTGTACAGCTTAACCCACAAGACACGAATTCTCTAGTTTGTTCGACATATATCTATGCCACCGCTCACTACCTTAGGTAAGCAGTTTAGAGCACGTGACAAGGCTTTTACAAAGTTCTGTTTTGACTCAGTTCTGTTCGCTAAGGTTTTGCCTCTATCTGGCCCCTTCTTGCGCCGTTCCTAACCAAAACAGAACCGAACCAAGACATTGCTAATTAGTCAGCCAGGTCTATCCCAGTCTAGACATGTGGTTGTATGGTTAAGGCCCAGATCGATGGTTCAAGGTTAAGTCCTTAGTTGGTTGCTCAGACGAGACGTTTCCACATTCCAAGTGTGCGTTACGACACCCACCTTTTACCACCACCCACTCGTCCAAGCATAAATCATTTTCGTTCAACCCGCCCAAATGACGACCCTAGCCATGGCACAACACCTTTTATCAAAAGTGGCTCCATCACGGTTCCATAATTCCTTTAGTCAAGTTCAATCATTCTTTGAGTATGTGATCATGAGTCTGTCGCATAACTAAAGCATTGGCTAAGCATAACACGATACCCTTGTTGGTATTTCAATAATATCCAACTAATAATTCTCCATCCTAAGGAGTCCGTGGATTTATGCCATTCAAGGATACATGTCGTTCACAATTTATCAAGGAGGTATAATGGCAATTAGGTAAATAACTAATTCTCGAAACCATTTATTATAAAATTAGCAATGCATGTTTATATCAAACAATATACTTTGTAAAGATGGGTTCAATATGATCAAAGGTCTACGACTTGCCTTCGTTGAAGAGTAGAGGTGCTTGATTAAATCGAATTCGCGAAATCTTCCAAACACCTAATCTATACGTCTTGAACAAAGCTAAATAAATAAAAAAAAACTCCAAATAAATACTAAATAAATACTAACAGGAAGACAAGGAATTTAGATGAATTTAGAAATTTGAATCACTCGAATCGGAGTTCGAATGAGGAAGTTATGGCCAAAGGAAGTTGGAAAAACACATAAAATGATGAATTTGGAGATTTTCCTGATTTTCCGGAATTATTTTCGTAAAGAAAATCCGAAGAAAAGCTGCGCGGGCGCTGACTGGGTAAACACATCAGCAAAAGGCTGACGTGGCGCCACGCGGCGCTGAGGTGGCGCCACCTCAGCTCTGCCATGTGTGCCCGAAGCAGCGGCGCACGGGAGCCGAGGGTCGCCGGTGAACGGCTAGGAGATGGCCGGCGCGAGGGCACCGGCGGCTAGGTCTTGGTGCGGCGAGTGCGATGCTCATGGATTTGACAACGTGGCACGAAGCGGTGGCCGGCGGCGAGGACGAAGAGCGGCGGCGGCGGCAGTTGAACGAGGCGGCGGTGCTTCGGCGGGGCTGCGGGGACGGGGAGGTGCACACCGGGTGCGCCTCGGCTTGGTGGTGCTGGAGGCGAGATCGAAGGCAGCGGGGGAGGTCCAGAGGCAGTGCAATCGACGGTGGTGAGCATCACGGTCGGCGGCGGCGAAAACTCGAATCGCGGCCGAAAGAGAGCGGGAGAGCGAAGGGGAGGAGAGGGGAAAGAGAGAGGAGCTCGAAGCGCGACCGAGGCTCGCTTTTATAGACCTCGGGGAGGCTCGGAGGAGGAGGAGGAGGGGTGTCGCAGCGGCCTTAATGGCGAGCGGCGGGGGGGGGGGGCTTGACTACGCGGAGAAGGGGGAAAAGCGGGGCGCACGGGCGCGGCAGAGGCGGGGATGGGCGGCGCGACCGAAAGTGGGACAAGATAGGGGCTAGGTCCTGCGAGGGAGCGACGCGGCTCGGTGAGAAACGCGGCGGAGGCAGGAGGTAGGCGACGACCCGGGGCAGCGGTGGCTGACAGGCAGGGCCCGCAGGTCAGCGAGGGAGAGGAGGGAGAACGGGGAAGGCGCGAGCGATGGCAGCCGTCCGATTTTGATCAGATGGTGCCCGATTGGGGGGAGGCACATGAAACGGGCCGGCGAAGTAGCGCGAGGGAGAAACAGGAACGGGCCGGGAGAGATTCAGCCCAAAGCCAAAGGAGGGATTTCTAAGGTTTTCTGGTTTTAATAAATACCAGAAAAGCAAAAGTATTTTTAGAAAATAGCTTAAGCCGTCCAAAAATTCTAGGAAAATTCACAGAAATCCCTTGAATTATTTAGAACTTAGTAAAAATATTTTCAGCTTAACTATTGCTTTTAGTTTTTGCAATTAATTATTTTTAACATAAGGCAAAAGGAAAAACCAACTTAAGATCCAACAAAACTCAACTTAAACCAACTTTAATTAGTTCAAGTTTTAATTAAGTCAAATTAAACTGCTTTTAAAATTCTAAATTACAAATTAAGCTTTAGCGAATTAATAAAACAAATGGTTAATTTTTAAAGTTTTCAAAATTTTCAAAAAGCCCAGAAAATAGGGATGTTACAAATAGGTACGACTTGGCTAACTAATTTGTCCGCCTCGTTGCAACCTCGCCATTGGTGGGTGTGTGGCGTCGGTGTGGGTAGAAGCCACAGAAAACTACACGGGGCAAGTGTGATACCTCCCGAGGACGAGGCCCAAGGAGGTGATACCTAGTGGTGTGGGGTTGCGTTGAGGTTGGGCATTGTAAAGGCTTTCTATTGATCAACTTAGTCGCACACCTATGGAAGTGTGTCAAGACGAACATTATAAGTTGATTGTCTCTTGTGGGTAAAGTGTACGAACTCTGCAGAGTATGAAAACTATCTGGATAGCCATGCCCACGGTCAAGGGTACTGCTGGGAACTTGCTTAAACTAGCTTTTATTTTTATAAAACAATGATGTGTGGGTGGTATGAAAAGATGGGTTGAAACCCAGAGAAATGAGATGGCCTGGTCGAGGACCAGTGGTAAGTACAAGATGTGACCCGAGAAAAGAACATGAGCATTGGATGGATGAAGTCACTCAATGGTATAAGCGGTTGGATCCTCCACTAGTATTTTACAGCAAAACTCAACTTTGTTAAAACATGTGTTAGTTAAAAATTCCAAGTCTCAAGATTTGTTACTACTTAATCCATTTCAACAAATGGCTTTATGCAAACAAAAGAACCACAAGCCATTCCTTTGATCAGCCTTGCATATTATATAACGGCATTCTGTGAGTTGGCTCGTGAGTAAGGTTGTGTACTTAGGCTAGCTTAATATTATCTTTCAGTAAGTATGAAAGAAGAAGGCCATGAGGGCACTTATGAGTTTTCATGAAGACTGGAGAGCAAGAAGGCCAAGAACTAGGTCGCGGGCCCCAGTCAATTGCATGTGGGTATATCATGAGGGTTCCACATGCTATATTGTTATTCTGCTTCCGCTGCTGATTCTTTAGGTATTTGGCCTAGTTGGCCATTCTAAAAGACAAACGCCTGAAGGTATATTTACGCTTTGTTTATTATTATACAATAACTTTATCTTTTCATGATATGTGTTGATATGCAATGATGTAATTGTCAGCACTAGCTACTGATCCAAAGACTGGTGCTGTAAACACAGAGAATTCCAAGTTACAAATTTAAGGTCCGACATACATGGCACACACCTCATATTATATAGGCCTAAGGCCAACTCCTTTCTGAACCGATCCTTAAGGGCTTCGGTACCCTATCTTCACAGGCACGTACACACCTAATGTATGTAGGTAATGGTCCAGTTGCCCACCCACGCTACACCTAGTCTGGTCGCCGTAAGCACAACTGATGCGGCCAGATTATCTATAACAAAATGTTTCTGATTTTTCTCGTTTAACACTTGATCAAAACAATGGACATGATATTCTCAAGGCTGCTGTAGTGCATGAGGACATCACGCATGCTGTTCAAAGCCAAGGAAATAAAACTTCATGTGTGCATGTAGTACTTGAGCGGTGCATGGAGTCAAGCCATGCATATACATGTGCACGCATGTTGTTGGGTGTGTTTGATCCAGGAGGAGGCCATGTAGTGCACATCAAAGAGTTTGAGTTCCTTGAGTTCGACATTGGTACATTCAAGGAAGGCCACTCAGATTTGTTTCACAAAAAGGAGATCGTTTCGGCCAGGAGGTTAAGTCTACGTTTTATCTTTTCTCTGTGCAATTTTGGATGGGGGCCACCAAGTCAATCAAGGCCAGTTTAATAAGGAGAGATGGCCCACTATTCATCCGGACTATATATTTTGGGGTAAACCCCCATTGTAAGCAAGTTAGAGTTGAAGAAAATACAGAAAAGTCACATGTTTGTGTGGCGCAAAATGAATACATGCATTTTGGAAATTCCCATATAGGGTTTTGTGATTGCGTGAATATTGGAGGGAGGTTGTTCTTCCAAGATCCATGATTCCTTGTGGATCATCTCACCAATTGGTAGCATCCTCAATTGCTCACGGTTTGGTGTTGACTTCGGCCGGGTTTGATTTTGTTTCTCTCTTCGAATTGATTCAACATCAACCAAGTATTACTTACTTTGAAGATACACTTGTTCTTCCGTTTTGCTGAACCAAGAAGGAGGAAAGCTCGGGTTTTGCTTCGATAAATATTGAAATATAAGTACCGTGAAAGATTGTGCCACATTACGCATCAACTATACGTTGATCCGTATCATCTTGGTATCAGAGCGATGGTTGCTCACGGTGGAGATGGTGCTGCTATGACTTCTTCGGAGGAGAGCTTCAGGAAGTTGAGTGCCAACGTCCTGTATGAAGAGGAAGGCTATGGCGTGGATTGGACTTTTCACTCTCGCTACAAAGTGAGGGAGAAAGTTTGTGCCATGATGATCGACCATGAGACTTTGATTAATGTTGCAAGTATAGAACTCGTTGAGAAGTTGGAGTTGCCAATGATGCGGCATCCACAACCTTATGTCCTAAAGTGGTATTCCGGTGTGGTCAGGATCATGAATCAAGTTAAGGTATTGTTTTCATTGGGCAAATTCTCATGCGTGGTTTTGTGTGATGTTATACCCCTCACAGTGGTGTCGTGTCATCTAATGTTGGGTGGACCATGGTGCGAAGAACAAGGAGCATCAACACAGAATTGGTGCACCCAGGATTGTATCTTTACATGGAGGGGTACACCGATTTGTTTGCGTCCAATAGACGTTCTATTGATTCAAGGTGATTGGGAGAAGAAACTACTGCAAAGAAGGAACCAAGATGCGAAGAAACAACAAGAAAAGGCAGAGGAGGAAAATATTTCTTTGGCTATCCATCAGGAAGGAGAAGCTTCGACGATCGCCTAGAAACCGAGGACGGTTTGTAACATCCCAATTTTCTGAGCTTTAAAAAAAATCCTTTGAATAGTTGTAGTGAGAAAATTCACCATTTGGATTTTATTTGAATTTAATTTAAAAGCTTAATATTGGACTTTGAAGTAGCAAAACAATTTAATATGACTAAAGTCAACATGAACAATGGTCAAAACTATTTTATTTTGATTCTATGTGCTTGGATGTATTTTCTAGAATTTTCTAGAATTTTTTCAAGTTCATTTGCTAATTTCTATTGCCATTTGGAATTTCTGGTATTTTCTAAAATAGAAAAGCTATTTAAATTCTCCTAATAGTGTTCGGGCCGAATCTCCTCAGCCCATTCCTGTTCACCCGGCCCACTCCTTCGTAGCCATTCGATCAAGGTTGGGCGCTCGATCTCCACATGTGCGCCCGCTCCCGATCTCGCCGGGTGGGACCGCTCTGAGGTCGTCGTCTCCGAGCCGCTTTCTTCCTCGCGTGAGCGCCCGCATCCACCATGGTTTCCTCTTCGCGAGCTCGTCCGACAAAAGGGGAAACGGCCCTGATTCTTCGCGCGGACGACGCCATCTAGAAGCTCTATCCTCCCCGAACTCGTTCAAACGAATTTGATTTCAAATCCGTCTCTATCCCGTTTCCTCCGCGAGCACTTCTCAGGCGGTTTTGATCTCCACCGTCGACACGTCACCTCGAGCTCGACCTGCGCCTATAAATAGGACCTCCTGCTTCGCCCTGCCTCCCTTTCCAAAACCCCCAAACCAATTGCCCTCTCGAGCCCTTGCGCCGCCGCATTTTCCCATCTAAGGTTTTCGGCCGCATTTTGTCGCCGTCGAATTGCGCTGCCATCTTCACCGCCGCGTCGTCCTCAAGCACACCACCAGGATCGCCGTCACCAGATCTACCTCCCGGACCCTTCCCCGACGCCAATACCCTACCGGAGCGCCCGTCCGACAAAACCCGAACCTCTCCGCCACTCCAACCTCGCCGCCGGCCACCACCCTCATCCCCGACCACCCGAAGCTACCTCATCAGGTTCGCAATAGACTCAGCTGCACGCCTGTACCACCCATTTCCAGCGACGAGCCGCCGTTCGCCGGCGACCTTCGAGTCCAGTGCCGCCACCGCCGACGTGGGCGCAAGTCACCCAGCCACCTCAGCACCCTTGCCTCCATGGCGCATGCGTGTCAACCACATAGGAACCGCGTCAGCGCCACGCGTGCGCGTGTTCGCCACGCCAGCCCAATCCAGATCCAGAGGCTCGGTGGACTTGGTCCACCGTGAGCCATGTCACTAACGTGTGGGTCCCACACGTCAGGTTTTTCTTTTTATTTATCTTTTTTGAAATTCCCAGGGCTGACATCATGCTGACATCATGCTTGCGCAATATTCTGATTTTCTTTTGAGAAATAATTCGGGATATTCCAAAAATAGGATTTTGTTTAGATTCAAACTTCCAAACCCCATAACTTTTGCATCCTAACTCCAAATCAGTCCATTCAAATTTCTAAATTCCTATAAATTCAAGATCTATTTAATGGAGATTTTTATTTATTTTTTTGGAGTTTTTTTGACTATGTTATTTATTTAGTTTGTTTGTTTGCTTCTTTCGCGAGTAGACTTTGACACTTCTAGAAGATTTGAAGGAGGAGCACAACAAGACCAAGATCAATTCCTAGACCTGTTCCAAGGCAAGTCATGCTTTGACCATAATTGAATCCTAGTTTTTTAAATGTTATTTTAATTCAAAGTATTGCATTCTATTTCAAGTAATTATTTAAATACTTTTGGGATTAGTTATTAAATCCAATTTGTTATGCCTTCCTTGTATAATTTTTATGCCTTGATCCCTTGTCACCCTAGTTGATATTTAGTTGGTAAATATTCTAGCACCAACGTGGGTTGGTTAGTGCGATTAGATTGCTTAGCCATGCCACGAATCATCTATTCATATAAAGTGCAATTATTAACTTGACTAAGTGACTATGTAACTCTGTGAAAATCTGTGTGTACTATGTGTCTTTGTGGCATGTGTTGCACTTAAATCAACTGGGTGGGAAAAAGGTTTGGAGTGAGGCAAGTGGAGGGAACTGTGTGACATGGTGGCTATGTGATATGGGAATGTGAATCTGTGTGTCAAATTAATCTGTGTGCCTTAGTTAGAACAATGGAAGTCTTGCCTCGGTCATTAAAGGACTGAACTTTGTGCGCCATTGAACTGAGCCCTTCCGTACGACCACATGCCTGTTATGGGACGGGCCTAGCATAGTAAGATACGAATTCTTGGCATTGATTGCTCAGGCAGTAGGTTAGGCTATGTGAAAAGGGTGGTGGTGTGTGCTACCATGTAGTCGCATCGCGGGACGGTTCGCCGCTTCCCTGTCCAACGGTGTGTGTTGTACCACACACTGTGTATGGTTTGGTATGACGTAAGCACATCGGGAGCATCTATCTTAGGATGAAGTTTCTGAAATGCTTTGTTACGATTAGTGCTTGCAACACTGGTTGTATCTTGTGGGTAAAGTGTACAAACTCTGCAGAGTGTAAATAATCTATTCGAATAGCCGCGTCCTCGGTCATGGACAATGCTCGGGGATTTCACACGAGGGGTAGATCTTCATAAACTGTGTGGGAAGGGAGCTGTGTGATCTAAATCATATGGCTATGTGAATAATCTGTTTAGGCTGTGTGTGTCTTTGTGAAATCAAACTGTTAAAATTATTATTGCCTATTTGTTTTACCTGCTTTCAATCTATTATTTGTATTCAACTGCAAATGTTGTATTTCTGCAAAAGAACCACAAAATGCCATTCCCATGTAATAAGCCTGCATGTATAATTGCATTTCTATGGTGTGACTTGCGAGTACGGTGTGTACTCACGCTTGCTTTAAACTAAATCAAGCAGAAGAGGAGGAGTCTTCGCCAGCATTCGAGGAGGAGTTTATCGAAGGTGCGTGATCGTGGGGTCTTGATCCCAGTCGGTTGCCTCTGGTGAATTGATGGGATGCCGCTGCCGTTTCTATTTCCGTTGCTTTATCTCACTGTTAGCCCTACGTGGCTTAATAAATGTAAACTCCACCGTAAGGTCAAACCATTATTTATTAATCAAACTATTCATTTATGCTATTATTCGCTTATGTGGATCGATATCCATCTTTGTTGACACTGTGTGCACTAGCGTGATCCTAGACTAGTGCATTATACACAAAGGGTCCAGAATTGTAATTTTGGGTCCCGACAGAGGTGGTGTCAGAGCCATACTGACTGTAGGTCTTACCCTTAGATCGGCCATCTTAGGGAGTCCAAATTATTTTCTAAACAAAGAATTAACATGCAAGACTAAATGAATTGCTTAACTCCTCTCATATCTGTCTTGACTCATCTATTTCTAGAATTTTTCCTCTCCCCGCTGTTTTAACTTGGTTCCTGCCTCTTGTCTATCTTGACAGATGCCTTACCTTCAGACCTTCGGAGATCGCAATGGAGGACTTACCGTAGAGCTGTGGAAGCTGCTACAGACGCTTGGAGGCTTCGACTGCCCAATGTACCGCAGCAGCGAGTACATGGTCAACGGGCGAGATCGTGGTGTGGTATGCCACCTAACAGTCTACGCCAGGAGGAACACTAGAGGCAGCCAGCCGTTGGACATCTCAGTCAGGAGGATGACTTTTGCGCAAGGAATCCAGGAGTCGTCACGCCTGCCATTCTCCGAGTCTGCAGTGTCTACGCACAAGAGCTGCAGAACACTGTTTTTCGCTACCATCCCAGATCTCCTTCCAAGGAGCTAGCTGCACACTTTCCATCTACAAATGGGGAAGGCAACGCAAAAGTGGTGCACCTTGCTCAGTTCACAGCTGCTCAGGAGGAGTCGCTGGAGTTGGCCGCCACCGAGCTGGAGTGCGCCTATGAGGCCTGGGAAGAAGCCGAGGAAAGGATCGCCGTCCTAGAGCAAGCTCTCTACGGTCAGCATGAGCCCGAAGATGATCAAGAAGAAGATCGGAGGAACGGAAGAGCGAAGAGGATCGAGAGGAGGTTCGGAAGATCTAGCGAACTCCGCATAGCCAGAGGATCGGTAGAGCCTACACATGGCCAGGAGGAGCCGGTTGTACTGCACCCAAAGACGCTGCCCCCTTGCACCAGCCTCGGGACATCGTAACCAATTCGCAAGGATGCCAACTCACTTCGAGTCTCAAGGCAGTGTGAGCGCCGTGGGCTGTGGAGGCTTTCTCGAGTAGTTTGTTTAAGTTCCAGTTCAGTCGGGCTTAGCCAGTTTTCCCTTTTCAGAGTCGCCCTTTAGGTGGTAGCTTGTGTGCTTAGGTTCATCTTATTTCCTTGTGTGCAAGTGTGAGTTGCAAAAGCCCTTAGGCATTTGTTGCAGCCATGCTAAAACCCTAATAATAAAGTTATTTCATTTGAGTTTCTTGAGCTGTGTTTGTTGGGTTTAATCTATCCCCCTGTTTAATTCTTAACTCATCTTGTGCTTGCTACCTCATCTAACCTATGGAGCTTCACCAGATGGTTCAGACTCGTCACATTGCTGCAAGTGGATCTGGCACCCCAACGTCTGAAGAGAATGATCAAATCCCCGCAGGGACAGTGCCACCCCAAGCACCACCTCTTGACTTGTAGAACTTTGGAGCCTTTATGGCAGCACAAACACAAATGATGTATGCAATGATGAACTAGATGCAGGCTATGAACAATAACAACAACAATCGTCAGGGAGGAGCACCAGTCGCTCAGGGTCATCAGGGACCATCCAAGTTGGCTGAATTCATGAGAACCAGTCCGCCAACTTTCTCTGGGCATGTCACGCCAATAGAAGCTGATGACTGGCTTCGCGTAATTGAGAGGAAGCTGCTGATCACTCAATGCAGCGATCACGAGAAAGTTTTGTATGCCACTCATCAGATGGAGGGCATAGCTGCTGAGTGGTGGGAGAATTTTTGCACAACAGATGAGGCATCGAGAATATCACTTGGGAAGAATACTCCGACTTTCCGTCGATATCATGTACTGAAGGGATCATGGATTTAAAAAAAAGATGAGTTCCGTGCTCTTAAGCAAGGAGCTATGTCAGTGACTGATTACCTGAATAAGTTTACTCAGCTAGCTCGCTATGCTGCAGAGGACATTGCTACCGACAAGGCTCATCAGAGTCGTTTCTTGAAGGGATTGAACTCAGGACTACAGGTCAATCTGCTTGCCCACACCTTTCCAGATTTTCAGGAGTTGATTAATAAGGCGTTGGTTATGAAGGACAAACGCAAAGAACTGGAGGACCACCGCAAGCGTAGGATGGCTCAGTAGGGAAGCCACCAGCCATAGCAACAGAGAGCAAGGATAGTGCCACAGCAGATCAATCGCTTCCAGCCGTAGAGTTCTTTCAGGACATCTGCACCGCCTTCAGCACCTCGTCCTTTTGTTCAGAATTCTCACAACCCTACACCAGTCAACCCTACACCAAGGAACAACCGGTAGAATGAACCAAGAGTGTGTTACAATTGCCGTCAACCAGGTCACTTCGCCAATCAGTGCCCCTAGAAGGGAACAATCACTCCAGTCCGCTTCAACCTTGGAGCAACACCTGCCAAGACCCCAGCGCAGAACAACCAAGGAGCCTCTCAGGGAACCAGTCAACCAGGAGGAGCGCCTCAGTCAGTTGTCAGAGGTCGAGTTAACCACGTCACTCTGGAAGGAGCCCAGGAAGCACCAGACGTCGTACTGGGTAAGTTCCTAGTAAATTCAAGACTGTCGATTACATTTGATTACGGAGCTTCGCATTCGTTTGTTTCTGGAGTTTTTACAACTAAGAATAAATTGGACATTATGCATCTTAAGCATACTTTGCTAGTCCAGTCGCTTGGAGCTGAGCTAAGTTCTAAAGTGGGTTATTTAGGAGCTAAGTTACTCATAGCTGGAGTTGAGTTTCTAGCTAATCTAATCGTTCTAGACACCCAAACCATAGATGTCATTCTTGGCATGGATTGGTTAACCAAGCACAAAGCCGTGCTAGATTGTGGCCAAAGAGTCGTTACAATCGAGGATACCAAAAGAAACAAGATAGAGTTCCTAGCTACCTCAGTGCGTAATAGACATCTGCTAGTCAATAGCCTGAAGACCATTGCTTTGGAAGATGTGCCCGTTGTTCGAGAGTATCCAGATGTGTTTCCAGAAGAGTTACCAGGGATGCCACCGGATCGTGACATCGAGTTTGTCATCGATCTAGTGCCAGGAACAGCACCAATCTTCAAGAGACCGTATCGGATGCCAGCTGATGAGCTAGTTGAGATGAAGAAGCAGATAGAAGAACTTTTGGAGAAAGACTTTGTTTTCGTCGCCATGGGGAGCGCCAGTCTTGTTCGTCAAAAAGAAGGATGGAAGCATGAGAATGTGCATCGAATACCGATCTCTCAATGAAGTCACTATCAGGAATAAGAATAAGTACCCATTGCCCCAGATAGATGATCTGTTTGACCAGATGAAGGGAGCCGGAGTGTTCTCGAAGATCGATCTGCGATCAGGTTACCATCAGTTGAAGATTTGTCCCAAGGATATACCTAAGACCGCTTTCTCAATGCGGTACGGACATTATGAGTTCTTAGTCATATCCTTTGGTTTGACTAATGCCCCTGCCTATTTCATGAACATGATGATTAAGGTATTCATGGAATATTTGGACAAGTTCGTAGTTGTATTCATCGATGATATTTTGGTCTACTCAAAGTCAGAAGAAGAACTTGCTGAGTATTTGAGATTAATCCTAGAGAAGTTCAGAGAGCATCAGTTGTATGCCAAGTTTAGCAAGTGTGATTTTTGGAAAAAAGAAGTTGATTTCCTAGGTCATGTGATGACAGCCACAGGAGTAGCAGTTGACCCCGGTAAAGTTAAGACAGTATTACATTGGGAACAACCCAAGACTGTCACTCAGATTCGCAGTTTCTTGGGATTAGCAGGATATTATCGTCGTTTCATTGAAGGATTCTCATCAATTGCTAAACCTCTTACGCAATTGTTGAAGAAAGAGAAAAAGTTTACTTGGACCCCAGCTTGTGAAGAAAGTTTTCAAGAATTGAAGAAGCGTTTGACTTCAACCCCACTGCTGATTTTACCAGATATTCGCAAGGATTTTGATATCTATTGTGATGCTTCGCGTCAAGGATTAGGATGTGTCCTGATGCAAGAAGGAAGAGCTGTCGCTTATACGTCAAGGCAGTTAAAGCCACATGAAGAGAATTACACTATCCATGATTTGGAATTAGCTGCAGTAGTGCATGCTTTAAAGATTTGGCGTCATTACCTCATTGGTAATCGCTGTGAGATATACACAGATCATAAAAACTTGAAGTATATTTTCACCCAGTCAGATCTGAATATGAGACAGAGAAGATGGCTAGAATTAACAAAGGATTATAATCTTAGAATCCATTGCCATCCTGATAAAGCCAATGTAGTTGCAGATGCCTTGAGTCGCAAGAGTCACTGCAATACGATGGAAGTAAAAGAGGTTTGTTTAGAACTCCAAGAGGAATTCCAGAAGCTGAAACTAGAAGTGGTATCCGAAGGATTCGTGACTAATTTGGAAGTGCAGTCTACCGTGGAGAAGCAGATTCGCGAGGCTCAGCCAAGAGATTCGGAGTTTTCAGACATCAAGAAGAAGATGGCAGAAGGGAAGTTCAAAGACTTCACTGTAGATGATCAGGACATACTGTGGATCAATGGATGTATTTGCGTGCCAGATGCTGATGGATTGAGGCAGCTAATCTTGAAGGAGGCCCATGACTCAAAGTATTCGATTCACCCTGGTAGTACTAAGATGTATCAGATGTTAAGAATAAGTTTTGGTGGCCAAATTTGAAATGAGATGTCGCAGAGTTCGTTGCCTTGTGCGACGTGTGTCAGAAAGTCAAGGCAGAACATCAGAGACCAGTAGGTCTGTTGCAACCGTTGAAGATTCCAGAGTGGAAGTGGGAAGAAATCGGAATGGATTTCATTACCGGATTACCCAAGACTCAATCGGGTTATGATTCAATTTGGGTAATAGTCGACCGTCTGACCAAAGTTGCCCATTTCTTGCCAGTCAAGACCACGTATTCAGGAGATCATCTGGCAGAGCTGTATATGTCAAGGATTGTCAGTTTGCATGGTGTGCCCAAGAAGATAGTGTTAGATCGAGGATCTCAGTTCACCTCCCGTTTTTGGCAGAGTTTGCATGAAGCTTTAGGGACTCATCTGAATTTCAGTACTGCATATCATCCCCAGACAGATGGGCAGACTGAAAGGGTCAATCAGATGTTGGAGGATATGTTGAGAGCCTGTGCTCTAGCTAATGCCACCCGTTGGGATAAGAGTTTGCCATATGCAGAATTCTCGTACAACAACAGTTATCAAGCTAGTCTACAAATGTCACCATTTGAAGCTTTGTATGGTCGTGCTTGCACAACCCTGTTGAATTGGTCAGAAACTGCTGAACGTACAGTCTTTGGTCCAGATATTATTCAAGAAGCAGAAGAACAAGTGTCCATGATCAGAGAGAGATTAAAGATAGCCTAGTCAAGGCAGAAGAGTTATGCGGATAATCGTCGTCGTTATCTCAGTTTCGAGCCAGAGGATTTTGTTTACCTTCGAGTTACGCCCCTCAGAGGTATGAAAAGGTTTCATGCCAAAGGAAAGCTTGCCCCTCGATATGTTGGTCCGTTCAAGATTTTGGATCACCGTGGAGAAGTGGCTTATCAATTGGAGCTGCCTCAGTCGCTAGCAGGAGTACATGATGTCTTTCACGTCTCTCAGTTGAAAAAGTGTCTTCGTGTGCCAGAAGAACAAGCCCCGTTGGAGTCAATTGAACTGAAAGAAGACCTCACCTATAAAGAACAACCGTTAAGATTTTGGATGTCGCAGAGCGTCGGACGAAGCAAGATATTCGATTTTGCAAAGTGCGATGGAGCAACCACTCGAAAAGAAGCCACGTGGGAACGTGAAGAAGAGTTGAAAGCCGAGTTCCTAGCCTTTTCTCGGCTTTAGCTTTGAATCTCAGGTCGAGATTCCTTTAAGGGGGAGAGGTTTGTAACATCCCAATTTTCTGAGCTTTAAAAAAAATCCTTTGAATAGTTGTAGTGAGAAAATTCACCATTTGGATTTTATTTGAATTTAATTTAAAAGCTTAATATTGGACTTTGAAGTAGCAAAACAATTTAATATGACTAAAGTCAACATGAACAATGGTCAAAACTATTTTATTTGGATTCTATGTGCTTGGATATATTTTCTAGATTTTTCTAGAATTTTTCCAAGTTCATTTGCTAATTTCTATTGCCATTTGGAATTTCTGGTATTTTCAAAAATAGAAAAGCTATTTAAATTCTCCTAATAGTGTTGGGGCCGAATCTCCTCAGCCCATTCCTGTTCACCCGGCCCACTCCTTCAGAGGCCGCTCGATCGGGGTTGGGCCCGGGATCTCCACACCGCGCCCGCTCCCGGTCTCCTTGCCCAGTGGGACCGCTCTGGTCGTCATGTCCGAGCCGCTTTCTTCCTCGCGCGAGCGCCCGCATCCACCGTGGTTTCCTCTTCACGAGCTCGTCCGACAAAAGGGGAAACGGCCCCGATTCTTCGCGCGGACGACACCATCTAGAAGCTCTATCCTCCCCGAACTTGTTCAAACGAATTTGAATTCAAATCCGTCTCTATCCCGTTTCCTCCACGAGCACTTCTCGGGCGGTTTTGATCTCCGCCGCCGGCACGTCACCTCGAGCTCGCCCTACGCCTATAAATAGGAATTCCGGCTTCGCCCTCCCTCCCTTTCCAAAACCCCCAAACCAATTGCCCCTCCCGAGCCCTTGCGCCGCCGCATTATCTCATCTAAGGTTTTCGGCCGCGTTTCGTCACTGTCGAATTGCACCACCGTCTTCGCCGCCGCGTCGTCGTCAAGCACGCCACCAGGATCACCGTCACCAGATCTACCTCCCAGACCCTTCCCCGACGCCAATACCCTACAGGAGCGCCCGTCCGACAAAACCTGAACCTCTCCGCTGCTCCAACCTCACCGCCGGCCACCACCCTCATCCCCGACCACCCGGAGCTACCTCATCAGGTTCGCAATAGACTCACCAGCGCGCCAGACCACCCATTTCGGCGACGAGCATTGTTCACGGCGACCTTCGGGTCTAGTGCCGCCACCGCCGCCGTTGTCGTCCTCGTCGACGTGGGCGCCGAGTCACCCGGCCACCTCAGCACGCTTTCCTCCGTGGCGCGTGCATGTCAGCCACGTAGGCGCCAGCGTCGGCGCCGCAGCGTCTGCAGTGCCGCACCACCGGCCAATCGGATCGAGGCTCGGTGGACTTGGTCCACCATGAGCCATGTCACTAACGTGTGGGTCCCATACGTCAGGTTTTTCTTTTTATTTATCTTTTTCGAAATTCCCAGGGCTGATGTCATGTTGACATCATGCTTGCACAATATTCTGATTTTCTTTTGAGAAATAATTCGGGATATTCCAAAAAAATAGGATTTTCTTTAGATTCAAACTTCCAAACCCCATAACTTTTGCATCCTAACTCCAAATCAGTCCATTCAAATTTCTAAATTCCTATAAATTCAAGATCTATTTAATGGAGATTTTTATTTATTTTTTTGGAGTGGTTTTGCCTCTATTATTTATTTAGTTTATTTGTTTGCTTCTTTCACGAGTAGACTTCGACATTTCTGGAAGATTTGAAGAAGGAGGAGCACAACAAGACCAAGATCAATTCCTAGACCTGTTCCAAGGCAAGTCATGCTTTGACCATGATTGAATCCCAGTTTTCTAAATGTTATTTTAATTCAAAGTATTGCATTCTATTTCAAGTAATTATTTAAATACTTTTGGGATTAGTTATTAAATCCAATCTGTTATGCCTTCCTTGTATAATTGTTATGCCTTGATCCCTTGTCACCCTAGTTCATATTTAGTTGGTAAATATTCTAGCACCAACGTGGGTTGGTTAGTGCGATTAGATTGCTTAGCCATGCCACGAATCATCTATTCATGTAAAGTGCAATTATTAACTTGACTAAGTGACTATGTAACTCTGTGAAAATCTGTGTGTACTATGTGTCTTTGTGGCATGTGTTGCACTTAAATCAACTGGGTGGGAAAAAGGTTTGGACTGAGGCAAGTGGAGGGAACTATGTGACATGGTGGCTATGTGATATGGGAATGTGAATCTGTGTGTCAAATTAATCTGTGTGGCTTAGTTAGAACAATGGAAGTCTTGCCTCGGTCATTTAAGGACTGAACTTTATGCGCCATTGAACTGAGCCCTTCCGTACAACTACATGCCTGTTATGGGACGGGCCTAGCATAGTAAGATACGAATTCTTGGCATTGATTGCTCAGGCAGTAGGTTAGGCTATGTGAAAAGGGTGGAGGTGTGTGCTACCATGTAGTCGCATCGCGGGACGGTTCGCCGCTTCCCTGTCTAACGGTGTGTGTTGTACCACACACTGTGTATGGTTTGGTATGACGTAAGCACATCGGGAGCATCTATGTTAGGATGAAGTTTCTGAAATGCTTTGTTACGATTAGTGCTTGCAACACTGGTTGTATCTTGTGGGTAAAGTGTACAAATTCTGCAAAGTGTAAATAATCTATTCTGAATAGCCGCGTCCTTGGTCATGGACAATGCTCGGGGATTTCACACGAGGGGTAGATCTTCATAACCTATGTGGGAAGGGAGCTGTGTGATCTAAATCATATGGTTATGTGAATAATCTGTTTAGGCTGTGTGTGTCTTTGTGAAATCAAACTGTTAAAATTATTATTGTATATTTGTTTTACCTGCTTTCAATCTATTATTTGTATTCAACTACAAATATTGTATTTCTGCAAAAGAACCACAAAATGCAATTCCCTTGTAATAAGCCTACATGTATAATTGCATTTCTGTGGTGTGACTTGCGAGTACGGTGTGTACTCACGCTTGCTTTAAACTAAATCAAGTAGAGGAGGAGGAGTCTTCGCCAGCATTCGAGGAGGAGTTTATCTGTAACATCCCCAAATTAATAAATGATAATTAGTATGCATCTCAATTATTATACAGTGTTCTTGAATCTTTTGCATCATTTATTGCACTTGGGGTGTGTTTCAAATGTATAAAAATGAGGAGAAATTAAAACTTTTGAACATGTATTGGTTTTTCTGGAGCAATTGCATAAATTGTTGCTTTTGAGAATTTTTGGAAACAAAGAAGACATACAACTCAAATTTAAAATTCCAAAAGAAAACAAGAATGAAAATTTATGAACATCATCTGGAAATAATTTATTCAAGTAATATGATAATTATCATGAATAAATATAAATTTTTCCAAATTTTTGGGGATAGTTTTAACCCTCAGAAAATTCAAACTCAAATCTACAACCTTCTCTAAGTTTGAATTTAAATTACACAAATTAAATCTTGAGCAGTAGGTTTTCAAATTTTATTTGGAAACTAGGATGTCCCAGGAACACCCTTGAAAAATTTCAGAATTTTATGAATTTTATTTCTATATTTTAAGTCTCGGTCAAACCTTCTATCTTCTCAGTCAAATCTGAAAATTCAAAACTCAAACCTCGGCACTGTTCCTCTGACCGGACCCCTTTTTGCCACTGGGTCTGACCGAACCAGCTCACTGAGTCACCTCCTCCCTTCCACTGACCGGCGGGCCCCACTCGCAGGTCCTTCTTCCCCACTTGGCTGCTGCATGCTGCTACGCCGCAGTGGGAGCGCGCCACGCCGCCCGGCCTCCCCGTTTTCTCTCCGTCAGCCCCGTCGCACCGCCGCCCAAGATGACCAACCAGGGCCCTTTCCCTTCGACGCCGTCGCACTGCCCTCCGTCCACGCCGAGAAAGTCGCGGGAGAACGCCATGTCCGAGATGAAGGGAAGCTCGAGTTCTCGCTTGGAACTCCTCCCTTGTCGCCCCCCATTTAAGCCGAGCTTTGCGTGTTACTCCTCCTCTCTCTTCGTTTTCGCCCGCCTCCCCCTCCAATTCTCTTCCCCAAACTCCACCCGAGCTCCCAGCTCAAGCTCCGAATGTCGGCCGCGCCGCCTCCGAGCTCCCTAGCTGCTCCGGTGAACTCCGGCCACCGCCGTACGCGTCACGGCGTGTCACGACACTCCCGGAGCCAAAGCCCTCAACCAATTTTGGCTTTGGACCACCGTGGAGCTGCGCGTGCTTCTTCTTCCCCAAGACCGGCCAAATGCGCCGCCTCCATTGCGGCTTCTTCTCCGTCGGCCTTCACTCCAATTCCTCTCTACTTGAGTAAGCTTAGACCTTCCTTTACCTGCCCCAATCACTCACTGGTGCCCTCTCCCTCTCCAGGTCGCTGCCGCCGTGGACCTCCCCATGCCGCCGCCGGTTGCCGTCGCCAGGCCGCCTCCGGTCCCCTTAGCTCCTTCCGACCACACCAACGTGCTCCACGTACCCTTGGTATGCTCATGCCTCCACCGTTTTTGTCCCTACCCCTCCGAAGCGCTCCTCATTGTGGCGCCTCCATGGCCGCCGCCGCTCACCGTCATGCGCCTTGCTCTGCTGCATGTCCACCGACAAGGCACCCCTAGGTCACTAACCCCCAGCACCCCATTTTGGCCATCCTTTACCTCGCCCGCCTCATTGCGGCGATGGCCACCGCTCCAAACCACCGCAACGCTGTATGCATTCAGTAGATCGTTTTACAAAAATCGACTCTCTGTCTCTGAAAATGCAAATCACTTGTAATAAGTTGAGAACAGCCATTTTATCTAATTATGGTATCACTTTTAAATAAGACTACCAGATTCAAAGTATAAATTGTAGAGGAAGTTTGTTAGCAAAGACTAAAATCGGAAGAGGACCATTATAGTTGAGAAGTTTGGAAAAACCAGCAGAGAGATACCCCTTTACAGTAAAACTTTTGGGTCAGTCTTTTTGTCACTCCAATGAGTTAGTAGGCTGGGAGTTAGGTTCAAGGAAATTAGTTCATAGCATTTTAGTTCTGAAAATGCTTGCTGTTGTAGCCTTATGGACGCATGAACAGCAATCTGAAAGTATAAGAATTGTCAGAAATCTCCAAAAAGCAACCCAATTTGACAAAAACAGAAAAATTCATCTTATAAAATTAAATAGAGAAGGTTCTAAGAAGATAGATTGCATTTGTCAGTAAGACTCACTAGTATGGCCAACCATCTAATGCAAGCAAGTATTGTGGCTATCATCTAGGTTACTTAAAATGCATTACCAATTTGAAGATGTTTTAGTAGCTAGCAGCATCTCTTTTCAGGAAAATATCCTTGTATAGGTTGTTGAGCAGTAAAGGAAATAATGTGTAGTAAACTAACTAATCAAAGAGAGCTTTAATTAGGCAAAGAATTAAGAGGATAAAAAGAATCTGAGAACATCAAGTAACCTCCTTAACACTCTTGAAGGATCGGACCTTAAGCATAGGATCTAGGTAATAGCGAGGAGGTTAGTCTAGTAAGTACTGATAATTAGGTATCAACTTTTATCAGCTTACACTTGAAGAAATTCATTAGATAATTTTCATTTTAAGTGAACTTTATTTTATAATAGGTTTCAATTTTGCCACATCACGTAAAATATAGTTTGTGGAAAATGATCCAAAAATGAATTATTTTCACGCTATAAATTGCCGTTAACTTTGAAAGTTCATAACTAAATCATAAAGACTCCAAAATTTGTGATTCCAATTTTATTGGTTTCCTTTTAAATGTACTTTAATATAAAAATGGGTTGAACCTTGTCACTATTTCAGAAATCACTTTTGGCAAAATTACTTTAGGTTTAATATTAAAGTTGCACCTTAGCATGAAGCTTAGTCTTGTCATGGCTATAAAAAGGACACACTTAAAGCATGGAATTTCCTTGATAAATAGGAAATAATAACAAAAATAATCATTAACATGAGCTGGATCTTCCATGCAGTCATGTTAAGAAACTCTCATTAAACCGGTATCAATTTAGTTAATGATTAACTAGAATAATCATGAGAACATATAAGAGGATTGATTTTGACTGTATGATCATCGTAGATGTATACATAGAATGCCTAGTATGAGTGTTTGCGAGTGCTAGGTCAGCCCCATTGAGAAAGGTGGGCATGGTTTATAAATTTCCTAAACGAATTATTGTTGCATTAAAAATTGTTTTAATTCAAAAATACATAAGTATTTCTCTGTAACTCCAATAAGAGTAAACTCAATTTTGTTTGAATCCTCTGTTAGTGTAGTTTATTGTAAAATAGGTTATGAACATGATATTGTTACTGAAAATCTTATTTTGCATATAACTTGTGTACTACTTTCATAACTTTGAAAAATTATAGAAAATTCATTTTAGCTCCAAATGAGATGAATCAAATTCCATTGTTCATTTCATGTGGTGCTCTTCATACCATAAAAATTTCAAGTGCACAACTGTTCTGGAAATTGCCACCAAAATATTTAATTCGAATGAACAGTAACAGATTACAATTTTATTGGATTTTCTGGAAAACTGACATTAAAACTGTTATAACTTTTGTATAGAACATCCAAATGAAATGATTTTTGTTGCTAAATTCATCTAAAATCATGATCTACCTTCTGTGAATTTTTCATAATTTTTGGATGAATTTGAATTTTTGGGTCTTTTCGGTGTTATTCGTTCTTATTGTGCTTTTGACTTCTTTCGCTAGGTTCCAACGATATTACTGATTGCGCGAGTGATCCTCTGCAGCAAGAAAGTTATCTTCAGCAAAGGCAAGCAGTTTGATCATTAACGTCCTATTATTTTCAAGTCTAATACTTTGTTTCAACGGTATGTATGCATGCTTTTGTGTCAAAGTAATTTTCCCGATTAGAGGTAGCTATTCCTATTGCATGGTTGCCCTTAAATTGTTATCCCCTGCCACAAACATAAGTTATTAACATCGCTGGTGAATTAGAGCCCGGCGATTTAATTATGCTCTTTTATTGTCTTCGGCGTCATGCTTAGAAATGCTTAGCTACCGGTAGTTTGGGCGGTTATCGACTTAGTCGGTAACCTTGATCACACAAATCATTTTATTACTCTTTGATCAGCACCTTGTGCTAAATTGTTTTGAAAACTAAAAGTGCAAATAAAATGATTCATACTTGGGCAAGTGGTTGGATGGTGGTATATCGGGTTTGTGTATGTCTTGCCCAAGTCAATTAAGGACCGAGTTACTTGCGCCACCGTTCCGAGCAATTTGCGTGCTAACCACATGAGAGGGATATGGGACCTCTCTTGACTTAGTACTTTGGCGTGTGTTAGCTTGGTGCATGGTGGATGTGTGTGTTGCGTTGTGTTGAAAAGGAAACTTGTGTGTGCTTGGGTGAGTAGTGGTGGGAGTTACCCACTGCGAGGAGCATCGTCCTTTAAAGGAGATGAGCATCTTTGATGACTCCGCATCAACATATGGGGCTTCCTCCCATATGGGCGACTCGTAGTTAATGCACAATATTGGAAATGTCTCGTAGGACTTAGCCGTGCCGGCATACCAAAGGAAGTGTGCTAATCATGTGGCGAAAAGGCGGTCTGACATGTGGGTACATTGGTACACCCCTGCAGGGTTCAAACTATTTGAATAGCCTCGTCCTAGGTTATGGACACGCTTGGATACGCCCCGTGAGAACTAGACTACAACATTTAATTAAAACTTGATGTGGGTGGTATGAATGGGGAATTCATGCTATTTGTTGTGGTGGCTATTGGGTTAGCCACTTCCAGGATGTCTTGTTACTATTATTGTTTAGTATATCGTTGTTTTTATCAAATAAAATCAGATTGTAAAGCTGCCTTCAATCTATTACATTATTGCAAATGAAAACTTGCTTTATGCTGAAAATGAGTCTAGAGCCTGCTCCACTTAAATAAGCTTGCATGTAGCTAAATATATAGGTCATTACTCTACGTCGGTCTTGCGAGTACATTTTGTACTCATTTGCTTTGCTTAATAAATTGTTGCGAGAGGAGGAAGTTGATCCCCAAGGGATCGACTTTTGTGAGACCGACTTCGTTCAGACGACTAGCTTGGCGGCTTTGGTCGGTTGCCTTGTGGGTTAAAGGCACACTACTTGGCTTTTGTTTATCGCCATCTTATGGCACCTTGCTTCCGCTGTTATTTTAATCTCTTTAGTTGTTTTTTGGCGGTCGGCCCTTCTTTTGTATTATATTCTTGTTTGTCCTTTATGTTTATGCGCTTGTAATAACTTGTGTATGGAATGGATGCTTAATTTTTGTATGGGGTATGTGTCTTGCAATTCTAGGAAGTACATATCGCGAGAGTCGTGATATTTGATTTGTAATGCTTGAATCATCTTAATGGTTAAGTATTACAAGTTAAATACCCCGGGTTCTCACATTATCGAAGGTGCCTGATCGTGGGGTCTTGATCCCAGATCGGTTACTGTGGTGAATCGATGGGATGCCGCCGCCGTTTACTTTTCATTGCTTTATTTCTCTGTTAGCCTGCGTGGCTTAATAAATGTAAACTTCGTAGTAAGGTCAAACCATTATTTATTAATCAAACTATTCGTTTATGCTATTATTCGCTTGTGTGGATCGATATCCATCTTTGTTGACACTGTGTACACTAGTGTGATCCTGGACTAGTGCATTATACACAGAGGGTCCAGAATTGTAATTTTGGGTCCCGACACGGTTTCTCTTGAAGAAAGGGAGGATGATGCAGCCAGATTATCTATAACAAATGTTTCTGATTTTTCTCGTTTAACACTTGATCAAAACAATGGGCATGACATTCTCAAGGCTGTTGCAGTGCATGAGGACGTCACGCATGCCGTTCAAAGCCAAGGAAATAAAACTTCATGTGTGCATATAGTACTTGAGCGGTGCATTGAGTCAACCAATGCATATACATGTGCACGCATGCTGTTAGGTGTGTTTGATCCAAGAGGAGGCCATGTAGTGCACATCAAAGAGTTTGAGTTCCTTGAGTTCGACATTGGTACATTCACGGAAGGCCACTCGGATTTGTTTCACAAAAAGGAGATCGTTTCGGCTAGGAGATTAAGTCTACGTATTATCTTTTCTCTGTGCAATTTTAGATGGGGGCCACCAAGTCAATCAAGGCTAGTTTAATAAGAAGAGATGGCGCACTAGAAGTTCATTTTATAACTACTTGTAAAAGGATAGTTTAATCTATTTTCAGCAATTAGAGTAGGTTAAATATCTAATTAAAGTAGGATTTTTTTGGCTCGGAGTACTATTCATGTGAATAGTAACCGACCCAGATTACTATTCACCGAGTCGGATTACTGTTCATCCACGCCCACTATTCATCCGAACTATATATTTTGGGGGTAAACCCCCATTGTAAGCAAGTTAGAGTTAAAGAAAATAGAGAAAGGTCACATGTTTGTGTGGTGCAAAATGAATACATGCATTTTGGAAATTCCCATATAGGGTTTTGTGATTGCGTGAATATTGGAGGGAGGTTGTTCTTCCAAGATCCATGATTCCTTGTGGATCATCTCACCAATTCGTAGCATCCTCAATTGCTCACGGTTTGGTGTTGACTTCCGCCGAGTTTGATTTTATTTCTCTCTTCGGATTGATTCAACATCAACCAAGTATTACTTACTTTGGAGATACACTTGTTCTTACTTTTTGCTGAACCAAGAAGGTGGAAAGCTCGGGTTTTGCTTCGATCAAGATTGAAATACAAGTACCATGAAAGATTGTGCCATATTACGCATCAACTATACGTTGATATGTAACATCTTGGTATCAGAGCGATGGTTGTTCACGGTGGAGATGGTGCTTCTATGACTTCTTCGGAGGAGAGCTTCGAAAAGTTGAGTGCCAACGTCCTGTATGAAGAGGAAGGCTATGGCGTGGATTGGAACTTTCACTCTCGCTACAAAGTGAGGGAGAAAGTTTGTGCCATGTCGATCGACCGGGAGAGTTTGATTAATGTTGCAAGTATAGAACTCGTTGAGAAGTTGGAGTTGCCAATGATGCGGCATCCACAACCTTATGTACTGAAGTGGTATTCCGGTGTGCTCAAGATCATGAACCAAGATAAGGTATTATTTTCATTGGGCAAATTCTCATGCAAGGTTTTGTGTGATGTTATACCTGTCACTATGGTGTCGTGTCATCTAATTTTGGGCGGACCATGGTGCGAAGAACAAGGAGCATCAACACAGAATTGGCGCACCCAGGGTTGTATCTTTACATGGAGGGGTACACCGATTTGTTTGCGTCCAATAGACGTCCTATTGATTCAAGGTGATTAGGAGAAGAAACTACTGCAAAGAAGGAACCAAGATGCGAAGAAACAACAAGAAAAGGTAGAGGAGGAAAATATTTCTTTGGCTATCCATCAGGAAGGAGAAGCTTTGACGATCGCCTTGAAACCGAGGACGGTTTCTCTTGAAGAAAGGGAGGACGATTCAGCCAGATTATCTATAACAAATGTTTCTAATTTTTCTCGTTTAACACTTGATCAAAACAATGGGCATGATATTCTCAAGGTTGCTGCAGTGCATGAGGATGTTACGTATGCTGTTCAAAGCCAAGGAAATAAAACTTCATGTGTGCATGTAGTACTTGAGCGGTGCATGGAGTCGAGCCATGCATATACATGTGCACGCATGCTGTTTAGGTGTGTTTGATACAGGAGGAGGCCATGTAGTGCACATCAAAGAGTTTGAGTACCTTGAGTTCGACATTGATACATTCAAGGAAGGCCACTCGGTTTTGTTTCACAAAAAGGAGATCGTTTCGGCTAGGAGATTAAGTCTACGTTTTATCTTTTTTTGTGCAATCTTGGATGGGGGCCTCCAAGTCAATCGAAGCCAGTTCAATAAGGAGAGATAGCGCACTAGAAGTTAATTTTTATAATTACTTGTAATAGAATAGTTTAATCTATTTTCAGCGATTAGAGTAGTTTAAATATCTAATTAAAGTAGGAGTTTTTTGGCTCGCATTACTATTCATGTGAACAGTACCACCTCGGATTACTATTCACCGAGTCGGATTACTGTTTATCCACACCTACTATTCATCTGGACTATATATTTAGGGGTAGACCCCCATTGTAAGCAAGTTAGAGTTGAAGAAAATATAGAAAGGTCACATGTTTGTGTGGCGGAAAATGAATACATACATTTTGGAAATTTCCATCTAGGGTTTTGTGATTGCGTAAATGTTGGAGGGAGGTTATTCTTCCAAGATCCGTGATTCCTTGTGGATCATCTCACCAATTCGTAGCATCCTCAATTGCTCACGGTTTTGTGTTGTCTTCGGGTTTGATTTTGTTTCTCTCTTCGGATTGATTCAACATCAACTAAGTATTACTTGCTTTAGAGATACACTTATTCTTCCTTTTTGCTGAACCAAGAAGGAGGAAAGCTAGGAATCTCCTTGGATCAAGATTAAAATACAAGTACTGTAAAAAATTAGACCACATTATGCATCAACTACACGTTGATCCGTATCAGCAGCATCATGCGCCGCACGGACCTGTGCTATCCCATGTGGGGCCAAATCCAAGTCAGGCGCACTCGGAAGTAGAGTCTACAAGTTGATCAATGCGTGGAAGGGGAAAATCATCCTTCGGACAAGCTTTATTAAGATCTATAAAGTCAATACACATTCGTCGTTTCCCATTATTTTTTCTAACTATTACAGGATTGGCGAGCCACTAAGGATGGTCGACTTCACGAATAAACCCAGCCTTGAGGAGCTTGTCAATCTCCGACTGGATTGCCTCCTTCCGATCGGGTGCAAAACGCCGCAACTTCTGCTTGATCGGTTTCTTATCAGGCTGGAGAGCTAGCCTGTGCTCGATCACCTCCCGGGGGACTCCGGGCATGTCGAACGCCTGTCAGGCGAATACATCCTGATTTGCTCGCAGGAAGGAGATGAGCGACTCTTCCACACATAGTCCTTCTTGAAAGTTTGTAGGAAACTTTAAAGAGAAAATGCTATTTGTGCAGCATATGGTCAAGAACTTTGTTGTGGTCAGAGGACTGACCGAGCGAATTAAGGACTTGGAGCAGAAGCACTTCGAACTAGAAAGTAAGAACTTTCCTCTTAACCTTTTTCCTTCTTCAATACTTTGTCCTTCTCTAATTATTCTCTCTTATCGTATTCGATAGATTTGGAGAAAATAAAAGAAGAAGTCGTGGTTGATAAAGCCAGAATAACTTTGCTTGAGGAAGAGAATAAAGCTAAGGACCGGTTGATTGTAGAGGCGACGACCAGGAATAAGACACTAAACAAGAAAATTGAAGGTAATAGGTCGTAGACTTGACTTATTATCCTCTTCTAATCATGTTGTGCTTACTACTCATTTTACTCTTGTAGAAACAAGCATAGCGTTGAATAGAACGAGAAGACCACGAAATTGAAAGCAGATAAGGAGGCGCTCTTGTGCCAGAATCTTGATGAGAAGATTCATGCTTTAAACAAGATGATCTTTGATATGGGATCAGGATCAAGTATGCCTGACTTAAGACATCCAATAGAGAAAATGAACTACTTGTGCCAACTTCTAGAAGATCTCAGTGGTCTGCTCAAGACTACTCGAAAGAATTATGCCCAGGCTATAAAAGAAGGCGTTGCCAATGGAATTAGTTTTGCACTGGCAAAACTGAAGGCTTCCGACCCCTCCATTGATCTCCAAGCCGTTGAAGATGACTTTAACTGCCTGCCTGATGAGGCGACCAAGTTTATGAAAGAACTAAGGCTGCTTGGAGACAAAGTTGTAGAGGAGATGGATGTCGAATCTCCATCAAGCAGTAATTAGTCTGGAGACATTCAAGAGTAGGACATTGTAATATAAGAATTATATATAAAACTTGCCTTTATGTCATCAACAATTCTTTTTTTATCCCATTGACTTTTTGAAATTCTCGTATACTTCCTAGCCCCCGACTACTTTGTAGTAGAAGAGCTTTACTAGACAAGCAGTTAGCCAAGAAAGAAAATAAAAGTCGAAACCATTGTTTTGAAGGTAAATATTGATCATAAGACAAAACTGATCGTAACAATACTAGGAAATCATTTTGGTCGGAACCAGTGTATGATTTCGACTAGTTATAGATCTTTGTTTGTCATAATCGAAATACCAAACAAAACTGTATATGGTTGGAATAAAGATTTGTTGTATTGACAGAAGTAGAAATGCAAGAATGTATACAAAAAACGATAAGTGATCATATTTATATATATTACCCAAAACTGGTCGAAAATACTGCTAAGAATAGAAGATATAAAAAAATTTCGCAAAGCATGCTCAGGCTCAAGTCCGACGGCGAGGATCGTGAAAAGAAGCGTAAGCTAGGAAGCTCCTTCGATTAGGCGGGACCACGTGTGAAAAAGAAGAGACTTCGACTAGGAGGCTTTCCGTGTCCCGACCAGTAGCCAAACGAGAGTAGAACAGATTTTTGAAATGAAGAAATATAGTCTTCATGATCTTAATAGTATAAGGCACTATATGAAGTTATGTGTATTATGCTCTGTTTACTCGTATGGTCGCGCGTGGAATCATTCTTGGAATGATCACGACTATGACCTATACAGCGTATGAGACAGATGCCGTTGCCAAAGAGTAACAGAGATCCTAATAAAGGATCTCGGAGAGAAAAATTGTCTTCTCCGACCATTTTAAACAATAATAATATGTGACCAGTATATATGCCTAAACCATATCACTCGTCGAAAAGAAATGAATGAATGTACTAATAAAAATAAAAATAATTGAAATAATGTACAAAAGAATTAGACATAGAACTTACGCAATTGATCAATGTTCCAAGAATTTGACAAAACTTGCCCGTCCGACATGGCCAATCGTACAGAACCTGGTCGGGTGACTTCGACCACAGTGTAAGGACCTTCCCACTTGGAAGAAAGTTTGTTGCGATTTGCTTGATTCTGAATTTTTCTGAGAACCAGATCACCTACAGCAAGGCTGTGAGGTTGCACCTTACGACTATGGTACCTTCGTATGGCTTGTTGATATACTGCTGATCGTACCAGTGCTTGGTTTCGTTGTTCTTCAAGGAAATTGATGTCGTCAAGTCGTCGTTCATTCTGATCGTTTTCGTTGAAACAATCAGTTCGAGCAGAGCCAATTTTTAGTTCTGGAGGAAGCATAGTTTCAGCACCATAAACCAAGAAGAATGGTGTTTCACCGGTCGCACGACTGATCGTGGTTCAAACAGCCCATAATACAAATGGGAGTTCTTGAACCCAACCTCCTGACCATTTCATTAACTAGTCGAACACTTGGCGTTTGATCCCCTGCATAATGATACCATTAGCTCGCTCGACTGCTCCGTTGCTCTGCGGATGAGCAACAGAAGCAAAATGAACTTTGATACCAAGTTCGTCGCAGAATTATTCGAATTGACCGCTGGAGAACTGGGCACTATTATCTGTGATTATACGACTGGGTACACTGAATCGTGTGACCACATTTTTTGTGAGAAATCTCTTAGCGGCTGCAGTTGTTGTTTTAATAACAAGCTCGGCTTTGATCCATTTTGTAAATGTGTCAATCATGATGAAAATGAATTTGAAGCCCCCGGGTGCTCTTGAAAAAGGTTCCAGAATGTCCAGTTCCCAGGTTGCAAAAGGCCAAGAAAGAGGAATTGTCTGCAAGGCTTGTGCCGGCTGATGTACTTATCGGCTATGAAATTGACATTGTCGCGCCGTCACGAGCTCTTTTGCATCATGAAGGCGATTGACGATAGTATCCTTGCTCAAGGCTTTCTTGACCCGTGTTCTCAGAGGAACGATGTGCTCCACAGACTCCTTCATGGATTTCGGTTAGCAACTTAATGCCATCTGTTTGAGATATGCATCTCATCAACACTCCGTGAGATCCTCTTTTATACAAGATACATTCGATCAGAGTGTATGATTTGGCTTTTCGTGCTAGACGATCAGTCTCTTCATCATCTTTTGGAATTATGTCATGCTGAAGATAATTGTAGATCGATGTCATCCAATCTCTACCTTGATCGTGACAGCGCCAACCATCAACGACCTGTGGAGCATCCATGTTCTCACGATCGGTTTGTACGACCTGTAGAGAATCATGTATGTTCTCGGAAGGCTCGATCACCGAGGGTGAATCAAGTTGCTCGAAAAAAAAACTCCGGGCGGGACGATCGACCTCGTGGAGGCCATCCGTGCCAACTAGTCTGCTAGAAAGTTTTCCTTCCTAGGAATATGTTGGATCTGGAAACCAAAGAAGTGCTTTTTGAGTTTCCATACTTCCGCTAGATAAGATGACATCTTGGTACTCGAGCATTGATACTCTTTCCCTACTTGATTCGCTACTAGTTGAGAATCGCCTTTCACTAATGTCTGCGAATCCGGCGAACAAAATTGCTCGAGTCCCGCCAAGAAACCTTCATATTCTGTCACGTTGTTTGTGGAAGGAAAATTTAACTAGATGGCAAAGTTGATGTGTTCACCAGTAGGGGATATCAAGACAACTCTAACCTCCGAGCCTTTTAGCATCAAAGAACCGTCAAAGTATATTGTCCACTCTTCATGGTGTTCGTACTTGGGCCCTTGGGTGGATTTAGGGTTTGTCCATTCGGCAATGAATTCTGATATTACTTGGGACTTAATTGCTGTTTGTGAGATAAAATGCAGGTCAAACGCCCCTAGCTCAACCGCCCATTTTGCTATTCGTCCTGATGATTCCCTGTTTCTAAGGACTTGACCAAGGGGATATCCAGTTGGTACGACCACTTTGTGGGCCTGAAAGTAATGCCTTAGTTTCCTTGAAGACATAAGGAAACCATAGAGCAATTTTTGTACCTGTGCGTATCTTTCTTTTAGTCCATATAAGACTCACTTACGTAATATACTGGTCGTTAGATGTTATCCCGTTCTACAACCAGTACACCGCTAACTGTCTGTGGCGTTGCAGCCACGTAAATTAGCAATATTTCTCCCGATCCTGGAGAAACTAAGATGGGGGGGCTCATAAGGTACTTCAAGTTCTTCAAAGGCATCATTTGTCTCTTTAGTCCACTCGAAACTTCCATGTTTCTAAAGAAGCTTAAAGAAAGGTAATCCTTTTTCTCCCAACCTTGCTATGAAACGACTTAGCGCTACCATACAACCAGTTAGTTTTTGGACTTCTCTCTTCGTGGTCGGAGGGTGCATCTGGTCGATGGCCGATATTTTTACTGGATTTGCTTCAATACCTCTAGCCGAGACTAGGAAACCGAGCAGTTTTCCAGTAGAAACTCCGAACACACATTTGTCCGGATTCAACTAGAGGTTATGCCTTCTCAAGTTGTTGAAAGTCTCTTGTAGGTCGAGAATATGATCGCTAGCGTTGGTGGTCTTTACGACCAGATCATCAACGTAGGCTTCTAAATTCCGACCTATCTGTGGACTAAAGGTTTTCTGCATCAACCTTTGAAAAGTTGCACCAGCGTTTTTGAGACCAAATGACATCTTAATATAGCAACAAGTGCCATATAGAGTGATGAAGGAAGTTTTCTCTTCATCTTATTTACACATATTAATCTGGTGATACCCTGAATACGCATCTAAAAAACTTAGTAACTCACACCCGGAAGTAGAGTCTACAAGTTGGTCAATGCGTGGAAGGGGAAAATCATCCTTCGGACAAGCTTTATTAAGATCTATAAAGTCAATACACATTCGTCATTTCCCATTATTTTTTCTAACCATTACAGGATTGGCGAGCCACTGAGGGTGGTCGACTTCACGAAACCAAGCCTTGAGGAGCTTGTCAATCTCCAACTGGATTGCGTCCTTCTGATCGGGTGCAAAACGCCGCAACTTCTGCTTGATCGGTTTCTTGTCAGGTTGGAGAGCTAGCCTGTGCTTGATCACCTCCCGGGGGACTTCGGGCATGTCAGACGAGACATCCTAATTTGTTTGGAGGAAGGAGACGAGCGACTCTTCTTATTTGGGGTCGAGTTTTGCCCCGACCAGTATCTTGTGGGTAGATGGGTCAGCGTTTCCTGACCCAAGTGGCGACTTGGTGCTGTCTGGAGAAGCGCCTTTGTCGAGTAGTACCTCTTTTGTCTGGTCGGATGGCTTTGGCGTCATCTTTGGCCTCGAGTGCTTGACCTGCATAGTAGATGGATTAGCCTCTCTGGTCGGAAGTTTATCGACCAGTTCTAGGGATTTCCGATCACACACGTAAGCCATTTTTTTGATCTCCTCAAACCATGATGACTCCTTTTGGTCCCAGAATTTTCAAACTTTGATAACCGTAGTGCGTGGTTATCAAGAACTTTGCTAAGGCCAGTCGACCAAAAACTCCATTGTATGCGGATTCGAAATCCATTACATCGAACGGAATCTTTTCTATTTAGAAGTTGTCAGGTCTTCCAAACGTAACCAGTAGGGATACCTGCCCTATCGGTTTAGCGGTGGAGCCAGGGACTATACCATGAAAGGCATATTTCACTGGTTTCACCTTGGACTTAGGAACTTGCATGTCATCTAAAGTTCTCGCAAATAAAATGTTTAAAGAACTACCAACATCTATCAAGATTCGATTAACCCTACAGTTATTAATAGTAGGTTCAACAACAATAGAGAACCTACCTGGTCGAGTCGAATGGATGGGGCAGTCTTCTTTGCTGAAGGAGATTGTCGTGTCCGACCACCTTGATGGCTTAATGATGGTCGGAGGCTCGACGAGGCTGACCTCCCGCTCTATGGCCTTCAGATGACGCCTCGATTCATACGAGAAGATCCTCCAAAGATCATGTTGACCGTGTGTTAAGGCTCCAGGTACTCCATTTCTTCGTCGCTATCTTTGTCCTTTTTGGAACTCGTCTCTCCGAGCTCCTGTATTGCGAGAAATGGTCATTTACCTTCATAATAGTCCACCAGTTTCTTTTGCCAGGCTCGGTAGGTGCGGAGGTCGTGCCCTGCCTGCTGGTGAAGTGGACACCACTTCTTGTTTTTCTGGAATCCTTCGGTCGGGGCTTTTGCTTTGCCTCGATCGGTATAGTCCTTTTTACCCTTCGTAAACTTTTCAGGGATAGCTCGGACTTCTTTGTCGTTGGGTCTGCGATTCTTTTTCTTTTTGAGAGCTTTCTTATTCTTTTTCTCTATTTTGTCCAAGCCAGGCTGTGGGATTTTGTCTTTCCGATCAATGGCCTCACACCACTCAATTGCTTCACTAGCGGTGGCGTACTTGTCGGCCATGTCGAAAAGTTCGATGGTTGTTCGTGGAGGGTTCATTGCTATATCCTCCGTAAGCCGTCGATTCCTTAGACATGTTTTAAAAAGCTTGAATAACAGATGATTCTGCGATCTCTGGTATGAAATTACGAACCTGGCTGAATCTCTTGATGTATTGACGGAGAGTTTCATCAGAGTTTTGCCGGATTCGGTGGAGGTCGTCCTCCTTCCAGGGCGGTCGTACGTACCCTGGATGTTCGCAATTAGAAGGTCATAGAGTTGCTCCCAAGTATAGCTTGATCCGACCGGTAGGTTAACTAGCCACAACCGGGCAGACCCTTCGAGCACGGTGGGCAGAAAGTTTTCCATCACATTTTCGTAGCCACCAGCAGCTCTGATGGCGGTAGTATATATTTGGAAAAACTCTAATGGGTTCTGAGTCCCATTGAACTTGTCCAAGTTGGTCGGTCGGAACCTGTTTGGCCAACGTACATCTTGAAGCCCTATGGAGAAGGCTCGACAACCTATAATCGATTCATGGCGCCTTCTTTGAAAAGGTGCCGGATTGTAATCGGTCGGAGACCGGTTCCTAGTGTTGGAACGCTGGAGCTCCAGTGTGCTGATCCGATCGTAGATATTGGTATGAGGTCTTCGACCGCTTGCTTGATTTAGACGATGTCGGAGATCGTTAGGTCCAAGCGCTTGTTCCTCTCGTTGTGGTGAGGGAGTGGCTACTTGGAATAGCCTTCTTCCCTCATGACTCCTTGGTCGAAATCGTCGAGGAGGCCTTGGTATTGAATGTTCCCCAACATGACCATGCTGCCCTCTACCGAGGGAGGAGCGTTGGGACGAAGCCATGGTTTGACTCTCAAAATTCCTTTGTTCCCGATACGCTTCCGTTCGTTGTGTAGTCTGTTGCAGAATCTCCGATACTTGGCCTATGAGCTGTACAAAACCTGGGGTTTCTGCTAGAACAGGGTTAGAACTATTTAATATATCTTGAACACGTTGCAGGTTTTGTACAGTTACCAAAGGTCTTGGGGGGTTCACACTGGTCGTAGGTGTACGCAGGTCTGAACCTTCCCCCGACTTTCGGATTTGTTCCGTCCGTCCGGTTATTGTTGTTAGGGCTATGCTAGGCGAGTTAACTGATGGGCGTCGATCAGTTCTGTTGCCTTTGGAAGTTAGTGCTTGACAGCCCGCATCATCTCTATCAATACGTGGTGGCGTGGCAGAGTGTGTAGGACCATACAAGGCATCTTGATTTGCATCTCCGATCACATTGACCCCGTGCCTCTAGCAGCGATCCTCCTACGAGCTTCCATTGTAACTAATGGAGAACCTTCCAGTGCTTCTACTAGGAGTTTCAACGACAGAGAGCGGTCGGAGATGAGCACCTCCTGAGGCCTTCTTGGTGGGCTTAGCCTGATCTGGTGGAATGCTGATCGTATGCTGAGCCTTATCATCCCCACTTGGCCTACGACCAGTGGAGGCTTCATTGACACCGTTACCAGATGTCGGTTGGCTCTTGGAATTGCCAAAAGCCGTAGGTGAGTACTTTTCAGCCATGATTTCATCAAGAGTATAGAAATTCTCGAGTGGCGGTGCTGAATTTTCTTCACCTGTTTTGCCGGTCGAAAATACCGGGCTTGGAGTGGCTTCCGGACATTTCGAGCTGGTCGAAATGGCTGAAAGCGCCACTTGTCATAGTGGTGGATCCTCATCCATCCAGTCGACTTCACTAACGTCGGCGACGTGCGAACTAGCAGAGGAGGAAGAGGATGACATGCCGTTCTCTTGCATGGCACGGATGCATCCCTCCATGTCGAGGTCGGCGTAGTCCGCCAGGTCGAACCAATTCTCCTCATCCCAAACTCCGGGCATAGTCGCATGAGCGATTACGAGGAGTGAGCAAGGATTTGATGAGTGGAGAGTTTGTTCAGGAAACTTACGTCTTCTACCCCACAGACGACGCCAGCTGTCGATGATCGAGTCGCCGATCTTACAAAATAAAAGAGGAAAGTGACGTGATGTTTCCTGGGAGAGAATGATGCCGCTCTTTATTAATATGAACTGGATTTATAGGGGGCTGCTTATGACTTGACTAGGGACTAATCCTAATTACACTGAGTGTGAAGATTGCTATGCTCTAATCTGATGATGCTATCTTGCTTGTCTCAGATCAGAATCTCCTTTCTTGCCTATCTGCCTCTGCCCCTTGGTCTTCTGTGCTCCACTCTTAAATAACTTCCGAAGATGTGGCAGTTACTCCTGAAGAATGCGTCCCTAGTGAAGCGTTGCGACTGGTCAGGGTGAGGTGTCAGTTAACAATGTGTTAACTGCTCTGCGGTTAAGTGTCTTAGAGACACTCAACCGTATGGTTGTTGTTGTCAGTGTCTTTAGGACTATGTAACCGTGTGATATGAAGCATACAACACATGCTATATTCATCGGACAGTTAGAATGTACTTGGGATTAGTGACAAATACTAGTTCATAGCTTTTCCGAGTAGCTACTTGGTCGGATGCTAGGTACAAGACTTTATCCAAGCAGGATACCTTTATGTAATCTCTGGAATCCTTACGACCAGTGAGGTCGTTAGCCTTAGGGATTATGATCATGAAGACGTATGATCTTTTATTATGTATTAAGATAATACATAGAGATTTTAGTCCTCATCATTAGTCTTGATGAAATAGGAGTCATTAATCACCAAAACACTAAATCATCGAATTAGGAGGCTAGATACTTACAATCTCCATCTTTTTTGTGACTGACGAGAACAAACTCACAAGAGAATAAATAAGGATTTGAGACGAACAACTACAAGTGAGCACAAGCATGGTCCAATATATGTGACAATTATGAACATGATCGTGCATAATTAATACCAGGCACGAATACGAGCAAGATATGAAGATTAAGCATTAAAGCATACAAGCTCTAAACAAGATAACATTGCTCCCTCTAAATTCATGAACATTAAACAAAGTGGATTTCAAATGATGCAAAGAAAAAGATATTAACATTACAAAGCAACCATAACGTAGCATAACTACTCAAAAGCAAGAGTCGTGTAAACAAGATACATCAAGGCACAAGTCATACATGGCTTAAAAAGAAGTCCTACTCCTCTCTGACCTCTCTCTCTCACACCTAAACTCTTCTCTCCCCCTTTGGCATCAAGCACAAAAAGGGAAAGCTACTCTGCGGTATCGAGTGGAGGAGAAGGTCCGATCGGTGTGGCAAGAACGAAGCTCAAACTAAGAACTGTCGCCCGGAGACACGGTAGGAGTGTCAGAGTCGCTGGACATCTCGGTGGCTATAGTGGAGATGGCAAGGCCAATGTCGTCATCCTGTGCCTGATTTGAAGCTGGAGCTAGAGGAGGTGCTAGGGGAGCTGCAATAGAGCTGTAGAGGTAGAAGGTGCTGACTCTGAAGCTGGTGCAACCTCTGAAACCTCCACTGAAGAAGTGCCGGTCAGGCGGTCACTGAAGGTTAGTCAAAAACAAGAGCCCGACTCGACAAAGCACCAACGGACTCTGAGGAAGCTGCCAAAGGAGAAGACTGGGCTGCTACTGCCTCTGTCTCAACTATCGCTGCAACTGGCTGACTCTGAAGGACTGGAAGAGCAGACTGAACAGCCGATGTCGGTGCCAGTGGAGGAGGAAGTGGAGTGTCTGAAGAGTGACCACCTGGGTGAGACACAAGACGGTGGAGCTCAACATCTCTACCATAAGGAGTGTTAGAGGGTTGTCTTCCCTGATGTCTGATCGGTATCCTCACATCTCCCCACAAATCATTGATCTGATCATTCAAAACCCAAATGACACTGGCAACATTCTTCTGCTGACGCCTGAATCTCGTTTGTTGTCGGAGAAGCTCCGCAACAAAACTGTAGTGAAGTTCCGAAGGCGCACATACTCGTCACATTTTGTATCCTGCCACCTCTGAGCCAAAGTCTGTGACTTTTGAATCCTCAAAAGAATGGAAGTCTGATCGGCCATGCTCTGCTCAATCCTCTCAGGTCTCAAGGCCATGCTGGAGCTGCCGCTATCGGCGTCATGTGTCCCTGGCCTAAAGCGTTGCTCGGGTGGAATGAAGCCTAAGTCATGCGATGAGTCACTATCCTCATCTTATCCCGGCTCTAGGCCTAAGTCCTCGATCGTTGTCAATCTGAGCGTAATCGTGATCGCCCTCAGGCTCCCTGTGATCAAAAGGAAGTTGAGGGCCTTGAGGCACATGGGCCCTTGTCTGAGTCGAGCTGTGGCGGAAGAGCACGTGCACCAAGTCGTATGTCCTCTGAGGTCCAAGCCTGATAATCTTTTAAGTGGCATCTGAAAGTGATCTGAGCCTCCTATCTAGAGATCCGTCCCTCCTCAACAAACACCAAGCACAAAAACGGACCATAGGGGAGGATCCTCTTCATAGTAGTCAGGAGTGCTGCATCTCTCCGATCATCAAATCCACCACATCGATATGCTTTCTAGTGAGGATCAAATGGAGTGTAACACCCCGATTTCCAGAAATCGGGATGTTAATATTTAATTTAGCGATCTATTAAATTTTTTACTGTGTTTAAAAATTTTTCCGGTGTTTAATTAAAATGTTGCTTTTAAAATCAAATTGAATTAATTAAAGGATGCATTTAAAGTTAAATCGAGTTGTTTAAAAAGTTGCATAAAAATAATAATAATGAACAATATTAAATCGAATTGTTTGGAAAGATTGCTTTTAAATTAAATTATTTTGTTTTCTTGTTTTCGCATGCTTTTCAAAACTCATGTCATCGATGTACATTAGTATCACCACTCTTTAACAGTCCGACCGACCGCAGGCGAGACGTCCGCGTGTCCATTCTCTTTCCCCAACTTCTCTCCTCGCATTCACCATCAAAAATCAAGAATCCGACAATGCATGTTGTACCGTTGCGATTGTTGTCCCGAGAGCATTCCATTTTGGCGGTTAGTTCGCGCATGCGTGGCAGTTTGAGAGAATTGACCAGAGGAGAAAAAAAAGTAGCAGATAAAACCTCTGCGCAACCATCGTTATCTCCTTAGCACATCCATTCATCTCAACCATAGTCCTCATTGCAAATTATTTTATTTCACCCCCCAGCTTCTCAACCATAGTCCTCATTGCAAATTATTTTATTTCACCCCCCAGCTTCCCCAGCCGAACAACTCCACCACTACTGCCATCTTCTTGTTTTTATTCACCTCACACACTATCAAACATGCAAAGATTCACCCTGCCACCTTTTGCCCACCATGTGTCCAGCCGAACAAAGCACCACCCACTGCTTTCCATGCCTAGCCGAATCAAATAATCATTCAACCACACTGCCATCCTCATTTCTTTGATGCCCAGCCGAACTCACTTTCTCCCTCTGTCATTTCTCTTTCTTTTGCAGCACCATCCACCCACTGCCCAATTTTTCTTGTCCCAGCACAGAGAGCACCCCACTGCCATTTCCTTTATGCAGCCAAGAGCCATCTTTCCCATTGCCATGTTTCCATCACATGCCCCAGCCGAAGCCCCCTTCTCTCCATTGCCTTTTTATTTTCCCAACACCAAAGCCTACAGGCCCTACACTACCACTCATCTTCTCCCACGCCACGTCTTCCCCAAAATAGCAGCTCCATTCCTTTCTCACACAAGCTCTAGCTCCCATCTCCTCTCCTCAAAATCCCAGCTCTAAACCGAAAATCAGCCCTTGCATGCTATGCCTTTGCATTCACAATCACACAAGCTTTCCATCCATCCAAACATCATCTACATGCATGGCCATTTCAGTGTACTTGATAAGAGAAAGGAGGAGGCAGTGAGCTACATGCGTGCACACGGCAGCGGCTTGGGCGACGAGCCAAGGGCGTCGGCAGCGGCTGCCGCGCATGGGGAGCAGGCGACGCCGAGACGACACCATGGGGGTGCGGCGGCCTGCGGCCTGACAGTGGCTGAGTGCGTGGCGGCTTGCCAGTGGCAGCGAGGTGACATATGCAGTGGCGTCAAGGCGTTGGCCGGGAGCCAGCAGCAGTGGCGCAGCCCAAAGAGCGGCGCGGCCATGAGCTGTGAGGTGTGGAGGAGCCGGCTGGGCAGCGGCCTGGCGGAGTTGCCATGCATGCATGCTATCCATGCAGCGACTCGGGGGCGACAATGGCTTCCGAGAGAACGGGGTCGAGGAACCATGGACGCGAGGACACGGTGCTGTCCAGCGGATTCGTGCGGCACGGCGCGCAGCGACACAACACCGAGGCGGAGGTGGCCGAGCCAAGCACACGAGGCTTGGCGGCGCGGCCAGTGGCATGAAGACGGCGATGTGGAGGAGTCGGCCAACAACGCGGCGCATGCATGCGGTGGCACGACGGCTCAAGAGAGGCGAGGCGGTATGGCATGTCGCACTTGAGCACGGTGTCGGCAAGGCGACTCCGTGGTCGTGGCCAAGAGCGACGGCGCCAATGCGGAGCGGGACGCGGACACAGACACGGACACGAACGAGCTCGGCGACGACTAAGGCGGATGTGGATGGGAGGCCGAGCGGACGCGGAAACGGCGACGGTGACAACTACGGTGGGTGTGGACGTGGAGCCAAGAAGACATCGTCCGGTGACGATACGCACGTCTAGTGCCGTGGTAAAATCTTTAATGTTATTTTTGTTACCGCGCTACGATATTAGTCATGCATGTTGCATATTAGTCATGTGTATGTCATCTATTTATGCATGTTTAATTGTAAAAATAATTTGGTAGCTTAAGGCCGGTATAATTCTCCAGTTATGTCTTATTTATGCATAGATGTCTTCATGTTATGTATGTTGGTAGATACGAATAATTTTATCGTCGTAGCGAAATATGTAGCGTATTGATCAGTAGATGCTAAATTAAATATATGAGTTGATTATTTGATCGGCCGATATTATTGTGAAGACGCATGGAAGCTAGTAGTGATCTTTGGAGGATAAATTAATTGGAGGTTTCTTCTCACATTGGATTAGTAATTTTGAAGATAGGACGCATAAAGACTTTTATAATTTATTACTTGATGGATGACGTATGTGTTGATGATTAATGATATATCTTTTATATATATGTGTATTGTTGCTCGTTGGATATTGGATTAAGTACATTATTGGATTGTTTGATCGGATATCTTAACTGATAGTTATGCGAATCATATATGCTAGAATTTGGGAGATGGTAGAATGGATTATTTGATTGCGGATAAATATTCGGATTGCCATGTAATTAATAGATAAGTCCTATGTGCCGAGTCGATCGAATTGTGCCTCCATTGGATTAGTGGATAAAAAATTATTAGTCGATCGTAGAAGCACATATGTGAGTGAATTGGTAAATGTCGTACATGACTTGTAACACCCTAGCCCAAAATCCGCTCAATGCCCAGCCCACCGTGGGGCGGACCCGCGCACATATAGCACCCCACTTACACATTCGTCCTCACTTCGTGTAAAAGGGTTAACCCGGAGGTGCTATGTTTGGACCCAACAGGCATTATATACTAGTACAACTCACTTTAGACAAGCAATGTGGGACTAATCCCACCACACAACTCCTCATGGGCCACATGGGCCGCATACGAGTAGGCCGAGGTATTACATGACTAGTGCCATGAAATGAATATGAGTTGATCGATTAGGAAGCCATTAGATGTTGGATGTGTTATTAAAATTGTTAAGCTCATTAGGTGTCGGTTGGTCAAATAAACCTCGATCTGTGGAAATTTTGGTATTTGCAAATGTGATTTTCCGAGACAAGACTAGTAGAGCTAGATAGTTAGTATTAACTTAAATAATATATCGGAGGATGATTGATGGATTTAGTCATGGTCATATGCCCATAAGTTAGTGGATTTCGTATAATTATCGGATAGGTTGTATAGTTGGAAGATCGTGAGTTCGGGCATCACTCGATGGATTGACTACCTTGATAACGTCTTAGTGGAGGTTAGTATAGGATTTAAATCAAGATATGAGAATATGATCGGAAAGTGTTATGCATGTGAGTGGATTCAACGCCGGAGAATCGGTTAAGTCAATGATTATGAGAATATTGGATTTGCCGATAGATGTTTTCCTTTAGGAGTTAAATGGAAAAGAAAAGAAGATACATATGCCCCATTTGTCATGGAAAAGTCTAGGTTAAGTTGAGTGTAAAAAGTATTAAGTGCAATAGAAAATTCGGAAGACAAATATCTTTACACTGAAAAGTCATTTAACTTCAAAAATTCATAACTAGATCATAAAAACTCTAAATGAGATGAACCAAGTTATTTTGGTCTTATATTAATATTCTCTATCCATACATGTAATCCTTTTCCTCCCCACTACTCTAAAAATTTTGACCAAATAATTAAATTCGATGAACAGTAACATATTACAATTAAATTGGATTTTTTCTGAAAACTGAGATTCAAACTGCTATAACTCTCACATACTAAATCCAAATGGAATAATTATTTCACCTAAATTCATATAAAATCATCATCTAGCTACTGTAGAAATTTCATACATTTTTGAACATTTCGCATTTTTTGGCTTTCCTTGATGTTTATTTGATATCGTCTTTCTATAGATTCCGAGTTACTGGAAGTAAGTTTGTAAGTAACCGAGAGTGAGCAAGTGAACTCCCGGCAAGGCAAGTATCATTTGAACTTTTTTTGCATCATATTTGATCCCAATTTTTGATAAGTTAGTGCAATGATAATTGCTTGCATGCTATTTTGATTATATCGCTATTTTTGTGATGTGTAGTTAGTTATATCCTATTCATTGAGGTTAATCTTGAATTATTTCAGTACCACATGCTTAAGATAGGTTGTGTAAATTATTGTACGGGATTGCTTAGCCATGCAAGTCTAGATACGGTAGCTTGATTGTCGGGAATAATCCAACAATTATGGGAGACACACACTTGCTTATCTTCATTTATTCCAGATCTTCGTATGTATTTTATGAGTTAAAATTTGTCATTTTAAAAGAGTTTTGGGGTCTAGACAAGTGGTTGCTAGTGAGAGTGCCTTTGTGCACGAGATCGGGTATGTGGTTGACTTGTCCGGACCAAAAAGGACCGAACTTTGGTAATGTCGTTGATTCAAGTAAAACTCGTGCTACCACACGCGGGATATGGGTACTATACGGTTAAGTAAGGGAAAGGTTCTATTGTGTTAAGTCCCAAGGGGGTGTAAGGGCACTTGTGTTGATTATTTGTCCGGAGGAACCGATGTAATTTTCTATAGTGTGCATGGGAGCACCATTTTTCTTTATTTACATTGCATAGGTATTATCCAATACAACTTGTAAGCCGCTTAGCAAGTGCTATCCGTCGCTTGTAGTAAGTAAGGGAACATCTTGCAAGGGGGACTTATCTTAATAGGATTTTCTTGCTAAAAACGATTGTATCTCAATTCTCCCCGGCCGACGTACCAAAGGAAGTGTGTCATTGTTCGGAGGCATCCGGAGGCTTACGGGCTAGTCAAGTCGTGTGGATAAAGTCGTGTGTGTTACAAAATCTATTATGCATACGTGTAGTTAAATTCCAATTGTATGCATAATCCTCCTTGAGATGTTTATATCCTTACTATTGTAGCCTTTAGGACATGGTTTAGACAAAATATGATGTCAATTTGGGTATTTCGACTATGAATAGCGAATAGATGTTTAGCCGGGCTCTAGTTTTCAGTAAATTTGAACACTTGATGGAAATTGTGTATAGATTTGGGAGATTTTGAAATGTTGGACCAAAGGGGTTACCTCTGTTAATTTTTATAAAAAATGAAAATAAAAAACTTAGTCTTTGACGCAAGTGGGTTATATTATGAATTGAGGAGTGTGAGAGGTGTATCTCACAAGTAGATAGGGGGAAATCCTTGCTCAGGTCGATTAAGGACCGAACGTCGATGTATCCAACCTAAGCGTAAGTGTACAACCACATGGATGAACTAGGGCGGTCTTAGCTAATTAATTCGTCTAGGTCTAGCCTTGCATGTTGGTAGGCCGCAGCAGTACGAGCATATCTAGGTAGGTTTGCTCGAAGAGGCTCCCTTCGCCGAGGCGTTGGGACCAAAGCCTTCCGATACAACGGTGAATGCCTCACTGAGATGGGGGGTACCCAGATGAAGTGAGGGTGTTTCATTTGGAGGGCTAGTGCAAGGTTAGGACTAGGTTATGTAAAGGCTTTGTTATGAACTCTGGACTACTTACTAACATGTTGTGAGAGGTGGTGTCGACGGATGCCAAACAAACTAGAAAGCTCGTATCATGTGGGTAAAGTTGTACTCCTCTATAGACTGTGTAAACCTATTTAAATAGTTATGCTCGCAGTCATGAGCACTACTACAAAACAGGCTATAGTAGGCGCCCCATCACGAGCGGTTCCTTTGGAACCGCTCGTATTAATCTGTCGAACTGCGGGTGGCGCGGCGGCCTATCACGAGCGGTATTTTTAGAACCGCTGCGTGATAGTGATATATCACAGACGGTTTGTTAATAGAACCGTTTGTGAACTATCACAGACGGTTCTTATTAATAACCGTCTGTGATAATACCGCTAATCACAAACGGTTTTATTTTACAACCGTCTGTGTACTATCACAGACGATACTATTAACAAACCGTCTGTGATTGGCGGGACTATCACAGACGGTTCTTAATAAGAACCGTCTGTGATAGTACGCAGACGGTGCTGAATGAGAACCGTCTGTGATATTGAGTTATCACAGACGGTTCTGATTAAGAACCGTCTGTGATATCCTCACTCCATATAAATTGAGCCCGACACATCCCTCTGCCGCACTGCCGCTGTGTCCACTACAAGACCGCTTGCCAGGTTCCCTTCAAGCCCTTGCCTTGCCTCTGCCACTGCCTACCGCTTTGGAGAGCAAAATTAAACCCCCTGCCGCTGGCTCCACTTAGATCTGCTGCTCCTCCCCAGGTGCCACACTTCCCTACCCTAGCTCTCCTCCAACATGCGGCTCCTCCCCTAATTAAACAGATGGAGTAATACTTATTATCCTTTATCAACTCTATTGATTAATGATTTTCCCTTATTTTGCTACTCTGTATATGGACCCTAATGTTTATTTGTTTTCTTTGTTGTATTCCTTAATCGAAAGCATAGGGTTTAAGTTTCAATTAATACTTCTCACAAAAGCAATAAATTCTTAGAAAAAGGCAAATTTAAACATCTAGCTCTCAATTTGATGGACCCTAATTAAACCTAAACTATAGCAGCCATTGGATGTTATTGAACCAAAACTATGATATAAATTCCAGAAAATGAAAAGCAAAACATGTAGCCTTTAATCTGGTGTAATTCCTTTGTGCAACGATGAGACAAAACAGTAAACGCATACAAAGAGGTGAAAGTCTTAATTAGAACTAATTTCATGAGTTGTTTTCTAGAACAGATTAAAAAGAAGAATTTATGACACACCAAGATAAGTCACATGTGCAATGATCTATTTTATATTTCCTCCATTTATCCATGAAGAAACGTCATCACAGTGGTTTATTGTTTCAATTATATCAAAACGGATACCCGTGCAATCGCGCGGACCAACTTTCTAGTTATTAGGATCTTCCTCTTGTGTTTTGTCTCGTATCTAATCAACAATCATGCAGATAATCAATAATTATCCGTCGCCAGCTTAGAGAGGAGAAGGTTGGACCCCTGCCCCTAGCGCCTCCAACACCCGCCGCCTCCTCCCCCTTTGCGCCACCTTAGAGAGGAGAAGGAAAGGAGAGAGGAATCATATTTTCTTCGTGAGCTCCAAGGGTAACGATCTATAACCCTTTATGTTTGCTATAAATTAATCGCTAATCAATTTGACACTAATTTGTTACATGCGTAGTGTAGATGGATCGAAACTGGATGTACGGTGTGAACCGTGTGAGTCAAGAGTACATTAATGGCGTGGTTGCTTTTAGAAGAGCCGCTGAGTAGGATATGTTGAAGAAGGGGATAAATTTTATGTACTATCCATGCATTGATTGCGGTAATCTGAAGATGTTTAACAACATGGCGCAGATCGAAGCGCACTTGATTCGAAGGGGTTTCAAAAAAGGGTATACATGTTGGACTAGTCACGGTGAAGAGCAGATTATACCAGAAGTTAATAATGATGACATCGCCGAGGAAGTCAACGATTTCCGGGATGTGGACTGTGCTTTTGATGAGGATAGGTGGCACGATGACAATCTGGATCAGATGCTACGCGATGCAGAAGAGAACTATAGTGAGAGAGAGTTTTGTAAATTTGAGGGCTTAAGGGAGGACTCGGTGAGACCTTTGTTCCCTGGTTGCAAGTCGGAATATACAAGGTTGTCAACCGTGCTTGAACTTCTGAAATTGAAGGCAAGCAATGGTTGGTCCGATAAGTGTTTCACGGCATTGTTAGGTCTCCTAGCAGACATCCTTCCGGAGGGAAACGTGTTGCCCAGCACCACTTATCAAGCAAAGAAGGTTATTTGTCCATTGGGAATGGAAGTAGAAAGAATACATGCATGTCCGAACGATTGTATCCTCTACCGTAAAGAGTATGTAGACATGCATGTATGTCCCGTGTGCAAAGCATCCCGATACAAGCGTCAGAATACTGCTAAGGTGAAGCAAGGACCTCCTGCTAAGATGTTGTGGTATCTGCCTGTGATCCCACGTTTGAAGCGTTTATTTGCGAACCCAAAGGAGGCAAGATTGCTGCGTTGGCACTCGGAGGAGCGTAAGAGAGATGGAAAGCTAAGACACCCTGCTGATTCTGCCCAGTGGAGAAACTTCGATCGGAGCTTCGAAGAGTTCGATCGTGAGCGAGGAATATAAGGTTAGGGTTGAGTGAGATGGAATGAATCCTTTCGGTAATATGAGCGGCCGACATAGCATCGGCCCGTGAATCTATGTATGTACAACCTTCCTCCTTGGTTGTGTATGAAGCGGAAGTACATTTTGATGTCACTACTTATCCAAGGGCGAAGCAACTTTGAGAATGATATTGATGTGTACCTAGCACCATTCTTTGGAAGATCTTGTGACCTTTGTGGAGCGAAGGGTGCAGTATGGGATGCGTACAAGCGAGAGAACTTCACTTCTGGCGCCATGTTGTTACGTACCATCAATGATTTTTCGCCCTTGGTAACCTATCGAACCCGATACAAAAGGAGCCAAAGCCCGTCTCAAGACCGCTTAGATGCTACGGAGAGTGTATGGTGAACAACTCGTGCAAAATCGTGTACATGCGTCACCGTAGGTTCCTTCCTAGAGTCACCCATACCGCAAGATGAAAAAACAATTAAGACGGAAATAAGGAGAACGATTCAGCTCAAGGGCTTTTAGAGGAAAGAGGTCTATGATATGGTTAAGGATATCGATGTTGTGCTTGGGAAGGGCGTAAATTAAGAACCCGTGAGAAGAACATCTGGAAGAAGCGGTCAATTTTTTGGGACTTACCTTATTGGGAGCACTTAGAAGTTCGCCACTACATCGACGTCATGCGTGAGAGAAGAATGTATGTGATAGCTTGATTGGTCTCTTCTTTGAACATTAGTGGCAAAACAAAGGATGGTGTTAACGTCTGGCGTGACTTGGTTGATATGAACATAAGGACCGAGTTAGCACGGATGAGACCGATCTGAGACGACGTACCTTCCCCCAGCTTGCTACACTCTGTCCAAGGCCGAGAGAAATGAACTGTGCCAGAGCTTGCATGGAATGAAAGTCCCATCTGGTTACTCCGCTAACATTAAGAACCTTGTTTTTATGCAAGATTTGAAATTAATTGGTATGAAGTCTCATGATTGTCATGTGCTGATAACACAAATGCTTCCTGTTGCAATTAGAAGTATCTTGCCGAACAAGGTCCGAGTGGCAATCTTGAGGCTGTGTTATTTTTTCAACTCAATTGCTCAGAAGATCATTGATCCCCAAGGACTAGATGCTCTGCAAGCCGAGGTGGTGACGACTCTATGTCATCTTGAGATGTATTTCCCTCCGTCATTTTTCGATATCATGGTCCATCTCATTGTTCACCTTATGAAAGAGATAAAGATATGCGCCCTGTGTTCTTGCGTCATATGTACCCGTTAAAGAGGTACATGGGAATTCTCAAGTCCTACGTCGGAATCGATCTCGGCCGGAGGGCAACATCATCGAAGGTTATGCAACCGAAGAGGTCATTGAGTTCTCGTCGACTACATGGCTCGAGTGGAACCGATAGGTGTGCCTCTATCTCGGCATGAGGGGAGACCGATGGTATCGGGACCATCGGAAGAAATCAATCACTCCCGATCTGGATCGTCGCTCAAGCCCATTTCAAGGTCTTGCAACACATGACCCAAGTGTCCCGTACATCGACGAGCACAAAGACATGGTGCGCCAATGAATCGAGACCGGTCGGAGGTTTGGATCACGAGAGACACAACCGTCGGTTCAACGAATGGTTAAAGGTGCGAATCACGGGGAGGTCATCAAGTGATGATCTGTTGCTATGGTTGTACGAGGGCCACAATTTACAATTGTCGCATGGCAAGGATCGACATAAATGGGTACACATTTTATCGGCATTCGGGATAGGAAGAGCCTGATCGTAAACAGCGGTGTCGCATAGATGCATTCAAGATCGATGGGATGAGGAGCTCCTACTATGGGCAAATAGAGGAGATATAGGAGCTCGACTCGTGCTTTTCAAGATCCCCTATTTCGTGCCGTTGGGTCCATCTCCCACGGTGAAGGTCGACAAATGCGGTGTCACTACCGTGGACCTCGAGCGTGTCGGATACAAAGACGAACCATTCGTCTTGGCTAACCAAGTTGTTCAAGTCTTCTATGTAACCGTCCCAAAAATAAGAAGCGCCACGTAGTTCTTCATGGAAAAAGGAGGATTGTCGGAGTTGAGAATGTAGTGGGCGAGGAAGAATACAATCAATTTGATGAGTTGCCTCCTTTCGAAGCGGCATTAGGCTCGAGGAAGAACCCGGTGAGGAAGCAAGCTATATCTTGCGTCAATCATCGTGGAAGGCCTATATTTTAATTAAGAATTTACTCCAATGTAATTAATTTATTCCATAACATCATGTGTTATGGACTTGTAATCTCTCATATATTTTGATGTCAGCGTGAAATTGTCATGTGTTGATGTGTTACGGACTTGTCATATTTGATATTGATGTCAATGTGTGGGCGTACATTGTAATGTGGAGTATCAAAATTGGTTTCACTTGATTTGGAGTTGAGTTGAATTAGATATGAAATTTTGAAGTCAAATGTGTTATGAACTTGTTATGGACTTGTCATATTTGATATTGATGTCAATGTGGGCGTACATTGTAATGTGGAGTATCAAAATTGGTTTCACTTGATTTGGAGTTGAGTTGAATTAGATATGAAATTTTGAAGTCAAATGTGTTATGAACTTGTTATGGACTTGTCATATTTGATATTGATGTCAATGTCGACGTACATTGTAATGTGGAGTATCAAAATTGGTTTCACTTGATTTGGAGTTGAGTTGAATTAGATATGAAATTTTGAAGTCAAATGTGTTATGAACTTGTTATGGACTTGTCATATTTGATATTGATGTCAATGTGGACATACATTGTAATGTGGAGTATCAAAATTGGTTTCACTTGATTTGGAGTTGAGTTGAATTAGATATGAAATTTTGAAGTCAAATGTGTTATGAACTTGTCATCATACTTGTCACCAGGTTCACTATGTTTTGTCAGGATATCACACATTGTCATGATAATGGTTTTGTGGGGCTATCACAGAAGGGTTTTTAATAGAACCGTCTGTGATAATAATATCACAGACGGTTTCTCCTGAGAACCGTCTATGATAATAATATCACAGACGGTTCCCTAATAGAACCGTCGTGATATGGAAATATCACGCGACGGTTCTATTAGGGAACCGTCTGTGATATTATCCTGACGCAGTTACATTATAGAACCGTCTGTGATATACTTTTTATAAGGCGGGAAACGCTAGGGTTTTGCTCTCACTTGTCACTTCCTCTCCCGCGCCCCTTAGGCTCTCGCGCGCTCGTTCGCCTCCTCTAGGGTTTAGGGCTCGCCCGTTCACCGCCGACTACGACCTCGATGCCGCCGCCCTCAACATTGGCGCCCCCGACCTCGGCGCCCCCGTTCACCTCCCCGGCCGTAAGCCCCGACGTCGCCACCTCCGACCTCGACGCCGCCGTCCTCCTCCCCGTGTCGGCCTCCTCCCTCTGCACCGGCCTTCTCCCCGCGCCGTCCTCCTCCCCGTGTCAACCTCCTACCCCACCTCCCTCCTCCCCGCGTCGGCCTCCTCCCTTGCACCGGCCTCCTCCTTGCACCGTGAGTTCTTGTGCGGCATCCTCTCTGTGAGTATTGGTCCTCTGTGGCAGTTCGGTTGATCTTTGCATATATATATTTGCAGTGCTAGTTGATACCTTGATCGTATTAGTTACGATTTACGAATCTATCTGAAGATGTTGCAAATTGATCAGTGGGCTTTGTTGACATGCTCTGTGATGAACTCTGTCTTATACTGAGATTGAATGTGATAGTTAGTTCATACTTGAGCTCTATTGTATTACTTGCTAGTTTGTGATTCTTCTAGTAGTGCAGTATGAGCTCATTCAACTTTTCATTTGCCATCTTGATCTCTGTAGTCAACCTCTGTTTGACTGGAAGTTTAATCTGTTTTAGATTATGCTTGAGATCATTTGTGATTAAGCAAAGTATTGTTTAGAGCTCATAGTTTGAATTTATATTATCATATTCATTTAATGAAGAGTATAGACAATAGGATTGAGATGGCAAAGACTTGTTCTTTAGCTAATCTCCTACGAGAGCACATAATATCATCAATCAATATGTTGGAATAGTGTCGTGCCTTTGTGAGTTCTTGTCGGCATCCTCTCTGTGAGTATTGCTCCTCTGTGGCGATTCGGTTGATCTTTGCATATATATATATTTGCGGTGCTAGTTGATACCTTGATGCGTATTAGTTACGATTTACGAATCTATCTCAAGATATTACAAATTGATCGATGGGCTTTGTTGATATGCTCTGTGATGAACTACATCTTATCTTGAGATTGAATGTGATAGTTAGTTCATACTTGAGCTCTATTGTATTACTTACTCTTGTCAACATGATGTCTTGTTAATTGGTTACTTTCGGTTGAAAGCTAGTTATTACGATTCTTCATGTTCAGTTCTATTGAGAGTTTTCAGTTTTCGTTGGTAATCTAATGACTAGCTTGTGATTCTTCTAGTAGTCTGTATGAGCTCATTCAACTTTTCATTTGCCATCTTGATCTCTGTAGTCAACCTCTGTTTGATTTGGAAGTTTAATCTGTTTTAGATTATGCTTGAGATCATTTGACAGTTAAGCAAAGTATTGTTTAGAGCTCATAGTTTGAATTTATAGTCATATTCATTTAATGAAGAGTATAGACAATAGGATTGAGATGGCAAAGACTTGTTCTTTAGCTACTCTCCTTCGAGAGCACATAATATCATCAATCAATATGTTGGAATAGTGTATGTGCCTTTGTTAATCTCTAGACCTTTTATTGGTGAGAGTTTAATCCGACGGTTCTTATTAAGAACCGTCTCGTGATTCCTTGCATTTCCTTAGAGAAGCTAGTGGATTAAGGAGTGTTAAATTCTTTAGGAATTATGCTTTAATGCTAATTAATTTTGTTGGGATTAATTCTGAAATTTTGCTAAAAGCGCATTTTTACAACAATCCAAAAAGAAAGTTTTACTTGATTCTATTTTGTTTCTATGTTGGGATTAAACCTTTGCTTAACATTTCCTTAAATCGATCATTTTACTTGATTCTAGTTCTATGCCTTCATTAAAGGCTAGTCTTACGTACATGAAGCATTAAACCTTTGCTTAGCATTTTCTTCGTCGATCCTGACACACTTGAGTGTACCTTTGCTTCGTGCCAATCCTCCAGGGCATGAAGCAAATGGTACACTCCAGTGTGTCGAGCTCGATGAAGTAGGCTCGGGCAAAGATTTGTATCACTAGTTTCTATCTATACAAAGATCACAAGAGAAGCTGGTGGATTAAGGAGTGTTAGAATAGAAGCTGGTGGATTAAGGAGTGTTAGTAATGTTAGTAGTCTGTATGAGCTCATTCAACTTTCTATTTGCCATCTTGATCTCTATAGTCAACCTCTGTACTTCTTCCTGAGATTAATTTGGGACACTTGCAATAAATTTTATTGCATATGTAACTTATATAGATAGCAAGTAAGCGAGATGGCAGAGGCACCGTCTTCGCCGCCGTCACCGACGCCGCAGATGGAAGAGGCGCCGATGAGGCCGCCAACACTGACGCCGCAGATGGAAGAGGCGCCAACGAGGCCGCCGTCACCGTCGACGATAATGACACGGAAGCGAGATGGCAGAGGACAATCGAAAATGCCTTTGGGCGATTGGTCATCATGGAGGTCGATGACTTTGGGGTCCCTCTGAGTCCCAAGAGATCGTGGCGAGATTCCGACCATCTGCGGGATACTTGGAAGGAGCGGGTCCCCATCACCACACCAAGGTGGAAGGACTGACGAAAGAAGCGAAAAGGCGCTACGTGGACAGAACTTTCGAGAAGTTCACTATTCGAAAGCACCGTGGCACACGTCGACGACAGCGATGCTCACGATGGATAAATCGTGGAGGACCTTCAAGAGCATTCTTGTCACGAAACGTGAACACGGTCGACGCCCTTCAAGCGATATAGATTCTTGGCGGGAAGCATGGGACACATTTGTGGCTATGAAAGCGACGGCTGAATTTAAGGAGCAAAGTCGCGCGCACAAAGCTCTCGGACACGAAACACTCACCCGCCAGACTCGGCACCGCCGGGTGCGCGGGTAAATCTGACGAATGGGCGGCGGAGGAGCGAACCCGTTCTGATGTCACGGACCGCGTTCCCTAAATTGGTTAAGCGAGGAAAAAGTCTCGTCTTGGGCAGCATCTCTTTCACAAACCCGGACGGAAAGTGTCCCAGCGTGTGGTAAATATGTCGAACTACCTAGTTAATAAGTCCATAACTTCATAGTGTCTATAATAACATGATGACCTCTTGCGGCGTGACTTGATCGCCCAAGCTTCCCAAGGCTCCTTCCATGCGAGCGAGGAGAAGGATATACTATCTCGACCTTAGGAAACAAGGAGCACCGGGTGCACGTGAGGCCTTGGGGTTAACGTACCTTGGAGTCATGGATTCGCGGACGACTACTGCACATATAGGAGTAGGAAGAGATCCAAGGCCGAGCACGACGACCGGTTGGTACAGATGATTACTAACAAATTTGAAGAAAAGATAGCAGCATTGTAGGGTCAAATGGAGATACTCCTGAGCCAGCGGTCGCAAGCCGCGCCCGTTAATTCGGGAGGCAGTCCTCCTCGATGTCGGAGTAGCGTCGCGTCCGCGCATAATTCTGAACATGACGATGTCCAATTACTGATAGACGACATCCGATTATCGATAGACGACATCAAGGTAACGTACATCTATGGAATGCACCAAAGATAGACCTATAGGGCGCCTTAGCTAATTGCGTGTCGTTTATAGGAGCCGACGCCGTGCAAGCTCAAGTGAGGATGGATGGGTCCTTTGTATTGAGGTTGCTTGCGGGATGGTGTATCCATACGAGGAAGGCGGTCTGACCGGTGCCGGTGGCGCAGGTTACTCAAGGTCGGTGGATATGGTACATGTTAATTTCGAGCCAACCCAATCAAGATTTGCCCGAACGAAGAGATCACAACACTAGGGGATGCCGTCCACTCTTTTATCCGATGGCCCAAGAACAACATCGCTGGACCCGGCGAAGGCCGCGATCTGGGCGCAACCATTCCTCTCAGCGGGACCCTCAATGACTCCACCTCATGTTTAGCCTCGAAGGCCACCTCTTGATTCCGTGGAGAAGACGCCAAGGAACAACAAAAGCGTCTTGACGTGTCGGTTCCCGAGTCGTCTCACAAAAAGATCTTGCCAATCACTAAGGCCAAATCGAAATCAACGAGCGTTAAGCGCCTCCCAAGTCCGGAAGTCCGCGATACAGGAACTACATCATCGGAAAACCGTTGTGCTCGACGCATATTAATGCATCTTTGGATATGCTTGTCGGGCTTTGCATGCACGGTATGGACAAGACCCAAAAGAAGGGGTGTGATATTGGAATCACCGTCGAATCACGAGGACAAGCATTTCTTCAACGGGACGAGGTACTTCGTCGTGGGCTTCAACGACTTATATGACCTATTCAACCTCGTTGGCCTCGACGTCTCGCTTCTACGATGTTGGACACTGTAAGTGTGTACAATCAAGTTCTACATTCATGTAATATCGATAAATATCACAACTCATTGCTTACGTATAGATATATGCTGAAAAATGTCTGGGAATAGAAAGAACCGGTGGATTTCCTCGACCCACATGTGGTATCGTTGCAAACCATCCAAGAAGACTCGTCCTTCGTCGAGAAATACATAACGAGGTCATTGCTTCATCAGACGAACATGAAGTACATAGTGGTGCCCTACAACCAGGGGTAAGTGTCACTACTTGCTATACAAATTTCATTTGTACTTTATACACAACACGAACTTAGGTTTAATGACTATAGCGACATACATGAGTAGGTACCACTGGATCCTTTTAGTTATTATACCCAAGAGGAACCATGTGATATACCTTGATTCCCTAAACCGCAACAAGCACGACTTCAGCATTCTAAGAGGAATACTCGAGAGGTATACTCATTTCCTCCTTACATAACTCTATTGTAGTCTTCATTCGTTTGAAATGGCCGAGGATAACTTTTTCGAATCATGTAGGTCGTTCATCAATTATGTTGCCAACAAAGGAATATACAATGGAAAGAGCGCCCAACTAACACACAGGATGGATTTTCCGATGCAGCGCTACAACACGATAATCCTATATCATACTTCATAATAACGCGTCTCGAACTAACTATACCTATATATGTAATTCTATTTTTGCGATGCACTTGACAAAAAGATGATGAGTTATGTGCAATCTAAATGCGCTATCATATGCAACTAATCCTTAGAGCTAGGAAGAAGGATCCTGAGGTTTGTCAATCTCGAAATAATTATTTCCTAATTATAAATTTAAATATATATATAGCTTACCACTTTACAATTGGTAGCGACAGGTCTTGGATTTACAATGTGATTCACTCGTTGCGGAAGAGATCAAGGACATTCGAGGGAAGCTCTGCGCCTTTATCAACACAGAAATCATTAACGAGAATGGAGAGTTTCACTCCGTCGCCAACCGAGAGCATCACCCCGTCGACACATCTCAACGTAAACAATTGTAATCCAGTTGTAACTATAGCGACAATACTTGAACAAATGCGATCTTTTGTAATTTATTTTGAGTAATGATTACTTTGAGTTGTCAACAATTGATTATCTCTAATGAATCTGTTTTTGTGCATGCTTGAATCTATTTTTGTGCATGCTTGTTTTCAGAGGGCATGGCTAGCAATTCCTGAGGCTAGCCAGAAAAACAGCAAAATTGAGGTCATGGGTTTGAGCTATCACAGACGGTTTTTTGTTAAAACCGTCTGTGAAGGCAAGTATCACAGACGGTTTCTACTAAAAACCGTCTGTGATACGAAATATCACAGACCGTTATAAAAACAAACCGTCTGTGATCCGCGAATATCACAGACGCATTTATTCTTAGTACAAGCCGTTTGTGATAGTCACAAATCACGAGGCGGTTTTTGTTTAGAATCGCTCGTGATATTCCCATATATCCTGAGCAGTTTTAGTCCAAACCGCTGCGTGATACTAGCCTTCCTGAGCGGTTTTTAGTAAAACCATACGTGATATTGCGTATCACGAGCGGTTTTTACCGTCGTGATAATGGCTGTTATCACAGACCAACAAACATAGACGGTTCGGAAACCGTCTGTGATGACGGTTCCGAACCGTCTATGATGTGGCTTCCTGTAGTAGTGGAGCATGCTAAGTGTCGTTTCACTGAGTATAGTCTCTATTTTTGCAAAATCGGTCTTGTTGGGAAATGTTGGGATGGTTTTGTTGTTGTTAACCTGAGTGCCATGTCTATGGCTGAGAATGAAATGATGACCAAAACCAAGGAGGGTTGTGGATTTACTATTGTTAAGTTACATACTTGTTATTTCATTACATGTCAAGTGCTCTTTAAAATTTTTGTTGCAAATTACTACATATCGATATTGCAAATTAAACTTGCTTAATATTGAAAATAACTTGTAGTGTAGAGCCTCATCCTTTGATAGCTTTGTATTTATATTATGTTGTGATACACTACAAGTCTTCTTGAGTACAAAATGTACTCAATCTTGCTTAAATTGTTGATTAGAGTTTGAGGATGAGCTTATGCCAGACAATGTGTTCTTTGCACCTGGTACTGGAGGGTACGGTGATAGGTCTTGCGAGGATTTGATCCTTGTTAGTTGCCTAAGGGTATGGATAGGCACACCACTAAACATTTTGGGTTTAATTGCTATGCTTCCATGTTTAATTCGCTACTTGTGTTTGAATTTGGCTGATCGGTCGTGTAACATAAACTTGTCACGTAAATGCTTAAGTTTAATGTCCTATATTTGTTTCATGTTGTATGTGTAATGTGTATGGATGCGATTATTAATGCTATGCATGTGTGTACCAGTCACTGATCATGGGACTAGTACGGTACACACGAGGTCTTCGGGTATTCAAAGCCCGGAGTCCAACAAATACACATCGTATTTTGAAAAAACTTTTGAGTGCACATATTTACATCATGTGAGCCAACTCAGCACAGAACCCATGCCACAATAGCTCTTAGAGCACCAACCCATTCCACCTCAAAACACTAACAATAGCAGTAGCATCATCATCCATAATAACCGTCATAGAGCAATGGGGAGCGAGGTAGAGAGAGTAGTCTACCTCAGTGTGACACGGCAACACCACCACCAACACAACCCACCTCCAGTACGACCCACCATGCATGACCACAAGCCAGCAACCCACTGCATCACCATTCACCATGCATCAATCAACCCCACAGCCATCATCCTCTAGATCTGTGCATGAGCAAGAATCGACATCAACAAATAAATCAATCACAAAAAACCTAAAAGCAAAATATCAAAAAGGGGAGGAATGGGGGGGAGCATATCCAAGATGGGAGAAACCCATCCAAACCATAGCCCCCCCCCCCCCGGTAAAAAAACCGGGTTGCCCAAACACCGAGGTGAGGGCGTGCACCCGAGCCATGGGCAACCACGGGACTGAGTAGAGGAGTCAAGCAACGCGTAGAGGCCCAGGCGCGGGCCGGGCCAGGGAGAGGGTGCGGCGGCACGAGGAGGAGGGAGCCGCCGCGCTGGTCGTCACCGCCAGATGTGAAGGGGTGGGGGAAAGCGCGAAGCCAGATGCGCACGAGTGAGGAGGATGTGAACGGGTAAAGGCAAACTCTAGAGTCTGAATATAAATAGGTTTAGACATCACAAATAGTTCTAAAGTAGAACCTTCTGTGATAAGTACACATCATAGACGGTTCTAAAGTAGAACAATCAGTGATAAATATACATCACAGACGGTTCAAATAAATAACCGTCTGTGATAATATACATACATAAATGCAAATTTAGAACATATGACACATTCACATGTTAGTACAGAATTATATCTAAATATTTGCTAAAACTATGCTAAAACCGCTAATTTTACGGCAAGTAGTTCAACACCTATGCAAAGAACTTGGCATACTCATGTCTAATCCTACAGTCGTCGCTTTAGAAGACGACGTAGTCATCCCACCCTTCCGTCATGCCACAACCATGCTCGTGCATCGGTGGCTGTCCTCCGACAGCGCCTACACCCGGCCCATCCATCTTCTTCCACACCGCCTCTTGGACCGCATCCACAGCGAGCCTCCGGCACCGTCTACACTCCCGGTTGGTCCTCTTGGCCGTCTCGCATCCGTTGTCGGTCGGCTCCCGTTGACCTAATTGATGTAGTGCTTTCCAACGTCACGCGCTTCGCCGACTGTGTAGAGGAGTAGGCAGAGCACATAGGCCGCAGCCTTGTGGCCGCCGACGGCCACCCGTTCAAGGCACACGAGGCCGCGCTGCATGTCTTGGGGTGCAAAGACAAGCGCGAGGCCGACGATGAAGTAGGCCTCCGTGTTGCCGGCGCTGGCCAGGTAGTTGACAACGGTGAGGTAGTGCTCGTTGTCCAGCCACTTCATCGCCTCCTCTCGCTCCAGTGCCACGCACCTCCCCACGGTGCGCTCCTTGGACACCTTGTACATGACCTTGCAACTAAAATTCAAGACAACAAAAACTTAATACAAGAATTACTCCATAAGAGAAAATTAAAAGGCCAAATTAAGGTCATTGTTGCCAGTCAAATTCAGTTCAGAACTAGATATTGGACACAAAACGAAATCAACACGAGATTATTTTGCGCCGTATCAAACGACTTTTTGGTTTTTCTCCTTTTTATAGATTTTTAGAGGAATTACAATCAGGTTCTCTATCAGTCTTTGAAATCAAAATGAACGCCTGAAGCTTTCCGACAACTAGGATGATACGCTATAGTCATCTTTGGAAACTAACTCTTAACAAAAACAGAACATGATACTGACTCCTTTCAAACCTACCAAAAACAAAAGAACAAAATACGTATGTGGCTCGTAGGCTACAGAGGTCAGCCATGGGCTGAGGAGAGCTCGCAGTCACGAGGCCGACGATGTGGACGACGACATCGTGAGGAAGAGCGACGGCGATAGCCGACCTCCTCACCTTGGTCCTCATCGTCATGCTCCGAGTACTCACCATGGCGTACGTATTCCATACCGTAGATGTGTGCTCACCATGGCGCGCGATGATCATTCTTATAAAACGTCGAAGAGACGCATTGTAACGTCAGCGCATGCGCGAGATGAAGAGACGCATCGCGCGGGAGCCAAAACATTGAATTATCATAGACAGTTATATTTAAAACCCATCTATAACGTCTATAATCATAAACAGTTCTTGTTTAGAACCGTCTGGGAATTATCACAAATGGTTCTTATTAAAAACCATATGTGATGAGCCCTCCAGCTTCAGTTATGAAGATAGGAAAAGGAGCGTCAACTGTATTTATGAAAAACAATTCCCGAAAAGGCGGTGATGCTTTGGTTACCAACGATTTATTAGGAGCAGATTCTAATAAATCCTATCCATCGGACTTCCGTCTTTATTCGCTTAATCTTGCCACAAGTTGTTGGCCTATAAATAACCATCAAAAGGGCATAACTAAAAAAACTCACAAACTTTCCATCTTTTCTTACTTCCATTTCTTCTTAAAGTTCTCATATCTATACCCTTTTAGTAAGACAAAATTCACATAACAATTTGACTTTTCGACCACCGTGGAAAGAACAAAATCCATGGATGACTTCAATTAAGGTGGTCGAAAAGTTAGTTTGGTCTATGGATTTGAAGTCTTCAAGAAATTGGTAGAAGATCGTATCTCTACGATCAGGTGAGCACTTTATTGCCTATGATATGTAACTTCCGATCGATCATGATCGATCGAAAGTTACACATCAACGAAAGTGAAGCTACACATACGGAACAAGGTGCCTACCGGATTACATATCTTCTGCTTTCTTCTGTTGGAAATCAACTTTGACCACTTTAAAATATCAATCTCGAGGAGCTGGCTGAAATCGACTAACCAGTTGTTTCTCATTACAGATGGTTCCAATAAATAACCGTTTGTGAATTTAGTAATATTACAGACGGTTCTTAAATATGATCTGCCTATGATACTTCACAGACGGTCTTCAACATGAACCGTATGTGATATTACCTCTTCATAGACGGTTTTTAACACAGGTAGTCGCTAAACCAAAACCGTTTATGATTGTATTTAATATTGACGATTTTAGTTAACCGTCTGTGATGAGCCATCTAGTATTAGCCTTTTTGTAGTAGTGAGTATTCTTTCGCCAATTGCTACTCGATCGATCTTATGTAGACAGGCTTCACCATACCTGTAGTTGTTTTTAGGCGGTGACTAACGCCTTGATCACTAAAAATATGTGAGCAGCACACCCGACCAAGTATGGACGGTTGAAGTATAAGTGAATTATCCGTTTTTCCTCATCAGCTTAAGCTTTTATGTGAATTGGTTGATGTATGCAACTTAATATGGTATCAGAGCTAAGATATCTTGAGTTCAAGACCTAGTTTGCGCAATTAAAGAAAAATAATTGTAGCTCACTTCTATTCCACGTCTTAAACCTGACGGAGCCTATACGTGAGGGGGAGTATTGAAGTATAAGTAAATTATTTGTCTTTCCTCATCAGTTTAAGTTTTTGAGTGAATTAGTTGGTACGTCCAACTAAATATGGACTGTCGAGACAATTTTCAGATGAATTTTCGTGTAGCAGTACGGTTCGTACAGGCATGGACGAAAAGGCCAACTGCCTTTGCCGAAAAAGTTGAACAAACAATTAGACTTTCTCGCACATCTTGTCTTGTACGTACGAGGTCAAATTCTTGAGCTCAGAACAAAATGTTTTAGAGTACCATTTATACTCTAGCTAGCTAGTACGATTACTAAAGATTCCTGGTGATGTCAAGTTGAACATTTCATTAGAAGGAAATCAAGACAAAAAGATTATCTCTAATTCCTTATAGGTTATTATTTTGAGTGGATACTGGTTAAATGCTTGATCAAATCTACAGAAATCACCTCAGAAGGAGGTAATGATAGCTGGAAGTGTCAGATTGGAGATTGTGGCGAAGCAAATCTTAAACCTTCATAGGTGGCGGTTTAGTCACATAATTTGTAATGACTGAGTTTCATTTCCAATTGTCTTTTGGTTGTAAGGCTTTCAGCCACTTTTTAAATCATCTTTGGTCTTTGTCGTACATTACTTTTTAATAAAATGGGTTGTGTGTATTCTTGATGCAGAGACTGCGAGATATTTTTCTTTTCCATTATCTAAAAAAAGCTATGAAAAAATCTAGCAGCCGGGCCAATTGCTTACACAAACTTGGAACAATTTGCCACTACTCATCTAGTCATCTTCCTTCCTTTATCAGTTCTTACACGTGGTTATCTCGTTGTCAAGATATTAAGTCACGACTATTGAATTGTTCAACATTTATAATATAACATGCAAACGGTGCGTGCTAAAAATTTAATATTAATTAAAAAAATCGAGCACACTACATCTAGCTTAAATAATCACATAAAAAATTACTAAGTTGGCCATGTCTGTCATCAAGAATTCACTTAGATCCAGTATACCAACGTGCCGGTTAATTTTCGTACATACATGCTCTGTGATGTCCTCTAATAAAGCAGTTTACTGTCCTCTGTGTAAGCACGTATGCTAAGCGTGGCAGCGTTAGCATACCTAAAGTCGGCTTGGTTGCGAGCTAGCTGGTGTTTTCGTCTAGCTGGCTAGTTCAGCGCAATCCATGCATGGTTGTCAGGTGATCGACTTCAAGAAAAGCTTTTCTAAAAAACAAAGGGACTTCAAGAAAAGCTTACTGAATTATCAGTAGGATTGGTATGCAAACGGCTATTCAGGGGGGCATTGGCAAAGTAAAAGATGATATTTGGATTGGATAGAAATGCATGAAATCTTCAAATAAAGATAGATATGCATGAGGAGCGGGTCTAGGCCCGGCCATGGGCAAAGACCAGCACATTTTACAAATGCATGTCAACAAACCAATCCACATAATCTACTATTGAGTCAATCGAATTTACAAGTTTCATAGTGTTTCTATGATCTAAACAACAACACGCAAATCAAATGTTGGATCTTGATGTTGAAAACTTGACAGGCATCAATTAATTTGGAATTTTTTTATTAATTAATCCTTTTTTTAATTTTATTTTAACATTAACTCTCGGCGTACTTTATTTCTAATTCTGATCTCTTTGGTCACACCACTACCCGCAGCGTGACAAAATAACGATGTCACGTTAGCCCGTATCTAGGGCAAGCTCTTGTCACGTCACGAGTGGTGGCGTGACAGTGTTGTTTGGTCACGCCACGACCAGTAGCGTGACCAAAAGTGCTATTTAGCGGACTTATCATATTGCGTGACAGCGTTGTTTTGTCACACCACGGATGGTAGCGTGATCAAAGTGGTCAGAATTGGAAATAAAGTGTGCCGGGTTAACTTTAAAATAAAATTAATAAAAGATTAATTAATAAAAAAATTCTCTGTAGCCGTACATAGGTGATTCAAAAACCAGTAAGCATATTTTTTCTACAAACATCAAAGAAGCTTCTCAGACTGAAGAAATTTTGCAGAGTAGCAAAAATAAAGCATTCACACTGGAGCTAGGAATTAAACTAGCTAGTGTCGGCTATTTACAACGTGACTCGTCACGCGGTCCACCTATCTTATGTACTTACCATGCTACAACCACGGGCCGATTCAACGAATCTGGATTCTGGACTAGACCCTCACGTAATTACCCCTTCCGTACGTTCTTTTGTAGACTTTTGAATTTTGATTCACCAGGACGGTGCAACAGATTGACGGAACTAACAGAGGTTTATTTACTGCCGACGGAAGACGTGCTCCTCGCCGGTGTCGTGGTCGAAGTGCCGGATCCACCGGCTGGTGCTCCGGCTGCCCCGGCTCTGCAGGCTGGGCCCCTTGCCAACGCCGACGTGCAAGACCTCGACGCCGCTGCCGATCGGTAGGTACACGGACCGCACGACCCTCGTCCCAGCCGCCATGGATGCCGCCAGCACCGTCGCGCCGCGCCAACTCCCGCCTCCGTGGCGCACCACCACCATCCCCCTCGTCCCTGGCCTCGCCGCCCTCAGCACCGCCGCGGCGTCCTGCCTCCGCGCGTCGACCACCAGGAGGTCCACGCCCACCAGCCCCGCCATCGCCTCGTCCGCCTCCCCGACGACGACCGTCGACGCCGCCTCGGAGCAGCAGGTTGCGTAGGCCGCCACGGAGCCCTCGTCCGGGAGCACGCAGGAGTAGCGCCCTCCCGTGCGCCGCGCGGCGGCGGCGAGGGCGAGGCTCGTGGCGGCGGGGCGGCCCGAGGAGGAAGAAACCGACACGTCCGGCGCCTCTACGACGAGCCGTGCGTTCCATCCTCCGGCCATGGCAGAGACGAGCTCGGCGAGGTCCGCCGACCCGGCGAGGTCGTGGTCGGCGAGCGCCCTGACGCCGTCGATGTAGGCCTTGGACGCCATCTCCGGACACCACACCAGCTTCATCTCTCTCAAGGGAAAGAAGACTCTGCGAGACTGCGACGAAGGGAAGTGCCAAAGTCTGGGAGTGTCTGAGTGGGGAAGGAAGGAGGCCATGGGAGGTGGTGCGCGTGTATAAGCGGGCGCAGATATATATCCGTGGGCGTTGACAATGCGATCGGTTGGGTCGGGTGCGCGCCGCGCGGTGGATTGAACACGTCGCAGAAAGGACAGCACGTTCTGGGTTTTCATCGGTCGCGGGAATAAATGTGGAAAGGCACGCCATCGCCGGCGGGCCAACGGACGGACGGACGTGGTCGGCTGTTCGTGAGCGTAGGGCCCGGCACGGGCGGTGTGCGCCATCCATACGTGCCGAACCTGGTTAAAGTCCATCTTTGTCGGCTCGCGCGCAGTGGCGATTAGGCCCTACCGTGTGTTCTCGATTCTCCAGGATGATGGTTTTGTTTGGGGATTTTTGTTCGGGGATGTCGATCACTATGTCTGTCAGCTAGCTGTTAAGAAAAAAAAATGAGCGGTCACGCACAAAAAGAAAAGTACAAGAAATCTTCTCATTTTTTCCAACAGAAATATTTGGGTTTCATTTCATCATAGATCTTGAATTTTTTTTCACAATAATCTATTTTTTATTATTAATTACAACATTATACCTACGATAATATTTTTCTGAAATATACTCCTGTCGCCGAACCGTTGGTATTTGGATCGATAACTCAACGGTTGAGCGATTTGGGACACTTGTCGCCCAATGGACACAATACATGCCCAGCTAGATGAGTGAGCTGCACACTAGGACCAACCGTTGAGAGACAAATGTCCCAGTTGCTCAACGGTTGAGCTACTGGGTCCATCGCTCAACCGTTGAGCTACTGGGTCTAGTCGCCCAACGGTTCAACGACAGGAGTATATTTCTGTAAAAAATATTATCGCAGGTATAATGTTGTAATTAATAATAAAAGATGGATTATTTGAAAAAAATTCCAAAGATCTTTCGATCTCAAACAGCTCAATATCGGCAAATCTAGAAGTTTCTCTGAAGAAACAAGTCCTTCTACATTAAGCAACAACGGTACGGTGTCATTATCAATATGGACCATTGGATCAAAAAATAACGCGTGAGTCATCCAGCACTGTAGCCACGTTCTAAAAATCCTCGTGTGTGTACCGTACTAATCCCATGATCAGTGATTAGTACACACATCTACAACATTGGTATACATATCCGTACACAATAACATACAACATGAGAAAAAATGGTACATAACTTAAACAGTTACATAGTTTACAATACAAGGGCCAACCGGCCAAATGAAACTTCAAGTATCAGAGGTAGTAGCGGAAATTTAGTACATTAAAAGCAAAAGTCTAGCGGCATGACCATCCAAACCCTCAGGTAACCGACAAGAAGTAAGCCCTAGACAGACGCATCCCCGTACCCCCGGTACCGGGACCGAAGACGGCATTGTCCAGCATGTCATCCTCTGAACAACAACTTAAGCAAGATTGAGTACACTGCTTATTCAGTAAGACTTGTAGTGTATCGCAAAATTTATATATATGCATGGCTAACAAGGGACAAGGCTCTATGCTACAAGTTGTTTTCAGCATTAAGCAAAATTTATTTGCAGTATCAATACAAAGTATTTTGCAACAGAAGTTTAAAGAGCAGTTAAATAGATAAAGAACAACAAGTAAGTAACTTAATAAATAAAAAATCACAACTCTCCTTGGCTGCGGTCAATATCTCATTTTCAGCCATAGACATAACACTCAATTCAAATATCATCAAAAATATCCATCCCAACATTTCCCGATAAGACTGTTTTTGCAAAAGTAGACACTATGCCTGATGTGACTACTCATAGTGCGCTCATGACCACAAGCACAGCTATTTAAATATATTTACACTCTGTACAGGCGTACAACTTTACCTACAGCATACGAATTCTCTAGTTTATCTATCATCCGTTGATACCACCGCACACAACATTATAGTATGCAGTCTAGAACACGTATCGAAGCCTTTAGATCACCTAGTCCTAACCTTGCACTAGCCTGGCAATGAAAACCCTCACTTCAATCTCGGGTGCCTCCCGTCAAAGTTAGACATTAATCGTCGTGTCGGAAGGCTTCAGTCCCAACGCTTCGGTGAAGGGAGTCCATTCGAACAATTACACATACTCACACTACTACGGCTTACCAACATGTAAGGCTAGTTTTCGATGACTTAATTAGCTAAGGCTGTCCCATATCGACACATGTGATTGTACGCTTTCGCTTAGATTCGTCGCACCGGTGTTCAGTCCTTAATTAACCCGAGCGAGGATCTCCCCCTATCTATATGCGAGAAACCCTCTCACAATCATCAGTTCATAATATAACTCGCTCACGTCGAAATCTAGGTTTTCCTTTTTTTATACAAAATTAACAGAGATAACCCCTCTAGACCATTATTCCACAATCTCCCAAATCATGTTCATTATTTCATCCACTCCCAAATTTTAGTAAAGAATAAAGCCCGGCTAAACATTTATGCGATATTCACATTCGAAAAAAATAATTCGACATCATTTATTGCCTAAACCATAGCCTAATGGCTACAACAGCAAGTATATTAATATTTCAAGGAGGATCATGTATGGAATAAGACTATAACTACCGTTATCCCCAAATATAGCAATTTTAAGCAAACATAAACCCATGCATAATAGATTTTTTAAAAAGAAATACAACAATTGAAATAATAGGATCAACAAGGTCAAAGTGGATGCTAGCCTTGCTCTGGTATATCAAAGTATGAGGATGGAAGATCTTCTAGATTTCGTTCGAAGTATCGATGTCTATTCATAAAGAGCTGATAGCAAATTAATTATAGAAAAATAATTTTAACAGCAACAAAATCCAAATATTTTTGTATATTCAGAAGGATCATGATTTTTTTTGAATTTAAAAAAAACGATTCATTCAATTTGGAGTTCGTATGCAAAAGTTATTAGCGTTTTTATTTGCTTCAGTTTTGAAAATCCAGAAATTAATAAAAAAAAAGACGTCGAAAGCGTATTCTCTAAGGTTTCCGCTTTCTAATAGAGAAATCATATGTTTCTCTGAGTTCTTTTGAGGTTTACGCTTTCCAAGAGAGAAAGCGTATTTTTCTCTGAACTGTAAGCGGTTTTTGTCATTTTTCTGAATTTTTTAACTTACATATGAGGCCTATGTGTCAGTGACGCGTATTTTTATTTCCTTGATTTTATTTATAAAAGAGAGGCGGTCCCACATGTTATAGATTCATTATTTCTTAACTAATGATTAAACCTATTTTTGATTTTAATTAACTGACAGCTAGGGTCCACATGTCAGTCTCTCGATTTTAAAACATGTTTTAAAACCAGAAATAGTTGGTGGTCCCACATGTCAACGACACATATTCTAAAAATGTGTTCAAATAGATTTCTATTAACTTTTCTACCGGTCCCACTTGTCATACACTCACTAACTTTAAGCACTGTCATTAACGCTGACCAATACTTAGGGCATGTTTGTTTCAGCTATGCTTTTCTGAAAAGCGGCTTTCGACCGTACTGTAGGGCTTTTTGGTTGCAGGCTGAACGGTTGGACTTTTCTAATTTGGTGTCTAACTATTTGGCTTTTAGGTAGGCTGGCTGCAGCTTTCGAGATGTGAAATATCTGAAATGCCCCTAAGGACAGTAACGACTTGTTTGATGCCGTTTAACGCAATTAACAACATTTGACGACATTTAACGACACTAAACGCAATTAACGACATTTAAAGACAATGAACAACTAGCACAATTGACGACAACTACTGCAATTGACGACAACTAGCGGCAGTTCATGACAAGTAATGACAATTAATGACATTTGACGACAACTAACGGTAGTTAACGACAAATTAACCGCAATTAATGTAATTAACGACAATGGACAATTTTTACATAGAAACAAACACTGAACATTGCAATAACAATCAGTGAAGGCAATTATGGATAATTTGTATTAATTCAGCTGTATATGTAACAGGAACATGCATTAATGGATATAATTACAATAAGAGTAACCAAACAAATTTCTATAGATGTTGAGGTATCCAGAGTTACTTCACAGTCATTGAAACTACTTCTAAGCAAGTTTCATTGATCCTCTAGATATCAAGTACACCTTACCAACCTTAATTAGGTCATATAACTAATCAAGCACCGAATTGAAGCATGTTGCACGAATTTCTCCACCATGTGAATCAAGGATTAGCGTATTTAACGACAATTATTCAATAAATAATTATTGCAAACAATTATTTCATAAATAATTATTACAAACAATTAATACCCCTCCACTTTTTTTTGGGCTTGGGACCAGCATCGGCAGTGTTAGGCACTTTGTTTAAGTCTGTTAATGTCTTAATGAAACAACATCAAGTACTTACAAAGATAATCAATGTCATAAACTGTTGTGAATTACAAGCAAATCCCATGCTTGAACAAGAACAAGCACTTAGAATTGAGATTTACACATGACATGATAAGCAAAAGGAGAATCAACATACTACAGAACAACTTGAGTAACCAATACAAGACCATGTTCCATGAAAAAATCCATCCATTGATCATGCTAGGTCCATTAACAGAGGGAAAGTCCCACATGTCTAAAAATCTTAGCATGTAACAACACTTCTATTAGTGAATCCATTCTATAACGAGCTACTAACAAATGAATGTGTGTGTCATCATCAAAACACAAGTATTCAATGATGCAAAATAGAAGCAAGAGAATCCAGATTAATCATCTTCACATCAATTGCATATCCATTCATGTTCCAATATACACTCTAAAAATTGCATGGTAGATATCACAATTCATAGCAGTACATCATCATAAAAAAAAGGGACAATGTTTGGATTGATTGATACAATATATAGGATTAGTTGACTATCCAACAATCAAACATCAGCTAGGATCCAGGATTGTTTGATTAATATAAATGTACAAACACAGTAAAGATGAATGATAGGAATGTCTAAACATCAGCTAGGTTGATATCTCATCACTGACTTAGAACCATAATATCAACATATATATGCCCTTAATAACCCATTATCATATAGAATTACACACTAGATGTCTTGTATCTCCAGAAAAATAATGTAATCTGAACACTCCATGCATATCACTACTACAGAAAAGGCTTTCACTGAGCGGTTCAAAACGTCATCACGAGCGGTTTCGTGGCCGTCTGAGTTTATGGGTCGATGATGACATGAGGTCATCACGAGCGGTTTTGAACCGTGCGTGATGTATACTTTCCGAGCGGTTTGTGGTTCAAACCGTCTGCGATAATAATATCACGAGCGGTTTCATCCACAAACCGTGCGTGATAACTTTATATCACTGACGGTTCGACCACAAACCGTGCATGATAAGCTTATATCACGAGCGGTTTCATCCACAAACCGTGCGTGATAAGCACATATCACTGAGCGGTTTGTGGTGGAACCATCTGTGATGACTTTTCTCTATAAAGGCCCAGCGATGGTACTTGTACCATTAAATCGGCATCATATATATATTACATATATATTGTTCGTGATCTCTCGGCCACTTTGGGGATGCGTCCACATGACATGAGAAGGATGAGGCGGTAGCTACGGGCAACCTCATTGAGCCCATGCAAATTCAAAAAGTATGGATGCAAGGAGGCGTTAGGACATCAATTACAGGATTGGGCGTCGCTATGTTGAAAGATGTAGTTGATCTTGTGAGTACTCCGTGGAAGTGGCATCATATATTAGCAACTATCCATTCTTGAGTATGTAATCGTCTTTAAATCCAACAAGAACACTAAGCAACCATTCTCATATTTCAAAAGAATTCTCAACTTGTTGCTTGGTGTTCTTGTTGGCTTTAAAGACAATTACATTGCTCATGAAATTATCATGATATAATATATATATGATGCCGGTTTTAATGGCACAAGCTTCTCAGTCATGTGACCAACGCTGGAGACTTTATAGAGAAGAGATTATGAATGGAATGGTAGGGCGTGCACAGTGCATGAAGAGGTAGGAGAACTTGACCGCATGAACAAGGGGACTATTAATATGAACTAATTATCAATTCAATTTCAGCATAAGACTATTGACACCATTACATCACAGAGCAAGGGACTATTAATATGAACTAATTATCAATTCAATTTCAGCATAAGACTATTGACATCATTACATCACACAAAGAAGAGGACTATTAATATGAACTAATTATCAATTCAATTTCAGCATAAGACTATTGACACCATTACATCACGAGCAAGGGACTATTAATATGAACTAATTATCAATTCAATTTCAGCATAAGACTATTGACATCATTACATCACACAAAGAAGAGGACTATTAATATGAACTAATTATCAATTCAATTTCAGCATAGGACTATTTACATCATTACATCACGAGCAAGGGACTATTAATATGAACTAATTATCAATTCAATTTCAGCATAAGACTATTTACATCATTACATCACACGACAAGAGGACTATTAATATGAACTAATTATCAATTCAATTTCAGCATAAGACTATTAACATCATTGAGCGGTTCATCGACAAGAGAACAAGACCAAGGGTGTCCAAACCCACCATACAAGTAGTAGCCCTCGGCATCCATCGCAGAGCACTAGCTAGCCATTTTCATCACAGAGCAAGGGGTAGAGACAGAGATGGACCTTAATGCAAGCAGAACCACGGTGGCGACCCCACCACCGGCACAACCCTCATCTATTTCCTTTTACCTTGCATAAATCACACAAACATCGAGGACACAACAAGGTTCATGCATAAAAATCAAACTCAACAAAAGACATTAAGCTAACAGATCTAGAGGAGAATAGAGGAGGATGGGAAAGCAAAGCCGGCCGGGGCCCTAGCAGGCCATAGCAGGGGTCGAGGCGGCGTCGGCGACGAGGTCGGCGGCGTCGAGGTGGGGAGGAGCGGAGTTAGAGGCGGCGCAAACCCTAGCGAGCTAGGGAGTGGCGAGTTTGGGCGTCACCGTGGTTGTAGCTGGCGGTGACGCCGCAAAAGACACTCTTATCGTCTGAGTGTCTTTTGCGGTGTCACCAGTCTACTAACCGTCGGCAACAGGAAGAATGGCGGCGTCGGCGGCGACGGGAGGAACGGACGAGAGTAAGGCGGCTGAGGAGTGATTTAGTTAGAGCGCAAACCCTAGCGGCAAGCTGGGCTAGCTCCTACTTATAAAGAGACTTATCGAGACGGTTCTATTATGGAACCGTCGGTGATAATATCACGAGCACGTTCCATAATTGAACCGTCGGTGATATCAGAATATCACGACGGTTCCATAATAGAGCCGTCGTGATATAGAGACATATCACGAGCGGTTCCATAATAGAGCCGTGCGTGATATGGGACATATCACGAGCGGTTCCATAATGGGCTATGCGTGAAATGGTTTTTCTCAAGTATATATATACACTTACATGACATGAAGAAATTACATGTTTATATTAAAAAGCGAAACCTATAATTAAACAAGGTTTTTCTAGTGGCGAAGGTAAGTGCTATCTCCATCGCAATACTTCATAGGCGGCGGTGTCGGCATCGGACGGTTCTCGATCATCGTGACGAATCTGAAATCGTCCACCGTTGATGCGCTCGTTCGAGTGTCTCCAAGACCCTCGGTCGTTGAACCAAGAAGAATTGAGCCCATAGGCTCTCTTCCCTTCTTGAGGGTCTCGGCTTTGGTCGACTTGTGCGCTGCCGCCTCGATTTCCTGATCCAAGTGACGGCAAGCCTCTTGGAGGCGTGCAACGTCGTTTTGGAGGACTACGACGATGACGTAAACTTCGCCGAAAGTGCGAGATCACCCGGAAGACACGGCGGAGGAGGATGTCAAGACGGCGGAAGGTGGCCGTCACCTACTCCGGCAAATTCTTCGCCGGCAGAGGAGTGAAGACACTGTTGATCAAACAGTGTTCTTCCGCAACCGCAGTTCAACGTGCACCGAGAGAGATGCATGCAGTCACGGCCAGAAGGCCATCGCTGCGGCGACAAGGAAGAGGCGACCATTTCGCTTATTTTATAAGTATGTGGGGATGATCATCTTGGATGGCGGATGATCCTTTTATAAAACAAGGAATAAATTCGGGCGTGAGGCGAAGAGCGCGATCGAGGAGCGAAGCGGATCGATGCGATGAAGAGACGCATCGGGAGCCGAAGCGGATTGGCGGCAAACGAGCGCGCCGGCGATGAAGAAACTCACGCTGGGCGATATTATCACGAGCGGTTATTGTTAAGAACCGTCGTGATACTAATATTATCACGAGCGGTTCGTGTTGAGCGAAATGCGTGATCGTCCTGACGGTTGTGTTTAAAACCGTGCGTGATCTCGATTAATATCACGAGCGGTTACGAACAAGAACCGTCGTGATACTTCACGACGGTCTTCAACATGAACCGTGCGTGATATTACCTCTTCACGAGCGGTTTTTAGCGCGGCCAATAGCATGCAGCGTCTCTAAGCCAAAACCGTCGTGATTGAATATAATACCGACGGTTTCGGTCAACCGTCTGTGATGAGGCGTCCAGTATTAGCCTTTTTGTAGTAGTGTATGGACATCATAATGGTATGAGCATTCAACTATCCAAGACCTACTCAACTATCCAAGTTATGTCAGTATATAAACCTCTCTTTTAACAGAGTGAACCCAAAGATGTTTGCCTCCTTGTTACCATCATAGTCAAGCAAACACGTATTAGCAAACAAAATTCATCTTTTTCATGGATTCATGGATGAAAATAACAAGCAACACCATAAACAATATCACCAGTTCATCAGAATGAAACAACATTTTCAACAGTGGTAATCAATCAATTCATCAATTCAAAGAACTAGATTATACTCAGTGATGATTGCACCACCGTCAAAGTAGCTCATGTTCTTGGCACCTCGCCATCTCGATGACGGTGGTGGTGGCGTTGTGGACTGAGGGCCTCGGGCCACAACAACCGGCAATGGTGCACAAGAGAGGAGGAGGGGGAGGGCAGCGGTGGCTTGGGAGGTGGAGGGAGGAGGCGAAGGCAGTGGCGGCTCGGGAGGAGGGAGCCGAGGAAGAGAGGGACTTGGGCAGTGGGGACGACGAAGGAGGCCGGGTGCGGGGGAGGAGGAGGCCGAGCGGTGCGAAGCCGTATCGGGGGAGGACAGAGCCGGGGGAAGAAGGTGCACCGGGGAGGAGGTGCGCTAGGGAAGAGGGAGGTGGAGGAGGGTGGCGTGGAGAAGGGAGGTGCGCTGGGGAGGAGGGAGGTGGAGAAGGGCATCGGGGTTGATCCAGATCTAGATCTGGATCTGGGAGGAGGAGGGGCGTCGGGGAGGAGGCCAGCGGGGAGGAGGGTGCCGAGGGAGGAGGGCACCGAGGGAGGAGGAGGGGCGACGCCGACGTAGCAGGAGGTGGGGCCAGTGGGGAGGAGGAGGAGGGGCTCGGGGCGCGGGGCGAAGAGGGGAAGCAGGAGGAGCAAGAGAGTGCGAGGGGGAGGGAGCCTCACGGCCATGCGGGAGCATGCCGGGGGAGCTAGCGTGGGTGTTATATGGAGTGGCATTCAGCGGGTAAATAACTTCGAACATTAGGGGTAAATATGGAACAGGGGTTGCGGGAAGCGGCAGGAAGCCTCTCATGGCCGCCTTTCGGCTTTCAGCTTCGATATGTTGTTTGAGAAAGGGGCTTCAGCGACAGCAGCTTCCAAAAGCCAGCCGAAGCTGTTCCAAACGGGGCCTTAATCTTGCGGGTCCCGCCAGTTAGACAGAGGAAAGGAGGTGGACAGAGTCGGCATCGCGGCGGTGAGAGGCGGTGAGAAGTCTCAAGTCAACATGGCATTTGCGCTAGGGGCAAAGACAAGGCGGGCTTGAAGCTCAAATCGGCTCAGGGTGCTACGCAAAGTTAACTACCGTGGCTCGAGGCCCTAGGGTCGCTTGAGGCGAGCCAGCAACAATATCCCAGCGCCATGAGCTCCACTAGTGATTACGGCGCAAACACTCTACACTATCAAAATTGAAGGAGGCTTATGCTCGAGTTGCTCACCACGATCACGAGGAAGCTGATAGTGAGGTCAGAGAAGGGCTGAGACGGCTTGACGACAATGAACAAAGGTGGCGGCGGCAAGCTTCATGGTGACAGGTCATCTTGATGGAAATCATCTGAAATGAAGCACATGCGTAGCTTCAGGGGGACACATAGATGGATGAATTGACCTCGGTGGGGTCAAGAACTCATTGGAGAAGGGTTGGCGTCGATGACAGTAGTGGAGTCAGAGAGGTTCATAGTGATGGGTTGGTGTGGGCAGAGCTAGCTAAAATGGACTGCACGAGAAGGTTCAGTGAGGTGAGGCAATGCTCAAACCGGACACGGAGTGACTAGGGGCTCACCGGGCGTGGAAATCTCCCACGGCTACCATAGCATCAGAGATGAGGAAGAAGACTTGATTGCGGAGCTACACTGCAATAGAAGAACAGAGAAGTGAGGAGGTGAATGAGTGAGCCAAATGGTGCATGCTGACGCGCATGTTGAGGGCTTGGCTCACTAGGACACGCTTGCGCTTCTGTGGAGCGCGCGCACCGGAGCTCGAGACGACATCGCGTTCCAGGCGTTATGGTGGAAGAAACTTACCGGGAAGAGGTAAAATGGAAATGGCATTGAAGTTTTAGGGTTTCTGCACAGAAGGAGGGGCATCAAGTAGCAAGATGAGGGCGAGAACGACGACAGGAAAATGGCAGGCGGCTTGGGTTTTCGCGAGTTTCTCATGTGGCAACGAGATCCAAGCGAAGCGAAACAGTGTGCAGAGCCAGTGAGACCATGCGACCGTGGTCCTCTTCCGTGGGCACTCAAGGGTGACGATAGCGACGGCATGGGTGAGGCTCCCGCGCGCTACAGGGAGGAGGAGATGGGTTGGCGAGGTGGAAGAAGCAAACTAACGTGCGGGCCCAACATGTCAGTGAGAGGGGGAGAGGGAGGCTGGCGCGGGCTGAAGCGCTGTGCAAGAGAAGTTGGGCTGGCTTTTTCGGCCCGTTCAGCCGGCGGGAATTCATTCAAACTGACTGATTGTTGTTTGAATTTCTAAATATAACAAACAGACTCCAAAATTTATCAAAATTTTTGTGGAGGCTTTGAACACAGTATGGTTCCTTGTGTAAAGTTTTTAGGAATTTATCTATTCTGTGATTTTCTTGAAAATTCTTTCAAGTTGCTATTTGCATGTAAATTCACCTAAATGATTTATGCAAAGGTTCAAAATCATGCTAAAAATATTTTTTCCACACATAAACATGCTCAATATTATTCTCTCATTAATTTTTATTATACTTTTTCAAAATATGATTTTTGGGATGTTACACATCTGACTCAAATTGTCCTAATGGTATGATACTGTGCTCCTCTGGCATCGTACAATGACAGATGATGCGACTCCCAAGAATGGTGGATATGGAGGTATTATTACGAGGTAACTAATCGCGATTCGCCAACCACGCATGCGCTAATCCTGTACACGTAATAACAGTCAAGGAATCTCAATTAAGACTGATTTTGACACAAGGCTAGGATGGGTCTCATGGATTCTACAACGTACAGTTAATTAGCTGACAGACCTCGCTGGCAAACTTATACGAGCACTAATCTTTTCTGCGCTCGATCGTGTTGTGTCGTTCCTTGCTGTTCGAACAGGATGATGGATGATCAACATGTGTGGGCAAATCGTTAATTTGATCGAAACACAACATTCGGTGTTGAAATAGGAGGTGTGCAGGATCCACGCAAAAAAAAAGGAAGAAGAAAGAAATAGGCAGTTTGGAGAAATGAAGTCTCATTTGAACTTTTCTCGTCCACAGCTCCAACCATTTTTTAAAAAATAATGGTGTACAACGAGACCAGCGTAGGTGTATAATATTGGACCCATATAATCCACTTGGTTTATTTGAAAGGGCTTAGCCAGTTAAGGAAAATAAAATTGGGCATTTCCGTATTAATGAAACCATAATAAGACTTATCTTGGTTGGTTAAGCACTCCCGCTGTGGAGGCACCCGCTCGGGCTCGAACCCGCGGCGTGCACTCTTCTTCTTTAAAGCCAACGGCGGTAGCCATCTGCTCCGCACGTCTTCAAAAAAAAAAATACTTATCTGGAACGCGAGAATTTTTCCCAATTTTGGTATGGAAACTGAACTATTTTTTGTAAAATTTCTTTGGCTTTGAGTTCTTAGGTCAAGTTATTTGTTTGCAAGCTCGTCTTCACAGCGGCAATGATCTCACCACATGGTTCGATCTGCTCACAAAAGGGGCAAGTTGCCTTCTGCCCCACCGAGAACCAAGTGGAGTAAACAACATCGTCTGTTCATGAGCAGACACAACTAAATCACGTTTCCCTTCAAAAGAAACTAAATCACGGTTTATGCACGCAAATAATATACACAACCTGGACCGACAAGTATGACACAGCACAGAAGAGACTAAACCGAACACTTGGCGTACGCGTGCAAGCCAGCGGAAAAGGCCAAAAAAGAACACAGGGCTGACGTGCAGTACGACGAAGGAACGGACGGGAGCAAAGGATAGAAGATGCCGTACTTATCTAGAGGGGATGGATTTGATAGATAGGTGTGCCAACTGGTGAGCACTTGTTTATGACATTCAAAGTCAGTCTCGGCTTTGGAAAACGAGTGCAATTGTTTGAACAGTAAAATTTCGCGTGAATTTGAAGTTACCACCCTCCGTCACGCAAGCTGTAGTGTTAACCTTAGTAACGTACTAACATTACGCAAGCTATAGAGAATTTCTCTACACTCACTGTCCTGGATAACATCATTTGAATGTCACAGTTAAAGGGAAAATAAGGCTGGTAGAGAACAAAGACATATACTAGTGGTGCTTATTTATTTCCGATAAAATTCACGTGAAAAATTTAATGTTTCAAATCGATCCTAATCTCGCTCTACAAGAGTTCGAAGCAAGTGTACGTACTTATCAAACTTATTTATTAGCAAAAAGGTCTTGTTAACAAATAGTGAAAAAAAAGATAAAAGTATCAAATAGCACGAGTAGGAAGCTGGCAAAGATTGTCAGAATCACAATCCGAGTCTTAAAGTTTTAGACTTAACGAACCTAGATTAAGTAGAACGATCCGATTCTAGATAGAATCTTAATGTCATTCCGATTGCATGGGAAAAATTGTAGGATCTCAAACATAATTTATATATGATTCTACCCCATACTACCGCTTCTAGTAAAAAATTACTCAGCATATATTTTCTTTTATTGTAAAGTTTCACCGTATATCCGTTCATATAATAATTATTTGTATAAACAACAAATAATATTTCGTTTCACTATACTTTTGTAAATAAAAGCTTTTAAATTGTAATTTAAAGCATGACATTATAATATGTACAAAAAATATGCATTATATAGCCAACTTGTGTTAATTATTATATAACGACGATAATATAGGCAACTATAAATCTAATTAGTTGCCAAATGTCTAAATAAATGCTAAAATCACAATCGGAAGATGTGGTAAATCCAAAAAATATACTATTTGATAGAATCAGGTAGGATATTAGATTCTACGATTCGATCCTGGAATACGATCCTATCAAAGCTCCTTCGATGATTCAATATCTCGATGATGACAACCTTGCACTTAGCCCACCAAAGTTCAAGTTTCAAACTTGGTGCTAATGTTCACTGATTTTAGGAGTACACACACATGCGCGTTCAGTAGAAAAACCGTACCACGCTCCGTGAGGCCTTGGATGTCTCTATAAATTCCAAGTGTGTGTAGGGAACACACACGTACGTGTATGTTAAAAAAAATAGGGCCAAATTTGTTGGAAATATAGGCAATATTTTAATTCCAGATTTTATTATGAGGCAAAGATCATTAACTAAAGATGCATAAAACAATACTAATAGCAGGCAATTCATTGTACTTCTAAACATACAGAATAATAGGATTATAACAGAGTAGTTTGATCGTACAACCAACTTACAGTTGGGCTTGATGGAAAACAGAGAGCAACGTAGAATCGATGTAGTGTGAAATGTAGATGAAGCAGTGAAGCGAGCGGTCGCGCAGTTGCGCTACCCCGAAACCTTATTGTCGTCCCGTGCAGGTACTCTCTGTGGCAATGGTTCGGAGATATCCACTCACCCTCCTTCCTGGTGCATGCCGAGGAGAAAGGATTGCTTGGTTCGACAGCACAACACACTAGCACGGTAGAATAGAGAAGAGGAAGAAGAAATGGTCTATGGTCTGGACGTCTCTAGATCCTTTTAAGGTCGAGACAATTACTCTATAGTAACTGCATAATAAAACACATAATGAACCACTGGTAAATGCTAATTGGAAAACTAATTAATGGAAATTAAACAGTGTTTATCGGCTCCTGACTATACCTTGGTCTGCGGCTCTGACCAGTGACCACGCTGGTCTTCCAACCGACCACACTAGGTTCACGACACGTTCACGATCGCAAGTCTCAAGTCATGTGATTGCCACGTGAATATACACATGTGCGTGTGTGTGACTTTAGCTATAGTCCTTCTCATGTCACCTCATACCTTGTGTCATATGTTTCAAGGTGTGGCGAAAACTTCACCTTATAAATTGCTTTATCACCATTTGGCTAGACAGTATGGGACTAAATCATGTATATTTTGGAATTTAAGGAATTAATGGATGAGCATTTACACTTATGGGCCAATTCTAACTGATTTTACCGAGGTGAGCATGAAGTGTTTTCGTCGGGGCTATTTCCATGTAGGTAAAGATTTGGACTTGGAACTAGTAAATTTGGGAGCAGCTAGCTTAGCCGGGACTTGCTAGTGCAAGGGCGTGTAGCACGTATGTGGTCGGAGACAATATAAATACCTCCAATAAGGGGCACATAATCTGGCAGGTAAGTTGAAATGTTGAGCGACCAAAAAAAAAAATCGTTTGCTGCCGATCGAAATCAAATGCCGGAGCTGTACCGATCGATGCAAGCAAACAAGGAACGTCACTGCTTTGAGTTTGTATTTGGTTACTGAAGACTCTCATCAAGTTGCAAACTTTTATTGGATTGCAATCTAGACCGAGCCACAACGAAAGCTGACAAGCGACTTCTTTACATCAAGTTGCCCTGTTGCCACCCACGCCTCCTATCATTGAGGGACTAAATCATGTATGCTTTAGAATTTAAGGAATGGATGAGCATTTACACTTATAGGCCAATTCTAAGGATTTTACTGAGGTGAGCATGAAGTGTTGTCGTCAAGGCTATTTCCATGTAGGTAAAGATTTGGACTTTTTTTTAATGAAACCGGCAGGAGAGTTGCCCGTTATATTAATAAAGGAGAATCGGAACGAAATCCGCAAGGTACTAGTTTTAAAGAAACAAGACCATAATTACAGAGTATTACAGAGCTCCAGACATTTGGCCCCCACTAGATACCAAGTTCTTCCCTCCTCCTTGATCTTTGCTAGGAGTTCGAGAGGCGTTGTGGCTCTGTTATTGAAGATTCTAGCCTTTCGTTCCCTCCATAGCTCCCATGAGATTAAGATCATGGTCGTTGTCCTGGTTTTCCTAGGGGAACATGTCGCCTTCGCCACGTTGGACCACCAATCTAGGATGTTCGAGTAGAGGGACCAGGTGGAGGGTCGTAGGCTTTCTGATCCAGTCTAGTCCGCCATAAGCTTTCAAATTCGTCTAGAGAAGCGACATAGTGCAAAAAGATGTAAGGCTAATTCTGGAGTGTGTCTGCATAGGGGGCAATAGCAATGGTTTGGCCACCCCCTTGCTTCAAGTCTGTCTGAGGTCTAAAGTTTGTTTTGTATTGCCAGCCAAGCGAAGAGTTTGCCCTTTGGAGGGGCGTAGGTTTTCCAGATTAAAGAGTTGAAGTTGGTCTCTATGGATCCCAAGAAGTGTAAAGCGTAGGCGGATCTTGAAGAATAGGTTCCATTCAGATTTTGCTTCCATGATATCTCGTCTGGGGTGCCTTGTATCAGTTGGATTTGGTTGGTTTGGATCCAAAGTCCTACGAATTATTGGGTGTGGTGGAGAGATAATCCCCTCGTGAAGTTAATGTCCTGCACCCACCGCCCATTCTGTAAAGTTGAGTACACAGTCTGTTTTTTACGATTTGATATTTCGAAAATCTTGGGGGCTATGTCTTTGGGGGCCTCTCTATTTAACCACGTCGAGTACCAAAATTTAGCTGTCTTTCCATCCCCGAGGGAGATCCTTGTTGCCGCCGCAAATAGATTTCGGTCAGAGTCATCACAAGGGATTTCCATGTCAACCCGAGCTTTAGAGTAGTTCTTCCATTTTTGCCAGAGCCTACGTAGTCTGATTGCCGAGGAGAATTGCGAGAGGCTGAGGATGCCTAAACCGCTTAGTTGGGTTGGGCAGCACACACTTTCCCAGTTAATTTTACACTTTGCACCCGAGATATTGTCATGTCCGGCCCAAAAGAAACGCCGCCTTAACTTATCTATAGTGTGAGGGATCGCTTTGGGGCTTTTGAATACTGTGAGGTAGTATATTGGGATCGAGGTGAGAACTGATTTTACCAGCGTGGCCCTTCCTGCTAGTGATAGGAGGCGCCCCTGCAAACCTCCCCACTACCTTGTCGAGAAGCGGTTGATAGTCCACTTTGCGAAGCCTTCTGTAGGTAAGCGGTAGTCCAAGATATTTGATCGGGAAAGTTGATCGGATTGCCGGATAGTCTTGAAGGACCAAGTTTAGGTCTAAGTGGTCACAACTGATTGGGAGCACTGTACTTTTTTGGAAGTTGGTATGTAGGCCAGTTGCGTTCCCGAAGTTGAGGATGATCTGAGTGGCTATGTGTATTTCACTTGTGCTTGGGTTGATGAAGATAGCCGCATCATCCACATAGATGGAGGTTTTGAGTCTGGCGAACCGATCGCGCGTATGGGCAAGGTAACCCATGTCCGTAGCTATCTCTAGAAGACTTTGGATGGGGTCGATGGCTAGTATGAAGAGGAAAGGTGATACGGCTCAGCTAGTAAACTAGCTGAGGCGTAGGATTGCCCGATCTTTCGCGGTACAAACAGCGGAGTAGTCCTTCTTCTTGCGACTAGGGTACAACCCTCCTTGAAGCCTTGTGGTGATGAAGACAGCAGCAGCTCCTTCGACCACGTCATAGTGTAGATAGATATCCAGATATTCACGCACTAATCAATCACAAGGATGATTAGAAGCATGAACTCGAAGCCTCTCTAAACCGTGAGCAGTAAAGATCACGAATTAGCCGAGTTGAATCGTGTAGATTCGGTAGGAAATCTCAAGAATGTCGCGTTCTTGCCTTGCTCCGACCTCAACAAACCCTAGATGGGAAAACATCAACAAAACACGCAGGATATTGCGCCACAAAGTCACTGTGACTTTTCTGTATTTCTTTCTAAAAATTCCTCCCTTTTACAATGAACAAAGCCCTGGCCTTACATTGGCACCTAAGGGTGCGGCCGACTCACACACGGCTTAAAGCCAATTCTATCTCTAACTCACGTATCATACAAAGATTCTTTCTTAATACAGTTATGAAAATATTACAACTGACTCCATCTAAAAGATATATATACTATAACTTATCTACGACCAGAACTATTCATGTGGACTGGTCAAAGACCTGGTCCTGGGGAGGTCCTGAAGAGGTCCTAGGGAGTCCTAGAGGGAGGTCCTGAGGAGGTCCTGGAGGAGGTCCCGAGTATGTCCTAGGGAGGTCCTGGAGGACCTCCGGGGTGGTCGTGGAGCACCTGGGGGTGGTCGTGGGCCACCTGGTGGTGGTCGTGGGCCTCGCTTCCTTCTAGCTCGTCTCGCTCCTGGCTTGATCAGTTTGTCCCCATGTACTCGAGCAGAACTAGTCGTAGGGATGCCCGCATCATCCCCTCCCCCTTCAAGCGAAACTGTCCTCGGTTTCGGGGTTTTCTTCACAAGATCCTTGCTGTTGATAATAATATCATAATGGATCTCCTCATCTCTTTTGGGCAGCAAAGAATGAAACACACCTCTATGCATAAATGTGAAACGATTAGCTCTCCCTTGGTGTGTAACGTTGCGATCAAACTGCCATGGACGCCCCAACAATATGTGACATATGTGCATAGTCACGACGTTGCATTCCACCTTGTCTTTATAGCCATCAATTGAAAACGATACTGAAACTTTATGTGTAACTTTCAGCTTAGCAACATTGTGAAGCCATTGCATATAGTATGGCTTAGGATGACTCCATGTGGTTAATGAGAGCGCATCAACCATGTCCTTACTGATCACATTGTTGTAGCCTCCTCCATCGATCATCAGTTTGCACCGTTTGCCCTTGATCATGCATTGAGTTTGAAATACACCACGTCACTGCCCCTTCTCGACGATCAGCGTATTGTCACTATTCACCTTGTGAGTCATCAAAGATACACCGACTTCAGGTTCACAAATCACCACTTCTATGTCGAAATCATTGGATTGCACTTCAGCGTCGTCGCTATCAATCTCCAATGTATATCTGTTTTGTACAAGTAGTACTTGTCTTGAATTTAGGCAATGTTTCTTCATGTGCCATCTGCCCTTGCACTTGTAGCATTCAATATCTCGTGTTCGAGTAGTTGAGAAAGCACTAGAATCAGATCTAGATGCCTCCTTGCTTGCTATACTAACTGCCTTGGATGCTTCTTTAAGTTGTACTCCCACCAGATTAGTGGGTGCAACCGGCTTAGAACTTGAACCACCTTCACCATCTTGTTGAATTGGACGCCTCCAACTCGATGGATTGGTGCGGCCAACCTTTGAATGGTTATCCCTCACCCATTGTTCAGCATGCTCAGCTTGGTAAAGAAGCTCTTGTACGGTGTTATACTGCATCAAGTCAACACGATTCCGCACGTCGTCGTTCAGTCCTTCAAAGAAACATGTCATTGTAGCTTCAGCGGACTCGCAAACACCAGTACGGATTATGAGCACTTGCATCTCTTGATAGTACTCATCCACGGACTTGGAGCCTTGAGATAGACGACGTAGCTTTGTATGCAGCGTCTTAGTATAGTACGCTGGAACAAATCTAGTCCTCATAATTTGTTTCATCCCCTCCCAAGTGTGTGGATGATCTCCTGCACGGTTCAATTGATCTCACCAAATAATAGCGTATTCGGTGAACTCAATTGAAGCAGCACAAACCTTCTTGTCTTCAGAGTAGTTATGGTTGTCGAAGATTTGATTGACACGCATCTCCCACTCCAGATGAGCTTCAGGTTCAACTCTGCATTTGAACGCTGGTATAGTGATTTTGATTCGGCCAATACCATCGTCCTCGTGTTGCACACCACCGTCGCGGTGTCCTCCATGTGCAGCAGGTCGGCGATCAAAATAATCACACCGTGGTGGTCGTGGGTAGCCTCCACGGCCATCGGACATGTCATCATCATTATCACCATAGTAACGAGCGTCGTCATGCGACTGCGCTCGTCACACCAAGTTTGGTGCTTGATGCTGGGCGCCAGCCCTTTCCGGCAGCAGTAATCTCTCCTCCAAGCGATGAAGAGAAATAGCTAGTTTGTCGAAGCCCTCCATGATGTGATCATTCAACAAAGTTTGCACTTTGTTGATCCTCGTATTCACCCCATTGATGCTTCCATCAAAATCAGCAAAGATGATGTCTTCGCGGCGCTTGATGTGTCCGGGGATCGCCTTGAATCAGTGGTGGACCCATGATTTATCAGATGGGTGTTCGAAGTTAATAAAATATTTTTCAATGGAAAAAATTAAAGGTCCACGCTAACAAAAAACAAAGTACAATTTTTCCGTACTAGAAATAACACCACAAAGAATTGAGAGAAATTACAAAATAATTAAGAAAAAATATTGAATTGAGAATTTGGGATTTGGGACCGAGGAATGGAGAATTGGGGATGTACATGTGCTGCTATTAATGTGTACAGTCTAACTCGCTGGCCCATGAATTTGTAGTTTGCAGGTTCGATTGGTCACATGAATTTGTATAACTTGAGAAGTTGAGATCATCAATCAATTATATAGGCATGTCTGGATGAATTTATATTCATATTGCTGAAGTATACCACCATCCTTTGCTACAGCCTGGTAATCTAACTTAAATATAGAGTTATCTATTAGTCTCATGCTCTTAGCTAAGCTGAAAGTTTAGTTGATTTGGCCAAAAATGGTCTAGATATTCCATTATCTGCTACAACTAGCTTTTTATCGCTTAGAATCTTCCTATCCAATGGGAACACTATTGAGTCACGGGTAGGCTACGATAGCTACAAACAAAAATTTCTACCACGCAAACCAGGAAGCCATGCAAGTAGATGATCATAGATTGTTACCACCAGACGCCAGAATCAATGGAAGAAGGGTTGGAGCACTGGTCCAACGAAGAGCGTCGATGTAGTGGTCGAGTCGATCGTCCAACGTCCGAAGAAGTCGATGCAATGGTCGCAATGATCGTCTCCTTCAAAGAACGTCTGCGGTTCCTTGTGAAGATCGCGGATCGTCCTCAAGTGCAACAATCGTAGTAGCGCCTCTACGGTATCCATACGTCCGTGGAAGGAACAACCGAACGCCGGTGTGCCAACACCAAGTCGCACGGTGGAGCTCTCGGGAAGATGGCGGCTAGGGTTTCGGTGGTGTTTCTCGCATCCCCAACACCTCATGCACCTCCTTATATAGTGCTCGTGGCGGATCCTATCCAACACATTTACTTAATCAGATTCAGACTTGGTTTGTTCCAACCCGCTAAGTGTGTGACCAGAGGTTCATGTGTAGTTCGGTTGTGAGTCGGAAACCGCTTTCGACCACAAGTCGAAGCGGCTCCTAGCGAGCATATCGATTCGAATACACACAAGTTACATCGGATGAACCTTAATGCAATATGATCTACGACTAGGTCCTTATCACTTACGACTAGGTCATATCTTTATACGACCGATTCGTATTTGATCACGACCAACTCGTAACTCCTTACGACTTGGTTTCACCACTCTGTGATTACGCTCGACTAGTCTACGACTTGCTTGTATCTCCATACGACCAATCCGTAGTCGGGTCGAACTAAGCACCTACTCATGTATTCTCCCTTTGCCTCATGATATCTGGTTGAACTCGGTGAGATGTTGTGTCATCCATGGACTGCTCAATGCTTTCTCGATCGAGTGTCGATAACTTACGTGGTCGAACACTTCGACTACTAGTGGCATGGCCATGCACTTTATTTATCCGATCACAACGAGGGCCCAGACATCTCTCCTGTTATGTTAGGAGGGCAAATCCCATATCCGACCAAATCACATTCCTCTCCATGTTTCAGAGCATACCCAAAGCTACCTTTATAACTACCCGATTCACGGTGTAGCGTTTGTCAACCCCTAAGAGTGCTCTTACACATGTAGGAAACCATGCCGATCTCGGGTCTAAGGATTATACATCATCATTGCTTGAGACCAACTAACAACACATAGATTCATAACAATCTCAATAGTGTCTCAAGGTGGGTCTTATCCAATATCATGTTCTCTAACATGTGTCCATATTATCGGTTTGATATCTCCATATCTATAACTCGTGAAACATAGTCATCAACCAATACATATGCTAGTCTATTCATATGTGTCCTCATATGTTTACGACCAGGGATCGTATAAGAATAATTATTGCAGAAATATAGAGTTTCACAACCAAGTCACATACTTGATAATAAATATTAACAATATTATTCTAGGAACAAGATAACACATTATCCAATGTCATGAACATAATGAAATATAATCATTTCTATGATTGCCTCTAGGGCATATTTCCAACAGACACTACATGGATACTTGAAAGTTTTCAAAGTATAATATGTCTATACAAGATTAAATTTTATGAGGGCAATCTAATGCTTCATTTTGGTGTTAGCCAATAATGTAATAATTTGAACTACTCTGTACATTTTTCAAAGCTCTAAGATCTACAATTCACATAAATACAATATTCATCAACCACAATTCATTTTTCAAACTGGTTTGGCTGTTTGGGAATTAGGGATTTGGGATTAGATACCTCACCTTAGTGGCTCAGTCATCACTCCTTAGGACCTGTGCTCAGGGGTCAAGGCTCACCGGCTCGATCGCCCAGATGGCCACGCCCACGCGCTTTGCCCCACCGCCATTGCCGACCAGCCCTGCTCACGGCTCACCCTAGTCGCTAGCTCTGGCCCATCGCCAGACCGCCTCCGTCGCACCACTCGCTTAGAGTTGGAGCCTTGGTCCTCGGAGCAGCGCATGGCCCACCCCGCTCGTCACTCCCACTCGGCGCAGCGTCGCAGCCTACCACCACCACCGCAAGGCGCAATGGCAAGGCTGTGTGCGTGTGTGTTTCTTTGAGACGTGGGATCGAGATAAAGAGAGATCGAGTTAGGGTTTGTCAATAAATGAGCCTTGAGATATTGGGCCGAGTCATTGTGGGGAAGGTCAGAATAAAGGTGAATGTGTAATGCCTTGGCTTTGGTGGGCTGCGAGTGAGGTGCCGACGGAATGGGCTTTTGAGGACATTACATGTTGATTTAACCTAATTTCTAGTATCTACATGTATTATACCTCATATATACTAAATTTTTGCTCAAAAATTTTGGGTGTTCAGCTGAACACCCTTGAACCCAGTTGGGTCCACCCCTACCTTGAATCGTGCTCATACTGTGAGTGGCAAGTCATCATCGATCGGTTCTCCCAAGTCATCGCTGGGGTAACCACTCGAATCCCTTCAGCTCGCTCCTAACATTTTGAAAGCAGCAAGAAAAAAAAATTCGTACCGCGATCAACTTGGCGCTCTAGTACCACCTGGTACGGCTCAACTAGTAAACTAGCTGAGGCGCAGGATTGTTCGATCTTTTGCGGTACAAACAACGGAGTAGTCCTTCTTGCGACTAGGGTACAACCCTCCTTGAAGCCTTGCGGTGATGAAGACAACAGCAGCTCATTCGACCACGTCGTAGTGTAGATAGATATCCAGATATTCACGCACTAATTAATCACAAGGACGATTAGAAGCATGAACTCGAAGCCTCTCTAAACTGTGAGCAGTAAAGATCACGAATCAGACGAGTTGAATCGTGTAGATTCGGTAGGCAATCTCAAGAATGTCGCATTCTTGCCTTGCTCCGACCTCAACAAACCCTATATGGGAAAACCTCAACAAAATACACAGGATATTGCGCCACAAAGTCACCGTGACTTTTTTGTATTTCTTTCTAAAAAAATCCTCCCTTTTACAAGGGGCAAAGCCTTGGCCTTATATTGGCACCTAAGGGTGCGGCTGACTCACATACGGCTTAAGGTCGATTCTATCTCTAACTCACGTATCGTACATAGATTCTTTCCTAATATAGTTATGGAAAGATTACAACCGACTCCATCTAAAAGATATATATACTATAACTTATCTACGACCAGAACTATTCATGTGGACTAGTCGAAGACCTGGTCGTAGGACTGGTCCTGGGGAGGTTCTGAGGAGGTCCCGGAGGGAGGTCCTGGGGATGTCCTCAAGGAGGTCCTGAGGAGGTCCTGAGGAGGTCCTAGGGATGTCCTAAAGGGTGGTCCTAACGGGGTCCTAGGGAGGTCCTAGAGGACCTCTAGGGTGGTCGTGGACCTCGCTTCTTTGTGGCTCGTCTCGCTCCTGGCTTGATCAGTTTGTCCCCATGTACTCGAGCAGAACTGGTCGTAGGGATGCCCGCATCAAAGGGTGAGAGGGGGTCTCCTTACCGCAGCCCCCTCCCGTGGATGATCGCATTACCAAGGATGCCATTGAGGTGGACTCTAGACGAGGCGAATCTTAAGGGGGTTGCCACCCAGTTTGTCCATCTATGGGGAATGCACTTTTATGCAGCACATCCAGAAGGTAGTCCCAGCGGACCGTATCGAAGGCCTTTGCAATGTCTAGTTTTAGGAAGAGTGAGGGGTTTTTGGAGCGGTGGAGCCTTCTAATCAGGTTTCGAACGTAGAGGAAGTTGTCATGAATGCTTCTTGTCTTGATGAAAGCGCTCTGAGATCGCGAAACCAAGTTGTGAAGAAACGGTGCCAACCTCCGCGCTAACACTTTAGCAATCCACTTCCCAATCCCATGAATGAGGCTGATAGGTCTATAGTCTTGCACTTTGTCGGCTCCCTTCTTTTTTGGAATTAGCGCAATATTTGCTTTATTTAGTAAATGAAGATACGACGTGCGTAGGGAGTGGAAGCTATGGAAAACAGCTATGATGTTTGCTTTGATGATTGATCAGCAGGATTTATAGAAATTTGTTGAGAAACCTTCCGGCCCCGGAGCTTTGTCTCCCGGTAATTGATCTAGTGCGATGTGGACTTCAAATTCTATGAAAGCGCCCTGCAGATTGTGCATATCCTGCACTGGAGGGTGCAGAGCCTCCCAGTTGAGGTCTATGTCGCGCGGTGCATGCCGGGCCAGCGTTTTTTGGAAGTGCTTTTGTATTATATCATTTTTCTCTGAGTGCGAGATCGCCCAGCCCAAACTATACTTCCATATTAAAGTAAATGGCTGTAAAAGATTTGGACTTGGAACTACTAAATTTGGGAGCAGCTAGCTTAGCCGCGAGTGGCTAGTGCAAGGGCGTAGCACCTATGTGGTCGGAGACAACATAAATACCTCCAATAAGGGGCACATAATCTGGCAGATAAGTTGAAATGTTGAGCGAACAGTTATAAAATATTTTCACCCAAAAAAAAAATCGTTGGCTGCCGATCGAAGTCAAATGCCGGAGCTGTACCGATCGATGCAAGCAAACAAGGAACGTCACTGCTTTGAGTTTGTATTTGGTTACTGAAGATTCTCATCAAGTTGCAAACTTTTATTGGATTGCAATCTAGACCGACCCACAACGAAAGCTGACAAGCGACTTCTTTACATCAAGTTGCCCTGTTGCCACCCACGCCTCCTGTCATCGTGGTCCTTCGTCTTATCAGTTTGACCAGGCGTGGTTATCTGGTTATTGGATTGAAATGTTCGGCAGTACTCTGCATGCAGACCTAGAACATGAAAACTGAATTAAGCCGGGCTAGAAATTACTACTCCTTTTCATGCTTATAGAATGACCTAGTTGGCCAGGTCCATCATGGGCACCCGTTTGAAAAGATTTCTTTCTTAAACAATATATGTATGAAGAAAAGCAACGGTTCACCGTTGAAGACATTGTTTTGCCACGGAAAAGGTTTCTTTCTCTCCCTCTCTTTTGAAGGATAAAAGCCCCCGGAGGGGCTGCAAGCAATGAACAGTACAAGTGGTCATGAACTGAGCACGGTTATGTAGAGCTGGTAATACTGGGCAGCACTTTGCATGAAGAGGATTACAAGATGACGAATTGTTGGATTCGACTTGATTGGCAATCGCCTGTCTAGGAAGGCTGGCTATCTGCTTATTGATTTTTATCCCTGCGTTGCGTACATGAAAAAAATTCAACTTGCCTGATTTTCCAATGCCCCAGGTTTAGCAATGGATCTTCCGCAGTGATCGTGCTAGCCAGAACCTGGCAGTCAACAATGTTGGAATCAAAAGACTCTACAATATGTGGACACACGTTTTCTCTGTAGAAACGAAGAACACAGAGGAACACTCAGAGTTGTGACGCGAACTCTTCTTGCGCCATTTTCTACTTTTCTGTTATTCAACTTAACTGAACTCTTGTCAGACCCCAAATTTAGAACTTAGATCTACTATGTATATTTGTGTCATTCTCTGGATTAGTAGTTGGCACAAACAGTTACATTGTTGGTTCAAACACATATCACAAAAATTAAAGCTATTGCATAATATTAAACAAAGCGTAAATATACCTTACGGCTTTTGACTTGCAGAATGGACGAACAGGCCAAATACTTTCAGAGAACCAGCAGCGGAAGTAGAATCAAATTATAACGCGTAGAGCCCTCACGATATGCTCACCGACAATCGACTGTGAGCTCGCGACCTAGTTCTTGGCCCTCTTGATCTTTACTCTTGTCCAATGCTCATATTTGTGCTTACTAACTAAAAGAATATAAATAGCGAGCACGAGTACACAACCGTACTCTCGAGCCAATACACAATACAATTATTATATACGCAAGGCTAATCAAAGAGAGGCTCATGGTTCTTTTATTTTGCACAAAGCCATTTATTGAAATAGATTAAGTAGTAGCAAAACCTGAGACTAAGCATTTTAACTAACACAGGTTTTATAAACTGAGATTTCATTGTAAAGTACTAGTGGGGATTTCATCTCCTATACCATTCCAATATTTCCAATCACTCAGCTCCAATCACATATTTGCAAGCACTAGGATCCAATCCCATATTTACCACTAGTTCTCCATCCAGACCATCTCAACTTTCTAGGTTCCAATCCAATATTTTCAATCACTTGGTTTCAAACCAATATTTCCAATCATAGAGCTCTAGGCCAATCTATATCACTTTCCTGGGCTACATCCATCTGACGATCCCAAGCTGCAACCACCCGGCAATTCCGGCCAACTTACACCTGAAATTCCGGGCCAAATGCCTCTGGCGACTCTCCGGTTGCACCACCCAGTGAAATTCAAGTTGCACCCCTGGCGAGACCACAGTTGCAATTCCCCTGACCCACAGGCGAGACCACCCTCGAATCCCAGGTTGCGATCCTTGTATCCCGAGATTGCACCACCCTCGAGCCTGTATGCATTCCCCGCCAATTCCTAGGTCAGATCCGTCCGTAATCCCAACCGCATCCACCTTGTAAATCTCGTGCTCAGACGCACCGACACTTTCCATCGGTCCTGACTAAGACAACTCAAATCCTTGGGTTCCAACCCGGATTTTCATTCTATATTGGCGTAATCCCATACACATTCATCATTCCTTTCACATACCCAAGTCTACAACAATGTCCAGGTTCTCCCATTTGAAATTCATTTTCCTTTTCAAAACACCAGCTAGGCTGCAGCCTCGACTGCCCAAATTCATTTTCAAATGCTTGAATGATGTTGGGCAATTTATTGCCCGAATGACAATGTATCTAAGCAAGGCTAAGCATGACACTTAGATACAGACTTATAACTAGTAAACCATTAAGTCTAGGGTAACAAGGATAATGTCCGATTGGAAGTTTATATACAATTATTATTAAGGCATTAACTATGAGCCAGACTAATATAGTTGTATAAATCATAGCAAGGTAATTTCATAATCTAAAACAATATAATTGCAAAAATTAGGTTCAATATGATCAAAGTATTGACTCGCCTTGCTCAATATTCTGATAATAGCCGTGCTCCATACCTTGATAAATCTCAATATTATGATAATCCTGGTCTTGTTCTTGTTTTGTCTCAGACTGATGTTCCATCTTAGCTTCAGATGCTATCTACGCAAAATACGATTGAACTCAAGAGCGACTAAAAACATTCAAATAAAATCCAATAAATCCAATTACATTCAAACAAACAAAAATAATACTTCGAATGAATGTAAACAGATCTAACGATACCTTGAAAGAAGGGAGTACTTCAGATGAGACCAAAATATACTCATTTGGAGCTAATGAAGAAAATACTACAGACAAAAGTAGATAAATCTAACAAGGAGAGAGGGAATGTTTGCAGGAATATTCCTCACTAGTTACATAGATGGGGAAGATTACCTGGTTAGGTAATACTCTCAGATCTACTTTCGGATATACTTTTGGATTATGAATGGTTCTTCTACTGGAAACAGATAGCGATGGGTGATAGCTAGGGTTTAGACGATGTTTTTTTTTCTTAACAGGCCACCTAACACTCACAAGCACTCTCTCCAAGCATTCTATATACACATCCACGATGACCATACAGTCAAAATCAATCCCCTTATATGCTCTCATGATTATTTTGTAGTACTGATAGGTTTTGGGTCAAACTTCCCAACTGTGTATTAATGATGATCAATTAATATATTTACATCTTGACACTTTGATTTAAATTAATATGCTAACTTTATGACTATTATCATTTCAGTATGATGTAAATCTGTATTCACACTAAAAATAATAACAGCTTACTTGGTTGTCTTTAGTTAATATCTAATTATCTAGGTTAACCACCTTACATAATTTACTTATTACTTAACTTATTAAGTTGTTATAATTCTTAGCAATGACTTAGGGCACACCGCCATCTAGTGAGACCTACACACTAATGTGACCCCTAATCACTAATCATGTCCATTAACCAACCCTTTTATCCACATATTGCCTACTGTTTATTTTGAAAGATCATCCTTCAGTACTGTTTCCTAGATGGATTTATTCTTTTAACCAGGGTGCTAGTGGCTAGGCAAAATCCTTTTAATCTCAACTATTCCTTGTACATTTAATAGGGCATTGTTTAGTAGGGTTCAACTAAGTTCTTACTAATTGAATTCCTTTCAAATTGGCTAAAGAATCAGTAATAGTTCTAACTACTTGCATTAGTAATATCATTAACCCTTTAATACTTCAAGTTTGCATCAAAATTACTACTCTGTTCTTTCATCCAGTTAGAGGAACCTTTTGAGTAGGAGTGCTTGTCAACCAAACCTTCTCAAACATTCCAAACATTCATCTGTTAAGCAATATTGAGTGATCAATTAGTTCATCACAACTCCTAGCTAAAAGTGCTAATCGAATCAGTGATTTTCTAAATATTGACTGTAGCTTACTGTTATTGAGATTAGCTAATTTAACTCTTAATTCAGCTTACTCTCTAGTTTAAACACCATCAACACATCAACAACTAATTTAACTCTTAATTCAGCTTACTCTCTAGTTTAAACACCATCAACACTTATCTACCTATAATTACCCTTTAACCAATCTGAATTAGCTGCTTAAGTAGATGGGCTCTACTGTCATATACACATACATGCCCCTACCACCATACACACAGAGAAAGAAGCAGCCATGGGGAGTTATTGAGGGGAGGGGATCCACTACCATGTGCTCACTATCTGTCATCTAATTAGTTAAGTAGCTTACTAACAAAACTTGATTAACCATTAAGGGTGAGAGTCCACTGATATTTACCTTTGCATTCATACATATACTGAGAGCTACTGGATCATGTTCACTGATGTTCATGAGTCCAACTGGATAAGGATTTCCCCTAATCAACTATCACCTTATCTAAAAGCCTATTTGATATTTGAACTATTCATCGATTAATCAACCCCCAATCAATGATCAGATGTTCTCACAGACAGAAGTATACAATGAAATATGCAGAGATGTCCTTACAGGCACATAATGCAGAGACACAAGTGGAGGGTAGAGGAGGAGGCTCGGGCAACACTTGTCGCCGGCGAAGTAGGTATCGGCGGTGGCCGACAACGGTGAAAATGGGTCTGAGAGGTCAAGGCAGCCCTGAAGGTCATGGCGGCGGGGTAGAGCGGCCAACCGTGGAGGCGAAAAGGTGCGGCGGCTCCGGTGGGGACAATGGAGAAGAAGGAGGTGCGCATGAGCATGAGGAGGCCCAGGGGATCTCACCTGGGTGGTCGTCGGAGGCTGAGGAGGGTTGGAGTGGCTTGGCGGCAGAAGCCGACAGTGGCGCGATGGGGTCGTCGCGGTGGCGGCGCTGTGGTGGGGGAGAGCTTCATCGATCGACAGGGAGAGGTTATGGGAGTTCCAAGGATGGTCCTGCTCAGAGGAATTGAAGGGGGAGGCGCCAGAGCGATGATGGCGACGGTAGCGACGGCTCCGGCGATCGAGGGTGGCTTTACGCACAGGGGCTCCATGAGCCTTCGGTGGGGGAGAATGGTGGAGGGGGAGGAGAGGAGACAGTAGGGAGGGACGAATGGCTCGGGTGGCTTTTTGTAGTTTGAAGGCGGAGGACCCCAAGGTGGCTGGCGTCATGGGCATAAGGAGACGCATGGCGCGCATGCGAGAGTAGGGGCAGGGCTACATGGAAGAGAAGGACTGGCTGGTGGGGTCCGCCAGTCGGTGAGTGAAGAAAGGAAAAATGAGTTCCAATTTTCCTTTTTAGAGAGGTTGAGTTCTTTGGAATTTTCAGATATGGTAATACAGCTCCAAAAATTATACAATTTTAGGGAAGGTTTCTGACATAATGTACATTATTGTGTAATTGTTTCAAAATTTTATGTGCTTTTTATGTTTCTCTAAAATTCTTTTAAGTTCCTGTTTTTATGCATCTTTATTATTTAATTTGAGGAAAAATATAAAAAATGTGTTTGATAATATTTCCCTATTTTTATTAGCAGTACAATTTCAGTTAATTTGGATTCTTAATCATCGTTATGTTTTGAATAGGTCTCTGATCTTATGTCGTCGCGCTTTAGGGTTTATACTATGTAATATTTAAAATGGCAACACTTCAAGTTTATGTTCTTAGAGTTTTTGCAATCAGGGTTTCTATAATTAGGGTTTTTGTTTTTAGGTTTCTGCATTCTAGGGTTTATGTATTTAAGGCTTCTGCCTCTATAGTACTTTTTTTATTTGTTTATAACTATCCATTGTTTATGCATTTCATAATTTGATGCTTTAGGTTTTGAAATCAAATAAACCTCATATAAAAATCCAGATAAATGAAATGACCATAAGATGCATTAAAAGTTTTAAAAAGTTCACCTTTTTACTTATCTGAAAATAATTCCAAATTTTGGGATGTTACAAACCTACCCCTTTAAAAAGAATCTCGACACTGAGATTCTGGTAGACAGAAAAAATAAGATAGGACGAGGAGGAAGAGAAACGTTGTGGAGGATGCTAGCGCAATTCTAGTTGCTTTGCCGGCTCGTTGCGAGTCTTCTATCAGCTGAAGGTGTCTGGCTCGACGCGTTGTCCCTTCCTTAGCATAGCGGCAATAGTATCTTCTTTAGAAAAGATGAGAGAGAGGGCATGCACGAAGGGGTGTTGAAGGCACTGGGAAATAGAGGGTTTGGTCTCCTCAGCAGTTTGTTGGGCAATCTCCAGATCTATGTTCTGTAACACCCTGGCCCAAAATCTACTCAATGCCCAGCCCACCGTGGGGCGGACCCGTGCACACACACCACCCCACTTACACTTTCGTCCTCGCTTCGTGTAAAAGGGTTAACCCGGAGGTGCTAAGTTTGGACCTAACATGCATTATATACTACTACAACTCACTTTAGACAAGCAATATGGGACTAATCCCACCACATGACTCCTCATGGGCCACATGGACCAAGACTACTGAGTAGGTCAGGGGTATTACATTCACCCCTCAAGGGTGGACGCCTCGGCAAAGACACCGCATACGCGGCAAATGCCTAGAACCACCCCTCGGTATACGTCCGTGCGTCAAGTGCCGGCACATATGCCATACTGTGTGTCCACTCCGGGACCACACACGCCATGCGCCATATGCTCGCTTCTGTCCCCAAGACGCACTGCAAATAAGGTTGATGCTCGATACCATCTCAGAATAACACCCGGCCTAACACTGAGCCCGGAATATCACCAAACTACCCTAACTACTAAGTTTATCAATAAAACAATGAATTTCAGCGAGCAATTCAGGGCTAACACCTATCCATGGGTCACAATAACGTATAAATAACGATATGGCAAGCACAGATATTTAAACCCTAGATTGTAAGCGGGATAATATTCAAGAATCAAGCAATACCAGTCAAACGAAGGCTATTGAATGAATAAATGAGTTTCAACCAATCATCTAGAATTATTCAATGTCTATCATGTCCTAAAGGAATAAACCATCACGCTAAGGCAAAGTTTTCTCATGGCAAGTGAGTGTATGCAGTGTACCCTTCCCAAGTGAAGCGTCGTCAATGATCACCTAAAAACAACATTAGAGCAAGGGTCACTACTACAGGAACCGACATCACAGACGGTTCGGAACCGTCATCACAGACGGTTTCCGAATCGTCTATGTTTGTTGGTCTGTGATAACAGATATTATCACGAGCGGTACAAAACCGCTCGTGATATGAAATATCACGACGGTTTTATTAAAAACCGCTCGTGAAGTCAAATATCACGCACGGTTTGAACCGAAAACCGCTCGTGATATGAGAATATCACGCAGCGGTTCTAAATAAAACCGCTCGTGATAGGAGAATATCACGCAGGCGGTTCTAAATAAAACCGCTCGTGATAGGAGAATATCACATACGGTTCTAAATAAAACCGCTCGTGATTTAGACTATCACGCACGGCTTTTATATAGAACCGCTCGTGATATTCTCCTATCACGCACGGTTTGCGTCGAAACCGCTCAGTGATACTTGCCTTCGCTGCACGGTTTTAATAAAACCGTCTGTGATAGCTAATACCCCGCCCACAATTTGTCAAGTTTTCTGCTAGCCTCGGGAATTGCTAGCCATGCCCTCTGAAAACAAGCATTCACGTAAATGATTCAGCAATCACAAAAAAAGATTTCACAATAACAGATTCAAGCGACCATGACAACTCAAAGTGATCATTACTCAAAATAAATTACAAAAGATCGCATTTGTTCAAGTATTGTCGCTATAGTTACAACTAGATTACAATTGTTTTGCGTTGAGAGGTTTTAGTGGGGTGATGCTCGGGTTGGCGACGGAGTGAAACTCTCCGTTGTCGTTAATGATTTCGAGTTGATAAAGGCGCAGAGCTTCCTCGAATGTCCTTGATCTCTTCCGCAATGAGTGAATCACATTGTAAATCCAAGACCTGTCGCTACCAATTAAGAGTAAAGTGGTAAGCTATATATATATATATTTAAATTTATAATTAGGAAATAATTATTTTGAGATTGACAAACCTCGTGATCCTTCTTCTTAGTCAGAAGGATTAGTGCATATGATAGCGCGTAGATTGCACATAACTCATCATCTTTTTCTTGGCGGCATTTGCAAAAATAGAATTACATATATAGGTATAGTCGGTTCGAGACGCGTTATTATGAAGTATGATATAGTATTATTGTGTTGTAGCACGATCGGAAAATCCATCCTATGTGTTAGTTAGGCGCTCTTTCCATCAGATATTCCTTTGTTGGCAACATAATTGATGAACGACCTACATGATTCAAAAAGTTATCCTCGCCATTTCAAACGAATGAAGACTACAATAGAGTTATGTAAGGAGGAAATGAGCATACCTCTCGAGTATTCCTCTTAGAGTGCTGAAGTCGTGCTTGTTGCGGTTTAGGGAATCAAGGTATATCACATGGTTCCTCTTGGGTATAATAACTAAAAGGATCTAATGGTACCTACTCATGTATGTCGCTATAGTCATTAAACCTAAGTTCGTGCTTCGTATAATGTACAAATGAAATTTGTATAGCAAGTAGTGACACTTACCCCTGGTTGTAGGGCACCACTATGTACTTCATGTTCCTCTGAGAAGCAATGACCTCGTTATGTATTTCTCGGCGAAGGACTAGTCTTGTAGGATGGTTTGCAACGATACCACGTGTGGGTCGAGGAAACCCACCGGTTCTTTCCATTCCCTGACATTTTGCAAAGATGTATCTATACATAAGCAATGAGTTGTGATATTTATCGGTATTAGATGAATGTAGAACTTGATTGTACGCGCTTACAAAGTCCAACATCGAGAAGCGAGACGCCGAGGCCAACGAGGTTGAATAGTTCAAATAAATCATTGAAGCCCACGACGAAGTACCTCGTCCGCTGAAGAAATGCTTGTCCTCGTGTCCGACGGTGATTCCAAAGATGTCGGACCCCTTCTTTTGGGTCTTGTCCAAGTACCGCATGCAAAGCGACAAGCATGTCCAACGTGCATTATCTATCGCGCCGAACACAACGGTTTTCCGATGATGTATTTCCGGTATCGCGGACTTCCGAGTATCGCGGACTTCCCGTATCGCGGACTTCTCGTATCGCGGACTTCCGGACTTCTCGGACTTCCGGACTTGGGAGGCGCCTTAACGCTCGTTGATTTCGATTTGGCCTTAGCGATTGGCATCATCTTTTGTGAGACGACTCGAACCGACACGCCGGCACGCTTTTGTCGTTCTTCCGGCGCCTTCTCCACGGAATCAAGAGGTGGCCTTTGAGGCGAAACATGAGGTGGAGTCATTGAGGGTCCCGTTGGAGAGGAATGGTCGTGTCGGATCGCGGCATCGCCGGGTTCCAGGCGATGTTCTTCTTGGGCCATCGGATAAAAGAGAGGCGGCATCCCTAGTGTTGTGATCTCTTCGTTCGGGCAAATGTCCAAATGGATGGCTCGGAAATTGACATGTACCATATCCACTGACCTTGGCGTAACTGCACCGCCCACCGGGCACCGTGTCAGACCGCCTTCCTCGTATGGATACACCATCCTCGCTGCCTCAATACAAAGGACCCATCCATCCTCACTTGGAGCTTACAGTATGCGTCGGCTCCTACAAAACGACACGCAATTAGCTAAGGCGCCGTTAGGGTCTATCTTTGGTGCATTCCATAGATGTACGCTACCTTGATGTTGTCTATCGGTAATCGGACGTCGCCATGTTCACAATTATGCGCGACGCGACGCTACTCGACGCCGAGGAGGACTGCCTTCCAAATTAGCGGGCGGCTTGCGCATCACGGCTCATGAGTATATCCATTTGACTCGCAATGTCGCCATCTCTACTTGAAATTGGTTAGTAATCATCTGTACTAACCGGTTGTCGTGCTCGCCTTGGATCTCTTCCTAGTCCTATACGTAGTAGTCGTCCGCGAATCCATGAATCCAAGGTACGTTAACCCCAAGGCCTCGCGTGCGACCGGGTGCTCCTTGTTTCCCAAGGTCGTAGATAGTATATCCTTCTCCCTCGCTCGCACGGAAGGAGCCTTGGGAAGCTTGGGCGATCAAGTCACGCCGCAAGAGGTCATCACGTTATTATAGACACTATGAAGTTATGGACTTATTAACAACTTAGTAGTTTGATATACTTACCACACGTTGGGACACTTCCCGTCCGGGTTTGTGAAGGAGATGTTTGCCGAAGACGAGACTTGTGCCCTCGCTTAACCAACTTAGGAACGCGGTCCGTGACATCGAGAAACGGGTTCTCCTTCTCCGCCGCCCATTCCTCGTATTTACCCACGTAACCAGCCGTGCCGAGTCTGTCGGGTGAGTGTTTCATGTCTGAGAGCTTTGTGCGCCGACTTTGCTCCTTAAATTGGTGATGTTTTCATAGCCACAAAGGTGTCCCATGCTTCCCGTCAAGAATCTATCTTTGCGAAGGCGTCGACCGTGTTCACGTGCCGTGACAAGAATGCTCTTGAAGGTCCTCCACGATTTACCCATCGTGAGCATCGCCGTCCGTCGCACGCGTGCCACATGTGCTACGAATAGTGAACTTCTCTGAAAGTTACATCCACGCGCCTTCGCTTCTTTCGTCAGTCCTTCCACCTTGGTGTGGTGATGAGGACCTGTTCCTTCCAAGTATCCCGCAGATGGTCCGGAATCTCGCCACGATCTCTTGGGACTCGGAGGGACCCCAAAGTCATCGACCTCCGTGATGACCACCGCCCGTAGGCATTTTCGATTGTCCTCTGCCATCTCGCCTGTGTCATTATCGCCGACGGTGACGGCGGCCTCGTCGGCGCCTCTTCCATCTCTGGGGTCGGTGTTGGCGGCCTCGTCGGCGCCTCTTCCATCTGCGGGGTCGGTGTTGGCGGCCTCGTCGGCGCCTCTTCCATCTGCAAGGCGTCGGTGACGGCGCAAAAGACGGCCTTTGCCATCTCGCTTACTTGCTCTCGGGAAGAAGTACTGAGGTTGACTATAGAGATCAAGATGGCAAATGAAGAGTTGAATGAGCTCATCTGAGACTACTAACATTCCTAAAACTCCTTAATCCACGAGCTTCTATTCTAACACTCCTAACACTCCTTAATCCACCAGCTTCTCTTGTGATCTTTGTATAGATAGAAACTAGTGATACAAATCTTTTGCCCGAGCCTACTTCTCTAAGGAAATGTGATTGATGATATTATGTGCTCTCGGAAGGAGAGTAGCTAAAGAACAAGTCTTTGCCATCTCAATCCTATTGTCTATACTCTTCATGAAATGAATATGATAATATAAATTCAAACTATGAGCTCTAAACAATACTTTGCTTAAGCTGTCAAATGATCTCAATCTGTAATCTAAAACAGATTAAACTTCCAATAAGCAGAGGTTGACTACAGAGATCAAGATGGCAAATGAAAAGTTGAATGAGCTCATACATACTACTAGAAGAATCACAAACTAGTCAATACAATGATCAATTTGCAATAGAACTATGAGTCGAACCGAAAGTAACCAATTAACAATACAACATATTGACAAGAGTAAGTAATACAATAGAGCTCAAGTATGAACTAACTATCACATTCAATCTCAAGATAAGACGGAGTTCATCACGAGCATGTCAACAAAGCCCATGATTAATTTGCAACTAGCATCAAATATATATATATATATATATATATATATATATATATATATATATATATATATATATATATATATATATATATATATATATATATATATATATATATATATATATATGCAAAGATCAACCGAATCGCCACAGAGGAGCAATACTACAGAGAGGATGCTGCACAAGAACTGGGGAGGCAGGTCAGGAGGAGGCCGATCTTGGGAGGAGGGAGCTGGGAGGAGGTCGACACGGGGGAGGAGGACGCGCGGGAGAAGGCCGGTCAGAGGGAGGAGGCCGACACGGGAGGAGGACGGCGCGCCGAGGTCGGAGGCGCCAATGTCGGGCGGCGGCACGAGGTCGGGGCGGCGACGCCGGGCTTCTGACTGGGAGGTGAACGGGCGCCGAGGTCGGGGCGCGGCGCAGAGGTCGGGGCACCAATGTCGGGCGGCGGCGCCGAGGTCGAGGTCGGCGGTGAAGGCGAGCCCTAAACCCTAGAGGAGGCGAACGAGCGACGAGAGAGTAAGGGCGCGAGAGAAGTGAGAAGTGAGAGGAAAACCTAGCGTTTCCGCCTTATAAAAAGTATATCACAGACGGTTGAAATGAGAACCGCTCAGGATATTAATATCACGAGCGGTTCTCATTTCAACCGCTCAGTGATATTATTTCCACAGACGGTTGTATAATAAAACCGTCTGTGATAGCCGACAACCTGAGGCCAATTTATGATATCCTGACAAAACATAGTGAACCTGGTGAGACATAAATATCCTGAGAAAACAGAGTGAACTCTTTGAGACAAGTATGATGACAATTATGACAAGTCCATATGAATTCTAACTTTGGTGACAAGTATGATGACAAGTTTATAACACATTTGACTTCAAAATTTCATATCTAATTCAACTCAACTCCAAATCAAGTGAAACCAATTTTGATACTCCACATTACAATGTACGTCCACACATTGACATTAATATCAAATATGACAAGTCCATAACAAGTTCATAACACATTTGACTTCAAAATTTCATATCTAATTCAACTCAACTTGAAATCAAGTATGATGACAATTTTGATACTCCACATTACAATGTACGCCCACATTGACATCAATATCAAATATGACAAGTCCATAACACATCAACACATGACAATTTCACGCTGACATCAAAATATATGAGAGATTACAAGTCCATAACACATGATGTTATGGAATAAATTAATTACATTGGAGTAAATTCTTAATTAAGATATAGGCCTTCGTGATGATCGACGCGCATATAGCTAGCTTCCTCACCGGGTTCTTCCTCGAGCCTAATGCCGCTTTCGAAAGGAGGCAACTCGTCAAATTGATTGTATTCTTCCTCGCCCACTACATTCTCAACTCCGACAATCCTCCTTTTTCCATGAAGAACTACGTGGCGCTTCTTATTTGCCGGTCGGTTACATAGAAGACTTGAACAACTTGGTTAGCCAAGATCTAATGGTTCGTCTTTATATCCGCAAGTTCGAGGTCCACGGTAGTGACACCGTGCTTGTCGACCTTCACTGCGCGAGATGGACCCAACGGCACGAAATAGGGGATCTTGAAAAGCACGTGTCGAGCTCCCATATCTCGCCTATTTGCCCATAGTAGGAGCTCCTCATCCCATCGGTAGTGAATGCATCTATGCGGACACCGCTATTCGGGATCGCTCTTCCTATCCCGAGTGCCAGATAAAATGTGTACCCATTGATGTCGATCCTTGCCATGTGACAATTGTAAATTGTGGCCCTCGTACCAACCATAGCAACAGATCATCACTTGATGACCTCCCCTGATTCGCACCTTTAACCATTCGTTGAACCGACGGTTGTGCTCTCTCGTGATCCAAACCTCCGACCGTGCGGATTCTGCATTGGCGCACCATGTCTTTGTGCTCGTCGATATACGGGACACTTGGGTCATGTGTTGCAAGACCATGAAATGGGCTTGAGCGTATGTATCCAGATCGGGAGTTATTGATTTCCTTCCGATGGTCCCGATACCATCCATCTCCCCTCATGGCGAGATAGAGGCACACCTATCGGTTCCACGAGCCATGTAGTCGACGCAGAACTCAATGACCTCTTCGGTTGCATAACCTTCGATGATGTCCCCTCGGTCGAGATCGATTCCGTCGTAGGACTTGAGAATTCCCATGTACCTCTCGAACGGGTACATATGACGAAGAACACAGGTCGCATATCTTTATCTCTCTCACAAGGTGAACAATGAGATGGACCATGATATCGAAAAATGACGGAGGGAAATACATCTCAAGATGACATAGAGTGGTCACCACCTCGCCTCGCAGAGCATCTAGTCCTTGGGGATCAATGATCTTCGAGCAATTGAGTTGAAAAAATAACACGACCTCAAGATTGCCACTCGGACCTTGTTCGGCAAGATACTTCTAATTGCAACAGAAGCATTTGTGTCATCAAGACATGACAATCATGAGACTTCATACCAATTAATTTCAAATCTTGCATAGAAACAAGGTTCTTAATGTTAGCGGGGTAACCAGATGGGACTTTCACTCCATGCAAGCTCAGCACGATTCATTTCTCTCGGCCTTGGATAGAGTGTAGCAAGTCGGGGAAGGTACGTTAAATCTGACGGTCTCTACGGTGCTAACTCATCCTTATGTTCATATCAACCAAGTCACGCCGTGCGTTAACACCATCCTTTGTTTTGCCACTAATGTTCAAAGAAGAGACCAATCAAGCTATCACATACATTCTTCTCTCGTGCATGACATCGATGCAAAGGCAAACTTCTAAGTGCTCCCAATAAGGCAAGTCCCAAAAATTGACCGCTTCTTCCGATGTTCTTCTCACGGGTTCTTAATTTACGTCCTTCCCAAGCACAACATCGACATCCTTAACCATATCATAGATCTCTTTCCCTCTAAAAGCCCTTGGAGCTGAATCGTTCTCCTTATTTCCGTCGAATTGTTTTTTTCATCTCATGGTATGGGTGACTCTGAAGGAACCTACGGTGACGATATATACGCTTTCTTGTGAGTTGTTCACCATACACTCTCTGTAGCATCTAAGCGGTCTTGACAAAGCTTTGGCTCCTTTTGTCTTCAAGCTTGACAGTTACCAAGGGCGGAAAAATCATTGATGGTGCGAGAACAACATGGCGCCAAAAGTGAAGTTCTCTCGTTTGTACGCATCCCATACCATACCCTTCGCTCCACAAAGGTCACAAGATCTTCCAAAGAATGGTGCTAGGTACACATCAATATCATTCCCGGGTTGCTTCGGCCCTTGGATAAGTAGTGACATCAAAATGTACTTCCGCTTCATACACGCCCAAGGAGGAAGGTTGTACATACATAGATTCACGGGCGGCCAAATGTCATGTCTTCATGTTACCGAAAGGATTCATTCCATCTGACTCAACCCTAACCTTATGTTCCTCGGTTCCGACCGAACTCTTCAAAGCTCGATCGAAGTTTCTCCACCGCGTAATCGGCAGGTGTCTTAGCTTTCCATCTCTCTTACGCTCCTCTGAGTGCCAACGCAGCAATCTTGCATCCTTTGCGTTCGCAAATAAACGCTTCAAACGTGGGATCACAGGCAGATACCACAACATCTTAAAAGGAGGTCCTTGCTTCACCTTAGCAGTATTCGGCGCTTGTATCGGGATGCTTTGCACACAGACATACATGCATGTCGCATACTCTTTACGATAGAGGATACAATCATTCGGACATGCATGTATTCTTTCTACTTCCATTCCCAATGGACAAATAACCTTCTTTGCTTGATAGGTGGTGCTGGGCAACACGTTTCCCTCCGGAAGGATGTCCGCTAGGAGACCTAACAACGTCGTGAAACTCTTATCGGACCAACCATTGCTTGCCTTCAATTTCAGCGGTTCAAGCACGGTTGACAACCTTGTATATTCCGCTTAAACCAGGGAACAAAGGTCTCACCGAGTCCTCCCTTAAGCCCTCGAATTTACAAAACTCTCTCTCAGTAGTTCTCTTACGCATCGCGTAGCATCCGATCCAGATTGTCATCGTGTGACATATCCTCATCAAAAGCAAGATCCACATCCGCGATCGTTGACTTCCTCGGCGGTGCCGTCATTACTAACTTCATGTGTAATAATCGCTTTTCACCGTGGTGGTCCAACATGTATACCCTTTTGTGAAACCCTTGAATCAAGTGCGCTTCTATTTGCGCGTTGTTAAACATCTTCAAATTACCGCAATCAATGCATGGACAAGACATAAAATTTATCTCCTTCTTCAACATATCACGCCGGTGGCTCTTCTAAAAGCAACCACGCCATTAATGTACTCTTGACTCACACGGTTCTGCTTGTACATCCAGCCGATCCATCTACACTACGCATGTAACAAATTAGTGTCAAAATTGATTAGCGATTAATTTATAGCAAATATAAAGGGTTATAGATCGTTACCCTCGAAGGTCACGAAGAAAATACGATTCCTCTCCTTTCCTTCTCCTCTCTAAGGTGGCGCAATGGGGGAGGAGGTGGCGGGTGTTGGAGGCGCTAGGGGCAAGGGTCCAACCTTCTCCTCTCTAAGGTGGCGCAACGGATAATTATTGATTATCTGCATGATTGTTGATTAGATACGAGACAAAAGACAAGAGGAAGATCCTAATTAATAACTAGCAAGTTGGTCCGCGCGATTGCGCGGGTATCTGTTTTCATATAATTGAAACAATAAACCACTGTGATGACGTTTCTTCATGGATATAAATGGAGGAAATATAAAATACATCATTGCACATGTGACTTATCTTGGTGTGTCATAAATTCTTCTTTTTAATCTGTTCTAGAAAACTACTCATGAAATTAGTTCTGATTAAGACTTTCACTTCTTTGCACGTACTTACTGCTTTTGTCTCATCGTTGCACAAATGAATTACAACAGATTAATTAAAGGCTACATGTTTTGCTTTTCATTTTCTACAAATAGGGTCCATCAAATTGAGAGCTAGATGTACGTACGTTTTGCCTTTTCCCATCAAGTAGTATTAATTGAAACCTAAACCCTATGCTTCCGATTAAGGAATACAACAAAGAAAACAAAACATTAGCGTCTATATACAGAGTAGCAAAGTCGGAAATTTACTAATCAATAGAGTGAAAAAGGATAATCGGATTACTTCATCTGTTTAATTAGGGAGAAATCGCAGTTGGAGGAGCTAGGGAGGAAGTGGCACCGCACTGGGAGGAGAAGCTAGCTACCAGATCTAAGTGGAGCCCAGCAGCAGAGGGCGGCTTGCTGATTATATTTATCCAAACAGCACAGCGCAGAGAGTGGCAGAGGCACACAAGCGGTCTTGGCGATGGACACAGCAGCGGTCTTGGCGAGAGGATGTGTCGCGCTCAATTTATCTGCGATGGGCATATCACGATTTGCTTAATAAAACCGTGCATGATAGTCATCTATCACTGACGGTTTGTAAATAGAACCGTCTCAGATATTATATAACGGTTCTATTCACAAACCGTCTGTGATAATCACCCAAATCACAGACGGTTTGTAAATAGAACCTTCTTAAACCAACTTCCCAATTGGGCCAAACACCGTGGGCCGAAAGCCCACGGCCCAGGTTCTCCAATAAAAGCAAAAATGTCCTTCTAAAACCTTCAATTCCTTCTCTAATTCTATTTAATTTCAGTACTAATCACTTATTTGTTTTATGTTTAAATGGGATATTACATTCTACCCCCCTTAAACAGAATTCGACCTCGAATTCTACATGTATCTGATGTGAACAACTCTAGATAATGCTCGCGCTTGCGAGACTCCAACTCCCAAGTCTCATCTCGCTCAGACCGACGTGACCACAACACCATAACGTATACTAACATCTATACCTCAACATTTTCTCTAACCTCTCTAGCACGCGCATCGGATAGGACTCGAAAGTACGGTTTTACTCGTTGGTCAACGGCTCTAACGAAAGCTCAAACTTCGGACAACACATGAGCCCCCTCAACACTTGGACGTGAAGACGTTGCATACCCCGCGCATAGACTTGAGAAAGTCCTATCGGTACATCAACTTCCAAACCTCCACAACTATCGGATATAATCTAATGTACCTTGGCCAACTATCCCTTCGGTACCAAACCACTAAACCTGCACATATCACATGAGGCTCTTGTTCCCACTCTCCGGCAATCAATTCACCTTTGCGAGAAGCATCTCATTTAACAACAAATGCACAAACAACTTGCCTCAAACCAACCCTCTTACACAAGAACGCAACTAGAAAACGAAGGATTCCCATCGCAGCTTACTCATTAACATCTTCTCTCCAAAAGACTCTAATCCAAAAATCAAAGACTCATCAAGAAATCTTTTCCTCTTTCCAAGTAACCAGTTCACAAATAAACACCACATAAAGCCAAAGGCGAAAATCACTCGAATGTCCAAATCAAACACTTCTTTTATTTTCCTGAACCAGAAAAAACCATCATGCCAACATAAAACCAATCAAATGGTACGTGACCTCCGTCATAAATACACAACTCAAATAAGAATCAAGAGAGCATTTCACTACCCGAGAAAGCATTCTTTTCTCAACTTTTCTTTAGGAAATAAACCTTCTCTCAAATCATAGGATTCCAAATCATCACACTAACTCCTTCCTCTTAACCGGCAAACTCAAAGCAATACTCAAACTGAAAGTAACAACCGTACTCATCTAGAGGGCTTTACTAATCCACTAAAAAGATACTCTAGTCCACTCCCCTACCAAAGGAAATTACTTTGACAAATAATTTCTAATGCACCTCAATATATATTTTACCCACAATCACATTAACTCAATCATTTAAGGATAATCAATTTGAAATTTAAAGTACACACACTCATTTACTACAACCAAAGAATTCTATAAATGATTATCATACTATTCGGAATCTACTTTTATTCTACTACTTCTACACATAATCATTGGGCAACCAAGATTCTAGCATAAAACACAAGCCCAGTTTCAACATCCAAGACTCCAATAATGAAGTTCTGATATAATTGATAAGGAAATTCTCATATTCGACGACTACAATTCCTACAATCCAAACAATATCCCCGGTCATTAAAATCAACAATCATCACTAATCAATTAACTGTCCAAAACAATTAACTTATTTCATCAATCTTGGACCATCACTAAACCACATCATTCAGTTTCACCTACACAACCACAATATACCCATTCACAATACCTTAACTAACTAACCAAGATTCAAACTTTTGATAATTCCAATATTCCACCAATATGAACAAAGATTATTGGATTATAATTCACTATAGGTTCTACTAGTTGTAACAATATAATCAGTTTTGCCCCAACGATCATCATTCCTTTTAGATCTAATTCTTTACAAGATTTATATCACGAAATCAATTCATCCTCCAAAGCTCCTCAATTAACTTGCAACCCAAAGTCTCACAACATCATATACTTGACCACTACTAACTAGTTGCCACTATATATTATATAAGGTTTTGTAAAATAAATCGATTATTCCTTTTTCAAAAGAAGAGGCAAATAAAAATAATTTTCAGCACACAGAAAAACGTTTACCTTTTGCAGTAAACACAAGACCAAGAGAAATAGTCAAATAACAACGATCTCGGAAAAGCAAAAGAGGAGACTATAGTTGAGGGCAAAAGTCTCACAAGAAGAGAATATCAAACTTCAACCAATAAGAATAAAGTATTACTTTAGAAACTCGAGAAACTCTTAAGTGACAACGACAGAAAAGTTAAACGAACTTCAATAAGTTGCAAGTTACAAAACTTAACTCCAACCTCAAATACTTCTACTACACTCTTTCTTTTAACAAAGAAAATATTTTTCTTTGATTACAACATCACTTTGCCACCTCAAACAAGAAGAGGCTTTTAAGACCAAATCACATTAATCACTTAAGAACCAATAGAACTTTCTAACACGTCACTTTGCTCCACAAATTTCAGATACCACATAAATCGTGAACTCCAAAAGATCATGAATACAAAACTCGAAACCTTTTATTTGAGTGATACCATGAAAGACGATCAAATTTACTCTCTTTCTATAACACCCTCATAAGTCACAATCCATTGCAGACAATCTTACTAACATCAAGAACAACACACTCTTAATAAGAATTTTCATAGTCTACTCTTCCACTGTAACGCTCTCTAGAAACTCACAAAATTGTTCCATACTACTTTATCATCCCATCCTCAAATTGAGAGCCCACCAAAACTTTACAACCTCACTACAACAATCACTTTACTCTAGAGGTGATCTACTACACAAATTAAAAAGGTTTTACCAAAACCCTTTCACAAAGGACATGCTATCATCCGACAATTCCACATTTATGTAAACATAAGCCACCTATTAAATCTCATCAGTTCAACTCTTAGTGATGCTCAACACCAAACTTCAACATATGATAATTGCACTCTAATGATTGTTGTTATCAACTAGCTTCATCATGAAATCTAGTTACTACCTACTTCCCTTTGCAAATCACATGAATATTTACAAATACATATTCAATTGTTCCTTCTCATGTTTAGATTTGGGCAAAATCATGCTAAAACTTCAAGAATCAAAATCTTCCATCGATCAAAAGTCTCAATAACACTACAACCAAATATCCAACCATTCTAGCTAGATTAACTATCTAGAAACTCCTCCTATAAATTCTAGATCCACCGATTTTCAACCCCTCCAATCTTTTATACACAATTCCAACAATTAATCCTACTAAGGATTATGTAAATCTAGCAATTATATATGATCACTAAGTATCCACAGAAAATATAACTCCAAGATTAATATCTACTAAGGCAATAATCTAACACCCTCTTAACTTAACCATTCCAAACAGTTAGATTAATCCATTGAGACCCATTAATCCAATTTATCCAAGAAGTTTACCGAATTAAAAAATCTTAATGATTAGACTAGTTCATCAATGTCCCACACTTCTTAATAACTTCCGAATTCCTAGTAGGTACGGACATACCCTTAATCACAGTTCATTATGTAACTACTACAAGACAACATCAAATTTATCAACTTCACTTCCAAGGATCTTGGTTAAGATCGATTATGCACTACGCTACAGACCCAACTTGATAACTCATACATTATCAATTTATCTTCTATGCTTAAAACCTCTCACTTAACACAACAAAATATTACAAAAGAGTTTTGATACTTTCTTTCTCAAAGAAGATGTACTAAACTTCAACATTCCAACTACTCCAAAAGAAATGTGTAGCATCAAAACTTCATTCAATAAAGTTTGTAAAAGATAGTTTCCATTATCTAAAATACCAAGCGAATAAACAGGTCATGTTTGTCAACATGAAGGTAGAACTCTCATGAAAAAGAACAATATTGCCAATGACAACAATTATAAGTATCAAGAATAGCTCAACAGTCAGAAAAGACAATAATTGCTCTATAAAACAAATACAGACCAACTGAAACCCATTAACTACATTGTAACCACTATCCAAAGAAAGTTCATCAACCGCAAGTGGCTGTAATCATAATAACCAAATACAAACTCAAGGAAAATAACAACTTTTAAAAGAAACTCATCCCCTACATTTGTAACTAAATTACTCGGGGTAAACACTTCACTTTTCCCATACCACAAACGGTGGTACAACCTGGCCATGCCTATGGCCACAATCACAATCTCTACGTCTCGTCATAGCTATCAACCACAATCAACAACACATAATAGGTTCAAAGAACCAATATAAACTCATACATCAGTATAATAACATATCGAAAGTGTAAGAGCAATACTCGTCCCATTCCCATTCTAGCAATTTTAATTTACCTAAGTTGTTAATCGATTAACCACAGACCTAAAGCCCGCTCTGATACCAACTATAACACACTGGCCCAAAATCCGCTCAATGCCCAAATTGCACCGTATGGACCCAAGACACACATAGCACCCACTTACACTTTCGTCCTCGCTTCGTGTAAAAGGGTTAACCCAGAGGTGCTAAGTTTGGACCCAATAGGCATTATATACTACTACAACTCACTTTAGACAAGCAATATAGACTAATCCCACCACATGACTCCTCATGGGCCACATGGACCACACTACGAGTAGGCCAGGGTATTACATGTTCTTCATCGCAGTTGGGATAGGTGGTGATGCTTTGGTCAATGTAGTGCCCTTCCTTGTCATAGCATCAACATGTCTTGACTTTCACGATTGCCTTGTTTGACTTCCTCAAATCGCAATTCCTAGCAAAGTGCCACATTTCACCATATCTAGAGCAAATGCCTAGATTTGATTATCTCTTAGGACAATGTGACACAAAGTGGTCTACCTTACCATACCCAAAACATGTGACGGGTCGATGAGTCCCAAGGGGCGGTGGCGTCAAACCTATTATGGGGATTCGGTCCTCCTTTGAACAAGAGTTGATGGGTGGCTCTATCTTATGATCTTCGAACTTCACCTTGACGTAATATTTCTTCGATTTGGCCTGACGAGTCTTTGCTGGGCTGATTGATTGTACCCTATCCAAAGTGCAATGATGCCTAAGGGTCTTGTATGGACGGTTTGAGTTAGGGTTGGCAACTTCACAGGGAGCTTCATCTTGACCTTGCATCCGTGTTATGTTGGTCTTGACGTCTGGTGGTGCTTTTAGCAAGGGATGAAAGGAAATAGCATGAGATAGGGAGAAGATTGGCGGGAATAAAGTAACTAAACCTATTTTTCTTTTAAAATTTAGCTTTTTTAACATACGAAAAGTCAAAAAGGCTCAAACAATCACACAAATATCTTAAAACAAGGTTTTCCCATGACTGCGAAATATGACGCCCATGGGCAAAATAAGCAGTGCATAGGTTCCAAATGAAATCTTACAATAGTACATCGTCTACTCACGGCATCACACATGGGAGTGCACAGTTTTGCGCACAAGGGTTACTCAAAATGAGATTGTCCTACATTAGCAAGTCGTCACATTCTTGTACTTTTTTTTGAAGCTAGGGTAAGGCAAGTGGTAATCAATCATCTTTCTGAATCAAATGAAGATCTGACATAGGTAAGAGAGAGTAACCTTTAGGAGGGATGAGAATGAGCAATATTACTTATGTTTTTCATAAAGCTTTCGTAGGCGAAATTTGGTTTTGAAACATTCCACTAGTGAAACTAACGGCCATGCTAACTAAGGTCACGACCTAGAGTCGATATGCTCTGAGACCAAACCTGTCAGACCCCAAATTTGGAATTTGTTACCTACTATGTATATTTGTGCCATTCTCTGGATCAGTAGCTGGAACACACAGTTACATTGTTGGTTCAAACACATATCACGAAAATGTAAAGCTATTGCATAATATTAAATAAAGCGTAAATATACCTTATGGCTTTTGACTTGTAGAATGGCCGAACAGGCCAAATACTTTCAAAGAAACAACAACGAAAGTAGAATCAAAGTATAACGTATGGAACCATTACGATATGCCCACGGGCAATCGATTGTGGGCTCACGACCTAGTTCTTGGCCTTGTTGATCTTCAGTCTTGTCCAATGCTCATATTTGTCTCTGAAGTCTTCTTTTGTGCTTACTGACTAAAAGAATATAAATAGCGAGCACGAGTACACAACCGTACTCTGAGCTAATACACAATGCAATTATTATACATGCAAGGCTAATCAAAGAGAGGCTCATGGTTCTTTTATTTTGTACAAAACTATTTATTGAAATAGATTAAGTAGTAGCAAAACCTGAGACTTAGCATTTTAACTAACACAGGTTTTATAAACTGAGATTTCATTGTAAAGTACTAGTGGAGATTTCATCTCCTATACCATCCCAATATTTCCAATCACTCGTCTCCAATCACATAGTTCCAACCACTAGTATCCAATCCCATATTTACCACTAGTTCTCCATCCAGACCATCTCAACTTTCTGGGCTCTAATCTAATATTTTTAATCACTTGGTTCCAAACCAATATTTCCAATCGCGGGGCTCCGGCCAAATCTATATCACTTTCCTGGGCTACATCCATCCGACGATCCCAAGGCTGCAACCACCCGGCAATTCCAGCCGGCTTACACCTAAAATTTCGGGCCAAATGCCTCTGGCGACTCTCCGGTTGCACCACCCGGTGAAATTCAGGTTGCGCCCCTAGCGAGACCACGGTTGCAATCCCCTTGACCCGCAAGTGAGACCACCCTCGAATCCCAGGTTGCAACCCTCGTATCTCGAGATTGCACCACCCTTGAGCCCAGGGCGCATTGCCCCGCCAATTCCTAGGCCGTACTGTAATATCCCAAATCTGGGTGTGTGTTTCAAATGTAAGAAAATGAGTAGAAATTAAAACTTTTCTTACATCTTGAAGTTTTTGAACTTTTCTGTAATTCTTGTAAAGGAATTATGGAATTCAAAAACTCAAATCTCCAATTGACTAAAGTCAATCCCCTCTTATCAATCCTTGTTGAGAATCTTGTGTTCAACCTCTGGAAGTATTTTTCCTTGGTTCTAGGGCTGCTGGGTGACTCCTCCGAAAAATTTCATAATTTTTAGAAATTATTTGATAATTTTTGGAGGCAAGTCAAACCAGTTTGACCTTTAGTCAAACCCTAGAACAAACCTTGATGAATTTCTTGAGAAAAATGCAGTGCATGAAAATATTTGAAAATTTTATGTAAGGTTAATTCTGGAGTGAGGAACCTCCAGTCAAAATTTCAGAATTTTTGAAGTTAGTTGGCTACCTCTAAAAAAATTCTTCCAAATTCAGCTTCCAATTCAAAACCTAAATCTGTGCACTGTTCCTTGGGCTCAGGTCGGACTCGAACCCAACCCCGGTTTTGGTTGGACCTGATGAACTAACTGCACCGGGCTCGGTCGCTTTGGCGCGGGCGTTTTCAACCGTTGGATCTCCATCGAGCGGTCCTCGTTCGCGTGGAGCTATGCAGACCCCGCTCGCCCGCGTGCGATTTCAACCGTTGGATCTCGATCCAACCATCGCAGTCGCGCCCGTGCCTGTTGGTTGGGCTCGACCCATTCGCCTCTGTTCCGGTCCGAGCCGCGTCATCGCTGTGTCGCTGTCGGTGGGCCCTTGCACCGCTGTTCATCCCTACCTCCGGTCGCTCGCGCGCATGCGTGCAGGTCGCCATGGCAGGGTGTGGGAGAGAGCAGCGCAGCGCCTTGTCCACTCCCTGTGTCCTTCACGACTCTTTTGCATTAAATGCGGGTCAGCTCTCGCCCTCAAAGTCGTGTTCCTACTTGCTCCCGTCGCTCAGCTTGCCCACGGCAGAGCGCTGGACTGAGCTCACCCGTGGAGCTTGCCTCCGCTCCATTCCTTGCCCTCCGGCTTTATAAAGCCCCCGAGCTCCCTCTCTGCCTCTCTTTAGCACCCCCTTAGCTTCACCTTGCTCCTCGGTGCTTGCTTGAGCTCAAGTCACCATTCTCCCCAATCGCCATTGTCGGCCAGAGCAAGCTCTCCTCGCCACCAGTGCTTCAAGGGTTCATTTGCAAATCCAATCGCGTCACTTTGCGCCCTTTGTCATCCTGAGCATTTCCCCTAACTCAATTTTGGCTTGCCTTAACAGGAATGGCTTGAATCGAGTTTTGCCCTCTTTCGGCCGAAGTTCTTCGTTTTCGTCCTCATCTCCGGTAAGCTACTCCTCGCTTCAATTGCTTGCTCTAGGACCATCCTTGAGCCATGTTGGAGCTATCCCGATGACGCGGTCTCTCTCTTTTTGCTCAGGTTGCCTTCCCCCCGCGTTGTCTTCCTCGGCGCCGGCGGGTTTCATCGTCGCCGGAGCTCCTCCGTCCTTCTCTGTTCCTCTCCAGCGCTCAGGTAGCTCCTGTGTAGTCCCTAGAAGCTTGGGCACCACTTCTCTGAACAACTGCGGAGCTATTTTTGCTGGTTGTCTTTTGGCCGGGTTGTCACCGCCGTTCCTCTCCGGCTCGCCGCCATTCTAGGCAGCCGCTGCCGTCAAGAGTGCCACCGTTAGGTGCGCAAGGCTATTGCCGACCCATTCCTGCCTTTGGTTGCCGCCGCCGTGACCGGAGTCGCCGGCGGTGAGGCCATCTTTGCGCTCGGCTCGTTGTCGGACGCGCCGGCACTGTAGTAGCGCCATTAGGACATAGATTTCGTCATTAACTGCGTAATGATCGGCTTAGCACTTAATGACTGTCCTAATCTGGCTAATGCGTCGCTGACATGAGGGCCCCGCGTAGTTAAGTCGTTGCTGTGCGCGTGCGCAGCGCCGAGATCATTTTGGACCATCCGATCCAGATTGGTTAGAACGTTCGGACCACCGAGCCTTAGCCGTCCATTTCTTGATCTACGGCTGGGATTCGCGTGGGCTGCGCGCGGGTGCTGTGTTGTTTCGCTATGGGCCGTCCATTTCTAGATCAGCGGCCCAGATCGATTTGAACGTTCGGACTGTCTGAACGTCTATTCGATCTGAGCCGTTCGTTTTCGATCCAACCGCCGAGATCGAGCGCAGGCATTCGCGTGCGCTGTGTGCCCGTGCGCGTAGGCCGTGCGATTCAAGATCAACGGCCCACGTTTTTCCGCGCCGATTTGGTTTAAGGAAATTCTCGACAGCTTTATTTGTAAACTGAAAAAGGTATTAAACTTCAAAATTGCTTAACTAATTCGTTTTACCTCCGTTTTAGTTGATTCAAATTTTGTTAACTCTGGTTTGAACTAGGCTTTAATCTAAAAATGGTTGGAAGCTTGGTTCGGCTCCAGAAAATGGTTTGGTAAATTTGTTTAGTTGTAGGCTTTATTTATTGCTCTAAAAATGCATTTAACTTGAAAATTGCATAAGTATTCCCCTGTAGATCATTTTTGAGTGAAACCAATTTTGTTGGCTTCCTCTGTTAGTGTGCTTAATTGTAGAATAGGATAGGCATGCTACTATTTTTAAAGCTCTTGTGGTTGCAATTGTTTTGTGCTCTTTGTCATGTCTCTGAAAAATCATAGAAAATGCATCCTAACTCCAAATGAGGTGAATCCAATTGTGTTGTTCATCTTATGAGGTGCTCTGTTTACCATAAAAATTTCAGGTGCAACACCTCTTTGAAAAATTGTGCTAAAGAATTTAATTCGGATGAGCGATGAATCAAGTGAATTTTTCACCTTTTCGGTAAATTTACCAAAATTGTTTTGGCCATAACTTTAGCATCAAGTATCCAATTCGATTGATTCTTGTTGCTAAATTCCTTAAAATTCATGCTCTACCTGCTGTGTAAATTTCATGGATTTTGGTTGACTTTGGTTTTTGAGTCTTTTCGGTGTTCTTCATTCTTATCGGTTCTTTTCGTTCTTTTCGTTAGGTGCCGATGAGTCCGTTGATAATGAAAGTGCTCCTCTGCAGCAAACTGAGCAACTCTAGCAAGACAAGCAGTTTGATCATAATAATCGCATTACTTTTAAAGTCTAATACTTTGTTTACAAATTGTATGTATGCATGCTTTTGTGTCAAAGTTAATTTTTCCGACTAGAGGTAGCTAATCCTATTGCATGGTTGCCCTCAAATTGTTCATCCCCTGCCACTAAACTTAAGGTATTAATCTCGCCGGTGAATTAGAGCCCGGTGGTTGAATTATGCTCTTTATTGTCTTTACGGTGTTATGCTTAGAAAGGCTTAGCTACCGGTAGAATTAGGCGGTTATCGACTTAGTCGATAACTTTGATCACACAAAATTATTATTACCATTATGCTCAGCACTTTGTGCTTTGTTACTTTGTAAAGTCAAAAACTGAAAATGAAAATGAAATGTTTGAGACTTGGGCACAATGGCTGATGGTGTGATCTTATGGTGTGACTGGAATGGTGCCCGGGTCAACAAGGACCGAGTTACTTGTGTCACTAAGCCAAGCGATTATTGCGTGCTAACCACACGAGGGGGATATGGGATCTCTCTTGACTTAGTACTTTAGCGTGTGTTAGCTCCGAGTCGCAGGAGGTTGTGTGTGTGGTTGGTGTTGAAAAAGAAACTTATGGTTATGTGTTGGGTGAGCGGGAGTGGAATCCTGTTTAGGTCCTCCACACCGAAGGGCATTTTAGGTGTCCGGGAGCTTTACCCTATATTGGTAGTTGACTTTTGGCTTTACAATGACTCTGTCTCAACGTATGGGTTTCCATCCATACGGGCGACTCGTAGTTAATGCACAATATTGGAAATGTCTCGTAGGACTTAGTCTTGCCGGCATACTTTCGAAAGTGTGCTTGATTTAATGGCAACAAAGGCGGTCTGACGTGTGGGTACATTGGTACACCCCTACAGGGTTCAAACTATTCGAATAGCCTTGTCCTAGGTTATGGACATGCTTGGTAAGGTCGTGCAAGAACTAGACTATAACATTTAATTAAAACTTGATGTGGGTGGTATGAATAGGAATTCATGCTATTGTTGTGGTGGCTATTGGGTTAGCCACTTCGTGATGTCTTGTTATTATTGTTACTTGTATCTCATTGTTTTTGTCAAATAAAAACATATTATAAAACTGCTTTAAATCTATTACATTATTGCAAATGAAAACTTACTTTATGCTGAAAATGAGTCTAGAGCCTCCCCCACTTAAATAAGCTTGCATGTAGCTATGTATAGGCTGTTACACTACATGTAAGTCTTGCGAGTACATTTTTGTACTCATTTGCTTTGCTTAACTAAATGTTGCAGAGGAGGAAGCTGATCCCCAAGGGATCCACTTTTGTGAGCTGTGCGGTGGGTTTGACGACTAGGTTGGCAGCCCGGTTGGTTGCCTTGTGGGTTAAAGGCACACTAATTGGCTCTTGTTTATCGCCATGGGTAGGACCTAAACAGGATTCCACTCCCGCTCACCCAACACATAACCACAAGTTTCTTTTTCAACATCAACCACACACACAACCTCCTGCGACTCGGAGCTAACACACGCCAAAATACTAAGTCAAGAGAGGTCCCATATCTCCCTCGTATGGTTAGCACACAATAATCGCTTGGCTTAGTGACATAAGTAACTCGGTCCTTGTTGACCCGGGCACCATTCGAGTTACATCATAAGATCACACCATCAACCATTGTGCCCAAGTCTCAAACATTTCATTTTCGGTTTAGCTTTTGACTTTACAAAATAACAGCACAAAGTCTTGAGCATAATGGTAATAATAATTTTGTGTGATCAAAGTTATCGACTAAGTCGATAACCGCCCAATTCTACCGGTAGCTAAGCCTTTCTAAGCATGACACCGTAAAAACAATACAGAGCATAATTCAACCACCGGGCTCTAATTCACCGGCGAGATTAATACCTTAAGTTTAGTGGCAGGAGATGAATAATTTGAAGGCAACCATGCAATAGGATTAGCTACCTCTAATCGAAAAAATTAACTTTGACACAAAAGCATGCATACGTACAATTTGTAAACAAAGTATTAGACTTTAAAAGTAATGTGATTATTATGATCGAACTGCTTGCCTTACTAGAGTTGCTCAGTTTGCTACAGAGGAGCACTTTCGTTATCAACAGACTCATCGGCACCTAACGAAAAGAACCAATAAGAACGAAGAACACCGAAAAGACTCAAAAACCAAAGTCAACCAAAATCCATGAAATTTACACAGCAGGTAGAGCATGATTTTTAAGGAATCTAGCAATAAGAATCAATCGAATTGGATACTTGATGCTAAAGTTATGGCCAAAACAATTTTGGCCAGCTGGAAAAAGGTTGAAAAATTCACTACGGTTACTGTTCATCCGAATTAAATTCTTTAGCACAAATTTCCAGAGAGGTATTGCACCTGAAATTTTTATGTTAAACAGATCACCTCATAAGATGAACAACACAATTTGATTCACCTCATTTGGAGCTAGGATGCATTTTCTATGATTTTTCAAAGACATAAAAAAGTGCATAATACAATTGCAATCACATAAACTTAAAAGATAACAACATGCCTAAAACCTATTCTACAATTAAGCACAATAACAGAGGAAACCAACAAACTTGGTTTCACTCAAAAAGGAGTTACAGAGAATTACTTATGCATTTTTCAAGTTAAATGAATTTTTAAAGCATAAATACAGCTAAACCGAAATTAAATCCATTAACAAATTTTTCTGGAGCCAAACTAAGCTTCCAACCATTTTTAGATTAAAGCTTAGTTAAAACCAGAGCTAACAAAATTTGAATCAACCGAAAAGGATTTAAAATGAATTAGTTATGCAATTTTAAAGTTATTACAATTTTCAGTTTAGAAATAAAGCTTACCGGGCTTTTGAAATAAATAAACTCAAAGGAAACACGTGGCAAAACGTGGGCCTTTGATTTGAAATCGGACGGCCCACGTGAATCAAAGTGCACAGCCGCGCGCTCACAAAATGCAAACGAAACCATTGGATCTAGATCCAATGGTCCTCGTTGATCGAACCTTCGGACAGTGCGAACGTTCAAACGAACATGGGCCATCGATCTCGTGATGAGCGACTGAGAGCGAAGCAACGTTCAGACGGTCCGAACGTTCACGCAATCTTAGCCGTTGATCAAGAATCGGACGGCCAAGGCTACAGGGAAGTCCGTGTGGTCCGAAGGTCCCGCAAATCTCAACCGTAGATCTTAAAATAGATAGCTGACGTTCGGTGGTCTGAACGTTCACAGTGATCTAGATCGGACGGTGAAGGTTCAGTGGTCCGAACGTCCCACATGATCTACGCCGTAGATCAAGAAATGAACGGCTGAGGTTCGGTGGTCCGAACGTTCAATCTGATCTGGGCCACAGATCTCACAACAAACGGTCCAAGATCATCCAAGGTGTTGTGCACGCGCCCGAAGGGTTTTAAGAGGCTGGGCCCCACTGTTAGCGACTGTAGGCCACGCACATGTGTTTAAAGCGCCCAGGGGGTTTAAAGCGCGGCCCGTGGTCGATGATGGTAAGGCACAGATTAGGATGGCTATTAATTGCTTAACACATTGATTAGCAGTGATTAATCAATTAATGACCAGATCTCTGTTTGGCGCGCCGGACAAGCTTGAGAGACACGAACCCACCCGACAGAGACACGAGAGGCACACTAAGGCGATATTAATTACTAAGCACTCATTAACATGGATTAATCAATGATTAGTAATTAAGAAGAGGATCTTTGTCTTAATCAGTGCGACACGATGCGGCCGTCCGAACAAAAACACGAGGGCTTCAAGGCTCTTGCCAGGTGGCGTGGACCATCCTGCACGACCAAGGGCCAAATGAGACCAAGAATAGCCACGCGCACCTGCTGAGGCGGTGGCGACCACGGAGGAGGACCACACCGGCGGCTAGCCAGAGAGAGGCGGTGCGGCAACGCACGACCGAAAATGAAAAATGCAAAGGAGCTCTGCAGCGGTTCTGAGAAGCGGGTGCCAAGCCTCTAGGGACTAATGCGAAGCTACCTTAGCACGGAGAGGACCAAGGGAGGCAGCCGGAGAAGCTCCGGCGACGAAGAAGCTTGCCGGCCTTGAAGAAGATGAAGTGGAGGTGACAATCTGAGCAAAAATAACAGCACCGGGTCATCGGGTTAGCTCCATTAATGCTCAAGGAAGGTCCATGAGCAAAGAATTGAAGAAAGAAGCCACTTACCGGACTTGAGGAAGAAAAGGTTAAACTTCAGCCGAATTTGAACAAACCCCAAACTTGACAATCTCTGTGAATGTCAAACAGAATTAAGTTAGGTGATTTGCTTAAGATGATAAGAGGCTCAAAAGGATGCGAAAAGATTTGAAGAAGAACTATTGGAGCGCTGTGCCGACAAAGCTTGCTTGTCGGTCGACAATGGTGGTTTTGAGGATTTTGTGAATTGAGCTCAACCAAGTACAGAGGAAGCTAGGTTAAGCAAGAGGGGTGTTTAAAGAAAGCAAAGGAGGGGCTCAAGGGCTTTTTATAGCCAGAGGGGCACGGGTTGAGCTAGGGTTAAGCTCCATGGTGAGCTTAGCCCACGGCTTGCTTGGTTCACAGCTCTGCCATGGACGAGCTGAGGAGATGGGTGGCAGGGTGACCACGACTTAGAGGGCGACCCACTGATGCGCATTTAATGCTTAGCGGCAAAGAGCCGTTGAGATGTGACAATGCGCTGCGCCCCTCCCTCTGCTCATGCCATGGCGCACGGGCAAGAGGAAGGAGACGACCATGTTCAAAGGGCCCCACCGGTCAGTGACTCAAAACCAAAGTGGCTCGAGCCCGAGTGCATTAAGTGGGTCGGGTTCAACCAGGTAAGAGTCGGACTTGAACCCAACAGGAACTTAACTTAGGGTTTTGAATTTGAAGCTGGAACTTGGGGAATTTTTAGAGGTAGCAAACTAACTCTAAAAATTTTAAAATTTTGACTGGAGGTTCCTAGCTCTAGGATTAACCTTGCATAAAATTTTCAAAGGTTTTTATGCACAGAATCTTTCTCCAAAAATTCTGTAAGGTTTGATCATGAGTCAAACTGGTTTGACAGCCTCTTAACAATTATCAAATAATTTCTAAAAATTATGAAATTTTTCAGAGGTGTCACACAGCATCCCTAGAACCAAGGAAAAATATTTCCAGAGGTTAACCACAAACTTTTCTTAAAAAGTTTAAAAAGGGTCACGACTTTAGTCAATTAGAGATTTGAGTTTTTGAATTCCATAATTCCTTTACAAGAATTACAGAAAAGTTCAAAAACTTCAAGATGCAAGAAAAGTTTTAATTTCTACTCATTTTCTTACATTTGAAACACACACCCAGATTTGGGATGTTACACAAGCACTCTCTCCAAGCATTCTATGTACACATCCACGATGACCATACAGTCAAAATCAATCCCCTTATACGCTCTCATGATTATTTTGTAGTACTGGTAGGTTTTGGGTCAAACTTCCCAACTGCGTATTAATGATGATCAGTTAATATCTTTACATATTGACACTTTGATTTAAATTAATCTACTAACCTTATGACTATTATCATTTCAGTATGATTTAAATCTGTATTCGCACTAAAAATAATAACAGCTTACTTGATTGTTTTTAGTTAACATCTAATTATCTAGGTTAACCACCTTACATTATTTACTAATTACTTAACTTATTTAGTTGTTATAATTCTTAGCAATGACTTAGGGCACACTGCTGTCTAGTGAGACCTACACACTAATGTGACCCCTAATCACTAATCATGTCCATTAACCAACCCTTTTATCCACCTAATGTTTACTGTTTATTTTGAAAGATCATCCTTCTGTACTGGTTCCTGGATGGATTTATTCTTTTAACCTGGATGCTAGTGGCTGGGCAAAATCCTTTTAATCTCAACTATTCCTTGTACATTTAATAGGGCATTGGTTCACTGCGTGTTTGTGAATACTCATGTCATTACTTGTCTACAATTTGGGTTGCTACTGCTAGATGATTGCGCAATGGCTTATTGAATTGATAGAGTTTCAAACTTCTTGTGTTATCCATGTCTTTGGCCTATTGTCACTTCTATTTCGCCTCAGAATTTCTTAGTGTTCATGTTCAAATACTCTGAACATTGAGAAGAAGTTTGCTTATTGGGAGTAGGGTTCAACTAAGTTTCTTACTAATTGAATTCCTTTCAAATTGGCTAAAGAATCAGTAATAGTTCTAACTACTTGCATTAGTAATATCATTAACCCTTTAATACTTCAAGTTTGCATCAAAATTACTACTCTGTTCTATCATCCAGTTAGAGGAACCTTCTGAGTAGGAGTGCTTGTCAACCAAACCTTCTCAAACATTCCAAACATTCATCTGTTAAGCAATATTGAGTGATCAATTAGTTCATCACAACTCCTAGCAGAAAGTGCTAATCGAATCAGTGATTTTCTAAATACTGACTATAGCTTACTGTTATTGAGATTAGCTAATTTAACTCTTAATTCAGCTTACTCTCTAGTTTAAACACCATCAACACTTATCTACCTCTAATTACCCTTTAACCAATCTAGATTGGCCACTTAAGTAGATGGGCTCTACTATCATATAGACATACATGCCCCTACCACCATACATGGGGGGTTATTGAGGAGAGGGGATCCACTACCATATGCTCACTATCTATCATCTAATTAGCTAAGTAGCTTACTAACAAAACTTGATTAACCATTAAGGGTGAGAGTCCACTGATATTTACCTTAGCATTCATACATATATTGAGAGCTACTGGATCATGTTCACTGATGTTCATGAGTCCTACTGGATAAGGATTTCCCTTAATCAACTATCACCTTATCTAAAAGCCTATTTGTTATTTGAACTATTCATCGATTAATCAACCCCTAATCACTGATCAGATGTTCTCACAGACAGATGTATACAATGAAATATGCAGAGATGTCCTTACAGGCACACAATGCAAAGACACAAATGGAGGGCAGAGAAGGACGCTCCGGCGGTTCAGGCAGCACATGTAGCCGGCGAAGTAGGTATCAGCGGCGGCCAGCAACGGTGAAAATGGGTTCGAGAGACCGAGGCGGCCCTGGAGGTCGTGTCGGCGTGGCAGAGCGGCCGGCCGTGGAGGCAAAAAGGTGCGGAGGCACCGGAGGGGACAAGGGAGAAGAAGGAGGCGTGCATGAGCATGATGAGGCCCAGGTGATCTCACCTGGGTGGTCGTCGGACGCTGAGGATGGTTGGAGCGGCTTGGCGGCGGAAGCCGGCGGCGGCGCGATGGGGTAATCGCGGTGGCGGTGCTGTGGTAGGGGAGAGCTTCAACGGGCGACGGGGAGAGGTTAGGGGAGGTCCAAGGATGCTCCTGCTCAGAGGAATTGAAGGGGGAGGCACCGGAGCGATGATGGCGACGGTAGCGGCAGCTCCGGCGGCCGAGGGTAGCTTTGCACGCAGGGTCTCCAAGAGCCTTCGGTGGGGGAGAATGGTGGAGTGGGAGGAGAGGAGACAGTAGCGAGGGACGAATGGCTCGGGTGGCTTTTTGTAGTTTGGAGGCGAAGGACCCCAAGGTGGCCGGCGGCATAGGCATAAGGAGAGGCATGGCGCGCATGCGACAGCAGGGGCAGGGCTGCGTGGAAGAGAAGGACTAGCTGGTGCCAGGTGGGTCCACTAGTCGGTGAGTGATGAAAGGAAAAATGATTTTCCAATTTTCCTTTTTAGAGAGGCTGAGTTCTTTGGAATTTTCAGATATGGTAATACAGCTCCAAAAGTTATACAATTTTAGGGAAGGTTTTTGACATAATGTAGATTATTGTGCAATTGTTTCAAAATTTTATGTGCTTTGTATATTTCTCTAAAATTCCTTTATGTTCCTATTTTCATGCATCTTTATTATTTAATTTGAGGAAAAATATAAAAATGTGTTTGATAATATTTCCCTATTTTTATTTGCAGTACAATTTCAGTTAATTTGGATTCTTAATCATCGTTAAGTTTTGAATGGGTCTCTGATCTTATGCCATCGATCTTTAGGGTTTATACTTTGTAATATTTAAAATGGCAACACTTCAGGTTTATGTTCTTAGGGTTTTCGTAATTAGGGTTTCTATAATTAGGGTTTTCGTTTTTAGGTTTCTGCATTCTAGGGTTTATGTATTTAAGGCTTCTGCCTCTAGAGTACTTTTTTTTATTTGTTTTTAACTATCCATTGGTTATGCATTTCATAATTTGATGCTTTAGGTTTTGAAATCAAATAAACCTCAAATGAAAATCTAGATAAATGAAATGACCATAAGATGCATCAAAAGTTTTAAAAAGTTCACCTTTTTACTTATCTAAAAATGATCCCAATTTTTGGGATGTTACAACTCTTGATTACATAAAGGAAATGCTAGATAGTGCGGACAGCCACTTGTTGAGGAACAGTCGCTGGTGAGTCTAGTCCGAGTGATTACCTCGTAGACAAACTTAGAATCGTAAGAACAATACAAGAACATAAGAGCAGAATAGTAGACTGAACACAGAGATATGAGAGGACTTCTAGCTGATCTTTATTGCTCTTCTATAAAACGGTAGTACAATGTTTGGGGGTCTCCCCTCCTTTATATAGGCTACTGGAT